>BSQW01000010.1:43686158-44947549 GCA_030161315.1 Eutrema japonicum | reverse complement strand
GTTTAGGACACAAAGAGTGTAGCTGATTTTACAAAGGAGAGTTAAGATTCTTTACAGGGTTTTCAGATTGGATTTTGGCTGGAATTTTGTTATTTAAAATCTGCTGCAGTTAGTGTTCAAGTTTGGCTGAAAAGAAACAACATAAGAGGTTCATAGATTCTGGTTACTAGGGGACGCCTTAGGTGGTTGAAGCTATGGGTTATTGTTTGTTGAAACATCGGGCTAAAGGTTGAGATTCAAGTAAGGGAATTGCAGGTGGAGTAAGGTAGAAACTGATGGTGGTTAGCTGTTGAGATCAAGACAGTTAATGATTCTGAAGACTTCAGGTTTTGGGGAAGATTTGAGGAGGTTTCAGCTACAGATAGTCGCTGGGTTAAGTATAAGGTTCCTGAGAATATGATAATGGTTGCAGGCTGTGAGGTCTAAGGTTCGAGAAGATCTCATCGAAGTCTGTGAGTGAAAAGTCATCAAAGTCAGAAGGAAATGGGATTAACGTAAGCCTAAAAGGAAGCAGTTGGAGCATGGAGTATATATGCAAGCAACATACAGTTGTTTGTTGCAACATGGATCTTATGTGGTATCAACTGGGAGAAGCTTCAATGTGGTTTTGAAAAATGGTTCAGAATTCAGTGGTGATGTTATCATGGAAAATGACAAGGAGTGTTAAATGGTAACATGTGACTCGGGTTAATGAGCCAAGGAGACTGATAATGACTGGTTATGGGTTCTAAAGACATGAAGACTCAAGTGTTAAAGTGTGCTTGATAAGCCTCAAAATTAGCTCAAGGTTTTCTACTAAAGAGAATGTTGGAGCATGTGGGATATCTGCAGAAATTACAAGTTCTGATCAGAAGGTTCAATAAGAGAGTCAAGATGTCAAGAGAAATAACATGTGTAACCATTCAAAAGAGAATAGTTGCAACAGTCAAAGCTAGTCCAATTTTCAGTGGCACAAAGCTAAATTGGAAGACATAACAAGAAGAATTGATCTTGGTAAGAAGACAGGATAGCATTGTCTGGTACAAAATTTTTTTGAAGTTGAATCAAAGAGACAATGAGTAAGGATCTTAACTCAGGAGTTATGAAGATAAGGCTTGAAAGGACATAAGCTAGGTTAAAGAAAACAGGTTCCAGGTGGAGCTATTGACGTTATACAATGAGTGATGAATCCTCAGAATATGGTTTTTAGTTTCAGGTGGAGTTTTCTTTCAAATATGAAGATTTCATTTTTCAGCGAGATCTTCTTAGGTTCAAATGAGAAGTATCTGGTAGCTCAAGAAGGATGAGTTAAGAGGGAAATATTTCATTGTCGGTCAATGAACTTCAGAAAGAGGTCTGAAAGATGGATTAAGATGAGGTGTTAGAAGTGAGATTCAGTGATTCTCTGGACGAGAAACTGGAAGGAGACAAGTACAAGCTTTGCATAAGATGTCTCAGGTTTGGTGTCACTTCAAGAAGCCTAAGCAGTTATGCAAAACGCATGGTAAGGTTCATCTTAATACATGATTTAGCAACTGAAAGGAGGAAAAATGCAGAAAATCAAGGCTGTGTTTTAGAGACAGAGACTAGTACAGTGAAACAAAGCATTTGGGGAAGAAAGATTATGGTAAAGTCTGAAGGCTTAATGCAAGCACCAAGGTTTTTGGTGGAGTCTGCATACTGGTGGAAGTTGCAGGGTATTTCTTCAGCTTAAAGGGACATCGGGAGCTCAAGTTGATGTGGTAATAACTGAAAGAAAGGTCTCTCAGATGTATCACTGGTTTTGTTGATATGAGAGGTTTACAGGTTTGCTAGCAGAAAAAGAAAAAGGTCAACGTTGGTAAAGTTCTGTTAAAACATAATGGTTTGAACAAGGTTTATGTTCAAAGGTTAAATATGCAAAACAGGTTTGTGAAATGCTGGTCTTAAAGTTATGCGGTGCTTGCTAACTGGTTGTTGAGATTTTTGTTTTGCAGGTTTTTTTTTTGAATCACGGATTGTTTCAAGAAAGAAGCATGTATGATTCAAGTGGGAATCAAGTATACTTCAAGTCAAGAAGCTAGAATGATTATGGTCTCAGCAATTGATTCAAAAGAAAGTTTTGATTCAAGACTCAGTGCACATGAGTGAATCGAAAGGACGTCAAATTAATCATATTGCAGGAGGGACAAAAGGTTCAGTCACTGTAACAGTTTATGGTTTTAACAGAGATCATGGAGGAATACTGTGTGATTGATGAGCTTATAAGTGGTTTAGCTTATAAGGTTTCTGTTGCACTAACATGTTGGTTTGTTCTGAGAAGTGTATCTCAGGTTTCCAAGAACATGGAGGAATAAAGATAGGCAATGGAAGTGTTGATAGCTCGGGAAAGGTTATGTGGTCTCACAGTAGCAGCTCATCTAACATTTTGTCTAAGGCATTGGTTGCATTGTAAGCTTATGGTTGTTTAAGTTTACTGATGTGGTTGACTTTAACAAGTTCTAAATTCCTTAGTCTTGTTAATGATATGTCTGTTTTGGTAATTAGCTCAGGGATTCTTGCATGGTATGAGTTTGCAACGTGCTAGAGTAGCATATCAATTGATTATCATTGAAAGTTTTTTTTAAACTAGTAGTGATGGAAATCAATGTGATTGTAGCTTAAACCGACTGGTAAGGTCAAATCGAGAGCTAGTTGAATTAGAGGTTGGTTGAATCTCAAATTAGATTGAGTTTTTAATGGTTTATGGTTGTAGAAGCCAGTCTAGTCGTTGTGATTAACTCTGTTTTTTCAGGCAGAGCTCATATGTGTTTTGTAAGTGCGTTTGCAGGTTTATGCAGGTTAAATCTGTTTAAACATTTGGTTTTGTATAAGTTTTACTTGGGCAGGTACATCGGAGCTATTTTTTTGCCAAGGTCATAACAAGGTTTCAAAGAACAAGGTTTTCAAAGTAACTAATGGCAACTCTCACAAGGAAGTTTCTTTCAAGGTTGTCTCAAGGTGGAGATTTGTTGGATTTGATCCAACTTGAAAGAAGTTAGAGCCCAAAGACAGAGGATAAGAGAAGTGGGCCTCAGGAAATTGAAGTTGGCCCATTACAGATTGACTTCATTAGAGAAGCTACGCTTCTGGTGAAAATAACGAAGGTAATCATCTTCTTCACAGAGATGAGAGAGAGACATAGAGTATAAAAGAGAGAGCTATAGAGAGAGGTAAATTCTCGGGGTTTTAGCTTGGCGGTTCTCTTGTTTGTTCTTCTCCTCTTCCTAATCTTTTCTTCTTCTTTGTAAACCGATCGGGTTGTGATCGGGGTGAGAGGTCCGATTGTAAACACCACGCCGGAGGTAATTTCCGGTGCCATAGTGGACGTGAGGCAGTGCGTCAAACTCCCCCGGATGTAGCCGCAAGGTGAATCGGGTCAACAGTTCGCGGTGTTCATCTTTAGTCCAATTCCGGAGTCGTGGTTCGTGGTTCTTGGGCGGAATCGAAGACGTCGATTTCTCAACAACATGCAACAACAAAACAACATTTAGCTATGAGCGTTTTCACTCATTTAACTGACAGGACATGTAACTGGTTTGGTTGCTTTATGTGTTTTTGTTGCTTTTGTAACATGAAATTTTGGTTTACTATTATTATAAATGATCATGGTGAGAAATGCACCAATGTACTAAGTCATGAAGGTGCTGACAAAATGATACGAGTCCTCCTTGAGAGTCAGAGAATGGTATTGAGATGACTCCGAAGATGGTACGTCTCTTAGCTCCATTTTCTTGTAATATCTTCTGCCGTTTCTGTATGTAGTTTCAGGTTTCTGCGTGGAATGAAAAATGATTTAACCGGGTCAATTGTTTTGTAATATCCAAAACATTTTGACACAAGGTTCTATTAGTAGTTCCATCTTAAATTAGGATACAACAAGACCAATTTATCTTCTATTTTTTAATTATTGTGAAATAGTTCTCAATATGCTAAAGCTGTTGTTGCAGAGACTATATCAATTTCTCATATTAAGCTTCTAATTTCCTCATCACTGCGCTCTGGTTTTCAGGTATAAATTTCTTTACACTCGGAATCTTACTGGAATCTTGAATATCAATCGCATTCCTTTCCTATATATCCGCACTAAGATATCTTCCAAGTCTCAGTGCACGAACAGAGTCTCATATACTGCAGAGTGTTAATCCGAGGACTTGTACCACCACCAGCTTTGATTACTCGTTGACAAAGACCTTACACATCCGTCTTGTCCCTTAATTCATCACATGTCGCTGGATCAAGATCTTGATTCATTGAAGTAATTAGGCAAGACTCTCAAATCCACAACCGTTTTTCATTTCAGTGGCCTTGTCTAGAGATTTGTAATCATGAGGTACGATGTACGATCTCTCTCGTGTAGATTCTTGCATTAGTTTCATTAGAAAGTGGAAATCTTGAGCTGATAATAAGAGGAAAAAAAAAAGATTGTCCTCTGCGGTATGAGAACGGGAGGGGAAAAAGGTTTTGGCCTTTAGCCTACCTGTTCATAATACTCAATGTCTATATACTTAGAAAGATCTAGATGTAACCGGGATGGACCATGCGTATGCAGCTTTTGCATCTCGATAAAAATTGCATATATTTTATAGGTCAGAGCGACACAGTTTGATTTGAATAGGCAAATAGTATGGAAAGCAACAGGAATTACTGAGAGATTTTTTTTTTTTTTTTTGTTGAAATGTTATATTGATTGATCAACAAAAGAATATGTACAGTGCTAATAATTCAAAAGTGAAAAAACAGAGCTACTGGATTCTGAAAAAACTAGACCCCTAAGAACAGAGGGGGACTCAAAGAAATGAAACAAAATCATCGTGTACTGTTTGGGATTGAGCGGAGGTTTTGCCATCGTGTAAGAATTTCAATGTCGTCAGCCCTCGGTGAATGGCAGAGAGATCGAAGGCGGCAACAAATGTCTTTATCGATAATATGCGTGAGGAGAATGGCTGATCGAGCGGGCCGTTGGTGATTACGTCCGTTTCTTTCTTGCCATATCCTATAAATTGATGATTGGAGTGCAAGCCTAGCGAGGATGGAATCCATCTTGTTGAGCCTACTTCTCGATACAGCTCTCGTGGTAATATTCCAGTCTGGATTCGTTCGCCCTTGAAAGAGGTCCGAACACAACCAAGTCCAAACGGTGAACGAGTACGGGCATGCAAAAAACATATGGTCTCTCGTCTCATTTGGTTCCCCACAGAGCAAACAAGCTTGAGGCTGACCCCATTGTCGCATCCGCTCTCCTGTTGCAAGCTTGTCTCTCATTGCGAGCCAAGCGATGAACCCATGACAAGGGATTGATTGAGTGAACCAGACTAAATGACTCCACCATATCATTTGTCACGGCTCCCTTAGTTGTTCCCACGTTGCTTTGCTAGAGAAATTCTCCTTGGAGTCTTCACTGTTATGACGCCAAAGCGTAATATCCTGCCCCGCCATAGCACAAGGCACCGGCAGTGTCCTAATTTGGTTCGTCAGCTCTCGAATATGTATATTGCGACATCGCCGAATAGACCACCGGAGATCTCGAACTGCGTCAGCGACAACGGCATGTCGAGCGATACCCAGATTTCTTGTACCCACCTCCCCCATCACATCAATAAGCCTGCCCACACCTAACCAGTTGTCAAACCAAAAATAAGTAGATTTTCCGTTCCGTATTTTGTGGCTGATGAAGTCCGCAGCCAGTGGTCTAAGTTTGAGCAACTTTCTCCATATCCATGATCCCCTAGTTCTGCAAGAGCTCGTTGTTACGTCCCAGAAAGACGAGTCTCGGAGCAGATAGTGACGAGTCCAGGCCACCCAAAGAGAGCTCGTCTTTTCGAATCAGATAAGTTTCAAAGAGAATACTCGAGATGTGTCATGCAGTTTCCGAATACCCAATTATAAAATGTAATGCTTGATATTATTAGAGTTGAGGTTGTACCCTATATATATAGAGATTACATGAGTCATTAGGTATTAACTAATTACAATTATATCCTTTAACTATAACATCCTCTACACACCCCCTCAAGATGGAGGAACCTTGGTTACACCAATCTTGTTATTGATCTCCGTGAAACGTGGTCGTGGTAGAGGTTTTGTGAGAGCATCCGCAAGCTGGTCTTTGGTAGACACATGAGTGACACGGAGACCTCCGGATTGAACTTGGTTGCGGACGAAGTGGTAGTCAAGTGCAATGTGTTTCATCCGGGAGTGGAAGACCGGATTAGCACAAAGATAAGTTGCACCAATGTTGTCGCAGTAGACGACCGGTAGTGAGGGCAAAGTGATTCCAAGTTCGGTAAAGAGAGAGCATATCCATATCATTTCTGAGGTAGTGTTTGCAACTGCTCGGTATTCAGCTTCTGTTGAAGAACGCGCCACTCCATTCTGCTTTTTAGAGGACCATGAAATCGGATTTCCACCAAGATAGACGACATAAGCATTAGTGGAAACGAAATCGTCCGTATCGCCTGCCCAATCCGCATCGGAAAAGCCATGGAGTGACAGGTTAGAGTTAGAGCGAAGAAGAATACCATGATCAGTAGTACCGGCTAAGTAGCGTAGGATTCGCTTCGCAGCATTCCAGTGAAGGTCCGTCGGTGAATGCATGAATTGTGAGAGACGATTCACGGCATAGGCAATGTCTGGTCTCGTGAATGCTAAGTACTGGAGACTGCCAAGAACCGTACGATATTCTCGTCCATCATCAAGTTTTGTACCAGAGGTCAGGCTTAGTCGTGGTGTTGGCGACATCGGAGTGAAAACTGGTTTTGCTTTGGACATATTCGTCTTGGCAAGGAGATCCATAATGTACTTTTTCTGCATCAGATGGAGGCCCTGCGATGTCCTGTTGACTTCCACTCCCAAGAAATAACTCAACTCGCCAAGATCCTTAAGCGAGAACCGATTTGCAAGTGAGGAGATAATCTGGGCGATAAGAGCATCACTGCTCCCTGTGACAATAATGTCGTCGACATAGACCAGGATGTAGACAAAATGGCTGGCTTGTCGAAGAATAAATAGTGAGGTATCGGCCAGAGAATTTACGAATCCAAGATTGAGAAGAGACTTGCGGAGTTCTTGATACCAAGCTCGTGGTGCTTGTCGTAGACCATAAAGAGCTTTGTTTAATCGGCATACATGATGAGGCCTATCACGATCAATAAATCCCGGTGGCTGTGTGACATAGACTTCCTCCTTGAGAGTTCCTTGCAAAAATGCATTGTTGACGTCAAGTTGTCGGAGACTCCAATTCCGTGTTACAGCGACATGGAGGACAGAACGAATAGTCGTTGATTTGATGACGGGACTAAACGTGTCTGTGAAATCGACTCCGGGCTGTTGAAGATAGCCTTTCGCGACAAATCTCGCCTTGTACCTGTCAACGGAACCATCAGGGTGATATTTAATGGTGAAAACCCACTTACTTCCCACAATATTTTGCGATTCTGAGGGTGGCACAAGATCATAAGTGCCATTGCGAATCTGGGCATTTAGTTCGTCAGACATTGCTTTTCTCCATCGTTCATCGCGCAAAGCCTCAGCCACGGTTTTAGGGATTTTGTGGTTTAGGGTTGTAGCAAGTAGGGAAATTTTAGTGATTGGTTTACGGATGTTGTTTTTCCCTCTGGTTTGCATTCGGTGTTGATTTTGTTGAGGTGGTGGTGATGTATGGTGTTGTGTTTCTGGAGGTGGAGGTGACGATGGTGGAATGATAAGAGAGGGATTTGGGTTTAGTGTTTGTGGGTTTAGAGTAACATATGGGCTTGTAGTTGTGGGGTCCGTATTTATGTTTGGTTGGACTTGTGGCTGGGCTTGCAAAATTGGGCCTGAAATGAGTGATGGTGAGGAGCCCAAGTTGGTGTCGTCGTTGTTTGCAATGTCTGGGTTCGAAGGTTGCGACATCGAGGAAGTCGCGATTGCTGGTGATGACGGAGACGGTGAAGACAGGTGACGAGTCGAGCTTGGGGGTGGAGCGGAATGAGCCGGAGCGAGTGGCACGAGGGTCGGTGGTGAGTGGCAGGTATTGTGGTCGTCTTCCCTAGCTGTGTCAATGGAGGAGTGCGGCGGTGGTGAAGTTGCAGCAAAAGGGAAGCTGCTCTCCACGAACTGGACATGGCGAGAAGTGTAAACTCGTCTTGTGTGCGTATCGAGGCACAGATACGCGCTTTGAGTGAGACTATACCCGACGAATACACACGGCACCGATTTTTTTTCCAATTTGTGATGGTTGTAAGGACGAATCCAGGGGAAACAGAGACAGCCAAATACCCGTAGCTTATGGTAGTTCGGGTTCGTGCTGAATAGTTTCGTAAACGGAGCGATGTTGTGGAGATTTGCGGTCGGCATTCGATTGATTAAGTAGACAGCGGTGGAGAACGCATACGGCCAGAATGTTGTGGGCATTGAAGATTGGCTTAGCAACGTCATACCAGTCTCGACGACGTGTCTGTGTTTGCGTTCAGAGATGCTATTGTGTTCCGGCGTATGAGGTGGGCTGGTAAGGTGAGCGATACCATGTTCCGCCAGAAACGGTCGCAACGCAACGAATTCTCCACCATTGTCCGAGTATAGAGTTCGGATCTTTGCTGTGAAACGGTTTTCAACCAGTGCTTTGAACGTGGTGAACGTAGCTCGCACTTGTGACTTCTTTTTGAGCGGGTAGAGCCAGGTGTATCGCGTATAGTGGTCGACGATGATGAGGTAGTATTTGAATTGATCGATAGAGATGATGGGAGAAGTCCATACATCACTATACAGGTATTCAAGAGGAGAAGTTGAGGTAATTGTGTTTGAAGAAAAAGGGAGCTTGTGGCTTTTATTGATTAAGCTTTTATTGATTAAACAATTTGAACATGGAAATTGTTTTTGCAAAGAATTGGAAACCGGTAAAGAAAATTGAGAGACAACAGCTTTTAAAATGGGAAAAGATGGGTGCCCAAGTCGGGAATGCCATGAGGAGAGGTCGGTTTTTGGTGAGGGTGAGGCAAAAAGAGAGGTGGTGATGGGTAGATTGACCGGCCACTCATACAGCTCATTCCTAGTGCTCCCTTGGAGTAAGCGGACCCCCGAGCTGAGATCCGTCACCTGAAATTTTGCAGGGAAGAATGCCACAGAGACGTTATTATTGTTGCACAACCGATAAACAGAGATAAGATTTTTCTGAACGTCGGGAACACATAAAACATCTTTTAACGCAATAGATCGAGATGATGTAGGGAGAAATGTGGAACCAGTATGGGAGATTGACATGGCACTTCCATCTGCGATCGTTACCTCCTCACCACCAGCGTAAGGGTGATGAAGAGAGAGGTTATGCAGATCAGACGTGAGGTGATGTGTAGCACCAGAGTCCAGAATCCAATTCGCAGCGTTGTAAGGAGCCGCAGCAAGGTTAGCACGAGGCTGCCACGGCACGGGTGCGTTGTTGTATGAGCGTGGGGTGGGAGTGTAGGTCCCACCGTCCTGCTGATACTGAGGACACCGTCGTGCGCTATGACCGGTAACGCCACAAATTTGGCATTTGCCAAGATACGGTCGTGGCGTGGGCTGTTGTTGGCGAGGAGCAGATTGTTGTTGTGGCTGCCAATTATGATTGCTACGATTGTTTTTGTTGTTGTTCCGATAGTTGTTGTTCGCACCTCGGTATGTTGCAGCGTTGGCAGTGAGTGGCACCATGGGAGGGCTAGTGACCATAGACAGGAGTTTTGCCTCATGATTCTAGAGTTTCTCGTGTACCTCCGTGAGAGATGGAGAAGTGTCACGGCCCTCAATCTGTTCACTCACAGATCTGTAATCTTCAGGGAGGCCCGCGAGGACATTATCGATCTGATCTTCATGATCGATGGGCTTGCCAAGAAGTGCAAGAGTGTCGAATCGAGTAGTGAGTCCGTGAAAGTAATCGTTGATTGACTTGCTGCCTTTGGACCAATGCTTAAGTTGATGCCGTAACTGTTGAGTGTGACCCCTACTCGGGTTCGCGTACGTAGAGGTAAGAGTTTCCCAGATTTCAGATGCTGTCTTCGTTTTGGAGAGAAGAGGCTGAACGGTCATGGAGATTGCGCCAAGCAGAGCGATGTAGATGAGCCTGTCCTGCCTCTTCCAGCGTGTGTGATCGGCGTTCTCGGTGATGACGCCGTCAGTTGTGATCGTTGGTGGTGGTGCAACCACGGATCCATCGATATAGCCCGCAAGGGCATATCCATCAAGCAAGGCATGGACTTGGAGACTCCACATCAGGAAGTTGGAAGCGGTGAGCTTAGTGACATTGGTCATGTTAACGTTGAGGAGAGTAGGCGCATCGGAGAGAGCAATCGTGCTGGTGACAGAGTCGGAGTTGGCCATTGCAAAGGAGGTGGTTAGAAAAATGGAGGCGTGGGGAAGATGGCGGCCAAAAGAGAGGTAAGACTTTAAAAATTTTAGGTTTAAGTATCGAAAGGCTCTGATACCATATAAAATGTAATGCTTGATATTATTAGAGTTGAGGTTGTACCCTATATATATAGAGATTACATGAGTCATTAGGTATTAACTAATTACAATTATATCCTTTAACTATAACATCCTCTACACCAATCCCCCTTCTTTCTTTGGCTTACATACATATGCCCATGCTACTTTCGTTCGAGTATAGATATGTGGAGATCCCGACCAGAGAAACGCAGAACACATACTCTCTATCGTATCAAAACAACGCTTCGGAAGACGGAACGCGGAGCACCAGAAATTTGCGATGCTTCCTATGACCGATTGAATTAACTGTAATCGCCCAGAGAACGAGAGAGACTTACATGACCAGGATGTAAACCGGCTTCGGATTTTATCAATTAAAGGTTCGTAGTCCAAACGAGTCATATTCTTTGTCGTAAGCGGAAGACCCATATATCGAATTGGTAGTTGCTCCAATGGAAAGCCTAGTTCTTGTGTTGTGTGATGAAACAATACCGAGAGCTGCCCCGCTGCAAATAATAAAGATTTAGATACATTGATCGCAAGACCAGATGCACACTGAAATTCCGTAAGCACCCCCCTTACACCACAAAGCGAATCAGAGGTACCGTCCATAAAAACCAACATGTCATCTGCAAAACTCAGGTTTGTCACATTGAGAGCTCGACACCATGGGTGAAACCCGATGCTTCCATCAGTTGCCGCCCTATTCAGCATAATGGAAAGTACGTTGATAGCAATTACAAAGAGATAAGGCGAGAGCGAATAGCCTTGTCATAAGCCTCGATTACTTGTGAAAAACCCCTAGAGATCTCCAATGACAACTACCGAGAAAGCCGCCGATGATATACAACTATTAATCCACATGACAAATAACTCTGGGAAGCCCATTGCTTGAAGAGTGGAAATTATGAAATCCCACCTTACCGTATCAAAAGCCTTTGCGATGTCCAATTTGAGGGCACATCGTGGGGATATGTAGTTTTTATGATAATCCTTTACTAGCTCTGTTGCTAGCAACACATTTTCCAGTAGTAAGCGGCCTTTGATAAACGCACTTTGATTGGGAACCATTCCGTCAGGGAGAATAGATTTGAGCCGATTTGCGAGTATTTTCGAGATGACTTTGTATATCAAATTGCAGCATGCTATAGGCCTGTAATCCTTGATGTTTTAAGCATCGATTTTCTTTGGTGCAAGACAGAGCATCGTGGCGTTTACACCTCTCGGCATGAATCGCAATCACGAAATCCGGACCTATTGTTTGCCACGATGCAACAAAGAACTCCGTTGTGAAGCCATCGGGGCCCGGTGTTTTGTTTTTCGGCATAGAGAGAATAACTTCTTTGATTTCAGCTGCCGTCACCTCGCTTACCAACAGATCAGCCTTCTCCGGAGGACATCGATACGGGAGCAGAGTTTCGAGGGTCTCGACAGGAATCGCGGGACCCTGTTGGCTTTGCGCTTGGAGAAAGGTTTTGAAGTGACTTACTGCCTCTTCCTTAATGTCTTGTGGTTCCGTAAGAATCCTCCCATAATCTGTTACCAGCCTCTTGATACAGTTTTTTGCCTTTCTAGTCTGCGTTATACGGTGATAAAATGCAGTATTTTGGTTCCAAAATCGCAGCCATGTAATCCTGGATTTTGCCCAAAGAACTGCTCCTCAATTCCTGCATAATGATTCCAATATTCCGACGCTTCCGTAGCGGCATCAATGTTTTCCGACGTAGGTGAGAGAATGACTAATTTCTGTTTTTCACAAAGCGCATCGAAAGTTTCTTTTGTTTTCGTTGTGATGTCCCCATATCTATCTTTGTTAAGAGCTCGAAGCTCCAATTTCAGAGTCTTAAGTTTACGGTGAAAACGGTGCAGAGCTGATCTAGAATGATACAGCGGTAGCGATTCTCCCCAAATTCTCGAGACAGTGGCATGAAACCGCGGATTCTCAGTCATATAATTGAAGAATTGGAAATGACGGCGCTTCTCCGATGTATGGCTATCTAGCCGAACGAGGCAACGGGCATGATCCGAAATTCCATTCGATTCAAAAGCCTCGAAAGATTATGGAAAATGTGAACTCCATGAACCGTTTACAAGCGCTCTGTCCAGTTTTTTGCCAATTGGATCTGCTTCCCTTTGATTCCACAAAGTGTGTTTAGGACCCACATACCCTAAGTCCATGAGCTCACAATCACAAGCATTTGAAATTCCCTCATACCCGACTGGTCATGAATGGCTTCAAGCGCCCTTGAGTGCTCCTCCGTTGCTAAAATTTCATTAAAATCCCCAAAAACGATCCACGGAGTGTTTCCGCCTACAAACAGATCGCGAACCTGCTGTAATTCTTCCCAGAGAATTGCTCGTTCTTGTCTAAAATTGGAAGCGTAGACACATGAGCACACCACACTCATGCCCGATGGCCAAACCACGGCGATCGTAATGACTTGAAGGCTCGTGAACAGAGGCGTAATGTTTACCGCATCGGACCAGACGACCCAAATAAGACCTAAGAGATGATGATCATAATTAGTAATAGCTTTCCAACCCGGAAACACACTATCGAGAATATGTTGACAATTTTCTTCTTGAACACGGGTTTCGAGAAGACAACCGAAAGAAGGATTTATTTGACGAATCCAAGACCTGGCTGCATTGTGTTTGCGCATTTTGTTGAAGCCCCTAGTGTTCCACGCAAAAAATGGCGTCATAATCATTAGTGCTTCCTTTCGAAAGCCTTTTTGGTGGTTTTTTGGGTGAGAATTAGTTTTTCCTTCTTGGAGAGGATTGCTTTCTTAGGAGCTTTTGTCTTTCCCCTTGGTCTAGTGTCGTTGGTTTCCTTTGTTGGCATAGCAGGGGGGACTTCCTCCTCTGAGGAGTCTCCTTCGACCACATTAGTCTCAATCTCACCTTTCTCTCATTCAACGTCTTCGTCATCTATTTTCTCGAGAACCTGAAAACCCGAAGGTGATGAAAGCTCTGACTCGTTTCTCTCCGGAATTGTTTTCCGGGAGTGCTGGTCTTTGGATGGGGATCTTTTGCTAGAGACTACCGTCCAAGAGTCCTCATTTTGGGATGTCCTTTGCTCTGCATTCTCAACTTTGTTCCCCGATTGCTCTGTATTCTCTACAACCTCTGCATTTTTTCCAGGCTGCACCTTTCTCTCATTCAACGTCTTCGTCATCTATTTTCTCGAGAACCTGAAAACCCGAAGGTGATGAAAGCTCTGACTCGTTTCTCTCCGGAATTGTTTTCCGGGAGTGCTGGTCTTTGGATGGGGATCTTTTGCTAGAGACTACCGTCCAAGAGTCCTCATTTTGGGATGTCCTTTGCTCTGCATTCTCAACTTTGTTCCCCGATTGCTCTGTATTCTCTACAACCTCTGCATTTTTTCCAGGCTGCTCCAAAGTTTGAACATGGTTTCTCTCTTCATCATTTTGAGCTTCCTTTATTCTCTCCACATGTGTCATTAAACCCTCTAAATCCTGCATATCCAAATCATTTTGTTTTTGACTCGTCGGGTTTTGGCTCTGACGAATAATCTCATCGGATTTTTCAGCGTGAACAACCGATCCCTTTCTCATTTGAGAACACTCAGATTCTTTGTGCCCCCAACTCTGGCATAAGAGACAGCGAGGAGGCAGCCATGGGTAAGATATGTCTATAGATATCGCAGGCTCTGCGTTGAGACATATCTTTTCCGGCAATGGTGTCTCCAAGTTTACCACCACTAAAACCCGAGCCATATCCAGCCTGATGCAACGCTCTGTATTTGGATGCAATTTCTGAGCATCACCAACTAGATCCCCTAAGAACATCAATCCTTTTTGAGAGGAGAGGTAGTCCGGAACTTGCTTAAAATCCACCCATATCGGCATTGCCGACAGATCTGGCTTCAGCGTTGATGTGCGTGGGTTCCATTCCTGCACTACTAACGGAATGTCGGAGATATGCCAAAAATGCCTCCGTAGTACTCTTGTTCTGGTTTGGTCGTTTTCAATCCGGAAGAGGATAGTTTTTGGATTGAGGAATTGCGCATCAATCTTTGACGTCTTTTCCGGTGAGCCTCATATACGATTGACCGTAGCGTGAACCTTTCCGATGTGTGGAGCATCACCCATGAAGTAACCCACAATGTATTTGGACCATAGAGGCTGCGCGTGATTCAGTATTTCTGCAGGTAGCGTCGCTGAAGCGACTCCATCAATTACTTCCGGCGTCGCGAAGGATTTTTACATCCCAGTTTTCTCAGTAAGGATATCGGACCAGGTAGCTCGGAGTGGCGGGCTGCGAGCATTGTGGGAAGGAGAGTTTGGATTTGAGGTGAAGGCAGAAGGCTCCGACGCCTGAGGCGGCGGTTCCATGGCCGGAAGCATCAAAACTTGCACGAGACGGAAAAAGAAAGTATCGAGAGCGGCTAGGTATCGAGAGCGGCTAGGTAAACTATTTTGTTTGTTAGAACAATTATTTGGTTCTAATTACTGAGAGATTTTTATGACAAGACCCTGTTTTTGGGGGTTAAATCTCTTGTTTTGAAATTATTGGCTGGATGGTTCACATACAAAATATACGTAAATTAGGTCGCTCTTCAATCGTTACCCGTCTGCATTTTAAGTTTTTAACCGTAAGTGTATAGCATGGATATATATGCATAATTATACTTAATTAAACAAGTTGGAGAGGTGGTTGGTCTTGGTCGGAGGGATTCTGATTTGGTTCGAGCAGATTAACCGGAATATAACTCCGGTTATACTGCTCCGACTGATGAGAAGATGATACACCCGATTCGTAAACCGTCCCTTGATGTATCACACTCGATTCTTGCTGCTGTAGTCCCGCCCTTTCAGTAATCTGCAGAAGTATATATAGAATTTTCACATTTAAAACATTGCTTACCGAAAAGAATAATAATTCAAAATGCTAAAAAAAAGAAGGTATATAAGACCTTGGATCGGAGATACATGTTATCGTTTTGCAGCTCGATTTCCTACATGAAAACAACAAAAATGGAAAGCGAGGATTAGAAAGACAACTTGTGTATAAAGTAGAAGTGAAGTTACTTGCTGAGGAAGATAGGTTTTACCCTTTTTTGCATGTACTCTATCTCTGCAACTAACATCTCGTGCTGGAAAAAAAAAAACATAACGAGCAAGAATCAGATAAAAATCGTGAACACAATATATCCAAGCATATATAGGGGATTGAATGAAACTATAGTAATTAACCTTCTTGGAGCGGACGCGACTGATGCCTTTCTCAAGCCTACCTTCGAGGTTCTTGAGTTCCTTGAGGTTCAAGGAACCAAGAGATTCACCAAGAATGTGTCTGTTCAGATTCTGAATGTCCCGAATTTGTCTCCGAAGCTTAGACGACTCTTGCTGATAGTACTTCATCAATTTCGATCCATGATTGACACAATAGGTCAAAGTCAGAAAATGAAAATGGAATATTGTAAAGAAGAAGAAAATTAGCGAAAACTTAATCAGAAAAAGGTAAACTAATTCATTGATGAAGCTTACCTGAGTATTAGCTTCGGTGACGGAAGGAGGATTAACGGCGTCGGAGCAAGCTTTCTTGTACCTTTCGATCGTTCCTCTCACACTTTTCATCGTACGATTTCATCAACATCCACACAAAAGAAAAGATTTAAACTCAGCCTAATCAATTTTCAAATTTAAACCCACAAAACTATAACACTATAACGGATCTGATAAAATGAAATAGTTTAAGAGGCTGATTTTAATATTTTTTATCTTTGGATATCAAGCAAATCATATATTATAATAAAAATAGGTGTATTAGGGAGGATATTAAGGTTTTGAAACAGAAAAGTTTTGTCCGGCTAAAAACCTTAAATTCAACGACAAAAGAGGGTTATTGGACCAGTCTACTACGTACCATATGATTGGTTCTCCTTTCTTTTTTGGCATATTTTTGCTATTGCCTATTAAAAACAGCGACATTTCACTTTTTTATTAATTATATATGTATAATCAAACTTCAAGAAGACCCTAGTTTAATCCCCAAAAAAAACTGTAGTCCTAATTTGAAAAATACAAGAGAAAGAAAAAGAACTAGCAAATCGGAGAGAAAAAAAGGGGATGAAAATTGAATCTCACATGCTCTTCGTTAATGATATATTCTATTATAATATATATAAAAAAATACGAGAGGCAGTTAATTAGAAGGCTATAAGCAATTAAATACATATTGTACATCCTACAAAACACATCTATATTATTTTCTACGCATGCTTAGTATATTTGGTGATCGATTTGACCAAAAATTGCATTGATGGATCGTTTGAAATATTAAGACCGGGTTCATTAATTAACGACGTTAGGTATTACCGTATTAGTCATTTGGTGTTTGTTGTTTGAAGGACTATATGGGTGCTAATGTTAGTGATGTCTAATTTAATTTAATTATTTTTAGTGGTAAGGGAAACAAGAAACTCCATCAATATATGAAACCTTATTATAAGCTTACCAAGAATTGAATTTGTCTACCAATGTGTCCAAAATTTCACATAACACAAAATCCAAATTAGATTTTAGGCTAGTAGTGTCTAATTAGGTTTAAAAACACTACTAGACAAAAAAAAAGAGTGATCTTTAAGTGAATTTAGATTTCCTATATATAACATTTATGCTTTTTTCTATCATAGATAGATAAAAATCATACCTGAAGTGTAGGTTAGCATTACAACATGTGTGATGTGTGTATGTGAATATTGAGGCAGATTATTATTATTCTTATTATTAAAAAACTGAAAAAGCAAATATGTTACGTTTTCATTTTTACCATTTAATTAATTCACATTGTGTTGTATGATGGAAAGTTGAGGTTGAGAGATATTAAAAGACATTAAAGCATGAGGAATGAGGATGTTTAAAACAAGACAGGGAGTATAAATTTAAGCTACACATTTGAAAATAGAAACCTAGAAAATACAATTTTCTACATATATACCTAATGCATTCCTCTTTTGTTAATCAGATTAGTTGGGTATTTAATTAAATATACTTTTTATAAGTCATGTCACATACACAGTTACTAAATATAGATATTTAGACGTTAGTAAAAAATATAAAAAAAGATTCTTTATTCGTTGTGAAATTCACGTTGCAACTACAAATTTTTCTAGTTTTATTTATGGGATAAGAGTTGACTAAAAAAATAGATTATAGTCATATAACACCCTCAACTCTATACTATTAGTTTACCCACAAAAAACTCTATAATATTTATTAAAATAAAAAAATTCTAAAACAATTATCATTAACAGACAAAGAATCAAAATGTTGAACTGAAAATGAGCTGTTAATAGCTGGAAATTAATAGAGAAATGGAAATGACAAGTCCCCAACTTGGAGTGGGGAAAATAATAATCAAAAAGTCAAATTTCTGATAAAATTTTGTTTTTCTTGATTGATGGATGAGAATAATTAGTGACTCAACAACAAGCTTTGTCCCCGAAATATTTCTTGATTTAACAGACCAAATCACCGAAAGATTTAGAGAAGTGTCAGAAGACAAACACCCTAGTTTCCCCCTATATAGTGTATCAATTTTTAAGGAATCTACTTAGCTTTATAGCCATACATAACATATATAATATTATATATTGTCTAGAACCCTACTTTTTCACTACTCTGATGGAAACCTAATGATCAATCTGCAGAAATAAACCTGATGGGTCATCAAATTGATCGAAGTGTCTTGTAGAAACTGACATACATAGATACATATGGATGCTGTTTTAAGGATTTAATAGAAGAAGAAAAAAAAGTGATTCTGGAACAAGGTATGGTGATGCTAATTAATTAATTTATCATAGAAGAGCTCACAGCTTTTCACAGAGAGAAAGAGAGAAGAAAAGAGATCAGAATTTCCCCCAAAACAAAACTAGGGTTCCGAGTTTTAACAAACCCTAATTTTGGTACACATATAAATCAGAGTTTTCCTATAGAGAATTGAGGCTCAGAGAAGCTTATCCACTGAGAGAGAAACCATAAAGATTGATGAAAATCCATAATAATAATAAAAAAATCAAAAATTTATTGAAAAAAGAAAAAGAAAAAGAGAATCAAGATCTAAAGAAGTGAATAGATGTATATTACCTGTTGTTAGCGTACTCGTAGAGACGACCTCGAGTGGAGAAGATGACAAGAGCAACCTCAGCATCACACAAGACAGAGAGCTCATAAGCTTTCTTGAGCAAACCATTGCGTCGTTTGCAGAAAGTGACTTGACGATTCGTAGTGTTCTCTATCCTCTTTATCTCTATCTTCCCTCTGCCTATCTTCTTGCTGCTCTCTGCTACTTCATTACTCGCACCACCCTCCATTTATATAAACCCTATTTAAAGTATAAACGCACCAAACATAATCAAAACACACGCGAGGGAGAGAGAAAGAGAGAGAGAGAGAGAGAGAGTGAGAGAGAGAGATCAAATCTTTTGTCACTCAAACTACTATAGCTACTATCCAAGTTTCTGAGATTTCAATGGAGAAAAGGAGAACCTTTGATTAAAAGAAATGGGGGTTTTAAGGATTAAATGAAAAAAAAAAACCCTAAATTTGGTCATTCCAACATTCAAGGATTGAATATAAAAAGGAAGAAGAACCTTTGATTACAGACTTGGATTTTAGGTTAATTTAAGTGCAAAGTAGTAATAACCATACCTGGGTTTGGAAGATTATATATGATCAGAAAGAAAAGATGGAGAAGTGAGAAGGGAAGATGAAATCTAAGAGAATTAATTTTGTTCTTGCCTGAAGATACTATCCTTATTATTAACTCAGTACCAATTAACTGCTGCTTCCTACTTTATTTTGTTTTGATTCCTGTTTTGGTTTACATTTTCTTTTAGAGGAATATTTCTTTGAAAGTATTTTAAAAAATCCAGTTGCAGAAAAAAGAAGGTTTGGTAGTTTTTATTTCAAACTGAAATGTTATAGAAGAAAAAGAAAGAAGGAAAATGGACCACTAGTCTAACATTTTCCCAAAAAACTCATACCCAATTCTTTTAATTCTCTATATATGTGTACATTTAGAATGAAAATTGAAATTGATGGGAATTATTAAGAGGTAGAAAATATCAAAATAGAAATAAGAAAAAAGAAGTAGAAAAGAGTTGGGTTGGGATTGGGTGGGAGAGCAGTGAAGGAGGACCATCCAATTTTTCTTTCATGTTTCGGGGGAAAAAGAGAGGTATGGGCTCTGTTTCTCATCAGAATCACCTTTTAGAAATTCTCCTTTTTCGGTAATAGTCCCTTTTTTTGCTCCTTTTCTTTTAATAACCCTACTCCTATATCGTTAATATTATTAATAACCTGGAATTATTATTTTTTGAATAATCATATATTCCAATTAAACCAATATCCAACTGGCATGATTAGATAAGAATTTGCGTGTTTTATATTGGTGTTATATAAAGTGTTACAACTTATCAACTACCAAGCGAACCAATGAATGAGATTTTAGATGTTAAAAGAAGATTTACGTTCAAGCTAAAAAAAGTTCATAGCATTTAATGTGAATGCAAAGGCAAAACACAGAGAAAAAACAATTATTTGTGCTAAAAAAATGCTTGATAAAAATGGCAATCAAAGAGTATATAGTTTAATTGGTTTCGTCTTTCCAAAATCTTATGTTCGAGTCTTATTCTTGGACATTATGTTAGGGACGTCCAACGGCATCTTTTGACTATTGGGGATTTTTTTTTTAATATCATATTAATCTGAAATTAATCGAATAGTTAGAAGGTATTAATCTTTATCTATATTTTCAAATTATATTTTGCGATATAATATTAACACAAAAAAAAAAAAATTATATTCGACTACTAATTCTAAAAGCTAAAGTTATTAAACAAAAATATAAAATATAAATTTATTCTAAAATCCAAAGTTAATTAAAAAAAATCAGAAAAATCTATAACCGATTTCTAACCCTAAAATGTAAAGTTACTATAAAAAATTAAATTTATCGTAAAAACAGAGTTAATTAAAAATAATAATAATAATAAACATAATTCAAATAGGAATATGAAAAAATTAAATATTTACATTTAAACTAAATTATATAGGATCCGCATATAAACGGGTTTATAATATAAAAAATTCTAACTAGTGAAAAAAATATACATACACATTCATGTCAAATTTAAGCTTAAAGTTGTGCAAAATCATTTCGAGAAGGAACTCTAGAGTTGGTAGGGCTTTGATCGACTTCATTTCGTGGTATATTTTCTTAATATGCTTTGAAATTTGAATGTTCTGGAGATCAGGTTCTCTTGTTGAGAGTTAGCGTGAAATAATGTAATATCATAATGGGTGTTTATTTACTAGCTCAGTGACAAAAAATCTTTATCAAATAATATACTAATGAAAAAATATGTGTAAAGAAAGATAGATTATGTAAGAAATAAGTATATATAAATATTACTTTTACTAGCTCAGTGACAAAAAAAAAAAATCTTGATCAAATAAAACATCACTGATGAATTTTAATTTAATAAAAATCAGTATATAAATAGGTAAGAAACATAAATTAATTAAAGATCCCAAATTTTGCAGGTGAGTTACAATTCACAAACTCGCAGACCAAATATCACAATCAAATTGTGTAATACGTCCAATTTCATTATTTATATAATGCATAAGTTCTTCAAGACTAGTTAACTCTTGTGAAAAAAGAAAAGAATCTTGTTTAAGAAAACAAAAATTCCGAATATAATTCATAGGAAGTTATACTAAACCCAAGACTTTAGATTTCCCTTCATCTGATTTTTTCCCACAATTACATTAATTATTTTTGCCCTGCAACATAGAAGAAATATGTTCATGAAACGTATTAACGGGTTGTAGATTCTTTACCTGACTTGTTACCTTCACTCACACAAAGATTCTTGCTTGAAGAAAATCAAACTTATAAATTCTGTGTATATATCGAACGCCATAGTGCTAAAGACGTTTTGTTCAGAGAGATTGACAAGAAGAACGTTTCTGTTGAAAGAAGACTGAATATAGAATAAAAAAAAATGGGTATCATCATTGTGATTGCAAAACGTTTTGATGCTCTAATTGGGTAAGTTTTGATGTCTCAAAAGTTTTTTTTTAAAAACAAACTCGAGACATTTCAAGTTTTTAACATCTTCAATTCTTGGTGCATGCAGGCCTGGAGTTATGCTTCTCTATCCTCTGTAAGTGAAATCAATTTTAAACTTGTAAAAATGAACATTGGTTAAAAAGTAATGGAATGAATGAGTAGGTATGCATCGTTACGAGCAATAGAGAGTCCAACGATGTTAGATGATCAACAATGGCTGACATATTGGATCATTTACTCCTTCATCACAATATTCGAGCTATCCGTTTGGAGAATCCTTGCCTGGTAAATTATGTTACGAATTCATACATATATATAAAATTATGTCATAAAGTACTAAAAGCCCGATAGGACTCCTTTAAATGAGTCCGACGGCTAACAGCTAATACCTGCTATCTCGGCAACTCCTACCGATCAAGCAAGGAAGAAAGCAACTCTCGCTGGAGAATACCCTGTACCGAGTATGGTGGTTGCAAACTTGTCATCACCTCAATCTTCGCTTGGTCAACGAATTTCTTACTTGTTTTGAACAGTATTCTAAAGACACGTCTTACGAAAAGCAGATTTCTTTCACCGCGAATTGCCTTTGATGCAAAACCATATACCGATCCTGTTAAGTCTTGAATTTTTTTTTGCATTTTGCAGGTTACCATTTTGGCCATACTTGAAGCTTTTGTTCTGTATGTGGTTGGTATTACCAATGTTCAGTGGTGCGGCTTACATTTACTCCAATTTTGTGAGAAAATACGTTAAAATCGGAATGGATGTTGGAGGAGGAACGAATTATACAGATGAACAGAGAAGAGTTTTACAGATGATGAGTCTTGATGCTAGAAAATCGGTTCAAGATTATGTTGACCGGTTTGGATGGGATTCGGTTGAGAAAGCAATCAAAGCGGTATTGTATTCTCTCGTCAATCTTTTTATACCATCCAATACATTATTTTGGATTTTAACCCAACTTGTTATTCGTCTTCTTTGTGTGTTTTATTGTAGGCTGAAAGAGAAACAAAGAAGCATTGAGATGGAAGATAAATTAAGAATCAAGAAACATTACTCTTCTTCGCTTTCTTGATTTCGAAAGTGTTTGTATATTTATGTGTAATATAGAGCAAAAAAAGGAGATATGATTGAAAGAATTACGGTGACAAATTTGTGTTGTTCTCTATGAGCAAAGATACTTAGAGAAGCAAATTTGATTAAACAAACATCAAGAAACAATTCGAATTAAAATGAGAATACAACACTCTTTGATAAAATACAAAAGTTCTCCGACTCTTAGAGCATCTCCAATGGGGGTTCTTAGATGAGAGGTTCTTAAAATTTTATAATGACAAATAATGATAAATATTAGAGAGGTTCTTAACTTTGAAAAAAAGGTTCTTAAAGTTCTTATTTAAGAACTTTTTTTGGGGTTCCTAAAAAGAGGTTCTTAAAATTTATAATTAAAATATTGATAAGAACCCCATGAGGGGTTCTACCATTGGAGATGGTCTTAGGCCATAACCCAAAATAATTAAAGACTGTATAGGAAGCCTCGAGATGGAACCAGATAATTGCATGTAAAAGAACACATCTTTACAACAAGTTAAAAGTAAATAATTTTGTTTACTATATAGTTAGTCTATGGAATTAATCGATCTTTGACTTGACTTTTGAACTCAGAGATCCATGATTTTTAGTTTCAAAGCCTTTTATAGCCACACACGAAGAAATAAATATATACGTATAAAATGTTTTATTTTTTTCCATATTATATGGAATGATATATATTCAGATGCCAAAACAAAAATTATATATATTTTTGAGATTCGACGGCTTCTCTTCGTCCCATAATTATTTACTGGTGAGAAACAAAGTTAATAATTTTCCAAAAACCCTTCTCATAGATTCAAGCGCATACTCTCTATTGACCAATCTAGGGTTTCTCTTAAACCTGTCTCACTTGTCAACCTCTTCCTCTTCCGCTGTCGCCAAAGATTGAGTCTTTTCAGGTATTAATCTATCTTCCAGTTTCTGCGATTTTCCGACAAAACACGTTTGGCTTCCTTCTGTTTCTTGTCCTGTTTTGCTTTTCCCTTATCTGGATTTATCTTTCACGGGATTTGTTGTATCTTTTCGACTTCTTACGGCCATGAATTCTTCGTATATGATGTCCAATTTCGTTGTTGGGCTGTTGAGAAAACGATTTCGCAACTTTTTTTGCATCTCACATATCCGCTTTACTCTGTAGCAATTTGCTTGCCTCTGCCATGCATCCTGTTCTTTATCTGGGTTTAGTTTTCTGTGTGTTTTTTCAACTTAATTGATGTGTACGATTGATTTTGTGTGAATGAGTTCTCTTCCTGCTATGAATCTCGTTACATATGACTAAAGTTAGTGGGCTGTATTATGAAAAAATTTCAACTTTATTTAGGTTGAGTATGATTTCAATTTTTAAAGCTCTCAAACTAGCTCCCTATTAAGTATTGAATTTGAGTAGATGCTCATGGTATTTGGCCAGCTGGTTGTGACTATTGTTCTTGTGCATCAGGCAAGTTGTTTGGGTATGACGAGATAAAAACATTAACTTTCCATCTTTCTGTCAATCAGTTCTGGCTTCACCGGATCCGAATTTGAGTAAGAGATAACTTTATTCTGAAAAAATGGAGACTAAGAATGAGAAGTCTGATGTTTCAAGGGCCGAAGAGATGAAAAATCAGGCCAACGAAGCTTTTAAAGGTGTGTCTTTTTGTCAACGTTAAGTTAACAGAATCTTCAGTAATCAGTATTTCTTTCGACTCTCCTTTTCTTTTGATTTAGGAACAGCTCACTAAATATTGTTAGTTGCTTACAGGTCACAAATACTCACATGCTATTGATCTATATACACAAGCTATTGAACTCAGTAGCAATAACGCTGTGTATTGGGCAAACCGTGCATTTGCTCACACAAAACTGGAGGAATATGGCAGTGCAATACAGGATGCATCAAAAGCCATTGAAATTGATTCAAAATACTCTAAGGTATCATTCTGTGATAAGATGTTGCTTTTTCTTCTTCTCACGTATATTCAGCCTTATTCGCTGATTATCTACTGAATCACAGGGCTATTACAGGCGGGGTGCTGCATATCTTGCCATGGGAAAATTTAAGGATGCCTTGAAGGATTTCCAACAGGTTATTGTTTATAGTACGCGCATTGTGCCATTTAAGTTATTGTTTCTTACCTCTTATTTATTCTGAACTTTTTGAGTGATGGAGTCGGCTTATGTCAAAATACTAAGTATGAAATGTTGTGGGCGTCTAGCTTGAACGCACCCAAAAGGTCACAACTTGACGTTTTGATCTGATTAAGTGATAAGATCCTGGAAGTTTGATAGTAATGTGAGAAATCCAGTTTGGTATCTGTTAAGAGAAATCTTTGTGTATGGTATTGCTGACATAGTCTGCTATTTATATTTTAGGTAAAAAGGGTTTCTCCTAATGACCCAGATGCCACAAGAAAGCTAAGAGAATGTGAGAAAGCAGTGATGAAACTGAAATTTGAAGAAGCAATCTCTGTACCTGTTTCTGAAAGGCGCTCAGTGGCTGAGTCTGTGGACTTCCACACAATAGGTATACTCCATCTACTTAGCTTATCTTGCCGTTGTCTTATAGCATGCAGTTTGCTCTGTCACCCCTGGTTCTTTCTTCTCTTGTTATGCCATGCCTTTGATTCAGTAGTTGAAAAATGGTTGAGTGTAGCTTTAGACTAGTAATCATTCTTCTACCTATTGTCACATAATAGGTAACAAACCCAGATCATCGTTCATGCCCACTAAAACGGCTTTAGCAGCAGTTGTTGCAGCAGTAATGGTGGTGGCGGTCCGGGGATTTGCCACAACTGAGATACTCATGGTGTTGGTTTTGGTGGTATTAGGGACATATTGGTGGGGTAGCTTCAGTGGTAGTAGTGTCTTTTCTCTGGTTAAATCCTCATCCTAGGATTATTTTCATGCATATCGAAGCCTGGATGTGTTTCCTTTCTTGGATACTCAGTTGAGAAATGAATAGTTCAATGATATTGATCAAAACCATCTCTACAAGAGTGGAACATTTCATAGATTTTCTCCTTTTTTGTTTTTATGTTGGCATACCTCTTTTGCTACATTTTAACTATTAGCAATATAAGGTGTCCATGGCTCTTAGTATATAACATTTATTGAAAACTGGTGGTCATTGTTTTAGAGGTTTTAACCCTTAGTAAATTTTACTGATATTCTTCTTTTCATTTTCATTGTAGAGGTTGAGCCACAATATTCTGGTGCTAGAATGGAGGGAGAGGAAGTTACCTTGGATTTTGTAAAACAGATGATGGAGGATTTCAAGAACCAAAAAACATTGCATAAACGGTGCGTTTTTAAATTGTTTTAGTGGTGTTAAACTTAATTTAACACAGTGATCATCTGTTCATACCTTGTTGCCATAATATTTGTAGGTATGCATATCAAATCGTCTTACAGACAAGGCAAATCTTGCTAGCACTGCCTTCCCTTGTTGATATTAGTGTACCTAATGGCAAGCATTTCACGGTCTGCGGTGATGTTCATGGCCAGGTAGGCTTTGGTTTCATCCCCTCTCCTCACATAATTTTTTCTCTCAAGTAAATCTGAGAGGCTTGAGTTTTCTTGTTTATACATGTTTGAAATTGCTGTAAACCCTGCACATACTAACCGATTCCCGAGCTATATCTATGAAATTAGATTTTATTGTGGTTCTTTCTATTTCTCGTATCTTGATTTTGTTGGCTAGCCTTCTGCTCCCTTTTACATTAGCAAGGGCCGTGTAGTGTGTTGTATTGGGTGTGCTTGACACGCTATTTTATTTTTGCAGTTCTATGACCTCCTAAATATTTTTGAGCTTAATGGTCTTCCTTCTGAGGAGAATCCTTACCTTTTCAATGGGGACTTTGTGGACAGAGGCTCATTCTCTGTTGAGATCATCCTCACATTGTTTGCTTTCAAGTGCATGTGTCCATCATGTAAGTTCTTTTAATTGCTCTGAACACTTGCTGTAATACTTCTTTGATGCTCAAGTTTATAATCGCTTTTGCTCTCATTGACAAGGATTAATATAATCTACTTTTGTCCCATGGGGTTAAAATATTCCAATTCAATTGCAAATCTCCGTTTACCCATATTTTTATTTGTAAATTTGCAGCCATATACCTAGCCAGAGGGAATCATGAAAGCAAGAGCATGAACAAAATATATGGTTTTGAGGGTGAGGTTCGGTCCAAGCTGAGTGAAAAATTCGTGGATCTCTTTGCTGAAGTTTTCTGTTACCTACCGTTGGCTCATGTTATAAATGGGAAGATATTCGTGGTCCATGGAGGTCTCTTCAGTGTTGATGGCGTGAAACTCTCAGACATCAGAGCCATTGACCGATTCTGTGAGCCTCCAGAGGAAGGTATGTTTCATCATACACATCTTTTGTAAGATTGCTGCTGTTACAACATCTAATCTGGGTAATGGTTTATTCAGGATTGATGTGTGAACTCTTGTGGAGTGATCCTCAACCTCTCCCTGGAAGAGGCCCAAGCAAGCGAGGAGTTGGTCTATCATTTGGTGGAGATGTAACGAAGAGATTTTTGGAAGACAACAATCTAGGTTAGTGTGGTTACTTGTTATATCTAGAGTTCGCCAATTGATTCTTTAGATGGCTATTGACTATCTTTTATGAATCTGGAAGATTTGGTGGTACGATCACATGAAGTCAAAGATGAAGGTTATGAGGTTGATCACGATGGTAAACTCATCACTGTCTTCTCCGCACCAAATTACTGTGATCAGGTAACTCAAAAACTCCACTGTTTTAAGTTTCGAAACAGCACCAAATTAATTTTTTCTTACTTAACATGGAACAATATTGTTGTAGATGGGTAACAAGGGAGCCTTCATTCGCTTTGAAGCTCCAGATATGAAGCCAAACATTGTTACATTCTCGGCAGTGGTGAGTGTAGTATAGCTCTTGTGACTGTTTCAGAGAAACTGGAATCTTGAAACCGGTACACTGTTTGATTTTGAAAACTCTTCTGATTGACCTAATATTGTGATTTCACAGCCTCACCCGGATGTGAAGCCAATGGCATATGCAAACAATTTTCTCAGGATGTTCAACTAACTAAGCAAAAAGCTTCTTCAACTCAAATGCTATGCTAAAGACTCAAGACCAAAAGTGTTTCAGAAACATAATGATATAAGTGTTTTTTTTCCCCTCACCTTCTGCAGTTTTTCATGTTGTTCCAGAAAAGGGAGCCCATGATAATTAAAAGGTACAGTATCGGGATTTAATCGGTTTTCTTCTTTTTGATAAAGATGTTCCCTCTTCCTCTAAAGCTTATCCAGTAACTTTTTTCTCTTTTGTCTTGTGTTGTAAGAGGGGGTAATGGATCATTCTTAATTTTTTAGATGAAAATCTTGTGATTACACAACAAAAGAGTGACCAAATGACCCCCAAAACTCAAAGGGTGGTTTCATAGAGCTTCTTGTCTACTCTTGAAACCATTAGATTCTTTTTGAAATAGGATTTGATTCACATATTCTGAAAAATACAACAAAAAAAGACAGAAGTCAGTGTACAGTTCTTCCAACAGTTTTTCCCTTTTCTTATTTGAGTTTGTACAAATGGTGAGCTGTTGAATACACAGTCTAAAGAGAAAGCAATTAATACTATTGTTTTCCCCTCCCCACATGAGCTGTTTCAGATCAAAATAGCTCCTTAAGAAGGAAGTTACCTGCAGATTCTCATAAGATCCCTCCATGAATTTCGCAGAGAATTTGACAAAACATGAGCTTTGTTTATCATCAACCAAGTGCTACTGAATCACAGAACTATGAGCCCTCTTTTGTAGATAAACATAGGCAACAGGTGATCCGAGGAAATAGCATCCAATGTGCATACTGTTAACTATATGATTTGTTTGATATATCTATGCATGTCTATATGGAGAAAGCAAAAGGAGATGGAATTGGAAGTGGTGTCAAATCGTAAAGCACTGATACAAGGACTGAGAGATCCATAAAGCATTAACAACAACAACAACAACAAAAAGAGTAAGATAATTTTTTTATTTATTGTTGTTTTCATGGTGCTTAGCAAATTTGACAAGTTTAAGAAGGGAAGAAGAAATCTGAAAGATGTGTTTATTAGAGTAAACTTTTATGACCGTTGGATCATTTCTTTGTAGGCCATATATGTTTTGATCCGTACGGTAAATAGTTGGGGATCTGATTTTTACCACTCCAGTGAGTCCAGGCTAATATTAGAAGATGCTTCACTACATATACACGTACGTATCTACTACATAAACATCTGCTACATTATTGCCAAGTGTATTACAATCACCTAACGTTTGAAATTTTGACTTTTTTTTTCTTCTTTTCTTCTCACAAATATACGTTATTTTAATCAGTGTGTTTTCTGACATTTATAAGTACGTAATTTTCTGATTTTTTTTTTGTGCTATGCAGAAATTACTTTTATGTTTTATCAATTTTCCTTACAATAATCGAAAATTATTTCTGCATCAAATTTACAAACATTTTAGGCTTCGAACGGTGACAATGGATTGGAAGGTGCGAGACAAGCGGGTTAAGGGGTGCGGTACGGTTTAAGTATGGTTCGTGCGGAAAAAACGCATCATGCGGAACTAGTGCATGTAGTGGAAAACAAGCGGTGCGGGACAATATTCGAATGGTGAATATCACAAGTGCGGTGCGGATATAATAATTATTAAACTTTGATTATTTATTTTTTAACATTTCGACAAACCAAATTTTTTTTGTTCTTATAATAATATATAAGTCAATAAAATTTATCCATAAATTTTTTTTCATAATTTTTTTTTAATTTTGTTTTTTTTAAATGGATCGCACCTAAAACACACATATTTGGGTGTTGTTGGGCCGCACTATACGGACGGAGAAAACATTACAAAATTTTAATATTTTTATCTCCCGCACTTTACAAATTGTTATGAATGAAAACTTTTTTGCTGGACCGTCCATACCACCATTGATCCGCGTCGCCCATTCATACCCTAAGAAAACATTCTATATCAACAAGTAGAGTAAACATAGACCCAATGAACAGAAAGTTTCTATGCGGCTGTTAAAGGTTGTTCACTGTGTTTTGAATTAAGATACAAGACTACAAGTAACTTTGATTTTGTTTTGGGTCACAATTCAAACTATGGATGATACAATCTCAGAGAAATTTAGAAAAAGAAAAAAAAAGACTTGAATAATTGAAGACAGTAAATAGAGAGACATACTATGCCCACCACTTTTCAAGAGCCTTTCCTTATTAGTTTTTTTTATCAAACAAAATATCTAAACATGAAAAATGATTTGAAATACAAATTCAAGCTGTTGCGTGAACAGTAAATAAACTATTGTGTCTGATATTTGAGACAGTTTGGCCTAACTACACATTGTGATTGTCATGTGGTGTGTTTTCTTTTGAACCAACCATTAAATAATCCTCTTACATCAAAATTTTACTAAGAATTTGTTTGCTTAAACTATTTTTTCCTCAAACTAATGTTTGTGTACACGTTGATCATTCATTTTACCCGTAATGATCCACTGGATCAAACAAATAATTTCATGGGTTCAAAGATTAGTAGATTGGTGAATGTTATTTACATATTTTCATAAAGTTCCTTTGATTTCCAATATTAGATTTTTAACACGCTCTCTCAAAACGATGACTAGTCATTCATTTCGACATAATCTCGTTATATGATCAATTGGTAGTTTTAGTCTCATCTTATTTCGGATGTGTGGTTTCTAACATGATTCATACAACATCACTTTCTTTACACACTCGTCTAAGCAGACCATTTATAAATATCATATGGGTGGAAACTAATACATATATATATATATATAGAGAGAGAGAGAGACACAACACAGGAAAGGCGCTCCACATAACCTGGGAGATTCGAGGAGCTAATGTATTCACGAGATTAACACCAACAAGTCCTTCAAAATTGGTTCAAACAAAGGTGCTTGAATAAAGAAGAAACATGTGTGTATGGCCTTACAAAACCATCAAGTACTCTTTTAATTTGTGTCTTCTCTTTCTCTTCCCAATCTCATGTGTTGAGTCCCTACCTCTTTGTCTCTCACTACCCCACACATGTCACTTTCAATCACTTCCATTTATAATTGCATCTCACACACACTCAAAGCCTATTCGTATTCTCTACTAGCTTTCTTTCAAGTCTTCACTCTTTTATCATACCTTGTTTAGATTCTGATTGTTCACGTGTCTCTGTCTTGTCTTGTCCCCTAATCCTTAAACTCTTCACTTAAACTCGCTGAAAGCTTAAACCTTTTTCCTAATCGATCATGATCTAATGCCACTTTTATGCTCTTTCTTCTCAAAGATTCTGATTAACGTCTCATTTCTCACCTTTTTTTTAATTGATTTGGAGAAAGAAACTAATGAAAAACTTTTATGAATTCTCACTATAATATCAAGAAGAAGGAACACACTCTCTTTCCTTTTCTCTCTCTTACACCACCAAACCTATGACGATGAAGAGAGCTTTATCATCTCCTTCCTCACTGCTCTTCCATCTCCTGATAACTCCTCTCTTTCTCTGTCAAGCAAACAGAGTCCCTGTCACAATGCCTCCATCTGAGTCAGAGACTCTCTTCACAATCATGGAATCAATGTCATCTGATCAACCATGGCGTCACTCCCACCCAAACCCTTGCGCACCTGGCTCGTCTTGGCCAGGCATTGAGTGCAAAACCGGTCCAGACCACTTGCCTCACGTCTCTCGACTCGATTTCGGCTCTGCTCCAAACCCTTCTTGTAAACCCTCTGCTTTATTCCCTCACTTAATCTTCTCTCTCCCTTTTCTCCAATCAGTCTTCTTCTTCAACTGCTTCACTCACTTCCCAACCACAATCGTCTTCCCCATTAAGCTCCTCCCTAACTCCGCTCTTCAACAGCTTAGCCTCAGATCAAACCCTTCTCTCTCAGGTCAAATCCCTCCTCTCATTTCATCGCTCAAATCCTTACAAATCCTCACTCTCTCGCAAAACCGATTAACCGGAGAGATCCCGCCGGCGATTTTCTCATTGAAAAGCCTCCTACACCTCGATCTAAGCTACAACAAACTCACAGGTAAAATCCCTCTGCAATTAGGGAATCTCAATAGTCTCGTGGGATTAGATTTGAGCTACAATTCGCTTACGGGCACCATCCCACCCACGATTTCGCAACTGGGTTTGCTTCAAAAACTCGATCTGAGCTCGAATTCTCTCGTCGGAGGAATCCCAGAAGGCGTAGAAAAGCTCCGATCTTTATCTTTCATGGCGTTAAGCAACAACAAACTAAAAGGGGCTTTTCCAAAAGGAATCTCGAACCTCCAGAGCTTGCAGTACTTCATAATGGACAATAACCCAATGTTCGTACCTCTCCCCGGTGAGTTAGGGTTTCTCCCTAAGCTTCAAGAGCTCCAGCTCGAGAATTCGGGATATTCCGGCGTAATCCCTGAGAGTTACACCAAACTGATGAACCTTAGCTCGCTGTCACTCGCTAACAACAGATTAACCGGCGAAATCCCTTCCGGGTTTGGCTCTCTGCCTCACGTTTTCCATCTGAATATCAGCAGGAACATGCTGATCGGCGTCGTGCCGTTCGATTCGAGTTTCCTGAGACGGTTGGGTAAGAATTTGGATTTGAGCGGGAACAGAGGATTGTGTCTGAATCCGGAGGATGAGTTCAGCGTCGTTAAAACCGGAGTCGATGTCTGCGGGAAGAATGTTACAGGTGGTGGTGGACCTGGACCGGCGATTCGTCAAACGACGAAGAAATCTCAAGCCGCTCCTTCTCGATGTTACGGATCTTGCTTCTTCTCCAATGCTCTGTTTCAGTTTGCTCTGTTTCTGGGTTTACATCATCGATTGGTTCTATAAGAGGGGGATTAAAAAAAAAAGTAGAATTAAATATTTATGCCCTAAAAAAGAGAGAAGATTTGTGTTTGTTCCCAAAGTAGACGATGATTTCAAGGGAAGTTATTAATTTATAGTAATCGATTTTGGTGTGTACTAGTTTCCTATTAAAGCAATGTCGTTAATGTTGTTTTTAGTTTAATAATACTCGTATTTTTCGGATTATAATATGATTGTAATCAAATGTTGAGTCATTATGGGTCTAGGTGTAAATATGGGTCCTGAACAACTTCATAGCCGTGTGTATATAAATGTGTGTATACACAAGGAAAATAACAGATGAAACGACGTTTTTGTTTTCTACTTGGATAATGATTATTTTTTTCAGGAAATTGGTTATAATTAAATAACTTTTTTTTTTGTTGAGAAGAGAAATAACATAAATATTTTAGATAGAGTGTCATGAACAAGAAAAATCAGGTAGCAGTTTGGACAAAGAGTGTGGAGTTATCTGATAAAACGACACAACCTGATTCAGTCTGACCATACAATAAAACTGAAGAGTTAATAAAATATAGATTCATGGAAAAATATGTAAAATTTCTGGAGAAATGGTGCTTACCTCTATATGTATGATTTTTTTAATGCGAAATTGGTTCATTGGTCACTAATATATATATATATATATATATATATTTCCTTGTTTCAGACTTTTATACCATTATTCAAAAATACTCGCATACATTTCTTCGAATTTTTTTTTTTTTTTTTTTGTTCGAAGAAATGTTGTTTAACTTTTTGAAATTTTTTGGACAAGTGAATTTAATTTTATAAACAGATGTCTTTTATCACATCAAGTACTGGCGTATATATACGAAGTTATGAACCTTTTATTACACATGTATTTTGGTTCGACTACTAGTGTATATGAAAAAATTCGCATAATTTTCACAGAATCAAAACTATATGCATGTGATTTGTTTTGAGAATGTGAAAAACCTAATGCAACAAGACTTTCTTTGTTTGAAAAGCGCTAAACCAAATGCGTACTTTTATATAGTGTTGCGCGAATCAACCTGTATACGGTACATGCATATATAAATATAATGGATAAAATCATTATTTCAGAAGAGAAATTGTTAATTTATTTTGACAAATTTCAAAAATGCTAAATTACAAAAAAAAAAAATTGAAAAAATAATCCACATCGCAAATACGTCACATTTTTAGTTATAATTCCATTAATGTGAAAAACCTCCTCCCTCCTTTTTATTATATTAGTAAAATCTATTTTGATGTACTTTCTTAACCGTGACTACTATAAAAACCTTTTTATTATATTAGTAAAATCTATCAAATACTTTAGCTTTGCTTGATGTAAATTGTGTTATTGTTAATATATATGAATTTATTTCCGAGACACGTACAAAATTTAAAACCATGCATGAAAGATATCATAGTAGTCACAGTTGCAATTTATCTTTTAACTATAAATACTAATCCATATGAATTTTGATAGTTATTGTGTTATTGGTATAGTATTAATAACACAAAAATAGATCATTCATTAGTTTTTTTAGTGAAAACGGAAGGTTTGAAAGAAATATCTATCACTTTCATATTGAGAGCCTCACGTGGGGAACTTATAATTCCAATTTCAGGTCGCTTTTAACATCTCATTTATTAGACCTATCACTCTCATATTCTCTTTTTTTTTTTATTACTAAAACCTCATTAGTCCTATTCTCCAGATAAAACTTTTAGTATAAGATTAATAACGTCGTACACTAACATAAAAGAATAAATTGTAAACGTTAATTCCCATGTGTTTGATAACTATAGTTTGCTTTTCTGACTAATTTTGAAAAGACTTATCCATAAAATCATAGATTTGCTTTTGTGCACCATATCATAATTCACCATGTAGGTCTAGATTATAGTTAATAGTCATTTAACTGCAATTTCAGTCATGGTTGACTATTATATGCATTTCAACTGACAAAAATACAGATTTTTTTCGATATGTTTTGAAATGTAGTCTGCTTTTTAGTTTGTAATTGATCAGATTATAAGATATAAAATCATAATTCAAAACAAAAATGTTGGTTTGGCTTCAATGGTAATGAGTGAAGCTAAGCAAAATAAAACAAAAATGGACGTCCAAAAGAGAGAAACTATATACTACTATTGGGTCGAAAGATGCATATCCGGAAGCCCACGTTTGAAACTCGGCCCATTAAATATTGCTTGGCAATCACATTGGATTACATTTAGCAAATCGAGGAAAGCACTCGACTACTACTCGCTGTTGAAGCGTCTGAGGCGACGCGCGTGGAACAAAGAAACACGTGTCACATTTCCTGGGCGAGTATACTCTACTCTCGTATCACCTGAAAAAGGTCAACAGATATGTGGGTCCCATGTAACTACAGAAGCTAATTACCGTTGATCCAAGTTGGGTCAGTCAGAGTTTCGCAAGGCTATCCGTTGGATTTGAGACACGTGTACAGTATTAAACACGTGTTACATAACCAAGACTCATAATATCTTGGCTCCCTTTCTTCTCCGTTGTTCGAATTCTGATTTTGTTGGTGCTGAAAATGGAGATACCGGAGAGAGTTAGATCTCGATTGGCTGTTCTCTCGGCGCATTTGGCGGCAAGTAATCCCGTCGAGTTAGGACAAGGATCTCCGGCGATCGAGCGATGGTACACGTTGGCTGATATCGATGCCGCACCGCATGGATCCCTGCTGGGATCCCTGACGATCTTTGACGACCGCACCGGAAATAAATACCAGGTCCCGGTCTCAGAGGATGGTACCGTTAAAGCTATTGATCTCAAGAAGGTATCTATCTCGAATTCTGATTGGAAAGTGGAGAATTTGTTATTGTTTGTGACTTGGTTTACTGTAATATGGTGAATTATGTGTATATATAGCTTATACGGGGATCTCTGTTGTGTCTGACCTGCAGATAGCGACGGGGAAGGACGACAAGGGGCTTAAACTATACGATCCTGGTTACTTGAACACGGCTCCTGTTCGGTCCTCGATTTCTTACATCGACGGAGATGAAGGGATCCTCCGTTACCGTGGGTACCCAATAGAGGAAATGGCTGAGAGCAGCACTTTTCTGGAGGTGGCGTATCTTCTCAGTAAGTATTGCTTTATTGCCCATTTGGGACAATATGAGTTTCTGATCATATCATGGATAGTGAACCGAACATTGCTAGAAATTTTCCTCCTTGGTTTTAATATATTTTTCTGGCAGTGTATGGGAATCTGCCCACTGAAAGTCAGCTATCTGATTGGGAGTTTGCAGTTTCTCAGCATTCAGCTGTGCCACAAGGAGTATTAGTGAGTCTCTAGTCCCTTTTATATGATTTTCCACGTGAATTTTAATTCTGAGACGATGTATAAAATGCCAATCGTAAACCAAAACCGAACTGTTGAATAAATTTCTCTAACCTATGATTGTCTGGTCCATCAATGATTCTCAAGACATTCTATACGTGTCGTTCTGAATGTGCATTATTTGAAGCTATTTTAAACCGAGTTACTTGATAACTTTCGCGCAGGATATTATACAGGCTATGCCTCACGATGCACACCCAATGGGAGTTCTTGTAAGTGCAATGAGCGCGCTGTCCATCTTTCATCCTGATGCAAATCCTGCTCTAAGGGTAAGTTTAGATTACATTCTTTCTCTAATAACATGTCAGGCCTTTTTACTCACACTACTATTAAGAACTAATTCTTTTGAAATTTTCCACATTAAAATGTTAACAAAACACTCTATTGGGTGCAGGGCCAGGATATTTACAATTCAAAACAAATTAGAGATAAACAAATTGTTCGCATTATTGGAAAGGTATCGTTTGTCCTTTATCGGTTGTTACCTTACTCCTTCCTTCTTTTTTTCTGTGATTCATCTTAGACATGCAAAAACGTAATATTTGGACTCTGAATTTTCTGCAGGCACCAACTATTGCAGCAGCTGCTTATTTGAGGATGGCAGGGAGGCCTCCCGTTCTTCCTTCGGGCAACCTTTCTTATGCAGAAAATTTCCTCTATATGCTGGATTCCATGTATGTCTCTACTATCTTCTTATTGGAATTATTTAGAAACTCAATTTTAGATTAATTTTTAGTTGATCTCTTAAGAGTCCATGCACTAGAAGGGAACCTTAGTATTTAGACTGTTCATAACTTGCTTGCCATTAACACGTTTATCTTCCTTCTCACAGGGGAAACAAATCCTACCTAATCCTCGGCTGGCTCGGGTGTTGGACATCCTCTTCATACTGCATGCTGAGCATGAAATGAACTGCTCCACCGCTGCTGCTCGGCATCTTGCCTCTAGGTACCTCTTTGGTTTGAATCTTAGTCACCTCGATAAGAGATATATTGATTAAGAACTGTCTTCTTGTAGTGGTGTTGATGTGTACACTGCTGTTTCTTGAGCTGTGGGGGCGCTTTATGGTCCTCTTCATGGTGGTGCGAACGAGGTGTGCTACTTATTCTCCTGTTTTCATATGTTCCTGCATGTTCAATGGTCTCTGAAATTCTTGTCTTTGATTCTATTAGGCTGTGCTTAAAATGTTATCAGAGATCGGGACTGTTGAAAATATTCCAGACTTCATCGACGGTGTGAAGAACAGGTAAACTCAATGTGTGAAACTATATGGTTCCGTTTTCTGGATTTGTGAGGAGCCTTTCCAATTCCATCAACATTCTCCTCTCTTTGACATATTAGGAAGAGGAAGATGTCTGGTTTTGGACACCGTGTGTACAAAAACTATGACCCACGAGCGAAAGTAATAAAAAAGCTAGCAGATGAAGTAATTTCCATTGTTGGAAGGGATCCTCTAATTGAGGTACTCTAAGTCCGCATAGTTGAAGCTTATACTAAAAATTCACGCACACCTCTTTTATGACTATGTTTGACAGATATATTTCTGATGGTCTGCAGGTAGCTGTTGCTCTCGAGAAGGCAGCTCTTTCTGATGATTACTTTGTAAAGAGAAAGCTTTATCCAAATGTTGATTTCTACTCTGGATTAATATACAGGTAAAAGTTTGGATTTACGTTCAGTGTTCATCAGTTCCACTCAAAAACTTGATCTAAATCTGCAAACTTGGACCATTGAAATAGGGCAATGGGATTCCCACCCGAGTTCTTCACGGTCTTATTCGCGATCCCTCGCATGGCTGGATACTTGTCGCATTGGAAAGAGTCATTGGATGATCCTGACACCAAGATCATGAGACCACAACAGGTATAGTTAGTCTCTTTCCAAGAATAGTTCACATGTTTTCTTCGCAGAGTCATTGGATGATCCTGACACCAAGATCATGAGACCACAAATTGGATTTCTCATTGGGATATTGAATGTTGCAGGTGTACACAGGCGTGTGGCTGAGGCATTACACACCAGTTAGAGAGAGAATGGTGACGGATGAGTCAGACAAATTGGGTCAAGTCTCGACTTCAAATGCATCAAGAAGACGTTTGGCTGGATCTTCAGTTTAGCCGTAGATCCATTTTAGGTCCAAACCATAACCGCACTGCACCGCAAAGAATAAAAGAGATTGGGTTCTCTAACCAAAAGCAAAGAGGGTCTCGAGTCTTGATAAGATCATACTTAGGAGCAAGAGCTCTTTGGGGACCTTCCATAAACAAATATATCTGAGGAGTGTTTGTTAGCCTTATTTGTGTATTCTTATCAGAAAGTGTTTATCATATAAAATCTTATGTTTATGGATTATTATCCCAAAGACGATGTTTAACATTACTCTACTTTCAATGTCGAATGCTTCTACAGAGACTTTCGTTGTGAGATTTCTGGAGAAAAGCAACGAGTAGAAAGCTAAAAAACTTTGATAGTTTATTGTTACAAAAGAGGATATCATCAAGCGACAAAGTTTCAAAGTTCGGAGTTCTTGAAACTTGAAGCTTCCATGCAAATGATACACTTGAATTAATCTGGTCTGGAAAAAATGCTGCAAGTTACATAACATGTTTTCGTTTGGTGGCTGCATTTCTAGAAGTTGAAGGAGCAGTCCCAGGAAGGCTGTTGATCCTATGCGGAGGTAGTTTTCCTTCACCATAAGAGTTGCTTCTTGAAGTTGAAGGCATGTTCGCGGATAGCCCGGTCCTCTTTGGAGCAGAGATACTAGACAAGACAGAATATTGGTCAACGAAGTTCGAGAACTTAGAGGATAAAGAATGTGGATCGATAGATAGTCATAGAGATACCCGGAGTCAGATTATGTTACCTGAAACTCTTCTGAATCGCAGTAAGATTTTTCACTTCACCACAAGAGTTGCTTCTTGAAGTTGAAGGTACGTTCACGGATAAGCCGGTCCTCTTTGGAGCAGATATACTAGACAATACAGAATTTAGTCCACGGAATTAGAGAGAGAACCGATCAATGGTTTGGAGGGTAAATGAATGTGTATCGATAGATGGTAGATACCCAGAGTCAGATTTTGTTACCTGAAACTCTTCTGTATCGTGTTCCTTTTGATTGCAGTGAGATTTTTCACTTCTTGACTGTAATCAATACCATAAGAAAATTTGAATAAAGGAATTAGATTGTTGCTAGTGATTTTATAAGCAACCCCGAGTGACCTCTGATTAACATAACATAGGGTTAAGAGGGTAAAATGGGCAGTTTTACTTCGATAAGCCTTGTGATTGTACATTTTAAGGTGAAGGATGGTTTACCTCTTTAAAAGATCTAGTTTTGCCTTCTTCATGATGTTGCTCTTGACATTCGAAAGATTGTAACCTGATCCACTATTAGCTGCAAATAAATCGGTCCACAAAACCATTTTTGAGTACAAAATCCAGAGAGACAAAGCCGATTCATGAATGGAGCATTTGCATAATGTTTGCATGATTGACCAGATGATGCAAGAAAATCCATAAAAGTGTTACCCCAGAAGGCTTTTTTCCTTGGAGGACTTTTGGGCAGAGCTTCGTTTGTCGACTTTGTTTCCCTGACAAAATTTTTGAAAAAGATTACAAGGGAATTAAAGAAGAATAACAGATTTAGGCTAAGAGCATGCTTCTCATGATGGGGGCTATAATTAAAAAGATAGATTTGCAAAGATCATACTTGCATCTTCCGCCTTATATCGTTGCTTCAGTTTATCAACGGCTTCCTTCTCACCCTCTTGCACGGCTTTCAACTTTGCCTGCATGCAACCACATGCCTATATCTTAAGTACTCCAATGCTTCTATATGTATGTACTATTTACATAAAGAAAGACGTGAAGAAACAAAACCAACCTCATATAACTGTCTCCAATTGAAATTTATTTTCTCCTGCTTCAATTCCTTCACGACAAGATACAAGTCTTTTACATCTGCACCATACAGCTTCTCACAGAATCTCTTCCAAAATTTATCGGTGACTGGACTAAGATCTGTGTCCTAACAAAACGAAAACAATGGAAAGCATATAGGTTAAGATCAGAAACCGTCAAAACATACAAAAGATTTATCGAGCATATGGTAAGAATCTTCTTACTTGAGTACAATCCTCTATATGCATCAGCTGTTCTAGTGTACAATGTTGCAGAATCTGCTCAAGGAGATGGAAATCAACCCCACCGACATAACCAATATAGCGTACATTATCAATCGCTGTCCTAACGCAAAGATCAACAAGCGAAAGTGGTTGCTTGGAAAGCCCTTCAAACAACATAGCAGCTTCTCTTTCAAGAACAGAGAGCCTACAATAAGAAAAAGAAGAAAAAAAAACACTTTCAATATCAAATCACAAGGAGACACAATCTATACTATATCACTAAGGTAGGATACAGAATTCATCAGCTTCTGATAAATCTTCACTAGGATAAATGGACTTTTTACTCAAAATCTAGTATACAACGACATGATCCAAAATAGAGCATATGATTTCATCAAAACGACATGATCCAATCAATCAAATACCCAAATTCGAATTCGCAATTTTAAACAATCCAATTCCAAATCGAATACAGTAGTAGATGCATCAGGAGTTTACCAGTGAAATTAGAAGAGAGCCGAATCGAAGATTGACCCACGAGGGAAACAGGTCAATCCGATCCGATCGAAGAAACCTTTCTTCTTCCCGGTAGAAGATGACGCCGGAGTTTTTTTTGTTTGTTTAATCGTTCATCCACCACAACGATGATGAAACCTTAAATCTAGATAACGCTGTTCTTCTAAACGCGCGTTTTTAATAACCACGATTGTGTGTAATTTACCAAAAAAAATATACGCGCCTATTTAATAGCCGGTTTCACGTGACGACGTCGTTTTACAGCCTGTGCTAGCGTAGACACATTGATCGAATCGAACCGAAATCGAATTCCACAATAAACCAAACCGAAAAACAGATGGCCAGGACTCTGCTTTAAAGTTTAAAGATTTGGGGAAACTCTGTTTCGACGAAAAGGAATCATTTTTAATGGACGCATTGGGTGGCTGCGGCGGCGCTGGGGGTTTCTGGGGATGGAATAGCTTCGATCATCGGAGGAAGAAGAAGTCTTCCGGCGATAGAGGTAATCAACGGAAGTCTGGATCTTCGGATTCCGTCGATGTGAGCAGAGACGGCGGTTATCGGTTTCCCTTAAAGCAAGCTGTGACGGCCGGCGCACTCACTTTCACCGGTGACACGATTGCTCAGCTATCTGGGAGGTGGAAAAAGAGAAACGCTCTTAAACAATCATCTTCTGATAAACCAGACGAGGTTCGTCTGAAGAGATTTTATTTCGTTGTTGGTGATTTTCGAGTTAATAGATTTGATATTTTAGTGAAAATGTTTGATTGTACATGAGTAAAGTTTCTACTGTGATTTAGTGATACCTAAAATGAAACTGGATTTTTGCATTACCAAATGTTGGTGTGATGTCTGGTTAGTGAGTACTGAGTAGTGACAGTATCTTATAAAGTTCTGTTTGATTCTTGTTGGGATAATTGAAATCTGATCTTCTTGCAAAAAGAGTCTCTTACATTGGTTAAACTTGGCTTGACTAATGATTTGTAATTGGGTCTTTCACCTGACCTCAGGAGGAATTGTGGAACATTTTCTCAGAACATGACTGGGCTCGTGCGCTGCGGATGAGTTCTTACGGGTTTCTCTTGTACGGCCCTGGTTCTTACTCATGGTATCAGTACCTTGACCATTCTTTGCCAAAACCAACCGCGACGAATCTAGTGCTTAAGGTTACTATTATCTCTAGCCTTATGTTCATCATGTTGTGCTAGAGTTTTTATTTGTATTTACCGATCCCTTTGTTAGGTTCTGCTTAACCAAGTAATCCTTGGTCCATCTGTGATCGCTGTTATATTTGCTTGGAACAACTTATGGCTGGGAAAGCTCCCTGAGCTTGGAAACAAGTATCAGAAAGATGCTCTTCCAACACTTCTATATGGTCAGATATCAGTTAAACAAAGCTGACTTTTTACCATATTGTTCATATATTTATAGTTCTTGTGATTACTGCAGGATTTCGCTTCTGGGTTCCCGTTAGCATACTTAACTTTTGGTATGGCTCTCTCTCTCTCTTACTCTATCATTAAAGGATCAGTGAGTATAGAGTCTGTTCTGATGAAAGTTGATATCTACAGGGTAGTCCCGCTTCAAGCTCGTGTAGCATTCATGTCCATGGGTTCTGTGTTTTGGAACTTCTACTTGTCTTCAACTATGAGCAAGTAGATGCAACTATTTATCTTCGGTTTCATTGAGTGATAATATATGATTCTGAAAGTTTTCAATACTAAAGTAAGCCGATCTCACTGCTCTTTATCTACTGTTTTAACTTCGGTTCTACTCGCTTCTATAGAAATCTGACAGCCTTCATATGATCTGTATTGAACTTAAGTGGCAAGTGAAGCGGAAACTCATCAAGAAGTAGTTTAAAATCTCTGTCAATTTTCTCAGGTTCTTTTTGTATTTAAGAGAAATATAGGTTTCAGATTGTTAGATGAATTTCTGGTCCGAACGTTTATTTTTGTTGAAGGATAAGCACTTGTTTCTACCTCCCTCTGCATTTTTTACCTCTTTTACAGTAAAGATTCTCGTAAAGACGTTATGTCTCTTGTCATCAGTTAAAAATAAATAAATTAAAATCTTTTTTTTTGTCAAATGTTTTGGTCAAAAAATTATAAGCTATTCTCTTTTGATGTAGGGATCAAATTGTTTTTTTTTAATTCATGTTGAAATCCAATAATCCTCTTGATTTTTTTGTTTGTTTGGACGAAATCCTCTTGACTTTTGTCACCTTTCTAAGTTGAATTGCAACTAAAATTTTGAAAGTCGTTATTCTTTCTCTCATCTACATTCTACATAAGAAACAAACATTTTCTTACAATAAATGGAAATACATCTATGATTATAGAAACAAAATAGCAATCAAATAGCATTAATACGCCGGATGCTACATTGAGTTTTCCGCAGGTTTCGTATCATGAATACATGAATACAAAATTGAATACAAGATTTTTTTATTTTTTCTTTCCAACCAATTTTCATTTTTAATTGATGAAGAATTATTAAATAGATCGAAGGGAATGCAAATGCGAAAAGAGATAATAGGATGGGGGAAATCGAAGGGCAAACAAAAATAAATGACGAAGAAAGTGTTGTGAATTCGAAAATAAGTTTTTCTCTAAATAAAAATATATGTTACAAATGTTGTTGAAAGATAAACATTTGTTATTATATTTTTATTTTTATTCATCAAAGATACTTTAAATCCATCTTAATTATCTTTCTTAAAATATACATTAATTCACTCTGATTTAAAAGTATACATTAACTTAAGCTCCACACTATCTTTCCATACACAATTATCATAACAATGGTGTACAAAGATGTGGAAGAGCTTATATGTCTTTAAGAAAACGAAATTCTCTTTGTCACGAGATAGAAGACCAATACATTGTCGCTGTGGAGCTGCAACAACAACAACAATTAGAAGAGCAGCCCGAAAGGTTTAAGAACATGATAATGGAGATGAGAATTAGGGACGTTAATAATCAAAAAGACGTTGACGAAGACCGATGTGGATGAAGGTGAGTCGCGTTTATCTATTCCCATGAGTAGCCTATTGAGTCACGATTTTCTGACGTCTGATGAGAAGGAAAAGATAGAAAATCGAATAAAAGGAGATAGAGAAGGAGGTTTATCCGTGGAAGTGATCGATCCAAGGTTAGAAGTATGGGAGCTGAAGATGAGAAGATTTGATATGAAGAAGAAGACGAAGACGAAGAAGGGGGAGACAGGGAAGACAAGTTCGTTGTATATATTTGCTGGCTTATAAAGTGGAACCATGTGATCAAAGCGAATAGTACGTCTTAGACAATGTGATAAGTTGCAGCTTTGGTCCTTTAGGTCTCAGCAATAGCTATGCCTTGCGCTTGTCTTGCTTCAAGGAGAAGAAACGTTCTTGGGAGATTAGGGTTTTGAACTATACCCTTATTTTTTCTAGAAAGGCGTGTTTGGTTTGTTAGCTAAGTGAGCAAGAATATAAATTTGTTTTTTTTTCCCCCTGTTAGAGTTGTAGTAGCTAGATTAAGGTTTTTAGCTAAGGTATTTTTGTTTGAATCGTTGTTGCCCAAACATTAGATTTTATTACTATGAATTTTGAATATAAATGTAGTGGCTGGTTTTTTGAAATTCACTGAGTAAAAAATCGAAGCTATAAACTTTGCCGAATACTGTATTAAGATGTCCGACGTTAATATTCTAGAGCGAAGCTGATATTTGTTAGTTACAAAACGGATCATAGATACTGAAAATTTTGTACTTCAAAATATCCATTCCGTGTCGAGCCCTACGTATATCACTAATCAACAACTCTTTTATTTTGTTTGGTTTTGTGGTTGAGATGGAAATGTCTTACCACATGTTAAATATGAAAAAATTGCCAATTATTATAATGAGTTTCTAGTGTGTTTTTTGTTTGTTTATTCATAACTCTTTTTGGGACACTCTTTTTGTCACGCTCTCTTCCGCGTCACACGCTTCTAAAAGATATTCGAAGAGCCAAAACGAGATATATTAAGATTTAACCCCGCGCGGAGTTAATTTTGCGAAGTTATTTTTTCTTAAAAAATTGTTTTGAGATGTAAGAAAAATGGTTTACTTTTTTCTGATTTTTTTTAATATATTACTAATAATTATAGATAATGTTGTCAAACTAGACTAATATGTTTATTTAACCTGTTTTATAGTAAACTAAAATATTATTCGAGCTAATCCGCAAAAACTTATAATCTTGAAAACATCAATGTGAATTTTGTGGTCGATTTGCGAATTATTAAAAAATTAAGCCATTTTGCAGTAAAATATTATCCGCGATAACTTGTAAATAACTACAATATTGAAAACACCAACTTTAATATGCACCGTTTAATGACTCTGAATTTTGTGGTTAGTCCACATACTCTTTAAAAATTAATTCATTTGTGTCTAACTGTTTATAAAAATAAAATATTTTCAAATTTTGTTTTGATATATATTCAAATAAAATAATACAAATTATAGTAAAAAATATGGTAAGATTTCGAATAGATTTTCTTTATTTTAATATTTATCGATTGATGATTATTATTTTTAAATTTTTTTTTAATATCCTAATAATTAAGAAACTAAATATTAAATACCATTTTTAATGGAAAATAAATACTTTCTATATTCTTTTCAATAATTTTAAAAGATAATTATATCATTTTCTATTTCAATTACCTTTGTTTATTTTTAATAATATTTAACGTAATATTTTAGAAAAAATTTCTAAAATGTCTCCTTAAATAATAATATAGAGATGTATATAAAAGATATAAATGAAATAACTATACTATTAAAACATAAATATTTTTGGAATATGTTTCCAAATACCCTTTTATTTTTTTTTAATAAATTGAAGATGATGTCAAATATCATATTTGACATATGTATTAAATTTGTTGCAAAACATTTATTAAATCTATTATAAACTTAAAAATTAGAAATTAAACAAATCTAAATCAATAACAATTAAATCTAGTTTAAATTTAATTTGAATACTATCATAGACTTTAATGTGTACTCAATGCAGATCAAATGAAAATCTATTATTTATGACCAATTTGATTTGTGTAATGAATTAATTAATTAACAAATATAATGGTGTATGTATGAGTCTGACTTTTCAGGCGCACTGCTAATAACGTGATTAGTGTGTTGAGCAACAACGGGTCCACACGTAATAATTCGAAAGCTAAAGTTATTATGGTAATTAGATACAAGGTTTAAATACCTAACCCCATTTCTTCTTCATTCACCATCTCCTCCAAAAACACACAAAAAAAGTAAGAAAAAAACAAACTTTAATAAAATGGCTGGAGAGGAGTTGTTGAAACTGTTCGAGCAAAACTGGTCGGAGAGACCAATCTTCAAGAAAGACAAAGACTCTTTGAATCTCAGTGAAAAAGTTCGAGAAGAAAAAGAAGAAGAAGCCGTGAAGAATTTTCCTGTTAGCTTTCTTGTAGAGAGGGCTATGAGTGATCAGACGATGATGACGAGTTCCAAGACGAGCTTGTTTGTTTCTTCATCAGATGATTTGTTCTCTTCTCCTAGATCGGTCTTAACCGTGAAAGAATCGCCGACGAAGCTTCAGACAATTCTCTCCGGGAAAGAAGTGAATGAGTTCTCGAGTGCGGAAAGGGTGAGGGTACTTTCTGAAAAGTCAGAGAAGGAAGAAGAGAGGAAAAAGAAGCAGAGCAATGTGAGAACGAGAAGGGGAAAGAGTATGTCGGATTTAAAGTACGAGGAGCTTAAAGGGTTTATGGATCTGGGTTTTGTCTTCTCCGAGGAAGACCATAAAGACTCAGATCTGGTTTCGATTCTTCCTGGATTGCAGAGATTGGTGAAGAAAGATGATGGAGTAACAGAGGAAAAGAGAAGCAACGGAAACAGAGTAGCGAGACCATATTTATCGGAAGCGTGGGATATTTGTGGAGGGAGAAAAGGGAAGAGACAGATCACGCCGGAGATAAAGTGGAGAGTTCCGGCGCCGGCGGTTAAAGAAGTTGAGTTGAAAGATCATCTCAAACTGTGGGCTCTTGCGGTGGCTTCGACTATTCGATGATGATAACACAAAGCTTGGATTCGAAATATGCGATCCTTTGTGTATCTATTAGCTTTGATTATTCTGGAATAAAAATGACTGTTCACAAAAGTTCGATTTTCGCTGAATTGAGAGAAATCTCTAAGATGACAATTGACCAAGAATAAAAGCGTCATTGTCGGGAGAATAGAATCTTACCATTAAGTGGTGGGCCAATCATCCTTTTTTTTTTTTTTTTGTCAAACATAATGGTTCCGGATCAACAGAATAAGCATACAAAACTTATTTAGCCAAGGAGTCAGCGAGATAATTAGCTGCTCGTGGAATAAACTTAAAGGATAGAAGATCAAAGCTTCTGGTAAGTATTGCGATATCTGCCAATACTCCACGAAGGTCTGAAATATTAGAGCATGAGTTAACGGCTTTGATTAGTTGTAAGGAATCGGATTCCACCGATAAAATCTTTATATCATTTGAAGATGCATAGACAAGAGCAACTTGGATTGCGAGTCCTTCCGCCACTAATGGAGAAATCACAAATTCAGAAACCTGTGAAAAATTACTAACCAAATTCTGAGCAAAATTTCGGAGAGTCCAACCTAGTCCAGCTATTTTGGAGTCCTCCCTCCAAATTGCATTCGTTTGAACTTTGAAACCCAAGCTTTCCTCTTTTGCAGGGGCTCTGTTTCTTGAACTAGGGACGATGATTTTAATCAATTGGCCAATTTGCCACTCACGGGCTTCTCTAATAGCCTTTGACACCACTTGGACATTGGAAAACTTAAATGGAGATAAATTGATTTTTTAGCAATAATACAAATTATGAGAATTACTACCGAGACAATTTTACAACGGACAACTCTATCCGTTTTACAATGATCCACCATAATTATGAACGGCTACATTTGCACAACACTGAAGATTTCCTTATAAGTTTGCATTCATAAATCTACACAAATTAATCGATTTACAACGTTTTTATTTATGTCAGAAACATAATGAGTTTTTTTTTTCCTTTTTTTGGTCGGAAAGTACGGCCGGGCTATCATTTAGATTTGATTCAATCTATTATCTATTTCGATTCAATCCAAAATCCGGATAACCATAACTTTAAGGAGCAAAACAAATACTTAAATTAAATCTCTATATTATTATTTAAGGAGTCATTTAGAAAATAAACTTTATTTTGTAAGTTATTATATATTATACCATTAAAAAAAAAAATTGAAAAAATGATATAATTGTTTTTAATAATTATTGAAAAGAATATGAAAATTATTTATTTTCCACTAAAAATATTATTTTCTATTTAAAATTTTAATTATTATAATATTAATATATTTCACTTATAAGTCAATATATCTCTCTCAATAAGGATTTAAACTCAGGTAAACAAAGTCTCGAATTTCAGAGAAGTGAGAATCCGAGTCATCATAACCACAAAAGGTGGACTATAGAAGTGAATATATCTCTCTTATGTCAAAATTAGTGGAACATGTCTCGATCCTTCTTTGAAAGGCCAGAATCCGAGTGATAACCTAGAGATGTCAAAAATCGGTATAGTGAGGCAACTAGTGTGACGCAAGAGTACTCTTGGGACTCCATGAAATCGAGACAACCCCTCAGTGTCCACAACTGGATGAAATTCCAATTCCATAAGGGAAGTGATGCATAGATTTTATCCACAATCTTCGAGAGAGAAACAAAATGCTGACTAATCAGAAGGAAAATCGATGTGGTTTCACTTTTGACTACTACTCGACTAAATATTAAAGAGTTTTCAGTAAGTGCACAACTATTGCTCATAGATATTTTTATCGATGTGGTTTCACTTTTGACTGATTTCACATTCAAACTATTTTGTTTTGAGTACATGACTACCATTGTGATTTCATGAGAAAAAGAGTAGCTATAGCAAATAATATAGAAACTATGATTCAATCCGCGCTATTATATAGCGTGAGATAATTTTTTTTAAAAAATTTGTCTATATGATAATTCTGGCCCTGGAGAATATTCCGGCTCCAGCTCACCGAGGTTCTTTCCGGCGGTTCAAGCTTAGCCCTTATCGATCTCTCCCGGAGAAATTGCAAAAGGATATGTCGGTACATCCAGACACGACTTGAAGCTTCACGGCGGCAGCGGCAGCAAAACCATTTGCTCAGCATAATTGGCGGTGCATGTCTACGGTGGGGATGACGTGTATGATGAAGATAGCTCCTAATCTCTCTGATGATCACGTGGGGATGTTTACCACGATTTACTTACACATGTTTAATAATGTAATGTGTATCAAAGAAATGGTGGAGAAAAAATCAAGCCTCAACATGAAACTCAAGGAGCTTGAAGAGACAAATTCAAGTCTTAACATGAAACTTAAGGAGCTCAAAGAGACAAATTCAAGCCTCAACATGACACTCAAGGAGCTCAAAGAGACAAATTCAAGCCTCGAAATTCAACTCAAGAACAAAAAGAAGCACATGGAATCCGAGGAGAATAAATGGGAGGAAAAAGAGCAAAATCTTCGAGAGAGAAACAAAATGCTGACTAATCAGAAGGAAAATCTTACCAAAACGTCCACGGAGGTAACTAAACAGTTCTAAAATCTTACTCACTTTAATCCTGAGGCAAACACAGCTCTGAAATTTGTCTCTTCTCAATATTCAGGTTAAGAAAAACCTGCAAAAAGAAAAGGAAGAAAATGCAGAGTTATTGGCAAGTCAAACAAAAATGATTGAGGAACTAGCCGATGTTGCCCAAAGGTTAAACGAAATAAGTACAGATCTACATTTGACCAAACAGGTTCATAGTTGTACATATATTTGTGATTTTATACAAGAAGATTGAGTTCTTGTGCATGTTGACTCATCTAATTTGTTTTTATTCTTTTTCAGAATGTGCCTACAAGTACTGGGAACCACATCGTTGTTTCCCCACTGCAAAAAATGGTGGATCGTCTTCCCCAGACAATGAAGAATATTATTGCTCCTAAAGGGAGCATAACCGGAGATGAGCTAGGAATCTTTATGGGAACATTTGTCAACATGACTGCATACACAGTTATACCCCCGCAAACCAAAATCTAAAAATCATAGCAATGACTGGATTTGTAACCTTACTTGGAGCTGTCGTTGGGACAATGTTCAATAATGTTGTTAGCTACATCTCCACGGTAAGGTTTTCTCTAATTCTATGGTTATTTTTGCTAATCCCATTGAGAATATAGTTGTTGGTTGTTGCTATGTGTATGTGTAGTTTTGTATAGAACTTTTCTTGAATGAACATTCGTGTAAAAACTGTTGTTTTTGTTCTAAGTAAATTTTCTAGCTATTTGCTAGTATTAACTTGATCCTTTTAAAACTGTGCAGGTGGAAAAGGCTGAACCCAAGCCCACTGCAGTTAAAGCTGTCACGTCTATACCTTGGGTCATTTTAGGAGGTTTTATCCATCCTTGGGCTACAAGGGCCATCGCGGTTGGAGGTTTTATCCATCCTTGGGCTACAAGGGCCATCGTTACTGGAGTTGTAACTTTTCTTCCGAAGATAATCTTTGTAAGCTTATGGAGTTTCCATTACAACATACCCAAGATCCATGCACTCTATGTGGTTTTCTTCGGAGTGATGGGGATATTTTGGGCAGCAGGTGCTCCGGATGGACTGGCGTGGCTACGGAAGAAATTAGGGGTATAGCTTTTCTTTCTTGGTCTTGTTATATGGGATTCCCCAATTCTCTCTCTCTGCGATTCATAATCTCCAAGACTTTTAGAACCAAGACCTTTTCTTTTGGACATTAAACCAAAGACCATTTCATTTTCCAGTCCATATTTTCCTTATGTATTTACATTATGCGGTTTATATCTCTTATTCTTTTATTTTCTTTACTTAAGTGGACCTATCTATTCTATGTGGGTGATTGATTGGACTGTACATGAAAACAACTGATTCGACACACCAAATCAATTACTTTATTAATAAGTCAAAATGGAAAACCAAAAGAAGAACCAAAAGGAAGAATTAACCGTCAAGGGGACTTCGACAGGGAGATCCTATATCTCCTTTCCTCTTTATCTTATGCACAGGAGCACTAATCTCCCTCCTCAATGGAGCGGAAGAAAAAAACCGTATTACAGGTCTGAGGTTAGCAAGAACGAGTCTCACGGTCTCCCATCTTTTATTTGCAGATGATAATCTTTTTTTCTGCAAAACGGATATCCTACAAAGCGCAGAAATCTTCAAAATTATTAATACCTATGGAAGCGCTTCGGGACAACATCTAAACCTAGGAAAATCTTCTATTATATTTGGAAACAGAGTGAAACAAAACGTAAAAAAAGGGATAAAAAATATTATTGGAATAAGGAACGAAAGGGGCATGGGTATGTATCTGAGATTATCGGAACAAATTTGTGGTTCAAAAAAGGAAGTCTTCTCCTTCGTACATAATCGACTTACTAACAAAGGAATGTAATTTTACAGTAAAAAAAAAGGAAATGTAATTTTTTTAGTTATAAAAACAAAGAAATATGAAATCCCTCACAACAATATATTTCACCAAAAAGAACGATCATCAGTCATCACCAGAACGAATCTCAATTTAGAAGCATTTAATGTGAATAATCCTCGCTCCATTTTCTTCATACTCGGCCTTAGTTATCGACATCTGCAATATAGACATCACAACTTTGCATTATAACCACCCCAAGAAACTCACATTAAATTATAAACTCTTAAAATCATAAATATTTTATTCCTTTACCTTTTGAAAGGCGTCTAGAGAAGCGAAAATGGCGCCTCCAATCCAAACACAATTCTTCCTTTCCGGAGGAGTCACGAATTTAATCTTCATATCGGCAGGTACAAGCGCAGTGATCTCTGTGGCTATCCTCTGATCAAGACCAGGGAACAACGTCGTGCCACCACTCAACACAATGTTTCCATACAAAGCCTCTCTTATAGCAACATCACACTTGAGGATCGAATTGTGAGTCGCCTCGTGAATACCGGGAGATTCCATCCCGACCAAAGACGGCTGGAAAAGAACCTCAGGGCACCTGAATCTCTCGGCGCCTAACGTGATCACTTGACCATCGGGAAGCTCGTAGGTTCTATTGATTGTCGAGCTCCTAGTAGCCTTCTCCAGTTCTTCCTCGTAGTCGAGAGCTACGTAACCGAGATTCTCTTTGATGTCTCGGACTATCTCACGCTCGACGGATGTTGTGTATGTGTAGCCACGTTCGGTCATGGTTTTCATGAGGTAATCGGTTAGGTCACGTCCTGCTAGGTCTAGACGCAGGATCGCGTGTGGGAGTGCGTAACCTTCGTAGATTGGAACTGCGTGGCTTACACCATCTCCTGAATTCAAGACAACACCTAAAGAGGCAGAAAAATTAACAGAGCAAGTCAGAAATGCAAATCATGCGTTTGCCTTTATATGCGAACAAAATCCATTGCTACATGCAGAAACAATGAACCTCCAAGCTTACAAGCTATAATAAAATTTTAGGTTTTTTTCTTAAAGGAATTTTGAAACTTGTGACTTACCTGTGGAGCGACCAGTGGCATAGATAGAGAGAAGTTCCTGAATGGCAACGTACATAGCAGGAGTATGGAAGGTCTCAAACATGATCTGCATCATCTTCTCGCGATTGGCCTTTGGGTTTAGAGGAGAGTCAGTGAGAAGCACAGGGCGTTCTTCAGGAGCCACACGCAGCTCGTTGTAGAAAGTATGGTGCCAAATCTTCTCCATGGCATCCCAATCTTTAACGTTACCATCCTCGATTGGGTATTGAAGAGTAAGAATATCTCTCTTGGCTTGAGCTTCATCTTCCACATAAAATTCCTTCTGATTCATCCCAACCATCGCCCCCGTGCGTGGACGACGACCCACAATACTTGGAAACACAGCGCATGGTGCATCCTCTCCAGCAAATCCCGCCTTCAATGTGTTTCACCAATCATTACATTTGCTATCTTGATTATTGTTCATTTGTTTATACGTGTATAAATATTTATCAAAAGCTAAGAAAAATTATTTTAAATGTAGATAGAAAACATTTGCGTGAACTTTGCAAAATGTTTTTTGAAAAATTGAAAAATATTTTAAATTTCAAAATTGTGATTTTTTTTTTCTCTTCACCCTGATCATTCCAGTCCCATTGTCGCACACGATAGCTTATGTTTCCCACATTATCTACAACACATTTTTAAAGCATATATCATCGTTAAGAAGTTCTAACGTTACGCATCGACGCATCGTTAACATTTTATTCATATGATCGGGGTTAAAACCGAAAGCTAGACATATACTATATCACCCTGATTTAATTTTGGTTGTTATATTATAAACTAATGAATGATCAATAGGCAAACCATGAAACGATTTGTACCACTTGACCACCATAAATTTAGCCACACACAACATGCATTAACATAGCATAGCAGAATTATATAACAACCAAAATTAAATCACAAACCTTTCAAGATATCATGCTTATTCCTAGCAATTAACACCTTATTGAATCTTAGTTATGAGATATCATGTATTACATTGAAAAATCAACAGGAAATCTTTACTTTTCTCAGTAAAATAGCTTTTCATGACTTGATTACCGTACCACAGAATTAAGGAGAAAATGAGGTGAGCGAAATTCAGAAACTAAGATAGAAAAATGGAGTGAAAAGAGAAGTTAATCAAAGACTTGATTCAATTCGAGGATGATGTGAGATCACAAGAACCATAACTATTTCAGTGAACAATGACAAACAACATTGTGCAGAAACAAGAACAAACAAAAATAAAACGGCAAAAACAAATCGAAATGGAGGTAGACGAACGTGGAATTATAAAATCAAAGAGGAATAATAGTTCTCCTACTTTCAAAGATGGTCTCTCTCTCCCTCTCCCTCTCCGTTCTTCTTCTTCTTCCTTCTCTCGTCTCACCAATAAGAATGCGTTTGAGAAAAAATATGATGTCTTATTTATATAGCAAATGGCCTGCAAGGATAGGTCATAGGTGTGGGTCCCACACTAAAAAATACTCTTTTAGTTTCACAAAATGTCATTTTGACACATTTCACAAATATTAATAAAACTATTAATTTTTTTATATTTTTATATTATTATTTATTAATATATTAAATAATTTTTTCTCTTTAATTAATATACTAAAATTAAAACTGGATTTTTTATTCAAAATTATGTATTGAAAACATAAAAATACACTATTTGTGAAACAAAAATAATATTCTATATAAAACGGAAAGAGTATTTAACATTATGCCAAAAGAAACATGTTTGTGTTTCTGACGACTTTCCGACGAATATGTCGGTCGGAAATCCGTTGTATAGTGTGATAATCTAATTTATTTATTTTCTAATTCATGATTTAAATTGAGACCAAATAAACATTGTAACCCAAAACAACTTATCCTGGATGAATATAACATATATATTTTTTTTGAATCCTAATGAATAATAATGTGACACATGTAATTGGAAACCATCAAAACCATGTATAATATGATAATTTAATTAATTAGTTTTCTTAATCAATGATTTGAATTTAGTTAACTTTATTAATTTATAATCTCATACAATTATAATAGGAGCACATTTTCATTACATTGATTCCATGATTAATGATTTAATATAATTTATTTTCATAAAAAGATATAGATATATTAAAAACACGTGTAGTTAACCAAAAATAAAAATAAAAACACATGTCAGAGAGGCTGATAAGTGATAACTCATATCTAATCATCTTAATCATATTAGCTAATCTTACAATAACTATCATGATTACCAACCCAGTATAAGTAATTTTTTCTCAATAAAATATAGAATTATTACATCAAATACAAAAGAATTCATATGTATTCAAGTTCAAGTGCATATCCAAATGGGATAGTTTTAATGTTTAACAAATTGAAAAAGTAAAGCAAAATGACACAATAATCCTTTAAAACAAAATTCAGCCACTTTGATCTGTGATTTTGCAACAACAACAACTATAATTATTATGATCAGCCCTATCATTACCAACATCAAGTATATATATATATATATATTCTTGATAGGATCAAATCAAGTTAAATCTATATATTCCTTCATTATCTAGTTACTAAAATTTTACTATGTTCCTAAAACGTTGATTTTTTAAGATTTGTTTTTTCATGTTTCACAATTTGATTTTTACAGATTTTTTTATTAACTACTGTTAATAAATAATAAAATATAAGAGGTATTACTATTGGTTCATAATTACGGAAAATGTTTAACAAAAGAAAATAATGTATTCATAATTAAAGATGAAAATTATTTGGATATAATGTCAACTCTTCATACCCACACAAAAAAAAAAAATAATAATAATGCCAACTCCCATAATAATAATGGTTTTTTTGCCACGGTAATACATAAAATTAAAAACGTTTATACACTTGTTTTTTGTTTTTCTTCCTTAAATCGATGTGAGAAGAAAGCTATACAAGTCTAGAACGGGACAAATATATATAACACACGACACGTACCAAATGAAGTTATATAGGGAAATGTATGATTCATGTCTTTGGGTGGTTTTCAGTTCTCTCCTCTGGAGGCGGAGTCCGGGAGTTTGAAGGTGGGCCGCTTATCCACGCCTCTTCGTGAGTATTCCCTCCATCTCCTGGCTGCTGCGGCCGCTCGCTGTGCTCGTTCTTGTACTTCTTCCTCTGTCACAAACATCGAAATTGAGTAACAATATTTTATGATCATTGGCCAAAGAGGAAGAGAGTTCACTATCAATCTTACCGCTTTTCTGGTATTGATTCTGTTTTCCCCATAGGTTATCCCAATAGGTAGGTGTTTCGTCTGTGCTTTTCCGCTTCATCATTCGACTTCTAGCTTGATTCTGTGACATAGAATAGGTAAGCATGAGGTTTGGAATGTTTCAAAATAGTTTTGCAAGGATTTCCAAGGTGATGATATTTCATACCAAAACTTTTGCTTGCCTCTTTTCCCATCGAGATCTCGCCTGTAATGGATTCAAAGATTGATCATTAGTTTGAATGAAAGATGAAGAACAATAATAGGCTCACTAAGGAATAACAAGACTAAAGAGTAGAAGGAGAAAGGACTAGGAACATTTCAGCTATTATCAGCTACCGGGCGGGTTTTCTTTCCTTCTTACCATTCTGAAAACATCAACTGCTCCTGACCCCATTCCAGAAAGCATCAGAGCAACCTGATCCATCAATACAGGAGCTTAGTAACAAATACAATCAAGGAACCTTTGCAATGCTCGAGTGAGTAATAAGATAGATGCTAGTTTCTTTACATTCACTCTTTCAACCCGTCGCATTTCGTCTTCAAGCAATGACAACTGTGCAGCCGATGTCTGATAGATACAATCAACCGGGCTGAAAACAAAAAAAGGAGAATTAGTTCTCTGAGAACATATCACTAGCAGCATCTACAGCATCTCACCATGTTTCAACTGCTTGTTGAACTAAATCTGGGTTGCCACGCTGGTTACAGGCCCTTGCTCTTCCAAAGTCTTCCTCAATTTTAAATATATCTGGAGCCAAATTGGCACAGTTTTTGCAGCCTGTTAAACAGCAAACGCAGATGTAGTCACTTTCCCAGACAATCAGAGTTTGCACTCAAAATGAAATGCATCACATACCTATACAAGCAAACTCATCAACAAAAACATGATCCTTTGTGGTGGAGTCATCCAGAAAAGGATTGATGGCAGTCACTGCATACCCATGGATTTCATCGTAAACCATACGCTGTACAGGGTCACTGAGAATCTGCAAATGCAAACGTTCATCGGTAAACCAAAAAAAGCAAATGCGACCTTACTAACGCTGACTCACCTCATAGATATCGTTGATGAAGATGCAGAAATTTGTAGTTTCTGGGTCATTGCCACTCAAGTCTGGATGGCAAGACTTCATACAGTTATAGTATGCTTTCTTAATCTCCTCCTGTGTTGCATCTGGAAGCTATTGACATAGCAAAGGAGATTGATTTACAATTTCGAGAAAGATGAATCGAGCTTGAGGGGCGGAAATTACCAGTCCGAGAACGGCATAGTAATCATCGGCGACATCACCGGTGGAAAGAAAAGAAGCATCCTCAGTTGCAACTCTCAACTTTCCGATGGCGCCACTTCGCCTCTTTCCGGCGTACGAAGGTAAGCAACAAGATGAAGCAGCACAGGTCTTCGCCGAGAATCGCAACGCACATGATCTGCGCCATTGAAGAAGATCCGTACAAACAGGGGAAAGTAGCTGCGCCATTGAAGAAGCCCCAAATGGTCCGATCCGATTTATTTGAATTAGTATATTTAATATTATTATTTTTTGTTACGAGGGTGGGAGTGCTGACGTGTCAGGATAAGAACCACGGAAGTTTATTTGGAATCTGAGATGAATCTAACGGCAACCGGCGAAAGCGTGCTTAACCGGAGGTGGCTCGTGTCAGCTAGTGGAGAAATGTTTCTCTTCACGCTTCAACTACCCGCCAAGTTTTTTTTTTTTTTTTCCTCTTTTGTTTGCTTTAACTCACACGAAATCAGATTTTTATAAACTTAAAAAGTAGGATTCAAAGTCCAAGAAGATTCAGAGAAGTAAAACAAAACTGAGACGAGACTTTTCAAAACCGAAGAAACAAGCGATTTTAGCCAGTGATGTTCTGGGACTTGTTGAGAATGACTCCTTCGTATTTCACTTGGAACCATTTCATTGCGTCGTCTTTAGTTACTCTATGTTGGATACCGACACGAGCCTTGCACCTTCTGCGACGTGCCACACGGTAACCAGGCCGCTCCAGGACAACATAGAAGTCCATACCGTAGATTCCAGTTGATGGGTCATACCTTAAAAGGGATTCAAACTTGGGTCATTGGATAACATATCTTCACTAAGACTGTGAGAATAAGAAGCAAGCAGATTATGGGGGGGACTTACTTGATACCCAAATCGATGTGTTCTTGAATGCCAAAACCGAAGCAACCGGTGTCGCTGAAGTTTCTTCTGAGGAGTTCGTATTCTTTGACCTTCAATCCACTTTCAAGTAGTTGCATTGCTTTGTCACCTCTGACGGTTACATAGCAAGCGATCTTCTCGTTACGTCTGATACCAAAAGAGCGAACAGTGTATCTAGCTGCACAAACAACAACAATGCCTTGAGTTCTCCGGAGAAAACGGGTTCGAAGAAGCTGAGCAGACAGATTATCTCCCAAATCACAAAACAAAGCTCGAGAAAACAGCCCAATTGAATGAAGAGAGTGCACAATACAACAACTATGCCAGAATTTAGGAGACTTGCAAATGAACATCATAAGAACAACAAAAATTAGAGCTTGATCGATCGTCTTCCACATCCCAAAATTGATCATCAAACATGAAACCACTCTCATTACTAATATAATCTATCAACTAAAAAATGCAGCACCTTTGGAGAAAACAGGAGTCTGACCACTCAATTGTTCCAAAACCTGCCAAGTATAGACGAATCAATCGATTACAAGTTAGAACGAAAGCGACCAACAGAAGAATCGATCGGTAAAGAAAGAAAGACACGCAGCAACAAGAACCTTGGAAGCTCTGGTGAGACGATCTCCACTCTCACCGACGGAGATGTTGAGGACCAGCTTCTGCACTTTAATGTCCCTCATTGGGTTCGATAGCTTCTTCTCCGACGCCTGAATTTCAGAAGCAAGAAACCCGTCACATCTCAAATACCACAAAATTACAAAATGTAAACAAACAAAAAACGAATCAAAGAACGGGAAAGAGTTGAATCGGAACCATTTGGTATTAGGGTTGCAAATTAGCTCCGGCCGACGACGGGAAAGAAGAAGAAAAAAAACCCTAAAGTTTTGTATTCAGAGACTGACTAATGGGCCATTGACAGTAAACAAGCCCATTAACGAAACACAAATGAATCAAATGATCCAAGTGATGTAATGAGTAGCAAAACATTGTCATATCATTATGTGTTTACCCTAACTAGTAAGGATTAAGGAAGCTTTATTATTTAATGGATTTGAACATATCGTGATGTGTTATGAAATGAGTGTGTGACTTCAGTTTATTAAGCAGAAAGTTTTTCTCATATATTTTTGTTTCATTTTGCAGTATTCTGAGCAACTTTTTTTTTTGTTTATCAGCTAAACATGAAGTATTACATCTTTTTGCTTGTGCTATTTTTATCAAATGTAATAAAACTTCATCAAATAGCCAACATATTTATATAATTATTAATAAAAAAAGCAAGATTTATGATGTCCTATTCAAGTTTTATAAGCTCTCAAACAACGAAAAACAAAGGAGACAGCAACTCGATCCATTGATTGAGCTATTAAAAGACTAACCTAGGAAACAACAAATCTCATAATAATGATCCAAAGATTCAGCATTCGGAAACAGTTAAAAAAAACTTTCCCTGGGAAATGAAAACACTGCGACAAGCTTTTTATCTTTTGACTCTACTGCTCACTTGAGCTGCAATTTGGTATGGAGATCTGCTGCTCTAGATAACGACTGTATCGATACCGGATAACCCTTTCCCATCTGCATAGAACCATTAAAAAAGTTTTTTTTTTTAATGCTCAATGGAATCTAAAAACGTATCTAAGAGGAGACATTGGATTTGATTCAAAATCTTACTGTACTGCATAAGTGGAATGCATTCACATAACCCGCATATTTTGAAGCTGCAGAAAAAGTAAAAGAGTAAGCACTCAAATCAACCAAACAAAGGTCTCTATACAAAATTATAAGCTTGGTATGACTTATTACTCTTTTTCAATCCGGCAGGCTTAGCCAGCAAAAGGGCGTTCATAAATGCACCAACATTCTCTCGCAAAGCATCCTCAGGAAAGCTCATCTGGTTAGGAAAGTGTTCTTTTTAAGAATAAAGCTAATGAAATTCGAATAAACTTTAACTCTTAGGGTAGGGATGTCACCTTTCCAAGCGGCACATGAAGAATCGAAGTTTTATCCATTCTGAATTTGGTATGTCCAGCTTTTGCGTCTTTCACTGCTTTCGCAACATCCTTGGTCACACTACCTTGCTACAACATATATAATTTAAGGGCAAGAGGTAAGCATACTGACTGATACATTAGAGTAAGGTGTTGAGTGAAAACTCCAACTCACTTTGGGGTTTGGCATCAAACCGTGATTGTTAAGAATCCTTGATATCTGCAAAGAAGCAAACAAACCATTTGAATATTTAGTGAGAAGATATTACCTTCATCATGTTTTAGACGAATTTGGATAAGTGCTTAAATCCAATAACCTTGTAAACACGGGGCATCATTTTCGGAGTTGCAAGACATCTGTCAAAGTCGATCTTGCCACTTTCTGCAGATAGAGTTAAGTATGAATAAATAAATCTACCATTGGAACACAACACGACAAACAAATATTGCCTCCGGAAATGACAGAGCCAAAGGCAAGCTTGTGCAATTAGATGTCAGAAGTGAACTATGGAAGGAGGACGAAGTAAAATGCATTGGTTCATTACTCAAGATTTCCTCAATAAGCTCAAGACCACCGACGACATCAGCTCCTGCAGCTCTTGCATCCTCTGCATCAGCACCCTCAGCAAAGAAAGCCACTTTCACATCCTGAACAAGGAAGATCATTTATTCGTATCACATAAAGAGCTGATATAGATCAATTAGTTCCATGAGGGATAAGAGAGGCATTTCTTGTACCTTTTTAACAGAATGTGGTAGAGCCAAAGTACCACGAACTATCTGCAGTTTAAACAGTGATAGCAGTCAGTCTAGAGATTAACAAAAAAAGGGGAATGATTTAGAAGGAAGTATAAGAATGATAATTTTTTTACAGAGAATATGATAGCGAAACATAAACAAAAATTTGCAGAGAAAAAAAATACCAGCTCAGATCGGCCTTTTTCAATGCCCAACCTCACGTGCGCCTCAAGAGTTTCATCAAATTTGGCCTTGGCATTGGACTGAACCATTGTAGGAAACAGTATAAGAACGGAAAAAAAAACGAATATGATGGATGAGTCCAAGTTTATCTATAGCCTTCCTAGTCACTCTGTCTCTTGAAAGTCAACACAGCAACGTCTATTACAAATTTATAGGGATCCACAACTCTCATTTGAAGTTCATTAAACAAATTTGCCTGATCTATTTACTCATTTGAAGTTCCCTAGGTATGATGAAACAAGTCAGTGTTTAGCACCCTCTTTTGAGACGTTTCTATGTTCACATAATATAGTCGAACTAACAAAAAAACAAAAAAAATATAATCCCAATTATTGTAGCTTCCTTTCTAATACTCATTTGAAGTGTACCCTAACAACGCAACAAGCAAAAGTTGAATCCTTTGACATCATACACACAAAAATATCATGGAACCCTGAATAGTGTAGCTTCCATTCTATTAAAATGGCAGCTCAGGGTTAACGAATACTGACCTTAATCTCTCTAATGGCCTCCATGAGATCGAAAATAGGTTTCTTTCCATGCTTCAACTCTGGTTTAAGCAATGTTGGCAAAGGAAGTGAAGAAGTATCCTCTTCGACAGCAGTAGCTCGTAAAAACCTTCTTCTAGCCCGATTCTCTGATTCAATCCTCTTCCTCTCCCTCTCCATCTCCTCCGGAGTTCTCTCTTCCTCACCGGCGACGCGATCCTCCGGGAGCGGGGCCACGCGCTGAGCGTAAGAAACCGGAACGATTGAAGGAGCGTCTTTCACATATCGGATTTCTTCTCGCGTCCAGCTCGAACGATCTTCCTGATGAGGCGACGTAGAAGAAGACGATAATGGAGGAGAAGCACCATCGGAGGTTTCAGATTTCTGATCCTTGGGTTTGACGGCGTACGACACTGGTTCGAGTTTTTTGCGGGATTCATTCAGCGGCGGATTTAGATTCGAATCCGGAGAAGGATTCGAATCAGATGATTGAGAGGAAGAGAAGAGCCTCGGGATTTGTCGAAATGGAGACGAAAAGGGTTTGCTAAGACCTTGGCGGCGAGCTTGAGAGAGTAGAAGCTTCATTGCTGCCATTCTTCACTTCTTCACTTGCAGGTTTTGGTTTTGTGGGTTTAAGAGGATTTCGGAATTCCAACTTAATTAAAGTTTTTTCTCATAAAATTACAAAACCTGAGGGGCCAAAGATATAAATATTTTGGGGTTTTATGAGGATTTCGGATTTCCCAACCCAATTATCTTGTTTTCGAAAATGGAAGTATAGTTTTGTAAATTAAACATTTGATCGTATTCATGGGTTTTTCTAATACATAGCTTTACAAGCTAACAACAGAGACAATGACAGTTAAGTTCTTTGAAAGAGATCAAAAATGGCTGAACTGTCCCAACAATAACTCGAACATGTCGTCAGGATTTAGAAGAGTCGTTCCTCCAATAACCAGACCAATGTCCGGTCTACCGCTCTCCGATACAGCCTCTTGAGCTTCCAAAACCTTGACAATGGAGGTCACAGAGGCAGTTATTACAAAGATGGGCCTAAAACTGGTTAATGCGACAGATATTGGGTGAATTTTGTGGTGAAGAAACTCACCTCTCGACCGTTGATTCCTCCAATGACAAAGACAAGAATGACACTCTGGTCTGCGAGGCTAGGCTTTGCCTGCAAGAGTGTTGCAAAATATCAATGTGTATCTCGTGGGGGACAAGGAAAAAGAAAGTGTTAGGGAGAGACAACTAACCTGACCAAGACCAAACCTTCCAAATCCGCTTTTGAAAAGCCTTCCTACAGTTGAGGAATGGTATTCTAAACCGGGTATCTCTTCTTTGCTCAACACCTTTGTTAGAAGCCTGTAGAGTAGCCCTTTGTTTCCAGAAGGATCACCGGGAAAGCTGCTCTCTGAAGCCAATGAGCCTTCTCTTAATGGTAGATTCCTTGTTCTTAGACTCGATAACTTGTGGAGAAACCTAAATAAGCTGTCTACTCTATCACGCAAATCCAGTTTCAGCTGCATATCGTCATAGGACTCGTTTACTTTACTATTGTTGTTGTCTTCTTCTTCTTCCTCCTCACCCCATTTTCCCCAAGGATCATCATCAAGAGCATCAATGTCTAATTGATCATCGGAGGGAATTTCTTTGGTATTCTCGGACTTAAGGCGATTTAATCTGCCTTCAAGCACTTCTGTCAACCCATTAAGAAACTTGAGATTTCCTGCTGATGGATTCTCGAGAACAGCATCGACAATGGCTTCTTTTAGAAAATGCTCTTCTTGCCAAGAGAAAGGCCCGCCTGAGCCAGATGTAGGAAAATTCTCGCCAGCAAGAAAGTAACCAACTATTGTAAGAAGCAGGGCATCTCGGAAAGATAGAAGCCCTCGTGATGAGGAATCTGGTTTCTCATTCTTCTTTGCCTGAAGTTCTGCCAGAGCGCTTTTGTTGATCAGGTCACTAATTTGAGCAGCCAAACCCTGACTCGTATCACCAGCACTTACATTTAACATCATCTCCGCACTGCTAAAAGCATCCCATTTAGCACTTTGGGATTCATCAAGTGCAGCGGCTGTAGCTGCCGCTAGCTGAATTATGCCTTTGTTTTTCAACAAAGACGACTGGCTTTGGGACAATGCCCTGATCATGACCTGTAGCTCTGTTTTTGTGGCATAACCAGGACGAGCCCTCACGTTAACAGAGATATTTTCACGACGCAGAGCCTCTTGAAGCCATTTCTTCACCAGTACACTTCCATCCTTCGTTCTCCTATCAATCATGGCCTCCAAGTAAGGCGTTCCTCTAAAACATTCAGTGGCGACAAGAGATCCATCTAGTAGTTCAGTCCAGTTGGTGGTAGATTTCCTGTCACATTCATTAAGCAAACCTACACTTTGTGGATCAGAAGTGTATGAATCCCAGCCACGTAAGAAAGCTTCAATTCCTTCCTGAAGACCAGAATCCCTAATCTTGCTTGGTTCTTCAATTAACAGTTCCCCAAGCGGCACTTGAACATCAAGAGAAGGACGATCAATGCTTGGAAGTCCTTGTTTAAGCTGTGCTTGTGAAGAAAATCTTTCTGCCCGAGGCAAAGATGAAAAGATACGATCGAAAAGTGAATCCCCGTGACAGCATGGAGTGATAAGATCAAGTGTACGGTCAACAAGTAACAAGCCGGCAGATCGCTTGCGACGCCCTACATCATAAAGACTTGACATGTCTGTCAGAATCTTCCCGACATTCTTTGATAGATCACCAAGTGAAAATATTTCCAACTTCAACTCCATCTACAATTTTTTAAAAGCAATGATATGGTCACAAACTTCAGAAAATGAACAGAAGAAATTAAAATTTTGACAAACAAGCAAAACAGATATCTTGTAGTGTTGTAGCTCACATACTTCATGTACATCATGAATAAGTTCAAAGGGATTTCTGCACTGCTAATTTACCTTAAGAGCCAGCTGGTAAAGAAAATGTGCGGTAAGAGTTGCACCAGGAGGAACATCATCAGTATCAGACATAGATCCAGTACTTATGGGAGGCAGCCCAAAACTAAGAGAATCCTCATGTTGACGGGACAAGGACGCTTCAGCGACTGATCCTTGGGAAGGTAAGACAAAGGCTCTAGGAGTAAAAGGACAAATAATCAAGGGGAAGTGGTGCACCAAGACTACCAAACCTTCTGCATCACCTGATGAAGTATCTACATTTTCACTTATAATAGGCTCCATAGTAAGGGATTCAAGTGCAGAAGAGAACTTAGAAACCCCTTTGTCTTTAGATATTTTGTTGCTTTTCTTGGTATGTTCATTGTAATCCTGAACAAGTAAGATTTCGTACTCTCGATATGCGTCTGGACCTAGTGGTGAATCAGGACAGGCTGAGTGAGATCCCTGTCCGTTAAACAGTTCAAATTAATATAATTAGATAAGAAAAACTCACTGATTCAAGAAAACAGAAACCTATTCTGAAGAGTCTTATGTATGGAAATTTCTCTTCTAGAGAAGGCATAGACAACCAGAACTGCTTACTCAAATTAGGGTATACATTACTGTCATTTTGAGTATGATTATAACAATCGCTAGTGATGATAAGTCAGATACAACAAGTTGTGCTGATAAGCCATATAGCTTATGATTGTTCTCGAAAATATGATAAAATTACCAATAAAAATGTCCTTACTCTTTTCTTCCAGAACGGGGAAGGACTAAAAGAATGAGACCAAGGATAGAGTTTGTGATGAGCACCTCTGAGATAGAGGTGAATACTGTGCAGCTGTGAACACCTTTATGGGTGCTTAAACACCGTAGCATATATCGATGAGCATCATTGAGAAGCCGAGATGTCATAATCACAATTCTCTTTGCACAATCAAACTTTGAATTCCAATCAGCCGCCTAGAGCAAAAAAAAATCAGAAGTCACATCCTATGCCACAGATCAGAATATATCTCATTTATTATACCAAGAGTATGGAATCTAGGCAATCAAACAGAACAATTACGAGAAAAAGGAAAAATAACTTCAGAAAGACAATCTAAGTGGTGCCTAAGCTACTCAGACTTGAATGCCAACAGTGTCCCCCATTCCAAGACCGTAAAAGTAAAATCAAAGGAAAATAGAACTCAATCTTCATATTGAATTGATATAACAATCAAAAGAATCTGGCATTGATAACAATTTTCCCATTCTATGTCTAGATCATCAATTACCAACATTAAACGTTGGCCCCCTCTTCCTTAACCAGCCTTGCGAAACCAAAATTACACCGTAACGAGCTTACCGCATCGAGGGAATTCATGTTTTCAAGGCTGCAGACTGCACGAGCACCTAGTTCCAAGAACAGAGGAAATGCTCCTGCAAATTGAAAACTTTCTGTGCAGCCAGCATCGATATACACAATGGCATCTTTTACATCCTCTTCTATCTGCAAAACAAAAAGTTGAGAACTTGAGATTTCCATATACTCTCATCAAAGGTACTTTAGCATTTCGCAGGAAACACAAAAGAGTAAAATAAGATTATAGAGAAATCCTAATGATTCGGGAAACGTCGAGATTTAGGTGCAGCAGGTCAAAACGGAAAACGAAATAAGACAAAAAGAGAGAATGATAATTTCACACTTACTTCGCGGATCGAATTGAGACAAGATATCGCGACATCGATCAGAGCCATAGCTCTCAGCTAAGTTAATTCGCAGTACGAGAAATTGGTCGAGATAGATTGAAATCACCAGCAGATGCAAATACCATGAGATGTGTTGTCTGAATCAAACTAACGACTGAATCACCGGAGAAACACCAATTTCGTTTCGCCGGGAAATCTCACCGACGACGAGCAATCGTATAGCATAGCTTGACATCGTTCGTATGATCGTACCACTTTGTTGGGCTTTTACCTCTTTTGGGCTCTAAGGCGTCTTTCATTCAGAATAGGCCTTTTGGGCTCTAAAAAAGGCCCGTTTTGTACATATCAAATGAATCTCAAACCCAATCTAATAGCTATGCTTTTCATTTGCAAAAACGACATTTGCTTTCCAAAGAATCTTAGTTCAACATTATGCGATAAGGTAAATTCCAAATATCAGTTTGATAATCCTACCCACAAAATAAGCATCATCTCTAAGTGTATGATTCTCATATATAGTAATGATAACAAACATGGAGATGTGTTTATTAAGTGGTGGCATTTATTTGCAGTCAATTCCAATTGTCGGACTCACAAAATCTCATTAAAACATTACTCTTTCTTACACGGAAAAAATATAAGCAAAATTCAAAATGTAAAGTGATTTAGTCAATTACTCTTTTTCTTAAACTGAGTCAATATTTTTATAATCGGAATAGAGAAACCAAGTATCGATTGTCCTAATCATATTTCAAAATCAAAGGTATTTTTAGGGGTGTCAATCTGGCTAGCCCGGTCCGGCCCAAAATCCGTAAAACCCGCATATATTTGAGTCCGGTTCGGTCCGGTCCAAAAAAAATTCGGGCCTATATTTCAAAGTTCGGCCCGGTCAGGACATGGCTCCAAAGCTTTTCGGGCTTTTTCGGGCTTTTGTTTACAAATACAAAAATTCACAATTCTCAAATGAATAATTAAAACAAAAGATTTATCAAAATAAATCTAAATTGAAATATATTATATCAAATCTAATTAAATTTAAAAGCAAAAATTTGACAAAAAAACAAATAAAATTCAAATAAAATATAAAATGAAAACACTACAAATCTATGTAGTATAGTTTAGATTAAAATATCCTTCATCGTCTTCTAAATCCTCATCACAATCAAGAGATACAAATAAAAAAAAGTAAAATAATAATAAGTTATGACATGTATAAATCATATAGAAATGTAATTGAAAATCTATAGATAATGATTTTAAAAATATGAGTAAATATAGATGAATGATAATAGTACATGGATCACGAAATGTATAGAAAATATGTCAAATTATTATTTTTAGAAAGATAAATGTTTAAATAAAATCTCTAACTACTTAAAATGTAAAGTTCCGGGCTTTTCGGGCTAGCCCGAGGCCGGTCGGGCTAGCCCGAGGCCGGTCGGGCTAGCCCGAGGCCGGTCGGGCTAAGTCCTAAAAACACACTAGCCCGAATAGGTTTACTCCGAAATGTTCGATTTTGTTGGAATTATATTTCTAGGCTCGAGTCCGCTGTTTTTCAGCTCGGCCCTCGGGCTTTGGCCCTAATTGACAACCCTAGATATTCCGGATAACAACTAGGTTTAGATTTAATATTTGGTGTTGACCAGTTTAACAATGAACTCTAGCATATTCTAAGGCATATATTTACAAGATAAATTCAAATGTTTATCATCCAATGTAAATAAAAATAGTGGCTCTCACGATTACATAAATAAATAAAATCGCAATGGGTTAATTTACACACACAATACACAAAGAAATCAAATCATGGTCGAACCACATGGGAAGAGCTTCTCGGCCAAGACAATTAGCTTTTAGTGATTAGGGTTTAGTTCTTAGGCTATAGATTAGATTTTAAAGTTTAGAGTTTAGTTTTAGACACTTTTGTTAAGAATTTTTTTTTTTTAAAAACATGAATTATTTTGTTAAAAAAAAACATGAATTAGTTTTAGACACTTTTGTTAAGAAAATGTACCAAAGAAAATACAAGCTGATATTGAAGACATAGCAATTGACCTTGTTAGGGTTTCACTAAAACTCAGATCGGATGAAAAGCTAGGAACTAACTTTGCTCAGTTGTTCACCACGTATGTTCGAGAGGAGCTTACAATCCCTATGAAAGTTAGAGATGGGATACTTCAGTGCGTTTCCAAGTTTGTCAGTAAAAACCGAAATGGACGAGCATATTCGTGCTATTTCTACAAATTATGACTCCACGGGTATACGAGGCACCCTAGACTTGGATGACTCATTGTTTTTCAGTGGGGCTTACGAGCGGATGGCTGGCAAATCATCAAATCATGGTCATCATGGGAAGAGCTTCTCGGCCAGACAATTTGCTTTTAGGGATTAGGGTTTAGTTCTTAGGCTTTAGGATTAGCTTTTAAAGTTTAGAGTTTAGTTTTAGACACTTTTGTTAAAAAAAAAAAAATTTCAAAAAAGACATGAATGATTTTGTTAATTTTGATATAATATATGACATGTTTAAAAATGATTAAACTTTTTCTAAATTACAAAAAATATGGAATAGAATACAGTTTACTCTCGACATAAAAACATTTGTTAATGTAATTGTGAATAACATATCCAATTTGATTCATTTAGTTCTTTACTTTGTTTTTGATAATACCGATAATAACATCACAACTATTATGTATCATCGAATTGATATTGTATGACTGTTTAGTTGTTCTCATTGTTGGTGTTGCTATGATGTTGGAAGTGGGCTTAGCACCCCCAATTAGCTATGCCCATCTCAGCAGTTAGGGCCCATCGAATCGAAGCCCAGCCAAAAGTCAATGCAAGGGACCACCGAGCTCGCGTTGACGCCTCACCAACTCCGCCCAGAGGGACCGAACGGGAAGACGGCACGTGGCGGGCAGCTCGGTAAACAGTGTGCTATCCGCGTAGGAGAATGGCATCGGGCTCATCATGACATACCAACCGAAGAAGCCGAGTCACACATCTCGAGGTACCTTACCCCTAAGAAGCGCTGGAGGCGCCACGTCACCCCAGAATCTCGGGGAGCAGGCAGCAGACCCTTGTTATAAATATCCCCCAGCATGCATTTATGAGGGGATCACGCATTTACTACTCTCTCTCTAGATTTGACACCCGACCTCACTGTCTTGTAATAGAGCAACGTCGTTTAGAACACCGAACTGGATTCCCATCAGAACCGTTCATTTTTTCCGAACATTAATACAAAGAATACGGTCCCCGACCTGTTCATCATAATACCCGACCTCTTTTCTCTCAATCCCGACCTGCTCAAAAGTCAAGTTAACTCGTTGTATTAACGGAAATCTCGCCTCTCAATCTCTTAATATACCTCTAATCATCATCAGTGGTCCTTTGGATCAACATATGAGTAATTGTCTCATGATGAATTATGCTTAGATTAGCTATAAACATATAAGGATCTAAAGAGTCCTACTGGTTTTGTATAAGACTAATATTTTAGTCATTGAAATCTTGTGTACTCACTTTGCACATTCATATATTTATGATTGTATGCAGGTGGTTGTTGCTCTCGAGAAGGCAGCAACAGCTGATGAATACTTTGTTAAGAGAAAGATGTATCCAAATGTTGAATTCTACTCTGGATTAATATACAGATAAAAGTTTGGATTTATGTTCAGTGTTCATCAGTTCCACTCAAAAACTTCATCTAAATCTGCAAACTTGGATCATTGAAATAGGGTAATGGGATTTCCACCAGTGTTCTTCACGGTCTTATTCGCGATCCCTCGCATGGCTGGATACTTGTCGCATTGGAAAGAGTCCTTGGATGATCCTGACACCAAGATCATGAGACCACAACAGGTATAGTTACTTGTCCAAGATGTTTGTCGCATCTTTTACTTCGCAGAGAAAAAGATGTTTGTTTGGATTAGTTTGAAACTTGGATTTCTCATTGGGATATTGAATGTTGCAGGTGTACACAGGCGAGTGGCTGAGGCATTACACACCAGTTAGAGAGAGAAATGTGACGGATGAGTCAAAGGACAAATTGGGTCAAGTCTCGACTTCGAATGCATCAAGAAGACGTTTGGCTGGATCTTCATTTGAGGCGTAGATCCATTTAGGTCCATACCATACACCGCACTGCACCGCAAAAAGAATAAAAGAGATTGGGTTCTCTAACCAAAAATAAAGAGGGTCTCGAGTCTTGATAAGATCATACTCTAAACTAAGATTTTTTTTTTTTTTTTGTATTCACAAAATAATTCTTCTTCGACTTGTTCAGCCTCTCATCTAACTCATGAGGTAATGTCCGATGTTTGCAGTCGCTATTAACAAGTTGCAGCTATCAACAATTTGCAAAATTATATTGACGCCTTAGTGTTATGCAATGTTTGCAATTGCTATTGACAACTTTGCTGGATTATATTGACGCCTTAGTGTTATGCAATGTTTGCAATTGCTGTTGACAACTTGCAAAATTTTGTTGACGCCTTAGTGTTATGCAATGTTTGCAATTGCTATTGACAACTTGCAAAATTATATTGACGCCCTTATTGACAAATTGCAAATTTTATCTACTTCTACTTCTCCTTCTTTCTATGTTGAGGCCTCCCCTTAACAACGCGATCTCCAAAGGATTTAGGATCAATCTTTCCCCTGAGAGTTTCCGGTTCCCCAGTAGGTTCATGCGTAACACGACGACGCTGGTCAGTGTTAAGCAACAAACTTTTCTTCATCTTCTTCATTTCTCCTCATACGTAATAAACGGTGAGGATTCGATCGGGAAAGCAAGGTGCCCTGTATATAATACAGAGGTGTTCGTCAACGAAATTTCACTCGGATTCGGTGAACCCAGGTCGTCGTTTCCGCCATTAGAGCTCACGAATCTGGAAAACATCGAACCGAGCTCGGAGCTGATCGGAAACGAAGAAGACCCGACCCGGAGAGCTGATTATGGGTATTTGAATCCATGAATCCAACTTCGAGATAGAATATAAGAAACGAAATCCGAGAAATTTCCCATTTTTTATCCTTTTTTCTATTTTTTGGGTTTTGATTTCGATTTCGCGGACTTGGTGTTGTAGCTATTTTCGCTTTTGGGTCCAAGTTTTTGAACAAAAGCGTCGCTTACTCTCTGTTTGGCTATCCACAATGATGTTCTTGAAGTCTCTAAGACTAAGAATGTGAATGATTTAGTGGCTCTAATCGAAAAAAAAAAAGCTCGTGCGATTAAATTTGTGTGATTGGTTGGGGAAAAAGAAGAAAAATGAGTGAGTTTTTGGGGTTTGGTTGCTTAGGATTTCGATGGGATTGTGAACTCTAAAGGACGAGGATTGGCTCAAAGAGTGGAACCAAAGCTTGCCTTGATTGAAGTAGAATTGCTCAAGTTTACTGTAAATGCAATGACAAGATGAGGAAGAAAAAAAGGAATTTCTTTGGCAGTCCTGCTGTATCATCCAAACCATTGATCAAAAGTTATTTTGAAAGAAAGATAGAAAATGGTTCCGGGCGAAAGTAAGAAGAAGAAGACTAACGGAAAATTCGGTTTAGTCACTGCAAAACTCTAATTTGATTTGGCCAGCTCGGTTACTCTATCCTTTGTTTGTTTTGTTTTTGTGTATTTTGCTACCTGAAATGAAATCAAAGTCCTTGAAAAGCTCAATGAAAGAATGTCTGAAGCTTTCTCTTTGGTGGATTACACCGAAGCTTCTGCTTCTTCTGCTTTATTAAGCTATCTTCCTGATTTCTTTGGTGGACTTCACTTCCAGCCAGCTTGAAATCTTGGAATATCCATTATTTTCTTACGAGATTTGTTTAAGTTAGGGATTAAAAGCCGTGGTTCTTTCCGGTATCATCAATCTTCGTAAAAACAAAGTCTAAGAATACTATAAGATAAAACATTAGTTTGCTCCCACGTAACGTGCAACACAAATAGATAACCAGAAAAAAACAAAATGCTAAGCCAACAGAGTGATAGTTGTTGATAAAGCTTACACGAAATCTGTAAACGAGAAGTCACACTCTTATACATGAATTTGGGTTGGCTTCACTCTAGGTTAGCTAATAATTCATACTTGCCGGCTAGATGGAGCGTTATGGTTGTGGCCTTTGCCTAATGATATTTAGGCCTCGGCTTGCCTTGAGTTGCTTTACATCGTTAACATTAAGATCCTCTACATGGTCCATAAAGGTGTAGACTCTGCCCTCACTGGAGAGTTTTCCTTTCGGGATTGAAGTAGAAAACATAATACATCCCTTGATCTAGGTAGTAATCCGACAAAACAATTTCACCAGTAGGGGTCACTCCAACAACGGCGCAGAAATTAACCATTTTGTTATACCCCAACGTCATATTGTACACATATTTCGACCATTCATGTTTTTCAACATCCTCTAGAACCCACATACGTAACTCAACACCGTCATCATACTTCCAACTAATTTACCTTTATAGTTTATCAAACGAGTATTGAATGGATCACAAAACATTTTTGGGTCACTAAACTTGAATTTCTCAGACCTAACATCAAAGCAAACTATCTTCACGTGATCAGACCATACACGACTATTTAAGTAATACAAAACCCTACTGATGCAAATCCCTTGTCCATAAGGATTGTGGGCTAAGGGACACTGGATCTTCCTCCACCTCATTATTCCATTACCGAATGTCAGAATTTTATGGCCATCATCATGAAACCAAATATCCATGGACAATACCTTGAATTGCTTATCAATCGGATTTAAACCCTAAAAACTGTTTGCACGGCTTTTTTAGTTTAGGTAACAGGGCATATTGTCTCGTTCTAGGGTTACAAATCACAGACACTGTATCTTCACTCTTTGTTGAGAGCCGCATACTAGAGAAATAGATCAAACCACAGGTAAGGCCACAAAAGTCTGCTGGCCTCATGACTTTGGGGAACTTGATATAAAAACCAGCGGCTACTACAATAGACGACTTACCATACGGATTCTGATGCTGAGGCGAAAAGTAGAAGCTCCACTCATCGTCTCGTTCGACAGCGAATAAGAGACGTGGACTAGCTGATGACCTGGTCAAGAACAACTCGGTGAAATATGGACGGTAAAGCATGGACCCCCATATCTTCGACAGGCATCGAAACCTCGCGATCGACTTCGCCGGCAATCTCAAGAATATCTCAACAATGAGATCATTCGGGATGGAGTGTAAATCTTGTCCTCTATTCATGATTTTTGTATTTTCTTATCGGACGGAGAGAGAGAGATATAGGTTTAGCCGTTTAGGGTTTAGAGTGAGTAATAAAACAAAAAAACTTGCCAGCATTTAAATCTTCATCACCGCCACATAATTTCACCAAAAGATCTTGGCCGTTAATTCCTTTTTTTATAAGTTTTCCATTTAAACTTTTCTCTTAATTTTTTTAAAGAGTCCCGTCGTCCTTGTAATATTTCGAATAATGGCCAAGTGTTAATCTTGATGTGTCATGTAAAAAGAAAGCTCGCGAATCTCTTTTGTTCATAAACAGTTCCTTTTTATTCGCTTAAATGCAAATATATATATATATATATACATATATATATATATGCATGTGTTCAATTCATCTGGCATGATAAACAAACAGTTAGGCGTTTACGGTAACGTACTAACCCAACCAAGGTGGCCTAGCGGTAGTTGGGGCATAACCTAGTGGGGAAAGGATTTCATCTCATGGAAACAAAATCGTTTTGTTTGTGCCATTAATTTGGACTCTTAAATTTCGATTTACATGTTTAACTCGTGGTGGGTTCGCGGATTTTTTTTGGCTTGCTGGCTCCTACTTTCGGTTTTGAGACCGCAACCGCATACTCGATGTTCATCTAAAATATATATATAATCATTTCAGTCATTCAAGATATTAAAGTACATGTGATTCCAATCAGCAATGATTGGATTGGCTCATATCTTTTATATATTATTTAGAATCATTTTCATCTTCCGATATGAACAATTATTCTCTAATACGCTTCCTCGAGATGATGGTTCTTTGGCCATATCTCGATATATTTGGGCATAGATTGACGAAACCAATTTTTGGGTCGGATCGATCATGGATCAGGTTAGATAACGTAGATCAGGTTATGATATCATATTAAAGTACATGGACTTTTCAATTCAAAACCAATTGACAATGATTGACACATATCTTTAATATATTATTTAGTATTTTTTCCAATTTTTGATGTGGGATATTATTCTCTAATACATGAAACCAAATAGAAACTAAAGATTAGACATAAGATCCCGAAAATATCGATGATTTCGCGTGACACTTGGCACATATAAACCCCACTATCTTCTAGTCTTTAACTTTAAGCAGCACGGATTATGTTTTTTTATTTTTCCTATTACATTCCTAACACCTAAGACCAGCATTATGAAGTCACGGGATTTGTTTAAGTTAGAGAATTAAAACGGCGGTTACTTCCGGCATCACTGATCTAGTAATTTCGTAAAAACAAAGTCAAAAGAAAACAAAAATACTTTATAGAGGTCCTAAAAAAAACATTAATAATATTACAAAAAAGAATAAAAGTTTTATGAAAATGCAATATAGGATAAAAACATTAATTTGCTCTCAACTCCCTAGTAACACAATTAGGACATGATAACTAGGAAAAAAAACAAAATTGCTACACTCGCACGAAACCTATAAATGAGAAGTTACAACTTACACTCACAACAAATCGGACTCATGTCCTCACTCTAGATTAGCTAATAATTCATACTTGTTCCGCAGATGGAGCAGAGTTGCAAAGGTCACGAGATGTATGACGTTGTTGTGGTTTTTGATTTAAACATCCGTGCAACCTGACTCATTCGAGGAAGTTTCTCTGCTTTAAATCATCTTTTTTGCATCGACCAGTTAACAAATTTCTATTTGCTCCATGATGGTCATCTAGAATGTGAAATTACCCATTATGATTTTTGACGATGGGATGTTTGTTTTCTTATGTTCATTATTTGAGAAAATATTTATTTATTATGGAAAGATAAAGTAGTATTACAATGAGTGGACTTGTGGATAAAGAGTGATGACGTGTCGGGAGATGGTTGATGATCCGGAAACTCAGTTAGTGACACGAACTTTTGAGAAATATTTACCCCCGTTTAACCAGCATTAATTACGGTTCAGAGATCTCTTTCTCTCTTTTGTCTAGAAGAAACTCAAACTTTTGGGGGAAAAAAACTCAAAATTAGAAAGCTTAACACATATGCCATTTCGATATAATATTATTTAAAATGATTTTTTTAAAAATAATTTTTTTTAAAAATTATTACATGAGATGCCATTACAAATAACAAAAAATAATTGAAATAGAAAATGATATAATTAAAATTATTGATTAGAATATGGAAAATATATATTTTCCATTAAAAAGATGATTTATTATTTAATTATTTTTAATACTATATATTTTAAAACAATAATAAAAAAACTTGAAAAATATTTTACTAATTTTATAAAAAGTTAGACACAAGAAAACTGTTTTTTTAAGAGTTCGTAGAGTAACCACAAAAACTAGAATCATTTAACGGTGCATATTAGAGTTATGTTTTCAAAATTATAAGATTTTGCGGGTTAACACAAATAATATTTTAGTTCACTGCAAAACAGGTTAAATAGACAAATTATTACAATTTTGATAGTTTTATCTATAATCATTAGTTGGCTATATTATAAAATTTAAATAAAAATAATTTTCTTAAATTTCAAAACAATTTTAAAAAAAAAATTATTCCGCACTATAATTAGTGCGGATTAAATCCTAGTTTTCTACAAGTGAGAAACAAATTGCAGCTTAGGACATCTAGAAGAAAAGCAACTAAAACTCACTATGTGCATCCAAGATTAACTAAAAGAAAAGCAGCTTTTGTCCGGGTTTGAGTGGGCTAGTGGTAAGAACATGGGGGTGTGGAGTGCATAACCACTTTCGCCTTGAGTTCGAACCCAAGCAACTACAACATTCTTTCTTGGACACCCACACGGATATGAGCCCATTGCTTACGGCTCATTTGAATACTCGGGAAGGAGCCTATCCGTAGATTGCCTTTCCCCCAAGGATTAGTATGGACCTCTCCATAGGCCTGAGATAACCCTGAGTTACCAAAAAAAAAAAAAGATTAACTAAAAAAACTAGATGCAACTAATAAAAGACCATGACAAACAAAACAAACACACACAAAATTGGGCGAAGACAAAAAGGTTAAATACGATTAAATACACATATGGGTAAATGCATCTCCGCTATCTATAGTTAGTTATCCATCAATCTTGTTTTCAATATTATCGGAAAGGTTTATTCATGTTTTTGACAAACAAAAAAAAGAGTCAAACTTTTGAAAAATGTGCGAAAGTTAAGGGATGTGGAGTCATTGCCAGACAACAAGAAACGCACCTGTAGGATTCTCATATATACTAGCAACAAAACCAAACATGGAGATGTGTTTATTAAGTGGTGGTGATCATTTGCAATCAATTCCAAATGTCGGACTTACAAACTCATGACCTCATAAAAAAGTATAAAAGTAATGACATGGTAATTGGTCATCGTATCCTACAAGTCATCTGATCTACCAAAAGAACATTTTAGTGGTAAATTTGTTGGAGAGAGAGCATTTTAATTCTATAGCTACTCACCAAATAAGGAATGTAGAGGAATCAACTGAATAGTGTAAGGCCCACATGTCTAAATGTTAACAAAAAATAATATTTTAATGCTAAAAATATTGATGAACAAAGTTGAACAATGCATTCTTCTTCTTTCTTTTTTTCGTAAATCCAGTCACCAATGGAAGTCGAAATCAAACTATAATATAAATAATTATTCAAAAAAAAACCTATAATGGAAATTTTGGCCAATATGAATTTAAGAAAAAATTAGACTCTCCTTCTATTCTTACGTTTTTTTTTTTTTAAGTGTCGTCTTAGGATTTTTTTTTCAAAAAAAAAATCTCCTTTCATATTTTCAAGATTTTTCAAATTTGATTTTTAATTTTACTACTGCTCAAACCTTTTTTTTTTTTAATTTAACTCATCACTATTGAAGTAGTAATATATTGATTAGAAACATGTTTGTATATTTAAAATATTTGTCAATCTGTATATCTAAATATATCAAAACAATACTCTTTATTAAAATGAAGAATATAAACGATTCAAAAATGTAATTTCTTAAACTCAGTCAATATTTTTATAATCGGAATAGAGAAACCAAATATCGATTGTCCTAATCATATTTCAAATTCAAAGGTATTTTGGATAACAACTAGGTTTAGATTAATATTTGGTGCTGGCCAGTTTAACAGTAGCATATTCTAAGGCATATGTATGCAAGATCAATTCAAATGTTTATCATCCAAATAAATAAAAATAGTGGCTCTCACGATTACGTAAATAAATAAAAGCTCAATGGGTTAATTTATACACTCAATACACAAAGAAATCAAATAATCAAATCATGGTCGAGCCATCATGGGAAGAGCTTCTCGGCCAAGACAATTGGCAAAACCTATTGGAACCACTTGACCAGTCACTTCGCCGACTCATCCTTCGAGCCGGCGACTTCTGTCAAGCCACTTACGACACTTTCATCAATGACCAAAACTCCATCTACTGTGGAGCCAGCCGTTACGGCAAACCATCGTTCTTCCACAAAGTCATGCTCGACGATGCGAGACACTACGTCGTTTCTTTCCTTTACGCCACAGCTCGTGTCAGCGACCACGAAGCCTTCTTCCTAAGCTCCGTGTCTCGAGAGTCTTGGGACCGTGAGACTAATTGGATCGGTTACATCGCTGTCACGTCTGATGAACGGACGGCTGAGATTGGAAGGAGAGAGATCTATGTTGTGTTTCGTGGGACGACGAGGAATTACGAGTGGGTTAATGTGATGGGAGCGAAGTTGACTTCGGTGAAGGAACTGTTGATGGACAGTGAGGATGGTCCTGAGGTTATGCTTGGATGGTTCACTATTTATACCACAGCTAATCCAAACTCACCCTTCACCAAGATGAGTACACGCTCGCAGCTTCTCACTAAGGTAGTAAAATAACAAAAATGCGATTAATCTTCTTTTAACTCATATAAAAACAAGTTGACCCCTACATTAATTAAATGATCTTATGAAACAAAATACGAAAAAAAAACCAATGAAAATGTAGCATCATATCACAGTTCTTACAAAACAATGGTCAAACAAAATATTTGCCATATCACGGTATGAACATATCATAGCTTTGTAACCGTCTTTTAAAATAGAATACCATTCAACAAAAAAAAAAAAATACTTGCGAATTTTTTTCTTTCTCTAGAAAACAAATATTTATAAGAAGGAGAAAAACTTGATTTGTTTCTTCATTCACTTAATTTCAACTAAACTCTGATTTTATTTCAATTTGTTTGATATGAGTAAATGCTAACAAATTGTTACTATAGATAAAAGAACTGCTAGAGCTATATAAGGACGAGAAGCCTAGCATAGTGCTCACGGGACACAGCCTAGGTGCAACTGTCGCGACCCTGGCAGCACTTGACATGGCGGAAAACGTTACAAGCGGCTATAGCGATGTGCCACCGGTGACGGCTATTGTGTTTGGTTCACCGAGAGTGGGCAACAAAGAATTCTCCAACAGAATCAACAGACATAATAACGTGAGGATATTGCACGTCAAAAATGAAATAGATCTTATCACTCGTTATCCAGCTAAGATAATGGGGTACGTCAACATTGGGACCAAACTCAAAATCGATACGAGAGTTTCACCTTTTCTTAAGGAAACTCATCATCCTGGTGATTGGCATAACCTCCAGGCAAGTCATTCTATTTTTTGTGTAAGACTGAATGTGACTCAATCGTTTTCGCATCCTTAGTCTAACGGCACACTCCTAATTCGTGAATGATAAAATAATCAGGTCTAATCAATCGGCCTTCTAAAGTTTTTACAAAAAAAAAATGCACAACACAGTATCATAGTCCGTTTTACAAATAAATGAGAACCTTCCGTTTGTATTTACATTTACATTTACATTTTGCATAATATTTAATAAGAAAATTATAATACTTTGTATTTTAAAAATAAGAAAAATGTGAAAATGTAAACGCAAACACACAAAAATTGACGTTTCTAACAGTCGAGACTCTCATGTTATAAGTAGAATACGACATTGGTTTTAATAGTTATGGTCTTTTTTTTGTTATAATTAACAGTTATGATTTGGGGTGGATGTAGGCAATGTTACATGTAGTAGCGGGATGGAACGGGAACAACGGGAAGTACGAGATGAAAGTGAACCGAAACATAGCATTGGTGAACAAATCGTGTGCACTATTGAAAGAGGAATGTTTGGTTCCCGAGTGTTGGTGGGTCGAGAAGAACAAAGGCATGCTCAAGACGGAGGATGGTGATTGGGTCATGGCCACTCCCGACGACGAGGACATGCCCGTCGTCGAGTTTGACTAATTATTTTTGATTTGGTTTGATTTTTCTTTTCCTTTTGTATATCTTTGTAACTTTGTGATTGAGATTGACATATAAGTTTGTGAATTGTGAATGATTTTTGTTTTTTGTTTTTGGTTATAAATGAATTGTGAATGATACTATAGTTTGTGAATGGCATGGAAGTTTGTGAATGGTGAGACTACTATATATTTGCTAATAATACTACCAAGCCTTTTAATCAATGGATTATCTAAATGATGAATGATATATACATCTAGAAGTGCATTAGAACATGATCTTGGATTATTATTTTATTAATATTATTACTTGTAAAGATTCACTAGAAAAATAAAACGTTTAAAAACTTATTTAATGATTAAAAAGTAAGTAATACGAATTTGGTTGATTTTTCTTCTCTTCTGTATGATCGAGGTTGACAAGTAAGTTTGTGAATGATTTTTGTTTTTTGGTTATAAATGAATTGTGAATGATAGTATGATACTATAGTTTGTGCCTTTGTAATATTCCCACACCTTTTACTTCATCAATAATCTATATCGATATGGATATTTTTATGTGGGTCACACATACCATCATGATCACCATTCACTAGGCCTGGGAACGGAGTGGATATCCGGGTTTTTCAAGGTATCCGGATCCGTATCCGTATTCGCCGGATAATCGATTTTATTATTCGAATCCGGATCCGAAATCTCCGGATATCCGTGGAAAACCCGGATATTCGCAGATATCCGGATCCGATCCGGTAAATATTATTAAAATAATATATGCTCACTCGAGATCGCTCACGGGATTATTTTTTGCTCACGGGATTTTGCCGGAGGCGGAGGGTTTCGAATCGGAGGCTAGAGATCGTGGGATCGTGATTCCTTGGTGTTGTCAGATGGCGGTTTTGTCGCATCCGAGTATCAGAGGTTGGTGATACACTTCATCCCGGCGAGCAGGAGATGGTGAGTCGGAGGCTGAGACGAATTAGGCATGAGGACATCGCCGATTTGCTCAGGGGCTGAAGCGGGAGAAGGGAATTGCAGAGAGGAAAACGGATCTAGAGGAATTGGAGGCTCACGAACGGCGAGCGAGAGGCTCACGAATGGCGGCGGCGGCTAGGGTTCATCACAAAACAAATGAGTACATAAAACCATATCGAAAGTCAGACTTGAAGAAGATGAGACGTGTCACATTGCTTTATTAGTTGGGCTTCTAATATGTTTTCAAGCCCAATTACAATTTACGTTAGGAGACTTAGTTTTTGTTTTGTTTTAAACATCTAAACCTTTTATTAAAAAATATTATTACATAAAACGGATATTCGATATCAGGTCCGAAAATTGCCCATTATCCGTATCCGTATCCTGCGGATATGCAATTTTACTATCCGTATCCGTATCCGGACTATCCGGATATCCGAAATTTCGGAGCGGATCGGAGTGGATCTCGGATAAGAATACGGATACCGGATAATAATTCCAACCCTACCATTCACCACCACTTAAATAAAAGTAAAATTAAATTAAGTAAAATATCTTATTCTTTGTTCAAAAAAAAAAAAAATGTCTAATCCTTTTTTATATCACCAAGACTCCAAATAGACTTGCTATCTCCTTACACAACCATTTCTCCTCCAATGGCTACAACACCACCATGGGAAGAGCTCTTAGGCTCCAAGAATTGGGACACTCTCTTAGACCCATTTGACCAGTCACTTCGCCAACTCATCCTCCGTTGCGGCGACTTCTGTCAAGCCACTTACGATGCTTTTGTCAACGACCAAAACTCCAAGTACTGTGGAGCCAGCCGCTACAGCAAATCTTCCTTCTTCGACAAGGTCATGCTCGAATCCGCATCTGACTACGAGGTCACAAGCTTCCTCTACGCCACAGCTCGTGTTGCTCTCCCCCAAGGTTTGCTTCTCCACTCCCAATCACGCGATTCTTGGGACCGTGAGTCTAACTGGTTCGGTTACATTGCTGTTACGTCTGATGAACGGACTAAGGCTTTGGGACGCCGTGAGATCTATGTTTCTTTGAGAGGAACGACTAGGAACTATGAATGGATCAATGTTATGGGGGCTAGGCCTACTTCAGCTGACCCGTTACTGCACGGACCGGAACAGAACGGTTCTGGTTCTGGTGTGGTTGGAGCTGCAAGTACTTATAGTAGTGACAGTGAAGACGAAGAGGGGTGTAAGGTGATGCTCGGGTGGCTCACTATCTATACCTCTGATAACCCGGAATCGAATTTCACACGGCTGAGTCTACGGTCACAGTTGTTAGCTAAGATCAAGGAGCTTCTGCTGAAGTATAAGGACGAGAAACCGAGCGTTGTGTTGACTGGACATAGCTTGGGAGCTACAGAGGCTGTTATCGCCGCCTATGACATAGCTGAGAACGGTTCCAAAGATGATGTTCCGGTCACTGCGATTGTGTTTGGTTGCCCACAGGTAGGTAACAAGGAGTTCAAGGACGAAGTAACGCGTCATAAGAACTTAAAGATCCTCCATGTAAGGAACAAGATTGATCTCTTAACTCGATATCCAGGAGGACTCTTGGGGTATGTGGATATAGGAACCAACTTTGTGATCGATACAAAGAAGTCACCTTACCTTAAGGACTCAAGGAATCCAGGGGATTGGCACAATCTTCAGGTAAAGACCTTAGAGAGAATCTTTCAGTTTCGATGACGGTAATAAAGTAGAAACTTACGTTTTTTTTCTTCATATATGTGCAGGCAATGCTCCATGTCGTCGCAGGATGGAATGGGAAGAAAGGAGAGTTTAAACTAATGGTGAAGAGAAGTATTGCATTAGTGAACAAGTCATGTGAGTTCTTGAAAGATGAGTACTTAGTTCCAGGATCTTGGTGGGTGGAGAAGAACAAAGGAATGATCAAGGACGAAAATGGTGAATGGGTCATTTCTCTGGTCGAAGAAGAACCTGTACCTGAATTCTAAATTTGAATTTCTGTATGTTTCATGTTAATCAACAATAAAAGCAGCTCTTGCTCTTGTGTGTGGTTAGAAAAACCAAGTTATTGATATTGATTTAAGTTTATGAGATATAAGTGATTTCATCAACCAAACATTCAAACGGTTTATCTTTCTTACATCAGGAAAGATTCTTCTTCGCAGAGTTACGACATTAGATCAAACCAGTGATTGTTGTTACTACATTCATTAAGAAAAGTGAAACTGCGATTAAGTTTTGTTTATCTTCAGGACTCGCTCTCACTTCTTTCCACGAAGTTTAGCTCCAAGTGCTCTCTCCAGCTTAGAAAGAATCTGCTGGTTTGGGATTGCTTTACCAGACTCATACTCTTGGATCACTTGTGGCTTCTCATTGATGATCTACAAAAGGAAGCAAACAAGTGTTTTCTTGACATAAGACTGGTAATAATAATAGAGATAAATATAGAGAGAAGGATAAAATACTTGAGCAAGTTGGGACTGTGTTAGCTTCTTCTCTGTTCGGGCTTGCATAATGGCCTTCTTTAGCTCAGTAGGCACACGCTCATCTGGAATCACAATGGTAGAGACAACATTACATGGAGCTTTAGCATCCAAATACACATCAATGAATAAAAAAAGTTACTCTCGCTAAAACCATTAAAGACTCGAGCCAAAAGACAAAACTCCGGGATTCCCATTCATCATCACACAAACATTAATAGACATCAACTAATATTGCCTTGCTTGTGACACTTTGCATCAAGAAATGAACACATTTTCGCAGCATACCTACCATTTTCTAGCCACTAGGGAAACCAATTCACATTCAGTAAAGTAAATAACAAGCGATAGACTTACGAGTGAGGTTCTCAGTGTCATCATCAAGCCTTTTTGTGTTGAGAGATGTGCCGCTTGATGCCGCCTTGTTGGTTCCAGCATTGACTAAACCCAAAACACAAAAAAAAAACATAAATCAAACCAAAGCAGAACAGTTTTTTTTCTTTTAACCTGACACTAACAGCCAAATCTGCAATACCAATTACATCCATTTCACGCGAATAAGTATTGCTCAAATGGAAATTTTCAATAAACAACGAACATCAACGCTAAATCTATCCCTTGCAATAACCCACGAGGCGCTAAACGCTGATAATTTCTACTAAAAGCTAAATCGAGAGCAAAATCCAAATCTATATGATATTCCAGAGAGCCCTATCAGTAAGGACTCAGGAGCTAGAGAAAAACAAGGTGAGGTCGAAAAGAAGAACAAACATTTTCTGACGGACTCGATATCGGCGCCGGATCGGCGAGCGGCGTTGACAGTTTTCTCGTCGCGCTTAGCGGCTGAGTTGGGGGCTTTCTTTCGGATCACCACCGGCTCCCAATCCTGAGTCATCGGTCCAACTCCTGCCATGGTTTCGTCTCGAGCCTTTTCTTCTGCAACCGCCTTTTGACAAAATCTAGGGTTTCTTTCTTTCTAGACTCCAGATATTAGGTGAACGGAGATAAAAAATATATATAAGAAGATGAGAGAAAGCTGGGATAATATAGAATGAACAAAAAAAAAAAAACGTGCGTGAGCTTCACGCTATTTGTTTTATAAAAATTATCTATTATATTCTCCGATAATTTTTTTTTTCTTTTTTGATTTTGATGATTCAGAGGTATATCTCATACTATGGAAAAACTCAGACTAATCTCTTGGGGAGATGTAGTCCATGGATAGACATTTTTTCGAGTATTCAAATAGACCCTAAAATATGGACCATATCCGTATGAGTGTTCAAAAAATGATAAATAATATTCCCAAAAGGGCTCGGCTATAAAATCTTGACAAATTATACCAAGAGACTTTGGTCCCTCGAACCATTGGGCCAACATCACCTGGACTTCTCCGATAAATTGCTTTTAAAATTACAGAACATAACCTTTTCATGTAACTATTTATCCAAAGAGAATCCAGACAAAAAGCAAAGCACTATCAGAATTAAAATTGAATTCAAATTTAATTTTGTAACCGAATATGTAGCATTGTAATAAGCTACGAATTTTTTTTGTTAACTTGGTCTCAGATCACGGTTGCTCGCAGCAACTTCAATGTCTGATCACGTTGGCTTCTACTTCTTTGCTTGTTTTTGTCGTGGTTTTGGCCGGATCTCTCTGCTAGTTCCGTCATCCGTTATAGCTTTAGTTGTAGTTTTTCTTTGTTTTATTAGTTTTTGGTTTTTCATATTTTTTGTCATCTCTATAATTTTTCGTGAAAAACAAAAAAAAAATTGATAAAAAAATTGATATTATTAAAACAAAAAAAAACTATTAAACATGTTGACAAACATCAACTATTTTAAACATGTTTCATTAAGAATAATTCTATAATTTATCTATACTATTAAACATGTTGTCAACCACCAATTATTTCAAACATGTTTCACAAAGAAAAACTATTAAATATGTTGCCAAACACCAATTATTTTGTAAATAAAAAAAAATCAATAAAGAAAAATATTAAATCATACTAGATTTTAAAAAATTTAAATTAGAAATATCAAACAAGATTATTTAAATTCTGCTAGATTTTTTTGGTTTTAAATCATAATAATATATTAAATCATACTAGATTTTAAACATTTTAAATTATAAATATCAAACAAGATTAAAACTCCATCTTATCAGTTTATCATTTATAATCTCATATCTAAATCACATTAAAAAACCCGTGGATCACCCGAGTTCTCAGAAGGCGATGAAAATTGGGTTTGATTAAAGGTTCATGATTCCAACAGTGGATCAGCGGTTCTGTTTTCGGTGTAATCTGGTGTTAATCCCGGCTATCAATGTTCGGAAATCAGTTGGATATTTTCAGATCTGGTTCTTGGTTTTCTTAACGACCCCGACTGGATCGGATCTGTCGGAGATCGTGTTGCTCTTGGGTGGATTTGTAATTGTACGGATACACAATGATAGACAAAGGCTTAGCTTTTCTCAGGATTTCGGATCCCACATATCCTGTTTCGGCAAGTCCCAGATCGTTTCTGAGATTAGCAGTGAGAGGAATCTCAGGAAAGCAGAGGAAGGATTACAGATCGCTCAATCGGGAAATCGATATGGTCTTCGCTCAATCAGGAAACATGTTTCACGAACTCAAAATTTTTGTGTGATTATAAATGGATTTAGATTCGGTAAAGTCAAGGCTCTATTATTGGACATGGATAATGGGATCAGATACGATATGATACTTTTTCAAACTATGATCCCACGTTACTGGTTTTTAATGATTTTGGTGCTCTCGAATCACAAAAATCTATATAAATTTTTACTGGGTCTTCGTTTTAATGGTGAATCACAAAGGATGGGGTGTACTCTCGAATCGGGATTAGTTTTTTGGCATGATTATTCGGGTGTTAATGGTCGGAATCAATTTTTGGTGATTCTCGGGAAGCTATGGAAAAATTCTCCGGATATAATTTTGGCTTGGATGGACTTGATTTTTTCGAAATCCTGGTTTATCTCATATAGATCTTTTAGATCGCGATTGCAATTAGTCTGGAATTCATGGGATACGATGGTTTTGGATCAAAAATGGTTGGGAAGATCTGTCGGGAGTTTTAACTTTTTACAAAGATGGATTTTACCGATTTCGGTAATGTATGGAGTGATTGTTGACGGAGATCATCATGGGTTTGGAAGAGCAAATCGATCACAGGTTTTCAGATATGTGTATTCCCGATTCGATTCGTCAAAGATTTCCAGGGTCGTGATTAGCAGACAATTAAGACTCTTTGCGGTGATTGTTTGGTGTTCTCGTGATTTTATGGAGACTGTGGATCCGAAAACCAATTCATGTTGGGTTGTTTTGGGATTTACAACAAAGGAGATCTACATTGATACGGTTTCTCACGATGGCTCACAGGTTTTTGAACAACTGAGATTTCTTCAACCTCATCTCGGTTATGATAAATTGCATACGGTGGAATCATGCGGTGCGAGCGGTGGATTTGTTTTTTTCTATTATGAGCCCTCGCAGGCTTATGTAATTTTTTCCACTACTGGGATAATTGATATTGAAGCGAATAGGCAAGGAAAAAAGGCTTATTCATCATTTGTGTATGGAGATCATGTACCACACATACGGGATCGGGTATGGGAAAGTCCAACTCGAACAAGTCTATCCCGTTCAGGTCCGTGGAGAATAATTGGGGATCTAAACGAATTGAAAGGTAATAATGAGAAACAAGAGGGAAACTTAAGATATGCATCAAATCCGGTGAACATGTCTGGTTTTAGGCTTCGTTATTTTTTCAGGTTTTTTTGGGACCTACTATTGTTAATTCGGAGGTACAATGTTGTTTCAATGACGGTTTCTCTTTTATACATAAAAAAAAAAAAAAAAAAAAATTTCGAGGTCTATTTTTTGCTACATCAAAATATTTCACACATCATGAGAGCATAATTACTTTGGAAGGATAGCGGAAACACTTCGGGTCGTCTAAAGGTTGGATCAGGTCAAATGGCTCCAAATGGAGCAAAACATATTACATATTGGTTAATTTATGAGAATCCTTAGTTGGAATTGCCAGGGACTTGGGAATAAGTATACAATAGGTTATCTTAGGGAGGTGTGGAAGAAACATAAACCTGAGTTTTTGTTTCTTTCAGAAACTAAACAAGATTTTTCTTTTATGCAAAAATTTCAGTTTCATCTCGGTTATAATAAATTGTTCACGGTCGAGCCGCGTGGTGCGAGCGGAGGACTGGCCTTATATTATGATGATTCTTTTAATGTTACGGTTTTATACTCTAGTAATCGAATAATTGATATCGAGGCAACAATACAAGGAAAAAAAGTATTCTTATCATTTATATATGGTGATCCGATACCAAAAAAGAGAGACCAAGTTTGGGAACGGTTAACACGGACGAGTCTAACAAGAGCGGCTCCTTGGTTTATAATAGGGGATCTAAATGAAATAACGTGAAATAACGAGAAGCAAGGAGGCAATTTAAGACCCGCTTCCTCCTTTATGTCATTTAACCTGATGATACAACACTGCGGTTTTATGGAATTTCAATGTTTGGGTAATACAATGTCCTGGCGAGGAAGACGAAACTCGAAAATTGTGCGGTGTCGACTCGATAGGGCCTTAGCAAACGAGGATTGGCATGAGATTTTCTCCCATTCATTCGTAGAATATTTAGCAATGATTGGGTCGGATCATAGGCCGATTGTCGCCACTATAGAGGACAAAATACCCCGGAAACGGGGTCAGTTTCGGTTCGATAAACGGTGGATTGGGCGAGATGGTCTGATGGAAACAATAGCAAAGGGCTGGGAAATTAACACAGCGGGAAGCGAGAATCTCTTTATAGAGAGAATAAATAATTGCCGGAGAGAAATTTCAAAATGGCGGAAAACCAATTTGCCATATGGCAAAGAGAAAATTAGGGACTTACAACAAGCATTAGAGGTGATCTAAAATGATGACAATAGTACAAATGAGGAACTCATGGATATTACGAGGAAACTGAAAGAGGCGTATCTGGATGAGGAGTTATTCTGGCAACAGAAGAGTCGCACCCTATGGGCAACGGTGGGGGACAGAAATACAAAGTTTTACCACGCGCAAGTTAAAACACGCAGGGCGAGAAATCGAATCACGGGACTACACGATGTAGTAGGAGTTTGGGTTACCTCAGACAAAGAGGTAGAACAAGTAGCGGTAAACTATTTCGAGGAATTATTCACATCCACTTCACCGAGGGAATTTGAGGAGGCCCTCAGTGAGATTCCAGCACTAGTTTCGGAACAAGATAATGATATGCTCACGGCAAAGGCCACGGAAGAGGAAGTTCGTAGAGCACTTTTCATGATGCATCCAGAGAAGGCTCCGGGCCCGGACGGAATGACGGCTTTATTTTTCCAAAGATCATGGCATATAATAAAGTCAGAGGTAGTAGATCTGGTTAACGGTTTTCTGGAAACTGGTTCCTTTGATCAAAGGCTGAATATGACTAACATATGCCTCATACCAAAATCGGGAAGACCAACTCGTATGACGGATTTAAGACCTATAAGTTTGTGCAATGTGGGGTATAAGATCATCTCGAAAGTGTTATGTCAGAGGTTAAAGATATTGCTCCCGGATCTGATTTCTGAGACTCAATCAGCCTTTGTATCAGGGCGACTGATATCGGATAATATTTTGATTGCCCAGGAGATGTTTCACGGATTACGAACCAATGAATCTGGCAAAAGCAAGTTCATGGCAATCAAGACGGATATGAGCAAAGCATATGATAGAGTGGAATGGACTTTCATTGAACACCTATTGAGGAAATTTGGTTTTGCGGAAAAGTGGATTTCAGGGATTATGTGGTGCATACAATCGGTACAATATAAGGTACTCATTAACGGTAATCCGAAAGGACAAATAACGCCATACAGAGGATTGCGGCAAGGCGACCCATTATCTCCATACTTATTCATCCTCTGCACGGAGGTCTTGATAGCCAATATACGAAAAGCAGAAAGGGAGAAATCACTTACGGGGCTAAAGGTTGCGAGGGCAAGGCCAGCGATCTCACACTTACTCTTTGCGGACGATAGTCTTTTTTTCTGCAAGGCTACGGTATAAGAGTGTCACACTATACTACATATACTTAAGCAATACGAGTTGGTCTCGGGGCAACAAATTAATTTTTCAAAATCTTCTTTAAATTTCGGACACACGGTTCCAGAAACGGTACAGGACAAGATGAAACTATTGCTAGGAATCCAAAATATGGGAGGGATGGGTACTTATCTGGGTCTGCCGGAAAGTCTCGGAGGGGCAAAGAGCAGGATTTTCAATTTTGTTGTCGAAAGACACAATGATAGAGTCAACGGGTGGACATCCAGACTCCTGACTAAAGGAGGTAAAGAGGTTCTACTTAAATCGGTAGCCACGGCTATGCCAACTTACGTCATGTCATGTTTTCGGTTACCTAAATCTATTATCGCAAAACTAACCAGTGCGGCAGCGCATTTCTGGTGGAGCTCAGACGGTCAACAGAAAGGAATGCATTGGATGGCATGGAAGAAGATGTGCCGGAATAAGTTAGACGGCGGAATCGGATTTAGATCAATAGAGGAATTCAACACAGCATTACTAGCAAAACAGCTATGGCGGTTAATGGAACAACCAGAATCGCTTTTCGCTCGGGTTTTTAAGGGACGGTACTATCGGAACACAGACCCTTTAGACTCTATTAAGTCGTACTCCCCGTCCTTTGGATGGAGGAGTATCATTTCGGCTAGACCTCTGGTTGCAAAAGGGCTCATCAAAAGAGTTGGTTCAGGAGGCACCATATCAGTATGGAATGACCCATGGATACCATCCTCTCCCCCGAGGTCTGCAACATGCAAAGGGTACAATTATTACCCAAATCTCAGGGTCAACCATTTGGTTGATCCAGCGACACAAACGTGGAACCTGGAATTGATAAACGCAATCATCGAACCGGCCGATGTGGAACTGATACGCGGAATACACATCAGTAGTTTATATCGACCAGATACGCATGGTTGGCACTATACAAAATCAGGGAAATATACGGTAAAGTCGGGATATCAGGTTGCCCAACAAATCACAGACAACGACGACAACTACTTCTACGGTCCAGATATAAAGAAGTTACAGGCTCACTCATGGAAATTGAATTGTCCACCGAAATTACGACATTTTATATGGCAAGCAATCTCGGGGTGTCTGTCGGTCACAGCGAACCTACGCGCTAGAGGAATAAAATGTGACACACAATGTTCTAGGTGTGGTGTGGAGGGGGAAACGATCAACCATGTATTGTTTGAATGCCCACCAGCATTACAAACATGGGCACTCTCTCATATTCCATCGGCCCCGGGAGCTTTCCCGATGACATCGGTTTTCGCAAATTTTGATCATCTATTTTGGAGACTTCCAGATGAGGAAAAGAATATAATGTTTCCGTGGATTGTGTGGAACATTTGGAAAGCAAGGAACGACAAGGTGTTCTCAAATGTAGATAGAAACCCACAAGAGATTCTGAGGATAGCGGAAACAGAAATAGCAACTTGGGAAGCGGCACAAAATAGTGAACCTGATATATATCCCCAACTACCGGGTCTCAATAAGGGAATAAATGAACAAAATGAATATAATGGGTTCACATGCTATATTGATGGATCATGGAAGGAAGGGGATCAATTTTCTGGTTTAGGATGGTTTTGCTTTCAGGAGGGAATTGAAGGAACGATTTTGGGGGCCCGTAATCTACGAAGAAGCCTATCCCCGCTACACGTGGAATTGGAAGCGCTCATCTGGGCGATGCATTGCATGATTGCAAACCACAAGACGGCGATAGCTTTTGCTACAGACTGCTCAGAGTTGGTGAAGATGGTGTCTACACCGAAGGAGTGGCCGGCATTTACGTTACAGTTGGAGGAGTTCAAGAGGAGCAAGGAGGTTTTCACCTATTTCTCTATCACACAAATCCCGCGCACAAGCAACACAGTGGCAGACAAGTTAGCACGAGGTGCTCGAGTCTACCCATCAGTTCTCACCTATATAAACTCGATACCCCCGATTTGGTTCACCGAATAGGGTTAGGTATCAAGGCTGTTGACAAAAAAAAAAAAAAAATATCAAACAAGATTATTTAAATTCTGCTAGATTTTTTTATTTTAAATCATAATAATATATTAAATCATACTAGATTTTTGAGATATAAGTTGGAAATATTAAATTTTATGTATTTTTTAAAAAAATATTTGATAATCTAATTTTTAATGTGATAATTGATCTGTAATATAATTGTTATATATTTTTAATACATTAAATCTAGTTTAACATTATTAAAAAAAAAAAAAAAGAGTGTTTGTCCGTATATTTGAAGGGTTATTTTCGTAAATTTACGTAAATGGATCCCATTTGAGAAGAAATATCTGGGCATATGGCAACAAAATTAAGAATACTATTTGATTCTTTTTACTCTAACCTCTCTTGCTTCTTCGTCTTCAACTTCTACCGATTGATTCTTCTGTTCCTTCCGGATCTTACGCGACGGCTCAGTTCAGGTTTTCTTCAAATACTTCTCCCGTTTTTTGGATATAATCTGTTTGATTTTTGTGTATAACTCTGACTTATCGGCTTTTTATGGTTATCTGAGAAAACGAATCTCCGATTTGATGTCTTAATCTGTATTGAATCAGATTACATGTTTTTGATTCTAATCCTAATGGGTGATTAATGCTTGCTGATGGTGAGCGTTCTGATGTTCTGAATTCTATATGTCGGGCTTGTGAGCCGTTTGTGCGATTAGGCTCCTCAATTCAGTTTCGATGACACAAAACAATGTGATTCTGTGGTTTAACTTTGTATGCTTCCTATGAATCAAGCAAGAGCTTGTTGAAGATTTTACATTTCTGTAAGCTGGGATTCATTTTGAGACTGTTTTTTGTTTCTCTGGTTTCAGGCAAAAATGGTTGTATGTTGTAGAAGAAGGGAATGATATCTGCCATGAAGTTTTAGTATTGTCACTTGTGTTTAGAAAGCCGGGAGCAGCTCTTTTCCTCTGTTATCATTCACAGGTTTGGAGCCCCTTTTTCCCGGAAAGGGGGACATAACTGGTGAGCCTGAGAATTTGGAATTGGATTCAGATCATGCCTTACTTTGCTCAGAGGCTTTACAATACTTGCAAGGCGTCATTCTCTTCAGACGGGCCAATATCAGACGAGGCTCTGGAGAAAGTTCGCAATGTGTTGGGTATGATTACGTGTTTGTTCTTTGTGCAGTGCTTTTTACTTGGTTTTCATCTTCGTGTTTCACTTTCTTGCATTTGGATCATTAGGTTCTTGTTAATGTTCTGTTTGTGGTAATGGATTCTTATGGCCCACAGCATGTGGAACGGTTTATCTGATCATTCTGCAATTACCTAATATGCTTGTATTAGTTAAGGTGTTGGTGGCAGTAATCTTATATCTCACTCTACGATTTGTTGTCTTAAATGCAGTGGTCCCCTGTTGCATTTAGAGCCTTAATTTTGTAATTTATGTTTCAGAGAAAATCAAGCCATCTGATGTTGGAATTGAGCAGGAAGCTCAATTGGCACGGACCAGGTCTGTTCCTCTCAACGAACGCAATGGAAGTCATCAGTCACCCCCAGCACTAAAGTATCTTCATTTGCATGAGTGTGACAGTTTTTCCGTAAGCTTACTAATTTGACAAATCTGTGGCTGATTAGTCTTAAATGTTGTTATAGCTTACGGATGGCTACTACAAGATAGTCAGATGTGGGGTTTTGAAACACTTAAGAAAGGGTGCATGCATCTTTTTGTGATCCAGTTTAAGTTGTCTTAGAGAATCATTTCATAAGAGTCCCATTTAGATAGGAATGCTTCTGCTTGGATTAATATCCAGAAACCGAACTTTCTGTAGGTTGGAACGCCTCAAAAGCCAATCCTGAGATGATTTAGTTGATGTTTAATATTCTCTTATCAAAATTAGGGGAATATGGGGGCATCCAAACATGATCCTTGAGAGAATCTCAGGAACCAACCATTGAAGCCATGAGCCTGAAGTCTGCAAAAAAAAAAAGCCTATGACAAATGATCTAGAAAGTATGAGTAACCACAGTTCGAGTCATATTCTGAGTCGTCTCTAGCTGGGGTTTTGTCTTCATTATACTGCCACTATCACTATCTCTCACTTGGTTTTCATTTTGTCTGTCAAAACAGATAGGAATTTTCTGTATGCCACCTTCCTCTATGATACCACTTCATAATCATCCGGGCATGACCGTGCTAAGCAAGCTCGTTTATGGTTCAATGCATGTGAAGTCATATGATTGGGTAGAGCCTGACCTGACCGAGCCAGATGATCCATCACAAGGTATAACCGTCGTCCTTCTCTAGCTCTCAAATTTTTAAACGATCACTTTGATGGTATTATTGTAAACTCTGAATTCATAAGCAGCAAGACCTGCGAAACTGGTGAAGGATACTGAGATGACGGCTCCAAGCCCAGCAACGACGTTATATCCGAGAAGGGGTGGCAACATTCATTGTTTCAAAGCCATCACCCATTGTGCTATTATCGATATCTTATCTCCACCGTACTCTTCAGATCATGATCGGCATTGCAGTTACTTCAGGAAATCCAGAAGAGAAGACTTACCTGGTAACACAAATACAAACTAAGCTCCCTATCGATTCTCAGTTAGAAAAGGCTAATGATTTTGCATTGTGAAACGGAGCCAGGTGAAATAGAAGTGGATGGGGAAGTGGTGGACTCAGACGTGACTTGGCTTGAGGAATTTCAACCTCCTGATGACTTTGTGATACGGCGAGTTCCGTACAGGGGTCCTGTTATTAGAACTTGATTTCACTGTATCTCAATATTCTCATATAATAATTTTGGGCGGGTTCGGATTTTTATTTATTATTTATTATTTATTATCATTATCATTTTCGGAAATAATGTATAAAATTTGGGGGTCTTGCATATTGCGAACGGGATTGTACATACTGATTTGTGATAAAGTGTCTCCGTTTCATAATATTTCAAAAGATTTCTAATTGTTTTTTTTTTTTTTTAACTTAATAACTTTATGACTTATAAAAAAGAACAATATGTTTTCATATTTGACTACAAATTGTAAATTCATAATGGTTTTTCAGCCATTTTTTTCCCGAGCAGTAGGGTCGCAGCAGCACAATATATAAATTATGTTATTGATAACGAAGTTGAGATGGATTCGGAAATCGGAATAAAGCTAATGGGGTGTGATTTGACTGTTTTCAAAAGTAAGGGAACAAAGCGCGCCTTTGGCTTTTTCTATGACACACAAAGCAAAATAGACCCAAAATAGTGAATTTTCTGACTCCCACGTAAGATTACTACTTTCTATCGTCGTTTTAAAACCCTCCATAGTCCATTCCTTAGCCCTTTTTCTGTTCTCACGTCGAAAACAAGAACTATTGATTCTTATTATGATCCGGCAGTGAAATAGTGAAATGGTCTCAAAGCTAGACCCAACGATCAGAAGAAGAAAAAAGCATTTTGGAGGAATCATGGTTGAGATAAATGAATTATTGCTCAAAGTTTATAAGTCTATTATTTATCTATTAGACGGAAATCGTGGAAAATGGTGTTCACATTAGCTAATGATACTAGTTAGGGGAGGTTTGTTCAAAAATTAAAACGTTGAATTGCTCATTGATACCAAAAAAGAAGAAGAAGGTGTGAATATCATTCATCTACCCCAACCGCCTTGAACGCAACGCAGTTCCGGCCACTCACGGGATATATATGTCACTAGATATGTTACATAGTTACTCTACATCTTTACAATTAATTGAAGAAACTACATTATTTTTGCATATATATTTTTTCTTATGATTATTATAAAACAATTTATAAATTTGAGAAAATAAAATTGAAGCTAATTATGCTGGTCCTGGTAAAGATACGTAGGCATGTGATGAGGAAGAATTCGAAGACGGTGCCTTATTTTGCGGCGATTCTCAAGGGCAACATGCACAATTTTTTTAGCTTTTTTCGATTTTCGATTTTCTAGAGATCTTACTATATAATATTAGTACGTATAAACATAAAATTTTATGTGGTAAATTCAAAACAACAAAAATTATGAACTTTTAGTTGTGAACGTAGGAAATAAATTCAATCAATGTCCATAGTAAAGCTTTTACCAACTTGTAAAAAAAAAATTGTGAAATGTGATGTTTATAATTTCGTCAGTTTATTCAGTTTTTTAGTTGAAACCAAATTTTCTAGCCATCTAATTATTTTTAACGACGGAACGGTCTATAAAGTGTTCAAATAATTATGTATTCGCAAAATCGAAGCTATATATATGTATAGTTGGACTTCTGATTACTTAATTTCAGAAACAATAATCTTTTTGTCTAATAGATGTCTAATAGATTTTGTTTTTGTTTTCCTTTGAAATAGAGGGACAGAATTTTTTTGGAAAACCATCGACAAAAGATTCTCTTAACCAAATAAATTAGTGTCGACTAAAGAAATTGAAAAATTATAAAGGCAATTTGAAATATATTCCATAAAAGAGAGCATGGGAAATGGAGGAATTGTAAATGGATTGTCGGTACGTAAATAGGTTAGGACAAAACATAGCTTCCTCATCTTTCTTAGTGCCCACATGAGTCTCATACGATTCCTTCTCTCACATCAATGCTCCCTTCACTCTTAATTAATTACGTCGAATATTTGTCCTTTCTTCTCTCCTTTCTCTCTCTCTCTCTCTCTCTCCAAAACCCTAAATTTGAAGATCGAGAGCGTTGAAATTTGATCCCATCGCGTTGAAATTCGATCCTATCGCGTTTTACATATACATTCCAAAATGTTTGTATAGGTATGTGTGTGCATAGAGTGTTGGAATCTTGCAAGTTGCATCGGGACGGTTTATAATTAAGTTGGTGTAGGGTTTGGGGTTATTAACTTCACCTATACTTTAGTTAATTTTGTAAAAAGTGTTACACTTATTTGTTTTCTTGAATTATATTGTGACGGTATTGTGGTATTAGTTCAACTTTTAAGAATTTAATATTTTATATTGTTTATAGATTCTACTTCAAGTTTTTCACAAATGATACTAAGGACAAAAGGGCTATTGTGTTGCTTATGAATCATCAAAATGGCAATTGAACACATAATAAATATGCTAATTAATATGTATGCATATATTTTACTATTCCTTTAAGGAATTACCTTGAGTACCTCTCTCGAATTATATACGGATGCTTTGGTAACTAATGTTAAGCCCTATAAAAACATAGTTAATAACAAGTAGAGCAAGCCCTAATCTCAAAGAGAAATCAAATACAGTATAAGCAGGTGTGTGACCCAATGCCCATTGAAAGGGGTCATCAATAATAAAACCAAAAAGACAAAGACAACTTCTGATTTTGTACAAACGTGAACCCAAGAATCTTTGGGAATCACATCCTTAACTATTTGACAAAACTCCCTTCTCTTTACTTTATAAGTTTTGTTCGTAAACGTTGGGATTGAAAACCGTCATGTATTTAACACATACATATATATCATGAGAAATTGAGAATAGATCACGATCTAAAACTTAGATGTTTTAAAGGAATATTGGGTTATTTTGTTCCCCATCATTCTTAATGTGAATAGCAAAAACATTTGTTCGAAATACAGATGTATACTTCCAATAATCGGGCTTAGATCGATGGTTGTCATATCCGATTTGGTTTTCTCGATATAAGAGAGTAAATTAGTACATATTATATAGGTTATTTAGATCTACCAATTTTATTGTATTTTACTTTTGAAAGTGGTTTTGAAAAAATCGGTATAAGATGACAAAATGGTAAAGCGCAGTCTCCGGCAAAGGTCAACTTAACTGGAGATTATCAAAGAGAAAAGAGGTTATAAAGACAAAAGTGGTTTGGTCGGATAGAAATGTTTAATCATTCACAAAACTACAATTCTAATGACACAAAATATTCGACTGCTAATTGTATATACATATATATAGACTTTATTATTTTAACCAAGATGCGTATATGTGATTAATTAACCAATTCAAACAGCCTAGCTATACTACCATATTATATATGGATGGCATATTTCGTAAACAGAAGAAGTAACAAAATTCTACACAGTTTTGATAAGAATTCGTATTCAACATTAATTCACCATATTTTCTATTTTCTTTAAAAGAGGGAATTTTATTTATGTGTTTTAGAAATAAAGGTGATAAGTTTATATGTCTTTGTCATTAAAAGAACAAACGGATATTTTTCTGGTCTGTTAACAAAAATGAAGCAAAAACTAATAATTAATGTGATTTCACCAAACGGAAAATTCCAACACACTTTTCCACAAAAAACACATACACACACACGTAAACATGCATGGCATAGATAAGAATATAAATGTCTATATACTCCCAAAAAAAAACAAGAGGACTATATAATAATGCATGTAGAGTATATATGTGACCATATTTATTATTGAAGCTAAGTTCTAACGTCGAATCGAAATGATCATATATACAGAGACTTGAGTTTTAACCTTTCTCATAGGTTTTTTCTTTTGAGTAATAAAATATAATTAGTTACTGATCGAGAGAAGTAGCTAGAGAAACCATTCTCGCCGGAGATACATGGCCGGGACATCTTCGCCGGAGAAATGCTCCTCGTGGCTTGACCTAAACAGAGAAGAGGCAGTGGAGAAGAACAATGAAGAAGAGTCATCAGTTGAAGACGAAGACCAACAAGTCACGAGTAGTAATAACGTGAGACAGTATGTTCGATCCAACATGCCTCGGCTTCGATGGACGCCTGATCTTCATCTTTCCTTCGTCCGTGCAGTCCAACGACTAGGCGGTCCACACAGTACGATTCTTTCTCTCTCCCTCTCTAGTTTGTTGGTGATTGTGATTGTGATTGTTGTATATATGATTTTACAGGAGCGACACCGAAATTGGTTCTTCAGATGATGAATCTGAAAGGATTGAGTATTGCACATGTCAAGAGTCACTTGCAGGTTCATACACTAATCTTCTCGCGTGTATATATATATGTCTTCTCTAAGATTATCTCAGTTTTCTTGTCGCTTATTTTTTCAATGTTTTGATGTTTCTGATTTCTAGATGTATCGGAGTAAGAAGCTCGAGGCATCGTCTTTCCATGGTATGTTCGTTTTGATCCGCAGTAAATTTTCAGTTCATTGGAAATCGATTCCCGATATTGATGATATATATGAAGATGGCTTATTTTTTTCCAAATGACTTTTGAGCAGAGGTTGGAGCAATGACGGGTGGACAAAGAAGCTATCTGTTAGACATGGTTGATAGCCCTTATGGCGATTTAAGACATAACTATAAAACAGTTCCTTCAAGGTCACACAAAATCTATTATCCTAAAAAGTTTCAGATTTGTGCGATCAGGAAGTTAAAAGATGCATTCCTTTCTGCAGGGTACACAATCAAGGCGCGGTCTTTACAAATCTTGGAGGTAACTTTGTTATGCGACCTTCGAGATGGTGTAACGGGTTAAGTGGAAATGAATGGCATGGTGTCCGTGGAGGACTTGACCGAGACAGCACCGAGAGCAAGACCCTGCCTCTGCTCGAGGTAGCTAACCCTCTCTCGGGTTTAAAAGTTATTGATGAACAGTTTGGTAGAATAAATATTGTAATCGTGGTGAATCTAATGCAGATTGGGAGGACGACCCACGAGAAAAGAGTCCGAGAAGAACATGCGAGAGAAGTATCATCAGTCAAACGATCAAAACTAATGTCCGGAGTTGGAAATCAAATTCCTGAGTTTGGAAATTGCAGGCAAAAACCAACAGATGGTATCAACACGATGCTCTCGCTCTCTCTGTTCTCGACATCATCAGGAGACCGTAGCTGACATAGTAGAGACATAAAGGTTAAACTTTAAAGGGATTCAAGGGTAGAGACTTTTCCTTAGCCATTTCTTGGGATGAGTCTGGGTCAGGCTTGATTCAGATCCTGTAAGTACTTTTCTTTCGGGTAAATTCTTGAGTATGTATTCTTAGAGCAAATCATTATCAGTCGATATAACACAAATTGTAGAATGCAAACAGAACAAATGTAATAATATGTTTCCTGCTCAAAACTACCAAACCAACAACATGAGAGAAGTCACTGGTTTGATGAAACAGTGAACGGTAACAAAGGCCTAAATGTTATCAGAACCATGATGGTAAGGCAAAATCATAATCAGTACCAAAAACACCACTCAAGCAGAGAGAAGAGAATACTTTAAGTTACACAGACACTTATCGAGCATCTTCTTTCCTTGGATCACTTATCTAAGAATACTCTTCCTCCTCTTAGTCTTCGCATTCAATCCACCACCAGATTCATCAATGTCATTCTTTAGCTTTTTCGACTTTAACCCATTCTTACTCTTCTCTTTCTTCTTCACGATGTCTGATTTCTTCACCGGTTTCTCAACCACTGCAGACTTACTACTCATCATCTTCCTCTTCTTCTTATCTCCAGCAACCTCATCTTCAACATTCATTCCGATTTCATCGTCCCCAAGAGTCTCAGATACATTACTATCCATATATCTAACCTCATGAATCCTTCCTTTCTTCTTCTTGATCTTCACAGAGTCTACACTCTTACTATCATCAACATCACTTTTAACTAATTCTCCACCACTCTTATTAACTTGTTTAACACCAAAAGGATCGATTTTGAGCTTCAAATCAGGCACTGCCTGATATATAGGCAAAGCCAAACTCTCAGATAACTTCAAATGCAACGATCTAACGTATTTCCACTTACCAGGCAAAATATCGACTACTCCGCTCAAAGTCGCCATCACATTCTCGGCGATTTCATCGCTTTCCATCGACAATTTCTCAACTTTGATGACACTGCAAGTCCCTGTTCTCATGAAGAACATAGCAGCTCCACAGACTTTCTCGATCTGCTCCTTCCAGTTTCTATGCTTCAGGTCGATCGCCACTGGAATCTTCTTGCTCGCGAAGAATTTCTTCCCGATCAATCTCGGCAACAGAGGAATCACCCTCCGATCGGAGAAAAACCTGTCGTATGAATCGCAAAGCTTCCGTTTCGCTTCGTATGGTCGATAATCCGTTTTCAGCTTTGAGAGCTTAAGAACCTTAGTGATCGGTATGTTCTCCGATTCGATCTTCTTCATCGCATCGTCCTTGGTAAGGCCACTTTTCGGTCTGTCGTCGATGATGAGACAGAGCTCAGGCGAATCTTCGGTAGTGTTTATAAGCGGATGCGGGAGACCGATACGATAAACATTCGTACGGCTCGTCTGCGGAATCTTCTTCAGGGTTACGATTAGGTAAACGAACTCGTCTTGCTCTAGAAGCTGCGGCTTCTCCGTCTTTGATTTTTCATTTCTCCAGTTGAGCAAGGCCTTAACTGCATCGTCCACTGTCTTTGGACTCACTCTTGACGTCTGCGATTGAGTAGCTAACGCCTCCGGTGGAGGCGGCGACGGCTGAGCTGCGGTGGTCATCGATAGGTCGGAGAGATTGAGAAATTAGGGCTTTGTGAAGAGTCAGGGTTTTAGGAAGACGAAGAAAACGGACGGAAGCTTATGAGTCTTAAGGCCCATAATATAGTTAATGGGCCTTAATTCTGTTGTTGTATAGAAAAAAAAGTTTCCTAATTCTTGTGTAGCAAGGCTCGTTATAAAAGGCTCACTACTCCAAGAATGAGAGAAACAAACGTTTTCTTGTTTGAGAGAGAGAAAGAGAGATTATGAAGTTTCTCTCAACTTCATAATCTCTCTTTCCCTAGAAGTTTCAATGACGTTAGTAGAGAGCGGATCGGAAACGAAATCGATTTGATGATATCTGGTAACGGACCAGTTTCAACACTAACTTATCTCTCTGAACTGAAACTGTTTAGCATTGTCTTTGCTCTTCCCTCTGAGCCTGAGAACTGTGGTGGAAGAGCCTTAGCCTACATGGAAGCTATGTGGAACCTCATTCAAATACATGGGCTCGTTAACTTGAGTGGTGAACAAACAAGGCTTGCTCTGTATGCGGCTCTGTTTCTCCCCTTTAGGAATAAGGTTTACAAGGATAACAACAACAACAACGAGAAGCTAGTTCCCGTCGTCAAAATACATCTTTAAAGTCTCCATGAAGCGGAAGAGCAGTGATGCTGAAGCAGTTATCAATATACACCGTGCCACGGAGAGATTCCTATCGCTGATTCCTCCTCTTCAGTTGAAGAACGACGACGTACAAACTGGACAAACTTGACTGGGGTACTGATGTTCTTGAGTAGTGGGAATTCATCTCCCAAAATGATCCAGAGGTATAGGCTACATCAAAAATAAGAGTTGCCACAGGGTTTCTTCTTAGAGATATCAAAGACTTATGGCGTGTTGACCGTGTTGCTCTCTTAACATCACTATTGCTGCGTACGGATGATGATGAACTTGACAGGAAACGAGAAATCTATCGAACAATTCAAGACAGGATTAATGAACTGTGTCTTGATGATATCTGGGATGCAAAACCTATGGTGAGTCATCATTAAAGCTCTAAACCTTAAAAACAGAGGAGGGCACATCATCCGTAAATGGCAACAGAAATTGCTAACATGGCAGCTAGCTTATCCAAAAGGCAGCTCGGCAGTTCTCGGCAGCTTGGCAGCTCTCCCAGCTCGGCAGCTCGGCAGCTCTCCCAGCTCGACAGTTCTCCCAGCTCGGCAGCTCGGCAGTTCACCAGCTCGGCAGCTCGGCAGTTCTCCCAGCTCGGCAGCTCTCCCAGCTCGGCAGCTCGGCAGTTCTCCCAGCTCGGCAGCTCTCCCAGCTCGGCAGCTCGGCAGCTCCGCAGCTCTCCCAGCTCGACAGTTCTCCCAGCTCGGCAGCTCTCCCAGCTCTCCGCTCTCTGCAGCTCTCCCAGCTCTCTGCAGCTCTCCCAGCTCTCCGCTCTCTGCAGCTCTCCCAGCTCGCTGCAGCTCTCCCAGCTCTCCGCTCTCTGCAGCTCTCCCAGCTCTCCACAGCTCTCCCGAGCTCCCAGCTCTCCCGACCTGACGACCGGACGACCTCCCAGCTCCCCAGATCTCTCCTACCCGCCTCAACAACGAACTACGAATGGCTTGATCCCCAACCCGGGGTACGTAGGCAGCCCTCCGGGCACAGCTATAAATCACCTCCTCCTCCTCATTTGCCGACCGGAACGCAACCGGCTCTATCTTAACAGAAAATCCCCGAACCTCCCCGTTACAAATTGATTTGTAGGAGACGTGCTAATACCCGTTCCAACAATTGGCGCTAGAAGGAGGGGGTTTGAGGATTTTTCTACACGCAAAGAGTAGCTCGGCAAATGTCGGGAACATCGCCCTCATCTCCGAACAACTCCATACAGATAAGTGCCACGCTTATTTCATTTTTTTACTCTTTTCTTTCTCCTCAAAAGCCGAGCTCTCGCCTCGCACCTCGGGTCAAACCCGAAAGCCGAGCTCAGGCTCGCAAAGGGTAAGCCGAGCTCTCGCCTCGCACCTCGGGTCAAACCCGAAAGCCGAGCTCCGGCTCGCAAAGGGTAAGCCGAGCTCTCGCCTCGCACCTCGGGTCAAACCCGAAAGCCGAGCTCCGGCTCGCAAAGGGTAAGCCGAGCTCTCGCCTCGCACCTCGGGTCAAACCCGAAAGCCGAGCTCCGGCTCGCAAAGGGTAAGCCGAGCTCTCGCCTCGCACCTCGGGTCAAACCCGAAAGCCGAGCTCCGGCTCGCAAAGGGTAAGCCGAGCTCTCGCCTCGCACCTCGGGTCAAACCCGAAAGCCGAGCTCCGGCTCGCAAAGGGTAAGCCGAGCTCTCGCCTCGCACCTCGGGTCAAACCCGAAAGCCGAGCTCCGGCTCGCAAAGGGTAAGCCGAGCTCTCGCCTCGCACCTCGGGTCAAACCCGAAAGCCGAGCTCCGGCTCGCAAAGGGTAAGCCGAGCTCTCGCCTCGCACCTCGGGTCAAACCCGAAAGCCGAGCTCCGGCTCGCAAAGGGTAAGCCGAGCTCTCGCCTCGCACCTCGGGTCAAACCCGAAAGCCGAGCTCCGGCTCGCAAAGGATAAGCCGAGCTCTCGCCTCGCACCTCGGGTCGAACTCAGAAGCCAAGCTCATCTCGCAAACAACAAGATCAACAAGTGCCGAGCCTAGTCTCGCACTAACACATAAATTTTTAACTCTAATCAAGTTTACCCTTACTCGCAGGTTAACATATACCGAGCTAAGACTTGTTTCGTCCGCCGACTTCGGCACTCATTCGCCGAACTTGGGAGAGGGCTATTGTGGGTGTGGTGATGAGCACACCCCTTTTTTTTAGCCCATTCCAAAGCAAAAGGCCCAACACCAAAGGCCCAGCATCCACTATGCAGATACGGTTACTGTTCACGACCTGCCAGTTACTGTTCCCGACCTGCTCCGCACTGTTCACGACGTGCCGGTACTGTTCACGACCTGCCAGTTACTGTTCCCGACCTGCTCCGCACTGTTCATGACGTGTCGGTACTGTTCACGACGTGCCGGATACTGTTCACGACCTGCTCGGCACTGTTCACGACTTGATGGGTACTGTTCACGACGTGACGGGTACTGTTCACGAACCATCACGTCGTCCCTAAAAACCGGAGAGCTGTCTGCTCAACTCCCACTATAAATACCCCCTTTGGTATTCATTATCAAGACACACAAAAAAAACTCTGATCCTCTCTCTCTAAATAACTTTCCCTCTCTAAAAGGAGCTCTCGGCAGCTCTCGGCAGCTCTCCCAGCTCGGCAGCTCGGCAGTTCACCAGCTCGGCAGCTCGGCAGTTCTCCCAGCTCGGCAGCTCTCCCAGCTCGGCAGCTCGGCAGCTCTCCCAGCTCGGCAGCTTGGCAGCTCTCCCAGCTCGGCAGCTCGGCAGCTCTCCCAGCTCGACAGTTCTCCCAGCTCGGCAGCTCGGCAGTTCACCAGCTCGGCAGCTCGGCAGTTCTCCCAGCTCGGCAGCTCTCCCAGCTCGGCAGCTCGGCAGTTCTCGGCAGCTTGGCAGCTCTCCCAGCTCGGCAGCTCGGCAGCTCTCCCAGCTCGACAGTTCTCCCAGCTCGGCAGCTCGGCAGTTCACCAGCTCGGCAGCTCGGCAGTTCTCCCAGCTCGGCAGCTCTCCCAGCTCGGCAGCTCGGCAGTTCTCCCAGCTCGGCAGCTCTCCCAGCTCGGCAGCTCGGCAGCTCTCCCAGCTCGGCAGCTCCGCAGCTCTCCCAGCTCGACAGTTCTCCCAGCTCGGCAGCTCTCCCAGCTCTCCGCTCTCTGCAGCTCTCCCAGCTCTCTGCAGCTCTCCCAGCTCTCCGCTCTCTGCAGCTCTCCCAGCTCGCTGCAGCTCTCCCAGCTCTCCGCTCTCTGCAGCTCTCCCAGCTCTCCACAGCTCTCCCGAGCTCCCAGCTCTCCCGACCTGACGACCGGACGACCTCCCAGCTCCCCAGATCTCTCCTACCCGCCTCAACAACGAACTACGAATGGCTTGATCCCCAACCCGGGGTACGTAGGCAGCCCTCCGGGCACAGCTATAAATCACCTCCTCCTCCTCATTTGCCGACCGGAACGCAACCGGCTCTATCTTAACAGAAAATCCCCGAACCTCCCCGTTACAAATTGATTTGTAGGAGACGTGCTAATACCCGTTCCAACAGGAATCACCCTCCGATCGGAGAAAAACCTGTCGTATGAATCGCAAAGCTTCCGTTTCGCTTCGTATGGTCGATAATCCGTTTTCAGCTTTGAGAGCTTAAGAACCTTAGTGATCGGTATGTTCTCCGATTCGATCTTCTTCATCGCATCGTCCTTGGTAAGGCCACTTTTCGGTCTGTCGTCGATGATGAGACAGAGCTCAGGCGAATCTTCGGTAGTGTTTATAAGCGGATGCGGGAGACCGATACGATAAACATTCGTACGGCTCGTCTGCGGAATCTTCTTCAGGGTTACGATTAGGTAAACGAACTCGTCTTGCTCTAGAAGCTGCGGCTTCTCCGTCTTTGATTTTTCATTTCTCCAGTTGAGCAAGGCCTTAACTGCATCGTCCACTGTCTTTGGACTCACTCTTGACGTCTGCGATTGAGTAGCTAACGCCTCCGGTGGAGGCGGCGACGGCTGAGCTGCGGTGGTCATCGATAGGTCGGAGAGATTGAGAAATTAGGGCTTTGTGAAGAGTCAGGGTTTTAGGAAGACGAAGAAAACGGACGGAAGCTTATGAGTCTTAAGGCCCATAATATAGTTAATGGGCCTTAATTCTGTTGTTGTATAGAAAAAAAAGTTTCCTAATTCTTGTGTAGCAAGGCTCGTTATAAAAGGCTCACTACTCCAAGAATGAGAGAAACAAACGTTTTCTTGTTTGAGAGAGAGAAAGAGAGATTATGAAGTTTCTCTCAACTTCATAATCTCTCTTTCCCTAGAAGTTTCAATGACGTTAGTAGAGAGCGGATCGGAAACGAAATCGATTTGATGATATCTGGTAACGGACCAGTTTCAACACTAACTTATCTCTCTGAACTGAAACTGTTTAGCATTGTCTTTGCTCTTCCCTCTGAGCCTGAGAACTGTGGTGGAAGAGCCTTAGCCTACATGGAAGCTATGTGGAACCTCATTCAAATACATGGGCTCGTTAACTTGAGTGGTGAACAAACAAGACTTGCTCTGTATGCGGCTCTGTTTCTCCCCTTTAGGAATAAGGTTTACAAGGATAACAACAACAACAACGAGAAGCTAGTTCCCGTCGTCAAAATACATCTTTAAAGTCTCCATGAAGCGGAAGAGCAGTGATGCTGAAGCAGTTATCAATATACACCGTGCCACGGAGAGATTCCTATCGCTGATTCCTCCTCTTCAGTTGAAGAACGACGACGTACAAACTGGACAAACTTGACTGGGGTACTGATGTTCTTGAGTAGTGGGAATTCATCTCCCAAAATGATCCAGAGGTATAGGCTACATCAAAAATAAGAGTTGCCACAGGGTTTCTTCTTAGAGATATCAAAGACTTATGGCGTGTTGACCGTGTTGCTCTCTTAACATCACTATTGCTGCGTACGGATGATGATGAACTTGACAGGAAACGAGAAATCTATCGAACAATTCAAGACAGGATTAATGAACTGTGTCTTGATGATATCTGGGATGCAAAACCTATGGTGAGTCATCATTAAAGCTCTAAACCTTAAAAACAGAGGAGGGCACATCATCCGTAAATGGCAACAGAAATTGCTAACATGGCAGCTAGCTTATCCAAAAGGAATGCGCCTCAGACAACAAACAAAGCCAATGTGACTTTTGGAATATATGGTGAAAATTGTCTTTGGTTCTTTTCGTATTACACATTTTTCCTCTTTGGGTTTCTTCGGAAGGAGAAGAAGATTCGTCCGATTCATTACTATGTGGACATAATTCATTATTTCATATATTTTCATTGACGTCATATACATATATAATTTTGAACATAGTACCATTTTTTTTGGATTTAATGTTTATTATGTACAAACATAATTTTAGGTTCAATGTTTTTTTTTTAGGATTTAAGATTTCACGTTTACCGTTTATAGTTTCTAATAGTTCATAACTTTACGTTTCTTTGTTTGGATTTAATAGTTTACTTGGTGAGTACCCGCGCATACGCTCGAGTTTTTTGTAAATATTTCATTTTTTGTTTAGAAATTTAACATTTTCTTTTGTTTTGTGGTTTTTTTTGATAAATCAAATTGTATATCATACAAACTGTTTTCATGCTATAAATTAATAATTATCAACGTTCATGTATTCTTTTGTAACCATTTTTATTTTGAAACTTATTTGCATAACCGGTTAATTATCTTGAATAACTTCATAGCTCATATAATTTCTTTTGTAATTTATCATCATTCGTAGATAATTTAGCTCACATGCTGATGAATGAATGTTAAATGTCTTATCGGTACTCTTTCCTCTTAGTCGTGTTTTTTTTATCATAACAAATATTTTATATGTTAGACTGTTTGCATGCCAAAAAGTAGCCAAATTTCCTTCTTGTGCAGCCATAAGATAAAATCTATAAATAACATAATTAAAAGAATTGGCACTTATTTAAAAGAACAAGTTAACATAACTTTGAATTTAGATAGAATTTGTTATATGAATAGAATATCAACCATTGAGTGGCTATTTATATTTGTTTTCTTTATATATATTAAATGTTTTAAGTTAATTTTTTCTTCTCGTTTTTCGTAGATATATTTTAGATATATGAATAGCATGAATTTAGACTTGTTTAGTTATTTGTTTTTAATTTTAAATACAATAAATTTGGCAATGATTTTGTTAAAGACGTAATTATTGTAAATAAGTTTTTTAACAAAAAATTATTGTTAGTAAGTTAAAAAGATTTTTATATATTTGTAAATTAAATAGAAGTTGGAAGATTTTTAAAGTTATTATGGTTTTTTTAATCTTGAATTTATTGAGAAAAAAAAAAAAAATTGACCAATGAGGGGGGGACAAGTGTTAAAGCTGGAGAGCACCCATTCTCTATTTATAAGGTAGATTCTTACCTGATTAAAATGAGGTTAATTTTAAAATCACTAGTTTTAGATGCAAAGTATTAAATTATATAACAGATTTTGATGTAGTATTGATATCATAATATTTAATTAGACAAAATAAGCACATTTGGACAAATAAGACCACTAACGTTTAAATATGACTGATTTCGTCATTTTTCAGTTGTATTCCTTTTCCCAAACTTGTTATTCTTTTTAGTTAGTATAAAACTAAACAAAACACTATGTTTTTAATAATTACATTTATTGAATTTGTCACTTTATAGATAAAAAATATGTCTCAAATAACTTTCTTATATGCTTAGTACTATATAAATGGAAGGATTTTATATTAAAAATATGATGTGGAATGGTTATTTTTAGTTCAATGATAAAATATTTGATACAAAATTTAAATGATAATTGTGCTGTCAAAAAAAATAAAAAACCATATGTTGTTGTTGACGTATAGGTATCACAATATACATCGATTATGCAATATGATTGTCTTGCATTGGTTATTCTTATAGAAAGAAAAAAATTGAATTGTTTGAGTTTTTTTTTTTTTTTGTCAACCGAATTGTTTGAGTTTTTGTTTTTGTTTTTGTGCAATAATATTTTGGTATTTTGAAACTATTGAAAAAAATCTAAAAAATAAATAAAAGATTATTAATTTTTGTGATATCTTGGTAATTAAATATAACTTATGTAATCAATTTTAAATTTTTTAGTATTTGTAAATTTTTGTTAATCCTTATCTCTATTAGAATCCTGATGTAGTTAGATAATACTAGGCATATCCAGTTTACCAGATAAAAATGATGTTAATGTTAGCAGCAATTGTTGTAGATGCAAAGTATTAAATTATATAATCTATTTTTAGTGTAGTATTGAAATCATAACTTTTGACTAGACAAAATGAGGACATTTGGACCAATGACACCAATATTTAAATATGGCTGTTTTCGTCATTTTTTAGTTTTTATTCCTTTTCTCAAAATTATTATTCCTTTTTTATTTTTTTTAGCTGAACTAAACAAATATTTATATATAAATATGTCTCAAATAACTTTCTTATATGCTTAGTACTATATAAATGGAAGGATTTTATATTAAATCATGATGTGGAATGGTTATTTTTAATTCAATGATCAAATACTTGATACAAAATATGGTGCTGTCAAAAAAAAAATCATATGTTGTTATTGACGTATAGGTATCACAATATACATCGATTATGAAATATGATTGTCTTGCATTGGTTATTCTTATAGAAAAAACCAAAAAAAATTGAATTGTTTGAGTTTATGGAACATTTTTTTGTGCAATAATATCTTGGTATTTTGAAACTATTGAAAAAATTCTAAAAAATAAATAAAAGATTATTAATTTTTGTGATATCTTGGTAATTAAATATAACTTATGTAATCAATTTTAATTTTTTTAGTATCTGTAAATTTTTGTTAATCCTTATCTCTATTAGAATCCTGATATAGTTAGATAATACTAGGCATATCCAGTTTACCAGATAAAAATGTTATTAATTTTAGCAGCAATTGTTGTAGATGCAAAGTATTAAATTATATAATCTATTTTTAGTGTAGTATTGAAATCATAACTTTTAACTAGACAAAATGAGGACATTTGGACCAATGACACCAATATTTAAATATGGCTATTTTCGTCATTTTTTAGTTTTTATTCCCTTTCTCAAAATTCTTATTCCTTTTTTATTATTTAGCTAAACTAAACAAATATTTATATATAATAAGTAATGATAATTACATTAATTGGATTTCTCACTTTATAGATAAAATTATATGTCTTAAAAAATTCTTATATTGCATAGTATACTATATAAAGGGGAAGGATCTTATAATAAACCATAATGTCTAAAGTTTTTTTTTAAAGTTCAGTGATAAAGTATATGATAACAAAAAATCATCTGTGATTCTTGACGTATAGGTATAACAATCTACATTGATATTGAAATACGATGGTTTTACGTTGATCATTCTTATTGCATTTTTTAAAAATAATTGAATTGTCGTTGAGTTCCTCATACATTTGAGAAAGAAATGCATCATCTTTTTCGCCAAACTCATGTTTAAGCTCTTGTTTAGTTACCATCTTTTTTTTAATATAACTATGTATCATATTCACGAGTTTCTTTTATGTATATCAGGTTGGACAGCATCTGTACAACAAGTAAACCTGACGTATATACAAGTCCTTTAGGTAATTTGTTCTTTCCAGTCGTGTTTAAATTTGTCACCTCCATCTTGGTGGTCAAAATTCTTGTAAGTTTGGATCGATCTTGGTGGTCAAAATTTATTTTTCTACTGGTTTTTAAGTTGATGGGATTTTGCATTAGGATTGATAATGAGTTGAAGTTTACACTTGGGGTCGATTGAAAGGGGATGGATCTTATCAAATTGTTGATAATAAGTTGAAAAATCTATGCAGGTTTTTGGAAATTTGTCATCAAGGGCTTTAATGGGATCTAAATGTTGTAGTTGTCGTGGAGGATCCACTCAAGATTCCGTCATAACGTAAGAGTTGCTTATGTACCTTCTTTTGGATATGTGTTGACGATTTCTTTCTCTTTAATTTTCATATTCTCTGCTTTTCGTTTCGAATTTCGTATCGGAAGTCCATTCTTGAGAATTCTGGAATATTCAAAATGTTCATTCACTAGTTTGATAAGGAAATTAGAAATGCAACTAGTTTGTTACTGGAATGTGTACATATCAAAGTGGAAGCATTAAAAAGTAAAAACACCTCTCTCTCTGTCTTTTTTCATTTTTACTTAACCATTCTGTTTTTGCCAATGCAGGTTAGCTGACCTCCAGGAACAAGCTACAGGTACAAGACGTTTGATTCTCAACATTTTTGGTACTTAGATTATTATTTTTTTGTCTTTTCTTGAGGGAGCCTAATGGGTTTTTTCATGTGATTTTAGACCTCAAGGAGACGGCAATGGAAGAGACAAATGGTGTTGATCTGCCGACTTTGACGCCTTCACAAGGAGAACCCTCTAATACTAGAGAATCACCAAGAAATCTTGGTCAAGATGGGATGTCTGCATGTTATACAGCATCAAATACTCTTTGGAGTACTGGGTCGTTTTCTGACCCGATCCCAAATGGTTTTTACTATGTAATCTCGGTAAGCTATGTATATCTTTAGGTTAATATTATTCTTGTCCTAGTAACTTGTTTGTCAAGAATCATTTTCTTATTTGATTACGTTGTTTGGATATCAACATGCAGGATGATAGATTAAAGCAGTTTAAAAGCATTCCTACATTAGATGAGCTTCGTGCTCTGGGTGGCGAAGGTGTAGAGGCTGATGTGATTCTTGTAGATTTCGAGAAAGATAAAAAGCTTAATAGGCTAAAGCAGTTGATCATCAAACTTGTCGGAGGATATTTGAACTCGAATCCGGTTAAAGCTATTAAGAAAATTGCTGGACTGGTAAGAATGGGCGACCATAACCTATCATCTCGTTTGCTAGTAGGACTATATGTGGCTACATTACAAATAATTTTTGTTACTTTATCGTATCGTTGCATGCAAATGTGATAGATTTGGTTCTAATTAGGTTAGGGCTTAGATTAATGGATTGGTTTTTTTGCCCACCCTTAATTCTAAATAAGAAAACAAATATCTTTCTCATTTATTAAACTCTTCAAGGCACATCACAACATTTTAAGTTTTTAATAACCTCGTTGTACTAGGTTATATTGGGGGATCTTAATTGATTTTTGCCTTGATTTGGGCAGGTGGTAGATGTTTATAAACGACCACCTCTGCAGAGTCCGACAATAACAACACAATCAGTTGGTTTTCCACTCCTAGGACAGATCAAACCCGGTTCTTGCCGTGTTCGAGCCATCTTGTTCAAAGTTCTAGCTGATAGTGTTGGTCTTGAAAGTAAGCTTGTAATGGTAAGTACTGTACAGAAATATGAGTATATCATTCCATTTTGCACAATGTCATTTGATTGGTTTTGAGAACTTGGCATTTTTTTGTTTAATTTTCTTGATCAGGGTTTTCCAAGTAATCTGAAATGTTCTCCAAGCGTCGACGCATATGACCATATGTCTGCTGTGGTCATGCTAAATACTGTGGAAATGATGGTCGACCTTACGCGGTGTCCTGGTCAGCTTATACCAATGTCAAGCGTGACAATCTATATAGCTGATCATATCGCAGTTGCAGGGAGTGACTTTTGTCATTCACCATTATGTCAAAACAGCCCCATGTACAGTTATATGGACCAGATAGACCATGAGAGGTAATTAACGAGGATATGTATGTACTGTTTTTTTTTTCAGAATGCACATATGTGAAAATACGTCGTTAATTTTCGAGTTTTTTTTTGTTGTTGTTCTTGTTGTTTCTTCAGTTTGTCACGAAGCGAGCCAAACATAGCTGTTGAATTTTTGCTGTGTAGCCCGGAAAATATCATCAGGAAACAGTGTACTGCTAGTTCCAGGTTAATTACTCTTGTTCTATGTCTACTATTTGCATGAGACCATCTTGAAGACAACACATTCTATATATGGTATCATTACAGTTTTGTAGCAATGGTATTGTAGTTTAAAGTAAACTTCACAATCTGTTTCAGGTCAGTGGGAGATATAAGTGAATCCTTGAAACAGAGTCGCTTCTCGAAAGAGCGAGGTGGTGATGATTCATCTCCTAATGATCCGCAGACGGCAATCTCATTACAGTCATCTCCACAAAACAATCAAAGCCAATCATCTGATCAAAAGAGTGAACCTAATTTACATGAAAATATAAGCCACATCTGGAATGAAGTGCTAGGATCTCCAATGTTCCAGGATCAGCCTTTGTTACCAAATGAAGAATGGAACATAGATTTCTCTGAGTTAGAACTTGGAACTTCTGTTGGAATTGGTAAGAATTTTTTCTATCTCATCAAGTCCTATGGATGATCTGTTAGCACTTTCTAACTCACTTTTTTTTTTTGTTGGTATTTACAATCCAGGATGTTCTGGAAAAGTCTTCCGCGGCATCTGGAATGGAAAAGATGTTGCGATCAAGATGTTTCTTGATCAAGACGTTACAGTTGAGAACATAAAAGATTTCTGCAATGAGATATCCATTCATAGGTATATACATATGTCCTCGAATCTTTTATGTGTCTATTTAGTTTGCAGCGAATTACGTCTCACCTTATCTTCTCATGTCTTCTCTTCTGTGAAGCCGTCTTCAACATCCCAATGGTAATTATCATCTTTCTCTTTTTCTTTTTCCGCTGCGGTTTACTTGTCCATTAACGATCCTTAGGCATCAATTTGTATGATTAATTTTTAAGTAACAGAGGCAATCTCGATTTCTTGTAGTTGTTTCATTTCTTGGAGCTTGCACAAAGACTCCCGAATTATCATTGCTCACCGAGTATATGGAAAAGGGGTCTTTGCATGATTTGCTTCATTCGAGTGAAGAAATAAATAACATAAGTTGGGTGATGAAATTACATATGCTGCGTGACATATGCAGGTATTTAATTTCTACTTCTCATTTAGATTTTCACCATATTCATTGGATCACCAAGTTATAATAGGAAAACATAGATTTGGTAATCATTTGAATCTCTGTATGTGTGTTCGAAGGGGTTTGATGTACATACACCAGATGGGGATAGTCCACCGTGACCTAAAGAGTGCCAACTGCCTGCTGAGCAACGAATGGACAGTCAAAATCTGTGACTTTGGTCTCTCGAGAATGATGGAAGGTACGACGATGAATGATATTGAACCTGCAGGAACTCCCCAGTATATTGCTCCTGAAGTTATCCGCAAGGAGCCCTTCTCAGAAAAATGCGACATCTTTAGCTTTGGTGTTATAATGTGGGAGCTCTCCACTCTATCCAAACCATGGGAAGGAGTCCCAAAAGAACTAGTATGTTTGTTGAACAAGAACAACACTTGGTAACTAAACAAAACATCGAATCTAAAATCCGGTTCCGCGTGTTTTTTGTTTTCAGGTCATGTATAATGTTGCAAACGAGGGAGCCCTGCTCGATATACCTGAAGGACCGTTAGGCGAGCTTATTACAGGTTTGTGTGACTCCTCAAAAACTAACTGCTGTTTCTCTTAGAACCCTTGCTGTTTTTCAGTAAACAGATGCTTATGGAATCTTTGTCTTGATGTAGATTGTTGGTCGGAACCAGAGCATAGACCGAGCTGTGAAGAGATACTGACCCATCTTGAGAACTGCGAGTATTAGCTTTGCTTACTCTGTAAACTTTTGTTGTTTTATCTTTTAAATAAAAACTTTTGCGTCTGTGTTCAATAAAAACTATCCTCTCTCATTGAGTTTTAAGTATAATAATTCGCTTTCTCTCTTCTGAAACCATTGATCATTGCAATTATACATTATCTTTGCTCTTTCCTTTTACAAACATATATAACATTCAAGTAAAGAAAAAGACAAGCTTTTGAAGTTAATACATTATTGTGGAGTAAGTCACTGTTTAGTTTCAGTCAATGATGTTGCGGCTGTTCAACTGGTCCTCGAATCGACTACAAGAACCAACTCTCATCTCTGTGCTCATATCGTTCTCAGGCGCTGGATAATAATCTTCTCTTAGCTGCACGTCCCTTAAGTTCGGTATCCTCAACAAAAAATTCATGAAATGCTCATGAGCTGTTCCATGGATGAAAAGCTTCCTCAGAGTTAAGCACTCTTGTAACAGACCTGCACCAGGAAGCGAAAGACTCCTCTGGTTAACATCTCTGTCCTGAGGTGGCCAATAATCGAGCTCACTCAAGCTCAAGTTCCCAATTCCAGTCAAGAAGAATCTCTCCCACAAGCTCAGATCCATCTGCATCGGCGGTGCGGTCAATGCAAACCCGATTGTGTCCCCGCAATCTAACTGCATCTTTGAGAGCTTTGGGTAGAGAGCGAGACAGCTTAACCCGAGCTCCGGCTCAGCTGGCTTGCGCTTACCTCTGCAATCACCTTCTATCTTGATCCTTATCTCTTCCAAATTCGGACAGTCATCTAGTCCTCTCATAGGTAAGGGTGTCAGAAATTCTCCAACACTGATCCATAAAGACAGATACTCAAGCTTCTCCCACACTCTGTCTTCAGAACAGAACCCATTCCCATCACTGCTTGGAAATAATGAGCAGTGTTCTTCCTCAGATGTATACTTGCACCTCTTCTGGCTCCTCTCGTAATCATCATCATCCTCGTGGTTAGTCTCGCTTGTTTCCACCCTTTCTCCTCCTCCTTCCTCTGAACCAGACCACACACAATCTATATGCAGTTTCTTGATCCGATCACAGATCGGCTCAATCGCCTTCAACGAAGCTGTTGTATCTAGATTCTTGCAGCAGGATATTCTAACATCAGTCAGAGTCTTTCTCAGAAGACTAACCATTGTTCTTAGTCCCTTCACTGTTACATTCTCACACCCTTGAATCTCAAACTTGGTCAGCTTACAACATCCTCTTCCTATAGCCACCAGACCCATATCAGTCAAATCGCCGGAGTTTTTTATCGACAACGACTGCAATCCTCCGCATAAAGCCACGCCGTCGAGCCGCCGCCAATCTGTGGCGGAGCAAACGCCTTGGAACTGTCCTAGCTTCAGTACTCTTAGCTTCTTGCATTTCGAGTTCAAGGACTCTAAAGCCACACCACTGTGCCTCACGTTCTTCCCTACGTCAAGCACAAGCTCCTCTAGATGTGGTAGAGCTGAGAAAACCTCAATTAGTGTCCCCGCCGTGACCGCAGAATCTCCGGTTTCGTTACCTGGAATCGCCCTAGGGCTCGCCAGCGACGCCGTGTCCACCATGTGGAGGAGCGTTAATTTAGGGCAATTGGTGGCTACGGCGGAGAGAGTCTCGTCTCCGACGAATTCGAAGTATCTGGGATCAAACGTGCAAGCTACACGGAAAAATCTCAAATTAGGGCACGCTTTGGTGATATCGACGATTTCGCTCGATTTGTAACCCTCGGTGAAGGACGCCGTCAAGAGATCCAAGCGAGTGAGGCTCGCCGCGACGTCAGAGTAACGGAGGAGAACCGGAGGTAGGTCCTCGGTCCAGTGGTAGAAGGCGGAGAGATCGAGAGACTGGAGGGAAGCGCAGTGCTCGAAGATAGGGACGAAATCGCCGCCTAAGGGGGTGTGAGAGGCGCGCTGGTGCCATCGGACGAGCTTGATGTGGCGGATTGTAGGCCATTGAGGGAGTAAGAGGTCGAGAGAAGCCGGGGAACGAGAGTAGACAGTGAGAGTATCGACGGAAGGGAAGCAGTGGTGGAGACGGAGAGCGAGATCGTTCTGGTAATCAAAGGGCAAAGAGGCGAGAAGGGAGTGGCCCCAAGGGGAGAGGAAAGAGAGATCGAGAAGAGAAACGGAACGGAAACAGCCAGGGAGGAGGTGGAGATCACGAGCGTTGCCACGGAGAGTGAGGTGAGAGCGAGTGGATCTCTCGAGGGCAAGGAACTTGCGGGAGACGAGGGAGAGAGAGTTGCGAGCTCTGGAATCGGAGACGAGAGCGCAAATGTTGGATAAGATGACGTCAGGTAGGTCGGAGAGAGTGGTGGTGGAGAAAGCCATGGGGAAGCAAATCTTGAGAGGTTTGTGAGTGATTTAGGGAAGACGAAGAAGAAGAGATTTGTGTTGGGAGGAGAGAGAGCCACGTGATGCTGACATTCCTCTGCTCTCTCTCTCTTCTTTTTTTGTTTTTTATTTGATTTTAGATAAAATGTCTCTTTGCGCTGTGTTTTGGGCAAACGGATCTTAACATAGATAAATTCAATGTCTCTGTTGTTTTGGGATACACTATATTTTTTTGAACATATTTTTCTCCAAATTTTTTTTTTAATATTAAATTTTATACCATTTTTAATTTAAAACAGCGATTACAGATATACTATAAACCTATCCCAAAATATACTGCGCACTATTATTTTGAGGAAGCTTAACTTTAGGTGCATAGTCAATATTATCTAACCCGAATACTTGATTTACTTTTGCTGTGCATGCATCCACTGTCATGGTATGCACTGTGTCAGAAGTATTTAAGCTCGTTTAAAATGTTTTACCAAAACCATATAACCCTATATATATTTATATATTGGTGAACCTATAAATTTGAATCATTGTTATTCCAAGTTGACCATGGTCCAACACTAATCTCAATAACATTTATGTTGTACGGACTTCTTAATTTATTCTGAAAACTCTCATACATCTCTCAACACAACCAAATCTTGTAATGGTTGATCCTACCGAACTGCCACCATGGTCCAATGGTATTCATCTAACATTTTTCTGACTCTAAAATAAATCTTATGTTGGTCATTTTACATTCAAAATTATCAAATTTACTGAGAAATGTTAATTAGGTCCAATTGTTATCTCAATGGCGATCTAACATTTTTTAAACCACTATACTAAGATTGATTTTTAATGATCTTAACAATTTTTAATGCAAGTTAAGTTGTCTATTTGAAGATATGTTGATGCTTTCTAGGGTGTTGGGTATTTTAGAGTAAATACTAAACTTAAACAAAGTTTCGTTCGATTATAACTAAACATATTACAATATTGGAGGAAAAGATATATCCATAAACAATTTAGTTTAGTCCTAATCTTATATATAATAGAATATATATAGTCTGTGTACGTGTTATATATATATATAGACATATGTATTACTGCCATCATATCTATATATTGTATGTAGATATATTGTGAGTTATACACACATTTTCATGGTGGTCACCGGGGGTTATCAGTACATATCATTTCAACAAAAATGTTCACAACTTTTCAAAGAAACTCTTGAATATACGGACCTCTATAAACTATGAGTGGAGCACAAAATAAAAGAAATTTTTGATGTCAAGAGTGTTCGCGTTCATAAACATCTATGAAATATTTTTGATATTTTTTCTTTTCTAGAAAAAATAAACATACCAATTTTTGTTTGATGGTTATGGTAGAGCAGCAATCTATCATCGCCGTGTCCTTTTATTTTTGAAGGCATATTCCCAAAAATATGTTGCTAGCTTGATATAGTCAGAATAACGTTTTAAAAAAAGATGATCATTGTATAGAAGTCTTATTTACATCTTCTTGTTTTGGGATTTTAAATTCAATTGCAGACAGAGTTTTATATCGTGAAGATGGTGCAAAAACTTTTAGTTGTAAATATATCTATATTATGGAATTGGCGCCGTAACTTGACAATATTTCCAAAGCATCACAAATATACATATAGATATATCATCAATATATGAGAGTCAAAATCAACCTCTCTCTCTCCCTTCCACTTGATGTATTGCATATTTTTCTCTAAAGTACAATCCGCCTTAATTTGTCCCTTATCGGTGCATGCATCTACCATTTATTTATTTATTTTCCTCGAGAATAATATCAAACTCCTTTGTCTCTACACCTCTTATTTTGTTTGCTGGTATAGATATGTGTTGTTGGAAGAAGAAAAATGAAAATTAAATTAAAATTCTACCCATGATATTTCAAAAGTTATAATTCATATGAAAATATAATGAAAAAAAATCATAATACCGCATATATATCTTTTAAAAACGATAATTTCGAAAGGCTATAGGAGACGAAGGTGAAATAAAATCAGCAACAACTAATATATATATATATATATATATACATATATATTTGTTATTTGTTCGCTATACCGTAACTTTAAATCTATAAGAGTACCAAAAGAGTAACAAAATGTGTTCGCTATACCGTAACTTTAAATGTCATAAAGGATGTCATATGACATGTACAGAAATGTGTAGAGTAACAAAAAAATATATACATATTCAGAAGATGTTGGCCGAATCTCAAACTAATATCAACATAAAAAAAACGGAGTATTTTTTATTTTAATTAAAAGATCTATATTTGCCAACCATAATTAGAATTAGTACAATGCAAGCATTTAAGGTTAAGTTGAGTTCATTTCCCGTTTTAAGAAGAAGAAAAAAATAGATCCAAAAATGGTGAATTGATTCGGTTGAAAATGTCTCATATGTAGTAGACTTTTGTGTTTTCACCTTTTCGGTAGGGACTGATTTATCGGTCACTGCTACAAAAACAAAAAAAAAGGGTTTTGATATTGCTAACGCAGATACAATTTTTTATTTTAAAATATTGTTAACGTGATTTATAAAAAAAAATAAAGGTTAATGGAGAGCATAATCACTTAAGCAATAGTGAGTAAGTGGCTTGCAACTAAATTTTTTTCTTTCTTTCTTTGCTTTGCAACGTGAGAAAATTAAGATCTGTAGGGCATGCATTATCTCTTGCCTACTCATCTTGCCGGTCACATACATATATACATGTGATTACACATGCGTCGACATATAAACGCGACTATATTATGTATATTATATATAGAAATCCACTGACACATACCACGCTCTTGGGCCCATGCTTATAAATTAGCTGAATTAAATTGTGTATACTATTTTATCTTAAAAAACAAGTCATTGTTCAACGAAACACTACTGCATAAATCAGCATTTTGGGGATTACATAATAATTTATTAGTTTATACATTATGCATTAATACAGTATATGTGTAAACCGTTGTGATTAGGGTCTTTTGGAGTAGTAAAAATAACTTTTGAGACTTTCTCATCAATGCAAGTCGGAGAAACCATAAACTGTAAGTTATAAATAAGGGAATTCGCTTTTTTCTTGACACAAAAGGTAATTCACTTCATTAGAAGAGAATCCATGCCTGGTAAAATAAACTCGTCGGATTATCATTAGTCATTATTTGTATCGCATACTTAATTTACCTTTTAATTAGCACGCATGAAATCATGAAATGGACAACGTGGAACAATGGATGGTAAAATAATCCATCAAGACATTTTTAGACGAGCATAAACAAACTACATACGAAGACACCGTGTACGAGAGTATCGCGAAATTATTATATGTACATGATTTTATTATTTATTAGACAAGTTCTTTTTAATACAACTCGAAAAAAGTATTGTAATTTAAACGTGGTTTAATCCCTTGTAGTTGTAGATCATTTCACATTGGGATTTGATATATCGATCGACACTGATGTTAATTATATTTAATATAACAGTTAATCATAAGCTAACAAAATGATAATCGTACAGTTGGTCGAAGATTCATCATACAAATTTATCGAGTGATCGAATATTTTTATTGTACGTAGTTTCAATCTTTTTTTGATTATTTTAAAATTTGAACATATTAAATAGCAAAAATATCATATTCTTCCATATGCTACCAGTCTGGTTTTGGTTTCAAATTTCTCCTGATATTTGTTTTTAAAAAATCGTAACTAAACTGAACACATCTTATGTTAGTGTTATCTATCAATGTTTTGTATGTATTAGAAGACCACGGTATTCTGAAATATTTTGTATTATCTGGATTTTACATTTGTGCCAAGAAAATATTCGATTTTACTTGTCCACAAATTCAACACATAAACTGATGTTTCTCCTATATATATGTTAGACCCTCAAAAGTCAAATCTAAGACATGTAATTTACTCTGTGTAAGTCTTTCGTTTGTACCCATAGCTAAATTTGTTCATTTTTGTTTACTGGACCAATAAACTTTCCCAATACAGTATAATTTGTCATGCAGGTTATTGTTTACGGTCTTATTTTCATGTCATCTTTTACAAAATTGTACTTCTTTATAACCGCAATATTTTCTATTTTAATATTTCATCGCATCTCTTTTTAAACTGGTATATATAAATAAATAAAAATTCAATTCTCTAAACAATATTTACTTCAAAAAATCTAACAGCCATGATTCTAATTCAAACACATTGTTAAAACGTTTGCTATGATTTTAAAAAGGAAGTAGAATGTATTATTTATGGTCACTTTGAAGAATGATGACTTGATGAGGATGTACTACTGTTACTATATATATCAAAAGAAAAAGGATATGGATAAGAGCATTTTCAATGGTGGGTATCTAAAAATGGGTATCTAAATTTTTTAAAACCTCACTTTTTAGAATTTCAATATTTTGTATGTTAATTTTTAGAATATGTATCTAAAAGTCATAACTTTAGAACCCTTCTCTCTTCTTTTTAGAACCTCTCCAATATTTATCAATTATATATCATTATAATTTTTTAAAACTCTTCTATTTAGAACCCCCATTGAACATGCTTTAAGGGATTAAATAGTTTATATTATCAGTTTGTAATAAAATAATAAAAATGTTTTCTTTTTCTCAAGTTTTCTTTTCTTTTAGACTTTGAACATCGAAAGTACTTCACAGCCAACAATACCTACATATCATATCATTGACGGAAATTAAAACGACGACCGAGTCAAAATTGATTTCCCAAAGTTAATACGTTTAGATACAAAAGTATTTGTTAACTTTTTTTAATTATTTATATTTGTAAACTTATTATTGGGCTAATAGCCTAAAGACTTTAGACTCGTTCATCTCGCGTGGAAAAACGTTATAATGATTTGAGTTTTGGATCGTTCTTGCTTGTTACTCGACAGATTGTTATATTTTCTCTTTTGTTAGTAAAAAAAAAAACAATTTATAGGTTATTACGACAAAATGAAAAGAAAAACTAATTCGACTGAATGTACGATCGTGAGAAGGTGGATTTTCATGCGATTATGATGATATTTCTCGAACAAGTGGGGTCCAAAAAGATTTCACTACTCTTAAATCTTACATATCATTCAATTTCTCATATGTTAATCGCCAATAAAGATTCTTAGACCTGATATTTTCTTCTGTTGAAAGCCATTAGCTACTGTTTTCTTTTATCAAACTGATATGTTACTAATTTCCTCCTAAAGGTTAAATGCAAACGATAGAAAAAGGAAAAATCGTATTTAATTCATTTATCTTGTGCCTGAAAAGATAGACCAATTAGTGGAAACTTTAGTGGGCTGAATTTAATTAAAAAGTAAAAATAGTGAGAATGGGAAAATAAAATAAAATAAAGAAGTGGTGGAAAACGAGAGTGACGTGGAAGTAGATAAGTGGTGACGTGAAGTGGAGCTTTGGTTTTGGTTTGGTTTCCGTAACTAGTCATTTCCTTCAAAGTACACACATGCTGTCTCAGTCTCACGACGTTGCCTTGCATGTCGTTTTGCTTTTCTTTCCTTCAAATCCCTCATCAAATCTATTGATGACGTGGACGTTTTGCGACAAAGCACGTGTCGCTTGTGGGTTCGAGTTTAATGCTGAAACTCCATCTTTTATTGCTTTCAACGATTTTTTTTTTTTTGTGTGTGTAAAGAAGGATAGATGTGTGTGGTAATTATTGAGGTATACATTTTTGGTTTAGTTTTGAAAATTTCTTTAATTTTTAATTTTATTAGTTGGTGACCCCTGTAATTTTATATTATTGTTTACTAATATAATTATAAGAAATTTCAACATCGACAAAACTATCACCGTTAAGTCACATTCATATAAAACAAGATATAACTAATCATCTAATGCACTTTAGCTAAATACAACTTGATCTAATTGTCCAACAACCCGATTTACGAACATTGATCAATTTACTCTTATAAATTTTTTTACGCTAATTAGTAAACAACTCATACTTGTATGAATTAGATGTCCATCATTTGACATTATATGATTTTTGAAGCGTTCAACTTTTTTTTGATAAATCCCCATTTTTTTTATCTCTTTTCAATTTCACCAACACGACATATTGAAATATAATTCATATTTTAGTTTGGTTTAAACCTAACATCCATTTTATTTATTTCGTTTTTTGTTCTCCGAGTAGTTATGTGGTCTTGTATATGATTTGAGCGTTAGCTAATATTTCATAAGATTTTCCTCTTTTGTTGTCTTTAAGATTATATTGAGCATGATATATTTTCATGATAGCGCAATCTACATTTCGTAACAACCATTTTCACATATCCATAAATAGCTAGTGGTCATTATCCTAATTTTAGAAAGTTCTTATAAGCATTATTTAATTATTGTGTTGGCATGCATGAATGCTTATTTTCGAGCATATTTGTAATTTTGTTTGCCTCTTCAAATTTGAATCACTTATTCATAAACTTGTCAAAATTCTATAATCTTTATATTTTTTAAATATTTTTGAACGTTAAGATAACAGAATGAGAAGTGAGTAAATCTAACTTTATCTTTTATATATATATTTGGTTAATCAAGTAGTTCACAACCGAAACTCATACATTTTTAAAATCGGTATCAAAATCCCTTGCAAACAAAGTTCAATCAAACCTTGGTTTATGAAACAACTCTTTTTGGAGGGTAATAACGACTCGTAGAATTAAATTCGATTAGTATTTGTTATGAGAAATTATAGTTTTCATAACGAATATTAATCGAATGTTTTTTTTGGGGGTGGGAAGAGGGGTGTGCAGCAAATTAATTTGTATCCTTTGTTTTGATATTCGGCTGTAACTTTAAATATAAAGATTCAATTCTTTTTAATACACCCCTCGACCGCAGGATCCTCTCAAGTGTTGGGTAGGTTCGTTCGGTTGGATAATCCTTGGATTAATTCCCGAAAGAATTAAACAAGGCGATGGATGATCTCGGCTGGAAACGTGGAGCAGCTAGAAAGGCGTGGGAATCACTCCCGAAAATCCTTTCGAAAACAGATTCGCTATGGACGCTTCTTCACGGGGATCGTTTGAATGGCAATTCAAAGGATGGCGGAAAATCCCTTGACAACCCAACGATATCTCGCGGAATCACTCCTTGAAATATCGAAGTTTCGCTTTTAGAATTTTGTCGAGAATCACTCTCTAAAAACTCGCGAGCAAGAAGAAAGAAACAAAGAAGTTTGATTAAAAATTGGTTGTCTTGGTCTATGACCTTTCACGCAAATATAAAGGGGAAGGGGAGTCAAAGAGACTAAACCCCTTGAAAATTACAAGAATAACTCGAAAATGCAAAGGCAATAAATGTCTAGAAAATTGAAATTTGACTAAGGAAAATTCGGATGTCCCTTGGTCTTCCGGTGGGATTTTTCCGCGGAGAAATCTGCGGGAAAATCTGCGGAGAAAACTGCGGGAAAATTTATGCGGAGAAAATGTTGCGGAGATTTTTGTTGTCGCGGAATGGGCTTGAAGGATGAAGTGTTCCAGGGCCTCGTTAAAAACCTTGTCACGTAAAACCCGTTGGGTAAAAACCGTGACTAAGGAAAAGAGCACACCTGAACTTGGATCGAAACCAATGTGGTTCGAAGCACTTCCGCCTCCAAACCCACTGTCTCGTTCACGTGTTGAATAAGTCCTCCAAGTGCGTCCTTTAGCTTCCTCGCCTTAGCTCTCGTCAATGCTCCTTCCGGAACGTGTAATGCTTCCTCGGGAACAAGTTCCTCCTCGCCGATTGTTTCCCCGGGAAGTTCCCCGGGAAGTTGATTAACCTCCGTTGCGTCGCCTAGGGTCATATCATCCCCCCCCTCTTGAAAAGGATTTGTCCTCAAATCTGGACTATCTTGCGACTGTACCTTAGACTTGGCGTGTTTGCAAGTGGCACAACGTCCGCAAATCCTTTCGACGTCTCGCGTCATGTGCGGCCAATAGAAGTGCGCTTTCAAAGTACTTAGTGTTTTAGCCACACCGAAATGCCCCATAAGACCTCCTCCATGTGATTCCCTAACAAATAATTCTCGCAAAGAACAATGGGAAATACAAAGGCGGTTCTTATAAAATAAAAAGCCGTCGTTTCGAAAATATTTTTCAAAAGCTGATTTTTCGCAAGATTGAAAAACTTCTTTAAAATCCGGATCGGTTGCGTATAAATCTTTGATTTGTTCAAAACCAAGTAATTTAGCTTCAAGAGTAGAGAGTAGTGCGTACCTTCGGGATAGAGCATCGGCTACTACATTATCCTTACCTTGTTTGTATCGGATGACGTAAGGAAACGTCTCTATGAATTCTACCCATCGAGCATGGCGTTTGTTGAGCTTTTGTTGTCCCTTCAAGTGCTTGAGGGACTCATGATCAGTATGTATCACGAACTCTTTCGGCCATAGATAGTGTTGCCATGTTTGCAAAGCTCGAACCAAGGCATATAACTCCTTATCGTAAGTGGGGTAGTTCAAGGTTGCTCCTCCGAGTTTTTCGCTAAAGTAAGCAATAGGCTTCTTCTCCTGCATAAGTACAGCTCCAATACCTATTCCTGAGGCATCACACTCGATTTCAAAAGCATTAGAAAAATTCGGTAAAGACAAAAGAGGTGCGTTTGTGAGCTTCTCTTTCAAGGCTTGGAATGCGTTTTCTTGTGCTTCCTCCCATTTGAATCCCACATCCTTTTTGATTACTTCCGTGAGTGGTGCAGCAAGAGTACTAAAGTCCTTCACGAAACGTCTATAGAATCCGGCGAGTCCATGAAAACTCCGTACTTCCCCGACTGACTTCGGACTTGGCCATTCGCGGATAGCCTTCACTTTTCCCTCGTCAACTTTTATGCCCTGTGCACTTACAACAAAACCTAGGAAAACAAGATTATCCGTGCAAAAAGTGCACTTCTTCAAATTGGCAAAAAGTCGCTCTTTCCTAAGAACACTCAAAACAGATTTCAAATGTCCTATGTGAAACGACTGCACTTTTTTTTTTTTTTTTTTTTTTTAACATAAACAAATAAACAGTCATAATTAACAACGCGGAAATAATACAAACACCAGAACAATCCAAGTTCTACAGCTTACACAAGCCAGCAGTTCTAACAGCAAAAGCAACAACAATAAATAAAACCCCGGGTCCTAACCATCCCCTCTTCACTGCCTCGATTCCACGATCACACCTTATCTTTACCTGCATCGACAAAAGTGATGCATCAACATTTGGCTAACCAAACACTGAGTGAGAGATCATCCCAACAACAGGCTAAACAATAAGCACAATCAACAACAATTATCAATACGCAGAATTAATTAACACCAATTAAAACTTCCAGCACAAATAGCAATTCATCACCAAGAAAAACTATACCAACGCCTAACAATTCCATCCCAAGAACTGCCAGACACACAGCCTGAAAGGCAACACACAACACGCCATCACGGCACAACCCACGACCAGTATCGATCGATACCTCCTTGGTATCGATCGATACCCACACACATGCCCACAGGCAAACAACCGGTATCGATCGATACACCCCTGGTATCGATCGATGCCAAGCAACACATGCCCACAGGCAACAACTGGTATCGATCGATACACACCTGGTATCGATCGATGCCTGCACGACTCGAGTCCACCGACAAGAGTCTAGTATCGATCGACACACACATGGTATCGATCGATACCCACCTGCAAATCACAACCTTCCGCGAGATCTAAACCCAGAAATCGCCACAAATCAACAAGGCAAAGCCCCAAACTCAACAATCAAGCTTAACTAAGCAACACACAAGCTTACTTGCTAACCTTTGGTCCCAACTCACCTTAAATCGGCTGGATCGAGCTCAAAATCGACCTCCCTTGCTTCCCACAAGCTCACGCCCAAAACCAAGACCAAACTCTTCCGATCTCTTCTTCAAGCTTCTCCCAAGCTCGAATCTCTCTCGATCTCGCAAGATCCAAGCTTCACCAAGCTTCCACCTCTCTCACGCTCTCTCACGCTCTCTTCTCTCTCTCTCTCTCTCTCTCACGCGACCAAGACTTTTCTCACTCAAAGAAATGGTTTCCACGCGTAAGAAGAGAAGAGGAAGAAGGCTTATAAGGAGAAATCCCGACCGGTATCGATCGATACCCCTAGTATCGGTCGATACTATCCGGAACAAAACCTGAATTAATTATTTCCCCCAAATAATTAATTCTTCCGGAACGCGGGCGTTACAATTCTCCCCAACTAACTTAGATTCGACCTCGAATCTTCGTTACCGTTCATCTCCCATGAACCGTTCATCTCCAATGAACCTCAATCGTCGCAACGATTACACAACCTTTGGCCAAACCCGGCCAACTCAATACTCACACGAGGTCCAAAAACCAACCTCCGAGGTTTCCCACTCAGTCCCTATGCTTATAACACCGCGGCATCATATGTACTTATTGCTCAAACACCAGCCAACCCCATTACTCAAGACACCGCAGCATCTCTGAGTTCCGAGCATCAGCCATATCCCGCAGGATATCCACCATACCACCTCACCCAAGACACCGCAGCATCTACGAGTTCTAGGTATATGCCGTACCACTCCACTCAGTAATATAACCTACAAGAGTCTCAATACCCCATACCACTCAATTCTAGGCAATATATCCCACGTCTGGGACATACTCCTTACGAATCCACGGTATCACGTATCACTCTAGGCTATAAACCTCCCGAGTCTGGGTACATCGCCACTCACACTCCCAAGACACACAGTCCTGCGAGCTATCGGCACCAGAGGAACCAGTCCTCTCAACGAGCAATAAATCACATATCTCTAAGCATCTCGACTGAACTACCTCCCGTGATCCGTGTAAATCCTCGCAAGGCAACACCGGCATCACCCATATTCCATACCCGGAATATCTGCCGTGCATGACCAATAACCCGGCCATCGCACCTCCCTTGCGCACCTTCCAGTGTCAGCTTGCTTCAGAAAGACTTGTCAAGACAACTATGACTAGGCTACCTTTAACACCCAACAACTCTCTGCAGTAGGTCCTCAAAACAAACGTAATAAAACAAACAAGTACCATACGCCTGCAATCCGACCCACCACATAGAACCGCTAAGTGAAATAACCCGGTCTCGTCACTCGACTCATTTTCCTGAACAACCTTAACTGAAACACGCAACGCTCACAACAGCCATAAGAACATCCATCTTATCACTCTCTCGCATTAACGTTTCTTACCCCAAACGAAATGCGAAACCGTGACTCGCAAGTCACCAATAATAAGAAATACTCATCTTATTACCCATCATAATGTAACATCGTTCTATACAACGGCAATACAAAATGAAACACACATAGCACACAGCTACAACCGAAACTGGAACCTCTCGATGGAACTCAAGCCGCAACTTGCTTCTGGAACCACTTCTGGAACCTCGCTTCCATCCTAGCCTCTGGCTCCCAAGTTTCCTCCTGCACCCCGTCACAGTCCCACAGAACTCGCATCATCGGAATCCTCTTCCGACGAAGCTCCTTGACCCTCCGCTCGAGAACTCTCAAAGGTCTCGCCTCAACGGTCATATTAGGCTGGAGATCTGACGGAATCTCAGCCAATACCTCGTCACCCCTATGCAAACACTTCTTCAGCATCGACACATGGAATACCTTATGAAATGCTTGCATAACCGCGGGTAACTCCAACCGATACGCTACCGGTCCAACACGCTCCACAATCCGGAACGGTCCCATATACCTCGGACTCAACTTAGTCGCAACAATGGACCTGTTCGGACCTCTCAGTAAAGCCATCTTGAGATACACACTATCTCCCACCTCAAACACAAGCTCTTTCCGCCTCTTATCAGCATAACTCTTTTGCCGATCTTGGGCCTCTTTCATGTTCAGCTTCAAAACCCGGATCTTCTCCGTAGTTTCCTGAACAAAACTCGCACCCAAAGTGCTCCTCTCCCCCACTTGTGTCCAACACAACGGGGTACGACATGGCCTCCCATACAGAGCCTCATATGGAGCCATCCCAATACTCGCCTGGTAACTATTGTTATACGCAAACTCAACCAAGCTCAAGTGATCCACCCAATGACCACCCCAATCCAGCACGCACATCCTCAACAGATCCTCCAAGGTCTGGATGGTTCGCTCGGACTGCCCATCTGTCTGAGGATGATACGCCGTGCTCAAGTGCACCTTCGTGCCCATCTCCGCCTGAAACGCATTCCAGAACTCCGATGTGAACTTAGGATCCCGGTCCGAAACAATACTCACCGGTACTCCATACAGTCTCACAATCTCCTGCACGTACTTCCTAGCCAAAACTGCCGTCCCATCGGTCTTCTTAATGGCCAGAAAACGCGCACACTTGGTCAATCGATCGACGATGACCCAAACAGCATCCTTGGTCCGAGAAACTGGTAAACCCACCACGAAATCCATCGTGATCATATCCCACTTCCACTCTGGAATGGGTAAACTCCGCAACAAACCACTCGGGACCTGGTGCTCCGCCTTCACTAACTGGCACACGTTGCACGAAGCAACCCAGTTAGCCACATCCTTTTTCATCCCGACCCAATGATAATAGCGCTTGAGATCGCGGTACATCTTAGTCGCTCCGGGATGAATCGCAAACATACTCGAATGAGCCTCACTCAGGATCTCTCGCCGCAAATCCTCATCCAAAGGTACGCATACCCTCCCACTGACAAGGATAGTGCCGTTCGCAGATACCTGATACTCAGAACCCTCTGCTCTCGAAGCCTTAACCAAACCCTCATCTTTTTCCTGAGCCAACCGAACTCTGCTCAAAAGATCCGCCTGGTCAGCCGCCTCTAAGTCCAAAGGTTCCTGAGATACAACACATAAGCGCAATGTGCTAATCTCGCTCACCAAAGACTCTACCTCGAGCTCCCGAGCCAAAGCCACCCGCTTCCGACTCAACGCATCCGCAACCAGATTAGCCTTACCAGGATGGTAAGCTATCTCAAGATCATAATCGGCCACTAGCTCCATCCAGCGCCTTTGCCTCAAATTCAACTCAGGCTGAGTGAAAATGTACTTCAAGCTCTTATGATCTGTGAACACCTGCACCTTTCCGCCATAAAGGTAAGATCTCCAAATCTTTAATGCAAAAACTACTGCAGCCATCTCCAAGTCATGGGTAGGGTAGTTGCCCTCATGCTTCCGCAGCTGCCGCGAAGCATAGGCAATAACCTTCCCCCGCTGCATCAACACACAACCAAGGCCCATCCCCGACGCATCGGTGTACACCACGTAAGGCTCACCCGACTCAGGCAACGCCAATACTGGGGTACTAGTCAACATGGCCTTCAGCTGCGCGAAACTCTCATCACACTCCGAGGACCACACGAAAGGAACATCCTTCCCTGTCAGCTTCGTCATAGACTTAGCCATACTCGCGAAACCCTTGACGAACCGCCGATAATACCCTGCTAACCCAAGAAAACTCCGAATCTCAGTAGCATTCCTCGGCCTCGGCCAAGTACTAATGGCCTGGATCTTCTCCGGATCTACCGACACTCCCTCCGCAGAGACAATGTGACCCAGAAAACCGATCTCCCGCTGCCAGAACTACACTTGCTCAACTTAGCAAACAACTTCTGTTCCCGCAGCCTCGAAAGAACCACACGCAGATGCACCTCATGCTCCTCCCGGCTCCTCGAATACACCAAGATGTCATCGATAAAGATGATCACGAACTCATCTAGATACTCCTGGAAAACGCTGTTCATCAATCTCATAAATGCAGCCGGTGCATTCGTCAACCCGAATGGCATCACCACAAACTCGTAGTGGCCATAACGAGATCTGAAAGCCGTCTTCCGGATATCTACCTCATCGATGGGAATCTGATGATATCCCGACGCCAAGTCAATCTTGGAGAACCAAGTAGCCCCTCTCAACTGATCCAACAACTCATCAATCCGAGGAAGAGGATACCTGTTCTTCACTGTGACTCGGTTAAGTCCCCGATAATCAATACACAACCGAAAACTCCCGTCCTTCTTCTTCACGAACAACACTGGCGCTCCCCACGGTGAAGAACTCGGACGAATAAATCCCTTACCCAACAACTCCTCCAGCTGCTTCTTCAGCTCGGCCATCTCTGCGGGAGCCATCCTATAAGGAGCCCTGGATATCGGTGCCGTCCCCGGTTCCAACTCGATCGTGAAAGGATCCGACCTAGATGGTGGCAACCCCTGCAACGACTGGAACACATCCTGGAACTCACGAACCACCCGAATATCCTGAACCCTAGCCTCTCCGACGGCCTCCGGCAAGGAAATGGTAGCCAAATACGCCTCGCAACCCCTCTCGATTAGACGCTCCGCGTGCACAACCGAGATCACGAGACTTCCGGAAGTCGGTCTCACACCCTGATACACCAACTTCCCTTCCCCCTGGTCGAACTCGACTCGCCCTCGGTGACAGTCCAGATGCGCCCTGAACTTCCCGAGCCAATCCATGCCCAAGATGACATCGTACAGCTCCACTGAGCAGATAATCAAATCGGCAGCCATGGACTCTCCTGCTACCTGAACATCCACGTCTCGCACCCGACCGTGAATCCTCAGGAGCTTCCCTCCGGCAACCTCCACGAAACCCAAACTCACACCGGGCTCGCTCCGGAGATTAGCCTTCTCGGCCAACTCCGGGGAAACGAAGCAATGCGATGCTCCCGTGTCAAACAACACATGACACTCTACACCTCCAACACACAAGGTCCCTGCACATATACATGTGCCGCGAACCTTAACACCCCGACAAGCCCGACATTCCCCAACACAGAATTAAACTTAGAGGAGTCTAAGAAAATACCTGTGATCGGCCTGGAACTCGGCTCGCCGGTCTCGGTGATGGAGTACACTCGAGGCGCTGATGCCACCTGCCTGAGAGGCTGCACTACCGCGGACTCACTCTGCCGCAACTGGGGACACTGAGGCCTGATGTGCCCCGCCTCCTTGCAGTGATAGCACACTCGAGAATCCACTCGCGCTCCGCCCTTCTGAGGACAGCTCGCCACTCGGTGATCCATGCTCCCACAACCAAAGCAACCCGGACCACCCCGACTACCACTCGAAGCGCTCTCCCGCTTCCGCTTCTGTCCTTGCATCGGCTTACTACTGCCTCTGCTCGGACCGGACTGCTGCTGCACATATCTCGCCTGAAAACGCGGTGTATCCACTACCACCTCGTCCTTCAGACCCTCCTCAAGCAAAGCCGCAGTCTCAACCAACTCATCAACCGTGCAAAAAGGCCTCACCATGCAACGGTTCCTCAAGTCAACCCGAAGACCCATCAAGAATCTCTGCACACGGGCCGACTCACTCTCACCCGCTCGTCTAACATAAGACCCGAGCCGGATGAACTCCACCTCATACTCGCGTACCGACCGATCCCCCTGAGTCAAACTCGCAAGCCTCGACCCTAACCGGTTGAACGCCTCCTGAGGAAAGTACTTGGAGTTAAACTCCTCCACAAAATCCGCCCAAGCCATCGCGGCCTGTACTCTCCGTGCTGCCACACCCCTCCACCAGAGATGCGCATCACCCTCCAGAAAATGGACCGCAATGTCCACCTGGTATCCTGCGGGACACCTGCTCGAGAGGAAATTCCTCTCTATCCTCCTCAACCACGCATCAGCGTCCTCAGGATTAGCACCTCCAGAAAAGAACCCCGTGCCAATCCTCAGCATCTGCTCCATCATCCTCAGGTAGGATGGGAGCTCCTCAGCAACCACAGCTGCCACCTGAGGCTGAGCCTCCACCACTACCGGAGCCACAGGAGCCTGAGCCGGTACCCTCTCTGGTAACCGCTCCAACAACCTCGTCAACAGATCCGCTATGCGATCATCTCGGGCCTGAGCATCACCCGCTGCTACACCCGCAGCACCTGCTGGAACACCAGCCACACTGACGCTCACGCCAGCCCCAACGGAACTCACTCCGGCCGCACCCTCAGACCCAACCTGACTCGCACGCGAATCCTCGACCTGCTCCGCCGGCACACGGCCACGACCTCTACCACGGCCACGACCCCTACCACGCCCTCTAGCCATCTGCACACGTGCAGAAGCACAAGCTAAGAAACCAACAACAATCCTCACAATAAAGATACTCACCGTGGAATCTCACAAGGCTCGAAGAGGATGATTCTAAGACCCCACACAACACCCAATCTATTCTAGAACCACCTAGGCTCCTAGAACCGTATGGGCTCTGATACCAAATTGAAACGACTGCACTTTTTTTTTTTTTTTTTTTTTTTTAACATAAACAAATAAACAGTCATAATTAACAACGCGGAAATAATACAAACACCAGAACAATCCAAGTTCTACAGCTTACACAAGCCAGCAGTTCTAACAGCAAAAGCAACAACAATAAATAAAACCCCGGGTCCTAACCATCCCCTCTTCACTGCCTCGATTCCACGATCACACCTTATCTTTACCTGCATCGACAAAAGTGATGCATCAACATTTGGCTAACCAAACGCTGAGTGAGAGATCATCCCAACAACAGGCTAAACAATAAGCACAATCAACAACAATTATCAATACGCAGAATTAATTAACACCAATTAAAACTTCCAGCACAAATAGCAATTCATCACCAAGAAAAACTATACCAACGCCTAACAATTCCATCCCAAGAACTGCCAGACACACAGCCTGAAAGGCAACACACAACACGCCATCACGGCACAACCCACGACCAGTATCGATCGATACCTCCTTGGTATCGATCGATACCCACACACATGCCCACAGGCAAACAACCGGTATCGATCGATACACCCCTGGTATCGATCGATGCCAAGCAACACATGCCCACAGGCAACAACTGGTATCGATCGATACACACCTGGTATCGATCGATGCCTGCACGACTCGAGTCCACCGACAAGAGTCTAGTATCGATCGACACACACATGGTATCGATCGATACCCACCTGCAAATCACAACCTTCCGCGAGATCTAAACCCAGAAATCGCCACAAATCAACAAGGCAAAGCCCCAAACTCAACAATCAAGCTTAACTAAGCAACACACAAGCTTACTTGCTAACCTTTGGTCCCAACTCACCTTAAATCGGCTGGATCGAGCTCAAAATCGACCTCCCTTGCTTCCCACAAGCTCACGCCCAAAACCAAGACCAAACTCTTCCGATCTCTTCTTCAAGCTTCTCCCAAGCTCGAATCTCTCTCGATCTCGCAAGATCCAAGCTTCACCAAGCTTCCACCTCTCTCACGCTCTCTCACGCTCTCTTCTCTCTCTCTCTCTCTCTCTCACGCGACCAAGACTTTTCTCACTCAAAGAAATGGTTTCCACGCGTAAGAAGAGAAGAGGAAGAAGGCTTATAAGGAGAAATCCCGACCGGTATCGATCGATACCCCTAGTATCGGTCGATACTATCCGGAACAAAACCTGAATTAATTATTTCCCCCAAATAATTAATTCTTCCGGAACGCGGGCGTTACACTTGGCGTGTTTGCAAGTGGCACAACGTCCGCAAATCCTTTCGACGTCTCGCGTCATGTGCGGCCAATAGAAGTGCGCTTTCAAAGTACTTAGTGTTTTAGCCACACCGAAATGCCCCATAAGACCTCCTCCATGTGATTCCCTAACAAATAATTCTCGCAAAGAACAATGGGGAATACAAAGGCGGTTCTTATAAAATAAAAAGCCGTCGTTTCGAAAATATTTTTCAAAAGCTGATTTTTCGCAAGATTGAAAAACTTCTTTAAAATCCGGATCGGTTGCGTATAAATCTTTGATTTGTTCAAAACCAAGTAATTTAGCTTCAAGAGTAGAGAGTAGTGCGTACCTTCGGGATAGAGCATCGGCTACTACATTATCCTTACCTTGTTTGTATCGGATGACGTAAGGAAACGTCTCTATGAATTCTACCCATCGAGCATGGCGTTTGTTGAGCTTTTGTTGTCCCTTCAAGTGCTTGAGGGACTCATGATCAGTATGTATCACGAACTCTTTCGGCCATAGATAGTGTTGCCATGTTTGCAAAGCTCGAACCAAGGCATATAACTCCTTATCGTAAGTGGGGTAGTTCAAGGTTGCTCCTCCGAGTTTTTCGCTAAAGTAAGCAATAGGCTTCTTCTCCTGCATAAGTACAGCTCCAATACCTATTCCTGAGGCATCACACTCGATTTCAAAAGCATTAGAAAAATTCGGTAAAGACAAAAGAGGTGCGTTTGTGAGCTTCTCTTTCAAGGCTTGGAATGCGTTTTCTTGTGCTTCCTCCCATTTGAATCCCACATCCTTTTTGATTACTTCCGTGAGTGGTGCAGCAAGAGTACTAAAGTCCTTCACGAAACGTCTATAGAATCCGGCGAGTCCATGAAAACTCCGTACTTCCCCGACTGACTTCGGACTTGGCCATTCGCGGATAGCCTTCACTTTTCCCTCGTCAACTTTTATGCCCTGTGCACTTACAACAAAACCTAGGAAAACAAGATTATCCGTGCAAAAAGTGCACTTCTTCAAATTGGCAAAAAGTCGCTCTTTCCTAAGAACACTCAAAACAGATTTCAAATGTCCTATGTGATCATCGAGGTTTTTACTATAAACTAGGATATCATCAAAATAAACTACCACGAAAACCCCAATGAACGATCTTAACACATGATTCATCAGCCTCATAAACGTACTAGGTGCGTTAGTTAATCCAAAGGGCATGACTAACCATTCGTATAAACCATGTTTCGTTTTAAAAGCCGTTTTCCATTCATCCCCCTCTTTCATCCTAATTTGATGGTATCCGCTCTTAAGATCTATCTTAGTGAAAACGCAAGACCCATACAACTCATCTAACATATCGTCTAAGCGAGGGATAGGATGGCGATACTTTACCGTAATGTTGTTGATGGCTCGGCAATCAACACACATACGCCATGTTCCGTCTTTCTTTGGAACAAGTAGAACGGGAACAGCACACGGGCTCATACTCTCTCGGATATGGCCTTTTTCCATAAGCTCGGTGACTTGTCGTTGTAGCTCTTTAGTCTCCACCGGATTGGTGCGGTATGCTGGTCGGTTCGGTAGTGACGCTCCCGGCACAAAGTCGATTTGGTGTTCAATCCCCCTGATTGGTGGCAATCCGCTCGGGTTGTCTTCGGGAAAGACGTCATCGTAATCCTGCAAAATAGAGATAATGCTGCTCGGGATGTCCGGCTCAAGATTAGATAAACTCATAAGAGTTTCTCGGTACATAAGCATAATAAAAGGTTGTTCGGAAAATAAGGCTTGTTTTACCTCGCTAGCTTTCGCGAATAAGCTAGATTTCTTCTCGGTTTTGTTTTCCGAAACCATTGGCGGAATCTTATTCTTACCTTTCTCGGAATGAACCGTAGTTTCCACAATACTCATATTACCTTCCTCCTTTTGTTTTTCTCGGAGTTTTTGATCTTGGAGAATTTCTTGCGGAGTCATCGGGACTAGCACAATTTTCTTACCGTTGAACACAAAGGAGTGTTTGTTCGTGAGACCGTCATGAATTACCTTTCTATCGAATTGCCACGGTCGTCCTAATAGTATGTGCCCAGCTTCCATCGGGAGCACGTCGCAAAGTACTTCGTCTCCGTAACTTCCTATCGATAAAGGTACAAGGACTTGTTTTGTTACCTTCATGTGGCCGACGTTGTTCAGCCATTGGAGATGGTACTGTCTAGGATGTTTTTGTTCCTCCAAGTTCAGCTTCTCCACGAGAGTAGTGCTCGCCACGTTCGTGCAACTCCCACCGTCCATGATGAGACTACAAACCTTACCCTTTATGTGGCACCTCGTGTGGAATATATTCTCCCGTTGTTCTTCCTCCTTGGACCTGTCATGAACAAGTAAAGAACGTCGAGTAACTAATAACTCACCTCGTTCGGCTATTTCCGCGGGTTCCTCCACACTAGTCGGATGTTCCCCATCATCGTCCTCTTCGGTTTCAATCTCCCCGTTTTCTCGTAATACCATGGTCCGTTTGTTTGGACAAGCGTTGGCGTAGTGCCCCTTTCCTTGGCACTTATAGCATCGGAGATCTTGATTCTTTTGGGAACTCTCACCTTTCTCATTAGGATTCCTCGGAAATGTCGGAGTGAAAGACTTAGTTTCGGTTCCCGGCTTCACATCCATTCTCGGCTTAAAACTCGGTTTCTCCTCTCGGGAAAAGTTCGATCTCATACCGGTTCCGAAATTTCGAATGTTACCTTTACGCTTGAGCTGCTGCTCGATCAATACAGCCTTATGGAGCATATCCTCCAACTCCACGTAATGTTCCATTTCCAAACGGTCTTGGATTTCACGGTTCAAACCACTTAGAAACCGTGACATGGTGGCTTCTCTATCCTCGGTAACATTAGCTCGTATCAAAAGAACTTCCATTTCTTGAAAGTAATCGTCGACGCTTCGACCTCCTTGAGTTAACCTTCTCAACTTACTATGCAGCTCACGGTGATGATGACTAGGTACAAACCGTTTCCGCATGATCGTTTTCAGCTCGTTCCAAGTTTCCACCGGATACTCACCATTACGCCGTCGCGACGTGACAAGTTGGTCCCACCAACTAAGTGCATAGTCGTAGAACTCCGTAGCCGCAACACGTAACCTTTGAGCCTCCGTATACTGGTTACAATCGAACACAAGCTCCACTTTCTTTTCCCACTCCAAGTAGGCATCCAGATCATTTTTTCCATGGAAGGAAGGGATCTTAAGCTTTAATCCACCGAGATTATCGGCGTCTCGACCATGCCTAGGTCTCCTTTGACTACTGCGGGATGAGTGTCCATCCGAGTCATGCCTTCTCCTAGTATCCCTAGCACGTTGACGTCGTCCCCTATCTTCATTAGGTGAATGATCCTCGTAATACTCGTCGTCGTTTCGTCTTTGAGGTCGGTTTTGTTCTCGCTCCTCGGGTATGTTTTGTGACTGATTTTGTGCCCATAGTGCACGGTTGAGTTTCTCATTCATCTCCTGCATCTCCTGAACCATCATACGCCTCATACTATCCATAATCGCTTGGATTTGAACAGCATTCAAACCGGCTTGGTTAAGCGGGTTGTTCGGATCTTGAGGGTTGGTGTTCCCTTGATTATTGTCTTGTGCCATAGTGACCTGAAACAGAACAACAACAAGTTAGTATGGTAAAAAAAATTTAGACGGTAATTGAAAGAATTCGGAAAAGGAAGAAATCGCTTAGTCTCGGGATGTTGTTATCGGCAATCGGAAATCCTCGGCAAAAATTTCCTCGACTCCTCGAAAAATTCCAAAACTCCTCGGATAAATTCCACAAATCCTCAGATAATTCCCCGGATGTATGCTTGTCACGGACTGACCTCCCGGAATTTTATCGGTCACGGATTTCCCCGAAAAAATTCCCCCGATTTTATGTTTTCCCGAAATCCTCTCGGCAACTCGATTGATATGCCAAAACAATTTCCGAAAAATTGCTGATCCACCTAAACCTTGCAAAACCAAATATACCTTGCTCGACAAGAGCTTAGATCAAACCCAGCAATACAATCAACACAGAATATTTTTTTTTTTTTTTTTTTTTTTTTTTTTTGAATATGATGAAAATCGGATGATCGAAATAATTAAAAAAAATTATGAATGATTTTTTTTTTTTTTTTTTTGATCTATGATGCAACTAAAACACCCTAACAATAATTTAGATGCAGCAAATTAATTTAAAAAGAACTAAAATGAACCCAGAATTTTCGATGATATGCGATGAACATGCAAAGAATATGAACGGTTTTTCTGCAGCAATTTAAAAAAATTATGCACGATTTTTTTTTTTTTTTTTTTTTTTGATTTGCGATGCAACTAAACACCCTAATGCTAATTTAGATGCAACAATTTAAATTAAACTGAATCAAAAATAAACCCAGAAAATATGATGAACTCGCGATGAACAAGCAAAAGAAGATGAACGGTTTATGCAATGAAAAATCGAAAAATTGAACTAGAGATGGAACGAATTTACTGGTTGACTTGAATCGGCTCTGATACCACTTAATACACCCCTCGACCGCAGGATCCTCTCAAGTGCTGGGTAGGTTCGTTCGGTTGGATAATCCTTGGATTAATTCCCGAAAGAATTAAACAAGGCGATGGATGATCTCGGCTGGAAACGTGGAGCAGCTAGAAAGGCGTGGGAATCACTCCCGAAAATCCTTTCGAAAACAGACTCGCTATGGACGCTTCTTCACGGGGATCGTTTGAATGGCAATTCAAAGGATGGCGGAAAATCCCTTGACAACCCAACGATATCTCGCGGAATCACTCCTTGAAATATCGAAGTTTCGCTTTTAGAATTTTGTCGAGAATCACTCTCTAAAAACTCGCGAGCAAGAAGAAAGAAACAAAGAAGTTTGATTAAAAATTGGTTGTCTTGGTCTATGACCTTTCACGCAAATATAAAGGGGAAGGGGAGTCAAAGAGACTAAACCCCTTGAAAATTACAAGAATAACTCGAAAATGCAAAGGCAATAAATGTCTAGAAAATTGAAATTTGACTAAGGAAAATTCGGATGTCCCTTGGTCTTCCGGTGGGATTTTTCCGCGGAGAAATCTGCGGGAAAATCTGCGGAGAAAACTGCGGGAAAATTTCTGCGGAGAAAATGTTGCGGAGATTTTTGTTGTCGCGGAATGGGCTTGAAGGATGAAGTGTTCCAGGGCCTCGTTAAAAACCTTGTCACGTAAAACCCGTTGGGTAAAAACCGTGACTAAGGAAAAGAGCACACCTGAACTTGGATCGAAACCAATGTGGTTCGAAGCACTTCCGCCTCCAAACCCACTGTCTCGTTCACGTGTTGAATAAGTCCTCCAAGTGCGTCCTTTAGCTTCCTCGCCTTAGCTCTCGTCAATGCTCCTTCCGGAACGTGTAATGCTTCCTCGGGAACAAGTTCCTCCTCGCCGATTGTTTCCCCGGGAAGTTGATTAACCTCCGTTGCGTCGCCTAGGGTCATATCACTTTTATGCATTAATTATAATGAAATATTATTAGGTCATGACTAGTCATGACAATTGAGTTGAGAGGAGCTGGGAGCTTCATGAGAACTGGGATATCAGATATGTATAATAAACTGATGGAGAGAGTTTTATGGGCTCATATTGGGTTATGATAGTGTAGAAAGTATTTGGGCTCATTTATCTGATCGGGCCCATGAAGATTATATGACCACAACATTATTAAATTTTGTTGCTTTGACTAATAGCTGATTATTTGTTTGCGTTTTATAACCTGTTAAACGTAAATAAAAACTGTCGACAACCAAAAAAACGTAAATAAAAACTAATCGAAGCTTAAAATGTTGCACATTTGTAGTGAACGGGAGACCAAACCAGTTAAATAATCCAATTTAAAATCCTTTGCATATATGATGATTCAAAAATAATTTTGCACTTAAATCAATTAAAAATGGGGTACATATCACTTTGTGGGGTATCATTGCTCTTTTTATTTAGCATACAAGGTTTTCAAAATTTAACTCTAAATTCGTAGACCAAAAAAAATATTATCGTATATAGTTGAATGTTATGCGACTTTAAAATCCCTCCTTTAACTCGAAATCAAACACATTTTTCTTCCATTTTCTTAGAAGAATGTTCTAAATTTAGAGCATCTTTAAAACCACCATAGACATGATATATAGTATGTCATTTTGATACATGACATAAAATCGATGTTCATATTTTTCTTTGACACTTTTAAGAGTATTCTTCCTATATATAATGCCTAATTTTAAGAGTGTTCTTCCTTTTTTTTTTTACACTTTTGAGAGTATTCTTCCTAAATATAATGCCTAAATTTTCAAAAAGAAAAAACCCATTTGACTGATATAGTCATTTAATTGAGACGGCTTGATCAGGTAAAGTTGGTAAATATCTCTTAAATAATTTTAGTTGAACTATCGGTAAAACATATTAACTCACTATAGTTTAGTCGATTTATTCATTTCAACATTCTTATCGTAATAATGATGTACGTTGCATGATTTTTAAGCTAGATTTTGTTTTCCATGAATAATGCTATTGAAATATATTTAACTGGTTTAAACGTGAACAAAAATTTCGGATTCACTTTTCTTATCACGAGCTTGACTAAATCATACATCGAGTATTTGTCCTCTACCGAAAAAATCAAACCAAACCAAAATAAGTGATTTGGTTATAGTTTAACCAAAAAACCAATTTAGTTATTATTTTTAAAAAAATTCGGTTTTGGTTTGGTTTTGTTAAAAACCGAAAAACCATTCAGTTTTTCAGTTTTAAAATTTTAATTTAAATATTATATACTTATTTGTTATAATTTGGGTTCATAATTTCTATTAAGCTTATTTTTATAGTTTATAAATTTGTAAGCTTTAATTTTAAGAATTAAAAACAGAATATATAGAATAATAAAAACTTTGGTTTCCAAAACAATACGAAAAACATTTTTGGCGGTGGATTTCTAAATCGTATTATCCATCAATTTATTTTTGTTTGAATCAAAGTCAACCTTAGAATTACCGTTTGAACCATGTAAAGTTTACTATTACAAACCGAAACAACGTTTTTTCATACGTTTTCTGCATATAATATTATGTGGAATTAGAAATTAGTGATACATATTTAAGTTTTTCCTTAATCAAAATTGTTTTTAGGAGGTTATATTATTTTTTGTATCTATTTCGTTTTATTTCTCACGGTTAAAAGTTATGTAATAAATTAAAAAAAAAACCGGAACTGAATCAAACCAAACCAAACCAAATTATATATAATTTTTATATGATTTTGATTTTTATAAAACCAATAAACCATAAACTATAAACCGAAGAAAATTGAACTGAAACCAAACTAAAAACCGAAGTGACAACCCCTATATATACTCTTCTCGTAAAGAAGACCAAAACCGTTAGTACTCTTACGAATTGTCTCTTCTCAAGTTGTTGAGGCTCGACCTCATGGTAACTTTGACCCTTATAAAATTAAATCAATACACCAACTGGATTTACACATTATACTAGACAATATTTATAAGATGGGATACGGCATTATTCAGAAGCCAAAAATGCGATTGAATTGCCTTACAAATTATTTTTTGTTTAATTTAATAATTTACTATTATTGTAACAATATGTTCGTCTTTTTGGGGATATAATGAGTACAAATTAATGGTAAATGGCGTTTTGATATTTCTGTTAAGATAGCCTTTTAAAACCAACTTGGTTTTGTTATTTTCATTTGGACTCTACCTTTACCAACACTTCTTTTGCGTTATTGATTTGTATTTATAATGATCAACTCATTTTTAAAAGTTTAACACCTAAATAAGCAAGCACTATGTTCTCACAGATTGTTGTTAGTTACTGATCCACTAGTTTTCGCCAATCCATCATCAATTTCATAATATGCCAAAAATAATAAGAATCAATGGTCAGACACAGCTATTCCACCATTGTCCATTGTTATCATTTTAAATCCAATATGTTGGACTTATATAAGACACAGTAGTACGCTGACATAGAAGTACAAAACAAACTTGTCTTAAGTATATAAAATCTATACACTTACTTATTCAAAAAGAGCTTAATAAGAGAATAGAGATGAAGATATATAACCGATCGATAGCTACGGAAGTGAAGGAGTGGATGAAGATGGGCTAAAATGGGCCGAAAGATATGTTGAAGATAACATTTTACTTTGACTTCTTGATCATCAGTAGATAGATTTGAGCTCTCTTTTACATTTGATCCCTCTCTGAGATTTTATTGATCATGCAAATCTCATATGTTATTAACACAATATATAATATGCGCTTTGCTAGATTCTCAGATGCAGAGAGATTAATATAAATAAATGCAAGTTTAGATCATAACTATGCAAGATCATGCATCTTTGTGCGACATAAATAAAAATTAACCTGAATATATATAAACTCATACTTCTATGCCAATCATTCAAGATATATTCTTTAACTTATGTTTCGTGTGACATATCACATATGTTATATTGTATCAATATCGAACAAAATCTATAAAGCTTTGCGGGGGACAAAACAAACTTTCAAGCTTTTCCTAAGTTAGTGGTGACAAAGATCCTAAAGGAAGACTCATAAAGATAATTCGAGCAAAGTATTATATTTATATTACCTACGATTGAAATTATATCTGAGATACAAGAAAATAAAAATGATTTAGGTGGATTCAAAGAGAAACTTACTGTCCCACAAAATCTAATATATTATATAATCTCAGAAAATGCCAATGCATAACTACTCCCAATGTTCATGCAGTAAAACAGCCTTTTTAAAAGTTCTAGTTAATATGTCACAAACCAAGCTCTAAAATCTGAGACAGCTGGTTGAATTGTAATTAGGATTTGGTTGAATTTGAAATGTAGATTTGGTTGAATTGTTCATATATATTGAGATCAGTTTTCCTAAGAGCCACATTGCAATAATTTAAAGCATGACAAACTAAGTGTTAATATATGTGTAGTAATTTCTATTCTCAGATAACCTTATTAACCTTTAATAACTATCATGGAATCTCAATTATTAATCGATTTCTATAGGTTATAAAATGAGGGGGAAAAGGTTCAATAAATTTCTCCCTTGATCATCAATGGGGAACAAAATCTACACAAATCTTTAAAGAGAAGCATTCTAAGAGCCAATCATTACTTCATTGAACCACTGTTTATATAAACAACAGTGGTAAATCTCTCTCTCTCTCTCTCTCTCTCTCTCTCTCTCTCTCTCTCTCTCTCTCTCTCTCTCTCTCTCTCTCTCTCTCTCTCTCTCTCTCTCTCTCTCTCTCTCTCTGTACACACACCCATATATCTGTTGATGAAGAAAGAATCCATCTTTGGAACATCATATGCTTTTCCAAATATTGAATGAGTTGCTCTAGGATAACTTTAAGAGTCTTTAATTTCCACATTCATAGAGTAAAAAATGTGATGCATTTCAAACTAAGGTTTTCAATAAATCTAGTTTTTAACGAATCATCCATTCAAATTTTAAAGTATTTGATATTCTAGAAACTATAATTTTTTCTTTTCTGTGTTTACCATTCTAAAACTAAAATCTACTTTCATTCAAAGAGCTAAAATGATTTAAAAGAAATCCTCTAAAAAAATATCTTCTTCCATTCAAAACCTAAAATCTAATCAAAATCCGGTCCCTTAATATCCGAACCCAACATCTAATCTGATCAAGACTTTCTCAAAAATCAAAAGCCTTTAATTATATATTCTCCAGTTAGGGTTTTGGTACATAGACCTACAATATATATATATTGGGGTATGTTGCTAATTAGTGAAACCACGCTTTCATAAGTTTCTAGTAAATAGATATATATATATATATATATATATATATATATCAAGAAACACAATATGATGTATATATGTAAATGAATGCAAGGGCACATATTCAATCAAATAAAAGCATAGTTAATGGAGAAATATATTACCACAAAGTCTTTCACCAAGATGGAGAATCTTAAGAGAAGCTGAATGAAGAGGAGGAAGAGGAAGAGTCGTCTCTTCCACCACCCATCTCCGTCGTTGGCTTCTTCTTCTTCTTCTTCTTGTAAGGAATCCCTCTAGCCTTAGCCTGACACTCCCTAACCTCCCTCAGATAAACCCTTATCGCTCCACTAGCGAAAGGGTTTGTTTCCGGAGATCCACCGTTCTCCTCGTAAGCCGCTCTCAGCCGTCCAATCAAAGCATCAAGACTTCCCCAAGCTTGTCTGAGAGGGCACGTGCAAGGAGCTGGTGGCTCAGGCTGGCCGTAGAACATACAGCCAGGCACGTGCACCTTTGTCTTACCGAACTGGTCTAAGTACCTGAGGAAATCAAGCACGTGGTTGCAGCTGCAGTGAGACATCGGCACGGGCGGTCTCTGATTCTTCAGATACTGTCCGAAAGTGTTCCAGTCGCGTCTCTTCTGTGACTCGTAACGGCTTGGTGTCACCGGTGGCTCTGATCCTGATGATTCCATCAAGCTCTTCCCTCTATCTCTAGGAGATGACATGATATGATGATCTTGTTGAGTGTAGAGAGACAGAGAGAGAGATAGAGATGTTAGTGAAGTTTAAGGGAACATTTTGTGTTTTGTATATGGATCTGATCATGAATGAATTAGGTAATAAGAAAGATGAAAGGTTGAATGAGTTTGATGAGAGGGTGAAAGTAATAGTAGTAATGGAGGATGATGTTGACGTTAGCGGACATGTTATGGGCCCGTTTGAAACTTTGCTTTCTCTCTCTCTCTCTCGGATTATCTCACATTTTTCTCTCCCAGTAACGAATAATTATTAGCTGTGAAATATTCACTATTTGTTTAAGGATTAGAGTTTAATTTTTTTTCAACGTGATTTTAATCATTGTCGTTCTAGACCTGTTTTATCTAGTAAAAAAAATAGTTTTATCACTAACCTCTAAGATTAATGTAGACTTCGATTCATAATCTCACAGTTACCTTAAAAGACCTTAAAATGAAAATTTGCGATGTCTTTTTAGATTTTCATCTCGTGGAGTGGAAATGTGTTAATATAATCGTATGCTAACATTTTTATTGATTTTTGTTGATAGAGAGTGATGTTGTTTATTGATTTAAATTTTTGTTGCTTCATAAATATGAGTTTTTTTTTTTTATAACTCAGATAATCCGGTTGAATTAGGGGACCGCCGACTCCGACCGATGGATAATGACAAGTCCTATTGCACCAAAAGTCCGTGCATCATCCACCCAACACTGACTAATTCTGGGGTTTGGAGAGACCATGTGAAAGCTCCGGTGGTCAAATAAATTAAATGTTGCAATTCCACTTCCGTGGGGAGTCGGCCACTTCGTTAAGCTTTTTTTCGATGTAAAATGTACATAATATCATTATAGTTATTATATTTTTTAGTTTTCTTTTTTAATGGTCTACAACTCACACATTCATATCATCGAATTTGATTTTGGATTATAACATATAACGATATTATTAGTGCAAACCATTATACTACGAATTCCAATCAATTATTCTCTTTTTAAGAATAATAAGTGAATTCCTAGATAAGTTAAATTAAATTTCCAGATATATATATATATATATATTTGGTATTTTAAATAGTTTCTTAATATAAGGCTATAAATGAAATAAAATTACCAGACATTAAAGGGAAGGAGTTCGACGACACAAAAGCTGTCAAAAAGAAGGGAACTCAATTTTGTCTTACGAGTCAAAATCAATGTCAATTTGAATTTGTTATTAAATGCTTAAATAATAGTCTACTTAGGGCTCTTGTTTTTTTCTCCGAAAAACATTGCACAATAATATTTTCTAAAACTAATTAAAGCCTAATTTAACGATAGATTTAGACATTAGTCCTTCCATTTTTATAATGATATGCAATATAATAATAATATAATGACAAAATAATTGAGCAAGATGTAAAGTAGAACGAGCACCTATGCCCCTCATTGGTTTATGAAGACTAGGTAATAGGTTATGACTCACTAACCACTATATTTTACCTATTTTTTTCATTATACATGTGATTATGTTAGTTATTATTATTTTTTTATATTAAATTGAAGGAGTTTCGGACCTTCGTCCCATTAGACATATGTATGTGATTATGTTACCTATATATATATATATATATATATATATATATATATATATATTTTGGTTAAATATTTCTGGTACCTAAAATCATATTAACATGCATGACTTAAATTTTGATTTGATTCAACCAGATTGAACCGATCTAGGTCTGGGCATAATATCCGAACCCGAAAAATCAAACCGAACCCGACCCAAAAAAGAGGAACCGAACCCGATAAAATACCCGAACGGTTTTTAAATTCTAAACCCGAAAAACCGAAACCGAACACGAACCGAACCGAAACCCGAATGGATATCCGAAATACCCGAAATACAATTATATACACAATATATTAATTATATTTAGGTTTGATAACCCAAAATAACAATTATAAATCCGAAGATATGAGTTAATTTTATACCAAAATGATTGAGAGATTCAAAATAACCAAAATATACGAAGTTTTTAGTTATATTTGTTAAGGTTTGATCAAATTTTATTTAAATTTAACCAGTTTTATTCAAATTTAACCAATTTTTATTTTATTTTTTATGATTTTTCGGATATTCGAACCCGAACCGAATCCGAATGAAATTCTAAAATATCCGAACGGTTTCTAAATCCTAAACCCGAATAATCTGAACCGAACACGAACCGAAACCCGAACGCCCAGGCCGATCTTTCAAAATCGGATAAATCAAGATCTAGAAAAACATTTGTTTTCTGTAATCATTTTGTTAATGGTAAGGATGATTTTGAAGTTCTAAGTTGTAATGATTTGGAAGTTAGAAAAACCTGAGATTTACATCATGTTGAGGAGAAGGAAGGATCACCTGTTCATAAATTTCAAATTTCTGCGGCCCCATATTTTTGTATATACTTCACAACTGATATTATTAAGTATTAACAAAAAGTGATATTATTAGTCTAGTTAGTAATATTAGAAAGAATACTCGTTAAAGAATGGAAATATATCTTGCATATACTAAGCTATAACACTTTCAGAGTCGATGTTGAGAAAAAATACTGCCAGAGTCTAATAGTACTATAAGTAAAGCGTAATATATATATATAAAAGAAATAAGTAAAGCGTAAAAGCTATATATAAAAAACAAGTTAGGAATGGCGGTTATCATTTGGAAAGGTTAGGTTGGTCTAAGTTAGGGATCGATTTCTCTCAATCATAAAATTATCTAAACATTTCTATTTAATTAATCAAAATGATACCATGCTTTATATCAATTAAAAATCAGGTGAATAGATTACTCAACAGCTACACTAATCTAATTCAGTTAGATGGTAAAAAATTAAAATTCTAAATCACTCCTTGATTATCCAAAAAAATATAATAACAATAAATTGAAATGGGAAAGATATGTTGTTTTATCGAGCTACCACAAATTTAAATTGTTTTCATCAATTAGAAATGCGTAACAGAGATTGATTGTGAAACAATCTATCATTTGCATAATTGATGTATTGTTAATACTAATAGTAGTAATATGAATGTCCGCTTATGATTTTGTAACCAGATTTTTTTTGTTTGTAACCAAATTGCTTTGGCTAATCGTCTTAAAAACGATAATTGCTTCGTTGACCCATTTCTAATATGAATCGTCCGCTTATGGCACTTTAATGATGGATTTGTCATATATAATGACAATCAATAGACATTTTGGATTTAGCATTGGATATCCGGAAGGGTTGGACTAAGTATGAGATTACTTAGGCAATTCATCTTGGGTATAGCTATGATTCTAATAAAATAATTCTTCTAAACTCTAAACTGATTTCACCGATTTACGATATGTGTGAAATTTGGTTCTTTCAAATATGTTTTTAGATAAATAATTTTTTTTTAATGATTAGAAGATTTATTATCAAGATCAATACATGGTCTCAGGTTGGGGACCAAAATAAATATGTATAAGGAATAGAAAGATATTCTATATTATGTATAGAATGATCTAGAATGTTGTATAAGAATATTTACATATATATGTATCTATCTAGTTTAAGAAATATCTCTAGTATATATATGTATGTACCCTAATTATTATTGTTATGAGAGGAATATATAATTTTTCTCTCATCAATCTTTATAATATGTATTGTGAAATTGGATGAAAAGCGATGAAGAATTTAGCAAAAACTTAAAGAGAATCAAAACTTTGAAGCAAATATTCTTTGTATATGATTTTTTATTTATTAACTTATGAATGCATGATACAAATCTTTATATATATTCCTATATATAGAGGTCTCAAAACCTGATATTACTACCTCTGAATAATATTAAGTAGGCTCTTTCAAAATTCACTAAGATTTATATAGTCACTTTGACAACGACATATAATCAAGTGTCACTTTATCATCATATGATCTCTAAACTTTGCTTTAAATACTTTTTCAATTGAATTGAATTATTCTTGGTTGATATAAAAATTTCCGTAAACCCACCAGGCCACCACAAGTAATTAAAGCAACCGAACTGAAGCCCAAGTGATAAGTGATTCAATACCCACAGATGAAATCTTAGTACATTGTACATAGTGAATAGATTCTCATTGATTTGTTGATGATGACTAGCGACAAGCTGCATCTGCTATCATATCGATATTGCCATCAATTTGTAATAGATAATGCAACCTCAACATTCATGAAATTCTATAGAAAATGAATGTTATCATTAGTTTAGAAAATAAATAAAAATAATTACTATTTTATCAATAATAAAATCAAAAGTGAACTTTACAAATATTTTAATATTGTTAAGAACTCGTAAGGAAAAAAATCATCAAAAAAAGAGGATTTGATTGGTAACCTTATGTAAACAAGGCGGGTTAAGGAGATTTCAGAGGTTATAGAGAAGGCATGTAAGGAGAAGATGGTTAAAGTTGGCGGAAGAGAGATACGGATAAAATAAATAATGGTTATAATTGGTAATAAGTAGTTGAATAGTAAGAAAATTGTTATTAAAATAATAAAATATAAAATCAATTAAAATATAAATAACATTTTCAAAACAAAAATTCTTTTTATTTTTAAAATTTTCATTAGAAAATAAATAAATGCATATATATTTTTTTATAGGCTAAACGTCGGACGGTTGCCAAAACCGACTTGTTCTTTGGACGGTTGGCAATTATCCTTAATTTTTTCTTTTTCAAGCGCTCTCTGTAATCGTTTTCTCCAACCATCTCTTTTAATTTAATCACTTCTTCCAACAGCTTTCTTTTTTTTATTTTAAGAATGTAAAATTTATTCACCAAAAAAACGTTTTTACAATGACTGCTTCGTATTGTTGACCTTTAATTTCAAACTATTACATTTGTAAGAATCTGAAATTTTTTATCTTGTGGTAAACCACCACCTCAATCCGTCTTCAATTTTATTGTGATCCAGTTTTCTGATGGAAGAGACACAGTTGCGGATAGTTTTATTTATGAATCGAGTGAAGATACTTGCGGGAGGTAGTTGCTCTCCATGGCACCTCTTATTTCGTTCACGCCAAATAGAATGCACGGCAACTTGAAATGCATATTTGAATAAGAAAAGAGAAGTTGAGCTCTGTCATGCGTCAGTGAGTAGTGCCACATTATCTTCCCACTTCTTTGATTGGTAACTTTTAAGGCAGTTTAATTCTAACTACGGCGGTAGAAGATCACTAATCAAACCCTATATATAGGATGCAATTCGTTGGATTGGTTGGTTGAACCCCATATGTGGTAAGTTGTAACGCTCCATAAGTATTTCATTGAAGTGTCCAGTCACATTTTCTAAGGTATATATATATGTAGTATGTAGTCAAACATATTTTCCTAGGTATATAGTATGTAGTCAAAACAATTCAAAATTATCCATCAATCGTTTTAAATTTATGTATTGTTCTTGAACTTTAGATAACTTAGGGAAACTTTAGATAATTTAGTTAACTACCATGTGGTCTACTGAAGATGAAGAGAAGCGAGAAAGGACTAAAAGAGATAACATGTGATGTGTTATGAGAATTGTGTTATACACAATTATTTCCCAACCTGTCAAATTCGACTGTTTAGGATATAATAATTTCAATATTGTTTGTCAGTGTTTACTAAGTTGTCTATATATACTTAGGTTTGATTCATTTGAATATGGGTGGCATTCTTCTAGTTCATGAGCCCACACTATTAATAATGCATTAGTTGTCTATAGCTATATATTATAATATCACAACTAACGGAATAAAAATTAAAGAGTATTTTCAACAACAACAAAAAAAAATCAAAATTAACCTCACAGAAAAATTAACTAATTAGGTCAAATTTTTAAAACTTACCTTTATGATTAGTATATTTAAAAAAAAAAAAAAATTATGTGTATTATGTTAAAAATAAAAAATATACGTACATTAGGTGTAAATTTTAAAAGTTTCATGAAATGTTCATTTATTTTAGGTTGTCATGAAATGGTATCTCATGAATTTGATTATTTTAGACGATTTAATTTGTTATAAAATCTGAGATTATGATACATGTGCGTCTTGTGTTAAATATGAGATTATGATGTTTGAAATGGTTTGCTCTATGTTAAAAACAATGAAAACGTCCAAAATTATGTGTGTTTTATGTCTTCAGAATCACTAACATTGAAAATCTGGCTTCATGAGTTTTTTACTTCGTAACCAAAGGAAAGCTTTGTTGGTGTCTTTGTTCATAAAATAAATAAAAAAGACATGACAAAAACTCAAAACGTATAGGCGCACGTACACACAAGTTAACAAAAAAATAAACAACACACAAAAAGGTCTTCATAAAACGAAGTTTAAAAACAATGAGCTTGTAGTAAAATCGTTTGTGTGGTTGTTACGTTGAGAAAAAAAAATTCCGAAGAAATCGTTGAGTGTAACTGTGTAAGGAACATATATCAAATGCTTCCCAAGAGAAGTCAAACGCATGATTAAACGGTAATATTTGTTTTATTTATACGTTCTTTAACTAAATCATGTTTTTGAATATATAGTTTTTAGATCTATGTAGACGTTAAATTATTCGTTCTTCCGAATAAATCTAATTAAATGTTTTTGTACCCAAAATTTTGTGGTTGATTTAAAGACATGATTGATACTTTGTTAAATCATTGTATCTTTATAATTTAATCAATTACGCATGTAAATCTAAATAAACTTTGTTCTCAAGAAAGCATTCTAACACTTATGGAATAAACAACAGTAACTATTTAGTGGAAAGCTTTGTTCTCAACAAACAAAACATTCTACATTTTCCCAAAAACAACAATAACTATTCAATGTATCTAACTGCCGCTCAGCAGTGATGGGCGATCATGAAGGGGAGGGTTTTTGTCACCGATCGTGAAGTAGTGTTTGAGATTCGTTTCCAATCAATCGTCATGGTGTTCTTCATTGGAAGGCATCTAAATCACATTTATTGTATTTTTTGGGTGATTTTCTATCGGTTATTAATCCGATTTCTTCAATCTCTTTCGACAGGGATTTCCTTACATGGTGGTGTGGAGTAGTTTCCTTTTACTATCCACTACGCAGACATCTCTTGCGTGAGTTTTTTTCTTATTGCACGATGACGCTCCATCTTCATCGAGATCTCCACTTCTATTCAGATTGAGGGATGAATAATATATGTATATATGCCTTGAGACGATTCTGTCTCATCGCTATCTTATACAAAAACCCAACTTTTCTTATCCGCACAAATCTGGTGTATTTAAAAGATCAGTGGCAGAAAATGTTCAGGTAATGATGCTCATGGATTTTTCTATGTTGGTTATGAGAATTCCTCAAATTTTATTCGTCTCCACCATTTGGTTTGGAGATATAATTTAGGTATTCGACCATGACACCATTGGAATTGGGAGAAATAATGAGAGCACATCGCTTGAACGAATAAAATATATTTGATGTTTTTCAGTGATTTTACTCTATTGGATATGATATTATCGAAACAACCACCATGGAGGAGAAGACGGTTTGGAGTGGAAGATGCATCCTTGTTGTATGGCGACATTCGTATAGTCCTTAAAAATTAGTCTCAAATCTTATTTCTATCAAAAGAATCTGTAAATTAGATTCTTATTTGAAAAATATTTTTAGCTATTAATATTGGAAATATGTCAATGTAATACAACGAAAGAAAAGAAAGATAATAGTCAAAGATGAGATCGCATCAGATCGAATGCGAATATGAGGAAGGGAAGGATGGACACGTTTTAAGCGAGTAAAATTTCTCGGAAACAAAAAAATGTTAAAATTTACTTTCGTTGTTTTATCACATTAATTGTATTTTTACCAATTTTATGTATTTTTATGTAACTTGATTGTATATAAAAAAAGATAGGTGATAAAAAAAAACTATTCAATATATCTTACTTTCTTAACTAGGTCCAGTATAATATATATATATATATATATATGTGTGTGTGTGTGCAGTGTAACATACTAGAAATGGGATAACGATGCAAGACCTGATATTTCCCTTTATATTGTGGATCTAAATCAAGATATAAATAGTAGATGTAAAGATATACTCTGCGTCTATAGTAGTTATACAAATACATAGATTGGTTACTGTTTAAAGATTCTATTACCTCTTTCCAAAAATCTGTAAGAAATTAAGTGGCATCGACACATAGTCTGACGTTTTCTAGGGTTTTATCACTTTTAAATTGAAAATTTTGGTTGTCATAGAGTGACAGTGTACGGTTCTTTTAGAGGTTGCTTTAAACGTAATCGTCTTTTTCTTACACCTTGTTAGAATTAAGAATCTTTATACAATGCCACTATTTCCATTTGTACGGTATGTTGTTAGCGTTCCACTATTCTTAGAATGAAGATGTTTTTCAGTAATGAATTTCCTGTAAACTCACATTAGATTAGTCTGGTGCGAACTCATTATCAAATAGCCCAAATTGCATATCGATATCGCACATACTGAAAATTAAAATCTTGAAAGAACGAAATTGACAATCGGACCCTAATTAGAGGCGCTACCAAGTTCTAACTATACTAATGCATTTGAATTTCTAGACCAGATTTGTATGCAATAGTTTTATAATTATTGTTTATTCGTTAGTTTTAAGTTTTTAAAATTACGTGTTTACATACATTTTGCACACATGAATATAATGTCATAACGTTTAATTAATGGAACAATGAGATTATTCTCTATACTTTTTAAAATCGCTATAAGTTTCTTAAAGAAAAATATTACTAATGCTTATAAGTTATATTTTTCATCGTCTACAATTCACATACGCATGTTACTGGATTTAAATTCATGCTATAACATAGTGACAATCCTAAAGCCACTAGATAGATTACATATACCGTCGAATATCTACATGTTTTTCTTTTTGTTAAAACGAATGTCCAAGTAAACTTACGTATGTATATATAGAAAACAAATAGAAAATGAATCAGAACTATCATCTTATTTTGTCGTTAAGTAAGTCATTGCCAACATTTTCATGTTGTGTTGTATGATTGAAACAGCGCCAATAGGCAATAGCACACTACTACTAAACTTTACAGTGCCAACATGTTGAAATTGGGTCTATAAGACCATCTCCAACCATTAGAACCCCTAATGGGTTCTTATGAATATTTATAATAATAAATTTGATAATTTATGTTTTAAGAACCTTAGGAAAAGTTTATGATTTTGTGTTCCTCCAATGGAAGAAACCCAACTGGGGTTCTTAAAAAAAAATAAGCAAAAACAAACATCATCGTTTCTCAGCCGGTTCGTGTTCTTCAATCGTTTGCGTTGACTTTTGCGTCAACATCATCGTCTTCTTCCTCTGCTCCTCCTCCGCAATTGTTGCCGTCAAAACGGAATAACCCATCTGAAACAAACGGTAAAGCAACAACGAAGACATCCTCTTTAAAAAAAAAAAAAAAAAAAAAAAAACAACGAAGACATCCTCGCTCGATCTTTAACGGAATCAATCTCGTTATGATCGGTAAAATCAATACGTTTGATGAACGACAAAGCCTTATCAGGTTTATGTCTGAGACACAACAAGAGATTCGCTCGATCGAGCTCCGATCTCGTGCATCCGCGTCGTGTGTTTGATTGTTCAAATAAGAAAAAAAAAAAAAAAAATCCCACCAATCAGATGTTGACACGACAGGGGTTCTTAGAGGTTCTAAAAGTTCTTGCACAAGAACCGGTTCTAGTAATAAAGCCCATTAAATCTTTAATTTTTGAGCGATAAATGCTTAAGAACCTCTCCTAAACTCCTTGTTGGAGATGCTCTAATAGTTCTGGTTCTAACGTATCTCAAAAATCAAGTGATTAACCATGTTCTAGTCAGTTTCTCGAGTTTTGTCTTGGATCAATAGGACAACCAATCTTTACTATATGTGGATCACCACTTGGTTTGTAAAAGTTACTTTGATACCCGCAAAAAAAAAAAAAAGGAACCCTAAATATAGATGATATACATATCTAAAATCATGTTCAAAGAAGAAACAATGGGCAAGAAACATCTTCACGCATGATTTGCCAAAAATGTCACAGTCTCAAAGGCACACTTTTGCATTCGTCCCTTTGCCCCCACAAATCTTTTCTCTGCTTCTCTTTTTGTTGATAGTGATTCCCCTGTCTTCCCACCCACCCCCATTTTTTTCATTATTGTATATGTTTCTTTCCCTTTTTGTCTATTCATCACTTTAACCGGAATCTAGCTATTTCGGTTTTAGACTCGTTTAAGAAGTTTTGAACCGGTTTGATGTACTATACGTTCACATGATATCATTATCATGTGTTTAGTTTGTGCTCCGATGATTGGAGTTAGGGATTGTATGGATACGTGAGAAAGTTTCTAAAAATAAGTGGAAGACAGTGACTAATAAAGTTTAATTATTCGTTTTTTACAATATATATAAATGTTGATTACACATTCACCACAATAACAAATAATTGTACTTTAACCGCTTATAAAATATTCATCGGTCACTATATATACATTTGAGGAGGGATTGCTAACGTAAAAAGGAATTGTGGCCTAATATACGCTCTATATTCGAGTAGATTTATCGACAGTCTGACAAAAATTAAAATACTAAAGATTTGGAAGAAGATTTCAAAAGGTAAAGGTAAAATTTTATATATTTTGTTTTATTTATTATATATTAATAATTAATTTTTTTTTTCACTTTCTGAACTATCTATCTTCCTTGAGACATCACTATGTACAAGTGAGTCATCACTAAAACAAGTGAATGTACAACGGACAATTCAATTCATACTATTCAAACCGACGGCAGAGTCTTCCTCCACCATTTTCAAATGCTAGCTAGCCTTTCTTTGTCGTTTTCAAACCCTAATCTTGCCGGTGAAATCCTCTTATATTTATATTTTCAAAGTCTAACATTCGCCGTGTATATATAGTTCACTGATAATTTCAATTAAAAAAAAACATTAAAACAGTGGTTGATGGGATTTAAGAGTTACTAAAAACAATATATGGCATATTGAAAATGGCGGGTTTAGCTAGGAAGATTACTTTCAGCTAAGACTAAAAAAAGATATCTTAGTTTACAATATATACTATTGCAACATGAGAAGATTTTGTGTCCAAACAAGTATTAGTATAAATATTTCTATAATTTATCTTGATTAATTATATTTATTGTCAAATACCAATTATTTTGTAAACAATAAAAAAATCAGAGAAAATTTGAAAATAAAAAATTTCAGAAAAATATTAAATTCTAGATTTTAGAGATTTTAAGTTAGATATATCAAACGAGATTGTTTAACTTCCGCTAAATTTTCTGATTTATACATAAAATCATAATAATATCAAATCATACTATATTTTGATATTAGGTCCAAATTTTAAAAACTAAACACATTCATCAACAAAAATGCCCCACAAATCATTTGCTTTACTATAAACCATGCTAAAAAAACAAAATTATATAAAAACTTAATTAAAAAAATTGGTTTAAAAAAAAGTTATAAAAATTCATCTGCTCTACATTAAATCTATTAAAAATTATCTAGCGTGAGTGCGGGTTAGAATCTAGTTTATCTTTACAGAATAAATTTAAATTGAATTGAAGGTGCTTGTTGTATTTACCATGCATGTGTACAATAATCATTGAGCCAGTAACTATATAAGAAGAAATTCATTCTACAAATTATATCAAGAATATATTATGAATAAGTTTTAATAGACAAGTATCACTTTGTAAAATTAGTAGATCCATTTTTTTTAAGAGTAGAAATGTAGAACGAGTAAAAAAAAAAGGGTCATATTACTCCTTATACGGGCCCGATACGGCTCAACACATTGCGATCCAAACCAGTCTTATTCATTCCGATCCGACATATCTACATAACCCAATCAGCTTTTGGTATTGCCCTGTGATTGGGTGGAATCTACGTGGGCTATTCGGACATAAGACCGGGCCTATCTCACTCTTCTGAAATAAGCCCAGGCCTGTCTCACTCAGGGCCCTGACTTTCAATTTTTTTAATAAAAACAAAAAAACAAAAAAAAACAAAAAAAACAAAAAAATAAACGGGTATTTTGTTTCGTTTTCACCATTTTTTACTCGCTTTAAAATTTCTGTAAAAATAATTCCCATTTTTCATTCACAACTCACTATAAGAAATACGTCATTATAAAAAATAATTCCCACTTTCATTCACAACTCACTATAAAAAATAATTCCCATTTTTTGAGATTCTTTTGTATGATTTCATTTCTTTGTCATCTTTTCTCGTCATTTTAAGTCCTAATGAAACCACTACGTTCTAATTTTGTTCTCGACGTATTTTTTATAGAATCTCAAAAAAGTTTCTATAAAGTGACAATAGATTTAGTAGGTTTAGGTCCAAAGTAACGTGATTATATAGTTAAGAAAGTTCACTATCTCTAAAAACAATCTATGTGTAAATTTATTGAACAATATATGATATCTGCTAATTAAAATCTTTAGGAAGCTTCGTGCTAATAGACCTCGACGTTTGTCTCTGTCTCTCGTTAACTTGGACCACTCGAAATCGAGTTTTGGAATACGGATCACGATTGCTTTGACCTTTTGGGCTTGTCATAGGACGTTTTATTTGGTCGGTACAATCGTAATCTCTAAAAAATATCACTTTAGTTAAACTTGGTTTTTTTCCTGTTGAATCATCAATTCATCATCCTATATAGGCTATATATAGCATATACAACTATACATTAATTCCTATACATTAGTTCACTAAATGCTAACTCGTGTGCGTAAATTACTATAATGTACTACTCTTGGAGTATATTTGTGTCTGAGTATATGAATATTTGCATATATATATATATATATATATATATATATATATATTTATATATTTATATATAGTTTGTTGTAAAATAATTGGTATTTTGCACACAAAAAAAAGTATTTTTTTAATTTTTACATAGGTTTTTAGCATTTTTGTTATTATTCATGACAATTTAGCCACTGTACAGTATGACATATATACGTTTGTGGACGGTACTCGGGTACATAAAGGAAGATGTATTTTTGTTATTTACACGTTGTAATCACATGTAATGCAATTTTTATCATATAAATACACGGCATTTTTAGTATGCAACGTAGGTTTATGTTTTGATACATAAATATCCAAAGAATATCCGTAGAACAGTTAGCATATATATATTCCCACCACTATCTCAAATTTCATTTTCAGATATAAAGTTATGCTGTTATTCAAAGTAGAGCAATCCATACTAATATATATATATATATATATATATATATATATATATATATCGGAAAAAATGACACTAGTAAATAAAAGTATAATTAGATTTTAAACATGCGTGTCTGTGCGGGATAAATTTATTATAATATGTAAAATGTTAAATTCGAAGTAAAAACTAATTTAAGTGTTACTGATTCAAAAATATGTTTGATTTACAATTTTTAAATTTATAATAGATTTAATAAATGGGTGGCAACGTGTAAATATTTGACAACAAATTTAATTTATGTTTTAAAAATAAGAGATTTTTAAAAATAGATTCCAAAAATGTTCATATTTTAATAGTATAAATTACCTATAGATTAAGATATATTATGATGCTACCGTGTGGTTCGAGTTCGTCTAGAAGATGTGACTGAATCATGCAAAATAATATATGCGTACGTACGAATCTTCTTTGCCATACGGATACTGTTGTTTGTTTTTCTCTCAGCTTTAAAAGTATACCACTTATATTATATACCATGTGAGATAGTCTGAGAAAAGGACAAACTATAGATGTGAGTTGGTAAAGTTTTTAGTGGATAGTAGGAGTAAAATATAGAATTGAATGAGAGAAATTTTATTTGATATATACACCTCATATTAATGATAAAAACTTAATATTGGTCTATTTGTTTCTTTCGTCCGACTCTTTTTTTTCTTTTCATAAAAACTTTCCGACTCTTGAAGAAATTAAAAGGTTATATACAAAACTTGCATTGCCCTTTCACATTTTCTAAAGCTCAAATAACCTTTAATACTATCGTTTGATGCATGTTTACTTGATTACACAATATAAATATATATTGCACACCTCATAAAAAGAAAACCAAAACCAAAAACTTAATCTTCAATATATATGTAATATATACAAATATTATTAGAAGTTAAAGTTTATTATGTCTTGGAGCTGAAAATAAAATAAAAAGCTCGATCAGAAAAATGATAAAAAAAATATACTATAATCTTGCGAACTATTTTGATTCACAATTTTCTTTAAAGGGTTAATTGGTGAAATGGCCAAAGTGGCACAAGATTACAAGCTCCCACCATAAATTAGGCAGATGTCCAAATTGTAAGTATAGATTGACAAAAATGCTCGTGAACACCAGTTTTAGGACTAGCCGAATTTGACATAAAATAGATGAATACGATTTAAGAGATTCTATAACTCAAAATAAAATTCTAATCCATTTAGCAAATATAATTCAGTTTTCTAATCATTTTATTTTATTTGAGTTGAGTGATTTTAAATTAATGATAATCTATTTTAAAACAAATATAGTATGATGGTTGTCGGATAAAATAAATTATTCCATTTGAAGTTTATATGATTCCATTTGTCTTGTGATTTATAATTTGATACGATAAAGTCGCTGAAAAAATAAATGTTTCCATTTGAAATTTATATGATTCCATTTGTCTTGGGATTTATAATTTGATACGATAAGGTCGCTGATAAAATAAATTGATACGATAAGGTATTTATTTAAATGATTCTATTTCCATCCGTCGGAATCTTTGGTTGGCCATTTTGTTCTTAGATTCGGGAATCAAATAAAGAAATAAATAAAACAGATTCGGGAGTATAAATAGTTAAATACTGGTTAAAAGCTTGTTATGATAAGACCGTAATAGGCATTGTACATTTAAGTCAAAGGACAGAAATCTGAAATATATTTCTGGCTCCTTCCACAATTATTGGGGGTTTTCACCAAATACTTTTGTTTTCTAAAACTCATTTCTTATATTTTAAGGCTGGTTGTTTAATTTATAGTGTTTACTTTTTTAATCCCTTTTTAGACAAAACCTCCTACTTGCTTTAGTAACTCAAAGGAAAAATGTTTTCTCCCATAGGTATACTGTTTTCATTTTATGTATGGAATTACAAGTATAAATTAAAGGAGAATAGAAATTATATTACTTTTCCTCATAAATATGAAGCGAATCAGCATATCCTTGGGCATATTCCACATCTGCCCGTAATCAGTTGTATAAACTTGCATCATATTTTCTTAGATGCTTTCGTACAAAAGCATAAGATAAAAAAAAACAATATTAAAGAAGCCAAAAAAGAAAAAAAGCAATGTCGAATAAGAATTGGTGACCATCAGTCCACTTTAAAGTCACCAGGACCGTACACATGTAGTCCCGTTTCTAATTTCGTATGACAAAGTACGATATTAAAAAAAAAAACTCATTTTTGAAGAATTAGTAAGCATACACATTCATGTATCGGTTCGGATTCGATTCGGTTCTTTCAGGTTTCAGATATTTCAATACTAAAAATTTAGGATCCATTCAGGTTTTTTTTTTTTTTTTGGGTCAGGTTTGGTTTGGTTTCGTCCGAGTTCGGATCAGTTTCAGATATCCGAAATTTATTCCAAATATTCGACAAAAAATAAAAAATAGTTTAATTTAAATAAATTTTTGTTATTTTTGTAAAAAAATGTTTAATTTTGACAAATATAATTAAGATTTCTTTAATATTTTGAGTATTTTGGTTATTTCGGCCTAACATAATTAATATATTTGTTTTATAATTGTAAATATGAGTATTTTTATAACGTCAAGTCTAAATATATATAATATTTTAGATATATAATTATATTTCGAGTACCCATTCGGATTTCGGTTCGCTCTGATTCGGGTATCCAAAGTATTTTGTCAATCTTCGGTTCCAGTTCAATTTTTCGGTTCCGGGTATTTTGTTTTTGATTTCAAATTTTTATTAGAAACTCTTTTTGATTATCGTACAAAAGCATAAGATAAAATAAAACAAAAAACAATATATATATTATTTACTCTTTTTGTTTAATTTTGTCCCCATAATATGGTTGCTAAAATATTATTATCTGTTGTAAAAACTGTAATGTCTGTTTTTTTGTTGTCAATTCATAATCTCATATAGTGAAATTAAAAAGGATTCCAGAAGATTTTTTTTATTTTTTTGTGAAGGAGAGTTTTGTGCTATAAATAAGCTACAACTACACATCGAATGGACTAGTATTTTTTTTTCTAAGGCTTTTAATAAACTCTTTTAGAAAAACAAAAGAACTGTCAAACTTTATCACACGTCTCTTCTCTTTCCATCGTCTTCCTCGTGAACGGAAACTTCTGGTCTTTTTTTGTTTCCACCTGTTTTTGGGTTTCACGAGATACTTCCATTCTACTACGCAACTCTTTTTTTTTTTTTTTTTTTTTAAATTTCCCCATTTTCCGTAATTAATCTAAAGGTGAATCTACGTGTTTCACTTCCAGCTTTATCGGATTCTATCTCCTTGATTTTCGCCGATTGTGTCAATCTGGAAATTTCTGGGGATTAAAGAGGGTTGGGGGGGGGGGGGGGGGAGAGAGAGAGAGAGAGAACCATCAACTGACCATGGCTACGGGAAATTTGAAGAAGATGGCTTCCATTGATGCTCAGCTCAGGCTTATTGCTCCTGCGAAGGTTTCCGAAGACGACAAGCTTGTGGAGTACGATGCTCTGTTGTTGGATCGATTTCTGGATATTCTTCAGGATCTGCATGGCGAAGAAGTCAGAGAATTCGTATGTTTCCTTGTTCTCTCAGATCATTCTCACTCTTTCTTAGTTGTTATCTGAACTGGGTTTGTGTTAAAAACTCAACTTTGAGATACATTTAGGTTGCTCATCAGTAAATCATGATGTGGGTTTGTTGCTTCTGCTTAAATTATCCCAAAATTTCAAACCTTTTTTTGTGTGAAATCAGGGCACACTGTGCATCAGAAAGTCACTGTTTTGCTAATTCTGGCTTTATGAGTTTTTGTACTTTGTCATTCCTTTTTTGCTTCAATGGCTCTCATCGAGTTTGTATCTGTTTTCAGTTTTACTTCCGTTCTGAATCAGATTAAAAAAACTTGTTTTGTCTAAAGGTTCAAGAATGCTACGAGGTTGCTGCTGATTACGACGGAAACCGCAACACGGGGAAGCTAGAGGAGCTTGGAAATATGCTGACGAGTTTGGATCCAGGAGATTCAATTGTAGTAACAAAATCATTCTCCAACATGCTTAGTTTGGCTAATCTGGCTGAGGAAGTCCAGATTGCGTACAGGCGCAGGATTAAGAAACTCAAGAAAGGCGATTTCGCTGATGAGGCCTCTGCAACGACGGAATCCGACATTGAAGAGACTCTCAAGAGGCTTTTGCAGCTTAACAAGACTCCTGAAGAGGTCTTTGATGCTCTTAAGAATCAGACTGTTGATTTGGTCTTAACCGCTCATCCGACTCAATCTGTTCGTCGGTCTTTGCTCCAAAAGTTTGGAAGGTTTGTTACTTTTTTTTCGACTCCTGCCATTTTGATTCCTTGCGACTTGTTTTTACTGATGTGTTTTGTTTCGATGTTTTTAGGATTCGTGATTGTTTGACACAGTTATATGCAAAGGACATTACTCCTGATGATAAGCAAGAACTTGATGAAGCTCTGCAACGAGAAGTATACGCAACTAAAGAACCCAATGAAGCTTTTTTTTTGCTTGAATTTCTACTAAAACTCTGTTTTTGTTGCACCAGATTCAAGCTGCTTTTCGCACTGATGAAATCCGAAGAACTCCTCCTACACCGCAAGATGAAATGAGAGCGGGTATGAGCTACTTCCATGAGACAATCTGGAAAGGAGTTCCGAAATTCTTGAGACGTGTTGACACGGCTTTAAAGAACATTGGAATCAACGAGCGTGTTCCTTACAATGCGCCTCTTATTCAATTCTCTTCTTGGATGGGCGGAGACCGTGATGGTACACTCTTCTTTTCTTCTCTTTGAAGTTTGAACCATTAATGCATGAATTGGTTCTAATTACTGGAAACGTTTCTGAATCCAGGAAACCCGCGAGTAACTCCTGAAGTTACAAGAGATGTATGCTTATTAGCAAGAATGATGGCTGCTAATCTCTACTTCTCCCAGATAGAAGATCTTATGTTTGAGGTAACATAAAGTTAAATCTCATCATAGCTTTTTGGTTTCTTTGGATGCTAATGTTGGAGCATTGATCTTGATTGTTTGCAGATGTCCATGTGGCGTTGCAATGAGGAACTTCGTGTTTGTGCAGAACGTCAAAGGTGTGCGAAAAGGGATGCAAAACACTATATAGGTATGTGTGCTACCTTCTGTCTAGTTTTAGATGTGTCCAAGCTCTTTAAACGGTTGTTGTATTATGTTTGATGTATGACCGGTTTTTGGATGGCTGTAGAATTTTGGAAACAAATTCCTTCGAATGAGCCATACCGAGCTATTCTCGGAGATGTGAGGGACAAATTGTACAACACACGTGAGCGTGCACGCCAGTTATTGTCGAGCGGAGTTTCAGACATTCCTGAAGACGCGGTTTTCACAAGTGTGGACCAGGTGTGTTTTCTTGCTGTTTGCAGATCAACTAGAGGTGTTTTAGATAATCTGAAACTGAACCAGAAAAACCAATCCGAGAACAGAAACTGAATCCAAAATGAAACTTTAATTCCTTTGAAAATTGGTGACATATTTGATTGAAAACATTAACCGTACCAAACTGATGCATAGTTGATTTGATTTGGTAAATCCCGAACCAAGGCTGAACCAAAACATGGATGAACCTCCCTAAACGTTGTTTCTTGTCTGATTGGCTTCTCTAATTTTCTAACCTTTGATTGTTTCTGTTTCTTTCCAAAGTTTTTGGAGCCACTTGAGCTTTGTTATAGGTCGCTCTGTGATTGCGGTGACAGACCTATTGCTGATGGAAGCCTGCTCGATTTCTTGCGCCAAGTGTCCACATTTGGGCTTGCGCTTGTGAAACTTGATATCCGTCAAGAATCTGAGAGACACACCGATGTCTTGGATGCTATCACGCAGCACTTAGGCGTTGGATCTTACAAAGAATGGTCAGAGGATAAAAGACAGGAGTGGCTCTTATCTGAGCTAAGCGGAAAACGCCCTCTCTTTGGACAGGATCTTCCCAAAACGGAAGAAATTGCGGATGTATTGGACACTTTCAAAGTCATTTCAGAGCTTCCTTACGATAGTTTCGGGGCTTATATTATCTCAATGGCCACTGCTCCATCAGATGTGCTCGCTGTCGAGCTCTTGCAACGCGAATGCGGGATCACTCGTCCTCTGAGAGTTGTCCCGTTGTTTGAGAAGCTAGCAGATTTAGAAAATGCCCCTGCTTCGGTTGCCCGTCTCTTCTCCATAGAATGGTACAGAAACCGGATCAACGGTAAGCAAGAAGTCATGATCGGGTATTCCGACTCGGGCAAAGATGCTGGCCGTTTATCTGCGGCTTGGCAGTTATACAAGACTCAAGAAGAGCTCGTGAAGGTTGCGAAAGAATTTGGAGTCAAGCTCACAATGTTTCACGGGAGAGGTGGGACTGTAGGGAGAGGAGGTGGACCGACCCATCTTGCTATCTTGTCTCAGCCTCCGGATACCATTCACGGGCAACTGAGGGTAACAGTTCAAGGAGAAGTTATTGAACAGTCTTTCGGAGAAGAGCACTTGTGCTTTAGGACTCTTCAGCGTTTCACGGCTGCTACACTCGAGCACGGAATGCATCCACCGGTTTCCCCTAAACCAGAGTGGCGTGTCCTCATGGATGAAATGGCTGTAATTGCAACTGACGAGTACCGTTCTGTTGTCTTCAAGGAGCCTCGCTTTGTTGAGTACTTCCGTCTGGTAAGTTCTTAACCAATTCACTCTTCCTTAGCAATTTTGTAGCTAAAACTTCGAAATTTGGGTTTGTGTTATAGGCGACACCGGAGCTTGAATATGGAAGGATGAACATAGGAAGCCGACCATCAAAGCGAAAACCGAGTGGAGGAATTGAATCTCTACGTGCAATCCCGTGGATCTTTGCATGGACCCAGACGAGGTTTCACTTGCCAGTGTGGCTAGGCTTTGGAGCCGCATTCAAGCGCGTGATCCAGAAAGACGGGAAGAATCTCAATATGCTCAAAGAGATGTACAACCAGTGGCCTTTCTTCCGTGTCACAATCGATCTAGTCGAAATGGTTTTCGCCAAAGGAGACCCTGGAATCGCGGCTCTGTATGACCGCCTGCTCGTCTCTGAAGAACTCCAACCGTTTGGTGAACAACTTCGAGTTAACTACCAAGAGACCAGACGCCTCCTCCTCCAGGTATAACTTACTTCCACTATAGCCGTTATGGATGTTCATTCCGGGTTTTGGTCCGACTTTTCAGTTCGGTTTTATGAATTTGGTGATACATAGAAGTCGGATAGAGACCGCGAAAAACGCTAACTAACCCTCTTTACCTTCCCAGGTTGCGGGTCACAAAGACATTCTAGAAGGCGACCCATACTTGAGGCAAAGGCTGCAGCTACGTGACCCATACATCACGACATTGAACGTGTGCCAAGCCTACACGCTCAAGCAGATCCGAGACCCAAGCTTCCACGTCAAAGTTCGGCCTCACCTGTCTAAGGACTACATGGAGTCTAGTAAACCAGCGGCTGAGCTCGTTAAGCTGAATCCGAAGAGCGAGTATGCGCCGGGACTTGAAGACACCGTTATACTCACCATGAAGGGTATAGCCGCCGGTATGCAGAATACCGGTTAAGGCTGTTTTATTATCATTTCACCGTCTTTTGTACCGTTCCCTGAATCTCTGCTGCTATGTATTATTCTATGATGTGATGATAATCTCTCTAAATCCTCTGTACGCTTTTTTATGAGTATGATATTTTCTTGTTATTCTACTGTTGTTTTGTTATTATCAGTATTACCAAGAATAAAGGAAAGAACTAAGTGACTCAAAAAACATTAACTAAGGTTTTTATGTCGAGAGCAATTGTATTCTATTCCATATTTTTGGTAATTTAGAAAAGGTTTTATCATTTTTACTGAGGGAAAACATGTCATATATTCTATCAATATAATTCGTGTTTAAAAAATATTAAAAATTAACAAAAGTGTTTAAAACTAAACTCTAAACTTTAAAAGCTAATCCTAAAGCCTCTTAAACCTTAATACCTAAAAGCTAAACCGTAAATCTGAGATACTGTACTCTAATCCCAAAAAAATAGTTTTTGTTTAATTTGAACGTTTTTAGCCTTTATCTTAATTGTGTTTTTTTTAAGAAACGTATATTTGATAAACAAAATTAGTGTTATGGTTTTTTTTATTGGTACAGCACAAGCGTACGTGAGTGGTTTGAAACAGTTTAGCTTTTGTTGGATATGCTGAAAGCTTGGATGTTGAAAGTCTCTGCAATTTGTACAATTTTACAGGCTTGCTTATTTACATGAATCAATAGAACCAAAAGTGGTCCACAGAGATATAAAAGCAAGCCATATATTGATTGATGATGATGACTTTAATGAAAAGCTCTCTGACTTTGGGTTAGCCAAGCTCTTGGACTCGGGCGAGAGTCACATCACAACCAGGGTCATGGGAACCTTTGGGTAAAGTCAAAAACTCTGTACCCTCCTGAGGCTTTTATGGTTATTTCTTATCATGTTCAAACAATGTCCTTACAAAGAAATCATTGCTGTTTATTTGGTTCTTGTTTCAGATATGTAGCACAATATGCTAATACAGGTCTGTTAAACGAAAAGAGCGATATATATAGCTATGGTGTCTTGCTTCTTGAAGCTATAACTGGACAAGATACGGTTGATTATGGACGACCTGCTAATGAGGTGAGGCTTAATTAATCGGTCTTGCTTTTGCTGTGGTATAAAAAAAAGTTATGAAATATGTTGATTTTCTTGGAATCTTGAATGGATTTGTGTATTGGCAGGTGAATCTTTTTTAATGGCTAAAGATGATGGTTGGAACAAGAAGAGCTGAAGAAGTTGTGGATCCAAGACTTGAACCTAGACCTAGTCAAAGTGTTATTGAAACGTGCACTTTTGGTTTCGCTTAGACAGAGAAACGTCCTCGAATGAGTCAGGTTGCGCGGATGCTTGAATCCAAAACCATAACGTCATACATCTCGTGAACTTTGCAACTCTGCTCCATCTGCAGAACAAGTATGAATTATTAGCTAACCTAGAGTGAGGACAGGAGTCCGATTTGTTGTGAGTGTGACTTCTCATTTATAGGTTATGTGCGAGTGTTGGCTTAACTTCCAAGGTAAAAGACTTGAAGGGAGTGAATGAAACGCTTAAGGATATGCAAAAACAACTATCAGAGGTCAATGAACAAGGTAAAATACTTGATGGGCTAATAATGGAGAGTTCCGGCAAGTCAACGGTTCCACATAAGGATATGCAGAAACAACTCAATGAACAAGATAAAAGACTTGAAGGGAGAATGAATGAGAGACGCATAAGGATATGCAAAAATAACTCAATGAAGAAGGTAAAAAACTTGAAGGGAGAATGAATGAGACGCATATCCTAGAAACAAGTCAATGAATAAGGTAAAAAAAAGACTTTCATAGAGGCGAGTTCCTGCAAGTTAACGGTTTCACAAGAGGACATGGAGAAACAACAACTAGTCAACTACAGGAAGCTCTCTACCTTGAACACTCCCTAAGAGTAAAACTAAACTAAACAATATGTTTTTAATAAGTAATGATAGTTACATTTATTGAATTTGTCACTTTATAGATTAAAAAAATATGTCTCAAATAACTTTCTTATATGCTTAGTACTATATAAAACGAAGGATTTTATAATAAATCATAATGTGGAATGTTTATTTTTAGCTCAATGATAAACACATAAATGATAACGGAGCTGTCAAAAATAATAATTATATGTTGTTGTTGACTTATAGATATCACAATATACGTCGATAATCACATACAGCTGTTTTGCATTTGTTATTCTAATAGAAAATGTTTAAAATAATTGTATTGTTTGAGAAAAATTATCGAAAAATATAATATCTTGGTATTTTAAAACTATTGAAAAAAATTTATAAACAATTCTAAAAATTAAATAAAAGATTATTAGTTTTTCGTGACATCTTAATTTATCAAATACATATATCATAAGGATTATTCTGGTCACAATTTTCGCATTTAGCTATTGTACGTCTTTTGTAGTCCGAACCTGTTTGTTGATAAACCACAATTAAACCAAATGAAAATGTGAGGTTTCTTGTTTTTATGAAAAGTTTTTTTTTTTTTTTTAACTTACAACCATTAGATTCTTCCATTTCACATCAGATTGAGTTATATATGACCTGTTTTTTATGTTATACTTCCTACGGCTTTTTTTTTGGGATAAATTATATACTTTCTACGGCTTTTGTGTTGGTTATGGCTAAATTTTAAATGAGAAGTGAGTACCTCACTATATCTCTTTAGTCCTTATATGATGTATGCAAGTGTTTCAACACTTTATTGTTCTCTAGGTGGCTATAGTGAAGTTGTAAGAGAAGCAAAAACACGGTTTTGGAAACTAGATACAGAGATGCCACCTGAGAGTTCTTTATATTTTTGTCATTATGAACATATACTTCTACTGCCAGAGGAGAATGATCTCTTTGTATCGGAATATGATGATGAATGGCACGATGCTTGTTTATGAGTATGTGAATAGTGGTAACTTAGAACAATGGTTACATCATGAGGCAACATGGAAATCTCACTTGGGATGCACGGATGAAGATCATTTATAACGCAAAATCATCTTTTTTGCATCGATCAGTTAAATTTTTTAACAAATTTCTATTGGTCCATCAAAAAAAAAAAATCTTCTCTTTTGTTCATTATTTGAGAAAATATTTATTTATTATGGGAAGATAAAGTACTATTAAAATGAGTGGAATGGTGGATAGAGGCTGATGATGTGTCGGAAGATGGTTGGAGAGAGGAGAACCACTAGACCCCACAAGGAATATTATTATGACATAAACTCACTTGCTGACACGGATTTTTAAAAATTAATCACCCCGTCAAACCAGAATTAATTACGGTTTTGTCCCGGCTCAAATCTCTCTTGTGTTCTTTCTTTCGTTTGGAAAAAAAAAACAGCGATCTTCGAGAGACAGACTCGGATCAGTCGAAAAAGCTTTGGAATTTGATACTTTGATTTCTAAAATCTTGATAATCGATCATGGGTTCTGGTAAAGAGCGTGACACTTTCGTCTACCTCGCTAAGCTTTCTGAACAGGCTGAGCGCTATGAAGGTAAGGAATCGTGTACTTCTTCTTCTCTCTCGAATGGGTTCTGTGATCTTCTCGTAATTAGGTCCTTTGTCTTTACATCTTCTTAGCTCGATTCTGTGTCTGGTTTTACCGAATATTGATTTTATCAAAAGGATCGTTTGGTTTGATCTTTAGAAGTCGATGGTTTTCGTTTTCGTATCGTTTTGATTGTACGAGAGGGGATTTTTCGGTCTGAGCAAGGAATTGGATTCAAGGGTTTCGGTTTTTTTCTTAGATTGGTATAGAAAATGTGATTTCTTTTTCACAGAGATGGTGGAGTCGATGAAAAATGTTGCGAAATTGAACGTTGATCTGACGGTGGAAGAGAGGAACTTGCTCTCTGTGGGATACAAGAACGTGATCGGTTCAAGGAGAGCTTCGTGGAGGATTTTCTCGTCGATCGAACAGAAAGAAGCAGTGAAAGGGAATGAGGTTAATGTAAAGAGGATCAAAGAGTATATGGAGAAAGTTGAGTTAGAGCTTTCAAACATATGCATTGATATAATGTCTGTGTTAGATGAGCATCTGATTCCATCGGCTTCTGAGGGTGAATCAACTGTCTTCTTTAACAAGATGTAAGCTAATAATGATCTTTACTTTATGTTAAACTTCAGATTAAAAAGTTCTGTGTCTAAAGATTTGTTTGGTTTTTCGCAGGAAAGGTGACTATTACCGCTATCTTGCGGAATTCAAGTCAGGGAATGAAAGGAAAGAGGCTGCTGATCAGTCTTTGAAAGCCTATGAGGTGTTCTGCTGGTGGCCTATAGTGTTTACTGATCACTGGATATTCTCGGTTTTCTTCGCTTTACTCTTTTGAGTTTTTCTTTTTTCTGTCTCCTTTACAGATTGCTACCACTTCTGCTGAGGCTAAACTCCCTCCTACACATCCTATCAGATTGGGTTTAGCCTTGAATTTCTCTGTCTTCTACTACGAGATCATGAACTCACCTGAAAGGTTTAGAGAGTGTTAGTTACTAAGAACATAAAAGAGTCACTGTTTCAGGAATTTGAGATTGTTTTCTGTTTTCTACCCAGGGCATGTCACCTTGCTAAGCAGGCGTTCGATGAAGCTATCTCAGAGCTTGACACTTTGAATGAGGAATCCTACAAAGATAGCACCTTAATTATGCAACTCCTTAGGGACAATCTGACCTTGTGGACTTCTGACATCCCGGAAGAAGGAGGTGATGATCACTCTGGACCTACGCAAGCTCTTAAACTATAATGTTTTCATGTCCTACAAAAGTCTTTTTGGGTGCTTTTCCATTCTAGGTGTATCTGTTCATTGTCACTTCTTTCGTGTGGTGCTGTTTTGCTTAAGACTAAGCATATCCATGGACATGCTTGATGATAATGCTTGATGATAGATAGTTGAAATAGCATCCTGCAATGATTGTCTGTTTCATAATGATTCGTATTTAGCTGTTGATTTCAAATGTTTATTTGGCCTATATGTGCAGCAGATGATGCCCATAAGACAAATGGTTCTGCTAAACACGGTGCAGAGGTAAAATAGAAGAGATTCCTTTCCTTGGGGTGAATTGGATAAGTCGATTCTGATACAAGATCTTATTTGCTCTTAATGCAGTGATCTGATGTGTGTGCACCCGCAGCAGCTGCTCTGGACAAACATGTTTCAAGAACAACCGAATGCGGGGTGAATAATAGCGAAACGTAGAGTTCCCTCTGTTTTCTGTATCATTATTGTCTATGTTGTACTCTGGTTAGTCCCAAATCTCTCTGGCTTGAGTGTATTGCATCATCCTGATGCCCGTCTCAGGACACTGTCTTCTTATTTGTAATTTGTAAGTCACTACTGTCTTCTTCACCCAGTGCTCTTCTCTCTTACTATTTGTCCCTATGGATCCAATCTTATATCCCTTGATTTCTGCTTATTTTTTTCCTCTGATTCATGATCTGTCTCTGGTTGAAGCAACCACACCAAACAGAATAACTCTGCACTTTTTTCACAGCTCTTTCGTCATTAATGGAGAATCTAGCATGCACAAAATCAGTATCTGTTGCGTATTTATATAACACAAGCCAACCATAAATCGATAATGAAGCTTGCATTTCTTGAATTCTTCTGAACATTTACGCATTGAGCAATATAGCCAAACCAAGCAGAGTCAAACTCCAAAAACAAATATAGAACAAAAAAAAGAATGAATAATTTGTTGAATGATAGAATAGCTCTTTCCCATCTTCTATAAGATTTCTTCTCTTAAGTCTTAAAATAGGCTCTTGGGATCAAATTATAGGGAAGCAGAGAATGATGATGATAGGCTTTTCAAATTATAAGAGGAAGTGCTTTATAGAGTCCTCTAGAAACTGGTGGCTCGGACAAATCATCTCCTTCACTTTGTCTCCATTCTTGTACATCTTAAATGTCGGAACTTTCCTGATACTCTCTGCCTTCGCCAACGCCAAGCTCTCCTCCACATCCACCTAACAACATTTCATTTTCTCGGTTAGAACATTGCGAGACATAGATTATATGACTTTAGAAGAAACTGTGATATAAAGATGACATTTTTGGAGGGTGGTCTTACCTTAAAGAAATGTACTAATGGATACCGGAGGCATAAAGTGTTGATGAAGGGAGAGATTTCTTCGCATTGTCGGTTTGATGATGATTTGAAATGAAACACAGAGACACCTGAAGAAAAATGTTTCCACTTGAGCAAGACTTATACAAAATCTCAACCTTTCAGACAAATTGGAGTTTCAGTTTAAAACTTACCGGGAAGTGCTACCGCGCTCTTGAACTTATCCAAAGTCGAAACTGCTTCAACTTCGTTATTGCATCCTAAGCTTTGAGATTCTTGACTTCTGTTCATCAGCGCGGTTTTCGCTCTCTCTAGAGACTCTGCAACTTCGCTGTCTCCTGGAAGTTCCCTTCTCACGAACTCATAATCTCTAACCGCGTCCTCCCATCGACCAATCTATATTTCAACAAACATTGTCATTTATATACACTACGAAATTCGGTTGTTCTAACTGATCAAACTGAGTTCTAATTTCACCTTTCCATATGAAGCAGCCCTTCGTAGAAGTGCCTTGATGTAATTAGGGTGGATTTTGAGGGCTTGGTTACAGTCTTCAACAGATTTCTCCCACAAACCGAGTTTATACCAACACGCTGCTCTGTTGCAGTACAAAACCGAGTTGGAATCATCGTGTTTGAGACCGTCTCCATAAGCTACGCTCGCTTCCGAGTATCTCCCTGAACTAAATAGCTCATTACCACGCGTACGTGCCCTCACAACCATCTTCACATTGTTTAAAACCGATACGAGCTCGGGATTGGTCTGATCGAGCATTGCAGCTCTCTCTGTCTTTACAACCGCGTTCTCAAATCTGCAACAAACCTATCATATCTACTCACTCACTGGAGAAAATCAAACAAGCAACTAACAAAAATAATAATAAAATATCCTAAGAATCACAAGGTTTCAGAGCTTCGAAAGCTCACCTTCCTAATGCCATATCAACTTGAGCTTGGATACAGAGCACATAAGCCTCAACCACCATACCAAAGAATTTCGCCTGTGGTTGAGAATGGTAATGATGATGATGATCCAATCTTGGAATGGAAGAAAGACAAAAATCCGAATCCTCTATTTGGTTAAGACGCAAAAAGGCTTCGGCTTTACAAGCTACAAGCTGTCCAAATCAATCGAAAAAACCTCATTGTTAGTTGAAAATATTTACAAGCAAATGCAACAAAGCTGGCTTATGCTATGGCGATGATCTCTAACCTGAGGAGACGAATCGGCTCCGTTTGCAATGGCTGCATCGGTTTCTTTTATGGCGGTTTTCCAATCTCCAATCTTTCGGGCTTCCCAGCATCGCCGGAGTTGCTTCTCCAGCGTCTGCAGCCGTTGGAGATCAGCTTGATCCGGACATTGCCCGGAAAAACAAAGATGACGTCTTGCGTTCTCAGCTTCTCCCAATCTATACCAACAAAGATAGATTAAAAAAAAAAACCAAAACCTTTTTTTCAATCATCACAATTCTCAATCTTTACCTGAGATAGAGTGAAGCAAGTCTTTGGTGAGCTCTGTAGTAAGACGGATCGAGCCTGACAGCTTCAAGGCATTCTTTGACGGCTTCTCCTAACCGTCCTGACGCCGTTAACGCCGCCGCTCGGTTGCTTCTGTAAGCTGCATTTTCCGGCGACAATGAGATTGCTCTATCGTAAAGCGAAAGAGCTTCGGAGAAGTTCCCTCTTCTGTACATATCGTTCCCCAATCTCTTCAACTCCTCCGGGTTTTCACCGTTTTCCGCCGCTCTCGCCGCCGCGTTATTCGCCTTTCCGTTGCTTCCTCCGCCGCTTCTCACGACGTTTCCGTGTCCGTAATTTCCGGTTCCCGTGCAGAGAGTCTCGGTTCTGCTTGAGGTCCGAGTCGCCATTACGGTTTTCAAGATCCGACCCGACGGGCAAATGTTTCCGGCGGGTAAAACGCCGGGACTCGGCGACACTGCGGACGTCGCGCCGCTACCACCACCGGAGCTGTGACTCGTTGCTGAGTAGAAGCTAGAGCCGGAGAAGATTAATGGCGTTCCAGTCGAAGCGGATCTTCTATGACCCGGTTTAAGATTCCGGGCCGTCGGCATTCCGGATCCGGGTACAACGGAGCTTGAAATCTCCCCGGAGTGGCTCTTACCCATCTGAGAAGTCACCGACAGTTTCCCAGAAGCAGAGCCAGAGGAGCCGGAGCTGCTAGTGGGAGTCGCTGCGGCGGAGGAGGAGGAGGAAGAGGAGACACGTGGCATTAAGGTAGAAACCGGAGAACCCAGATCGAGTTCTCGGAAATCGGGTTTGTTGACGTCATGGTCTCTCTGTAAACTCAAAGAGTCACGAAATCGTCCTGTAATTGAGTCTATAGCAGGTTCTAGCGAAAGCCTTCGAGATTGAGACATCCTCGTACTTTGATCAGATCTAGAAAAGCAAAAACTAATGGCTTCCCTAAGCTTCTTCTTCTCAGAATTCCAAAAACTCACCACCGAAGCTAAAAGAGAAACAAGTACTGTCCAGAGGAGAGAGAGAGAGAAGAAGAAGAAGAAGAAGACGGATCTCGTGATAAATAGAAAAGGAGGAAGCAAAGAATGAGGGTGAAAATCAAAAAATTTGTTTAAATTTGATTAACCCTCTTAGATTAAAGTTTACAAATTTCCCTGAGATTATGACATTGATCTTCTTCTGCTCTTCATCACGCGTCTCTCTCTCTCTCTCTCTTCACTCCCGTGTCTTCACGGCTACTTGTCGTTGGACGACAAATACAGTGTGATTTATCGAATTTCTAATTTTTATTATTATCATTATTATATAAACTACATGGACTAATTAAATTAGTTAGACTTTGAATTTTGCACACACTAATGGGATTCTTTTAGTTAATTTTCTTAAATAATGTGGAATATTGATCATACATTGCTTCGTGCTGAGGAAAAACGAATGGAGTATCCATTAAACATAAATTGCATTTGTTAAGTGCACTATATAAAATCAAGCCTCGAGTAAGGAAATGCGTAAAACCTCTAGAATTATATAATTAGTATTTAAAAAGGCTCTGACGTTGATATTAGTATATGATTTAAATTCTTTTTGCCCAAAATGTCAAGGCACGCAGATTAAATGCACGTTCACTCATGTTCCCAAAATGATACTCTATCAAATTTATTTTTCTTACAACGTTTATTAATTACAATAGCATAAGCAAGCTATCTTTAGAATTTACTAGCACTAAACCTTGGTAGGATATTCAATGCACGACATGTAACTATATTATCATTTTTTGTTTGTTTGTTTGCATATTGTCATTTATCAAACCCACTTTTACGGGCGTTGTACAGAACTCTCGCATTAAATTTGCCGCTCAATTGATTAAATTGCTAAATTGTAATGGTAATATCTTATACACTCAAATACTGTATTAATAACTATTGTATAATTAATTATAACAACTAATAAATCCCAACAAGTAACTAAGAAGTTACATTCTAAAAACTAATATATATTGAATATTTCACAAACAAAATAGTTTATCTATTTGAAATAATTCAACAAAATAATTATTTTATTGCATCACCAAAAAAAAAAAACAATAATTCAACAAATCACTGACTTTTGGTTATTAAAATATTTGACCAATGCTACCTAGGGTTTTCAACCCTCGTACTCAGAGACAGCACGATCGAGGGCAAAATCGTAATTCGAAGTAGATGTATTTATCAAGCCAGCAAAACTTTTGTTTAAGCCACCATATTTATTGTAGTAATACAAGCATAGTATAAAGTAATCTTTTATGACAATAGCCTATTCATATTTAAACGAACTAATGAGAAATATTACAAGCCTTTTTCTTCTTGCGTGTTGAGAAGAGAGCAAAAAGAGGTTTTAATGAAAAATAGAACAACAACAAAAAAAAGATTCATTATCTAATGCATAGCTGCCAAATATTTTTTTTTTTTTTTGTTAACGGGTGTCCTTTGAAAAGCCTGTCATAGTTTTCTTTTCTTTTTTTGGGGATTACTATTTAAGTTATAGAATATAAAGTCATCAAACAAAACTAGTTAATAATACTCATAACTACTTTTATTTCATTTTTATTTTGTAGACCATCGCGCAATTCCATATATATTGCACCAAGCATTATGCATGCCTTTAATTTTATTTTTCACTCTCAAATAATTTTCAAATGAAAATTCTAATTCCTGAATGTTAGATTATTAAATAAAAATATATAAATAACAAAAAAATGATATATAAGAACATAACAAAAATAAAGATTATAAAAGAAGACAAATAGAAGAACGTAGGGGTAAAATAGGGATAAATGCAAACGCTGATCATGCCAGCTGGGTTCTTAATTTCACCGATGCGTCTGCCAGCTAAGCACACAGTCAAATTTTAACGCCGTTTAATTTCAATAACGGATTGTTCTGTTAACACCGACGGATTATTCGAAAACTGTCCTCGAGCCCGCCAAACTGACGACGACGGTGACTCACCAAATCTCGGTTCAACAAAACCAGATCTTTTTTTTCACTTAACCAAAACAAACATGCATAATAATAAGTAGAGATGTCAAATTACATTACTAATTTTAGATGACTGTAGAAAATACATAATAAATTGTGGATTTAAATGGCGAAGCACGTATATTTGAAATGTGCATTTCAAACGCATAAAATACACTTTGTAACAAGTTCTCACCTCAGCTACTATTTGCTTTAAATATCATGTGTGTAATTGTTTCAGTAAAAAGGAATTTGAAAAGCTCGTAAATTAATTAACATTCGAAACAAAAATATGATTGATCCAAATAATAATTTAGTATTTCAATCATTTAACTGATCAACATATGAGTTACAAAACTAGTATAATATTTCTTCAACAGTTTTAATTTTAATATAAAAGATTTTGAAGAACCATTTGCATTTAATTAGCAAAGACCACACCAATCACAATTATTAGTATGTGACTCAACGCATGTCACATTGTTTGTTCCGCTGGAGACATATAAGTTTAATACTACAATGCTCAGGCTGTATAACGTATGAGTATGAATGGACCCAATCAAAATAGATAAAAGAGGAAATGTGTGGAAACTGGAAAATAAGTGCAACTACACATAGTCACATAATGACAATTATTTGTACCCCTTATTGTTTTTTGTTATTGGATTACTTTTTTTATTAATCTAATAATACATGCAATATTGGTGTTCTGTGGTATATTCTTGTCTAACTCTTGTATCTCTTATACCGTGATACTTGATAATATATACAAAAACACGTATGAGCATTATATGGCTTCTTAATTATTCGATTACTAATTTTATTAAACGCTAAATCCACGCTTGTTTAGCTTAACTACTATAATTAAGGGTATCCTATATATGTTTCATATATTATTTTTGTAATATTTATGTGTAAAAATGATGTTGTTTTCTTAAATGAAGATAACATAGTATTTAAACCTAAAAGTATTTTTAGTTATAATTAACTCGTAATTTCTAAAAGAAAAAAAAAATACTATAATTGATGAGCTTTTCGTAATTGAGGGAGCGTATGTGCTGTACATAAACACTCCACATGCCCACATGTATCAAATTTTAAAAAGCAAGGCAAAACTATATACACGGGCATGCATGTTCTCTTCGCTTCGTAGTTGTTATAGGAGCAACGATTATCGACCATATTGATTAAATTATCTTCGTTTTACAGGTGCAAACACTGTTATCTTCATTACTGTCGTTGTTGCCATCACCACTGCCATTCTATCATTGTTGCCTCATTATCATTGTACTTGTCATCACCATGGTTACAATTGTTGTGATCTCGTTATCACCATTGCCGCAATTGCCGCTATCTTCATCGTTGTTGATGCTGTAATTGTTGGTGGTAGTAGTGAAGACAATAACGGTAATGGTGATAGTGGTAACAAACGTATTAAGGAAGTTAGTATTATCTTGAATATATCAGAAAATATGATTCTAAATATTTCTATATACAAAGATGATGAAAAACAAAAAATGGTGGTAGAGGCGGTGAAAGTGATGATGGTGACAAATGCGGTCAATATTTTACCACAAAATTCAATATAATATTAAAATAAATTAGGGTCACAGTTTATAAACTTTAGACAAAGATATCAAGAATTTGATTTCTTTAAGACACAACAAAATGTATGTTAATTTCTTAGTCAGAGATATTTAGAAAACAATATCACATTTTTTTCCGTCAATTGGAATAATTTTTTTGTTTAGCACTTTTTCCAACAGTCAAGAATTTTTATTTAATTTTAGAAAATGGTTGTTTTAGAATTTTAGGATAAACGAACATGAACAACATGATTGGTGACACATGTTGGTCTTGTCTTTCTCTGTTACTTCAGTCACGCCATCATATAATTGAAGTCGAGTTTCTCTTCTCTCTTTTTTTCCCCCCTATAACATCTAAACTTTAATCATTAATTTTTATGTATTTTGATTAAAACCTAAAAACAAAATCATATGCATTTCTTGAAATAGGTAAATAGTTGGTCATTTTTATGATTTTTTTCCTATCTAAAAAGATGAAATAGTAGAAGATAGAACTGAGGATAACAAGTGAAAGGATACTTTCTCTTAGCAAACCCTTATTTGTTGACAGATCTAGCTACGTAATTTGTTTGGTTTATGATCTTACCCACGTTTTTATTTGTCTCTCTTATAATTTATAGAGCTTTTTCCTATATTCAATTTGGGAACGATAAAACCTGAGAAATAATGAACAGATGGGAGATTGGCACATGCCACTAACATTAACATGTGATTCAAATAATTTCGAGTCAAAGAGAGACCAAAAAATGCTCTGCCATTTCTTCCTTTTTCCTTAAATCTACACATATGAATCTTTTCAAGTTGTCGGAATTTTTTTTTTTAACTTTTCAACTTTATCTGATAATTCAGACTTTCTCTTACACTTTTGAACATTAATAGACTAGAGTATATTAAAATAGAAATTAATATATTTTATTTCTATATATTTTAAAGTTATTTTTATCCAAACCGAACCCATCATACTGAGCCGATCTGAAAGCTTGCCAAATCAAACCGACCCAAATAGTCCCATTTTAGGTTTGGTCATGAATTTATCAATAACGACAAGTCAAAATACAGAATCGAACCGAACTAGATAACCGAATGCCACCTGTAGAGTGAACATGCAAATACACATACGTGCCTCTATGCAAAACAAGATTCGTGAAAATCCAATAGTATAACAAAATAGTAGCTGAATGCCTCAAAGAAAGTAGAAGCGATGCTTAACACTAAGCTTGACCACACAAACAAAAAGAATATAAAATGAACTAACCTGAACAGCATCAGAAATCAAGAGCAATACAAGTAAGTATAAAGTCCTCACAAATCGATTACCTTGACCATGAATACGTATTAAATATAATTTGTATTTGAAAATCAGATAACAATAGTGTTGATGGGTAAATGGGCTCAGTTGCATTTTTCAGGCCTAAACCAAACTAAGTTTTCTTTACACCACTGTCACCACAAGCGAAATCTAAAAATTTGAACCCAAGTATGAAAATAAATTGGGTGTGAAAGAGAAGGCGGAGAAGTAGTCAAAAGTTGGAAAAGTAAAATTAAAAAGGTCTTCTATCTTCTAATTGCAAGCTTTGCCTTCCAAAAAAACTTACACCTATAACCACAAGCACGATTAATGAATACACATAGTAAATACACATAAGAATAACACAACAATGACTAAACGTACCAGAACGTCAGATCAGAAGGGCAATCACCCTCCTTAACTGTTAAGAAAGTCGTAAAAGACATAAGTGACTTGTTATAATTACTTGCTGAGTAAAAATGTAAATCAACAAACCTTGGTTGCACAGAATCCCCAACTCGAAACAAGTTCGAGGGTTCTTCTTACACCACTGGTTGGTCTTGTGAGCGGCAAGAGCTCCAGCTGCAACGAATCCAAAGTCCAGTATAGTCCTCCTGTTATTCCAGACAAACTGAATACCTGAAAAAACCAAAGTCAAATAATGTTAGAACAATCCGTATTAACCTCATTCACTCCATTTATTAACATATTTACCTTTTTGAAGATGCTTTAGGGGACCTGTTCTTGTGTTTGCGATGAAGTCAACCAGCAAACGCCTTGCATAATCCTGTCTTAAGTCAGGGGAAAGCCGCGAGGAGTGGAGTGTAGTGGGGTTCAAGAAAACGGTGCATTCTCCATCAGGGCAGGGAAGAAGCAAACTCCCAGCTGTAAGTTGATCCCTAACATAAGCTGTGTAAATTCAAAAACACGATTAATTTATTAGTCACATATATAATATCATTAAACACGATTAAAATCACATCAGAAACCAACCGTCGAGACAGTTGTCGCAAACGGAATGGCCACAATCCAGTAAGTAGCACCTATCATCTGTGTTGCATCGTGAACAGCTAACCTATCAAGAAAAAAAATTTGGGTTAGAGACAGCTATATACCTTGGAGAATAACACACATAATTAAGCAGCAAAAAAATTGGATATACTTGAGCAGTAAGCCAGAAAGCTGGAAAAGCTCGCACTAAGCCTCTAATGCTATCAATCCGACTCTCTTACGTCAAACAAACCCCATCAAACTGTATTTACAAAGTAAATACAAAAACGTGTCCAATAAGAAGCAAACAAAATAGAATAGCAATTGAACAATGGAAAATTTCACTTCCATTTAGTTAACAAAAACTAAATGCTCATTAGCCCAAACAGAAACAAGTGACGAACAAATAAAAAACAGATGAAAGCAGTCTCTATGATGCAATCGAAAACCCTAAAGATGAAAACTTTATAAAGCCACCGAAACAGATAATGATATCGCAGTTGCTCCTCAATTTTCACATATATTGGATTACCTTAGAGAATGAGATTTCAATGGTAGAGACACAAAGGGGGAGCTTATTTTTGCAATAACAGGGAAATGAAAATGGTAGAATTAGTTAAAGACATAGCTAGGCAGCTGTGAGAAGAAGATTGATTTGCCTATAATCTAATCATTTATTATCTGTTTTTGGTTATTTATGTGGCTACCTTATTCTTTATGGAGAACACACCTAATCATCTCATTGAAACTACAAGATTTCAGAATCTATATATAATTGAAATTTCAAACTTCATTACCATATAACCTCAATCCAAATAAGATTATCCATTCCTATTCAGCAAGAAATCTAATTGTTTGAGGACTTACATTAACAAATGGACGCTGGGGCCTAACAGATCTGTTAAAGACATTTGCTGCCTTCTGAAGACAGGATATGTCAGCAGCTATTGCTGCCTCACTCCAGCCATATTGGAGTAGGAGGTACAATGCTCTATCTTAATCGATGCCCAGTTTAGCAGCAGTGTTAGTGATTGTCAGCTTGACTGAATTTGTGGAAGCACCATTAACCTGGATTTGGAGAAATAAAGACCCTGACAAAAATTTTAAAAGAAAACATTCAAACAATACAGATTGAATTATACCATTTCGTTTTGAATGAAAGACATTCTCTCTTTGATTTGATTTTCCTGGAACAAAAAAAAACAAAAGAGAGAGAGAAATGAGATAAAATGGGAGATAAAAACAAAAGATTATAGAAATACAAGAATGCAAAACAAAATTATAGAAATATTTGTTTTTATCTCCCATCTCAGATTACAAACGAGAACAAGCAAGCAAAGAGATGAACAAACAAACTCCCTCGTTCTACTTTCACCCGCAAGAAACCGAAAGAGCAAACAGATCTGAGAAGATTACAAACGAGAACAAGCAAGCAAAGCATAAATCGTTAAGCAAAAAGAAAGAGGCTCTTGAAGAGATTCAACTAAAAAGAGATGAACAAACAAACTCCCTCGTTCTACTTTCACCCGCAAGAAACCGAAAGAGCAAGCAGATTAGATCTCTGAGCGTTTCAATTTACCTGAAAAATGATGAAATCGAACGATTTGGAAGCCGTCAAAGCCCTAGAGGAAGCTCTTAGATATTTTGGAGCCTCGAGAGATGGTGAAAGTGAAAAACAGGTGGACAAAATATCGTCTAATTTTAGCTGTCTGCGGTATTGGGCCAATCTATCCATTAAAAGCCCAACAAAAGCATAACAGTTTTTTATATCAAACGAGTTAGTTTCATCCAAAATGTTCATTAAATTATCTTCATAAACAAAAATTAGAGCATGTATTACATAGAATAAATTTCACAAATATGGTTTTAATTATATGTGGGACATTAAAGGTGACCAGTTTAATTTATATTAATCTCCTCAAATTTAATTTAATAATTTTTCTTTCAACGAATTATATATAGTTGGAGACAATTTTGTTGGATGGAGTTAATCAAAAATGATGATGAAAGTGATCATCTTAATTATTGATGATCTTTATATATTGGATTTGCGTTATTTCTATTTTTTTAAAATATCTCTATAATATTATTTAAGAATATATTTTTGAAAATGGATTTTGTTTTGTAAGTTATTAAATGAAATATCATTACAAATAAGAAAAGATAATTGAAATAGGAAATGATATAATTGTCTTTTAAATTTATTGATGAGAATATGGAAAGTCTTTATTTTCCATTAAAGAGATTATTTACTATTTAGTTTCTTAATTATTATTTACTATTTAGTTTCATAATTATTATAATATTATTAAATAATAATCAATCCATAAATATTCAAAGAAAATATATTCGAGATCTTACAATATTTTTCATTATGATTATTTTATTTTATTTGAATATATATCAAAACAAAAGTTTGAAAAACATATTTTACTAATTTTAGAAAGACTTATACACGAAAAAATTATTTTTTTAAGAGTTTGTGAACTAACCACAAAAACCTTAGTTATTAAGCGGTGCATATTATAGAGTTATGTTTTCAAGATTATAAGTTTTTGCAAGTTAGCTCAAATAATATTCTAGTTCATTACAAAAATGGGTTAAGTAGATATGTTAGTCCGAGTTGACAGCTTTATATATAATCATTAGTTAGACATATTATCAAATTCAAATACATTTTTTTTAATTCAAAACAAATTTTAAGAAACAAATTATTATGCGCTATATAGCTAGCTATCATGTAGTCCCAACAGAAGATGCATCGAAACATACAAGAATGCAAAACTACTATAATTTACCTAAACATGTATGTTAATGTAAAGATAAGATAGCATCTCAGTCACAGAAGCTATCACATAATATTAAAGAACAGATTCTGAAAGTTTCAAAACAAAGTGTTGCTATCCTACTAAACACAAATATGAACATCTTATAAATATCCAGGAAGTTGTCCATGTTAGCAAATTTACAGATTTCACAGTATTTTTTATTCCGTAAATAATACTGTGAAGTCTGTAAAATTACGTATTCGGCTAAAACCTAATGACAAGTCATCAAGTCGTAAATAGTGCCTTGCCTAATGAAATCATCTACAACAGATCCATTCGTACTATTGAGATTAAGGAAGATGCAAAACTCCAAACAAATTATCAACTTCAGACTCATAAAAAAAAGGAAAGTGTGAGTGGTACAGTGATCTTTAGCTTCAAGACAATACCTGGTATGGGTCAAATACTTCAATCTCAGATACTTGCAGAAAAGTTGCCAAACAAACAAGCTGACATGGAAATAACAAATCAGCTTTAGCTAAAAGAAATGCAAATACTGCCAAAGAGATTTCATATACAACGGCCCAAGATGTTAGAGTTGACCAACCTTAACCAAAGCTGAAGCAAGGTAAACAACAGCAGCCTTCACGGAGGTTACAAGAGTGTCATATTCAGATCTGCAGATTTACTTCCGATTACAAATAATGCAAAAACACAAGAGGCTTAAACACAAGAAGCTTATTCCAGCAACAACCATCAGTTTGAAAGAAGATCCAGCTAAAACCTAATGACAAGTCATCAAGTCGTAAATAGTTGCTTGCCTAATGAAATCATCTACAACAGATCCATTGATGCAAAACTCCAAACAAATTATCAACTTCAGACTCATAAAAAAAAGTGTGAGTGCTACAGTGATCTTTAGCTTCAAGAAAATACCTGGTATGGGTCAAATACTTAAACCCTACGTTGCATGGAATCGCCGGCGAAGCTCTGATTCCCGCTTCAGAATCGGAAACGGAATCGGAATCACTCGGAATCGCTATTCAAAAAAAAAGATGTTTGGGTATGCTGAGGAAGCGTTCGATTCCAAGGTGGAAGCGCCACCTGCGATTTTGGAAGCGTGGTTTGGGATTTTGGAAAGTAGATAGATTTTGGAAGGTACAACACCTGATTTACCCCTAAAAAAAAATTAATCTCCTATCTCCCTACTTAATCTACCATTTCTCTTCTATGTGTGTAAAGACAACTAAACCCTTACCCTTTTTATTTTGTAATTTAAATATATTTGTTAAAAAACAAAAAGAAAAAAAAAACAATCGCGACAATCGGGTCTTGACCGTCGAAGCTTCCCCGACGCCGATATGTTTCTTCGCCGCCGCCTGCATCGACCACTCTGTTGCCGCCGTTCTTCGTCTCCGTCGAGCTGTAGCTTGAAAATCCAGGTCTGTTCTTCTTCAACCTAAGAATTGTTGAGCTGCATTCCCGGATATGGTGGTGCACATTGAGGGATTTAATTCGATTTGATTATTTTAGTACTCATATTGGGTGTTTTAGCATAGTTTCGTGGTCGATTAAGACTTTAATTTTGTAACAAATGAATTTCAATGATTGAATCGTAGTGAATTGTAAGTAGATTATAACCCGAAACGATCCAGTTATTTGCCACAAGAGAACTAGGTAAAACTAGTATTACTAATAAATTTAGTATAACTAATCAAACTAGTATTACTTAAAATCATGATTTATTGAGTATAACTTGGTGCATCTGGTATTACTGAGTAAAGAGAAAGTATAACTGTGAATAACTAGTATTACTAAAAGAGTTTTTTGTATTGTTTTGGCAGGATAGAATGAGCAACAATGTCAGCATACATTTTAATTTTGTATGTATATATATAAAGGTAGATGTTTACTTTGATGAGTATTAGACTGGAATTAGCTAGCTCTTCCATTTTGTCTTCACCTTCAGTTTTTTTTTTAAGTCATTTTTTTTATTCCTCTCAGTATTCGTATTAAGGTTAGTTTAATCTTAGGTACATTTTTTTCTCCTATTTTTGTTTTGTTCCCATTGTATTAGAGATTTTATGGCAATATGGTTTCTTCTCCTCAGCATCTCTAGGGAACTAAGAACGATTGAAGAAGAGCAAGGAAGGAGTTGATTCTCCAAAGTTGATCAGAAGAATTATATTTCTCCCTTTTAAATACACAATTCAAATTGTATATAATTATATTACTCCATTTTAAAATACACAGTTACATTTAAATGATGTGGCAATTTTTTTTTGTATTCCAGTAGTATATTATTTTTCATTTTCTATGTGTTTAGCATACGTTTGATTTTTTATGAATAATATCATATGAGAATTTTTTTTTTTTAATGATGTTGCAAATTTCTTTGTATTTCAATAGTATATTATTTTTCATTTTCTATGTGGTGAGCATACGTTTGATTTTTATGAATACTATCATATGAAAAGTATTATTACTAATTTTTTAATTTTAGTATGTTATAGGGCGTTAAAAATACTTAACCTTATATTCTGACAAAGTTAATTTAAAATATTAACAAAATTATATACATACATACATAGAATAAGTTTTGACTTCTCTATTGGTTTTAAACCTTCTTATTAATCCTTTTGAATTTTAGATTTTAGGGTTTAACTATTTTGTATCATCTGCTTAGGTTCTTCGTTTGGCTAATTTTATATGGTTATGTTTAATATTGTCTTAAATTTAATCATTTTATAGTCAACATTGAATCATATATATAAAACAATAGTTTTCCTTTATTGGTTCACTTAATTTTTAAATTTTGTTAAATATTCCTAAATTTGAACTGCATTGAGAATTTTAATCAACTAAAAGTAGATAACAAACATTTGTAAGAAATTGATTAAATTTATTCCTTTCACAGAGAACTTATTCTATATATTCCCTCCGTTTAAATAAAAAGATTTTTTGGTTTTTATTTTTGTCTCACAAAGATAGATTTTTAAAATTTTCTATGCATTTTTAGTAGTTAATGATGAATATAGTTTATTTGATTATTATTGGTTTAAAGTTGTAAGAAATTGTTAATCACAAGAAATGATACATTTATAATCAAGTTTTAATTTGTTTTCTTAATATGTGTGAAAATTTCAAAAAATCTATTAATTAGAAACAAAAGGTGTATAAAACAAACAATCACATATAATTTTGTCACAACCACAAATTATAATGAAGCAACAAATAATACAAACTAACTAAATATACAATTCACGCATCGCGATTATCTAGTTTACTGAGATACAAGAGACACTTTCTCCATATGGCATATACTAATAAATCTAGCTATTAATTATTTTATTTTTTTGGTTTTTTCAACAACTAGCTGTATTTTTAGATATTTTTCTCCCTCTAATTTTTGTTGTTGAGGATCAATATTCGGATTTTTAATTCATATACATTGGAGAGCATGAAGCAAAACATTTCGCTATGGCATTGAATGATATATTATTTATTGATTTTGCATCTGCATAACATGTTTAGTATCACCGTCCGCTACAAAAACAAAAAACAAAAAAAAAAGATATTGTTGCCTGAGCTCTTAAGGAACTGTATCTTGAAGATCAATCATGTGTCAAAACAAAAAAAAAGTTTCAAAACAAAGAAAGAAAATTAGAATAATCCCACTGGGTTTTGACCTTAAACATTCACAAAAATCTCCAGTTATATATACGCAGCTCATAATCCAGATGTGTGCAAAACTTGATCATTAACAATTGGTTAATCAAGTAAACAAACACAATGGCTCTAGAACCAAACTTTCTTCTCTCATGGGTCTTCTTATGCATCGCTGCAACAATGTCCAGCACATTTTTCTTCTTACGCAAGAAACCTCACAAATTCACACCAAAGAAGCAGCAGCAGAAGACGAAAAAGAAGCTTCCTCCTGGAGACATGGGGCTTCCATGGATAGGCGAAACAATGGAGTTCTACAAAGCTCAGAAAAGCAACAGAGTGTTCGAGGATTTCGTAAATCCAAGGATCATCAAGCATGGGAACCTCTTCAAGACAAAAATCATGGGATCACCAACGATAGTGGTCAATGGAGCTGAAGCCAATAGGCTAATATTGTCTAATGAGTTTAACTTGGTGGTGAGCTCATGGCCTTCGTCTTCTGTTCAGCTAATGGGGATGAACTGCATCATGGCTAAACAAGGCGAGAAGCATCGTGTCCTTAGAGGGATTGTAGCTAATAGCCTTAGCTACAATGGGTTAGAGTCCTTAGTACCTAAGCTCTGTGACACTGTCCGGTCTCATCTTGAAACCGAATGGCGAGGCAAGGAAGAGGTTAGCCTCTACCGTTCGGCAAAAGCTCTCACTTTCACTGTAGTCTTTGAGTGCTTGTATGGGATCAAAGTGGAGCTTGGGATGTTAGAGATCTTTGAGAGGGTTTTAGAAGGAGTTTTCACATTGGCGGTTGAGTTTCCTTGCTCTAGGTTCGCTAGAGCAAAGAAGGCAAGGCTAGAGATAGAGACGTTGCTGGTTAAGAAGGTCAGGGAGAAGAGAAGAGAAATGGAAGAAGAAGTTAGGAGGCCAAATACAACGCTTTTCTCGAGGCTAGTAGAAGGGTTGATCAAAGGCGAGATAACGGAAGAAGAAGTTGTAGATAATATGGTTTTGCTAGTGTTTGCAGCTCATGACACAACCTCTTACGCCATGGCCATGACTTTCAAGATGTTAGCTCAGCACCCAACTTGTCGTGACACTCTCATTCAAGGTAACTAATAACGAATCTTGGAATAATTCTTTTTCCTATCATACTCAACTCTCAGATTTCTCTTGATTCATCTCAGAACATGTTCAAATAAAAGCAAACAAAGGGGAAGGAGAGTATCTTACAGTGGAAGATGTGAAGAAGATGAAGTATAGCTGGCAAGTTGTTCGTGAAACAATGCGGTTATCTCCTCCAATCTTCGGTTCCTTTAGAAAAGCAGTTGCTGATATCGACTATGGAGGATTCACAATCCCCAAAGGCTGGAAGGTGAAACAACACATCATCATCTCTCTAGATATCCAAATCTCAAGACTCTGTTTCTTTCAAGAAATACTAATACATTGTGCTTCTTTAATTGTTGAGTGCAGATACTTTGGACAGCTTATGGAACACATTATAATCCTGAGATTTTTCAAGATCCAATGAGTTTTAATCCTTCAAGGTTTGATCAGCCAATACAAGCATATACATATCTTCCATTTGGAGGAGGACCAATGCTCTGTGCAGGTCACCAACTAGCAAAATTCAGCATTCTCGTTTTCTTGCATTTTGTGGTGACCCGTTACGACTGGTCCTTAGTCTATCCTGATGAGACAATCAGCATGGATCCTCTCCCATTTCCGTCCCTCGGAATGCCTATCAAAATTTCTCCCAAAGTGTCGTAGAAATATATATAGAGCCATGAGAATGTAGCGACCACATCATGGTTTCTAATAGTAAGTTGTTCATGTTCTTTATTTTATTGAGTTTACAAGCAATGCTTAGGATCTGTGTATAATGAAGCACTGTCAAGCAATCTATTATCAAAAAGTTTCTCTTAATTTGTCATTCAGTTAAGAGAAACGAGGCCATTAGTAACAATAAGAGTGGTAAATAATAGATACAGCGAGGCCATTAGTAACAATAAGAGTGGTAAATAATAGATACAGCGAGGCCATTAGTAGCATGTGGAGATGCAGAGGGAGAAGAGGACCCACAATGAAGAAATAAGAAGAGATTAATTTTTTTATTTATTAGAGATTAAAAAATATGAAAAAGAGAGATAAATAAATGTAATATTGTGGTAGGTTTTGGTGGGTCTGGAAAAATTATAACCAGCTTTGATGCTTCACAAAATAATCCACTTCTTATACTGTATATCCTCTCTGGATTTGCTCCTCTGTCTTCTGCATTTTGTTATACTATTGTAATGTGAATAATTTGTTAAGCTCATGATATTGACGTTTCTACGCTGGTCTTTTCGCATTTAAGTTGTTTAAATTTTTTTACATTTGAGATAATTCTCTATTTCTTAATAAATAAACTAACAAAAAAAAAAATCTACTTAACCACATTTCCACTATTTTAGTTCAAAGCCCGCTAAAACACCAATTCATTTTTTCTGTCACTTGTTCAACAAACGACAAACTGTTTTGCCGCTAGTATCATTTGATTTTTAAAATAAGTGATTACATTTCTTTGCAAATGATCTATATATAATGTATATTTATTTCATAATTTCTTTGTTTAATTGCTCTTCTTTTCAGGACTGAATTAAACTTACGAGTTAGTTCTCCAAGAAAATGGCCTAGTCACCCGGACACAATATATACTCGGACATATTGATTAGGGCCATAGAGATTATGATCAATTTTTTAAGTACAAATTTATGATTAATGTTCTTTAATTTATCCATGTAGACACCATGTAATGGTATGACATGTAATTTGTAATTTTGAAGAGAAAGTGCTAAACGATCATTTCCATTTTCTAATACCAACTAAACCTACCGGTTTTGAGAGTATAACAAGAGTCAAGACGTGGCATATGAAACGATGATTGCTTTTTTATTAGGATATATATACAGAATTGTATTAGGCTTTGAAGACTTGTAATGTGTTTATATTGGTCGACCGATCGATAGGTCAAAGTAATAGAAAGTTGAATTTGGTTCGAAACAAATACCTCCGTATTGTCGATGTGGTTAAATCGGTGAAATCCATCAAAAATGTTAAGCGGTAAATGAAATTTGATTGGAATAGTTAGGTAATTTCTACTAATGGTTAAAACGGTTCAATCTGAATTACTCCAAAACTAAGGCAACAACACATACACGGTTTAATGGCGATGTCAAATCACCTTTATTTACCGCGATCGAGATAACTTCGATTTGTCCGATACCGAGGACAAACCGATAAATTTCCGATGACGGTTCTCGTTTTCTCGGAAATCTCTTGGTAATGATTTATTATCTTGCCGCGTGTTAGCCCAATTTCTGTGGTAATATTATCATTCCATTTCCGACAACATACTGAGAAATATCGGCATCGGAAATTTATAATCTATATTACCGAAGAATTTTTTTTATTGCGCGCAAGCTTCGTCTCTTCTCCAGGAAGACTCTCTTCCCCTGTCTCTCATCATCATCATCGATCTACCCTCCCTCATATCACTCAAACTTGGTTTACTCTAAGGTATCATCATCATCAATCTCTCCTTTTTCATTTTCTTGTAAATTTATGGGTATATGGTTAGGATAAATTTGGTTTATGCAAGCTATTTGTAGATGTAAACGATTTAGTTGTTGTTTCATTGATTTTGCAGATTTTTGACTTGTTTTTGTAATTATCGTGTTATGTAGATATGTTGGATTTTTTTTTTTTTGGTTTGGAAAAATATACAATTTTTGGTAGTTTTGTGTAAGAGATGAAGCTACTTGTGGGTTAGTGTAATTTTTGTGGAAGATATGAAGATAATTGTGGGTTATTGTAATTATTGTGGAATATATGAAGTTTGGTTCGTTGTTAAACAAAATTTCGGTGAAGTCAAAAAAAAATCGGTGAAGTCAAAAAATTTCAGACTTGTCAAAAAATTTTCAAACTATTTTTTTTTATTTGTAAAATAACTTCGATTGAGATTATGGGTTATTGAAATTATTGTGGGTTATTGTAGTGTTATTAATATTTTGTTTACTAATTATTTGGAAATTATTAACACCAACCAATTTTTGGACTTGCACCTAGGAGAGGGTTCTGGCGCGGGAATCATGGCCGACGATACGCAAGCTCCAAATCAACCTGTTGAGGGAGATGGAATACCCCCTCTAATTCCCACTCCAAATCCCGGACTAATGCCGCCTCCTTCAACGAATCCTCTCCAACACATGATCTTAAATGAGTTGCTTTTCGCACTGGGACGAGAAAATCTCCCAAAGCTTCATCCACAACGACTGAATGGCGCGGGCTAGTAATATCAAATATAAATTTTTATTTTTTACGTTTAATTCATTATTGTTCAAAATATTGACATCGATTTATTTAACTATTTTAACTTGATTTCTAAATATCTTCAAGGTTCTCTTATACATAAGGGATTACAAAATCTATCAAAAAAATTTGCTGCACCGAATTGGACATTGCTAGATGGCGATACAAAAAAATGATGGTTCAAGGCATTCGCGGTACGTTTTTGAAAACATTAATGTCTTTATTATTTGCATATCTAATTTTTAACTAAATCTAACGTCTATTGACGAAATTGAATAATTTAGTAACGTTGATAATTAACCACTCGTTTTTTCTTGCATTATATATGTCAAATATTGCGTCGTATTTGTCGTATTTGTGATTTTCACTTTCTTTCTCATAATCCTTACAGAATGCTGAAAATAGATTCTTTGACACGTTCACATAACTTGACCAGATAGTCTTCCCTGATTTTGAGAATAGTAGCTAACCTCTTGATTGATGGGAAAAATTAATCCAAAATTTTGATCAAACAAAATTATAAAATAACCCAAATGAAATAGTTCTATACCAAAGTGTCAAACCAAATCGAATATAACACAAAATTTGAAAACCAAACCAAACTAACCAAAATTCTTTAAATGAACTAATATTTTTAACTAAAAATAATTTTAAATATATTAAAAATCTACAATCTCAATTAAAGCTGGAAAAAATTCCATAATAATACACCAACTTAATTTCCATTACCTATTTAATACACAAACTTTTTTCATTCTCAACAAAATACATCAACTATTAATTTCCATATATTACCTATTTAATAGTAAACAACTAACTCGATTTTCAATAAATCCAACTATTAATGATTAATGTGCACATTAAGCTATACATTTTTATAAATAAATATTTTGAGAAAAATATGCCATATTAATTTTCACTCCTATGTCAGAAAAATCCTTAGGAATGGATTAATAATATATTGGGAAAATTTCAAAAATACCGATACCACTTTTCAAAAGTACACTTTATTAATATCCATTTTCAAAATTACCAAATTTATAAGGGTTTATAAAACTCAAATTTATAAAGGTTTATAAAAATTCAAATTTATAAGGGTTTATACCCTTATGATGTTTTATAAACCCTTATAAATTTGAATTTTTATAAACAAATTTATAATGTTGTATTTTTGAAAATGGACATCATAAAATTATACTTTTGAAAAGCGGTACTTAAAAGTGGTATTTTTAAAATTTTCTCTAATAACATATTAATATAAGACATATTATTTGTATATTTTCTAAAAAAGAATTCAAATACATCCAAACATTCCTTTTTACCGAAAGAACTATAGTTTATGGGATTTATAACAATACTAACATTATTTTTAGTTGTAATTTACTTATAAAAAATTAAGAGTAATGTCTTCTACCTAAGATGTTCAAATTTATTTTCCAGAGTAAAAAAATGTTTCAAATAAGTGATTTTAATATTACATATAAAAATATTAATATCAACCCTAATGAAATATGTATTTTTGGTTTCGTCATTGTAAACATTTTCTCGAGAAATAGAAAATTTATACAAACTTGGTAGCCTCCACCGCACCAATGGTTCAAATACATTCTTGTCTCTGTTTGGTCAGAGTTAAAAAGATTGGTTGGAGTAGTACGAAACACGAGTGGTATTGCGGTTGTTCACAGCCGCCGCGCTTATACTTGAATTAGCTCAGCACTCACGATGTTGAAAAGTATGCGAAATCTTGGAAGATAAAAAAATTCCTAACTGATTTTGTTTAGTTGTTTTAATTATGTTGGTACTCTGTTTTTAGTTTGCTGTCGAAAGTATACTCTGTTTTGAGTCTTCAAAAGTAGACTCTCTAGTCATCAAATACTTAATGTCAACAGTAAACATTTAATTTTTCAAATAAACGAAATATTAAAAATAAAACACCATATGTTGTTGTATAATTATTAATAACTAGATTAGGCCCCACGTAATACGCGAGAAAATAAAAAAATATTTAGATTTTAAAATTAATTACCGCATATTTATTATTATTATTTTTTGGTAACTCATCCCAGGCTTGGAAGAGGCCAGACTAATCAATGGGGAAAAGGTAACTCACGGATAGGCCATTTCCCGGATATTCAAATGGACCGTAAGAAATAAGCACATATCCGTGTGGATGTCCAAGAGAGAATGTTGTAGTTGCTTGGGTTCGAACTCAGGACGAAAGTGGTTATGCACTCCATACCCCATGTTCTTACCACTAGCCCACTCAAACCCAGACATTACCGCATAATTATGATATGTATAATTGGTGGGAAAAAAAGATATGTATAATTATATTCTAAATTAAGATTCCATTAAGTTATTTACAGTTTATGTTTTATGATTCGTAATTAAGAAATTAAAAATTGATTCATGTTATCCATAAATCTAATTAGCTAATAAACAATCATTCTAAATAAATGATAAGATTCCAAAAACATAATTTTCATTATATTGTACAGTTTGTTTTTTTCTCTTTTTTATTTAGTAATTTCCATTTCATAAAACATAATTAGATTTTAAAATTGATAACCCACGCTAGTATGATCCGTATAATTAGATTTTAAATTAATATCCCATTAAGTTATTCACAAATTACATTTTATAATTTGCAATTAAGAAATTAGAAATTGATCCATATCATCCATAAATTTTATAAACAATCACTCTAAATAAATGATAAAGTTCCAAAACATAATTTTTATTATATGATAGTTTTTGTTTTTTTCACTTACTTTACTTTTTCTATCTAGTAATTTCCATTCAGAAAAAAATATATTTCATTTTTTATAAACAACCACTCTAAATAAATAATAAAGTTCCAAAACATAATTTTCATTACACGATAGTTTCTGTTTTTTTCACTTACTTTACTTTTTCTATCTAGTAATTTCCATTTAGAAAAAATATATTTCATTTTTATAAACAATCACTCTAAATAAATGATAAATTTCCAAAAACATAATTTTCATAATAGTTTCTGTTTTTTTGTCACTTACTTTACTTTTTCTATTTAGTAATTTCTATTTAGAAAAACATATTTTATTTTTTCCTTTTTTGAAGTAAATAATTAAGAATAGAAATTTATATTATTAGATTGACACATGTCACGATCTAAATTGACGATGACACATGTCACGATCTAATGAGTTATAAAAATCATACGTGTCACGCTTACGTTGAGAGATTCAATTTTATATAATAAAGTATGATCCGTATAATTAGATTTTAAATTAAGATCCCGTTTATAATTCGCAATTAAGAAATTAAAAATTGATCTATATTATCCATAAATTTTATAAACAATCACTCTAAATAAATGATAAAATTCCAAAAACATAATTTTCATTATACGGTAGTTTCTGTTTTTTCACTTAATTTACTTTTTCTATCTAGTAATTTTCATTTAGAAAAAACATATTTCATTTTTCATAAACAATCCCTCTAAATAAATGATAAAGTTCCAAAAACATAATTTTCATTATATGGTAGTTTCTGGGTTTTTTTTCACTTACTTTACTTTTTCTATTTAGAAAAAACATATTTCATTTTTTCCTTTTTTGAAGTAAATAATTAAGAATAAAAAATTTATATTATTAGATTGACACATGTCACCATCTAAATTGACGATGACACATGTCACGATCTAGTGAGTTATAAAAACCATATGTGTCACGTCCACGTTGAGAGATTCAACATTATATAATAAGATATTAGTATAATTCTTAAAAAAATCTTCATATATAGAGAAATATATGATTATAATATTATTTTCTTCTGAATCGTAAGAACACATGTTAAACCAGAAAAATATTTTGGGCCCTAATATTATATTTAAAGTACCACATTATTCCTTTTTTCTACATTTGGTTTTAAGTTTTAACTAAAAGATAAAAAGCAATTCACCCCGCATAGAGTAAAAAGTGATAAAAGAAAAAGTAAAAGTGAACAAAAGTTTGGGAACAAGTTGTTGTAGTCAGAAGTTCAGAACTATATCGATGTTTTTTTTTTTTTGAGATACACAAAGTTTGTCCGAATATAAAGATAAGATAAGCGGCGATTGACAAAAAATTTGGGGTCAGAAAAAATAAAAGGATGGGGAAAGTAGAAAAAAACCCTAATCCGATCTACCTAAATCCCGATCTACTAGAAGAAATTTTCCTTTGGCTGCCATTGAAATCAATCCTCAAATTCAAAGCCGTCTCAAAACAATGGAGATCGATCCTGGAGTCGAGGAGGTTCGTGGAGAGGCGTATGAAAGTTGAGAAGAAGCCGAAAATCCTGGCCGCCGGAGACCACCGGTCCCAGTCGCGATTCACAGCGGACGCAGAGGAGATCGAGATGGTGTACATAAACTGCGATGACGCCGCCACAAGACCCTCGCTGACGTGTGACGGTTTGGTTTGCATCCCCGTACCAGGTTTGGTCAACGTTTTGAACCCTTGTACCGGAGAATTCATTAGTTTCCCTTCCGGGCCAGATCCAGTGACCAACCACTATGATTACATACTTTTTACCGGTAAATCTATACGAGATTTTTTGTTCTTTTTGCTAAATATGAGGGGATCTTAATGTTTCACCGGTGAATCTATACGAACAAAAAATTGTTTCTCTAATGCATTGATGAGTCTTCAAAATTACAATCGCAGAAACATGGTGGAATATTTTCCCTGGATATTGGGCGATGGGATTCGGTAGGGACAAAGTTAATGGCAGCTATAAAGTTGTGAGGATGTTCTTTGATCCTAGCCCTTACTGCGAGATTCTCGATGTGAACATTGGAGAATGGCGGAAAGTGAATCCGCCCCCTTACATGGTGGAACCGAGAAGGAAGTCTGCATTTGTCAATGGGTCCATCTACTGGATAGAAATGATTCAAAGTGACAATATACTAGCTTTGGATCTTCACACAGAAGAGTTCCGTGATGTCCCATTTCCGCCAACTTGTTCGGAAGCAGACCAACTAGTGAACCTTGAGGACCGTCTAGCCATAGTCAGATCCTATACTAGGCCTTGGGAAGTAGAGATACGGATCCTAGATGAACAAGAAGAAACATGGAGCTTGATTTACTCCATACGTTTGTCCAATTGCGGAGTCTCTTCCCGTCGGCCGTGGAGGGTGTGGTTTAGGCCAGTGGCGGTTTGTAAGCGAGGGAATCTTTTCTTCCATGACAACGAGAACAGGTTGTTCAAATACTACCCAGAGACGGATCAACTCGTTTGCCTCTCTTCAGACATTTGTGTTGTATCTGATTTCGTTGAGAATTTGGTCTCACTTCGTCCAAGGACATTATCAGCGTACCGATCTGGATTTCACTTTCAAGACCACATACCGGGATCTCAGAAAGGCCAAAAGTTTAGTTGGATCAAAAAATTGCGAATCCCAAATATTTGTCTTACCACCACTCTAGTGTCTCTAGTAATTTTCCGCTATTTTGCTGTTTCGTCTAGGTCTTGATATTAATATCTATTTTGATACTCTTTTCCTCTTTCTATTAACGCTTGGTGGGTTTTATATTCATTTTGGTTTATGCTTTTATATATCTTATTATACGCATTTTGTCGGTTTTAGGCAGTGTCCTAGAATACGGTCGTATGTATATGATGGCATGGCGGTGACTTACGGAACTGGATTTATTGTATTTTTATTTTTTAAGCAGCATGAAAGCAATTGTGATGCGACGATTCTACGACCGAGAAAGAAAAGAAAAACAACTAAATGTAATTTGGCAAATAGAAAGTGACAATCTTTAAACTCCCAATCTATTGTTAGTGTGCTATTGTTTCCTGTGTTGGGAACTGATGGAGTATGTGTTAAAAAGATAGATACGTGGAGGGTGCTTCTATGAGAGGTTCTTGAGCAGGTGATTCATCAAGTAATCGTGGAGAATAGTTTATTTAAATCTGGTGAACAGAAATAGGATATGCGAAAGCTACACGTAACAACTTGCGATTTTTATTTACAAAAAAAACAATATTTACTATGATTTTTGTTGTCCACGATTGAATATGTAGGATTTACTAATGAGATGCAAATTTATTTGCGAGCTGGCAGTTTTAGATCTACTCTGATTAGACTATACTCATACATATGTTATAGAAGTTGTTACAAAAATATTAAGGCCTAATTAACACAATGAACAATTAGGGAGGGGGCAGTTGCAAGTTGTTTAAAATTTGAAACCAACTCTGATAACATGATGAGAATTTAGGAATTGGAAGGTGTTGTGGGATCTTCAGTGGGATCTTAATCATACAAGTTTCTAAATTCATGAAATATAATATTTTTATAAGAAATTTCATCATATAATTGATAAAAAGTATAAATTCATAAAATTTGAAATCATCATAAATACATATAAATTTGAAATCACCAAAAAATACAAATATGATTCATATATGGGCTTGTGAGATCATATTTGATCTCAAACAACTCAAATGATTCCCAACACAAGGTTGCAACAAAACAAATATATATATATATATGTATTATACACACATATTGGTTTGCATAATCGATCATCTGTATCACACTAACAGTTTCTTTACGTTTCCAATGCAGGAATGCTCGTCAACTTTCACACAATGAAAGCAGGAAAAGACGGTGAAAGTTACTCTGGTTCTTCTTCATCCAAAAGCTTCAAGTTTCTTGTATGCAAATGAAAAAAAATAAAGTATCCATACCAGTTTTAGACAGCAATCCACCAGTAACAAGTCCGAGGCATTACCATGTTCCCACGAGGAACCAAATTCGAGTTTTTTAAGTGTGAGTCACAAAATAAGGCCTTACACATTGTCTTATGAGATAACCGCTATATTGCATAAAGCTTACTTAAATTTCAAACAATATTATCAAGCTGGGAAATGGAGAATTGTAACCATGTGACATTTTCTAAAGCAGTCATAGAGCCGTATAACAAGGAAACCTATTTAGAGAATTGATCTAAGCTCAGTAATTCATTGAAAGCCTAATCCCAGGTTATCATTTCAACCTGGTTCACGCTACTCTCATTTCAGAGTGAGAACCATAAGGATCTCACATCAGCCTTCCATGTCAAAAAGCTAAAGGGCTTCAGATTCAGCTAACTCACCATTCATATCCATAACTAGACCATTTGAAGCAACAGTTGAATCATTCATGCCTTTATTCCTAACTATCTATTTCTAGCTTAATCAAACAACAATGCCTTAGGATCATTGACTCATCCAAATGCAGAACAATTGGAAATTTCAGAAACATGAAACGCGTATCACTTTTTAAAAAAAAATCTGACAGATCAAAACATACTGACGAAGAGGGTTCTAAAAAGCGTCCATTTCTGTTTGCTACCAGTTTTATTAACCTAGACGAAGCAATCGATCAAACACATACAAAAAAGGGAATCAAACATACAGATTCGTGGACAAGAGAACAAAAAAGAAGCAAATCCAGTAGCATCTAGAAGTTCCAGAGAACAAACCAATCAATAGACACAGAACACAGCCACTAAAGAACAAACCCAGAAGATTCAATTCGAAGAAGAAAGAAATAGTCTCATGTAAAAGAGTTTTTAAGAGCTAAGAGAAAGAGAGAAGAAGCTCACCTGAGAAGTAGTCGGAGAGAAGCCGCCGAAGAGAAGCCACCGGAGAGAAGCCGCCAGAGAGAAGCTGCCGGAGTCGAGAGTCGGAGAAAAAAAGAGTCGGAGAAGAGAAGAATCGGAGAAGAGAAAATCGCGTTAGATCTAGGTTTTTTGTCATTTTTTTTTTGACTGAGCTGATTCATTCAGCTGAGCCAATCTGAAACAGCCAGCTGAGTTTTAATTTTAGTTCATAGGTTGTAAAACTCAGTCAGATAAATCATCTGAATGATTATCATTTTAAGCAAAAAAAAAACATCAGTTGGCATCTTCAGCCAGATAATCCAGCCGAATGAAGAAACAAACAAATTGTTAACCCTTTGATTTAATAGTTAAGTTTCTTGGGCCGGAAAAAAAAATACTCAAAACTCGTCGCCGTAGTTGACCGTTAGCAGCCACCATGGTGTATACTATATACTTTTTTTTTTAATTAGTATAAATAACATTTACACTAGGATATATCCTGTGCTATAGCACAGATAAATTGCAATTATAGAAAATATCTAAAAATTATAAAATCAGGATATTAGAAATTGTAATTATTCCAAAATTTTATGAAAATTATAATATCAATTTTTATAATATGGAATTTTTGTTAGCACCTAAAAACAAAATTAAATCGGTTTAAATTCTTCCTTAAAATCTTCCAAAAATCGCAATCTATATCAAATCTCTTATTTTTGTAAAATTAAATCAACATTTAATTTAATTTAATTAGTGTGCTTAATTAAATCAAAAAAATCTTCACAAAATCTATTTTTAACCTTTTCAGAAAATTATAATAAATCAATTATTTAAAACGAAAATTATAAATAAATAATTTAATATTTAATTAAATGATCACATAATAATTAATTGACTAAAATACTCTTAATGAGAGATTTTAATTTGTTCTTAGATGTAATGGCAATGTGATGTAATTATTAATACTAGGATATATCCCGTGCTATAGCAAGGACAAATTGCAATTATAGAAAAATATCCAAAAATTATAAAATTAGGATATTAGAAAATTGTAATTCTTCCAAAACTTTATGAAAATTATAATATCGAATCTTTGTTAGCACCTAAAAACAGAATTAAATCAGCTTAAATTCTTAATTAAAATCTTCTTGTGTTTAATTAAATCAATAAAATCTTCACGGAATCTATTTTTAATTTCTTTTCAAAAAAAAAAAAATTAAATCAATTACTTAAAACGAAAACTATAAATAATTAATTTAATATTTAATTAAATGATCACATAATAATTAATTGACTAAAATACCCTTAACGAAAGATTTTAATTTGTTCTTAGATGTAATGACAATGTGATGTAATTATTAACATTTTGTAAGGTTTATTTATAAGTGTACTCCCCAAATGATATATAGGGGACTTTCTTTTGTAAAATTTATTTATAAATGTACTCCCCAGATAATATATAGGGAATTATTATTGTTATCATTTTTAAATGTTAAGAAAATTTTGTGTACCATCAGGTGACACACACGTACATACACAAAGACATAAGTCTGTCTGTCTTTAAAAGTTTATAAGTCTGTCTTTCACCTTCTTCTTCTTCTTCTTTAAAAGTTTTTTTTTTTTTTCACTTGGACTCTTAGTGTTAAATTGCGCTAGGCCCCGTAACCGTAAGACGACATGTTGATGATTAGTGCCTCACGCCTAGGCGCTAAAATATATTTCATTTTTATAAACAATCACTCTAAATAAATGATAAATTTTTAAAAACATAATTTTCATTATACGATAGTTTCTGTTTTTTTGTCACTTACTTTACTTTTTCTATTTAGAAAAACATATTTCATTTTTTCCTTTTTTGAAGTAAATAATTAAGAATAGAAAGTTTATATTATTAGATTGACACATGTGAAAATATAAATTGACGATGACACATGTCACGATCTAATGAGTTATAAAAATCATACGTGTCACGCTTATGTTGAGAGATTCAGTTTTATATAATAAAGTATGATCTGTATAATTAGATTCTAAATTAAGATCCCGTTAAGTTATTCACAAATTATATTTTATAATTCGCAATTAAGAAATTAAAAATTGATCTATATTATCCATAAATTTTATAAACAATCACTCTAAATAAATGATAAAATTCCAAAAACATAATTTTCATTATACTGTAGTTTCTGTTTTTTCACTTAGTTTACTTTTTCTATCTAGTAATTTCCATTTAGAAAAAACATATTTCATTTTTCATAAACAATCACTCTAAATAAATGATAAAGTTCTAAAAACATAATTTTCATTATATGGTAGTTTCTGGGTTTTTTTTCACTTACTTTACTTTTTCTATTTAGTAATTTCTATTTAGAAAAAACATATTTCATTTTTTTCTTTTTTGAAGTAAATAATTAAGAATGAAAATTTTATACGAACAAAAAATTGTTTCTCTAATGCATTGATGAGTCTTCAAAATTACAATCGCAGAAACATGGTGGAATATTTTCCCTGGATATTGGGCGATGGGATTCGGTAGGGACAAAGTTAATGGCAGCTATAAAGTTGTGAGGATGTTCTTTGATCCTAGCCCTTACTGCAAGATTCTCGATGTGAACATTGGAGAATGGCGGAAAGTGAATTCGCCCCCTTACATGGTGGAATCGAGAAGGAAGTCTGCATTTGTCAATGGGTCCATCTACTGGATAATAAAGTGTTATCTTGTGATTTTGATAATAAAGTGTTATCTTGTGATTTTGATTTTCATTGTCTAATTGCTAATTGATGCCCAAAAAAACCCGTAGCATTTTTAAATGCACAATTTTTGAACGCTTCAAAACCAGACGCCGAAAGGCGAGCGCCTTTGTGACACCGCCTTGCCTTAACTACTCCGAGCGATCGTCACCTCGCCTAACCTCGCCTAGCGCCTAGGCGCGCCTGAAGCGCTATTTTCAAAGCTAAGTTTTGGAATAAGATCTAATATTACAAAGGCTTTGAATGAATACGATAGGAATTTACATCTCGATTCTGATATTTTATGCTTTGGACTGGAAATGTCAATCAGTACCGAACAACTTCAGGTGTTGATGGGTGATGGTTTCATTGTGAAACGCCACAAGAAGAGGTTTTCATATTGTAGGGAAATATTCCTGATAAGTTTTAACCATTTGCAAATCGATATCAATTTTTTTTATTAAATTGTAAAAAAATTCATCATTTTTGGTTTGATTTTTCAGCAACAAGTGTTAAACCGAAACTTTGTAAGATAAAGATGACAAATTCCGTGCTTCAACATGTACTGTCTATTGAATCTCATTCCTCTTCCATGCCCTCGCCCTCGCTGTCTATTGCTTCTAGTTCCACTCTTCCCACGCAGCATATTCTGATCGTAAGTGGCGATCACCATTTTGCAAAAATCCACCAGAGATTGAGGTTAAAAAAATTCAACTCACGATTATATCTTTGATGGCTTAAATTAAAAGGTTCATGATGAACTTGAATTTTGGAAGCACTTAGCTTGAAAACAAAAACAAAACAAAAAAAAGTTTGATTGTTAGATCAAAACTTCGGAACAAACCTGCTATGATACTATGATAACGTGATGAGAATTTAGAAATTGGAAGAAGTTGTATTGCTCTCATGATAAGTATTATTAGGACTACATATATATTTATACTAAACATCTTTCCTAAACTAGATAGATACAAATCTCTATAATATCTAAATAATAATTATACAATATTTATCAATAATATTATGGATCTACTTAAAGATCCTTCTATAAACTCTTTATCGTGTTTGTGTTATCTCTAGATTCTCCTCACCCCGTACCTTTGTTCAATTTTAAAGACTTTCCTCTATTTTCTTTTTAAAACTTTTTGTTGTTGTTGTTGCTAAACTATTTTCTTTAAAAAACACGAAAGAAGTTAACGCAATTGTACATAATAATATCATTGAATAACGGTGACAAAAAAAAACATGTTTGGTTAATATATAATGTTACTCGACTCTTAGATTATTCGAGTAATTAATAAGTATGTCTTATTATTTATTACTCGATGTCAATTCTTTAGATTTATTTGATTAACAATGTTTAATTTAATGTTTCTAGGGGAGTCAAGCTCTAGTTTGATAGACCTTCGTGGCATGTGAGAAATGTTTAAAATTAATTGTTGTGATTTGTTTGAATATTCATTTTTTTTCCACGATTTGCATGGTTCATGAGAAAACTAAAAAACAGTAAAAAAAAAAAAGAAGCAACTTTTTACAAATTGTACTCTGTTTGCAATGTGCTTGCAATGACATTTTAAGATTGTTATGTGTGTAGCTGATTTTATGAGTGACTTGAGATAAGTTGTCACACTAATATTTTCTCAAAATCATCCCAACATTATCCAAGATTGTTGAATTTGTCTTCATTTGTCGAAATTTACTTGAACATCAACCTATAAAACTATATGTGAATTATCCAACAAATTTTTAATTAGAACATACAAAATATTATGCAAGGTTATTCTTACAGTAATCTGCAGCTTGACAAATTGATAAAAGTCTTAAGGTCGGAGTGCATTTACGCTATATATTTCCCACGAGGATATTAATCAATTAGCTTTCCAAACATATTAATAAACTTATATGTGATTGTCATATAAGTAAATAACACGGACTCGTAGGGCTTTAAACGTCAAGAAAGTCCCTTACATATAAATAGTCAAAATTGGCGATTAATGCACACAAAAGAAGAGTGTGAGAGAGTCTCTTAACTCGTGGTTGAGTCATGCAGCTCAGAAGGTCATCATCATCTTCTTCAACCTTCATGAAATTCAAACCCTCTTCTTAAACCTCGTCACACACTCTCTTTACCGTCTTTTACGGTCTTAAACCCGATTCGCCAATTCGGCAAACGACTTCACTCCAAAGGTTTCAAACCCACTCACACTCTCACCACTTTCATCTTAAACACAATCCACCTCTCGACTCATCATCTACTCCCGCCTCAGTAGCCACAATTTCTGACGGCTACGACCACGGTGGCTTCTCATCAGCCGCCTCCGTCCCTGAATACCTCCAAAACTTCAAAACCTTCGGCTCCAAAACCGTTTATGACGTCAGCCGCAAGCATCAGACTAGTGATGACCCCATCACTTGTATTGTCTACGATTCTTTCATGCCTTGGGCGCTTGACCTTGCAAGAGAGTTTGGTTTAGCTGTGGATCCTTTCTTCACGCAGTCTTGCGCCGTCAACTACATCAATTATCTTGCTTACAAAAACCATGGAAGCTTGAAACTTCCCATCGAGGATATACCTTTTCTTGAGCTCCAAGATTTGCCTACTTTCGTCACTCCTACTGGGTCCCATCTTGCTTACTTTGAGATGGTGCTTCAACAGTCACCAACTTCGACAGAGTTGATTTCGTACTCGTTAATACCTTCGGGGAGCTCGACCTTCATGTTAGTTCATATCTTTATAACCCTGTTTTTGTCCCTGATTCATATCCAAAGTACTCTGTTTTTCCCCTGGTTCATGTCCTAATTACTCTGCTCTGCCTTAAATATTCTGTTTTATGTCCTAATCACTCCGTTCTTTTTTCCTAGCTACTCTGTTTTTCACCTTAATTTATGTCCTAATTACTCTGATTTGGCTTAATTTCTCTGTTTTTTGCCCTAGCTACTCTGTTTTTTTTTTCCTTCTTACTATGTTCTTTTTGCCCTAGCTACCCTGTTTTTTTCCTAGTTACTCTGATTTTATTGCCCTCGTTACTATTTTTTCCCCTTACTGTCTTTTTTTTTTCTTTTTTATTCTTGGTTTCTAGGAGGAGTTGTTGTCGAAAGTTTGTCTCGTGTTCATACTCAGAAACTAGTTTTGTTCTTATTATGAAATATGGCGAAAATGGTAAGTTTTCAGGATGTTACGTACCGTGGCTCCGCTGGGGCAAGTCTTGCCGGATTTTTTACAATCCCATAGAGAAGCTCCTTGAGCGTCGAGAACTCCTCCGTAGACGGTGACGCCGTCGAGATGATAGAAGAAAATCCAACAGTATTCATTTCCGATGACTCGATAATCAGCCGGAGCCACCAATGTACCGTCGATACGGAACGTGACCTGTTTGGGCTTGCACTTGGAACCGTCGAAATTGAGGCTCCTTAACAAGAACCGGCCTTTAGGAACCACAATGGTAAGTTGGTAACGGGACGAGAAGAGTCTATCACGACTTCGATCTCAGCTCATGAACAAAGAGAACGAGAGAGAATAAAATGGAGAGTTTTTCTCATTAATTAATATATATATATATATATATATACACGGAAAACGGTCAATTTCCCCGTGAAGTATTCGGTCATTTTGGTCTCATTATCATTAAATTAATTTATGCACTGCGGGAATCGAACTCGGGTCTGTACCATGGATTTGTACCATGACAGGTAATATTCTACCACTAGACCAATGGTGTTCGTTGTTCAAACACATAACTATATATATACAAAATCCAGAGCTTCATCTTCCTCACTAACATCAGCTGGCTTAATCTCCGCTTCCTCCACACATCCCTCCATTTCCTTCAAAACGACACCGTCGACTTCATCTTCCTCCATCCGCAGATAGTTCTTCAATAGAATCTTCAACGCCGGAAAGCTACAAAAACCCATGTGAATATGCATATCCATCCTCCCACTCCTCAACAGAGCCAAATCTAACTTCTCTATATGATTCGTCGTGAACACGGAGATCCTCTCGCTTCCACAACAAGACCACAGCCCGTCTGTGAAATCCAATAGCCCAGAGAGTGTCACCGAGCTTCCCGGTTCGTCCATCGACGGAATCGAACCCGACACGTTTGTTAAATCCGAGTCATAACTCGCATTCTTCTTCTTAATCTTCCCCCTAATCGTCAAATTGATCGAGCAATCGATGTCCTCGATAACAATTATCGATTTCGAGCTAGTCTTCATCAACAATTTTCTCAATTCAGAGTTGTTCTGGACCTCAGTGAGCTCTAGATCGTAGATATCGTAACCTAGATAATTCGCCATTGCAGCGATCAAGCTCGATTTCCCAGTCCCAAGAGGTCCGTACAGCAAGTAACCTCTTTTAACAATTATCGATATATATATATATATGTGTTTGAACAATAAAGCACCATTGGTCTAGCCTGCCATGGTACATACCCGAGTTCGATTCCCGGCAGCCGAATACTTCACTGGAAATTGGCCAGTGAACTAACCAACTAAACCAGATTAATAGAGTCACAAACGGTTTCCCAAACCGCCATGAACCCTTTGGTTGCGTCTGGCTTAGCTCCCATTTTTTAAAGATTTCAGGTATTGATATGACTTTCGCCCTGAAATTCTTCCAATTTTAAAAAGAAAAAATTTGTTTATTAACATAAATATTCTTGGATCATTTGTTTTAGATTTAATAATATTAGATAGACAAATGCTAATCTGATAGTTTTTCCAAATGAAAACTAGTTCTATCTCAATGGACCCCTCGGATTTAGTTTTCGGCGATATTAAAAAAATAAAATCATTTTTGTTATTGTTCTTCTCATACGAAATCATATAAGTCGAGAATTGAATTGAATGATGTTGCGGGTGCTAGGTAGGGGCATAAAGCTTGGTGATAAAGACAATGTGCTTTTATAGATATGCATTAACATTACTAGTATCACCTTATGATATGAGTTTGCTCAATTGGGCATTTTCTTGTCAAATCTGCCATAAATTCATTATTCTCGGTAGTTCAGGAATTGTGTCACTTCACTAATGACCTTTTAATTCCCAAATCTAGATTAGTGAGACTTATAGCCCAAATTAACCTTCGATCTTATTCATTGTGTGGATTTCACATTGTTTATGCAAGGCTATGATAATCTTTTTGAGATACCATAACCCAAAATTTACACTAACTTTTAAAGAAAAATATGCAATAATCATATAAATTGTCATTAATCAATGACAAAATATGTACAGAAAAAGTTGATATAAAATTACCATCACTTGGTTGCTTTGTATTCCTCGTTATAACAAACAATAATATGATTGCTGCCTAATTGCTGGTATACCAAACGACAAAAATGAAAAGAAAAAAAATGTGCAGATTTACGGATGGTTGGCATTTTTTTGTGATGTAAAAGTTATATCAAAATCAGAATAATGTTTTGATTAATAAATATATCGATCATATTTCAACTCATACGAAGGATAAAGCTTAATTTGTCTTCTTTAGCATCTCACAGCACTCAAAATTAATGTTATGTCATGTGTAAAAGAAACAAAAGACGATCACCAGTTGTGTTTCTGCACTTGTTTAAATTATCATGAGAGATTGAAAATGGAGAAACGTGGGTGGACCATTATTTATCTCCATCTTCTCAATTATTGAACACTTCCATCTCCAGCAAATTACTACTATTATTTTGTTCTGTATACCCTAAACTTATCACTTAGTGTTGCTTCGATTTTGGATCTCGATTAACTAACTTATTTACTTATATCCTAGCTCATCGAAGCTTTAATCTAATTTTGATTCACATACGAGACTTATATGGCCTTATTCGCGTGGTTATGGTTCATGATCTTTCCAAAACTCAAAATTCAGTATGAAAAATAGGGTGATTTATAAAACAACTGGCTAGATCTTGGAATCTTGTACTGATGACATATTGTATTTTAGATTGGATTGACGAAAAATACATGATATCGGTTGGAACAATTTTTAGTGACTCATACATAAATTTAGGTGTTCCAGTTTTTTTTTTATTAATCAAGGAAAATCCCGAGTCTTTCGGGCCTGAACTAGTAAACTTGAGGTCCAACACGCCGGTGCACGCCCACAATATGTTAAGCAGAGCGTTGGTGGCCAAAAGAAATCGAACCCAAGGGACATGGCACATATTCATACCAACCAATTTAACTACTACCACTGGGATATGACCGTTTGGTTAGGTGTTTCAGCTTCCAAATGTTTTTTCTTGCTAGGCATTATTAATATCTCAGATTTTATTTTATTTCGAGTCCATAGATCTCTAATTACACAAAATTTATTGTATTTGGAAACTACACCAAATATAGTTTATTGCATGGTTATGCATCCTAACTAAATTAATGTATTTGTATTCACACCAAAAAAATAAAAATGTATGATAACATACACCAACTAATATAGATTATGTTGTAATACTATAATCATCAATCTAGTAAGTTATAGGTCTCTTTTGCATCGAGTCATAAAAACAATTGTTAGTTCTCTAGATTTACGTTTTGCAGATTAGAATAAATAGAACTATTATACAATTATTATACTTTCATGAGTTCATCTGGCTATATGGCACTATTTATCATTTTCAGTTTTCAACACGTCTCATATTATTCATCAATCTAGATCCACCGATGTTTAATTATTCATTTAATCTTCATAAAAGTAGAAGAAATTCTCCATAATCAGCGGCGAAATGATGATGATGAGAAGTTGTGTAGATACTTTTTTTGTTGCTTCCACATGTATTTCTCACTCTTGCATCATCATAAGAAAGTTATAGATATAATCAATGTTAAAAAAATCGCTAAGCGTTAGTCGGGCGGCCGGGTTTCGCCTAGCGCCTAATCCAAAAATCAGCAATTAATCAATGATTAGTTTTTAATATTATTTTATTTATATTAAAAATTAATATATAATGTTAAATATGCATTATTATGTGGAAATATATGTATTAATAATACTAATATATTGTATTTTAATATTATTTTATTTAATTTGTATTGAAAATTAAATATATGATATTAAATATAATTATATAATTGAAATGGATCCAAATCCAACAAAAACTCAATATTTAATATCATATATTAATTTTTTAATATAAATTAAATAAAATAATCAGTGATTAATCGTCGATTTTTTTAAAAAGCGGTTGACCGTCGAATTATCCTCACATGCACTAATCAGAACGGTGAGTCTCCGACTTACGACTACACGACCGCCTAGACGGCTAGACAGCCGCTTTTTAGCACATATGATATAATATTTCTATAAAAAAAAATGGATGGAAAAAATATACAAGTTTTAAGTAGGCACGAACGTTCACACCTTCATATTCATTATTGCAGTAATAATAACAGTAATTATTATATTTATCTTAGCGAAGATTTAATCACACAAATAATTGGACGATATATGGGTTTTACCCTTTTACTATATATGTTGGGCCATATGTATATACACGTACGTATAAATTTATCAGAGCAAACCGGTGTAAAGTCAAAGTTGGTCCCGCTTTAGGCTCTCACGAACTAAAATTTCATGAAATTTATATATTCCTTTTCTTTTCTTTTTTGCATCCTTTATCTACCAAAGCCTACTTTTGTGAGTTTTTTTCTCGTCCTTTTAATCCTTTCATAATAATGAATCTTATATAGAAAAAGTGTATTTATTAGCTGGCGATAATACTGGATATGAGTTTATAACAACAAATCCTTTTAATGTTTGTGTTTTTTTCGGTCTAAATTTCATTAAAATACGAAAGAGAAATACATAATAGAATACATACATGGTGAGATATAGCTGAAATACACAAATTCGACAAAGATCGAAATCTCTTCGGAAAATGTTTGTGTTTTGGGTAACGACGATAATTAATTATCGACAACGCATAACATAATGGACCTATGACTAATTAACCAATTCTCTTAGTTACAACCCATGTTCTAAAAAGCGGTCGCCTAACCGTTTAGGCGATGGTCTAGTCGCAAATTGGAGATTCACCGTTTCGATTAGTGTATGTGTGGGTAATTCGACGGTCAACCGCTTTTTTAACAAAAGTCAACGTTTTTTTAAAAATTGGCGATTAATCAGTGATTAATCACTGATTATTCTATTTAATTTATATTAAAAAATTAATATATGATGTTAAATATTGAGTTTTTGTTGGATTTAGATCCATTTTAATTTTATAATTATATTTAATTTTCAATATAAATAAAATAAAATAATATAAAATACAATATATTAGTATTATTAATACATATTTCTCTACATAATAATGCATATTTAACATTATATATTAATTTTTATTATAAATAAAATAAAATAATATTAAAAAGTAATCACTGATTAATCATTGATTAATCGCTGATTTTTGGGCTAGGCGCTAGGCGGAACCCGGCCGCCCGACTAGCGCCTAGCGATTTTTTGAACATTGTTACAACTACATGTGACAAATTACGAAATAAATATTCGGAACCATATCAAAAAGATTAAATTACTTTCATTCTAATAAATAAAATTATACAGAATAATAGATAAAATTAATTCTCAATTATTTTCTATTTAGCTACTGCCAAAGTTGGTTTTGTCTTTGTTTCAGCTGATGTGAACCAAGTTAACTAAAAGGTAAGTCTTTTCTTTGTCTAAGTTAAGATGTGCAGTGAAAAATAACACACTGCCTACGATTCAATTGCAATCTCAAATTTCAAAATAAAATAATATTAGATATTACAACAGTAAAAACATAAATAAATATAAAAAGTTGAAGAAATGAGAAATGAGTTCTTGGAACGTACCTAGTACCAATTAAAACACTATTATTGAACGAATAAGGACACAAAAAGGATCTTGTTTCTTGTTTCCCCCATTCCCATGTGATGTGAACAATAATCTTTCTTTTCTCAGTCTCTCTCTTTCTCTCTTTTGGGGTCTCGAGTATTATTATATAACAAAACAGTCCAAGACACCTCTTTTCCCACACCAATCTCACTCACCAGAAAACACAGAGGATCTCAATCTAAGATCGAAGAGAGAGAGAGAGAGAGAATGGGTTTCTCTTCCCAAGAAAACCCTTCTCTCTTCTTCTTCTTCTTCTTCTTCCTCTGTCTTTCCACAGTCTCTGCTTACACCAACACAAGCAGCAGCAACAATGGTGTGGAAACAGGAAGAAGAGAGCTAGCTTCTGGGAGATGCAATTGGTTTAGAGGGAATTGGGTTTATGACGCAAAGTACCCACTTTACGATCCTTATAAATGTCCATTCATAGATCCACAGTTTAACTGCAAGAAGTATGGTCGTCCCGACAATCTTTACCTTAAGTATCGATGGCAACCATCCTCTTGCTCTCTCCCCAGGTACACTCTTCTTCTCAATTCTGGGTTTTGGTTTTGACACTCGACTGTGATTCCAGATCAATCCTTTTTGTGTGTTTGTTTGCTTTTTTCATAAATTAGACAGAATAATAAATTGATTTTTTTTTGTTTTGTTTACTCAGTAAAATTTATTTGTTTTCATTTTTTTCCTGTTCTATTGTGATTTGTGAATAAAAAAGCTGTTTCTTTTCTTTCCACTAATAAATATGGAAAGCTGGAGAGTTCTGTTTATTGGTTTACTGCCAATAACAGAGACATTTAAGCACATTCGTAAGAAGGGTAACTAAAAGCTTTCCAAATGAATTTCAAAGTTAGATAGTTTTCTCTCTCTTTTTGTTTTTTGCCTTTTTGGATTTCAAAATTTGAAACTTTTGTGAGAGTTGCTTTGGAGCAATTATGTCTCGATATCCCATAATTTCACTCTCCAAAAAGGTATAAAATCGAATCCGAAGCACAAACCAAAGTGTCCTTGATTAAGTAAATAAACAGTTTAAATTTTAACGTTTTAAGTAGCGTTCCTCGAAAACAGTTAAACAAAAACCAGACCAATTTCGATAAAACCAGCTGAGAAATGGGTTTAGTTTTTTCTTGCCGGTCTAGAATTGAGATATAAAAAATGTTTCTTATTAATTATTTTTCAGATTCAATGGGTTGTATTTCTTGAGGAAGATGAGAGGTAAGAAGATAATGTTCGTTGGAGATTCACTAAGCACAAACATGTGGCAATCTCTAGCTTGTCTGATTCATTCTTGGGTTCCTAACACTCGTTACACTCTTCTTCGCCAAAAGGGTCTAGCTTCACTCACCTTCGAGGTAGGTTTGTTCTTTCTTTTACTTAATTATCCCATTAAAAATAAGTAGATATATTTATTGATGTATGATTTTTCACTAGAAATTAAGTGGGGTTTTTAGCTTTACTAGTCTGGAAAGTGAGGTCAAAGTTTTGAATTTTTTTGTTTCTTTCTCTCTTTCTAATGCTTGCTGGTTTTAAATAGGAAAGAGTAAGCGAAAATAAAGGGATAAAGTTTTATACTATGTCTTTGTCTCTTTTGATTTGATATAAATATAACGCTTTGCTAATGTATATACAGTTATAAAAATAGTAGTATTAGGACAAGAGAATGAGGAGAGCATTTAAGAGGTGAACGTGATTAGTGGCCTATTTCCCAAAAAAGAGAATCTCCCGGAATATCATGTCATGTTATGACCTTTATTTCAGGATTTTTTTAGCACATGGCCGAAAATATCACCATTGTATATACTGTTTTAGTGAAAGAAAAAGTGAGTTTGTGATAATGGTACGGACGCAGGAATACGGAGTGACGTTGATGCTATACAGAACACAGTTCTTAGTGGATTTAGATTCGGAGAAAGTTGGGAGAGTGCTTAAGCTGGATTCGATTAAGCAAGGCAATATGTGGAGAGGCATGGACGTCTTGATTTTCAACAGCTGGCATTGGTGGACCCACACCGAGCACATCCAGCCGTACGTTTTTTTCTTTCTTCTTTGTGGCTCTCTCTCTTTTTGAGTTTTGACTAATTTGATGTGTGTTTGTGGACCAGGTGGGATTACATGGAAGATGGGAATAGATTGTACAAAGACATGAACAGGCTCGTCGCTTTCTACAAAGGAATGACCACTTGGGCTCGATGGGTTAATGCTTACGTCGATCCTTCTAAGACCAAAGTCTTCTTCAACGGCGTTTCTCCTACTCATTACGAGTCAGTAAACAAACCAACTTATTTCTTCCTTCTATCGTAACTTATTATTGCTCTACTAATTGATTTGTTAATCCTAGGTATTGCTTAGATAACATTTTGATACCATACAACATTTTTCTAGGTGATTATGGATATGCCATTCTAAAACATTATCTAGACATTTCTTAATTAGAAGATATTTTGTTTGCAGGGGAAAGGATTGGGGAGAGCCGATGAAGTCATGTAAGAGTCAGACGCAGCCATTCTACGGGAGGAAGTATCCAGGAGGGACACCAATGGCTTGGGTGATTTTAAACAAAGTGATGAGGAGATTGAAAAAACCGGTCTATTGGCTCGACATAACCGGTCTCTCTCAGCTTCGTAAAGATGCTCATCCTTCTGCATTCAGTGGGAACCATCCTGGCAATGACTGTAGCCATTGGTGTCTTCCTGGTTTGCCTGATACTTGGAACTTACTCTTTTACTCTACTCTTCTCTCTTAAAATCTCTTTTCTTTTTCATCAATGTATAAGTTACTCAAGAACTGTCTATTTTTTTTTAGTTATAATATTTGCCAACGTGGCTCTGAGATAGAGGAAAATACCTCTAGAATTTAGTAGTTGGTCTGGAATCTGGATTAGTTTGACCGATAACTTTTACATTTGTGTTTATATGTAAAATGAAATGTCACATACCAAAAAAAAAAAAAAATAGATTTATCATATCATAAAACATTTTTTAAAAATTTCGCATAAAGTATTTTTTCCACATCGAAAACGCTTAAGATAGATAAAAAAAGAGTTCCGTTTGTGTTTCGCATTTGCATTTATAGTCAAACATAAAAGTTTTGTTAAAAGTGATAAAGATAGTGAATCTATTTGAAAAAGTTACGTAAGACGCAATTGTAAACACAAACAATCTTAATGAAAAACCTAATCTTGATGGAACTTTAATTTTTTTTTCTCTAAACAGATAGCTGAAACTGAATAGCATATTCTTTTTAATTGGTGAAATATTAAAAATGAAAATTTCCAAGTTAGTAGAACATTTAGCAAAATAACAGATAAAACTGGGCCATAAGTGGGCCTAGTTGAAAACTGAAGTAGCCCAGATCGATGTGATGAGGTTGATCGGACCGACCGATCTGAAAGTTGAGATAAACTCAATCATCGGTAGATAGAAAATGGGAGGCTAAAACAAAGATCGAGACGGCAAAATGCTCCGGATGATCTCCACGTGTTCTTGTAAGAAACGACACGTGGCGAAAACGCTCTTTCTCGTTGGCTCAGCTGATCTCTTCCCACAAGCTGAGTCACCATCTCTCCCTACACGTCTTCAATAGTAATCTCAACACGTCACACACCTTCTTCGATGACCGCCCAAATTTGTTCTTTTTGCCTATAGAGGCTCGCTGATTATAAAGGCAAGAAAGATAAAGCTCGATAAGAATCATCCGAGATAAAAAAACCAGGGAAAAAAAGAAAGAATTATCTAACTATATATAATCTTGAAATTAAGCAGTTGTTTTCTTGTAAGTATTTGTTTAGCATATAACAATGGCGTCAGAGCAAGCGAGAAGAGAGAACGTGGTGAAGGAGACGGAAGTTAAAGTGGAGAAAGACAGAGTCCCGAAGATGACGAGTCATTTCGAGTCAATGGCCGAGAAAAGCAAAGATTCCGACACACAGAGGCAGCATCAGGGCCACCACCACGAGGGAGAAAGTGGTGGGACACATTTTGTGTCGCTCTCGGACATGGCGGTTTCTGACGAAGGAGACGGGGAGACGAAGACGAAGTGGACTCAGATGCCTCAGTCCGTGGGAAAATTCGTTGTGAGCAGCGGCGACAAAGAAGGGGCGGGTGGGAAGAAGGAAGAGGAGCAAGAGTGATACGATCTTGATAAGATCCTCCCAAAAACGGCACACTCGAGATCGGTAGAAGAACGGATAATCCTTGGATCCAAATTTGCGGAAAGAATTGGACAAGGCGGGGGATAGAATGGCTGCGTCGAGAGCTATGAACGGCACTCGGTAAACCCGAACCGAAGGCTAACCACCTAAGGAACGTTGTGACTCTTCGGCTAACCACCTCGGAATCGATTGTGAATGTTGGATATGACTCACCAACAAACGAACCACAGATATGACACACCGCGGGATGATCAATGGCTAACCACCAAGTGATCGATTTGATTTCGTTGGCTAACCACCAAAGAGATCGAAAAGTTCCAAAGGAACAAAAGAGAGAAAACTTCTCAAAGATATTTGATTAAAAGATTGAATGATTATTTGTGATCTCTTACATGAGTTTATATAGAGAATAGAAGAAGTAGAAGAGGTGGTCAACAAGACTCCTCGAAAATGAAAACAAAGACCAAAGACTAAAATAAATAGAGTTTTGACTAGAAATAAAAGAAGGTTGAATTGTCCCTTGGCCTTCCAATTTCGTGGATGATGATGGTGATGATGATCTTTGCACTTCATGGAAGATATTGGGCCAAAAGTGAGATGTAAGCCCAAGCCTCATTAAAACCTTTTTTGGTAAACCCATTGGGAAAAACCCAAAAGAAGGAAAAAGAGTACAAGGACAAACATCTTGGGCCAATCCTCAAATCCATGATGTCTTCTTTGTACCTTGACGGTTTTAGGTAATAGGTAAGATTCTTGGGAACATCTTTGATGAAGGAATTGATGCCCAAAACGCTGAAGCTTTGATAGTAGATCCGTTGAGAAGTTACAGCTCCGAAATGAAGCAAGCCGAGGATCCGTTGAGTTTGAACTTGAATAACTTCCAAACGAAAACTGGGATCGACTTGATTCCAACTCTCCATGAACCTCTTATGGATCAAGATTGTAGAACAGGTTGATTTGTAGCCTAACTCCTCCTGGTTTGGTTTGAAACGTCCAATGAAGTCACGTTCGTCCAAATCGGGCAAGCTGGGAATCACCCGAGTTGTAAATTGCATAACTCCTTCTTCTGAATTCGGATTGATCTGATTCCACTTCGAGGAGCTCTCTATGTGAGCTGAGAATGTTTTCCAAGTGATCTCATATGTTGAATCACCGTGGTTGAATTTAGACGCTCCAAGAGATGCACATGTGTCCTGATTGACTCCGTTGCGACTTGTGGGGTGCGTTTGATGGAGTTTTGGATCATCTACGATTATGTTAACCTCATCAATATCCTTTGGATCAAGCTCAGCTACAAGCTCATGTTCAAGCTCGGCCATGATCATATCATCCTCCCCAAGTTGAAAAGGATTTGTCTTCAAATATGCATTAAAAGGGATTAAGTTAGAATCGTTGAAACTTGAACTTAGATTATACTCACCTTGCAAGTATATCTTATATGCATCATTATTGATCAGCTCCTGGATTTGAAGTGGGTCGTTCTCTGGTTTGCACTGGATGACATAGAAAAATGCCTCAAAGGGTGTTCCGGGATCAAAGACGATATGATGCTCATTTCCATGGATCGGTGGGAAACTTCTTGAGTTGTCTTCATGGAAAACGTCTTTATAACCCTGCAAAAGAAAAATCACTTCACTCGGCAGCACCGGTGTAAGATTAGTCAAGCTTATAAAAGCTTCTTTATAGTCAAAAATAATCAAAGGTTGTTTTGACGACAAAGAACTCTTAACCTCTTCGATTCTCACAAGAAAATTTGAATTTCTCACGGGTTTGCTCTCAAAGGCCTTTAGCTTGGTTTTTCTTAGGCTCTCTTTTTCTTTATGGTGAGTAGTGTTTAGGGAATCACTCAAAACGTTTACCTCATCCTCAGATGCATACTCCTCATAATCGTCATAGATGGGTGCGGAATCAAGCTCCTCCTCATCATAGTCGTCATAAATAGGTGCGGTTTCAAGCTCCTTTTGTTTCTGCTCCTCGGACAAAGATAGAAGTGAAAAAGAAACCACTTCGTCTGCTCTTAACTCTAGCTCTCCATTGTTGGGAAGAACCACAGTTTTCTTGTTAGAGCATTCCTTTGCATAGTGTCCTCTCCCTTGACACTTAAAACACTTCACATCACGTGCTTTTGAATTTTTAGCCTCGGTTGATTTGATGCACGCTTTTAAAATCTTCTCTGACCTTTGGAATTCTTCTCTCGCCTTGGATGCTTTGGTTTTAATAGTTGGTTGAGAACTCACCTTCTGATTTGGCTCACGATGGTTTCTTTCTTGCCTAGCCGGCACCCTAAAATTAAGAGCGGCCATTTGCTCTATCACCTCGGTTAGGACTTGGACCATGTTGTCCATCTTACGATCCAAAGCGGCTTCACGCTTTCTTCTCGAACGTGAAGTAGCGGTTTTTCTTTCATTAAACATTTTTCCTCGCAAAAAGAAACAAACACGTTAGTAAAAATCCTCACAAGTGTTTCTCTCAAATTTGTTCACACAACTCTCGTAATATCCTCACAACACACTAGAAGTTCTCCTCGGTTCTTAAGGAACTAAATCGAAACAAATCGATGGTAGCTTTTAAAAACCAAATCGTCAAACTAGAAAAGATAGGAAGTGAAGAATTACGAACCAATATATATATATATATATTTTTTTGATTTTTTTGCCTTTTCGTTTTTTTTTTTTTATCACTATTTTTTTTTTTTTTTTTTTTTGATCACGATTTTTTTTTTTTTTTTGATTTAATACAAAAGATAGAAAAGAAAAGATAGAAGAAAAGAATATGAAAAGATAGAAATGATTAGAAAATACCGATAATCAAGAGCGTGGCTCTGATACCACTTGATACGATCTTGATAAGATCCTCCCAAAAACGGCACACTCGAGATCGGTAGAAGAACGGATAATCCTTGGATCCAAATTTGCGGAAAGAATTGGACAAGGCGGGGGATAGAATGGCTGCGTCGAGAGCTATGAACGGCACTCGGTAAACCCGAACCGAAGGCTAACCACCTAAGGAACGTTGTGACTCTTCGGCTAACCACCTCGGAATCGATTGTGAATGTTGGATATGACTCACCAACAAACGAACCACGGATATGACACACCGCGGGATGATCAATGGCTAACCACCAAGTGATCGATTTGATTTCGTTGGCTAACCACCAAAGAGATCGAAAAGTTCCAAAGGAACAAAAGAGAGAAAACTTCTCAAAGATATTTGATTAAAAGATTGAATGATTATTTGTGATCTCTTACATGAGTTTATATAGAGAATAGAAGAAGTAGAAGATGTGGTCAACAAGACTCCTCGAAAATGAAAACAAAGACCAAAGACCAAAGACTAAAATAAATAGAGTTTTGACTAGAAATAAAAGAAGGTTGAATTGTCCCTTGGCCTTCCAATTTCGTGGATGATGATGGTGATGATGATCTTTGCACTTCATGGAAGATATTGGGCCAAAAGTGAGATGTAAGCCCAAGCCTCATTAAAACCTTTTTTGGTAAACCCATTGGGAAAAACCCAAAAGAAGGAAAAAGAGTACAAGGACAAACATCTTGGGCCAATCCTCAAATCCATGATGTCTTCTTTGTACCTTGACGGTTTTAGGTAATAGGTAAGCTTCTTGGGAACATCTTTGATGAAGGAATTGATGCCCAAAACGCTGAAGCTTTGATAGTAGATCCGTTGAGAAGTTACAGCTCCGAAATGAAGCAAGCCGAGGATCCGTTGAGTTTGAACTTGAATAACTTCCAAACGAAAACTGGGATCGACTTGATTCCAACTCTCCATGAACCTATTATGGATCAAGATTGTAGAACAGGTTGATTTGTAGCCTAACTCCTCCTGGTTTGGTTTGAAACGTCCAATGAAGTCACGTACGTCCAAATCGGGCAAGCTGGGAATCACCCGAGTTGTAAATTGCATAACTCCTTCTTCTGAATTCGGATTGATCTGATTCCACTTCGAGGAGCTCTCTATGTGAGCTGAGAATGTTTTCCAAGTGATCTCATATGTTGAATCACCGTGGTTGAATTTAGACGCTCCAAGAGATGCACATGTGTCCTGATTGACTCCGTTGCGACTTGTGGGGTGCGTTTGATGGAGTTTTGGATCATCTACGATTCTGTTAACCTCATCAATATCCTTTGGATCAAGCTCAGCTACAAGCTCAGGTTCAAGCTCGGCCATGATCATATCAAAGAGAGGGCGTCGCTTGAGGATATTCATGGTTATAGAGCCAATGCTCAGCAGAAATCAATGGATACGATACGAGCAGCGGAGGAACGGTATAACAAGGCCAAGGAAAGCTTGAGCCATGGCGGACAAGAATCTCGTGGCAGAGGAGGAGAACAAATAGAGGGGCGGGAAATTGGTGTTCATGTTACTCACGCTGCGACGGAGAAAGGCCGGCATGATCAGGAATCCTCTGAGGCGGAGAGAGCGCGGAAAGGCCAGGAATCGGGTGGTGGTCGGATCCATGGAGGCGGGGAAGCTGCTGATGTCTTCGGCCAAGAAGGAAGAGAAACGGGAAACACGGCGGCTGAACAGGCTGCAAGAGCAAAAGACCACACGTTACAAAAAGCTGTTGAAGCTAAAGACATTGCGACTGAGAAAGCTCAGAGAGCTTCCGAGTATTTAACGGAGAAAGGGAAGGAAACTGGAAACATTGCGGCTCAGAAAGGACAAGAAACGACAGAACAGACGGTTTCAATGACGGGGAAAGCGAAAGACTACACTGTTCAGAAAGCCGGCGAAGCGATGGAAATGAGCAAGGAAGCGGCTGAATATGCAAAAGAAACGATGGTGGAAGGAGGAAAAGGAGCGGCACATTACGCTGGAGTGGCTGCTGAAAAAGCGGCTGCCGCTGGGTGGACGGCGGCGCACTTCACCACGGAGAAAATGGTGCAAGGGACAAAAGCAGTTGCGGGTATGGTGGAGGGTGCGGTGGGGTACGCAGGGCATAAGGCGGCGGAAGTGGGATCTAAGGCGGTGGATTTGACTAAGGAGAAAGCCGCGGTGGCGACTGATACGGTGGTTGGATACACAGATAGAAAGAAAGAGGAAGCTCAACACAAAGACCAAGAAATGCACCAGGTATTGCACAACTTAAAGCGAAGCTAGATTATTATTTTTTTAGCTCATTTGAGTATCATAATGTTGTTACGTGTTGCTCAAGAAAGTGTGTTTTTGGATTTAATTTGAGGGAGGTGAGGAAGAGAAGCGACCAGGGTTGGACACTGAACCAATGAGAGGTTTCGGAGAGGAGTACGGTGTAAAAAGAGGGAGTGAGAAAGATGTCTTTGGGTATGGAGCAAAAGAAATGGTTGGAGAAGCTCGGAGGAATTACTCGGGAGAGGAGGAATTACTCGGAGGAGGAGGAAGAAGGAACGAGAGAGATGTCGAAGATGAAGGGGTTGGATCGGGAGGAGTGCTTGGGGCAATTGGCGAGACAGTAGCTGAGATTGCGCAGACGACGAAGAACATAGTTATTGGTGATACGCCTGAGAAGACACAGGAGCATGGAACTACTGATTATATGAGATAGGAACATGGACATCCTTGAAAAGTGAAAGGAGAAATTTTTTTTTTTTTTTTTTTTGGGTTAAAAGGGTTTGTATGTAAATAATAGGAAGCTCTGTTTCAAAGAGTTCTCTGGTAAATTAATAAAAAGCTCTGTTTCTGTTAAAAAAGATGGAAGTATGTATTGGTGAGTCATATTTGCTTTTGAAGTGGAACTCTACATAGCTAGCTTGCTTAATTTACTCTCGAGAACTAAGTCAATGGACTTTGAGATCACCTTCGCAAACTTCCAAGTGCATCTAAGATCACGCCAGCAGAACAAAAGCATCAATTAACTTTTAATGTTCAAAGCACGAATATTTCAAACCTGTGATTGGATATTAATAGTCTTTTAAATCAAGGTGTTTTTCTCAGACTTCGAATTACTTTAGATTCCAAATATAACTGAAAGAAAAACACAGAAATTTAATATGTAGATATGTAAGCACTAAGCAGTGAGCATCTCAACGAAATTCTTCAGCATGTATTAATAGTAAATGTCGCAACACATTGAGAGCTGAGGTTTTGGTATCAGCATGTTACTTGATCTATAGTTCTAAGCGAAGTAACAAATATAATTTCAAGACGCTCATGAACAGGAACGACACTAGAAGCTGGAGTTTTTAGAGGTCTAATCTTCACCTTCAAGGGATTAATCATAGCTTTTCTAAACTGTGTGGGCTTTGGTGGGATAATCTTCAATTTCAGGGGTTTCTTTGTCATGTTCGTAGACTTCTCCTGAGGTCGTTTGATCTTCAACTTCAACGGCGGAAAAGAGACTATTAAGAGATATAAGCTTATTGAGTATATATGTATTGGGCCTTATATAGTTAGGATTATTTTACCTCTGTATATATAGAGAATTGTCTCCTTTGTAAAACCCTAATCAGAAAACATACAGAATTTCAGAGAGTTCTTCTGATTCTTACATGGTATCAGAGCCAAGTTATTCTGCACGGATTTTGCACGGGATCGATTTTTGTACGGGATCGATTTCTGCACAGTTTTTGCACAAGATTGATTTTTGAACGGTTTTTGCACGGGATCGATTTCTGCACAGTTTTTGCACGGGATCGATTTCTTCACAGTTTTTGCACGAGATCAATTTTCTGCACGGTTTTTGCACGAAAATCAGACACGCGATTTTGCACGAATTTTGCACGGTCGTCGTCGAGGTTAGGGTTTGGTGACAAATTAATATTCAATTGAGTTGTTTATTTGTGATAATGGAGAAGATGGGAGTTGAGAAAACAGGATCTGCGGAATGCGTTTCTTTGAAAAAGTTTGGTTTTGAGCAGAATGTAGGTGCGGAAGGCCCTTTGGATATGATGAAAGACGAGGCTGCGGAAGGCGCTTCATGTAGACACAATACTAGGGTTGCACACACACATGTTGTGTCGACTCATGCTATGACAGGACTGAAGAAAGAACAGTGGGATCGGCTATTGAGTATGATAGAGCCAAATACAGAATCTTCAAACAGTGTTATTGGTACGAGATATATAGATGAGTGGATTATTGATAGTGGTGCATCGCACCATATGACAGGTACATTGAGGGACATGTTCGATGTGCATCCGATCTCACCATGTTGGGTGGGTCTGCCTAATGGAAATGTGGTTGCTGCTGATAGAGTAGGAAGTGTGGTATTGACAGAGAAGTGTACTTTGACACATGTGCTCTTCGTCAAGGAACTTAAGTGCAATCTCATCTCTGTGTCACAAGTTATTGATGAGATGAATTGCATTGTGTGGTTCTCGAAGCAGTTGTGTGTGTTGAAAGATATTGCTTTGCAGATTCCGATCGCAATGGGTGAAAGGAAAGATGGGTTGTATTTTCTTCAAGGTACTCATAAAAGTGTGAATGTGGCGAATGTTAGTAAGGTGGGGTCTCTGGAACTTTGGCATCGAAGAATGGGACATGCTTCTGAAAAGGTGATTAAGAAATTGCCAGCAGTGGATCAAAAGAGTGGTGGTGTCTCTGATTGCGATGTTTGCTTCCGAGCAAAGCAATGTCGTAATGTCTTTCCTGAGAGTACGGAGAAGAGTAAGGAGTGTTTCGAGATGGTTCATTGCGATCTCTGGGGGCCATATCGAACACAGAGTTTGTGTGGATCTTCGTATTTCTTAACTATTGTGGATGATTATTCCAGAGCTGTGTGGGTCTTTCTTCTTCGTGATAAAACACAAGTTCAGAAAACAATGATCGATTTCTTTGCTCTTATCCAGCGACAGTTTGAGAAGCAGGTGAAAATCGTGCGAAGCGATAATGGGAGTGAATTCATAGTGATGAAGAAGTATTTTCGCGCATAGGGATAATTCATCAAACTTCATGTGTAGGAACTCCTCAACAAAATGGGCGAGTGGAGCGAAAACACCGTCATATATTGAATGTGGCAAGAGCGTTGAGTTTTTAGGCAAATCTACCAATAGAACTTTGGGGTTATTGTGCTTCGAGTGCTGCATATCTAATCAATCGTACGCCGTCTATGTTACACAATGGTAAGAGCCCGTACGAGATTATATTTGGAAAAGTCCCTGCTTATAGTGAGATACGAGTGTTTGGATGTTTAGCATATGCTCATAATCAGAAACGGCATGGAGATAAGTTTGCGAGTATAAGCAGGAAATGTGTATTCCTGGGGTACCCTTATGCGAAGAAGGGGTGGAATCTTTTTGATTTGGAGACACGTGAAGTCTTTGTCTCACGGGATGTCACCTTCATTGAGGAACGATTCCCATATTTGGAGCAAAAAGATCAGGTGGATGAGCCACCTAATTCTGATCTAAGGACGTTATTTGTGGATGATAGTGTTGGATTTGATGATATAAGTCATGTTTTGACAAGAGATACAGTGACACAGACTCCAGTTGTGTCAGACAAGGTTGGAAAAGAAGATATGCAAGCTATATCAGCAGGAATACGTGATATGTTGGGAATTACAGGGCCACAGACTGACCCTGAATCAGTTACACAGTCTGATAATGTCGATGAGTGTCGACCGATACCAGCCAGTATCGATCGACACCTGGTGGATCAACCTGCAGCAACAGAAATTTTGGGACGCGGAATGCGACAGAAACAAGCTCCAGCCAAGTTACAAGATTTTGTGTGCAATACGACATTTGCAATGAATGCGTCTGCTGTGAGTCAGGAATTGATTAATGATTATGGGATTGAGAATTTTGTGAGCTGTGAGAGGTTCTCTATGTCACACAGAGCGTTCATGTGTAGTATAACAGAAGGAGTTGTGCCGAAAACATTTGCTGAGGCTATGGAAGATCCGCGATGGAGAAAAGCTATGAGACTGGAGATTGAGGCTCAGGAACGAAATCAAACCTGGTTGATTGAACAATTACCACCAGGTAAGCATGTCATTGAGTGTAAATGGGTTTACACGATCAAGTATAATGCTGATGGCTCGATTGAAAGGTATAAAGCGAGGCTTGTAGCTTGTGGAAATCGTCAGAAAGAAGGGATTGATTATTCTGATACATTTGCTCCTGTGGCAAAGATGAGCACAGTTCGATTGGTTCTGCAAGTTGCAGCTGGGAAAAATTGGGAGTTGCATCAGATGGATGTGCACAATGCGTTTCTTCATGGAGATTTGGAAGAAGAGGTGTTTATGAGAGTACCTCAGGGTTTTGGTAGCTCGAAGAAGGGAATGGTATGTCGATTGCGCAAGTCATTGTATGGTTTGAAACAAGCTCCGAGATGCTGGTTCGCGAAACTTTCGACGGCACTGTTGAGCTATGGTTTTACACAGAGTAAGGCAGATTACTCTCTTTTCTCGTTAGTTCGTGGTAAAGTTCACTTGCATGTTCTCGTATATGTGGATGATCTTGTGATAACAGGGAGCTCTCCAGGGGTGATACAGAAGTTCAAAACATATCTGAGTAATTGCTTTCATATGAAGGATTTGGGAAAATTGAAGTATTTTCTTGGATTGGAAGTTGCGCGAAACGCAGAGGGGATATATTTATCACAGAGGAAGTACGCTCTGGATATTATTGCTGATGTTGGTTTGCTTGGTGGTAGGCCGGTAGAGTTTCCGATGGAGCAGAATCATCAGTTGGGAAGGTCGACGTCAGAGATACTCACTGACCCGGAGAAGTATCGCAAAATCGTTGGAAGGTTGATTTATTTGGCTGCGACAAGACCAGATCTTGCGTATTCTGTTCACATCTTGTCTCAGTTTATGCGTGAGCCAAGAGAGGATCATTGGCGGGCTGCTTTACGAGTAGTTCGTTACTTGAAGGGGTGTCCTGGAATGGGAATTTTGTTGAAAGCGGACTGTAATTTTCATCTTACAGCTTGGTGTGATTCGGATTGGGCGGGATGTCCAATCACGAGGAGATCTTTAAGTGGATGGTTGATACAGTTGGGGAATTCACCTGTATCGTGGAAGTCAAAGAAGCAGGATGTAGTATCTCTCTCTTCGGCAGAAGCAGAGTACCGAGCTATGGTTGTGGCGGTGAAAGAATTGAAGTGGATCAAGAGTGTATTGACCACGATGGGTATTGCACATTCTGGTCCAATGGATTTGTATTGTGATAGTCAGTCTGCGCTTCATATTGCAGCGAATCCTGTGTTTCATGAGAGGACGAAACATGTGGAGCTTGATTGCCACTTCATTAGAGATGATATCGTAGCTGGAATCATTCAGACACAGCATGTTTCTACTACTCAACAATTGGCGGATGTCTTCACTAAAGCACTTGGAGGTCGTCATTTTCAAGATATTTTGTGCAAGTTGGGCATTCGAGATCTCCATGCTCCAACTTGAGGAGGGGTATTAAGAGATATAGGCTTATTGGGTATATATGTATTGGGCCTTATATAGTTAGGATTATTTTACCTCTGTATATATAGAGAATTGTCTCCTTTGTAAAACCCTAATCAGAAAATATACAGAATTTCAGAGAGTTCTTCTGATTCTTACAGAGACGCCCGAGACCATATATGTCGTCTTCACGCAAGAATCGATGTAACAGTAAATCCGAAGCGTTTCCTCTATCAACAGGGTTTCTTGCGAAACACGTTTCCAGAAAGTTCCTTGCATCACACGGCACACTCTCTGGAATCTCAGGTGCTTTTCCACCCAACAAAACAGACGCAAGATCATCATACTTAACCTCCGACCATGGAGGTTCACCAATATACATCTCTAACACTACGCACCCTAATGACCACATATCTAGGGTTTTCTCGGCCACACCGTTGTGGACTGATTCTGGCGACATGTAAATAGGCGTTCCCACAAACGGAGAATCGGATTCCCATCCATAAGCAATCTCTCCTACTTCTGTCGAAGATCCGAAATCCGAAATCTTCAGTTCGTAAGACTGTCTACACGGGAAGACAAGGAGATTATCGGGTTTGAGATCGCAATGAACATAACCATGGCTATGAACAGAGACCAACCCTTGAAGAATCATACGAGTGAAGTCTATAATCATCGTTTCCGGAAATTTTCTATCTCTGTAACTGTCCATGAGAGTGATTAGATTCCCTGCAGATGCGTACTCCATAACCATCTTGTAGATTCTCAATCCGTCGCCATCGAAATCCTCTTCCAAGTGATAATTCCCATAGCATTGTACGATTCTTCTACATCCTCTGAGTTTTGATAGAATCTGAATTTCTTTTTGGAGAAAGTAGTAATCTTCGCATTCTGCGGTTTTCACGGCGCGTAGAGCGGTGACGAGCCATCGCTTTTGATGTATTTGACTAGATCGACTAATCCGTACGAACCTTTATCCAAGAACTTCACGAACTCTGTTTTTGTTGGCATCTTCTGAACAACAACAAGACTTATCGTATCTCTAGTGATCTCAAAGTTTTCTTGTAAATATTTGAACTAGGGTTTTTTTTTTTTTTGATTAATATGAGGTAATTTGGGGCTTGATAGACACCCAACTAATCCTCATAAGTCAGAGGAAGCCATGTTAAATCTACTGTGGCCAAAGTGACTCAAACCAGATGGGAGAAGCCCACATAGACATTATTTATCACTGAACCAAGGCAACTTGATTAAATTTTAGGGTTATAAGTGTTATTTTAGGGTCATAAGTTTAGAGGTCCAAAAACAGGCTTTGAGGATTAAACCTAATGTATGCGGCGGTCTCATATAGACATCATGTTAATTTTTAGACGTCATATATAATTAAACTCAAAAATAAAATACAGTATAGAGATCTTCAACTTTTTTATATAGATGTATAGTTAAAAATAAATATTCATTTTAATAATAAATATTACATTTTCTTTAAAAGTAACAACTTTTCATCATATTCATATGTATATTTAACTATCTATTAAAATCACTTAATCATAATAGTGCATATTTGGAGACCCTAAAATCTTTCAACACAATTCAAAGAGTTAACCCACTTTAACATCCCTAATACTGGTATTAATCTTTCAACACAATTCAAAGAGTTAACCCACTTTAACATCCCTAATACTGGTATTAATGTTCCATAAAATTACTGTAGCTAGCTAAAAACCCCCAAATTTAACACATCTAAATACGTCACGAAGTTCTTCAAAGAAAAAATATATAAATATTTAATGTTGTAAGCATACACTTTGATTGAAAACAGAAACCTACATTTTTTGCATCCACATGTAACTTGATCTTTACTAAGAAACAGAGATGAATTCAAGACACACTACTGAACAGTTTTGAAAGTGGAAGCTGGAATAGTTCTCGGAGGTATAATCTTCACCTTCTTCTTCAGGGGTTTAATCTCAACTTTCTTAAACTGTGGGGGCTTTATCGTAATAGTCTTCGGGGGCTTCTCTGGAATAACCGTAGACTTCCTTGGTCTGATCTTCAACTTCAACAACAACGGTTTTCTCTCTCCACCGGCGGCCGCCATCGGTTCTCCGGTCAAGAACGGATGCAACAACAACTCCGAAGCGCTTCTTCTTTCTTCAGGCTTATCTGCGAAACACGTTTCTAGGAACTTTCTTGCGTCACAAGGCAAACTATGTGGAATCTCTGGTGCGATGTTGTTCAACAGATTAGACTTAAGATCATCAGAATCAACCCCTGACCATGGCTGCTTACCGATATACATCTCCAACACTATACATCCTAATGACCACAAATCTAGGGCTTTCTCGACGGTACCGTAGACTGACTCCGGAGACATATAGATAGGTGTTCCAACAAACGGAGAATCAATTCTCCAATAACGAGATTGCTCTCCGGCCTTTATCGACATTCCGAAATCCGAAATCTTCAAATCGTATGAACAATCCCAAGTTCTTTCATCGTAACGCGGAAAAAGAAGGAGATTGTCCGGTTTAAGATCGCAGTGGACATAACCGTGACTATGAATCGAGACCAATCCTTGTAGAATCATGCGAGTGAAGTCTTTAATAACCGGATCCGATAGTTTTCTGTTTCGTGCCATGAAAGCAGTTAGAGTACCGGCAGATGCGTATTCCATTACCATCTTGTAGACTCTGTCTCCGTGGCAATTGAGTTCTTCAAACAGAGTGTCTGCAAAACATTGCACGATTCTTGGACATCCTCTGAGCTCTTTCAGAATCTGAAATTCTCTGTCGAGAGAATCATAGCGTTGAACGTCTGATATCTTCACTGCGTTGTAGAACATCGAACGGTCAGGTTTACGGTACCTGAGAAGATCGACGGAACCGAACGAACCCTTCCCCAAAAACTTCACGAATTCCATCTCCGGCTGCATATTTGCAATATACTTCTTCTGGTTTCTACTGTTACTCTTCGGTGGCGTCGCGTTTGATACAACAAGACGTAGCTTCTTCGAACTCCAATGATCTCAAGGTTTCCTTGACTTATGAAAACCCTAGAGAAAATACTGAATCAGTTGAGAAATTGTAGTGAGAGAGAGTTAAAAAGGAATTTTCTTTGAGTCGCGTTCTTCAAGTCGGTGACTTTGTATAGTTTAACACGCACTAGAATATACCACTGCCACCTTGTTTTAAGTAGATCTTGTCCGTTGGATCTATTTTGTGCCTTTTTGTGGAATTTAATTTGATTTTACTATATGAAATTATTCATACGTTTCTATAAATCATATTGAAATAGGAGAAGATGACAGATGTTACACCGCCAGTTTTTTTTTTTTTAACTGACCCTTACCATCAGACTTTTTAACATAAGATAAAGTAATTGAAAAAAGGAAACACAAACTAAATAACGAGTAAGAATTTCTTTTAAAGTGTTATTTAGTTTTTTTCTATTTATAATTCAACTACATCTCAAACCCCTGCAATATTAAACCTTTTTGCTATATCAATATTAATTATATATTTTGTAGAATAATAATATAATTAATATATATCTAATCTCAATCATTTTTAAACAAGCATATGCTCAAATCTTCTTTTTTTTTAAAACTAATTTTGCCATAAAACTGATTTATAATTAACTAATTTAAGAACAACTACATACGTTAACGGAATAATGGGAAGCTTTAGTGTCTGCATGGTAAAGAATCCACAAAGAGCGAAATTGATCACCAAGACCAAAGATATGCGTGATTTTTTAATTGTTCCATGTTTTTTTTTGTTCTTGAGTGTTATCGTATTTTGCTGATTTTTTTTTCATCTTTAATAGTTGATGGAGGGGAAGACCCTCTGAAGCATTTTATCTTCTGGAGAAAGCGTATACAAAAGTAGGAGGTATAATCTGGAAGATTGGAGATGATGTGAAAAATATATGAAAGAATATATAAAAAATTGGTCTATAGTATATTGGATATAGAAAAAGATATATGAGAGGGGTATTTTTTTACTTGTGGAATTGGATTTAACATACAATCTATGATAAGAAATTTCTGTCTTATTTTTTTTTCTTTTTTTGTGCTGGCTTGAAAACATTTGACTTTTGCAAGATTTCAAACTTGTGATTTTATGAGTATGTTGTTCTGTCTGGTCTAGTATTAAATGAAGGTTTGCTTCGCGATCCACATTTGTACAAAACTTACCCAAATCTATGATCCAAATTACCAATGCTAATAAGTTTTGATTTTTCAACAGAAAAATTTCAACATTATAGCATTCGATGAAACGAGTTAACCCGTTTAACAAATCCTAATTGAAAAAACTTGCACTGGTGGCAATTTTTGTTTTTATCTCAAAAAAATATCTAACAAACCAAATAGACAATACACGTAGAATAATATCTTGAACACAATCTCATAAACACAATATAAGAAACACAATCATGGATTTAACACATCTGAGCTACAATACCCAATTTGATATTCCAAAGTGCGCGTGACCCCTCAAAAACGACCAACTCCTCTTGAACTTCAACAGGAGTGGCTGCTAAAGTTCCAACTGGTGCAGCATGTCGAACATCATCCAATTGCTCGATCATATCAATAAACTTGACAATTAGATGTATATGCCTAACCCTTATATATATATATATATCCTCTTGATTGGCCAAGCCTCGTCATTGGTGACTACATATTCTGCAATGATCTGAAACAGAAATCAAATTCCTGTACGGAAAAGGCTCAACTCAGGTCTGAGAGGAATTTGAAATGTTGGGTTGTAGCAAAAAGTAGGCCATATCGCGAATCATGTTTAAAGAGAATTTGAGACGGTCATAGAACGGTCTCAAATTGGATTTTTGACTTTGTAAAAGACTAAAAATGGTTTGTGGTTTTCACTCATTTGGGCTTTTAGCTTTACATTTAGGCTTGCCACCATATAGGTTCATTTTGGCTACGGGCTTTTGGTAGAATAAGGCTTTCAAACCCAAACTCTTGTTGGCCGACATACTTTTTTGTTTTAAACACAATAAAAGTACACATAACGAACCAAAACTCTTATGACTTTATCAGTGCTTATAAATGCAAAAATAAAAACAGAAATGCTAACATGTATATCACCACAACTTTGATGGCCGACCTGCTTTTCTCTTTTTTTTTTCAATAGTTAAAATGATAGCAATGCGCAAAAAATTAACTTACGGTGCCACGTGTAATTTTGGATTGTAATTGGTCTAGAGATCTATAAAACGATACTCTTGGAGATTAGATACTTCTCATCTCACTTTGTTCCTCTAAAAACCCTTCCTTTCATTTCTTTTGCTCTCAAAACACACCTTTTTCCACATCTTAAAGAGATCTAATGGCAATGTCATTCTCAGGAGCTGTTCTCAGTGGGATTAATTCTTCTTTCCATAGCGGAGGAGCCAAGCTTAGCTGCGTTGGCTCCGTCAGAGTTGGCCGGAAAACTGAGCTCATCGTAGTCGCTCAGCGCAAGAAGTCGTTGATCTACGCCGTTAAAGGTGACGACAACATCCTCGATGACATCAACAAAGCCTCGTAAGTCTATAATTGTTTTCTTTTAACATCTTGTCTCGTTGGTCTATCTACATTATTCGCACAAAACCTCTCATATATATTACTCGTCCATGATAATATTTTGAAAATTAACCCACTTTAGCCGGTTATGAAGGCTGCCATTTGAAGCATACGATATACTTTTACAAAAGAACTTTATTGTTATATAATTATATAATATTAAGTAAATATTTTTACTTGAAAAATATATTAGAGAAGAGAAATATATTTTGAGTAGTTATCTTTAAAAGTAAATGATTAAAATTCATAAAAAAAATAAACTATTGTTTCTTTTTATTTGAAATTTGTGTTTCTTAAGCTAATTTATGTTTTTTATTTTATTTTAATAGTATTCAAGATATAATTTCATATACAATAAAAATGACCCCGTCAGTTTTTTAGTTTACATATAGGATCAAATATAAATTATTTTTTGTTGGTATAGTTAGCCTCAAATATTTCATGATTTACATATAGCCCCAATTTCCCAAATATCAGAGAATCCAGTACGATGATTCCATGTGAGGTTTATAATGAATCTGAATATATAACAACAGAAAGAAAGCTACGGATTTCGTGACGGAGAAGACAAATGAGGCGTTGAAAGAAGGCGAGAAAGCAAAAGACTACGTTGTTGAGAAAACCGGTGACGCCAAAGATACGGCGGCGGAGGAAGCTAAGAAAGCTTCGGAGTATGTGACGGAGAAAGGAAGCGAAGCGGCTGAGTTCGCAGAGGGTAAAGCAGGAGAGGCCAAGGATGCCATAAAGCAGTAGATATATCGATTCCTCTCTCTTTCTCTTTATGTTCAATATTTTACAATAAGATCAGTTCGTTTTAGTTTCTATTTGGCCATTCGAATTAAGGATGTGTTACTTAATTACTCACCATAGTACTCTAAATTCATATCAAATGATTGAAAAATACTGGATTTGAATGGTAACTTTAGCAGCCGTAAAGGTATATATATGCCATTCATTTGTTACCCAATCATAAAAATGAGAAAAAAATTAGCGGTTTTGAAAGTTGTATCACCACTATGGGAAATGTTCAGGTCAGTTGATTAAACTATATATTGCCATCAAGCACTTTATGGGCATTCATAGATAAAGTGGAGTTGTCAAGTACTTCGGATTACCGAGAGGTTATGTTTGATTTTGTTGGCTGCATGTTCGTGGTTTTTAACTCATTTGGCCTATTAGTTTTTATATTTAGGGTTGCCACCATAGTGGTTCATTTTGTTGTAGGCTTCTCGTGGATTTGGGCTTTCGAACCCAACTTTATTTTTTATAATAACCCAACTTGTTCGGCCGACATAAGTTTGTTTTTATTTCAACCAAAGTGAGAGTACACACATAAGGAAATGAGAACGACCAAAACTCTTACTACTTATTACTTATTAGTGCCAACAAAAAGAAAGAATACAAATGATAACGTATATATTTTTGTTGCCAAAAATGCTAACATGTATGTAAACCACAACTTTGATGGCCGACCTATTTATTTTTGGAAAACCATACACGTGGCCGAATAATAGCGAACAAAAACTCTTCTCGTCAATAGTTGAAGATAATAGCAATGCGCAAAAAATATCTTACGTGCGATACCACGTGTAGTTTTGCATTCTAAGAGCATCATTATTGGTTAGATACCCATAAAGGGTTCTAACTAATATTTTAATTAAAACAATTCAAAAATTAAAAGTTTAGAATTCATAAAAGGTTCTAAATATTTTTATAGTTCATTGGTTAGAATCTCTAATGGGTATCTAAAATTTTAAATATTTGAATTTTTTTTTAAGAGTTTCTTGCCACACAAACTTGATGTATTAACATTGATACATGAAAAACCATTACATTGAATTAACATACATGAAGTTTTAAACACACTATAGATACACAAACTAAACAATTAAAACAAAGACATAACCAATATCAAACTGAACGAACACTGAAACAAATTCATAAAACACAAAGATGGAACTAATCTATATAACATTCAACCTAAACGATTTTTTGATTCGATTTTGAAATCAGAATCACTTTTAGATCTCTTCAACGATTTTTTGATTCGATTTTGAAAACAAATGAAGCAAGAAATCGAGAGAACGAAGAGAGTCGGAGAACGACATGTGCCTTTTGGATACGCTTCCAAAACATCTAACTTTGGATACGGTTCTAAGAGATAAAGTGATTATTGGATTTAATTTAATCAGTTTTATTGATTAAAATTTTAGATACCCACGTTTAGATACTGCAATAATGATGCTCTAACTGGTCCAAAGATCTATAAAATGGTACTATTTGAGATTAGATACTTCTCATCTCACTTTGTTCCTCTAAAAACAACTCCTCTGATTTCTTTTTCTCCTAAAAAACACCTTAAAGAGATATAATGGCGATGTCATTCTCAGGAGCTGTTCTTAGCGGGATTGATCTTTCTTCCCACATCGGAGGAGCCAAGCATAGCGGCGTTGGTGCCGTCGGATTTGGCCGGAAAACCGAGCTCGTCGTCGTCGCTCAGCGAAAGAAGTCGTTGATCTACGCCGTTAAAGATGACGGCAACATCCTCGATGACCTCAACGAAGCCACGTAAGTCTATATTTTGTATTTTAACATCTTCTCTCGTACATACATATACGTATATTTTGATAGTATACTATCTATATATTCACACAAAAACTCTCATATATATTACTCTCCATATTAAATACTGTGATACATCAATAACCCACTTTAGCCGGTTTTTATTTTCTTAAAAAAAGTTATTAAAACATTTAGTTTTGATAAAATCCAGTAATATAATTCCATGTTAACCACTGTAGATATATTTTAGAATCGTTGGTCAATAATGAATCTGAATATATATAAAAATAGAAAGAGAGCTTCGGATTACGTGACGGAGAAGACAAAGGAGGCGTTGAAAGATGGCGAGAAAGCAAAAGACTACGTCGTTGAGAAAAATGTTGAAGCCAAAGATACGGCGGCGGAAGAAGCTCAGAAAGTTTTGGATTATGTGACGGAAAAAGGAAAAGAGGCCGGAAACAAAGCGGCTGAGTTTGCAGAGGGTAAGGCAGGAGAGGCTAAGGAAGCCACAAAGCCATGATTCAACCACTTTACTATTAGATATATCGATCCTCCCTCTCTTCATATTCAATATTTTACAATAAGATCAATTTGATTTAACTTCCATTTCACCATTTGAGATAAATATATGTCACTTAGTTACTCACCTTCACATTTTAAAGTCTTATCAAATGATTAAAAAGAAACTTGGCTTTAATTGGTGACCTATATATATACCCATTCCTTTTATTACCAATCACAAAAAACGATTAAAAAAATCATTATTTTGTATCACTAAATGTTACCGTTTCTAATTATTTTGTTATCTCTTACCACTAAAAACTTTTGCCACTTTATGTCATCAACCAGACTCACTATATAATACAAGCAAAAATTAACCCTATTGAAGTATTTACGTCTTTAGAATATACAAATGTGTTAATTGAGTCTTTTTTTTTACAAAATTCATTATGTAATTCTGTTTTTATAAATTTTTCTCTCTTAAATTAATCATCACCTTAATCATATTCATTAATTATTCTAATTAAGTTCTCCATATCTTTCTGTAATTCACGTCTTGTTCGCATATTAATTGTACAGCTCTAAAGGAATTTTTGCGAATATATATATATGGGATATGTTCATGTTAGTTGATCGATCAACTATGACAAGCATGCTATTACATTGATATTAATTCAGAAGTTCAGAGATATGTCAAACACTGTATATATGGGCATTCATAGAGAAGGTTAAGTTAGCAAATACTTGAAAAATGCTATGTTGATTATCACCTGATGGATAGGAAGCTTTGCTTAAATTAGTAGCAATGATACTGAGAACATATTATATGTCTTGCTTTAAGCTGTTAAAAGTATTTTCCTAATGGATCTGTATCAAATGCTTATGTTGCTTCAATCTCCTTCTTATGGTTGGAAATCCATTTTAGCTGGAAAAACCTTTTTTGCAATGGCCAACGAATTAACATATAAATTTGGCACTCAATGGATACCATCACATCCACCTAGATCAACGTTTGGACTTGATGGAACATCTCACCCTGCACCAAAAATAATTGACTTACTATGCCCAAGAACAATGGAATATATATGTGCCTATTATTTTGATATTGTACATATATAAGAGCTTTTGGAAATTAAAGCTCCCTCATAAAATCAAAGACTTCTTCAAAAAGATATGCAAAGGTGTGCCCATCTTGTGTTACAGCGATTGAGAACAATAAAGATACATATATTAACCCTTTATATATTTTAATTAAGTAAGAGATGGTATATACGTTTTAACTCATTTTGGCTTTCCGCCACAGTGGTTCATTTTGTTGAATAAATTTGGGGTTTGAAACCCCAAATTAACTTGTTGGGTGACATATTTTATCTTTGTTTTTATTACAAGAGAAGTGAGTACACTTTTTTTTTTTGATAATTCAGGGTAAATCCCAAGTCTATGGAGAGACCCAAACTAATCCCTGGACCTTTCCATTTTCAACAAGAGAAGTGAGTACACTTGACGAAATGAGAACGACCAAAATTAACTTACTACTACGTACTTCCGTGCATGCTTAATTAAATTTGCCAACAAAAATATAGAAATGCAAACGTTTATTGTCGAAAATGCTAACATGTAAAGTATACAACCACAACTTGATGGCCCACCTGTTTCTTTTTTGGAAAACCATTACGTGTCCGAATAATAGCGAACAAAAACTCTAAATAATCTTAAGATAACTGGTCTACGGATCTATAAAATGATACTATTGGATATTAGATACTTCTCATCTCACTTTGTTCCTCTAAAAATCTCCTCCATTTTATTTATTATTCTCTCAAAACACACTCTTTTTTGTTCTTTTCCACATCTTAAAAGAGATTTCTCATGGCGATGTCATTATCAGGAGCTTCTCTCAGTGGGCTTAGCTCTTCTTTCCACAGCGGAGGAGCCAAGCTTAGCGGCGTTGGCGCCGTCAGAGTTGGCCGGAAGACTGAGCTCGTCGTCGTCGCTCAGCGCAAGAAGTCGTTGATCTACGCCGCTAAAAGTGACGGCAACATTCTCGATGACCTCAACGAAGCCACGTAAGTCTATATCAACTGTAATGGTCTTGTTTGTGGATCGAGTTTTTACTCACCGGAGCCCGCCGTTATTAAAACATTTGAATCATACGATATACTATTGTCAAAGAACTTTTTTTTTTTTTTAAAGAGCTTTCTTTTAATAAGTATATTGTAAAATATTTGTTTCCTTGAAAAATATATTAGAGAAGAGAAAGATATTTTGAGTAGTTATTTGGAGTAAATGATTAAACTCATTATAAAAGTAGAAATTCAAAAAATTTGTATATTTTTCATTGCAAATTTCTGTTTGTTTGAGCTAGTTTTATGTTTTAAAAAAATATCATTCGAGATAAGTTTAATATACCCTAACAAGTGATCCCTTCTGTTTTTTAGATTACGAATAGCCTCGAAAAATATCTCATCATTTAATTTACATATAGCCGTGTAGATATATGTGTTGAAATCAATGGTCAACAATGAATCTGAATATATAAAAATAAATAGAAAGAAAGCTTCGGATTTCATGACGGAGAAGACCAAGGAGGCATTGAAAGAAGGCGAGAAAGCAAAAGATTACATTGTTGAGAAAACCGTTGAAGCCAAAGATAAGGCGGTGGAGGAAGCTCATAAATCTTCAGAATATGTGATGGAGAAAGGAAAAGAAGTCGTGAACACGGCGGCTGAGTTCGTAGAGGTTAAAGCAGGAGAGGCTAAGGAAGCCATATAGAGTCCTGATTCAACCACTTAACTAGTAGATATATATAAAAATATATGCTTCTTCATGTTCAATATTTCACAATAACATCATGAGTTTGCTATTTTTTTTTCACCATTTGTAGTAAAGATATGTTTCTTAATTACTCACCATCACATTCTTATTTTCTTATCAAGTAATTATAAAGAAAACCAAGTTGCTTTGGCCCAGTGGTAAGGAATGTCTATGTGGGCTTTCTCACCTGGGTACGAGTCACTTTGGCCACATTGGGTTTAACATGGCTTCCTCTGACCTATGGAGATTAGTCGGATGTGTAGCAAGTTTCGGATTATCCCATATTAATAAAAAAAGAAGAAGTTATTATAAAGAAAATTGACTTTCTCCTATCACGATTTTTTACCATTATTTTTTTATTATTGTTTCTAACTATTCTGCAATGTCTTACCGTTTCTAACTATTCAGTCATCTTTTATCGTTTCAACTATTCTCGTTTAAAAACATTTACTGTTTAATATCACCAATCGTTACTACTTACTAGTAAAATCGTTTTATAAGTAACGTTAATCCCACGGTATTTGAAGTATCATTGTATTAGAGCATGTCCAATTGTGAGGTTCTAAAAATGGGTATCTAAAATTTTTAGAACCTCACTTTTTAGAACCCCAACATTTTGTATGTTAATTTTTAGAATCTGTATCTAAAAGTTCTAACTTTAGAACCTTTCTCTCTTCTTTTTAGAACCTCTCCAATATTTATCAATTATATATCATTATAATTTTTTAGAACTCTTCTATTTAGAACCCCCATTGAACATGCTCTTAGGTTCTTAGAATATATGGAATGTTTTTTTTTAACAAGCTGATTTATGTATAAAAGACATTTCATCAATTTTACTCTTTTAAGTTAATAATATTTATTTAATAAACTTATAGTTTTAATTAAAGTATGCAGTCTCATTAGACCTAGACTAAAACTACTAAAAAACACTCCAAAACTACACAAACTCATCACGATATATATAGCTAGTGGTTGTTGCCCGCTTCAAAATATAAAAAGCACCCTGTTTAATTGTTTATACTTGATCCGATTTTATGATATACTACATAGCAAACAAATTGTAAATTGGTTAATATGGTTTTGTGCCAGATCTTGTAGCTCATTTGGTAGAGGCCTTAGCTCTACCGCATGAATTTCGATTTAAGGCACTTTTGTAAAGTTTGTAATAATAAAGATCAAGTTTAATATTCTGTAAGTATTATTACACTCTTATAACCAAAGTTGAAAATATCGTTAAAACGTTAATTAGCATCTCTACGTTTTTTTAAAGCTCATATATGATACTATTAGTTTATTTTCCTCTTAATGAATTAGTCTTAACCAATGTGAGAATTTGTATCAAAAACTCCTTAGTCAATTTCATAAAGTGTAACAGATTATGTAAGTTTGTCAGAAAAATCAAATAGTATACTATTAGCTAAACACGTGAACGGTTATAACTAATAAAAAACTAATTTGCAACTGAACAAACAAACAATAACCATAACTTAACGGAAAAGCTCTTCTAACAAACAATACTCGATATCAATAAACAAAGCAAGATTCTAAATCATACCTATGAAATCATGCAACACGACACTCGAATAATCCGGATAAGCGATCAAGAATTTAAACCGATAATTTGTGGCAAAACGAGGTCGTTGGGCTATGCTTTTATTGGACCAACATTATAATTTCAAGCGCTTTTATTGGCTCTTAACCAAAAGGAACGACCCACCATAACCGGAATCATGAATCTTGTGACAATTCAATAAAACGCTTGGCTTGGTATGTCATTTATCACAGTAAAACTATATTGTTAAAATTAATTTCATAAATGATTAGGCGAATATAATAAAATCGATACGGAAAATTGATTAAAAATTGAAACGTGAAGAGAAATTGACTTTTGTTTGTTTATTATATAAGCAAAAATTGAAATAATGCGCCTAAAACCTTATGAGATTGTGAGGATATATTAAATTCATTTTCTAACGCGTATATATAAATAGACGCCTCGCTCTCTCTCTCTCTCTCTCAAAACTTATGTCACTGATCTTAAGACTTGAGACGAAGAAAATCAAAATCTCTCTCACCGGGAAAGAAACCGTCGATTTCTTCCTTTCTCGGCGACGATTGATCTTTCCTTCTCCGAAACTCACATCGATCGTTCAAGTAACGATCTCATTGCTTCTTTTCTTCTTCGTCTTCTCTTTTCGTTTTCCGTACTCTGGGTTTGAGTTGATTTGGACTGTAGCTCTTTTGGGCCAGAAATTTAGGGTTTAAGAGGTTCTCGGAACCTCGACGCAGGCGGTTTTGGGGCTCAGGTACACGGTGGTGTTTCCGCCTTGCATCGTCGTCGTCTCTCCATATTTCTTTACGGTGTTCGATTCTTTGGCTCGGAGGTAGTTACAGTGCTGCGAAGGTTACAGACGAAAAAGAGCAATGCTGAGCGTGTTTAAGTTGGAAATACCGTCGGAGGTTCCAATTGTTGGCTTTGAATTAACGCCCAAGTTGGTTCTCACTCTGCCGGATAATACCACGTCCACCGCCGATGTGCTGCCGTCGGATCCGGTTGACGGGTTATACCTGAGCTACAAATGGTAAGTATTACGAACGCCTTTACACCTTGTGATCTTTGGGTTTTGTATGGTTTTAGCAAAAAAAAAAATAGAATCTTTTCTCCGTAAAGCTGGAGTCTTGTTTACGAAAAGTTGGAATCTTGTTTGGTTTCTTTCTCCATTAACTTAATTTCTACTGATATGTCTTCTTGTTGACGAAGAATCTGTTGGAATGGACTTGAGATTTTGACTGAGATTTTGTATTCTGGTTTCAGCTTAGATTTTAGTCTATGGGTTTGCATCTGCAGGTATCGGGTCTCGGGTAGTAAGAGTAGTACACGCTGTAGTTTGCATCCGTCAGTTCAAAGCGTCCGAGTCTTATTGCGAAAAGCTACCACTGTTCATCAAAGTGCTTTCAAGATGCGTGGCCTTCTCATAAGGCTGCACATGATCAAGCAGAAAAATCTGGCGAGGCGATAATAAACAACTATGGCCCAAGCCCAACAATTAATCCTGGGAAAGAGGAATCACAATGTGTGGTCGGGCATGGTAGAACATACACACCAAGAGCTCAAGATGTGGGCTGCGTTTTGAAGCTAGAGGTTACTGTGGTCTCTGCAAAGACTAGAACGATTTCTGAAACACATATAGTCTCGACTACTAACTATGTTGTTTCATACCCTACACCAATTTACCGTCGTTTGATTTCTATTAGTGGATTTAATGTGATAGGGCAGCCAGGAACATTCACTGTCCTTTCATATAATATCTTGTCTGACACCTCTGCCACTAACCCTCTTTTCAATTACTGCCAACCATGGGCTCGAACTTGGACATACCGTAGAACGAACTTGGTACGGGAGATTGTTCGTTATAGTGCAGATGTAGTTTGCATGCAAGAGGTATGTAGTCTGTACATATTTCTGTACATTTTAAGCCTTTTCTCAACTCCTCTTTTATTCTCTGGCAGGTACAAGATGGCCATTTGGAAAACTTCCTAGCTCCTGAATTGGAGAAGCACGGATATGATGTTCATTACAAGAGGAGGACTAATGAGGTTCTGAGCGGACCACCAAGTACAATCGATGGCTGTGCAACATTTTTCAAGCGGGATAGATTTTCGTTTGTTAAGAAATATGATGTTGAATTCAACAAGTATGCTCAAGCTTTGGTCGAGGCTGCTGTCCCTAATAACCAAAAGGCACTTGCTACTGAACGACTGATCAAGGTACTTTGAGATGCATTTACATTTTTAAATCATGTACAGCTGATGTATTGGAGAGTTATTTGTTGAATTCCAGTTTTTGTTATGATCTAGGATAACATTGCGTTGATAGTCGTTCTAGAACCAAAATTTGCTAGTCAGCAGCAGCCGGCTGGTCCTTCTGGGAAGCACCCGCTAATCTGTGTGGTAAGTTATTTCTCTTCATGCTGTGTTATTTTAATTTCCTTTCTACTTACATGAAAAGACTGATTAATTTGCTCATTTGATTTGTTTGAGCTCAGGCAAACACGCGTATAGATGTCCCAGAAGATATGAATGATGTGATGATCTGGCAGGTTCACACATTATTGAAAGGGATTGAAAGAGTAGCTGAGAGTGGCAGTGATATGCCTATGGTTATGTGTGGAGATTTCAACATGCTTCCTGGGAGGTCTGGCTGACGCACTTACCTATTTTAAGCCAAATACATCAAATGTTTATAGATTACTGAACCTGCCCTTTGCAAATTTCGTTTCAGTGCTGCTCATTCGCTTGTTGCAATGGGGAGTATCAACCCGCAGCACCCGCAGTTGTCGGTTGACCCTTTTGGAATTCTGCAACCTCAGTCAAAGTTGGCTCATCATTTGCCTCTGGTAACATTTTCCTTCAAGTCATTACCGATTCCCAGCGCTTGCCTCTCTTATTTCTGAGACATAATGACTAATCAAAAAAAAACTGAATGTACCGAATAGGTGAGTGCATACTCAGCGTTTTCGAGACTCCCAATGGGTGCAGGATTGGATAAACACAGGATGAGCATACATCGTGATACAAACGAGCCATTGTTTACCATCTGTACCAAGGAGTTCACACAAACTGTCATGATTACATATTCCACACAGGTTTGTTTTGTTTTGTTTGATTACATATTCTAACTCCCTTTTCCTCAGGAGCTTTTCTCTGAAGTAACGAATGGTTTTGTTATTTCAGGGAATACTTTGAGAGTGGAAAGCTTAATGGAACTAGTGGATGAAGTGAGATTGAGGGAAAACACAGCTCTCCCATCAACACGATGGTCTTCTAGCCACATTGCACTCTTAGCCCAATTTAGTTGCAGACCCTCCTCCTAGTTAATAAACCCAAACAACAAGTGCACTCTTACAAATAGGATTTTTCAGTTTGACTCTTATTTTCTTTTTTAGAAATATGACTGATAGACGCAGATTAGGCCCTTTTATACAAAACCCCTCCATTTCTGATAAGAGGGAGAGGATGACACAAAACATCAGTTCTGAGTTGGATTTGAGAAATTTGTCTGTCCATAGTTTGTCTGATCCTCAAAATAGTCAAAAAAGAAGAAGAGAACAGTAGTTTTGAGATTCATTTCTTTTGTCCCTTGTGAGTATCTGGGAGACGTGGGGCATTTAGTGATTAGATCATTTCTGAGTTGGATTTTGGGAATTTTTTCTGTCAATGTGTTATCCCTTCTCTCTCATTTTGATCAATGATTTTTGAGTCTCATTTCTGGCATCCTTGAGTTGTGAATATCTTGGGAGACGTTGACCAATTCATGACGATATCTTCAAATCATATCAATGACAATGAGTAAACTGAAAAGAAGAAAACGTTTATGGATGTCAAAACTATCAAGTTAAGTTGTGTTACAACTTATAAGAAACTAAGAACATAATCAAAAATTGGACACAAAAACTTTGAAACTGGTGACTGCTATTTTTAGGACATCCCCTAAAAAGATCAAAACGCCTAAAACAGCAAACACTAGTTATATATATCCATCTCTTGAATGAACTCACATAGGTGTGTAAGTGGCAATACATACTCTCTCTCTCTTTGGGAATGTAGAAGAAAAATAAATAGTCAACCGTTATAACCAAAACAAAACAAAACAAAACATTGGGAGCTTAGTCCCAAGCACTTGGAGTTTCTCCGCCATATCCACCACTTGGAGCACCATATCCACCACCATTTCCTCCTCCACCGCCATAGTAATCGCCTCCTCCTCCTCCTCCTCTACTGTAAGACCCTTCCCTTCTAAAGTCACGGCCTCCAAACCGACCACCAGACCGCCGGTTCTTACCACCAACAAAAGAGGAACGCGATGCATATCGTGTGAGCCATGCAGGGACTTCCTGGTTAGCTTCTTGCATCAGATCAGCTAGCGGTCTGGCCATTGAGGTGTTGCCATCGTTGAAGAAGGCAGTTGCAAGTCCTGATTTGCCAGCACGTCCTGTTCGTCCAATACGGTGGACATAGTCATCAATGTCATTTGGTAGATCAAAGTTCACAACATGAGCCACGTGGGGAATGTCGAGACCACGTGCTGCTACATCTGTTGCAACCAAAATCGGTGTTCTCCCGCTCTTGAAGGACTTCAGTGCCACTTCTCTTTCCTTCAATGCATATATAACAACACAGCATAAATTAGCAAATCTAGCCAATAGAAAACAAACTAGCTTGAAAATGATGACCAAAGAGTTCAGTACAACAGTTTCCTCCAGATTTTGACTATAATTTTAGCTTTAGTTGCAATGGAATATATTCCTAGACACGATCTTCTCTTTGGTATCAATACTGAATTGGCACAATTGGATTTTGATGTCCACATTAACATGCAAGATTTTCAGCTTCAAATAAATTAACAAACCTGCTGTGTTCTGTCACCGTGAATGGAGGTTGCTGGAAACCCATTCATGCACAACCAATTTTCCAATGAGTCGGCTGCTCTCTTTGTCTCCACAAATACTAAGGTTAGGGATTGCTGTAATTATGGAAGAATATCCAGTCATCAGAAGTATGACAATGCAAGCATGCCAGAATATGATACAAGACCAGCTGAAACCTTCCAAAAGAGGAGAATCATTTTTACCTTGCCTTGGATGCCATTCTCTCTCTGAGCATGAAGCAGGTCCATGAGGTGACTTCTCTTGTCAGAATCAAGGACAAACTCAACCCTTTGGACAATTAAGTCAGTACTTGAACCTACTCTACCCACAGCCAAAAATATATAATTTGCTAGGAAGTCAGCTGCGAGTCTCTGCACAAGAAACAAATATGCTAATCTTCTCAAATTTGCAAATGAAAATGTAAACGCTGTTATAATATTTAAACGCAGTATAATTCAAATGAATATGTAAACAAATATGCTAGTCTTCTCAAACGCAGAAGCATTCTAGTAAGGGGTATTATGCAGCTTTAATCACACAAGAAACAGAAGCATGAAACTTAATCAATCTAAAGCTCGTCATAACAGGTTCACCATCATCACTGACATATATTACTACCAACGGTCATACAGTTTCAGTTTATGTCTTGATATTTTCTCCTTCCCGTTGTTTTTGCCAGAGAACCACAAGAACTTATAACTGGACGCAGAAGGGTGTTACGACTGAAGCATAACATAGAAAATGTATCTAGCCAATAATTTGGAAGGAAGAAGTATGAACACAAGAATCGACACACATGGCAAAGAAACTTAAATAGGAATTTCGGAGGAAGGAAATAGTAATCAGAAAGTGACAAAGTTCCCAAACAATGATATCAAAAAGGTGAATCAAGAAAAGAAGTGATTTACAAACAAGTAAACTAACCTGAATCTCTCTTGGAAAAGTAGCACTAAACAACAGTGTCTGTCTAACTCCACGTGGAGGCATGTCCATTTGTTCGACAATCTTTCTAATTTGAGGTTCAAAACCCATGTCCAGCATCCTATCGGCCTCATCAAGAGCTAAAAATCTAATCATCTGCATAGAGACTCTAGCCCTCTCGAGCAAATCATTTAATCGACCAGGAGTTGCCACAAGAATATCGACTCCCCTCTCAAGTTCCCGGAGCTGCACAAACAACAAGACACGAGATCAACAAAACAGATTAACACATACCAACTCCAAAACCAAAACGTGTTTTTAAATAAGGTGAGTAGCCTTGGAAAGGAACACGCTTGCAGAACCCAAACAATAGGTCAAAGAGAGAGCACATAAAACAGAGAGCAGTGACAGACGTGTGAAGCATAATTCAGAAGTCACAACCAGACACAGGACAAAGAAATTATCTGCACATTGATTACCTGCTGGTTAATAGGTGTTCCTCCATATGCAACAACAACTTTCACACCGGTTTGGTAGGAGAACTTTTTAGCCTCATCATGTATCTGCCAAAATCCTAGAATGAGATGAGAACTGAATTTTATCAAAGCGAATAGAATCTTGACGTTGGAAGGGAACCCCAACCTGACTTGCCAACTCCCTTGTTGGTGAGAGAATGACTGCAAGAGGGTAGACTGTCCGTGAACCACGAGGTCTCTGTACATGCTGATCTTTCATGATTCCACTAATTATTGGAAAGCAGAAAGCAGCTGTCTTCCCAGACCCTGTCTGAGCACAGGCCATCAAATCCCTCCCTCCAAGCAATATCGGGATGGCGTGACGCTGTACGGGTGTTGGCTTTACATATTTGCACCTACGGATATTTAGATTCAAAGCCTCACCAAGATCTATCTCTGCAAATGTTTTAACAGGAGGAGGCACATTATCCCCACTGGTCTCAATCGGAATATCTTCATAGGCATCAAAATTAATGACTGTATTATCCTGCTCAGTAAAGGCTGGTTCTGTTTCAGCATCATCATTGTCAAAGGGATTTACTTCACGTTCCCTACGGTCCCACCCTCCACTTCTGTTGTTCCAATCACCACCTCCTCGTCCACCATAGCCATAGCCAGGGCGACCTGCATCAGCCCTATAAGCACCACCTCCACCACCAGTAGCACCAGGAGCCCATCGAGACCCAGAAGGTGGACCACCATAGCCAACACGATCATTTGCTGGCAATGGAGCAACAGGCTCGGAAGATGGTTGCCTGTTCCTTAGATGTGGAGGAACATAAGCAGGTCGTGACGGATGAGAATTCTGACTAGTAGACCCAGAACCCGTGTTCTCTGAGTCAGCCACATCAGCCCATGATGCACTCATAATTGAAATGTGTGACGTCCTAAAAACAAAACTAGCTTGCAAATCCCCAGCAAACAAATCCTTCGATACCAAGACCAATAAATCAAATCCTCGAAGCTGCTCCCTTTACTTAATATATCTTTAAGTCGAATACGAAATCCTGGAAAATCAAAAGATGGGTTTTCCCAGTTAGAACAATAGCAAAGGACGAAATTAATAGCAAGCTGAGAACTTTAAATAAACGAAGACCCCTCAAACTCAAAAAAGCTAGAAACCCAGATATCATAATCGAATCCACCGAATAACTCAAGATGAATTTCAAAAACAAAAAAAAGTCCAGTCTTCGGAGAATAGCATAATCCAACGAAGAAAGGGAAAAACGAATATAATAACACCAAATGCCAACAGAATCACGCAAACAGGAGAACAATGCTCACCTCAAAAGGGAATTAAAAAAGGATAGAAATTGCAACCCTAGCTGCAACTCGAAATCCAGAGAGAGAATAAAGAGATAGAACCTCAAAACTCGGTAAGACAATCCAAAAACGAATCGAAGAAATCAACGGTAAAGGCTTGGGGGAGAGAAAAACCCTAAAATTCGTTTGGTTACCTTTCGGGATCGGACACACAAGGCGTGAAAATAGATTGATACGTATTGCGCAGAGCGATAGAATCAAAAGAGAAAAGAGAGGTCGAGAGATATTTATTTGACTTTTGTTCTTCTTTTTCCTTTTCTCTTCTTATAAACTCTCTCACAGATTGCGTGCCGTTTCCATTAACCGTTCGTCTTACCCAGTTTTTAACTTGCGTGTCGGTTTTGTGGTATCGTACTAGATTCAGGCTTGACAGTAATACGCTTTACCCGTCTTTTATCAGTTACCCGACTCATATCCGTCTTAAAAAAAGTGTATTCGTGACCTAAAGACCGGGTAAAAGATATCATAATTCTATTACCCATGGATAATGGTCGGATATCAAGTATCAATTTTTTTTTTCATGTCCATCTCGTTACCCGATTCATTACGCGACCCGTAAATACCCGTTTTAATTATATTTTATAACATTACCAATAACATTATATATATAATTGATAATACTATTAACATTATATATATAATACTATTAACATTATATATATAATTGATAATACTATAAACACAATTAACAATAAAATATCTAATTATGTTTTTTAGTGAAGGTTAAAACCTAAACTCAGTCTAGCCCAATACGAAATCATTATGCGGATAAGGGCAACGATCTATAAATATGTGGGTAAGTGTAAAGACTAAGGTATTAGCGGATCAACTATTTTTTTTTTATGATACCTATTTTTTCGGATATCCGTTATTTGCTAGTTGTATAAGAGTAATTTAGTTTTTTACTCGTAAAAATCGGATCGAGTAAATGATATTCTGAAATTCAAGGATACCCGATCCGTGGCTACTTACTTTGGACTTGTTAATATATCACCACAATATTTGAGAGTGCTCCCCTATAGTTGCCACTTGAAAAAATGATATATATATATATCTTTTATGATACCAGCAGAGAGGATTGAATACTAAAATTGGTTTTGTGCCTTTTTGAAAGTTAAATTATGGATACTGAAGGAAAAATAGTAAAGTAATTTTTCAATTTTCCTTCACCAATGACAGATTCAAAGTAAGAGCATCACGTTGACCTCAAAAAAAAAAAAAAAAGGTAAGAGCATCACTTGTCAGCTAACTTCTTCTCTTATTCCATTTGGCCAAAATATCTGCCTGCGATGGTGATGAGCATATTTGCCATGATGATAACTTGTTCATCCTCAACCTCTAACGCACGAAGACTCGCACACTTTCTCAGAAGAGCCCTGAGGCAAGCACAAGTATCAGCATCCAAAGGTGTGTCCACTGATGCACACAATGCTACTACCCATTTGCAGTCACTGCTCTGTAAACCACTCTCCTTCTCAACCAAACATATACGCTTTTTCAGCTTCGATACCCGCGTCACCGAGTCCATTCCTTGTATGTCTGAAACCACCTCGCCAAATGACTCATCTGTCACTGTGTGGAGACGCTTATTCAATATCTCCATGAGCACATCTTCTATAGACTGACTTGACATGATCTCATCCCCGCAGCACTTGTTGGCATCTTGCGATAAAGCCTGTAAAAGCCCACAACACTTGCCAACATTACTTGTCCATTAAGAGAAACATAGATAGTATGCAAGTTACTTAGTCGAAATATCAGGATCAGAGCAAAAATACCAGGCGAAGTTGTAAGAAGTCAGAAAGCAATGAGTCTTCCCATTCTTTGACCGGCAACAGGTGCTCTGGGCATTTGGGGATTTCCGGTATTTGTGGCATGTAAACACTTTGCTCTTTCTTTCTGTACTTGCTTTCATCTATCTTGGCTACTTTTACATTCGGAACTCGCTTAGCCTCCCACCTAAACTGAGGAAACAACTTAACCATATATGCCAAAAAATGCAGATACACAGAAACATGGAAATAGAGAGACAAATATACCTGACTCGTCTTAAATATTCAAGCCCATCTTCTAGTGGTCCAGAATTAAAATCAGGTTCTCCATCCACCGCAAACGCAGGTTTCAAAATGCTATTGTAATCGTCATTATCTTCAGTGTACTCCTCTTCTTCTTCAAGAGTTAAGTCATCCATTCCTTCTTTGGTGTCTAAATTTTCTCAAGAAGAAAATAAGTCAAATTTGGAATTGCAGTGTAATTGGGTAAGTAACAAAAACTAACTTGCGTAGAAACAGATACGAACTAAGGCCAGAGAAAGAATTAGATTTCGAAGGTTTTGATTTTATTGAAGATGTATGAACATGTACAATTTTAGCCAAAGAATCATATGACCATACACACTTTGAACCAAAGAACCTCTCTATTCCCCTTTTACAATCTGAACAAAAGAATCTATATACAGAAAGGATGACTGAGGTGTCAGCTTATGCAAGCGAAAAAGAACTTGTTATGTGTCTAAGAAAAGAGAAAATTGGTGAACAAAGGACATTGACAGATTTCTTCAGCTCACGGCTCACTGTACAAAGATATTCACACGGTTTCGTCTTGGTACAGCTGATATGGGACCTGTGGAAAAGAAATCAAAAGGCCCCGATCAATTGGACATGTGACTGGAACCGAGGAGAGAATGGATAAATGGATAAATGAAGAAAAGATTTGGAAACAAGGTAAGCGCTCTCGGCCAGAAATAACAGACATCAAAATCGTCAAAAAGGCTAGAGAGGATTAAACACAATGAAGTGGTTTATATAGAACAGCCACTGCTGAAAGAGTACTCGCTGACACTAAACCTGACTGGATTTGTCTGTGATGACAGACCCATTGGAAAAAGAAAACACCATATAACCGTAGCAAAGAAAACCCATTTGAGTATAGGCGGAGAGAGAGAAGAGAGGCACCCAAAAATGCATCAGGATACATGAGCTAGATAATCTAAAACTGGAGTGACATATTTTTCTTAGACCTAAAACCTGTTCAACTGACAGCAGGCAAGAACACAAAATGCAGCAAATAAGATAAAAGAAAAGTAATTGGAGGGTTACCGAGAATACCGATGCCACTCTCCCTCAGATTAGACTTTGAAGTCTTCTGATTCTTCAAGCTAACCAGACCTTCGTACTCAGCCACCAGCTCAGGTAGGAGCCTAGCATACATGTCACTCCACAGTTTCCTCTGATTCGCAATGTGGGCATTCCTCATCGACTTCATTTGGTTTCTAGTGTACATTATCCGCAACTGCTTCCCATTTGTTTCAGAAAGTTTGGTTGATGCATTGCCTTCAACAACGTTAGAAGCATTTCCCTTATCTCCAGTTTTCTTATGCTTTCTTGGTGCATCCTTATCAGTGTGCGCAGTTCCTGGTCTCTTAGGATGATCCTTACCTTTCTTGAAGAAAAGAACAACATTGAGCAACGCAGTATCATCAACCAAATCGATCTTCACAGATCTCCCAACAAAAGCATTGTCCTTCACACTCACTCTTTCCATCTTCCCATGGTGCTCTTCAGAGCCATTCCCATTCTTTTCGATCTTATTGAAATCAGAAACCATAGCGAGCTTTTCCACATCGTCCTTCATCCTGAAAATCGTCCCCACTTCGATTTCAGCCAACAATCTTCTCTTCTCAGCCTCCAAAAGTCTCTGGACATCAGAATCTTGTCCCTTCTTCTCGGAGTTCAAACTTTCTTTCACATTAGAGACAAAGCCTTGAGATTCAGAGATACAAACAACGGACCCATCAGTCTCAACAACTTCTTCCATCTTGTGCACATCATCTCCAAATTGATCGCCTTCTGTAGAAATATCAGAGATGTTTGCAGCAAACGTTTGCTTGATCTGCTTCAGTTCCTCACCAACCGTATCCTCTTCAAGAAACGCGGAGGCAGGTTCAGGCATAGAAAAGACTGCAGGACAATCCACATCCATCGCATCGGGTTCTTTGGAAAACAATGAGCTCGGTTCGGAGAAAGAAACTTCAACAGAATCCGCATGGGTAGTTTCTCCATATTTCTCAGAAACAGAAGTAAAAGGCGAAGACTTGACTTGCTTCTTTGGGCTTATCTCTCCAGCAGAGTCGTTCTCTACTGGCGGCAAAGAAACGATCTTCAGGGAGTCTTCTGCAAAATCATCCGGAGAAATCGAAGTTTTCTCCTGCCCAATACATTCACCGGAGTCAGATCTCGTCGCCATCACGGAGAGCCGGAGAGTCGGAGGGAGAGAGAGAGAGAGAGAGAGAGAGAGAGAGAGAGAGAGAGAGAGAAGAAACCCCTAATGAAAGAATACGAGAAGGAAACAAATTCTTTTTCTCGAAAACAATTAAATAAGTCGGCGAAACAATTAAATAAGTTGAAACCGGTTCGACTAAACCGGACAAATTGCGGAAGCCTTCAACCGGTTCTATAAAATCCCTCTCCCCTCGTTCCAGTGACGATTTTGTACCAATTGGCAAAATGAAATATTATTACCAAATGCACCTATCAGAATCAGAAAATTAATACTTTTACAATCATTTTCAAATTTGTATCTATAAAAATTTAAAGAAAAAAAAATACTTTTGGGGGCATAGACGCACTATTTAAGTTTTTAATTTAAAAAGAAAAAAGAGTAAAATCATGGGGGTATTATGGTAATACCAAATATACAACTCGGAAGCTACAAACCACTCGCTTCTCTTCTCACGCGCCATCTCAAATTCGATCTTCTTTCACTGCACACAAAGCGAGAGAGAGAGAGAGAGTGGAAAGAAGCGAAGAATACGCAGATTCCATCCAATTTAGGGTTTGGGCTTCCCCTAATTTGGAAAACTAGTCCTGGTCCCTGATCTGTTTCCCGGATCGGACGAGAGGAAAGAGGACGGAAACAAAGTAACGAGAATGGGCGCGAATTCTATACCGACGGACGCAACCATTGATCTTGATGAGCAGATCTCACAGCTCATGCAGTGCAAGCCCCTCTCCGAGCAACAGGTGCCTGCCACTTGCTCCTTGACGTTCTTCGACTTTGTTGTTATGGACTTGGGTTGTATCGATGATTGGATCTGGTTTTTGTTTCGAGTCAAAAGGTTTTTTTTTTTTGTTCTGTTTGAGATTTCATCGGGTATGGGATTAGCGGATTTGATTTGGAGATTTTCGATTATATCCAAATGAAGATCTTCTGGAAAATGTTAGATCTTGACGTTTGTGTTCATTTTCACCGCAGTTTTATGGGTTGGAGAATTGGCTTTGCTTCTATGGTTTGATGATGAATTTTTGGCTGCATCGGATTCTTAACATAAAGTGATTAACCACATCTAAGCTCGTGTTTTTATGTGCCTGGTAATGTGGGTTACTCTGACAATCATTAGGATTTCTTGCTATGGAGCTGCTGTGATTTGATGTAGATTTTGATTTTTTTCGCATCATTTCGCTGCATCAATTAGGGGAAAAAGAAAAACCGTGTTAGATCTATTGCAACTCAAAAAAGGACCTTCAGTAGCTCATATCAGCCAAAAACCTGATCTGTACTTGCACACTGGTTTTTTTTTTTTTTTTGTGATTGAATTTCCTGTTTGCTGCATGTGCCAAGTCGATTTCTATAAGTATACATTTTGATTTTTGGCTGACAATCGGGATTCTCCTGGACTGCATTAGGATTTCTTGCTATGGAGCTGGTGTGATTTGATGTAGATTTTGATTTTTTCGCATCATTTCGCTGCATCACTGGCTTTTTCAATTAGGGGGAAAAGAACAGAAAAGCAAAAGGAAAACCTTCAGTAGCTCACATCAGCCAAAAACCTGATCAGTACTTGCACACTGGTTTTTTTTTGTTGTGATTGATTTTCCTGTTTGCTGCATGTGCCAAGTTGATTTCTTCTTTAAGTATACATTTTCGAGTCATGTGTTTAATAGTGATTATTAGTGGTAATCCCTTATCTCTTTAGGAAGTTAAAGAGTTGAATATCATATGCAGCATTGTTTTATTTTCTTTAGGTTAGAGCACTATGCGAGAAAGCCAAGGAGATCTTAATGGATGAAAGCAACGTTCAGGTTAGTTCTTGGTCTTGCATCTCTCTTTGGTTGACTAAATCTCTCACCGCTCTTGGTGATATTTTCAATGTGGTTGACTCTGCTACTAGCCCATGAATTCATTCTTTAACCGCGTTTCTTAACTCTTTCCTGCATGCAGCCTGTGAAAAGCCCTGTGACAATCTGCGGTGATATTCATGGGCAGTTTCATGATCTTGCAGAGCTTTTCCGTATCGGGGGAATGGTAACATCTATAAAACTTACTGAGAAGCACAATGGATGCTAGTTTTATCTCTGTTCAGAATGCATCTTGTCTATCAATTACCATTCTCGTTCATGTATTCATAGCTCTACGAATCTTACAAATATTCATTTTTCTCTCTTTTGCAGTGCCCTGATACCAATTACCTGTTTATGGGAGATTACGTTGACCGTGGTTATTATTCTGTTGAAACTGTTACGGTACGGGGATGATATATGCAGACCCTTTTTTTTTTTTTTCATTTAAGAGAGTAGTCTGATTATTCGGCAAGCCAGCCCTTGTCTTTTATATTGCTAAATACTTTTGGTCTACATTGTAAATATTTTGGGTCAGAATATGAAACATGTTGATACTATTTCTCCTTTTTATCCTCTTTCCAGCTGTTAGTCGCCTTAAAGATGCGATATCCTCAGCGAATCACCATTCTTAGAGGAAACCATGAAAGTCGTCAGGTAGACTAATACTTTATGATCTTATTACCCTGTTTCCACTTGTAAATTCACCTTCTGAGGGTAAATACAGTGCACTATCTCCAACCCTTTTTCCATCGTTGAGATCTTGGTTGACACATTTTTTCTTATAAAATTTTGTTTTTGTCTACAACATACATTTTGTACAACATACATTCTGATGCAGGTTTTCCGTTTTTTCCGTCTGGCAGATCACTCAGGTTTATGGATTTTATGATGAATGTCTGCGAAAGTGAGTCTTCTGAAAAAAACCCTTATTCTGTAGATGCTGCTAATTGCATGCAAGTAATTTCTATCATCATTAACATTGTTCTTATATTGTATTATCTTACACATCCGAGTTTGAAGCTGATTAACCTCTACCTAGAAATGCATTTGATTATTTGGGTTAAACAAAGGTTGCTTTTCTTGCAGGTATGGAAACGCAAATGTTTGGAAAATCTTCACAGACCTCTTCGACTATTTCCCACTGACAGCCTTGGTTAGTGCATATCATGTTTCACACCTTTCTTCGTCTTTTATGATGTTGGGGTTCACATGAGTATTAAGTCCTGTAGTCGTTTAATATAGATGCTAGTCCTTTGTCTTGTGCTGGCAATATTCTTTCGAACTAAAGAATTGCTTTTGTATTGTGCTGTCGTATTTCTTTTGCTAGTGTCACATCAATTGCAAGACGTTAGTATTCTGAAAAATGCAAAGAATGGAAGATCTTAGATATATGGAAGAGTACATGTATGACTTATCTGACTAAACCGATGGTGTTTTCTATAAATTTTTTTGGTATCATCATATCATTATGTCATTCTATTGCAGGTTGAGTCAGAAATATTTTGCCTTCATGGTGGATTGTCTCCATCTATCGAGACCCTTGACAACATAAGGAATTTTGATCGAGTTCAAGAAGTGCCTCATGAAGGGCCGATGTGTGACTTATTATGGTCTGACCCTGATGACCGTTGTGGTTGGGGCATCTCTCCACGTGGTGCTGGATATACATTTGGTCAGGTAATACAAGTCTCAGAACGGTCTTGAATCTCTTTCTCTCTCTCTCTCCTCTTAAAACAAGTTCCTAATTGACGTTCATCTCTTTTCATTTTGTTTTCATAGGATATATCCGAACAGTTCAACCACACAAACAACTTAAAGCTGATCGCCCGGGCCCATCAGCTGGTTATGGATGGATACAATTGGGCTCACGTAATAATTCAACTCAGCCCTTCTCTATTCCTTCCACAGCTTTGCGAGGCTTAAGATTCTTTGCTCACCATAATACTTCTTATTCCGTCGACAGGAGCAAAAGGTGGTAACTATCTTCAGTGCACCAAACTATTGCTACCGTTGTGGGAACATGGCTTCGATTCTTGAGGTTGATGACTGCAGGAACCACACCTTCATTCAGGTCTTGCCTCAAAACCCAGATGTCTTGTCTGCTAATGAAATTAGTGTAGAAGGAAATAAAACTAACTAAAAGTAAAAAACCTGTGAGTGCAGTTTGAACCAGCACCAAGGAGAGGAGAACCAGATGTTACTCGAAGAACACCAGACTATTTCCTGTGATCACTAGACAAAGAGTCATCTCAGCAGCTGCAGCCACAACTGAAAAGTCACAGTTGGTAACCTCCATTGTGTTAAGGTTGCTGTGTTTTAAGTTCAACTTAGTCCCACCAACCACCGGAATATAGTGTATTATAGGCGAAGAAGGCACTCTTATCTTCCTCTATAACCAAGAAAAAGAGGTCAATGGATTCTACAATACCCATTATGCACATTGTTTGGTTTATGTTATTAGCTTCTTTTTCTTCTTCCTTCTGCATCATAATGTGTTTTTCATGTGAGATATTGTTAGTTTGATTTCATGTAATCCTTCAAATTTCACTATATTTTAGTTTACAAATCCAAAGAAGCTTTTTGATTGCAACTTTGAAGTTGTTTCGTCTTTAAAGCTTGTTAACAATGGGGTAAGGTACTCATAATTGGTATGTGGGATGGCGATACCGTTTTGCCTTGAGATAATGAAGTCATCTATGGTTTCATTGACAGTTAGCCAAAGGCTTAGTATTAGCACTACCAAGGCAAGGCCATCGATAATGTCAACCCAAGTAAATCCTTCCTAAGAAGAGAAGCAATGATGCCACTTGATAAGTAACAAAAAATTATATGGTTTTCTCATTGGATTTGATCTTGAAAAAAAGCAATAGAGGCCCAAAAACAGGCATACACGGAAGAATCCAGAGTGGTGCAAAATATATTTGTCAATATGACCAAAGAAGAAGAAAAGTTTTCAGCAATTCAATCACCGCCAATGAAACCAAATGGCTTAACAACAACGAACAAATATAAATTCAAAACAATGTAATCAGTAAAAATATTCCGTGTTCGCCAAAAGAGAACAACTGCAGCAATAGAGATCCCTCAAATCAAATGCTCTAAGACTCACTCACCGTTGCCCTCGCTAGCTTAGAGCTTCTCCTCTAAGTCATCGTCCTTAGAGATATTGGAATGGCGAAGGTAACCCAGCAGGAGAATCGAATATCAATTTTGTTTATAGAATATACTTACGGTAGCATAGAAATTGAGACGAATATATATAGAAGAATCTCATTATGTTACCACAATTTCTGATTTTGTAATATTCTCCTTTGCTATAATTAAGGTGAATGATAATTCGCTAATTACGCTGGCTATATATGTATACTTGCCACACAATGCTTGTCGATATTCTGTAAAAAAGTTTCAAGAAAGCTAATTAGTGTCCAATCGTGGAACGGTTCTCTCATGATGCACGGATGGCAGTGAGGATCATGAAGCATACAACTGGAGCTCATCTCTCGACAGATCGTCGATGCTATATCATCAATATGTGATCGAATCAATCAGTAACTTGTTGTGCACGCTAGTACAGTTTTCTACTTAATTTTGTTTTTTTTTTGTCTCATGCATATGAACAATTTTTGTGTATTAATTGATTGCATCAGTGGTCCACTGGTTCTCGTGAATCAAACTTTACGTGGTTAGTTCCTGTAAATATGGGTAATATGGCTTCATGATTTGTTTCATATTAAGAAGAATGACGAAATCGAAAGAGTTGCCAAGGCTAGTCGTAGAGAAGAAACAAAGCAAACCCAAAGACGACAAGTAGTCAAGTTATTGTCAATAAGTACAAAAACATGACGTCGAATACAATAAGTTATTGTCAAAAACATATTATGGAGTATGACTATTTCTGTCATCATGGACGGATAATGATTTGTTTATATAGAAAATTCGAAAAAATTGTGAGCCTCGTAAAGTCGACTAGTCGTAGAGTACAGCGGTTTTTTGCTGGTCGGGACTGCATGGATTGTGCGGTCCACTCCACCATCTATTTATATATTAAAAACTTATTAATATGGCAAGTATCTTTTTAAAAAATAAATGTTCACATTTCTTTTTCAAGCATTAACTATATTTTTATTTGGTTTGAATTTTTATTTTTTTATTATATAAAGATGAATATTTCAAAGTTACTAACTCACTTGATCGTGACGATCGTGACATGTATCAAGTTAATCGATAAGATGTTGACATGTGTAAATAATTTAAAAATAATTCTAATTTATGTCGATTTAAAAAGAGAGAAAAGAAAATCAAATATTATTCAAGAAAAAAATAGTAAATATAATTCAAATAAAATATAAAATTAATTCATCAAAGTTTAAAAAAATAGATATATGACTAGCTAACTAATAAAAAATAAACATAATTCAAATATGAAATATTTGGAAACAAGTGACAAAACTTAATTGAAAACTAAATAATAAAAAATTAGAAAAAATAATAATTGTTACTCTGTTAGTCTTCTCAAATTGTGTGTGATTTTGTATTGGTGTTCTCAATCTTGTTATATTTAATTTCACGGATGATATAATATTATTTTTCACGTTTTATAATTTTTTTCACGGATTATCAAATATTTTATTATAAACCCTGCATATATATGTGGTCTAATCTAGTATAAAATATAAACACTTTGATCAGTAACTTTTGTAAGTCTTTGAATAGTTTCATGTAATTTATTTACGTGTGTTAAACGTCACTAATGTTTTTTTTTCACCAAAGCATGATAAACAGTAACATATTGTATGAATGTTTTCGTCTCAAAACCAATAATCAAGAAGCTACTGCTAACAGATAACTAGAAAAAATTATTTTTTGCAAATTAAAAAAAATCAAATAAGCTAGTTGAACTAAATTCCCATATAATTATGATCCGTTCAATTTCTTTCCGCACTCCATTCATTTTCGTTTTCTTTGTTTGTTGTTTTTTTTTTTGATAAAGACTTTGTTTGTTGTTGTAAATTTGTATGTTACTTAATTTTTTTGTTTGAACTAAGTTTTGCATGGTAATTATGAGATTATTTTTAGAGAAAGTAACATACAAATAAAGAAAGAAAGAATTTGTATGTTACTTTCTCTAAAAATAATCTCATAATTACTATTAACTTAGATTTTGACGTTAGATAATAGAGACAAAACTTCTAAAATACACACATTGAAAATATTTATATATTTAAAATATTAATTAAATGTTCATATAATATATATATATCTATATATATGACAGAAGCTAATCCATTATAAAAAAATCGTAATTAGTAAATTATTAAACTAATACGTGTAAATTTTTGGTGAAACTCATCAAACTTAAGTTAAGAATATTTGTTTTTGTTATATTTCTGTTTTGCTTATTTTCTTAAATTATTTTATTCCAATAATACGTGTAGAATTCAATTAAAACACGTACAGCTTTATTATTTTTGAAGTATATATATTTTTATTTCAGTTTTGTTATTTTCTAAATTTTAATAATCTTGGCAATATAAAGACATATACTACAAAATTAGAAAGAAATAAGAGAGAAAAAAGTAAGCATCTGCCAGCGCGACAACATGCTTATCTGGTTCCACTGAAGCCACCTCAATGAAACGCATGTTATCTCTAACCTGCCAAAGAAAAAAATCAAACAGTTTCAGTAAACACATGATATCTTCACCATACATAGTCACTGGCTATCCTAGATCTGTTAGGAAATATAACATCTCCTAATATTAAACCAAGAGATGGTAGTTGGATCTGGATGATCCTCACTCGTTGAAAGAGTCGTTATGTTGGTTTAGGTCAGAGATCGATTCTCCGCGAGAGCGGAATTACCAACACAATGTTTTGGCTATGTGAGATGTAATTGGACGGTCTCATTTTTTTTTGGGAGATTAGTCTGGATCCGCTAGGGCCTGAGATTACTCTCGAATCCGCAAAGAATAATAAAGCAAAATATATATTATGTTCATAATTATTCCCAATATTTTTTTTTTTTGGTAAAATATTACCAATATTTTTCTTTCTTCATAATTTTTGTTTCTCCTAGATTGTTTGTTATTTCCGATTTTATCCATTGATGAAATAAACCTTAAATATAGAAATATGTTAAACCCTGTTTAACTAATAATCGGCACGTATAATAATATAGTTTCATTATATTAAGAATTGATAAATTAGTAACTGCAATTTGAGCAAAACTATAGTGCATCCACGTCGCTTTCCAAGTTGGATTTGTTTTCTTTTTTATTGTTTATAAACAAAATTTACAAAATGACATGTAGTCCGGTCCCTTTATAAATATACTTGTTAAAAAAAGTAGTAGAGCCCACAAATAGGCTTGGCTGCTTCTGCTTGGACTCAAGCCACAACAAAATCAAACTCTAAAAGCAAATAGCAATTGTGAGAATCAACGTCTTCCTCCACCACCACGGTAAAGATACCTGGGATCCGGTGAGGAGACCACCGTCCGAGGAAGCTTTCGAACTTCTTGTCACGGAGCTGAAGTCGAGAGACACTAGCTGTGATTTCTGTCATCGGCGATCGGAGATTCATCTCCTGGCAAATCGGTTCTTCTAATCTTTGTGGAATCTGCTTGGAGTGGTGGAGAGAAGGGGGGAGATCAAGCGACGGATAGAGATAGGTTTTGCTGTATGTCAGTAGATTGTGTTGAGACTTATTTTGGTGGATCTGGAGAACTCGTTAACCCTATTCAATGGCCTCAACTTCGAAAAAGGCGACGGCATGTACTCACCACGGAGGCTATGCTCCGCCTCCAAAACTCGCCTCCTCCGTGTCTAATACGGTTGCAGGATGGTCCGTCGGAAGCTCCGAGGCTGAGGATCAGCGAGCCTCTAAGGTTGCTTTGGATTCCGTAATCCGCCCTGTCGATTCGCTTCTTGATACGGCCAAGAAACCTACCAACAAAGGTAAATCAAATAACTGTTCCGAATTTAAAGAATCTTAGGATCTGCCTTTGGATTTATGCTCCCGCAGTTGATATTGATCGTTGATCATTGTTCTGCTCTATATGTTTTCTGATCTTAGATCGCGATTTTCTTAAATTACTGAGTTCTTGTTCATTGGATTTGTTGATGATAGTTATTTTTTTTTTTTTTTTGTGAAATTGGTTGTTGTGTGCACTTAGACAAGTTTTTAATTCACCCTCCATGATGTCAATCCGTGAATTAAAATGGTGGTTGTGATTTCTTTGAAGTTGATTATATATTGTGATCACTATTGTGCCAATGCAGGAATTTCTGTCATGCCAAGGACGGAAACAAAACACCCGTTGGATCCTCTCTCTGCTGCAGAAATATCAGTTGCCGTGGCGACTGTTCGCGCGGCTGGTGCCAACCCTGAGGTGCGGAAACTTTGTTATTTGTCATCGGAAGGGTTTATTATTTTCTGAAAACATTCTCGAATAAAATGTAGCAGGGTGCTGAAGATATGGTCATCCATTTTACTGAAACTGTTTGATTTTTCTTTGGCAGGTTAGGGATAGCATGCGTTTCATTGAGGTGGCTTCAGTGGAACCAGAGAAGCATGTTGTCGCGCTGGCAGATGCTTACTTTTTCCCTCCGTTCCAGCCATCACTACTTCCAAGAAATAAAGCTGGACCTGTGATTCCTATGAAGCTCCCTCCAAGGCGAGCAAGACTTGTTGTGTACAACAAGACGTCTAATGAGACAAGTGTCTGGATCGTGGAGTTATCTGAAGTTCATGCTGTCACTCGGGGTGGGCATCACAGGGGAAAAGTTGTTTCCTCACAAGTGATACCTGATGTTCAGCCACCCATGGTATGCTTTAAGGAATTGAATCTCTTAAGTGAATTTAGATGCTACTTTTGTTCGCGAGTCTCTCAGTATAAAGTCTTGTGATTTTAGGATGCGGCTGAATATGCTGAATGTGAAGCAATTGTCAAAGACTTCCCCCCATTCATTGAGGCAATGAAGAGGAGAGGTATTGAAGACATGGATCTAGTGATGGTTGATCCCTGGTATGTCAATACCATCCTGGTTTCTGCTGAAAGTTGTCAATTAAGGTGTACCTTTTCCCTGAGCCTGCCTCTGAATTTAATGTGCAGGTGTGTGGGTTATCATAGTGAAGCTGACGCTCCTAGTCGTAGGCTTGCGAAGCCCCTTATATACTGTCGGACAGATAGTGATTCCCCTATGGAAAATGGCTATGCTCGTCCAGTTGAGGGCATTTATGTACTTGTAGACATGCAAAACATGGTGTTGATTGAGTTTGAAGACCGTAAGTTTGTGCCACTGCCCCCACCTGACCCTTTGAGGAATTATACCCCAGGTGAAAGTAGAGGGGGTGTTGATAGAAGTGATGTTAAGCCTCTCCAGATTATTCAGCCTGAAGGTCCAAGTTTTCGCGTAAGGGGTTACTTTGTCGAGTGGCAGAAGGTAGTTTTCCAGTAATAGCGTAATTGAAGCCAGTTGATTATGCTTAAGGTTATTCCTAAATTGGCCCAACATTTTTTTCTTACAGTGGAACTTTCGTATTGGGTTCACTCCAAGGGAAGGTTTAGTCATACATTCGGTAGCATATGTTGATGGCAGCCGAGGTCGAAGGCCTGTTGCACATAGGCTAAGTTTTGTGGAGATGGTTGTGCCTTATGGTGATCCTAATGAGCCACATTACAGGAAAAATGCGTTTGATGCAGGGGAGGATGGTCTTGGAAAAAACGCACATTCGCTTAAGAAGGTTTGAATTCAAATAATGTGTTCTCATTATCTAATCAGATCTCGGTTTTAATAATCAGGTTTTATAGGGGTGTGACTGTCTGGGATCTATCAAGTACTTCGATGCCCATTTCACAAATTTCACTGGAGGAGTTGAAACAATTGAGAACTGTGTATGCTTGCATGAAGAGGACCATGGGATTTTGTGGAAACATCAGGACTGGAGAACAGGATTAGCCGAAGTGCGAAGATCTAGGAGGCTAACTGTCTCTTTTTTATGTACTGTTGCTAACTACGAGTATGGGTTTTACTGGCACTTCTACCAGGTAAGTGGAAAACGTGATTAATCATTTCTAGAGTAAAGCAGATATTAGTTGTCGTCTAGGTGTCAAAAAAAAAAAAAAAAAGAAGAAGAAGAAGCAGATAGTAGTCTTCTTTGCATCTAATTTCTGTAGAGGAGACAATGAGATGTCTCTGCATGAGAATAAATCTTTAGCTTAGAACGGCAGCTCACAATGCTTTAATCCTTAACACTCTGCCTGTGACTGTTCAGTTGAGGACATTGATTTAAAGTGCCGTGCCCATCCGAGTATCATTTGTTTGCTGATGTGCATGTTGTTTCATCTTTCTAGATATTTGAAGACCAATATCATTCATGTCTTGAATCTCTTACTGTAGGATGGGAAAATCGAAGCTGAAGTAAAACTTACTGGTATCCTCAGTTTAGGAGCGCTGCAGCCAGGAGAAACTCGAAAGTATGGTACTACTATCGCTCCTGGGTTGTATGCACCAGTCCATCAACATTTCTTTATCGCTCGCATGGATATGTCTGTTGACTGTAAACCTGGTGAAGCTTTTAATCAGGTACTTTTACTTTGCTGTTGTCCTTGTTGCCGTTTAATATAGGCGGATTATTTTCTCAGTTTCTAGGAATGGCATTGGTAGCATAGAATTTCAGAAATCTACAGTCCTTGAAAAAATCTTAGATACATGTGATCATGTGATTTTGATATTATAGCCAGCTGAATGCACTGATATCTGTAGGTAGTGGAGGTAAATGCTATAGTTGATGAGCCCGGTGAAAACAATGTCCACAGCAATGCGTTTTATGCAGAAGAGAAGTTACTTAGATCCGAGGCAGTGGCAATGCGTGACTGTGACCCCCTTGCTGCTCGCCATTGGATCGTAAGCCATCTGTACTTTGCACGACCTCGTCCACTATTCTTAGTGTTCCTCTCATCTGAAAGCATCAACTTATTGCCATTTTAAGTTATCAGGTCCTTATAAAGTCATAACTGAGTTTCGTTACAATAATTAGACTGATCGCCCAGTTTCATTGATTGTAATTTGTAGCTGAATTATAAATGGTATACTTAGGCAAGATGTATATTTCATGAAAAAGTTTTGCTATCGACAAATCACTGTATCATGTTGTCAGGTAAGGAACACAAGGACAGTAAACAGGACGGGCCAATTAACAGGATACAAACTTGTTCCGGGCTCAAATTGTTTGCCATTAGCTCGACCCGAGGCCAAGTTTCTAAGAAGAGCTGCATTCCTGAAGCATAACCTTTGGGTTACCCGTTATGCCCCTGACGAGAAGTTTCCAGGAGGAGAGTTCCCAAACCAAAACCCACGTGCTGGGGAAGGTCTGGCCACATGGGTGAAACAGAATCGCTCCTTGGAAGAATCTGATGTCGTTCTTTGGTATGTATCCTTCTTCTCATATATGTGATTCGGTTAAAAACTACTAATGTAGTAACCAAATTTGTGATTTCAATGTGGAATTTTCGTTTCACAGGTATGTGTTTGGGATCATACATGTTCCTAGACTTGAAGATTGGCCGGTTATGCCCGTGGAACATATTGGTTTCACACTAATGGTAAGCCAAATCGTTGTCTGTAACTTTCAATCAAAAATCTTTAGAAAAGAAAGACAAAATTGGTTAAAAAAAGATTTCGGTTTTGACAGCCACATGGATTTTTCAACTGCTCACCGGCCGTAGATGTTCCACCGAATCCAGCATGCGAATTGGATACTAAGGACAGTGAGGTCAAAGAGGTTGTAGCACCGAAGCCTCTTCAGACTGGTTTACTCTCAAAGCTTTGAAGAAGACAGAATTTAGTTTTTTTGTTGCTTTTTCTATTATTACAATAATAAATCGGAGACGTTGTGCTGTTTGCTCAATTCAATTTCGGATTGGAATCTTTTGTTGTTTGGACTAAAAGACCTTTGGTCATTGGAATGTTATTTTTTCTTTTCTCTAACATTGTCGGTTGAAAAGGATTTGTCAAATGTCAATCGAGAAAAATGAAACCTTTCTTTTGAGACGGTTGATAATATTAGTGAAGAGAGCAAGAAATCGAAGAGTTCTTTTTTTTTTTTTTTTTTTTTTTTTCAATTACCCATTTTATTAAATCAAATTTGGCCGAGAAGTTTATTATCCCTTACCGGTTCCGTCTGACTTACATGGGAAAATAAAAAAATTCGTGCTTGATCTCTTTTTACAAGAGAATCGGTACGAACATTCGATACTCGTGGAATGGAAGATAAGCTGAAATTGATAAATGACGATCTAAGGACATGAAAGGAGTCTAGTTCCGAAATAAACGCCGGCCAGTCTATCGGGTTCTCGATCATCTTCACCAAGTCTGAAAAGTCTGTCTCAAAATGCATCGATGATATATGTTTTTCCTTTAGACATAACATAGCCCAAAGGAGTCCATCCATCTCAACATGTAATGCCGAGAGGCTTCTGCGGTATCCTTGCAATCCAAAAATCTCTCGTCCCATGTGATCCCTATGACTCCACCCTAGTCCACTAACAAGGTCATGATCAATCCAGGAAGCATCGATCTGATATGTTGGGGATCGAGGGGCCAAAGGGGAGACTCTCGATTCATCTTGTCCTGGTGGGCCTTCTATCTCTTCTTCACCTTCATGTTGGTTTGCGATCCTCCAACTTTCCGCTTCCACAGTAGCGAGCTGGAAAGTATCCTCCGGAGAAATATATTTCCCGTTAAACACTTTGTCGTTCCTTGCTTTCCATATGTACCATGTGATCCAAGGATATATGTCTTTTTGAGGGTTAGTAAGACCTACTTTTTTAGTTCGCCAAAATAGGAAATCCATATTTTGGAAAATAGATGTACTCGGGAAGAAACCCGGAAGGGATGGATAGTCCGAAATAGCCCAAACTTGTAAAGCTGAAGGACATTCAAAAAGAAGATGGTTGATCGTTTCCTCAGGAACACCACACATAGGGCAACTTCTATCGGTGCCCATGTGCCTGCAGGTAAGACGCTCACACGTTGCCACACATCCAGACAAGGCCTGCCACATAAAATGTTTTAACTTTCCGGTCGTCCGGACCTTCCACACATGGCTCTGAAGGCACGTAATGCTTGGTTCTCTCACTTCATTGGATTCACGAAGAATATTTGTCTTCCTTTTCAGATCATAGCCGGATTTTACTGTATAACAGCCCGACTTGGTATGGCTCTATGCGTACCCATCGTGGGTAGAATGTCGACCATGTCTCAACCCTAGGATAAGAGGGATATCCTCGGGTTGGAAATGGTCTCGCAGAAGAGGTATATTCCACTATCTCGTATCTTGTCTAATGAAAGTATGGACACGAAGTTGAGGATTCCTATACCGGACTTGTGCGGATGCTCTCGCGGGCCGAGCCAGAATATATGGGATCCAGGGTTCACTCCAAACCTTTGTGTTGAACCCCGGCCCTATAGTCTTTCTTAATCCAAGTTTAAGGAGAGGCTTTGCAGCCATAATACTACGCCATCCGTAGGATGGGGAGCGAGCCTTCCGATTTACAAACGGGTCAGATTGTCTATAATATCGACCTCGAAGTACCCACGCAAGTAGAGATGAAGGATTCTGAATTAGGCGCCACAATTGCTTTGCTAGCAGAGCAAGGTTGAAATCTTGAAGGTCTCGAAATCCCAACCCTCCCAATTCCTGGGGAACACAAATCTTGTCCCATGCTATCCAATGTATTCCTCTGCTATTTTGCTTGGAGCTCCACCAAAAGTTTGAGATAGCACTTCTCAATTTGTCGGTTATGCATTGAGGGAGTTGGAAACATGACATGACATATGTTGGAATTGCTTGTGCTACATATTTGATTTGGACCTCTTTCCCGCCTTTAGAAAGGAGTTGTGCCGACCAAGAATTGACACGATTATTGAGTCGATCTTGAACAAACGCGAAGACTTTCTTTTTTTATCCACAAATTTGTTCGGGTAATCCCAAGTACATTCCCACACCTCCTTCGTTAGTGATACCTATTGCTCTCTTTATACCTCGACACAACCTCTGGTCTACTTTATCTCCGAAAACTATGGAAGATTTAGCTAGGTTTAGTTGTTGTCCCGAAGAAACGCCATAAGTATCAATAATTTTAAAAATCTCGGCACTTTGCCGGATAGTCGCCTCGTAAAAGAAAAGGCTATCATCAGCAAACAACAGGTGGGAAACCCGAGGGCTGGCTCTCGCAACTCGCAAACCTGTAATGCGTTTTTCTTCTTCCGCTCCCCTTAGGAGGGAGATAAGTGCCTCAGTGCATAAGATGAATAGGAAGGGTGATAAGGGGTCTCCTTGCCGAAGTCCTCTAGAGGGTTTTATTCTTCCTTTCGCTTCCCCATTTATGAGAACTTGATATGAGACCGAGGAGATACAGAACATCAGTAGTTTAACCCATTTTTCCGCGAATCCCAATTTTAGTAGAAGAGCTTCTAAGAATTTCCATTCCACACGGTCGTATGCTTTGCTCATATCCGTCTTTATGGCCATGAAGTTTGATCTACAGCTCGGGTTCGTACGAAGTGCATGAAAATTTTCCTGGGCGAGGAGAATGTTATCTGTTATCAAACGCCTAGCCATAAAGGCCGATTGGGTCTCCGAGATTAAATTCGGTAGGGCTTTTTTCAGTCTTTTGCAAAGGAGTTTTGAAATAATTTTATAGCTCACGTTGCACAAGCTAATCGGCCTGAACTCGGCCATTGCTCTTGGTCTCTCCTTTTTAGGGATGAGGCAAATATTTGTCTGGTTAAGTCTAGGGTCAAAGTGCCCTGTCGCAAAGAAGTCCTTAACCAATTTGACTATGTCTTGGCTTATGACTTGCCCGAATCTTTGGTAAAATCTACTTGTCATCCCATCTGGTCCCGAGGCTTTATCCGGGTTAATGTCGAATAGGGCTGCTTTGATTTCGTCTTCTGATGGATCTAAGACTAGTGCATGATTCGTAGATGCTGAAACTTTCTTGGTAATATACCGGAGTGAAACCTCGGGGTCCGAAAGCTGTGAGGTGGTAAAAAGTTCTTGAAAATAATTAGTTGCAACTCTTTCAATACCATATGCGTTCTCGACCCATCTCCCATTCCGATCTTTAAGGCAAATAATGCGGTTTCGAGCCCGTCTCTGTTTAGTAATGGCATGGTAAAATTTTGTATTTCTGTCTCCTTTTGTGTGCCAGAGGTTTCGGCTTTTTTGTTACCAAAATTGTTCCTCCTCACGAAATGCCGTACAAAGTTGTCTTCTGATTTCTTCAATCTCTTCTAGGGTAGTATTTTCGTCATCTTGAGCTCTGTCTAATTGATCTTTCATCTCTTCAATGAGTCTTGCCGTGTTTGTAGGGAGGGTCTTCTTCCAACTGGAGATATTACTACGACATGAGGCTATTTTTTGATGGATGTCTCGACGTGGAACACCATCAAAAAAGCCCCATCCCGAGATTACTGCTTCTTTAAGACCGGGTTTCCCTATCCATCTCTTATCAAATCTAAAAGTTTTTTTCTTGTTTTGAGGTCTTTCTTGGATCCGAACGAGGACAAGTCGGTGGTCCGATCCCCATAGTTTAAGATACTCCACAGAAGTGTGGGAGAAGAGATAGTGCCATTCTTCGTTAGCTACCGCCCGATCCAATCGACATTTTATTTTTCCGGATCGACGCTTTCCCACCCATGAAAATGAGTTACCCTTATATAGGAAATCTAGCATCCCGCAATCTTCGAGCATAGTACGGAATGGTATAAATGAGTTTTCTCATTTATACGGAATGGTATAAATCTAGCATCCCGCAATCTTCGAGCATAGTACGAAGAGTTCTTCTGGCCACATTTTTGATCGTTTCGTTCTCAAGCTCCGTCCGAGCAAATTCTTAGAACTTTTGCTACGTCAATATTTGAATTTACGTACCAAAACTTCTTAACATAGTATAAGTCTATGTTAAATACCCAACATCGGATATATAAGAGAAACAAATCAAAACCTTAATTAGAATCATTTCCAAACTCATGTTTGAATCTTGAGGAGGCAGCAACTATACACAAGCATGTTGGTTGATGAGGTTGCTTGATGTAGTAATCAAGTTTACGGACGTTTCCGTGGAGAAGAAGAAATCAGATGATGCTGATGGGACGCGGATCCAACAACTTGAAGGAAGCGTCAAAAATCTTGAGATGATTGTGTCTGATCTCAAAGTCAAACTGGACGAGGAGAAGGCCAAATCTTCTTCTGATGGATTTTTTGTTGGTCGACGATGTTGCTTGATTACATGTTTATACGAGGAATAGATTAGGTCCCGCGTGATATGCGAATAAAAAATAAAAAATTTAGATATTAAAATTGATAATATATTTAATTATGACCAGTTATATTTTAAATTAAAATTTCGTTTAATTATCCATAAATTACGTTTAGTAATTCGTATTTAAGAAAACTCAAAATTAATTCATATTACCCATAAATCTTATAAACAATCCATTTAAATGAATAAGAGGGTTCGAGAATTACCAAACACATGATAATAATTTTTTTGTCTAATTAATTCTATATATTATGAATGTATATTTTTATATATATTTAACATTTTTTATTTGGTAGTTTTTATTTGTTTCTCTTACTTTACCTTTTCAATGTTATTAGTTTCCATTATATAAAACACAATTATTTTTTCTTTTTTGTTATTTTATTTGGTAGTTTTTATTTTTTTTCTTCCTTTACTTTTTCAATGTTATTAGTTTCCATAATATAAAACACAATTCTTTTTCCTTTTTTGTTATTTTATTTTTTAAAAATAAATAACTAAAAATTGGAAAATATATATTATTACTTTGACACATGTCGCGATCTAAATTAACAACGACACATGTCACGATCTCGTGAATGAGAATTATCTTACGTGTCATGTTTATATAATAAAATAATAAAAATATTAAATAAATGTGTTGTATATGTAATGACAAAAAAACAAAATTAAATATCTTTAGTATAGAATATTTCATCAAGATTATGGAAATTTTCTTAATGGTTATAATGAAAAACACTAGAGAGATTTTTTATTTGAGAAAGTGTTTCCGAAACACTACAGAAATTACAATTTTAGTCTTTTGTTCAATATTTAATTAGTAAAGTCTTCTGATAATGCCCTCATAAGTTACACATTATGTGTTTAACTTTATCTTTCTGTTTTGTGTATAAGGAGAGGAATAATTTAATCAACTAATATCTTATATATTTTTGTAAAAAAAAATTAAAATTTTGACATTAATAGCTATACTTTTAACAAAAAAAATCTTTAAAAACTAATAAAAATATAGACGTAGCTATCATATATAGTAAAAGCGAAGTGAATTTTCGGAATGGAGCTCTCTCATTCACTCTAAACCGTAAAATTCGGTTAATAGGTCTATTTTATCGGTTCAAATTAAGTTTTTTTAGATTTCGTAATTTGCCGTACCGATTTTTTTTTTCGTATATAATATTTGTACTTATCTTATTTTCGTATCTATTATTTGTACTTATCTTATTTTCGTATCTAATATTATACTTATCTTAATTAAACAAAATCTCAAAAATCTAACAGGTGTGGTGGCTATAAATATCACGAAGAAAGGAGAGTCTTTCGCATCAAGAAGAAATCAAACTTTATGGTCTGGGGAAAGAAAACAATGAAAGAGAGGTACTTGGGCTCGCTTCAATGACGTTTGTTTTCTTTACTTATCCAGCCACCCCAATATATCTATCTATTTTTTTTCAGTCAACGGCTGTGTATAAACCCACTCTCCCACGACGCTATTTGGTTTTGATCATGTTGCCACAGGTGTTTCACGTTTGAAATCTGGATTGTATCACTCTATGATAATCATCAAGGTTCTTCGTGTTTGGACACATAATTTCCATCCATCGTGAAAAAGGTTCAAGCTTATATTATGTGACGAGCAGGTTGGTATGTTCTTTTAGTTATCCATATGTCTCTTTTAGTGGTTCTTGTGTTTAATTTTATTTGTGTGTGCAGGGAGTGAAAATACAGGCTGCTGTCTTTACATCTATTTACGACGTTTTCTCAGAATAAAACAAAGAAATTCAGAAGAAGAAAACGAAGAAAACCCGAATGAAAAAAAAAGTCAAAGATGACGAAGACGATAAAGAAGAAGAAGTAGGAGTTGAAAACGATGGAGGATAAGAAGGAAAATACGAAGAATATGAAAAACTAAAAGATAAAAAAGAGGGAGAAGAAAAAGACAAAGCCAATGAAGACAATGAAGAAAAGAAAAATAGTCGGAGAAGATGAAGATGGTGAACAAAGAAGAATGAAATGACGAATTTGGAGAAGAAAAAAAAACAATCAGAAGAAGAAGTCGGAGAAGAAAACCAATACGTAGTAGACGAAGTAGTGGAAGAAGAAAAATATGTGGAAGAAGAAAAAAAGAATAAAGAAAGAGAACAAAACCAGAAGATGAATAATACAAAGTAGACGAATGTGAATATGAGAAAGAGACGAAGAAAAACCATAAGAAGAAGAGCTTTGATAAGACAAAGAAGACCAAGGAGGAATAAGAAGCAGAGAATGAAGTAGGCTAATAAAAATCAAAAAAGAAGAAGAAGAAGAACTGAGATAATACAAAGATGATGAAGTCAAAGAAGTAGAAAAATACGAGGAAGAAAAATACAAAAAGAGGAAGAAGAGGAAGAAAAAAAGACACAACAGAATATTAAGAAGAAGTATAAATCGAAGACGATGATGAAGATGAAAAAAAGGGTGAGGACTAAGAAAATCAAAAGATATATAAGAGGAAGAAGAAGTCGAAGTCAAAGACGATGAAGAAGAATAAGAAAAATATGAGAAACTGACAAAAGCTTTTAAAATTGGAGAATGAAGAAGAAGAAGAAGAAGAAGAAGAAGAATAATAACCGAAAAAAGAATAAGGAAAATACGAAGACGAACAAAACCAAAAGATAAAGAATATGAAGAAGAGTAAAACAAAGCAGAAGAGGAAGAAAAAAGAAGACAAATCATAAGAGTGAAATGAAATAGAAGTTGAAGACGATGAAGAAGAGGAAAGAAAAAATGAGGAATTAGAAAATCAAAAGACAAATAAGAGGAAGAAGAAGACAATGAAGAAGAAGAAGCCAAAGACAGTGAGAAAGAAGAAATAAAGGACGAGGAAAAGAAAATCCGAAAGTTGAATAGGAGGGAGAAGAGGAGGACGAAGTCGTGAAGAAGAAGAAGGAAAAGACGAGAGGGAGAGGACTGAAGAAAAGAAAAATATAAATCAGAATAAGAAAAATTAGGACAAGACGAAAATGTTGAAGAATGAGAAGGGGAAGAGGATGATGAATTTGGAGAAGAAAAACCATATAGAATCTTTGAAAAGAAGTCACATTGACAATCTTATGGTGATATTGATTTGATATTATCTTTGGACACCTCGGAAGATTATCAACTTAAAAGTGATAACAACATTAAAAAGCTTACACCGGAATCCGAGAAGATAAATTACGAAAAATATTTTCTTTTGAATAAATAGTGACACTTAAAGTCTGCGGAATAGCAACATGGTTAGAGAGCTGGGAGCGATAAGATACATATATATGCTGATCTTCCTGTTGTATGTGTTGCTGCTTCAGCGGTTGTGGCCTATACTTGCTACAAACGGTTGTAATGAAGAAATTTGAATCCTAAGATGATTGTGTATTGTGTTTCAATTAGACATTGTGACTTTGTTTCAAATTTCAAACTATATTTCTCATTAGCTTCAAGAGGAGGGTTCATGTTAGAACGGTCGGATAATATGTCCATGCTATCTATGTGCTTATACTTTACAAGATTCTTTGAAACTAATCGTTTGTGTAAAGATAGCCAAGCCCATAAAGAATGTGAAAATATACGTCCGAAAAAATCTATAAAATAATTAGAAGAAGGAAAATACGAGGAAGACAAAAAATCGAAAGTCAAATAAAAGGAAGAAGAAGAACACAAAGAAGAAGTAGAAGCAATGGAAGAATAAGAAGCGGGAGGATACAAAGACGATAGAAGAAAAAGGAGAAGATGAGGCATAAAAAAATCAGAAGAATGAAACAAAGAAATCTAGAAGAAGAAAATGAAGAAAACCCGAATGAAAAAAAAGGAGTCAAATAAGATGAAGACGATAAAGAAGAAGAAGTAGGAGTTGAAAACGATGGAGGATAAGAAGGAAAAGACGAAGAATATGAAAAACTAAAAAATAAAGAAGAGGGAGAAGAAAAAGACGAAGCCAATGAAGAAAAGAAAAATAGTCGGAGAAGACGAATATAGTGAACAAAGAAGAATGAAATGACAAATTTCGAGAAGAGAAAAAGTAATCAGAAGAAGAAGAAGTCAGAGAAGTCAGAGGAGAAAACCAATACATAGTAGACGAATAGGAAGTTGAAGAGAACGAAGAAGACGAAGGTGATGAAGAAGGAGAAATCGAAGAAGAAGAAAGAGAATAATATAACCCGAAAGAAGAAGAAGATGAAGACATAACATAAGAGGAACAAGAAGTTGAAGTCGAAGACAATGATGAAGATGAAAGAAAAGGGTGAGGAATAAGAAAATCAAAAGATGTATAAGAGGAAGAAGAAATAGAAGTTGAAGACAATGAGGAAGAAGAATGGAAAGATGTGGAAAACACAAGTGACAAAGAAAAAATAGTAGAAGAAAAAAAAAACGAAGAAGAAGACGTGAGAGAAGACAAATACGAGTTCTCCTTCTTCATATAATCGTTATTGCTTTTTGAGTTTAACTAAAAAAAAAACAAAAATTTGGTATTGCTTTTTCAGTTTTTAATTTTGTATAGTGTTTATTTTTTTTTGGATTAGTTTTAGTTTGATCATGTATATCTCAAGTGCTTGTTCTAAATTTCTTCGGTTTATAACATAAAGTTTTGTATTACGTTTTTGAGATCTTTTTGCGCGGGCTACCTACCTAGTATTATAAGGAGAGGAATAATAAATTTTCCTTTAATTTAAGGACTGGTTTTAATTAATTTATTTATTTAGAGTATTCCTCCTATTGAGCTAGGGTTTTGAAAAGGTTTTTCTTTTTCTTTTTTGCCTCCTCTATAGATATAGAGGACTTTTATGTGTGAAAGTCTCAAAATTCGTGTTTTGAGCGAAGTAAGAAAATCTACGAAAGCGTTTTGATCAAATATGTGGGATCAAAGGCCGAGTTTCAGGTTTGAGATAGATAACTTCTCGGAGAAGGAAACTGTCATAGCGTCTAAGATATTCGTGAGCGGCGGATGCGAATGGTAAAACGAGAAGAATGGGAACTTTAACTTAGCTTTGTTAGACTCTCTCTGTCTTCAAGAATAACGTGTTCTCTAAGATTGATTGTTTGATTCTATTTGTACCTAGAAGTTCTAGGCTATAACTGATTAAAAAAAAGGGTTTAATCTTTGTTTCATATTCTTTCAGGTATCTCTACGTTTATCCCAAAGGAGATAGTCTTGCTGGTGGTCATCACTTGTCTTTGTACCTGAACGTTGAAAATCCTGAATCATTGGGATCTGGATGGAAAAGGAGTGCTAAGTATTACTTCGTTGTGTTGAATCAATCCGACAAAGAGCTCTACAGATCACCAAGTAATGAAGTTATATCCTTCCTTTTTATTGTGTGCAATCAGGTCGTATCCTTCCATATGTTCTTTTTGTGGACATGTCATTTGTGTTTGGAATTTACAAACGGTTATGCATTACAATATATCACCTATTGGTTCAAAAAAGAAATAATGCTAAACAAGTGTAGAAAGTGGAAAGAAAGAAAAACAAAAAGGCAGGCATAAGGCACCCAAACCCCGGGATATAACATTTTTATGCCCATAATCTGATCTGAGAGAGGACCACAATAAGCCAATTTGCAAGATCTCTTTTGTGATTAGCTTATTAATTAGGACCACAATAATCTGATCTCTTTTGTTGCTGCAATAGGCATGCATCAAAGACATCATTTTTGCCGCCTTCACCGCAAGCACCTCAAGAATCTCTTGTCACTTTAGTTCTTTTTTGAGTAATAGCTTTTAATGTTTAGTGATTTTGATGTTCTACGCCCTGTTTCGATTAGGTCCATTTTTTAATTCTTTTTTTGGGCCTCTTGAAACTTTTTAACTTTGCCAAGCTGTTGTAACAGAAAATGTTCCTTAGGTAAATATATTAACATTTTATCAAAAAAAAAAAAATAGGCATGTTTGAATCTTGAAGAGGTAGCCACTACATATATACATGAGAATGTGATTGATGAAGAAGTCAACTTCATTTTTAATTATTTTTGTCTCTTTTTTTTTTTTTTTTTATGTTTCACAGTTGGTAGACAAGTTATCACCTTTTGCGCTGAGGCTTCAGGCTATGGTTTCCGGAAGACCTTGCCTCGTAGCAAGTTTCAAGAAAAAGGGGTTTTGGAGAATGACAAACTCATCATTGAAGTCTACATTAAAGTTGTTGAAGCTGTTGATGGAGAAGGCGGGGATGTATCAGAGAAGAAGGAGACTGTGGATTTCAACGGTTTTCAAGCTTTTGCTTCTCAGGTAAGTTAAAAGATGTGAATAAACCTCATGCTTTACAGGACTGAGTAACAAAAACACGTTTTCCTGGGCAGGTTACTTCAGTGAGAAAGATGTTCGTGGAGCACGTTGTGAAGACAGAATACAAGAATGTCCTAAGCAACGCTTGCAGCAAGTTGAGTGAGATGGCCGAAGTAGGACTCAAGCTGGACTGGTTGAAGTCAAAGCTTGATGAAGTTTCCTTGAAATGGAAAAATGCAGATGATGCTGATGGATCTCGAGTTCAACAACTCGAGGAACGCATCAAGAATCTTGAACTGATGGAATCAGGCTTTAAGATGGACTGTTTGAAGTCAAAGCTTGAGGTGGTCTCCTCGGAGAGGAAGAAATCATATGATGCTGATGGGTCTCGTGTCCAACAACTTGAAGAACGCGTCAAGAGTCTTGAGCTGATGGAATTAGGCTTTAAACTGGACTCTTTGAACTCGAAGCTTGAGGAGGTTTCCTTGGAGAGGAAGAAACCATATTATGATGCTGATGAGTCTCGGTTCCAACAACTTGAGGAAAGCTTCAAGAATCTTCGGCAGATGGTGTCGGATCTCAAAGTTGAACTGGACAAGGAGAATGCCAAATTTTCTGCTGATGGATTTTTCTTGGTCGATGAGGCTGATCAAATGTAGAAATCAACTTTTTAGTTTTTAGATTTTCTCTAGTAGACACAACGGTCGTTTCCTTTGTTTCGTTTTTTTCTTTTTAATTGCTTTCCGAAATCCGAGATTAAACATAATCAAAAGACATGGTTATTTTGATGGTTTCATTCTCTGTTTAATCCGCGTCACTTTTAGACGTGTTCGTTCGATCATAATTTTGAGTCATTAATGTGTTCTGATTCAGTCCCAAAATTAACCAACAAATCAATTTTCCTTATATATAGCTCACCATTTTTTCACGTTTGAGATGGATAACTTCTCATGTATTCCTAAGCGGCGGCTGCAAATGGAAAAATTAAGGAGAAGAACATATTTGATTATTATTTTTTTAACTCATCCATCTTGATCGCTTAGATTATAAAACTAACACAATCAACTTGAGATCTTCCTCCTTTGTTTCTGGTCACCTGTTTAACGATCTTTCTGATTTGATTTGATGATAATCTCCTAAAAAATTATTGAGTCTTTGATCGTTTTGTTGGTGGTGCTTTAGGTAATAGAAAACATACAGAAACTGTTGACGAGACTCCGAGAAAACTTCTAGAACTGTTGTTAAATTATCAAAGAGGATATGATTAGATTTGGTGAATTAATTATATATTGCTTTTAATTTTTTTTTTTAAGTTTAATTTTCAGGTTTTCGTATTTCTTTTGAGATAGGGTTTCATAGAGTTTTTTTTTTTTTTTTGTTAATGATTAATCTAATCATAAAGAAAAATTTCGAGGTATTCTTAATTTCTTAGTTGGCTTTCAGAATTTGGACTTGAGAAAAGCAATATTGGTCGAGACCTGCCAATATTGCTTTCATTATGATTTTGATTTATCGGGTGACATTGATGATACCTTTTATCTTATACTATATCGGAAACTAAATTAATTATATATGTTTTTGTATTTAAGAAAAATTAAGTCTATGACAATAATATAGCTATACTTTTTATATTATAAAAAAATATAGACGTTTATATTATGAAGAGAGTAGTTATTTTTGTCTAATAAAGTACTAGCTTTAATTAAGTAATTTATTAATTTATCAGTTTTCATTAGCTAGGGCTTTGAGAAGTTTTTCTTTTAGCCTCCTCTATAAACAGAGGGTTTCTTTATGAGCGAAAGTAACAAACAGAGTTTCTGAGAATTCCGTCTTTTGCTCGAGAGGTAAGAAAATCTACGAAAGGTTTTTGGTCAGATATGTGGAATCTAGAGCCGAGTTTCAGGTTTGAGATAGATAACTTCTCGGAGAAGGAAACTGTCATAGCGTCTAAGGTATTCGTGAGCGGCGGATGCGAATGGTAAAACGAGAAGAATGGGAACTTTAACTTAGCTTTGTTAGACTCTCTCTGTCTTCAAGAATAACGTGTTCTCTAAGATTGATTGTTTGATTCTATTTGTACCTAGAACTGATTAAAAAAAGGGTTTAATCTTTGTTTCATATTCTTTCAGGTTTATCTACGTTTATCCCAAAGGAGATAGTCTTGCTGGTGGTCAGTACTTGTCGTTGTACCTTTGCGTTGGAAATCGTAAATCATTGGGAGCTGGATGGAAAAGGAGTGCTAATTATTACTTCGTTGTGTTGAATCAATCCGACAAAGAGCTCTACAGATCATCAAGTAATGAAGTTATATCCTTCCTTTTTAAGTCGTATCCTTCCATATGTTCTTTTTGTTGACATGTCATTTGTCTTTCGAATTTACAAACGGTTATGCATTACAATATATCACATATTGGTTCAAAAAAGAAATAATGCTAAACTAGTGTACAAAGTGGAAGGAAAGAAAAACAAAAAAAGCAGGCATATATAAGGCACCCAAACCCCGGCATATCGCATTTTTATGCCCATAATCTGATCTGAGAGAGGACCACAATAAGCCAATTTGCAAGATCTCTTTTGTGATTAGCTTATTTATTAATTAGGACCACAATAATCTGATCTCTTTTGTTGCTGCAATAGGCATGCATCAAAGACATCATTCTTGCCCGCATTCACCGCAAGCACTTCAAAAATCTCTTGTCACTCTGGTTCTCTTTCGAGTAATAGCTTTTAGTGTTTAGTGATTTCGATGTTCTACACCCTGTTTCGATTATGTCCGTTTTTTAATCTTTTTTTTGACATCTTGAAACTTCTTAGCTTCGCCAAACTGTTGTAACAGAAAATATTCCTTAGGTAAATATATTAATATTTTTTCCAAAAAAAAAATAGGCATGTTTGAATCTTGAAGAGGTAGCAACTATACATACATGAGAATGTGATTGATGAAGTCAACTTCATTTTTAATTATTTTTGTCTTTTTTTTTTTTTTATGTTTCACAGTTGGAGAAGTTATCACCTTTTGCGCAGAGAGTTCATGCTATGGTTTCCGGAAGACCTTGCCTCTTAGAAAGTTTCAGGAAAAAGGGTTTTTGGAGAATGACAAACTCATCATTGAAGTCTACATCAAAATTTTTTAAGCTGTGGATGGAGAAGGCGGAGTATCCGAGAAGAATAAGACTGCAATTATCAATGGCTTTCAACTTTTTGCTTCTCAGGTAAGTTAAAAGAATCTGTTTTTGAATAACCACTTGCTCTATAGGGTTGTTTCTTGGCGTATAGATTCAGATTCTGAGTAACATAAACATACTTTTCCTTGGCAGGTTACTTCTGCAAGGAAATTATTCGCAGAACACCCAGACATTGCAGAAGATTTCAAACCAAAGAACCAATCTGTGAAGACAGCATACATGAATGTCCTCCTCAACCTCATTAACAAACTTCAAAAGCCTCCAAAGAGCCTTTCAGAGACTAAACTAAGCAAGGCATGCAGCGAGTTGAGTGAGCTGATGAACGTAGGTTTCAAGCTGGACTGGTTGAAGTTAAAGCTTGATGAGGTTTCCTTGGAGAGGAAGAAATCCGATGATGCTGATGAGTCTTGGGCCCAACAACTCGAGGAACGGGTCAAGAATCTTGATGAGCTTATGGAATTTGGCTTCAAGCTTGAGCCTTTGAATACAAAGCTTGATGAGGTTTCCTTGGAGAGGAAGAAATCAGATGATGCTGATGAGTCTCGGGCCCAACAACTCGAAGAACGCGTTAAGAATCTTGAGCTGATGGAATTGAGATTTAAGATGAACTGTTTGAATACAAGTCTTGTGGAGGTTTCCTTGGAGAGGAAAAAAGCATATGATGCTAATGAGTCTCGAATCCAACAACTCGGGGAACGTATCAAGAATTTGGGGTTGAAGCTTGAGGAGGTTTCTTTAGAGAGGAAGAAAACTGATGATGCTGGGGGGTCTCATCGGGTCCAGCAACTCGAGGAAAGCGTCAAGAATATTGAGTTGGTGGTGTCGTATCTCAAAGTTGAACTGGACAAGAAGAAGGACAAATCTTCTGCAGATGGATTTTTGTTGGTCGACGAGGTTGCTTGATGTAGAGATCAAGTTAGTAGTTTACAGATTTTTTTAGAAGAAATTACTCTCGTTTCATTTCATTTTGTTTTTTTTGTTCGTTTTTAGGTTGCTTTATGAATCCTAATAGTCTAGAGAATCGGCTTAGTGAAAAGGCCTGGTTATGTCTCTGTTCCTGAACGTTGCAAGCTAAGTAACTAGTCTGGAAAGAGCTTTACATAACATCTGGTAACGAATTTACCTTCCGTGTTTTGAATCTGTGAGAGGCAGAAAATATACATATATGTATCTAATTTTATAGACATATCTGTCATTCAATTTATTATCACAAACCCACACACTTAATCCGAAGATCTAGATTTATTTATGTATACATTAGTCTTTGAATTTCTCATATGTTCTGATAATTTCAAAAGCAATAAAATTTACCAACACTCTGATGCTTACAACTGCTAGCAAAATATTGAAAAAAAAATTAACTACACGCCACGAGAATTTGCTCACACATTAAAATCAAAAATTGGATCCCGTGGAGGCCCTATCCGCTAGGGTTGCCGAGAAGACATTCTCTTTCTCCTAAGCAAATCATAGAACCTGAACAACTGCTAGGAGATTATCTCCACTATACCGAGATCTTCATACTCTTTTTTGGTCACATGTTATAACTTTTTGTCTTATTGATTTGATATGTCAACCGTGTTATACAAGCAACATAGTGGAGATAATCTCCTAGTAAATTATTGAGTTTTTGTTCGTTTTGTTAGTGCCCTTAATTAGGTAATAATTCGTGTAGATCTCAAGTTCATGAGAAAACCCTTTTTCATGAAACTTGCTTAACAACAGTTGTATATATAAGTTTTCTAATGGGCGAATCTAGAAATTTATTTTACTGAGAGCATAATTTAATAATAAAAAATAACATTATCTAACAATATTTTATTTTTAATCATGACCTAACATATATCATCACTTATTTTCTTGCACAAATTTTAAAGTTATATCAATCATGTTTGTTATGCATTAGGAGATATAAATAATATTTTTAACCAATTTATGTTTATATATATGTACAAATTATTAATATTTAAAATACAAAAACCATTTAAACTAAAAAAAGTTGATGATAAAGAAAAATAGGCATTTATCTAAATAAGGCAGTTGTGTTTTCCACATTACGTTTGACTTTAGATAAAAAAAAATTGGAAACAAACTTTAATCTATCTATACTATTAAAATAAAAATATTTTTATAATCTGTTTCCAAAAACTCTTTATTTTTTTAATAAATTGAATATGTTGTCAAACAAATATTAAACATGCTGCCAAACATTTGTTAAATCTATTATACACTTAAAAATTATAAATTAAACATATTTGAATAGATAATTAATATTTAAATTAATTCTTATTTCACATTTCACATTTTATATATTACAAACAACTTTATTATGTACAAAGGTGTTTGTTTAGAATCTAGTTATTTGGTAAATTTATCGTTTTAAAAGGAATGAGACAAAACAAGATTTTATTGTGGGGGCACTAATTTAATATTTAAAGAAATTACATTAATTATCAAAATTTTACTGGGTGCAACTTTGCCTTAATTAGAGTTTTCTCATGAACTTGTGATCGAAATGACATGTCAAAAATCTCAAAAAAAAAAAAAAAAAACCTCAAAGTTGCGGCGTTGAAGGATGTTTATTTGCTTTTGGGATACTAAGTTTTTATGGGGATTCGGCAGAAGAGAGCCCGGTTTCCAAGAAAATAAAATGATACTGATAGTTTCATTCTCTGTGTCGTCCTTATCACTTTTCCTTCAAACAAGTTTGAGTATATATTTCCCGATTCCAAGAAAGGCAAGAACTGGTTGATATTTTGGTTTAATGATGCTTTTCATATCTATTAGTATTTTTTTTCCTAGACTTCCATACGTACTTGAGGAACAACATTAATTAAGGCTATTGAGAGATGTATATATATATATATTCTCCCTTATCGCAAAATATCCTTTTAACTCTCTAATGATTGTTGGTGTATAGTTAATTAAGGAAGCTCTGTTGTTATACATTGAATCCAATATTCATGATCAAAGAAAGTAAGTTTTTGACATCATAAGTTTGTAATATTTATAACCTTCAACTATCAAAGAAAGTGATCATTCATTATCTCTAAGATTACTTTTCAGTTTTCACACACAAGCGCACAAGTATTTGATTGTAAAACAGAGACAACAAAACTAGGAATCCAAATGTCCAAAAAGTCTCTGATTATTTTGTTATAGGTAATTATTTGTGTCGATCTTCTTCAATCTCAAAAATCTCTCCCACAAATTTAATGTAGAATTATTTTTGTTTGTAGAAATTTATTACATATATAATTGGTAGAGGAGTGATAGATATTTTGCATCAATAAATACTACTTAATGCGTCATCGTGACATAAGTTGTAAATTCTTTACGATGTACTACAGTATTCTATAAGACTTGTATATATATTGTAATTGACCTAAAGAACTGTAAATATATATTTTTCGAGTCCTTATAAAGTTGTTGTTCCTCACTGCGAAGCACTAGCTAAACCCTAATTAAAATCGACAGAATGGAGACGGAATCTAAGAATACTTTCAGGTGGGAGATAGACAACTTTTCCGAAAGGAGCGGTTTGATAAATTCGGATCCTTTCTCAAGCGGCGGCTGCGAATGGTAAAACGAGAAGGATAAACATCCTTAGATTTCTTACACAAATGGTTACTTTGTTTAATCTAATTAAGGTTTTCTCTTAGGTGCCTTCAAGTTTATCCCAAGGGAGATTATGTGGATGATCACTTGGCTCTGTTCCTGTCCGCTGTGAGTCCTGAATCATCGCTACTTGGATGGAGAAGGCAAGCTAGTTATCTCTTCGTTTTGTTGAATCAATCTGGCAAAGAGCTCGGCAGAACAGCTGGTAATGATATGATCTTATATTCGTTTTTGATTATATATATACATCATATCTGATTGATGAAAGTTGATCTTTTTTTGTGTGTGTGTGTTCTGTACTTACAGAAGAACGCGGATTGTTCATCGCTGAGGTCCCAAGCTGGGGTTATCAAAGAATGCTGCCTCTTAGCAAGCTTCAAGAAGAAGGGTCTCTTGAGAACAACAAACTAACCATTCAAGTCTGCATTAAGGTAGTTGAAGTTGTTCATGAAGGGAAATCAACTGAGAATGAGATGGTAGCTGTCAGTGGTTTCCATGTTCTTAATACTCAGGTAAGTCAAGGAGCCACTGGTTTCTTTTTCTTCTTTGGTTCTCACAAATGCAAACCAGCTTGGTTTATACAGTCTGGATTTTGCTTCTTGTCTTCTTCTTTTTGGTGTATCCACTTAAAGATACAGCCTGCGTGGATCTAGTTACATCTTATTTTTATCATTGGCAGGTTATTTCAGTGAGCAAGATTTTCGCACAGCACCCAGACGTTGCAGTAGATATCAGATCAGATATCAGAGAGGTGAAGACAGCATACATGAATATTCTCCTCGGTCTCATCGAGACACTAGGCAAGCCTCCTCATAGCTTGTCGGAGACTGAGCTAAGCAACGCTGACAGCGAGTTGAACGAGCTAACAGAAGCGGGCTTTAAGCTGGATTGGTTGAAGTCAAAGCTTGAGGAGGTTTCCTTGGAGAGGGAGAAAGCAGTTTCTGATCTCAATCCTACATTTTATTCGTGTACGTTCATAGATTTTTTGATAAAGAGATTCTTTTTGTCTTGCTTCTCAATCTCAAAACACTAACTATGTTTTCTAGTGAAAGTTTGGGAGTTTTCATTCAGACTATTTTCCGATTAAAGTGTTATGATCCAATCACAATAAAGCATTGGTGGAGACGATTTGTTGTTTTAGTTCTTGTCAGATCACTTTTCTTTCAAACAAGTTTGAATTTATAGTGTTTTTTTGTTTCATTTTTGCTTTGTTTCAATTTTTTTTTATGGCCGCAAAGTTCGGGGCTGAAACTCGTATGTTTTCGTGGACCGGTATTAAATCAGTAAATAAGTCATCTTCTAAGCAAGGCTTGAACCCTGATTTCCGGAATTTAACTCTTTTGGGAGATCAGCCAACGACCAAATGAGCTGCTTAGGCTTGGTCAAAATATGATGTTGGTTGTGACATAATTACAACCAATTTTCCTTGAGAACGTGTTTTAAGTGGATGTCAATCCTTAACTATATCGAAATATAACTACTACATATTGAATGTATTGCTTGAGAGAACCAATCTTTTGAAATTCTTACAAAATCCTTATGCAGGCGATAAAGGAGTTCTACATTAAAAACTTGAAGTCTACATAGACTACATTAAAGTGTGTTGAAGTTGACCATCAAGGGAAATCAACTGAAAATGAGATGTTAGATTTAGTTTAACATTATCCACTCCACAAGCCTCCTCAGAGCTTGTCTGAGACTGAGCTAAGAAACGCTGATAGCGAGTTGACTGAGCTGATATCGATGGAAGTGGGCTTCAAGCTTGACTGGTTGAAGTCAAAACTTGAGGAGGTTTCCTTGGTGAGGAAGAAAGCAGTTTCTGATGGTTTTCAGGCCCAACAACTAGAGGATAGGGTCACAAATGTGGAGTTGAATTTGTCGCATCTCAAATGTGAACTGGCTAATTAAGTATAGTACAAGCTTGAGGAGTTTTCATTCCAACAAAAAAAAAAACCCAGTTAGTTAATATGTATACTGATCTCAAAAACTATTGGGTAAACATCACATAAAGCATAGATGATGAGGACGATTATCTGTTTCAGTTTTTGAATCACATAGCTTTAACAAAAAACAAATCACATGTTCTTACAAAAGCGCTCAAGGAACCCTTCTATCTCCCGCATTATAGGCTAAGTGAGTTCTGTTCTCGATCCAATGGTACATATATATATGGGCATATGTGGAAGAAAGATATATGCTTACCACGCATGAAGAATCTCTAGGATCAAACGGTCCTTTGAGGATTTATTGCTGGGAATATCAGAAAATAGGATCTTCACTTACTTTCCTCTCCCTAAAAAGAGGCCTGAGACAATGTATGGTGTATTCGAAATTGGCTTACGGAGATTAAGTCTCTTTATCCTAATTAAGGTACCTTGCGCCACAAGTCCTTGATTTTCAACTAAGTTTTTTTTTTTTAAATAAATCTCAATCTCAAGAATCCTAATAAATCTAAAACTTTATACATTTTTTTAAATTTTTTTTTTTTGATTAAACTCGGAAGTAATCCCAGGCTCTTAACGGGCCCAGACTAATCTCCCGAACGAAAGTGACACAGCCCACTTATGATGCCCCACTTAGCCAAGAGTTAGTGTGATGATTCTTCTAAAACTTTATACATCACAAGAAGCGTAATCGATTTAGATACTTAAACAAGATAATTATATTTGTTTTGAGGTTATCTAGTTCCCCTAAATCTCGTTTAATTACAGAGTATTTTTCCCCGTCCTATATAAATTAAAGACGATTGGCTGACGCATGAATCAATACACCAAAACCCTAAAATTTAACAGAGCGATTTGAAGACATGTGGACGAAACGGCCGTGTTACACTGTGGAGATAAACAACTTCTCCAAGAGGAATGCTCCAATACGGTCCAATCTGATCAGAAGCTTCTTCTGCAACTGGTAAAAACGAGAATTACATTAGCTTTAGATTCTTATTATACGTGTTTACGTTTTAATTATACTTTTGTTAGGTATGTTACCGTATATCCCAATGGAAACGGTATTGATACACACATGTCTCTCTACCTAGAAGTCGCAAATTCTCTCTCACTGTCTCAAGGATGGTGGAGACTTGCCACGTTTCGCTTCGTTGTCGTGAACCAATCCGACGTCATGAGGTCCAAACGTCTAGGTTACCCCAAAAAACCCTATCTTTTAATTTCACAACCATGAAAAACAAAATTCAAATTCATCCGTTTTCTTCAGGAATTACATATATATATATATAGAAAATTACATATTTATATGATCCTTTTTTGTTTTTGTTTATGTCTCTATCTACAGAAACTCTTCACACCTTCAGCGAGAAAAGGCCAAACCGGGGTTTTAAAAAGGCATTGCGTCTTACCAAACTTCAAGAGCAAATGTTTCTTGTGAACGACAAGCTCAATATTGAAGTCTACATAGATGTTTTAAATGTTTATCGTAGACTAGATTCATTTGTGTTACCCGAAAATAAGAACGAGACGGTGTATGTCAATGGCTTCCAAATTCTTGATTCGCAAGTAAAGTCAGCAAATTGGATTTTTGAGACTTACCCAGAAACTGCTTTGTATATTCAACCACAAGATCCACATCTTAAGACAGAATACATGAACATTCTCCTCAGAATCTACGAGACACTTTATAATAGTCCTCTTGAGAAGCTCACAGAGGCTGAGCTAAGTAACGTTTCCAAGGGTTTGCTTGATCTGACACAAGCTGGATTTAAGCTGGAATGGTTGAGGGAAAAGCTTCAGAAGGTTTCCGTGGAGAGGAAGAAACTCTGTGGTTATGAAGCTCAGGCCCAGGAACTTGGAAAACAGTTGAAGAATCTTGAGCTGGCGATGTGTAATCTCAAAGCTGAGATCAAATCGAAAGCAGAGAACTAATTATATGATTTTTAGTAGGGACTTTCTAGTTTTGAGTATATCTTATGATTTGTTTTTTATATATAGTTAATTAGAGCTTTTCATATATTTTTTATGTTTAGAAAAATGTTTTCAACACAATTTTCGTTTTTAGATTTTTTCTTGATAAATCTTTTCTCCCGGAGAAGAAAAAGTTGAATCAAACTTATCTTCTCCATCAACAACGCAGCACCCGAAAGGCCGAAAGCAATTCTTGTTAAGGGTTTAGGCGGAAAATTAACAAAATCTGAAGCAAATATGAGAAACTAGATTCCAAGAACCACAGAAAATTTACTAGATATACATATATCATCTGCTTTAAATTACCTGAAAAATGCACATATATCTCTTTATACAAGGAAGTGGACTACACCTGAAATAACTAACTTAACAAAGTTCGGACGATGCAATGCACTTTTCAAATTTTTAAATCAAACGTTCTACTCAAGACTATTTGGGATTGGATCTAGGGTTGTTTCTTCCCTGGATTTCGCACCATAGTTTATTGGTGACAGAATCTTTTTTTTTTGTGGGTACGCAACCAAAATGTATATTGATAGAGTGGAACCAAAAGAATCCGTTGATTATAAGAGATAATAATTGATTTAATTAATAAGAGATGATGATAAGATATATTTGGAGTAATCCAAATATCTCGGTGCATCAAATATTTTTAGTGTGTGACTGTGCTTTAACAAAATATACTAATATCTCAGGCTACTAGACACGTGATTTTTAAAATCTAATTATACTAATCATAACTACGCGGAATTGAAATTTTAAAATCTAACTTTTTTTTTATTTTCCTGCATATATTAGTATATAAAATCTAATCTAGTATATAAATAATAAGTAGTTCTTTAACCTAAAAAATAAATAAATAAATAAGTGGAATTATATAAGGTTCTTTTAGGTAGTTGATCGCGTCTCTTCTTCAATCTCAAGACTCCGACAAAACCTAGAAACTTCCTCTGTCCTCACTCGAAGAAGTACCAAACCCTAAAAAAAGTCATGGGGAACCAAATTCAGAAGAAAACTTGCACTTTTGAGATAGACAACTTCTCCCAAAGGAAAACTCGATTCAATTCTCCTCTGTTCTCAAGCGGAAACTGCAACTGGTAAAAACGAGAATTAAGCTATAGCTTTAGATTCATATTACACGACTAATTAAAGTAAGTTTTATGTTATTTTTCTAGGTATATTACCGTATGTCCCATGGAAAACCGTACTAGTAAACACATGTTTCTGTACCTATAGCAGTCCCAGATCCTTTCTCACGGCCTCACTATTGGTCTAGAAACGTTACCTGGTTTCGCTTCGTTGTCGTGAACCCATCCAGCGTTCTCAGGTCCACAAGTTTTGGTAATTCGTCTCTTTAAACCCATTCTTTTAATTTCACTAACATGAAAAATACAAAAAAATATATGCAAATTAATCAAATTACATATCTATCTGATTTTTAATTTTTTTTTTTGGTTATGTTTATGTCTCCACATATTTACAGGAGATGCCCAAGTCTTTAACAAGCAACACCCAAAGTGTGGTGTCAAAACGGACTTGCGTCTTTCCAAACTTCAAGAGAGAGGATTTCTTGTGAACGACAAACTCAAAATTGATGTCTACATAGATGTTTCTTATGTTCGTGGTGGACTAGATCCAAATGATCAGTTACCCGAAAAGAAGAACGAGACGGTGTATGTCAATGGCTTCCAAGTTCTTGATTCACAAGTAAAGTCAGCAAACTGGATTTTTGAGACTTACCCAGAAACCGCTTTGTTTATTCGACCACAAGATCCACAGCCACAACCTCAGCTGCAATAAATATAACGAACTTAATTGTGAGAAGCTATCTCCTTTCTCTGCTCTGTCTTAGAGTCTGCTTGGGGCTCTTCTTCTTTCTTTTGTTCTTTCTGTTTGTCTTCTTATTTGAATTTCGAACTTGAGCACGGGAAAGCAGCAATTCTGTACTTATATTTAATGGGTCAAGAATAGGCCCAATTAAGCCCATAAACTCTTTAGAAGCCTGACTGAAAAAGTCTCGATGATGACGGTGAATCACTGATTCCCAGTCGGTGTGTGCTTCTTCCTTTCCGATTTGCTCGGCCTAGCGGTTAGTTAACGGCACGCGCCGATAATCCTGCCACCGCCCCGCCGTTTCTTCGAAGTTTCACTTACTTAAGCTTTCTCTGTTCCGTCGTCGGTTTCCGGAGGGATCCTTTTACTGGAAAGGGGGCAATTTTGTTTGGCTGTACAATCCATTTCTGAACTACGCCAATGGCTAACAAGTCACTGAATCGGCTTCTATGGAATTTCTGTAAGCTCTAATTACTCTCAACTTCTGGAAATAGAGTGTTCAACACTGAGAAATCACTTGTTGAATGTGAAATTAGTAGTCGATGATTCATGGTTTAACATGTTTGATATGAAAGTTTTGAAATTTAGTGAAGATTCTTGAGAAATTTCAGGTTTTTTTCTTAATATTTTCAGTTGTAGAAGATTCGTTGTTCAAGAAGAGACGTGGATTGTATCAAGGAGTTGTTTACAATGTAATCAAGCGGTTTCAGTCGCAGTTATCAGAATCAGGCAAGGTAGATAAGGAGTTTGAAGAACATGAGGCCAACAAAACGCCAAGCTTCTCTTCTTCGAGGTCCGAATTAGAGAATAGAAGACGATTTGAATCAGGCGTCGACAGTGATAGCTCCGGTGATGAAGATACAGGTGATGGAAAGTGGAAACTAGACCTAGCTTGGCTCACAAAAGCACTTGAGCCAGCTATTCAATTGCGTAGATGGGCTCTTCCAACAGGTCTCTATCATACATGGTTCTTGTTCTCGGTTTGATTCTTGGTGCATTCATTGTACTTCTTAAACCCTGTTTTTGGCCGGTGATCGTATTGCTGAGGTAGTGTTTAATTCTCCCCAGGAGAGAAATCACAGCCTGGTAGTCGATCTTTGTCAGAGATCATTGCTAGTATTCAGAAGAGTAAGCTCGGGATTGAAGGTTGGACCCTCGGTGATCTTACAATTGGGCTTTATCTTATATACCTTAGACAAGCATCCTTGTCTCCATTTGAGGACGTCAAGGGCGTAGAAGTTGTTTCAGAATCTACAGTAAGACCATTATTCTAATCATTGTCATGTAGATAACTTCCCTTTTGCCAAATTTCTAAGCAGTTTTTTTTTTCTTTCAGGTTTATGATCTTATATACAACGCCGAGTTAGCGAAAGGTTGTTACAGGGATAGTGTGAGTGGTCTTGCGAGGAACACGATGCTTCGAGAGAATAACATTCTTAAATTTGTGAAAGATTCAAGTGTTATGAGGCCTGGTTATTATGTAGGAGTTGATCATCGAAGGAAACTCGTAGTCTTTGGAATACGCGGGACACATACAATTTATGATCTTATCACTGACATTGTCTCTTCAAGCGATGAAGAGGTCACTTTTGAAGGCTACTCAACCCACTTTGGAACCGCTGAAGCTGCACGATGGTTCCTTAATCACGAATTGCAAACTATAAGAAGGTGCTTAGAGAAATACGAGGTGAGGATAATGATCATTGTTGTTCATCATTTCTTCTGTTACTAAGACATGAGAAAGATGGATTTATATTGCAATGAACGATCCGTAGGGATACAAGTTAAGGCTTGTTGGTCATTCTCTTGGCGGCGCTATAGCTTCTGTAATGGCGATTATGCTCAGGAAAATGCCAAGGGAGGAATTAGGATTTGATGCTGAAATTATATCAGCCGTTGGGTATGCGACACCTCCTTGTGTTTCCAAAGAGCTTGCAGAGAATTGCTCTGAGTTTGTGACAACTATTGTGATGCAGGTCAGAACAAAAAAAAATCCCTCTTTTCTTGATCAAGATTTGCTGAAAATTACTCTCTTCTTGAAACTCACAGCATTTTCCGCCAATTTCAGGATGATGTTATACCTAGACTAAGTACAGCTTCTCTAGCGAGATTGAGGAATGAGATCCTTCAGACCGATTGGTAAGCAAACACTTCTCTTCTTAAAACTTTATTACCATTCTACAATCTGTTTGGTTACCGCCATGATCTGTAAATCCAGGACAACTGTAATCGAGAAGGAAGAATGGAAGAGCGTACTAGATTTGGTAACAAACGCGAAACAAGTTGTCTCCTCTGTGCAAGACGCAGCTCGAAAGGTTTCTGAATATGCAAAATTCGGAAACAAGAAAGAATTTCCTGGTAACTACCCCTTTAAAATGTTATTCTCTGGTGTAACTCTGAGTATCTCTAAAAGACATATATACTCAAGACTCGATTAATCTCATCTTTCGTGATCCTTACCAGAACTCCCTTCATCCAAGAACGACCGGTCTGATACACTAATCCCTGAATCTACGAATAAAGATGTTGTAAAATTGCCAGAAGAGTTATATGTACCAGGCGCGGTTTACTACCTGATGAGGAACCTCAGAGGAAACCCGAAAAGCGCATCAGGAAAAAGAGTTGAATACTTTAGTCTATGGAAGAGAGATCCAGGACAACATTTTCAGAGGATACTTCTCTCAGGTAATTTCATTACAGACCATAAATGTGATGGCCATTACTACGCGCTGCGAGATGTGCTCAAAGGATTTCCCAGTTTCATCGACGAAAGCATCTTTAAGAAGAGATGTAAGTGAGATATAGGCTCATGTATGGTTAGAACGTAATGTTTAAGTTTGTCCACAAACACTTTCAGAATAAACTATCAGTTTATCACAGCTTGAAGAGTGTTCACCTTGGAAATCATAAAAGTTCAAATGCTGCCTTTGATTAATTGATTTTACTTTTATATGTAAGAATATATACATTAGTGTTGGTTTGTGCTTGAAAAACTGTTATGCATCATGCCCCATAGTATATAAACAAATGAATAATTTAAAGTCGATTTGGGTTTGCGTCATTTAACTTTTGTATAATTCATTGCATAAAGTCTTCTCCTATTTACAGACATTATATCGTGTCTTAAGTAAAATATTATAAACTTTTCTTTTAATCCCGTTCCTACACGATTCTCTTATCTGTCAGCGTCACTATTCACTCCACCGATCCCAAAAAAATATTTATTTTTGATGTGTTAAAAATACTTGATGTTATATTTTTTCTATCTTGTAAAAATTACGTAAAATAATTTTATATACAGCATGTGGATTGTGGATGGATGATGAGATAATAGGTTAATAATTACGCTAGAAAATGATGAATAAAATATTTGATAAAAAGTGGACATAGTCACTGATTGGGAGCTACTGCAATGCAAACACCCACAAGAAAAGAAAGTGAAAGTTACATTTTTGCGTTTCCATATGAATTTCATCTTTGGTACTTTTCAATTTTGTCTTTCCCTTAGCCGCCGCATTTTTGTCTCATGTGTTTCTTCTATTATCACTACAAGAAAACAGGTGTATTTTCGACGGAAATTCCGACGGCAATAATTCCGTCGGAAATTTTTGACGACTTTCCGATGGATTTCCGACTAACTTTTCATCTCATCCGTCGGAAATCCGTCGGAAATATTACCCCGTCGGAAAGCCGTCGGAAATTCCGACGGATTTCCGACGGCCATAATCCGTCGGACACTTTTCGACAGATTTCCGACGACTTTTTGACGAATTCTGATGTTACCGACATACTGCCGACGGATTTCCGACGGACTTCCGACGGATTTCCGACGGATTACCGACAGATGCCGACATGGTTGCCGACATGGTTGCCGACATCGATAATATCTACTTTATATCCGTCGGAAATCCGTCGGAAAATGCACAAAATTTTCCTTATAAAAACGTTTCCACGCTTCATTTATAATCACAACAAAAAAAAAATCTCTGTTATCTAATTCCTTACGAAAATGTCTTCTTCAAATCTTTATAATTATTTTCGATCATGGATGGACAAGCCTCATCAAATTCCGGACACGGGCCTAGTTACGGAGGAATTCAAAAAATGTCTACAGGAATTCATGGCATTTGCGGGTATGCAGAAGAAAGCAAAAAAAACCGGTAAAATCTATTGCCCTTGTACCAATTGTGGGAATCGTAGATTTATCGTGATAGATGAAGTATGGTCACACTTGTATTGTCATGGGTTTATGCCGGGTTACAAGATTTGGTATTATCATGGAGAAAATGATACAATGGTGGATAATTATGCTAGTACTAGTGAACATTATATTGGGGATAACACTAGCTTAGAAGAACCCGCAATGGAAGAACAAAGTACTGTAGGTCATGTTCAGATGGTGAACGATGCATTTCGTGAAAGTATACCATCGGTTGCTGAGTATGGAGATAGGGGAGAAGAACCTTATTTAGAAGCTCGGAGATTCTTTGATATGTTAGACGCTGCTAAACATCCGTTATATGATGGGTGTAGAGGTGAACATTCCCCTTTATCAACTGCAACAAGGATGATGGGTATAAAGACGGATTTCAATTTGAGTGAGGAGTGCGTGGATGCAATCGCTGATTTTGTGAAAGAAATTTTGCCAGAAGATAATCTTGCACCGGCATCATACTATGAGATACAGAAACTTGTTCAAGGTCTAGGATTGCCGTATCAGATGATAGATGTATGCATAAACAATTGTATGCTCTACTGGAGAGAGGACGCAGATCGTACGACATGTCGTTTTTGTCGCAAACCTCGGTATAAGGAAACAGGTGGAAGAGTGCCAGTGCCATATAAACGGATGTGGTATTTACCGTTAATAGAGAGATTGAAGAGGTTATATCAGTCAGAGCGCACAGCAGGAGCAATGAGATGGCATGCAGAGCATACAACAGATGGACAAATCGCCCATCCGTCAGATGCAGGAGCATGGAAACATTTTCAATCCATTTATCCCAGCTTTGCGTTTGAGGCAAGGAACGTATACCTTGGATTATGTACCGATGGTTTCAGCCCTTTTGGGAAGCACGGCAGAAAATATTCTTTGTGGCCAGTAATTGTAACACCTTACAATTTGCCGTCATCTTTGTGCATGCGAATGGAGTTCTTGTTCCTTAGCATTCTCGTTCCTGGACCAGAGCATCCGAAGAAATCACTTGATGTGTTTTTGCAACCATTGATTTATGAGCTGCGAATGTTATGGGACCAAGGTATTGAAGCGTTTGATGTTTCTTGTCACCAAAATTTCATCATGCGATCGGTACTTTTGTGGACTATTAGCGATTTTCCAGCATATGGCATGTTATCAGGATGGACAACGCACGGAAGGTTATCGTGCCCGTACTGTCAAGATAACACTGATGCGTTCCAATTGAAGCACGGACGAAAAACGTCTTGGTTTGATTGTCATAGGCGATACCTACCTAGCGATCATCCTTATCGTCGGAGCACCACATTTTTTAGGAAGAACCGGAAAGTATTTGACGGTCCTCCTCCTGAGTTAGATGGTGAGTATTTGTTGACTCAGTTTAGAGATTATGGTGCAGAGAGGACCGTTGATTGTGGTGGTAACGGACATCATCCTGTTGATGGTTGTGGCAACGTTCATAATTGGCACAAGAGGAGCATTTTCTGGGATTTGCCTTATTGGAAGAACCATCTTTTGAGGCATAATCTGGATGTGATGCACATTGAGAAGAATTTTTTCGACAACATTATGAACACCGTTCTCAATGTCAAAGGGAAGACGAAGGACAATCTGAAGTCTAGATTGGACTTGCCAGACATTTGTTCTCGTAGAGCACTACATGTGATAGGGAACGGGAAGCCTCCGGTCCCGTCTTTTCGTTTCGATGAACCTTCAAAGGCCGAGTTTTTTGACTGGATTACCGAAAGTGTTAGATTCCCGGACGGATACGCATCTAACCTTCGGAACTGCGTTGATCATGGAGAAGGGAAGTTTACTGGGATGAAGAGTCATGATTGTCATGTGGTGATGCAGCGCCTCCTTCCATTTGCCTTTGCATGTCTTCTACCACGTAATGTCCACGAAGCAATTGCAGGTACAATCATGAAAATATTTATTTACTACTTTATACAATATATACTTCATTATTTAATTATTCATTTGTTATCCATATATTGCAGGGATTGGTGCCTTTTTCCGAGATATATGTTCTCGCTCTCTTACATCCGACGGTATCCGCAATCTTGGGGCTAATATACCTGTAATCCTTTGCAATTTGGAGAAGATATTTCCTCCTTCATTCTTTGATGTTATGGAACATTTAACAATTCATCTCCCTCGAGAAGCAGAGCTTGGGGGCCCGGTTCAGTACCGTTGGATGTATCCTTTCGAACGGTATATGTTACATCTAAAGAAGAAGGTGAAAAATTTGAGTAGAGTGGAGGGTTCTATCGTCGCACAGACCATCAATGAAGAAACCTCACATTTTGCCGAGTCCTACTTTCCATCACAAGTCAAAACAAAGAGTCGTAAAGCAGCTCGACATGATGACGGAGGCGTCCTACCTTTCTATCCGGTCGATGTACCTCATATATTTTTACAGATTGGACGACTTAGTGGAAAAGGCAAGAAGAGGAGACTTTCACCACAAGAGCGAGAGCATTTGCATATGTATATTCTCACAAACTGCGACGGAGTTGATGAATATGAGAGGTATTATATATTGAACTTAATTTTTAATTACTTATTGGGTTCTTGATTATATATATATGTACTAACGTGATAATTGTTTCAATCTCACAGGATGTATATGGCTTATCAACGTTTTGCATTTCCTGACAAAACAGAGGACGAGCTAATCGAGCTCAAACAGGAAGAGTTCGGACGTTGGTTAAGAGATTATGTAAGTCTTTTAATTGCCTTGTTTTTAGCAATCATCATATGTAATGAAAGATTTAATTATTTGAAGTATTTTTATTTTAATTGTGCAGGTGACGACAGAGAAGGCTAACGGACAAACATTTCCCACGTGGTTAGAAGAAATTGTGAGATTTCCACTAGCAACCGTGCAGTCACATGTGATGTATAGCACACGGGGGTACGCTTTTAAGATTCTTCGGTATGATAGGAGTGCGACAACTTCAGATTACGGTGTATCAACTCAGTCAGGTGATCTTGTATACTATGGTGTCGTACGTGAGATTTTCGATGTTCAGTACCCGGGAATGCTCGGTCTAAGATGTGTTGCATTTTTATGCGACTGGAACGACCCATTAGTAGGAAGCGGTGTGCGACACGACCAATTTGGTGTTACATCATTACATAGCAGAAGAAAACTCCAGAGATACGAGCCATTTGTACTTGCATCACAAGCAGACCAGGTTTGTATTTCTTTTACGTTAATTTTTAATTTAGTTTTGTTGCATTCCCGTGGTTAAATTTGTACATGGTGTAGGTATGCTACATTCCCTATCCGCGGGTGACAAACAAGCAAGACCCGTGGGTTACAGTCACATCGATAAACCCGAGAGGTAGAGTTCATGGGATGTCTGATCATGAACCCCTCCAACAAAGCTCCGTAGGTTTGGGTTCAATCGAGCATTCCCTTGAGGTCGACCTTGTCGTTGATTTCACCATACAGTCAGACGATCGAGTATTTGAGGATTCAGAAGAAGAATTTGATGAATTTAGGGAACCTTCCGATTCAGGAGAATCAGATTACTCATCATCGGATTGACAGTAGTTTTAATTATAAAATTTGCACCGTAAAATATGTACATATATTTGAACTAGAATTGTAATGTGTAATATATCAGTTATGTCGAAATTTTATAAAGTTAGACATTTGATTAAGTGTAACAAAATCAGAATTTTGCCACAAAAAAAATTTTGGTTACAAGGTTAACCTATATTATAACTTCTATATAAATTCTATATAACACATTTTCTTGATGTATATACAAGGTTAACCTATTTTATATACATCATACAAGTGTTTGTAAACATTTGCCACAAAAAAAACCTATACCCTATACCCTAAACAAGATTTTTGAATATCCGTCGGAAATTTCCGACGGAGTTCCGACGGATTGAGTTGAGTCCGTCGGAAATCCGTCGGAAATTTCCGACGGATTTCCGACGGATTCAGCTGCATCGGCTAAAATAGGGTTTATCCGAGGCAGCTGAATCCGTCGGAAATCCGTCGGAAATTTCCGACGGATATTCAAAAATCTTGTTTAGGGTATAGGGTATAGGTTTTTTTGTGGCAAATGTTTACAAACACTTGTATGATGTATATAAAATAGGTTAACCTTGTATATACATCAAGAAAATGTGTTATATAGAATTTATAAATTTTGATGGAAGTGTTTGTATAAGTTATAGTATAAGATATAGTTGATTTATGAGAAATGATATGTTTTGATGTTGTATAATTTTTAAACTAATGCAAAACCTTTAATATTGATGAACTTAATATATATATTGAATGAAACATGTAAATAACATGTCCCTAAATCATATAAAGAAACCCTAAACCCTAAACCCCAAATATACCCTAATTCCGTCGGAAATCCGTCAGAAATTTCCGACGGATTTCCGACGGATCTGAAAAATTAGACACGTGCTTGTTGACTGACTAATCGACAAACATGCATGGAATATACCTTATCCGTCGGAAATCCGTCGGAAATTTCCGACGGATTTCCGACGGACTTAGATATTTTCGAGACCGCGTGAATATCAACCGCGTAAATGAAATTATTTTTTCGAAATCCGACGGAATTCCGACGGATTTCCGACGGACATCGAATTATATCAACGAACCGTAAGTTTTTTTCCTTCTTTCTCTCTTCTTCCTCTCTCTCTTCCGTCGCTTCTTCTCCCTCTTCTCTCTTCTTCTTACTTAGCGAAAATCTGTTTTTCTCCCACTTCTCTTCTTCTTCACAATTTCAATTTTAATCTTCAATTCATCAACTCCTTTTCATCAATTCCTAAATTCTTCTCCAACAAAACCATGTAAGTTTAATCAATTCCTTTAAAAAAATTTTATATCATGTTAGTTTTAGGGAATATATTAGTTAGGTTGTTAGAATTCTATTTATGTGAATTGTTAAGTGGTTATAATAGAATTTGTTATTTAGAATAATATTAGTGTTAGGGTTTATGTGTTTATATTGTTGATTTAGAATTGTTAGATCTAGAAAACAAATTTTTGATCTTGTTTTATTTTCTAAAAATATTAAAATCGTTTTTAGATCTTGTTTTATTTTCTAAAAATATTTTAAAAACGTTTCTAGATATTGTTTGAATTTTTTACAATATTGTTTAAGTTATAAAAACGTTTAGACAATATTTGTATATATTAAAAGCGTTTTTAATATATTTGTTAAGTAATAAAAACGTTTTCATAATATTTGTATATATTAAAATTGTTTTTAAAATTTTTTATAGTAATAAAAACGTTTTTATAATATGTATATATATTAAAATCGTTTATAATATTTTTTAATTAATAAAAACGTTTTTAAAATATTTCTATATATTTAAGTTGATGTTAAAATATGTTTTAATAATAAAAACCTTTTTCAAATATTATTTTAGAAATAAAATCGTTTTAAATTTTTTTATAGTTATAAAACGTTTTCTAAATATTTTTATATATTAAAACTGATTTTAAAATATTTTAGCAAATTTTGAAAATTTTTGAAAAATTTGAATTTTAGTAAAATTTGAATTTTCCGGAAATTTTGAATTTTTTGGAAAATTTGAATTTTTCGGAAAATTTGAATTTTCCCTAAATTTTTTTGCTGAAATTTCAAAAATTTTGGTAACTTTTGAATTTTTCGTTAATTTACTAATAATTTTACCGTTTTCCGCAGGGATCACGACGATGTTCTTCAGTTGGGAGGCGGCAACCAAGGACGCCGTTCTCGGAGTTCTCGGTGTACGCCTCCTCCGGGACCAACGAGCTCGGGAACAAACATCCCTGATTCCCAGCAATCCGCTACTCGGAGCTACATTGAGATCGAGGAGCTAGTCCGGCAGCCTAACCGGGGCCATTGCATTCGACTCGACCCGAAGTTTGAGGACGGCACTTGGTAAGAAAATTTTTGTACATTATTTCAATTTATTTGGATTTTTAAACTTAACATATTTATATCTTTTCATAATGTTTTCAGGTTTAAGCTGTCGACTCAGATCACCAAAGCGATATTACGGGTGCTCCACAACATGTTGGACAAACCGTACGAGAAGTATTCGGACATGCCTACCGAGGAGAAAGACGTGTGGCACCGGACTTTCGCGGTAAGTTATTTATTGATATATTATTTATTTTGAATTTCATTTTGTCAATTTTTCTTTTTGATTTGTAACATATTTTTTTTAAAAATTGTAGCAAGAGTTCACGTGGGACTCTCATCATACGCGCAAAGTCATTGACACATTCGACAAGTATGCCGCAAACTCGTACTCGAAGCACATGTACGAGTGGAAGCAGAAGTGGAAGCACAACAAAGACAAGCTGAAGGACCTTGACGACGACGTCTGGAAGGGCTTCTGTGAGTACTGGAGTAGGCCTGCGACGAAAAAGACCTCCGAGCAACAGTCGAAGAACCGAAATAGCCAACGAGGCGGGAAAGGGGTCTACATCCACAACGCGGGCGCAAAGACCATCGAACGGGAAGCGATGGAAATGGTAAGTTTAATTTAATTTTTTTATTGTTAATTCAGTTTTTTATATTTATTTAACTTAACAAATTTTCGCATGCGAGAGAATCTGGTTCCGAACCCGATTATCTTCAACTCATCGAGAATAGACACACCAACAAGAAAACCGGTCAGATACAGGACTTGGGGATGCGGGATGTGGTCGAGAGGAGCAAGAAGACGAAGCTGGATCGTGAACTATCAACATCGCAGCTCACTCTCGAAGGATCGACGTCCTCGAACTCTTTGTCCCGGGAAGAGATAAACCAGATTGTACTTGAGGTAAGTTTTAATTTCATTTCATTTTTTTTTATTTTCGTTATTTAATTATTATCGGTTATAATTATTCGCAGCAAACCCGGCAAGTGAAAGGTCGATTCGCTGGGTTAGGCACCCTTCCGACACAGGAATCTTCTTCCTCGCTTCCTCGTTATCCTTCGGAGTACCGGGTAGAAATCGAGAGGCTCACCCAAACGGTGAAAGACCGTGACCAGCAGGTTGAAGAGCTACGGACGGAGCAACAGACTACCACCAAGAAGCTCTCCTGCTTGGAGAAGATGATGGAGAAATGCTTCCCGCATATGTTTCGGGATAATAATCCCGACGACGGAGATTCTCCAACCGTTTAAATATTTGCTTTTAATGCTTTTTTTTTGAACAATTTATTTTAATGTGTAATGAATTTTTTAATTTTGTTTAATGAATTTATATATTTATTATTTCTATTTTTAATTTATATTTCAAATTTATATAATTTTAATATATAAATTTCAAAAAAATAAATAATTAAATAAAATTCAAAATACCAATTCCGTCGGAAAACCGTCGGAATAAGTTACCGTCGTAAATCCGTCGGAACCTATTTCCGACGAAGAACCGACGGACTTCTGAGACAACTTCCGATCAAATTATCCGTCGTAACTCCGTCGAAAATAGTTACCGTCGGAAATCCGTCGGAAATATCTTCCGACGGACTTCCGACAAATTCATCCGATCACCATCCGTCGGAAATTCTGTCGGACAAGGGTGGGGCCCACGGGCCGAGAGAGGGCATGGGGCCCACAGGTAGTGGCGTTAGAAGTGGTATCAGAGCCGAACCCAAACACGTGTGTGGAGTCAGGTGGGCTCACACCGTCTAGGGTGACGATCCTGTATATGCGGTGAGTGGGGGTGATTGTAACATCCCGCTTTCTTGTATATGCGGAGAGGCTTATAAGAATTGATTTGGCTACCTATGTCACCAAAGTGCACTTATCTCTTCGGGAACTTGTCCAGAGAGAACTCCAGAGTTAAGCGTGCTTGAGCTGGAGCAATTTAAGGATGGGTGACCTACCGGGAAGTGATTCGCGGTACCGTGTGAGTGAGGACAAAAAAACGGGGAAAGATCACGTGGTGATTGCAGGGTCAGTAAATAAGCCTCCCGGACTAACGCACCAGCCGTCGGACAAGGATGGGGCCCACGGGCCGAGAGAGGGCATGGGGCCCACAGGTAGTGGCGGTCGGGGCGTTATAATTTTAATATATAAATTTCAAAAAAATAAATAATTAAATAAAATTCAAAATAAAATTCAAAATACCAATTCCGTCGGAAAACCGTCGGAATAAGTTTCCGTCGTAAATCCGTCAGAACCTATTTCCGACGAAGAACCGACGGACTTCCGAAACAACTTCCGATCAAATTATCCGTCCTAACTCCGTCGAAAATAGTTACCGTCGGAAATCCGTCGGAAATATCTTCCGACGGATTTACGACGTACTTCCGACAAATTCATCCGATCACCATCCGTCGGAAATTCTGTCGGTAATATATCCGTCGGAAATCCGTCGGAAATTACCGACGGATTTCCGACGGCATTTCCCATGGCATTTCCGATTGAATATCCGTCGGAGTATCCGTCGGAACGTATGCGGTCGGAAATCCGTCGGAAATGGCTGACGGCTTTCCGACGGCACAAATCCGTCGGAAATTTCCGACGGAAACCATATTTCCGACGAACTGTAACCGACAGCTTAAATCCGTCGAAAATCCGTCGGAAATGGCATTTTCCGACGGATTTCCGACGGATTTGCCCGTCGAAAATATCCCTGTTTTCTTGTAGTGTATATCCTTTTGTAAGCTAATAAATTAATCAGACTATTACTTGTGCAAAGTATTTAAAATTAAAATTGAAAGTTCTCCTAAAATTGCCAGAAGAGTTATATGTACATTATATTAGACTAGGCTCATAAGCATGAAAACAAATATTAGACTATATATGCCAATAGTCGTTATATTAGTAGAGTTTGCTTGGACAACCCAAAAAAACGAATTAATAGTGGTGGTAGTGTTGGCTTATCTTTGATTTAGGCAATTGGATAAATTCGATGTACATATAAATCGGAACATAAAGTAAGTGGAACACTAGTTATGTTTTGTATACTTAATATAATGTTCCATATTTTAAAATAAAAAGAGTTCTCCATAAACTTTTGACGTTTGACGTTATATGTATAATCTAATGAGAAATAAATATTGTTCTATACGGGACTTACGGCACCAGAACAAAAATGCTATTTACAATTGTTATTTATATTTTGCATGTTTTCTAAGAACAATAATTTAAGTTTTACATTTGGTAAATGTATTTTCTAATAGAAATACAGCACGAAAGCTAGAGGACTTCGAAAAACCAAATTGCCACTGGCTATTAGCGATTGTTTACTGTTAGTTTTTATCAGAGATCACAATAACGTTTTGAAGAAATGTACGTACGTAGCTTTACTTTGGTCGTTGTTGATCTTTAAAGGAGAAGAATTTCAGAAACGAGAGTTTAAACTTTATTTGGAAAGGTTTTTTTTTACCCCGATGAAAATACTTATAATAGGCTTTGGTCTAGATTTTTTCGGTTTAATTCACCATAACCAAAAAAAAATAAGTTTGTGAAATAATTTGGAGCGAATGTTTGAATTCAGAAACACATATTAAACCACTTACGAAAAAAAAAACATCATTCACCAACGACTAGATTAATATACTAGAACTAAGATTCATAACTGATTCATATAAATTACTGTTTGTGTTCATTCGGGTATTATATGCTCGAGATTCATGCTTACATAAAAAAAAAAAAATTAATAACTTTTTGTAGGTCATTGTGAGGAATTACCTGTTTCGCTTTTTTTTTCTTTTGGTAAAGACCTTTTAAGCCAATTATTTTGAAAGGACAACTTTTGTTTTATAATAACTGATGAATCAATAATTTTTGCTAAAAAAAAATCTTTGAAATGTCATCCCTCGACCTACTTGAAAGGACAACTTTTGTTTGTTAATTGATTGTATTACGTTTACTAAGCCATTCCCTTATATTGAGGTTTAGGCTTTGAAATTTTGCCTCCCGTTTAAGCTAAAGTACACTTGCCGAACTATTTTCCTATATGCAAAAAATATTAAACTAACACCTTTATTTAATAATATATTTAGTTGATATGTATGTATCCATTTTTTTTGGAAAAAAATATGTATGTATGTATCCATTCGACAAGAAAAACAGTTTGGCAAATAAAACCAACAACATCACTTTCACGGGTCTTTCTTGTCTATCAATTTTAAACTCAATTTTCAACTAAAACTTTATAACCAGATAATGATAACCTGGTGGTTGTCGATTTTGGAATCCGTAAACAACGTTCCCTTTGAATTCGATTTTCACTATGAACAAAAAATGATAATGTTTGATCAAATGAGATATAGAACTAATGTCTAGACTTCATTTGCAAACTTCGGTATACGTTTAACCCGTTCGTAATATATTTTTTGGGGATAAGTCTGGACTTCTCCATAAATCTAGGATTTATCCAATTATAAAAATGAAATAAAAAACTAGAACCTTATCTAGTTTAAGGATGTAAATATTGATTGTACATGTATTACATATATAGAGTGCATGCATTATACTATGAACAGACGCAACATTTAATTAGTTCGGGATGTATGTATATCATTTTAAGGTTAGCTAGCCATAAATAAGAATCTGAATTTCAGCCCAAAAGAAAAGAAAAAAAATTGACGAGAATTTTTGTTAACCGAGAATTGCTGCTTTAACAAAACAAAAATTGAAAGAGAGAGAATTTTCTGTTTAGATATGTTTTTACCAAAACACCAAAGCATTCATACCATTTAATTTGCAATCATTTGTCACAGACATAGATATATCAAATGGGGAGGAGAAGACAAGTGTACCTAACATCACTGAGAATCCATCGACATCTATATGCGTACGTGCACGTAATACATGAAACGAATCCACTCACAGGAACATAAATTTCTCATTATATGTTTGAATATAATGTTCATTATTATATGTATATTGGATACTACCACACATACATGTTTTAATACTACCAAAAACTATGGTTATAATAATATATAGCTTTACTTATAATTATAATTATAAATCATCTTAAAGTGTATATAATCAGCCAAATTCCATGTACGTGTGACGGACCCACCTTGCCGGGGTTGACCGTTGTCAAGCTAGAACATGTCAGCATCATTTTCCAGCATTTTATGATTTTCTCTTAATTCATCATCAAATAATTGGTTATAAGATGCACGATAAAATATTCTCATTAATTAATGAAGACGTTAACCAACCGGTCTTAGTCGATTTTCTTGATAATGAAATGCAATTATAAGGTAAGATGATTATACATTTCTTTAGAAGTTCGACGGTATTTGGTTTTTCAGTTTAATTATTTTTTTTCAGAAATGTATACCAAATTAGAACCAAACTTGTTTTAGTTTGATTTGGTGAAATTTCAGTATATTACTTTTCTTTAGCTTTATAAGAAATCTATATTATGCTGGTTCAGTTTGGGATTATGTTAAAAGAAAATCCATGAGAAGTTTCAGTAGTTGACTGTTGATATTCAAATCCTTCAAAAATATTGATAAAAGACCAAGAAAAGATGAGATAGATCAAGAAAATTATTATAATATGAGTGTTTGGTACTTGTGTATAGGTTATTCCTTTTGTACTAGCTATAGTAAGCTTTTCTTGCATATCAATTATATTATTGGAAATTCCAACTTTAATTATAACGTCTATATATACATCATTAAGATCCAGACCGATTGTATTTTTTTCTTAAAATAAATATAATGGATAAAGACAATTGATGAAACAGGCGTAGGTCACTAAGTAGACACATTTTGATTAAACAATGTAATATTATATGAAATCCACCTTCATCTTAGTCTTTATAAAACTTTCCCCTAAGCTAATGCTTCTCCATTCTTAAAGCTACTCAAGGTTAAATATTAACCATCACTCATCAAAGACCATGACTGGCTCTGGCTCTCCTTGTGGAGCTTGCAAGTTCCTAAGAAGGAAATGTGTAAAAGGATGTGTGTTTGCCCCATACTTTTGCCATGAACAAGGAGCTTCACATTTTGCAGCCATTCACCAAGTGTTTGGAGCCAGCAATGTTTCTAAATTGCTCTCTCATCTTCCCATGGAAGATCGATGCGAAGCCGCCATTACAATCTATTATGAAGCCCACGCTCGCCTCCAAGACCCCATATATGGCTGCGTTTCTCATATCTTTTCCCTCCAACAACAAGTAAAATATATATAACTAATTCCTCTATAAACCCTAATCTTGATTTTGGATATAACAATGACGTATATATGCATAATTTGGATATATGAATCATGAGTGTTGTGTGGTATCATGTGTAGGTTGTGAATTTGCAAACACAGCTGGAGATTCTAAAGCAACAAGCAGCACAAAGCATGATGGCGACCGATTCTCCATCCATAGAAAGTCCTAATTACTATCGAGACACTAAGCCTACACACCTTCATGAATCTCAAGATCTGTATCGTCCTCATAATAATCATCATCAAGACGGAAGTTTGGAGACTGAGCGCAACTCCGATGATCTAAATAATATCATGACGTCTTACTTTGAATTAGATCAACACTTGAACACTTTTAACCAGTATCATCATGGCGGCAATGATATTCCATCCGCGAGTTTCGGGTACATCTCGTATTCGTGATGATTTTTGTGAAGATATGGATGATTATGATCAAGAAAGGATATAACTTAATATATAACTTTTCTATATACTAAGTTTATCAATTAATATGGATGAAATGTTTTTGTTTAATTTAGTTTCCATTTGATATTAATTAGGGTAATGATTTCCGCCTAATGACAAGTTGACAAACAGGAGTATATTATTTAGAGACACAAGTGAAAAATCCCCAAGCAGCTAAACTTACCTCGTTGGGAAAATCTGTTTTGGACATTCTAGGCTGTTGGCTTCCGCCTTTTCTATTCTTCGAACAAAAAACTAAGAAACAAATACTCCTAATCTACTTTTCTATTTTTGTCTATAAATCACTCATTGGTTTTTTTTTTTTTGAATTTTTTTTAGAAATCAAATCAAGGTTCTTCCTTAAGGAAATTTCCATTGGATTTCCGATGAACAATTTAAAAAAAAAAACACACCAAAATACAAATATTGTCGGAAATATCCGACGGATTTTTGACAAATCATAAAACCGTCAAAATTCCATCGAAAATCCGTCGAAAATTCCGTCATAATCCATGTTTTCTTGTAGTGCTTATACAATGAATGTTTGTCGCTCTAGCTTTTTTTGGTATAGTTAACTCAAGATTTTTTTTGTCATTTCAAATACTAATTATCAATAAGTCGGGTTCAAATGGAGTTGAAAACATCTTTATTTTGTTGAGTTCCAACTTCTTTCTCTTTTTTTTTTGGGTTTGGAGAATTTTTCCAATTGTTATACAATATTATTGTCTAAATACTAGGGCTGGACCGGATCCGGATATCCGGATCCGGATCCGCCGGATCTTAGTTTTCACTATCCGGATCCGGATCCATGGCATCCTGATATACGGATTTCGAATATCCGCCGGATCCGGATCCGGATTTAGATCCGTAAAAAAATTAATAAAAAAATTAAAATCTAGATTCAGCTTTTTCTTCAGTTTCTTGTTTAGAGCTCTCAAACGCAACACCATAATTGGATGTGGATTTTGTAGCATCTTCGGTAGATTCCATCTAAACAAAGAAAAACCAATCATTATTATAAACATAAGAGACAAAAATTACTTGCATCATTCAAAAGAATCTCACACAGGAAGAAGTGCACATAATCCCAATTCCACACGAAATAGCAGCAGAGTCACACAAAGAAAGAAACGTAAAGCACACAAACATAAGTTTTTAAAATTTAATTGAGAAAGACGTGAAGTTACCTCACAACACTAAAGAAAGCCCACGAGTCCAGTGACAACAATATAGAGAAGAAACGATGAAGATCGGAGACCAATGACCAAGAAACGACTATATAGAGAATAAACAATGAAGATCGGAGACTGGTGACTAAGAAACTCGCCGAATTGAAAGTTACTGTATTTAGGGTTTAGGTTACGAACTTATGATTTGGTGAAGGTGTTCGTGTGTGAAAATATCAAAAGAGTGGATGAGATATTTTGATAATGATTTGGGCCGAGAGTTATGTATTATTTGGTTTCTTAAGTTTTAAAATTGGGCTTTATTTTAGTATTTTAATTGGGTGGGCTTTGTCTAAAAAAACAAAATATAATAAAATTATTTTAGACCACGGATCTCGGATATCCGAGTCTAAAATAACCTATTATCTGGATCCGGATCCGCCGGATCTGTTATTTTAATATCCGGATCTGGATCCGGCCCCTCCGGATATCCAAAAATTCAGATCGGATCTCAGCAGATCCCGGATCGGATCTCGGATCTCAGATAATAATTCCAGTCCTACTAAATACAGTTGCTCGTGACATATACTATTAACAAGAGAATGCTCGTGAGTGTGACATATATTCACTCTATAATTTAGTCAAACTATATTAACCGAAATTCGAAAAGCTCATGTTGCTAACTAAAAGCATTTTTATCTTATATCATTATAATTCTGATCGAGTCGTTAACTGTAATATATATGTCACATGACTATTTTAGGGTTTTAAAGTCAGTGTTTCAAACACATACTTAACATTAAACCCCCAGAAGAAAAAGAAAAAAAATCAAGCCAATGGTTATGTGAAAGACGAAGAATCAAAGAAGTAGAGTTCTTTATCCTACTCGCAATAGTAATATCGGCGTATTAACATTAAAACCTAATAGACCCGTTTATAAAGCGTATTGGGCTTACTTTTCTTAATAATGGGCCTAGAACATCTCACTACCACCAACGAACTGATTAGAGAGATGAAAAATGCAAATTAATTCAAGTCTGGGAAAAGAAACACTGAAGTGGGTCCCGCGAGCAAACGACTTCCGCTCAGGCCACACGTGTGATATTTCAACGGTCAAAGACTTTGAATGTACTTAAGCACGGGCCCACGTGCGTTAACTTCTGCCGTTTCTTCTTCCTTTCGCTTTTATTTTTCAATTCCAAATTTGACAAGATGACAATAGTTCGTGTTTATTCCCTGTCAGTTGACACGTCATTCTATTATAATATACGTCTAAAATATATCTATATATATATATATAAAAATAATGCTCTCTGATGATAATAATAATAATAACCTTTACCCAACCAATTATATTTTCTTTTTTTTGCTATAATACACATCCAATTATATCCTCGATGATGACCTTTTTTTCTTTCTCTCAATATTGTTTGTTTTTAATGTATTTCCGAAGCATATATTGGTATGAATAATAAACATATACATTCTTCATGAATGTCTAATTAAGTGGTGATATCATGCTTTGACCAGCCTCTTTTGATCTGTTCTCTATATAATAATCTAGAAGGAGTTAATAGAATTGGTCTTTGGTAATGGGCTCGAAGAGTTCGGATATTATTTAATAAACATACACATACATAAACGGCTTGACTAAGAATAGGCATCGCCGAATTATTGTTTAATTATAACTCACACTCACACAACCATATTATTAATCTTTTGATAAGAAACTCGGTTTGGAAATGTGTTTTTTTTTATTAATAAAAAACCATTGTTTCCCACCTAAATAGTATCTTGTTTTTGTTCAAACCTAAATCATACTTTAAGATATATTAAGATCGACGACATGCATTTCATTAACGGCAATGATCTATGTATATTAATTGTTGTCGTTTCATTATTTTATTTTATTTTTTTAAAAAATATGTTAATCGTGAATGTAATAATATGCTACACTGACTAAATTGTCCATTAATCGTCATTATACATATCGAAGTAACCAACATTTTGACATGATAACGATGAAGTAATAAAGTGACACATTTTACTGAATATATGGGTACCATGCCAAATGTTAAACAAAAGATAGACTATCAGATTACATTTAATTAATAACTGTCAAACTAATTTTTCAGGTGAAGTATTGATCTTTTTAAAACGTCTAGGTGAGTATTAATCAGGTGCTTAATCAACTTGTTTTCTCTTTCGGGAAAGATCAAAGGAAATAAAATACTTCATCCGTTCCATTTCATATTAGTTGTCGTTCTAAATTGTTTTACGTAGATTAAATAAACAATTCAATTTTTTGTTTTACTTCTTATTAATGTATACTATAATCACTCTAATTAATAAATTAAAAGAGTAGGGATAAAAATTGAAATATTATCAAATATTTGTATTGAAATTTTAAAACGACAACTAATATGAAACAAAATTTAAGGTGTAAAACGATAATTAATACTCCCTCTGTTTTTTTTATAAGAGGTTTTAGATATTTTATTTTGTTTTTTTTATAATAGTTTCTCACATTCTTATGCAAAATTTAATTAATTATACTCATTAGTACTTTCGATACTATCATGAAACATTAATACTTGTCTTCTTAATTGGATAACTAAATAATGTTATGGTAGTGTTTAATATTTCAAGCAAAAAAAAAATCTTAATTTTTGTGTTTTTAGAGAAAACTTCTTATTAAAAAAAAACAGAGCGAGTATGAAACGGAAAGATTAGTAATATTGAGAAGAAAAAAAAAACTTGTTTTCTCTTCTACTATCAATAACTTGTTTAAAATGCATTGATTAGGTTACCTCGAGATTACAAACCACAAAGTCCTTTCTTAAAAGACTAAAAGAGCACTTGTGACTTTAGGTGTGGACAACAACCGAAGCTTCTAGGTGGGGAATTGGGTTAGAATTAGATGAGATTGAATATTAGAGTTGGCAAAGCAAAACAAATTAAAGATCATTAGTTGAATTTAATTTACAAGATTGCGTACAATTTAGGGGACATTTTGTCTAATAGGACCACAACAATTTATATGGGGGATTGGTGCTATCATAATTAACTAGACACTGCTTAGTTCATGTTAGGTAAACATGTTTATTAAATGTAATATTAAAGCGTGGTCCATTTATATATTAATAAATTTATAGATGAAATGATTTTCGATGATTTGCTTCTCTGACAGACAATCATAACATTCATCCCTCCTATGTTCTTCAAATTGTTTTTTTTTAATATAGATTTTTGTTTTATCAACAGTTTTATTTTTCTTTATTTATGAAATTAAATTTTTATTGTGAAAATAAAGTTGACTTTTATTCATTTATAGTTTAGATCAAATACCTTTTAGCCTTCATAGAGATGCTAAAAATAAATTGTTATGTTGACATTTAATTACAAGCATATACACAGATCAATTCGTAGAAATGTTTGTGAGGTTTGAGTTAAATAACAATAATACACGCTCAACTTGCCTTTTTGGTTTTTTTTTTGTAAATTCAAATACTTTTACTTTGTGATATATGGTGAACTTGACATACTGTAATTCGTAACGAGCGAAATAGACTATATATAGGTAATGAATTATTACGAACTAATCAAATAAATTAAAGTTTTAGAGATTTTCAATAAGTGTGTCGTGTGAATCAAAGTCAACGCCTTGGATGCGGCGCACACGTCTACAATTAATATAGGGATTTGTAAGTTATGGAAATTTAGTGAATCCTTAAACAAACTCATACAAGGTTGTGACATTATCTTTTTTTTTTTTTTTTTTTTTTTTTTTTTGGTTCAAACCGTTTTTTCTTCATTTCTTCTTAAAGGACATCATTTCTGAGTTACAACCCCCACCAAAAGAAAATGACAGCAAAACACGTGCAAGAGAGCTTAGGACAAGAAATTCCTAAAAATAAAAGAGTATAGACTTTAAGCATACCTGATGAAATGACATACGTAATTCCTAAAAGGAGTCACGTCGCAGGATCATTCAAGAAATGGATGTATCCAAACCAAACAGAGAGATAAGTGAGACACGATGATGAGCTTTGATGTAAAACAGAGTGAGACGATGGCGCTGCGGCGGAAGAGTCTAAACCAGCAAGCTTACTTCTCATAATTGCTTGAACATCACGAATTACCTGAGCCGGAGGTTTAGACACAGCCCGGTGTAAACGTGCGTTCCTCTCTTTCCAAATTTCATAGATAGAAGCTTGTAATAACAACTTGCAAATAATATTAAGTTTTGCAATAGGTGAAGCAGATCTTACCCAAGCAACAATACCATCCAACATTGCAGGAGGGTTGAGAGATCTATGCTTGAAGAATGAAGACCATAGATGAGCTGAGAATGTGCAACCAAAAAACAGGTGGTGACGAGATTCAGGCGCAGCTTGACAAAGGAGGCAGAGGTCTGGAACAGCTAACCCCCAACTTCGAAGTCTGTCACGAGTAGGCAGACGATCTCTCGCTACCACCCAGTGAATGAATGAATGCTTCGGGATGCTATTGGAGAACCATACTGATTTTTCCCAGTCAACAACTTGTCCAACTGGATGCAAGGAGTCCCAAGTCTTTGATGCTGAAAAAGACCCGGAACACCAGACATAGTATTTCTCCATTTAAATTCATCAGCAAGAGATGCCACCAAACAAGGAGAGGAAGGTAACACTGTTTTAAGCAAAATAGTAATTGGATGCCGACCCCTCGGAAGAAGCCAAGACCCGTTACCAACAGCTTGAGAAACAGTGGCAAGACGATTAATCCCTGTTACTCTAGGCCCGATAGCACCCGTTAGATCAATAAGAGGACCCAAATCCGTCCAGTCATCGTGCCAAAATCTTGCAATCTGACCTGACCCAACATTGCAACATAGGAAAGGTCTAGCAAGCGGACGAAGCTTAAGTAACTTTCTCCAAATCCAACTCCCCATCGAATCTGATCTTATGTCCCAAAAGATTCTTCCTCTCAAAAGGATCTTGTGCACCCAAGAGACCCATAGCGACCCACTGCTTGTGAACAAAAGCCATATGAGCTTTAGACCAAAGATCTTATTCCAAGCTTCAAGTTTCCACAGTCCTAAACCACCAACCTCTTTCGGAGTGCAAACCGAATCCCAAGAAACTTTAGCTCCTCTGGCTGAGTTTGGAGCACCCAACCAAAGGAACGAATTACAAAGCCTCTCAATCTCCACGAGACAGCTTTTAGGCAATGGACAAACCGCAACCCAAAAATTAACAATACCAGCAAGTACTGACTTAATTAATTGAAGCCTCCCAGCAAAAGATAAATGTCGCACCAGCCAAGAAGAAATACAGTTGTTTACTCGATCAATCAAGGGCTGATAGTCAGAGGTCTTCATCTTACTAGCACTACAAGAAAATACAGGTTTAGCAACGATTTTTTGCAACGATTTATTTTCGTTGCAAATCACCATCACCTTAACGACGATTTTACAACGATTTTGAAAATCGTCGGAAAATCGTTGGTACATTCCAACGAATATAAATCGTTGTAATATCGTTGCAAATTTGCAACGATTTGACAACGAGATTGAAAATTGTTGCTAATTTGCGATGATTTTACAACGATTTTAAAAATCGTTGCCAATTTGCGACAATTTTACAACGATTTTCAAAATCATTGCTAAATTTGCGATGATTTTAGTACGATTTCTTTGAAACCCATCTACACCCTAGACCCTATGCTCTATACCTAAAATTTAACATCTCATTGTTAACATGTTAAGGTTTGGATTTCAAACCTTAACATCTTAAAATCTTAACGTCTCAAATCCAAACATTAACATCTGAAATCCAAACATTAACATCTTATCAATGAAATGTTAAATTTTAGGGTATAGAGCATAGGGTTTAGGGTGTAGATGGATTTCAAAGAAATCGTAGTAAAATCGTTGCAAATTTGTAACGATTTTGAAAAAATTCGGTTTGAAATATATCGTCGAACTGAAATAGATTTAAGAAATCTAAACCTATACATCTTAACAATGAGATGTTAAAGTTTAGGGTATAGAGCATAAGGTTTAGGGTATAGATGGAATTCAAAGAAATCATATTAAAATCGTTGCAAAATTTGCAACGATTTTGAAAAAATACGGTTTATGATATATCGTTGAACTAAAATGGAATTAAGAAATCCAAACCTATACATCTTAACAATGAGATGTTAAACTTTAGGGTATAGAGCATAGAGTTTAGGGTCAAGATGGATTTTAAAGAAATCGTAGTAAAATCGTTGCAACATTTGCAACGATTTAGCGACGATGTTGACAATCGTTGCTAAATCGTCGCAACTTAGCAACGATTTAGCGACGATTTTCAAAATCGTTGTGAAATCGTCGCAAATTAGCAACGATTTAGCAACGATTTTTTTAAATCGTTGTAAAATCGTTGCAAATTTGCGATGATTTTCCGACGATTTCTTTGAAGTCCATCTAAACCCTAAACCATATTCCCAAAACCCTAAACCCAATCCATCTCATTGTATTTTGCAACTCTCATTAAAATTTATCATGAGTTTATTGAATTAATTGGAAATAGAAACTTGATCAATCATTGTTCTCTCTGCAAACTCATTGTCTTACTTCATCTTAGCAAAGCTACCAAATACGTTTACTCTATGTTTTAGTCTTTCTTCAATCTCAATGATCATATAGATGATTTGAAGATTTAGAGTTTATGATAAACATTTATATGGATTTAGATGTGTTGCAATCGATGTAACAATCGTCGTACCTATGCCCTATACCCTAAACCATATTTTTACAATTTTTCGTTGCTAAATCGTCGCAAATTAGCAACGATTTAGCAACGATTTTTTTAAATCGTTGTAAAATCGTTGCAAATTTGCGATGATTTTCCGAAGATTTCTTTGAAGTCTATCTAAACCCTAAACCATATGCCCAAAACCCAAAACCCAATCCATCTCATTGTATTTTGCAACTCTCATTAAAATTTATCATGAGTTTATTGAATTAATTGGAAATAGAAACTTGATCAATCATTGTTCTCTCTGCAAACTCATTGAATTAATTGGATTTAGATGTGTTGCAATCGATGTAACAATCGTCGTACCTATGCCCTATACCCTAAACCATATTTTTACAATTTTTCGTTGCTAAATCGTCGCAAATTTGCGATGATTTTACGACAAATCATCGTAAAATCGTCGCAAACTATGAATTTAATTTACCGCGTCTCGGTAAATAAAAAGTTTGATTGCTCCCGCGTGTGGGAAAACCAAAAAAAAAATTTCATTTTGCGACGATTTTGCGACGATTTCTCGTAAAATCGTCGCAATTTGTGACGATTTAGCGACGACCACAAATTCTATATAAACACACGCTCAGATTTTATTTCTTCATTCTTCAAATCTCAATCTCTCCTCTCTCACAAAACCTTGCAAAAATGTCTAATTTTAAATAATTTATTTTAATTTGTATTTAATTTAGGTTAATATAGATATATAGGAATGAAAGAAAATAGGTTGATAGAAACAAAATAAAATTGATAGATATGAACATAAATTAGAAGATTTTGAGTAATGGATAGAACATAAATTAGAATAGAAAATAGAAGATTTTGAGTGATGGGTATCGATGATTTTGTGTAAGAAGATTTGTAATAATATTTTTATTTAGAATATTTGAAAGAAAATTTTATTAAATAATATTATAATTTTATTAAATTTAAAATTATAATTTCGAAATTAATTAAATTTTAAAAATAAAATAAAATTTATAATTTATTAATTAATTAACTAAAAAAAATTAACAATCGTCGTAAAATCGTCGTTAATTTGCGACGATTTTACGACGTTTCATTAACGACGATTTGGCAACGATTATAGTTTTTCGACGAATTTACGATGAAATATTTACCTCCTCAATTCGTCGTTGTTTTGTCGTGAATTGCCTTCGAATTGCCATCGTTGTTACGACATCTTTTTATTCGTCGTAAAATCGTTGTTAATTTGCGACGATTTTACAACGATTTTTTACCGACGATTTAGCGACGATTTTTTTCCCCTCGTAATTTGCCGACGATTTTACAACGAAATTTGGTTTGCGACGATCAGTTAACGACGATTTACGTTTCGTCGCAAATTCGATGGTACACCTGTTTTGCAACGATTTTACGACGATATATGTCGTTGCAAAAGGGATGTTTTCTTGTAGTGTAGGAAGCAAAGGAAGTCCCAAGTATCTGACCGGAAGAGCGCCCGCTGCAACTCCAACTCTTCCAGCCAAAACACTTGTGAGCTGGGTATTGTTACCATCCAAGAAAAGATACGACTTTCTCAAATTAATTGCCAGCCCAGAAGCTATATAAAACTGACGAAACACTTCCATAATCCCTGCCAATGACCTCTCTGAGCCATCAAAAAACAGAAGAACATCATCTGCAAAGCTAAGATGAGTTACCAAGGGGTCCAAGCACAAAGGATGAGGAGTGAACTGATTTAAAGTCGCTGCCTTATCAAGATCTTTGGATAAAACGTCCATAGCAAGGTCAAAAAGAGAAGAAGATATAGGACCTCCCTGCCTTAACCCTTTCTTACCTGGAAAGAACCCAACTAGCTCACCATTTAAGTTGATAGAAAAAGTAGGTGACGTAATACATTCCTTAATCCAGCCAATAAACACCAATGGAAGCTCCAAAGCCTTGAGGATGTTAAGAACAAACCTCCAATCAATACTATCATAGGCTTTAGTGAGATCAACTTGGAGACAGCCTCGAGAAGTGATTCCAGGCTTATCGAACTCCGAAACTAGCTCAGATGCCAGCAAGACGTTTTCACACAATAACCTGCACTTGATAAATCCCACTTGGTTCCCTTGCACCGCTTCTGCCAGAAATAACTTAAACTTGGCAGAAAGAAGTCTTTTTTTAGAAAGGAATAACAATAACCTGCCCTTTATCGTTTTTGCATAGGGTTTTTTCATGGGATAAACAATGTGTTAGTGTCGAGAGGACAGTCCTCAGTTAGTTTTTTTTTTTTGTGCTAAGAAAAGGCTTAAAGTCTTAAACTGTTACCAACTTACCTTGACAAAAAGAAATATAGAAATAAGGAAATAAAAGATTTAGAGAATGCCCATATTGAAGCCATAGAGCCATTAGGTTACCGAATTGCCTTTGATATTTTTTAGCTGTGAATATGTGAATGTGTTTCGAATATGTCGGTCAAAAACTCAATTTTTTTTTTTGAATAAAATGTGAGTTTTATTTACCAAAAAATTGGAACTGTTTGATTTACAAAATGTTCTATAAAAATAAAAAAATCTAATTGATAACCGGTGAAGTTTTTGAGTCATAAGCTAGAAGTGAGTACTACTTATAGGTGAACAATTGGGAGAGCAAGTTTTTGTATGTCTTCTGGTTAATCTGCGCGAGAATAGAGTCTCGGATGTTTCGATCAACCTGTTTGCATATCACTAGATGGGAGGTTGAGCCACTATTGTGTAGTCTATTTGCTCATTTCCTTTCAAAAGTAGAAGATCACAATCGCTAACTTCTTGAAAGTGAGGTTGAAGGTTCAAAAACTCATTTAGTTACTTCTGAGTTTGTTTTTTTTTTTTGTGGGTGATCAAAAGATTATGATAATCTAAGACACGTAATCATCATGCGTGAATTTTGCGTTATTCAAATCGAAACATCTATATTGATCAACAAACGAAACCATTGAACTATAAGCAAATCTATTGTTTTTTTTTCGTTTAGAAGATTTATAGTGGCTCAACTGTTTATGTTGTAAATTTCTTCGTTCAATAATTTGTCTACTTTCCGAAAAAAACAACTTATTTTATAGATCACCATTTAATAAAAATTTGTGCGGTAAAATCTAAAATCTTATAAGATTGCACATACACCAAAATAACTTTAGAATTGAGGGTACAAGAACTTATAACATCTGCCAAAATATTGTATTGGTAACATGTTCATTTTGTTGTTTGGTTTGCAATTGTCGACGATCAACAACCAAATCATTTTCATTTTATAGCCGTTATTCAGTGATATAGTTCGTCCATAGAGTACAAACAATTTAAACAATTTGAAAACCTGTCGTTAATGACTACGAAATAAATAAAATTTTAATCGCCAAAATATGTCGTTGATAACCAGTGACTTAGTCACTTATTGTTGGTTGCAATTGCTAACGACTAGAAAACAAACATGGATGTAAACATGTTTATTGATGATAGCATGTGAACATCGAATGTTTTGTTGTCTTTTTTGTTTCTTGTCCCAAAAAAAAAAAACATCTCATCTCTTCACTCTGTCTACATAAGTTACCAACTTATATTAGTTCTTCATCATTCTAAGAGCCAAAGCCTGAAGCTCACCTAGCTCGCTATTACAATAACTCACTGATCTCTTCTTGTTAGGATATCCTCCGTGAAACCCTAACCCGTCTTGACCATATACGCCTCCTCCGGTTTGATGAGTCTCTCTCACGTTAGTTGTTCTAGAGACATCACTGCTCGTGTTGCTGAAAGATTCTTCTAGCGAGCTTTGTGGCGAGACTGGATTGTTGGGGTTTACGTGACCGTAGTAAGGATGATGATGATGGTTATATGGTGTTGAGTATGCAGTACTACCGATCGGAGAGCCACTAGTATGTTGCCACGTCGTGAATTGGTGAGTACTTTCCGGGCTGTTTCTTAAATCTCCTGCGGCTGACGCCTGGTGGCCGGCGATCTGTGCCTTCATTTGCATGACTTGTGCTTGCAAGTAAGCCACCTATTTATAAACGAATCAAACGCTAAGTTAAACACGATTGATTCAATTCTATTCAAATGTTGAAAACTCATAGAGGAATGAGTAAAAGCTCCTTCATCATGAACATGTATGTTTTATTGTCTATATCTTTTCATTGAAATGATATTTTGTGCCAAAAAAAGGAAAATGGTTTGCAGCTTTTATGCAAATTTTAATGGTATTTCTAAACATATTCCTATGTAATTACATAGATATAGTGGTTCATTTTCCAAGAACAATAAATGACTCGTGAGAAATGTACTCTTTTCGTTTCACAAATAATGTCGTTTTAGAGTTAATTTTTGTTTCAAAGACACTTGTCATTTTATATTTTTAATGCAAGTTTTTCAACTAATTCTTTAAATTGTCTTTTACCCCAAATCTAATAACATTTTTATTTAAATAAATTTGAATTAATTATGAATATATTAAATATGAGTATATTAGTAAAAATTTGAAATTTCTTAATATATGTAAAATGTGTCAAAGTGACATTATTTGTGAAACGAAAAGAATATATACTTACTTATTTAAGCGTTTTATTAACATCGATAAAAAATTTTAAACATATATTTTTATGAAACGGAAAGAACTAGTATCATTTAAATATCTATCTTTATGAAACGGAAAGAACTAGTGTCATTTAAACATCTATCTTTATGAAACGGAAAGAACTAGTGTCGTTTACTCTAAATTTTGGCGAATCGAAAATGCCAAATGCAAGAAAGAAAAACGCCATGAAAAGAACTTATTGAAAAACTGATTACTGATTGTTGTAACGTTTCCTAAAATCTCAAACGGTTAATTTTGTATAAAAAAAAACCCTAATGTGAAAACAAACGTTTTGATGGGAAAATTAGTTGATACTAATCCCTCAAGATTTTGATTCAAACGATTTGATGGAGAAAATCTAATTAACTCCATGCACTAAAATTTTTAAGCATTTTATTAATATCAACAAAATTTTCGAAATGTATATCTTTATGAAACGGAAAGAACTAGTGTTATTTAAATATCTATTTTTATGAAACGGAAAGAGCTACGTTTACTCTAACTTTTGGCGAATCGAAAATACCAAACACAAGAAAGAAAAACGTCATGAAAAGAACTTTGAAAAACTGATTACTGATATTGTTGTAACGTTTCCTAAAATCTCAAACGGTTAATTTTGTATATACAAAAAACCCTAATGTGAAAACAAACGTTTTGATGGGAAAATTAGTTGATACTAATTCTTCAAGATTTTGATACAAACGTTTTGATGGAGAAAATCTAACTCCATGCACTAAAACTCATACCAATCAAACACCATATAAAATCCACAGTGAACACAAAAATTGATGGATCACTAGCGATTTCTCGGTTATTTACCTGTTGTTGAAGGGCGAAAATATGAGAGACACAGCCATACACAGGATCATGAAGACGAGCCTGAGCTTCGTAGGCGATGGTGACAACAGCTTCACATCGATCATGGATTGGGACACTGAGCAAGAGCTTAGAGACGTTGCTGGCTCCAAACACCTTGTGAATAGCTGCGAATCTTGCTGCTCCTTGCTCCGATGAGAAGTAAGGTGCGAATACACAATCCGATGCACACTTCCTCCTCAGGAACTTGCACGCTCCGCACGGTGAACCTGTCCCTGCCGTTGTACCGCTACCGGAAGATGCCATCGACGAAACAAACAAAATTAACGGTGATGATTTTTAAGTTACTTTTTTAGAAAAAGAAAGAAGGATTCTCTTGTTTCTGTTCTCTTTTATGTCTTTTTATTTGTAAGATTGGTTTTTTATTTCTAAGAGATGTTGGAAAGATTGGAAGAAGTGATGAATTTAGAATTGGGATCGTCGGAGATGTGCACGAGCGAACTAGGAAATGGTGATGGAGGAAAAAGAAAAAGAAATGAAATGATGATGGGGAAGTGTTTGGTGTCTTTGGGTGGATTTTATAAAAGGAACATTATGATGAGAGAGAGAGAAGAGGTCTTTTTCCTCGGCCGAAGTATTTTATATGTTCACTCAATGATCATTTACAATCACATAATATAATACTACTACTGTATTTGATTAGTTTTTTTTGGTCTACCATATTTATGTGTCATCTTTGTATATAAAATGCTTTAATTCTCCATCACTAGAGTTTGAGCCATACTTATCGTTTCGTTTAGAAATTGTAGTATATATATGATGAAACTATAAATCTAATATCATCATTTAAAAAAACATTATGGAGTTTAGATTATCTTAGAATTTGCTTACACAGGGAACTTCCGTGAACAAATTACGTTTTGGTAATGATTCGAATTCTAATTTTGAATTTCGACCTATATATCTTTACTAAATCGAACACCACTATAGACCACAATCATCGTAACCTATCGACTATATATACTCGAGGTCTTAACTGCTAATTTGCATTCATGTTTCGTTTATTATGGTTTTTTTAATTAGGCTATATTTGAATGCAAATACAAACTAAATAAACCTTTACTTTTGAGTTTACATTTGGCCATATATTTACAAAAATTGATGTTCCCATTCAAAATCAAGATCTATATAAAAATAACAAAAACTATAAAAAAAAATTTTACTTAAAGATAACATTTGTTTTTTTAGATGTTTTCACAACAACAGTTACATTATTGTATATATAATTATAGTCTAATTATCCATACAAGATCGCGTTCAATTTTTTTTTTTTTTAACATAATCGCGTCCAATCTAATTTGTAGCGGAAATATGTGATCTGATTTGCATATACGTGTGAAATTAAGTCTTTTTATTCAAAACAAAATTGTAATTTTTTCGTAGTCTAAAATTGAATTAACGCTATGAAAATATATAAATTACTCGAGCCATTATAATTCTACAAAAAAAAAAAATAGGATATATGATTTTTTCACATAAAAAATTCAGCCAAAATAATATTGTTTCTTAATTATAAAATTTCGAATTTATTATCATTCTAGATTTAAATTTTATTTTCTTATAGCAGATCGGCATAATATATATAATCCATTAATAGCATTAGCTTCGAACTAGGATCATTTTAACATCGTTTTTGTGGTAATTAATAGTAATCGATTATTTGTTAAAATTCCGTGTCTTAAATTATTATTGGTTTGAAAGTTTGAAACTCAAAATAACATTATGTAAAAATCTAAAATATGATATTTGAGGGGAAGCCACATAAAGACACTACATTTATTCGGTAGATAGATCATGAACTAAGATACAGTATACATGCAAATGTTGGAGAGAATTTTCCTTGTGTATAATCAAAAAAACAATTTGCTTACACAATTAACATTAAGTGAGCCAAAGGGTGTGTGAATGAAAAACCAATAAATGTCCAAATTTATCGAGTGAGCCAAGGGTGTGTAATGGTAGACAATGGAGGGTCACATGTTGGATTGCAAGGAGACAATCCATAATGGAGATTGCAACATGAGACTTCAATTTTATTAAATTTAATACTCCTATTTTTAATGAATTATTGGATTTTAAGTTAAATACTCGGTCTTCTATCACTTTTTTCTCGAATTATTTTATAACCGGATACGTTTGGTTTTTGGAGCTTCATCAAAGCAAACTCAATTAATAATTTATTTTGTTCTATCCTCTTTCGTTCTTTAATCTTTTAATTGAAAAATGAGTTGTTTATATAAGTTCTTCCGCCGAACGCCGGACATTGGAACTGCTGCTGTTTGTCGTGACGTGGGGGACCGGGTAAACCGGCAAATGCCGGTAAAGGTGTACCGACAAATGCTATTTGGAGGCCAATTTTTGTAGTATGATTGTTAATTACGTAATTATAAGCTATTTAAAACTCCCTTTATGACAATACAAATCACTAACACTACAAGAAAACAGGGCTATTTCCGACGGTCAAATCCGTCGGAAATCCGTCGAAAAGGGTCTTTTCCGACGGATTTCCGACGGATTTAAGCTGTCGGTTACAGTTCGTCGGAAATGTGGTTTCCGTCGGAATCCGTCGGAAATTTCCGACGGATTTGTTCCGTCGGAAATTTCCGACGGATTTGTTCCGTCGGAACGCCGTCAGACATTTCCGACGGATTTCCGACCGCGTAAGTTCCGACGGATATTCGACGGACTTCCGACGGATACTCCGACGGATATTCAGTCGTAAATGCCGTCGGAACTCCGTCGGAAATTTCCGACGGATTTCCGACGGATATATTACCGACGGATTTCCGACGGATACTCCGACGGATGAATAGTCGTAAAGGCCGTCGGAAATTTCCGACGGATTTCCGACGGATATATTACCGACGGAGTACCGACGGATACTCCGACGGATATTCAGTCGTAAATGCCGTCGGAACTCCGTCGGAAATTTCCGACGGATGTCCGACGGATATATTACCGACGGATTTCCGACGGATATTCGACGGCGTTACGACGGATAATTTGATCGGAAGTTGTCTCGGAAGTCCGTCGGTTCTTCGTCGGAAATAGGTTCCGAAGGATTTACGACGGTAACTATAACGCCCCGACCACCCATACCTGTGGGCCCCATGCCTGCTCTCGGCCCGTGGGCCCCATGCCTTATCTCGGCCCGTGGGCCCCATGCCTTATCTAGGCCCGTGGGCCCCACCCTTGTCCGACGGCCGGTGCGTTAATCCGGGAGGCTTGTAATACTTGTTTACTGACCCTGCAATCACCACGTGATCTTTCCCCGTGTTTTGTCCTCACTCACACGATACCGCGAATAACTTCCCGGAATGTCACCCATCCTTAGACTACTCCAGCTCAAGCACGCTTAACTCTGGAGTTCTTTCGGGCAAGTGATCGGAAAAGCTAAGTGCACTTTGGTGTCATAGCTAGCCAAATCAATTCTTATAAGCCTCTCCGCATATACAAGAAATCGGGATGTTACAGTAACTTATTCCGACGTTTTTCCGACAGAATTGGTATTTTGAATTTTATTTAATTATTTATTTTTTGGAAATTTATATATTAAAATTATAGAAATTTGAAATATAAATTAAAAATAGAAATAATAAATATATAAATTAATTAAACAAAATTAAAAAAGTCATTACACATTAAAATAAAGTGTTAAAAAAAAGCATTAAAAGCAAATATTTAAACGGTTGGAGAATCTCCGTCGTCGGGATTATTATCCCGAAACATATGCGGGAAGCATTTTTCCATCATCTTCTCCAAGCAGGAGAGCTTCTTGGTGGTAGTCTGTTGCTCCGTCCGTAGCTCTTCAACCTGCCGGTCACGGTCTATCACCGTTTGGGTGAGCCTCTCGATTTCTACCCGGTACTCCGAAGGATAACGAGGAAGCGAGGAAGAAAATTCCTGGGTCGGAAGGGTGCCTAACCCAGCGAATCGACCTTTCACTTGCCGGGTTTGCTGCGAATAATTAAAACCGATAATTAATAAATAACGAAAATAAAAAAAAAACGAAATGAAATTAAAACTTACCTCAAGTACAATCTGGTTTATCTCTTCCCGGGACAAAGCGGTCGAGGACGTCGATCCTTCGAGACTGAGCTGCGATGCTGATAGTTCACGATCCAGCTTCGTCTTCTTGCTCTTCTCGACAACATCCCGCATCCCCAAGTCCTGTATCTGACCGGTTTTCTTGTTGGTGTGTCTATTCTCGATGAGTTGAAGATAATCGGGTTCGGAACCAGATGCTCTCGCCTGCGAAAATTTGTTAAGTTAAATAAATAAAAAAAACAGAATTCACAATAAAAATTTTAAATTAAACTTACCATTTCCATCGCTTCCCGTTCGATGGTCTTTGCGCCCGCGTTGTGGATGTAGACCCCTTTCCCGCCTCGTTGGCTAGTTCTGTTCTTCGACTGTTGCTCGGAGGTCTTTTTCGTCGCAGGCCTACTCCAGTACTCACAGAAGCCTTTCCAGACGTCGTCGTCAAGGTCCTTCGGCTTGTCTTTGTTATGCTTCCACTTCTGTTTCCACTCGTACATGTGCTTCGAGTACGAGTTTGCGGCATACTTGTCGAAGGTGTCAATGACTTTGCGCGTATGATGAGAGTCCCACGTGAACTCTTGCTACAATTTTTTAAAAAAATTTGTTACATATCAAAAAGAAAAATTGACAAAATGAAATTCAAAATAAATAATATATCAATAAATAAAGTACCGCGAAAGTCCGGTGCCACACGTCTTTCTCCTCGGCAGGCATGTCGGAATACTTCTCGTACGGTTTGTCCAACATGTTGTGGAGCATCCGTAATATCGCCTTGTTGATCTGAGTCGACAGCTTAAACCTGAAAACATTATGAAAAGATATAAATATGTTAAGTTTAAAAATCTAAATAAATTGAAATAATGTACCAAAAATTTCTTACCAAGTGCCGTCCTCAAACTTCGGGTCGAGTCGAATGCAATGGCCCCGGTTAGGCTGCCGGACTAGCTCCTCGATCTCAATGTGGCTCCGAGCAGCGGATTGCTGGGAATCTGGGATGTGAGTTCCCGAGCTCGTTGGTCCCGGAGGAGGCGTACACCGAGAACTCCGAGAACGGCGTTCTTGGTTGCCGCCTCCCAACTGAAGAACATCGTCGTGATCCCTGCGGAAAACGGTAAAATTGTTAGTAAATTAACAATAAATTCAAAAGTTCCGGAAAAAAATTTAGGAAAAATTCAAATTATCCGGAAATTCACAGTTTCCGAAAAATTCAAAGTTTACTAAAAATTCAAATATTTCAAAAAATTACAAAATTTGCTAAAATATTTTAAAATCAGTTTTAATATATAAAAATATTTAGAAAACGTTTTATTACTATAAAAAATATTTAAAACGATTTTATTTCTAAAATAATATTTGAAAAAGGTTTGTATTATTAAAAAAATATTTTAACATCAACTTAAATATATAGAAATATATTAAAAACGTTTTTATTAGTTATAAAATATTACAAAGGATTTTAATATATACACATATTATAAAAACGTTTTTCAAATTTAAAAAATATTTTAACAATTTTTTAAATATATAGAAATATTTGAAAAACGTTTTTATTAGTTATAAAATATTATAAAGGATTTTAATATATACACATATTATAAAAACGTTTTTCAAATTTAAAAAATATTTTAACAATTTTTTAAATATATAGAAATATTTGAAAAATGTTTTTATTAGTTATAAAATATTATAAAGGATTTTAATATATACACATATTATAAAAACGTTTTTCAAATTTAAAAAATATTTTAAGATCAACTTAAATATTATGAAAACGTTTTTATTACTTAACAAATATATTAAAAACGTTTTTAATATATAAAAATATTGTCTAAACGTTTTTATTACTTAAACAATATTTTAAAAACGATTTTAATATATACATATACTCGATCGTCTGACTGTATGGTGAAATCAACGACAAGGTCGACCTCAAGGGAATGCTCGATTGAACCCAAACCTACGGAGCTTTGTTAGAGGGGTTCATGATCAGACATCCCATGAACTCTACCTCTCGGGTTTATCGATGTGACTGTAACCCACGGGTCTTGCTTGTTTGTCACCCGCGGATAGGGAATGTAGCATACCTACACCATGTACAAATTTAACCACGGGAATGCAACAAAACTTAATTAAAAATTAACGTAAAAGAAATACAAACCTGGTCTGCTTGTGATGCAAGTACAAATGGCTCGTATCTCTGGAGTTTTCTTCTGCTATGTAATGATGTAACACCAAATTGGTCGTGTCGCACACCGCTTCCTACTAATGGGTCGTTCCAGTCGCATAAAAATGCAACACATCTTAGACCGAGCATTCCCGGGTACTGAACATCGAAAATCTCACGTACGACACCATAGTATACAAGATCACCTGACTGAGTTGATACACCGTAATCTGATGTTGTAGCACTCCTATCATCCCGAAGAATCTTAAAAGCGTACCCCCGTGTGCTATACATCACATGTGACTGCACGGTTGCTAGTGGAAATCTCACAATTTCTTCTAACCACGTGGGAAATGTTTGTCCGTTAGCCTTCTCTGTCGTCACCTGCACAATTAAAATAAAAATACTTCAAATAATTAAATCTTTCATTACATATGATGATTGCTAAAAACAAGGCAATTAAAAGACTTACATAATCTCTTAACCAACGTCCGAACTCTTCCTGTTTGAGCTCGATTAGCTCGTCCTCTGTTTTGTCAGGAAATGAAAAACGTTGATAAGCCATATACATCCTGTGAGATTGAAACAATTATCACGTTAGTACATATATATATATATATAATCAAAAACCCAATACGTAATTAATAATTATGTTCAATATATAATACCTCTCATATTCATCAACTCCGTCGCAGTTTGTGAGAATATACATATGCAAATGCTCTCGCTCTTGTGGTGAAAGTCTCCTCTTCTTGCCTTTTCCACTAAGTCGTCCAATCTGTAAAAATATATGAGGTACATCGACCGGATAGAAAGGTAGGACGCCTCCGTCATCATGTCGAGCTGCTCTACGACTCTTTGTTTTGACTTGTGATGGAAAGTAGGACTCGGCAAAATGTGAGGTTTCTTCATTGATGGTCTGTGCGACGATAGAACCCTCCACTCTACTCAAATTTTTCACCTTCTTCTTTAGATGTAACTTATACCGTTCGAAAGGATACATCCAACGGTACTGAACCGGACCCCCAAGCTCTGCTTCTCGAGGGAGATGAATTGTTAAATGTTCCATAACATCAAAGAATGAAGGAGGAAATATCTTCTCCAAATTGCAAAGGATTACAGGTATATTAGCCCCAAGATTGCGGATACCGTCTGATGTAAGAGAGCGAGAACATATATCTCGGAAAAATGCACCAATCCCTGCAATATATGGATAACAAATGAATAATTAAATAATGAAGTATATATTGTATAAAGTAGTAAATAAATAATTTCATGATTGTACCTGCAATTGCTTCGTGGACATTACGTGGTAGAAGACATGCAAAGGCAAATGGAAGGAGGCGCTGCATCACCACATGACAATCATGACTCTTCATCCCAGTAAACTTCCCTTCTCCATGATCAACGCAGTTCCGAAGGTTAGATGCGTATCCGTCCGGGAATCTAACACTTTCGGTAATCCAGTCAAAAAACTCGGCCTTTGAAGGTTCATCGAAACGAAAAGCCGGGACCGGAGGCTTCCCGTTCCCTGTCACATGTAGTGCTCTACGAGAACAAATGTCTGGCAAGTCCAATCTAGACTTCAGATTGTCCTTCGTCTTCCCTTTGACATTGAGAACGGTGTTCATAATGTTGTCGAAAAAATTCTTCTCAATGTGCATGACATCCAGATTATGCCTCAAAAGATGGTTCTTCCAATAAGGCAAATCCCAGAAAATGCTCCTCTTGTGCCAATTATGAACGTTGCCACAACCATCAACAGGATGATGTCCGTTACCACCACAATCAACGGTCCTCTCTGCACCAAAATCTCTGAACTGAGTCAACAAATACTCACCATCTAACTCAGGAGGAGGACCGTCAAATACTTTCCGGTTCTTCCTAAACAATGTGGTGCTCCGACGATAAGGATGATCGCTAGGTAGGTATCGCCTATGACAATCAAACCAAGACGTTTTCCGTCCGTGCTTCAATTGGAACGCATCAGTGTTATCTTGACAGTACGGGCACGATAACCTTCCGTGCGTTGTCCATCCTGATAACATGCCATATGCTGGAAAATCGCTAATAGTCCACAAAAGTACCGACCGCATGATGAAATTTTGGTGACAAGAAACATCAAACGCTTCAATACCTTGGTCCCATAACATTCGCAGCTCATAAATCAATGGTTGCAAAAACACATCAAGTGATCTCTTCGGATGCTCTGGTCCAGGAACGAGAATGCTAAGGAACAAGAACTCCCTTCGCATGCACAAAGATGGCGGCAAATTGTAAGGTGTTACAATTACTGGCCACAAAGAATATTTTCTGCCGTGCTTCCCAAAAGGGCTGAAACCATCGGTACATAATCCAAGGTATACGTTCCTTGCCTCAAACGCAAAGCTGGGATAAATGGATTGAAAATGTTTCCATGCTCCTGCATCTGACGGATGGGCGATTTGTCCATCTGTTGTATGCTCTGCATGCCATCTCATTGCTCCTGCTGTGCGCTCTGACTGATATAACCTTTTCAATCTCTCTATTAACGGTAAATACCACATCCGTTTATATGGCACTGGCACTCTTCCACCTGTTTCCTTATACCGAGGTTTGCGACAAAAACGACATGTCGTACGATCTGCGTCCTCTCTCCAGTAGAGCATACAGTTGTCTATGCATACATCTATCATTTGATACGACAATCCTAGACCTTGAACAAGTTTCTGTATCTCATAGTATGATGCCGGTGCAAGATTATCTTCTGGCAAAATTTCTTTCACAAAATCAGCGATTGCATCCACGCACTCCTCACTCAAATTGAAATCCGTCTTTATACCCATCATCCTTGTTGCAGTTGATAAAGGGGAATGTTCACCTCTACACCCATCATATAACGGATGTTTAGCAGCGTCTAACATATCAAAAAATCTCCGAGCTTCTAAATTAGGTTCTTCTCCCCTATCTCCATACTCAGCAACCGATGGTATATTTTCACGATATGCATCGTTCACCATCTGAACATGACCTACCGTACTTTGTTCTTCCATTGCGGGTTCTTCTAAGCTAGTGTTATCCCCAATATAATGTTCACTAGTACTAGCATAATTATCCACCATTGTATCATTTTCTCCATGATAATACCAAATCTTGTAACCCGACATAAACCCATGACAATACAAGTGTGACCATACTTCATCTATCACGATAAATCTACGATTCCCACAATTGGTACAAGGGCAATAGATTTTACCGGTTTTTTTTGCTTTCTTCTGCATACCCGCAAATGCCATGAATTCCTGTAGACCTTTTTTGAATTCCTCCGTAACTAGGCCCGTGTCCGGAATTTGATGAGGCTTGTCCATCCATGATCGAAAATAATTATAAGGATTTGAAGAAGACATTTTCGTAAGGAATTAGATAACAGAGATTTTTTTTGGTTGTGCTTATAAATGAAGCGTGGAAACGTTTTTATAAGGAAAATTTTGTCCTTTTCCGACGGATTTCCGACGGATTTCCGACGGATATAAAGCAGATATTATCGATGTCGGCAACCATGTCGGCAGCCATGTCGGCATCTGTCGGATATCCGTCGGACATCCGTCGGAAATCCGTCGGAAATCCGCGACGGATGAACGTCGTCGGAAATCCGTCGGCAGTATGTCGGCAGCGTCAAAAAGTCGTCGGAAATCCGTCGGAAAGTGTCCGACGGATTATTGTCGTCGGAAATCCGTCGGAATTTCCGACGGATTTCCGACGGGTTAATATTTCCGACGGAATTCCGACGGATGTCCGACGGATGAGAAGTTAGTCGGAAATCCGTCGGAAATTTCCGACGGAATTATTGCCGTCGGAATTTCCGTCGGATTTCCACCTGTTTTCTTGTAGTGTAATTAAAAATTGATTGATTGTGCTGGATCTGCTTAGGTGGCTTAGGAACATGGAGTGAGTGTGTAGCTGGTACAGACTAGGATTCAAATCACCTGAGGAGATTATCATGCATTAATTAATTTGATTATGTTTTATTTGTTTTTCTAATTTGATACTTAATGTTTTATATGCCAATTATGTACTTACGGATTTTGTACACGAGAGAGAATGTGTGATGCAATCAGGGCCGGCTCAATACTTTTAGGAGTCTCTGGGAAAAACAAATATTTTGGGGTCTTTGAACAATAAAAAAAAAATCTGAGCCTTTTGGACAATAAAAAAATTTTCCAAAGATTCATATACAATAAAATATCAAAACCAAAAAAAAAAAAATTGCGTGGACCTCGCCCCCTTAGTTAAGCCGGCCCTGGATGCAATTAGGATAGTGTGTGCATGTGACTTTCACTACGCTCGTGTTCTTTTTTTTGTTTTAATATGTATTTTCGTGTTCTTAAAATTAGTTGGATACTATGATTATAGTTGGTAAATTTGTAAAGAATACATTTTTTTACAGTTTTCTTTAGTTCAATTGTCTCAAAGCCAAAACATGCTAGTATGGTACCAGTTAAAACCTTGTATTTCACGGTATTATAAATCGAGAACAAGATAATTTGCGTTTAGTTTGTAAGGAGTTTGCGTTTCTATTTCGGTTGAGATCATATATAGATTACTGAAAAATGTTTATTTTATCTTTTCTTGGGTCTTCTTAATTAATATAGTGGTACTTTAGACCACTATTAGTAAAGACTGTTTATTGTCATAATATATAACTAAATAAACGAGGAAGAAAACTAATTCACTGGAAAGGTTTCGCCATGCCTGACTTAATAAGCAAAAAAATGTCTCTTTGTGTATAATGCTTTCACTTCCCATTTGAGTTTCTCGATTTGTTCCAAACATTAATAAATAAAAATTAGTTCTTCATAAATATTTTAATTGCATCGTCGCTTACAAATTTCAATTTCAGAATTTTGAATTCCCATTAAATAATTATGCATGTACGCAAAGTTTCAATGGTAAAACTTTGAGATATAAATAAATGAAAAGAACAGTTTATGGTTACAACTACCGCTACAAGTTAAACCTTTGGTCATCGCTACAAGAATTTAGATAAAAGAAATTACATAGGAAAAATTGAACAGTATATGCAATTTGATTTTCCGAAAAAATGGGCCGTTAAAGCCCAGACGGTATAATCAGGTCAATGAACGGGTATGGTTTGTTAATAAAAAAAATGCACCAGCCGGGAATCGAACCCGGGTCTGTACCGTGGCAGGGTACTATTCTACCACTAGACCACTGGTGCTTTGTTTGTTAACCTCACTCTGGTAATTCTATAGTACAGTTTCTTATATCACCCTTAACTACAAATTAGTTCGTACTCTATTTTCTTTTGTTTTCTTTGGTCGAATCGAAGTATGAACAAACTTTCTCACATTTAATGCCAGTATATGATATTGTTAGAGTATAATTACGCATGTCACGCCGTTCGACATATCAACAAAATAAAGAGATTCTTGGGTTGGAAAGAACCGGTGAGAAGACATAACTAGAGAAGCATGTGATTTTGAGACAGAGACAGAAGTCAATGCGATTGGACAGTTAACAAATCCTATGAGCTCTACAGGTTTAGCCAAATAATCTCTGGGTTTGCTCAATTCAATTTCTCACTATTACTAGAAGTAACAACCAAATCTAAAAGACGTTATGGTATATATGGGCGTGAGTAGCATTGACAATGGAAGGTGATTAACTGATTATTGTAATAAACATAAGAAATTTTGGGGGCAAATTTGTAAGAAAAATAAATAAAATATTAGGGTGCATGATGAAAAACTCTTACTTTCACATCACTCAAACACAAATAAAGTCACTGTAATTATTATTCATAAAAAAGAAAGAATTGATCGGGAGGGTAGAGATTAGAGAGGAAAGTGATAGATTCTAAAAAGGGAAAGGTGATGATGGATTATATATTAAATTAAATTATTGGGGAAGATGAAAAATGTCAGATTAAATTTGTTCATGGGAAACCACAAACATCCCAAATGTATTGACCAAACATTCCATTTTATTGTTTCCTTTTCACATCACTTATTTTCTAATTTTCTAACCTTGTCTCCTACACTCTTGGCTCTTGATCTGCATGTACACTCATTTTTAGTATATAACAGTATGTACACACACACCATACGCATATATATATATATATGTGTGTGTTTTCTTAATATAAATACACATATATAGTTGATGATATGGAGTTGTGCTTCATAGCCAGAAAAGCACTGATGTATTAATCACAAGCCATGACATGGAATACGGTTCAAATTTAATGTTTTATCATTTATGTATAAATGCAGCCTGTATTCAGGAACATATATATATTTTACTATGTTAAAAAAAAAAGCATATATATTTTACTACCAAATCCCCAAATTAAAATGAAGTCTTCCTTGAACTAGATATCCACAACTCACACATGTGTATATATATGATGGAATTTTTTAATAAAATTGTGTTCTAATAGTAACGTTGTATTAATTGGTCGATATGAGTGGTTGCATTTGATTGGGGGATGTATTCTTAAATCGTTCTAAAAAATAATTGATGATAGCATATTTAGATATTATCTAGATTTTGATTTTCAAACTCAGTTTAAAAAACAAAACAAAAAGGCACAAGAATTTCTTCAAACTCATATTCGCAACTTGTCATGTACTCCTAATAATTTCTTAGCTATACATAAACCGCACATAGAAAATTATCTTTTTTTCTTTCTTTTATATATCAGACAATTTAACACACATGTACAGCATGAAGTGCATTCATGGCATACATGAGAATTATTATATATATATATATATATATATATATATATATATATATATGTATATGTATAAAGCTAAGCATTATATGTGATGGTGAGTGTAAAAGATGAAAACATTAACTATTCATGAGTCAATTGATCACCATCCATCTTTATATGTTTCATAGTACCACTTTGTCGCATGCATCTGTGTCTCATCAACCCATCTCTATAATAATGCAATCTTTATCACTTTATTTCTTTCTTAATACTCACATACACATGCAACCCTCTTTCTCTAATAATTTCGAGCTCCTACTCCACGTAGTTCTACAATGTATCTATGGACTATTATATATTGATACACCATCTAAAAATATATATATATGTATACTATACAATTTCATATTTCACGAATCGCGTAAAGTCAAAAATTCTTGTTTTGTTTTATCAAAAAAAAAATGCTTGGTTTGTTCGTCAATAGAGAGTTCTTTATTGAACGGAAAAGGAAGAAGAAATAAAACATACTCGAACACCACAGAAATTCATTTTAAGGTTAAATTGACTCTTTCATTAAGAAATGCAAACACTGTTGGTTAATAAAACTTAAATCATGGAGAAATATAGAAAATAAATACTTGAATATATTTTCAACCCTAGAAAGAAATAGGATCGGCTTTTTCCAATTTTGTTTGATTTCTTTTTGACTTCCATCTACTTAAATTGTAATACTATTTAATATCGTTAGCCTAAATGCAATCACAATCTCTTGCTCACTGCTAAGCTATCCGTACATACATATCCGACATATAATTTGCAGTAATATTATTAATCAAAGTTGTTTAAAGGTAGCCAAGTCGAAGCTCCAAATCAAGAACTTGTTTTGTATTTATCAAACCCATCCCAAGCTCCAACCCCGTGACTTCATCTCTCTTGTTCATCAGATCTCCACGAATTATCCCACTTCTTGGAGCATGACATGCAACCATGTCACTCTTCTTGATCTCTCTGCCACATACGTTGCTCTTGTTCTTCCCTCTTTCCACCATCAAACCTCCATAGCTAGTAGTATTGTCCAAAAGATCGAACCGGGTAGAAGAAAAAGGAGTTAATGTTTTGGATCTCTGGTTGGCTAGGGAAGGCTCAAGATGAGCTGGTGTTGTTGAAGAAGAAGAAGAAGAGTTAAACTTGGGGTTAGGGTTAGGAATAGGTATGTGGTGGTGAGGTTCAAAGAGCCAAGAAGGGATCTGTCTGAGTTTGGCTCTGTCTCTTCTGTGGACATTCATGTGGCCTCCAAGTGCTTGAGCAGATCTAAACTCTCTTCTACAGAAGCTGCACACTACAAGAAAATACAGGTTTAGCAACGATTTTTTGCAACGATTTATTTTCGTTGCAAATCACCATCACCTTAACGACGATTTTACAACGATTTTGAAAATCGTCGGAAAATCGTTGGTACATTCCAACGAATATAAATCGTTGTAATATCGTTGCAAATTTGCAACGATTTGACAACGAGATTGAAAATTGTTGCTAATTTGCGATGATTTTACAACGATTTTAAAAATCGTTGCCAATTTGCGACAATTTTACAACGATTTTCAAAATCATTGCTAAATTTGCGATGATTTTAGTACGATTTCTTTGAAACCCATCTACACCCTAGACCCTATGCTCTATACCTAAAATTTAACATCTCATTGTTAACATGTTAAGGTTTGGATTTCAAACCTAATTAACATCTTAAAATCTTAACGTCTCAAATCCAAACATTAACATCTGAAATCCAAACATTAACATCTTATCAATGAAATGTTAAATTTTAGGGTATAGAGCATAGGGTTTAGGGTGTAGATGGATTTCAAAGAAATCGTAGTAAAATCGTTGCAAATTTGTAACGATTTTGAAAAAATTCGGTTTGAAATATATCGTCGAACTGAAATAGATTTAAGAAATCTAAACCTATACATCTTAACAATGAGATGTTAAAGTTTAGGGTATAGAGCATAAGGTTTAGGGTATAGATGGAATTCAAAGAAATCATATTAAAATCGTTGCAAAATTTGCAACGATTTTGAAAAAATACGGTTTATGATATATCGTTGAACTAAAATGGAATTAAGAAATCCAAACCTATACATCTTAACAATGAGATGTTAAACTTTAGGGTATAGAGCATAGAGTTTAGGGTCAAGATGGATTTTAAAGAAATCGTAGTAAAATCGTTGCAAAATTTGCAACGATTTAGCGACGATGTTGACAATCGTTGCTAAATCGTCGCAACTTAGCAACGATTTAGCGACGATTTTCAAAATCGTTGTGAAATCGTCGCAAATTAGCAACGATTTAGCAACGATTTTTTTAAATCGTTGTAAAATCGTTGCAAATTTGCGATGATTTTCCGACGATTTCTTTGAAGTCCATCTAAACCCTAAACCATATTCCCAAAACCCAAAACCCAATCCATCTCATTGTATTTTGCAACTCTCATTAAAATTTATCATGAGTTTATTGAATTAATTAGAAATAGAAACTTGATCAATCATTGTTCTCTCTGCAAACTCATTGTCTTACTTCATCTTAGCAAAGCTACCAAATACGTTTACTCTATGTTTTAGCCTTTCTTCAATCTCAATGATCATATAGATGATTTGAAGATTTAGAGTTTATGATAAACATTTAGATGGATTTAGATGTGTTGCAATCGATGTAACAATCGTCGTACCTATGCCCTATACCCTAAACCATATATTTACAATTTTTCGTTGCTAAATCGTCGCAAATTAGCAACGATTTAGCAACGATTTTTTTAAATCGTTGTAAAATCGTTGCAAATTTGCGATGATTTTCCGAAGATTTCTTTGAAGTCTATCTAAACCCTAAACCATATGCCCAAAACCCAAAACCCAATCCATCTCATTGTATTTTGCAACTCTCATTAAAATTTATCATGAGTTTATTGAATTAATTGGAAATAGAAACTTGATCAATCATTGTTCTCTCTGCAAACTCATTGTCTTACTTCATCTTAGCAAAGCTACCAAATACGTTTACTCTATGTTTTAGTCTTTCTTCAATCTCAATGATCATATAGATGATTTGAAGATTTAGAGTTTATGATAAACATTTATATGGATTTAGATGTGTTGCAATCGATGTAACAATCGTCGTACCTATGCCCTATACCCTAAACCATATTTTTACAATTTTTCGTTGCTAAATCGTCGCAAATTAGCAACGATTTAGCAACGATTTTTTTAAATCGTTGTAAAATCGTTGCAAATTTGCGATGATTTTCCGACGATTTCTTTGAAGTCCATCTAAACCCTAAACCATATTCCCAAAACCCTAAACCCAATCCATCTCATTGTATTTTGCAACTCTCATTAAAATTTATCATGAGTTTATTGAATTAATTGGAAATAGAAACTTGATCAATCGTTGCTCTCTCTGCAAACTCATTGTCTTACTTCATCTTAGCAAAGCTACCAAATACGTTTACTCTATGTTTTAGTCTTTCTTCAATCTCAATGATCATATAGATGATTTGAAGATTTAGAGTTTATGATAAACATTTAGATGGATTTAGATGTGTTGCAATCGATGTAACAATCGTCGTACCTATGCCCTATACCCTAAACCATATTTTTACAATTTTTCGTTGCTAAATCGTCGCAAATTTGCGATGATTTTACGACAAATCATCGTAAAATCGTCGCAAACTATGAATTTAATTTACCGCGTCTCGGTAAATAAAAAGTTTGATTGCTCCCGCGTGTGGGAAAACCAAAAAAAAAATTTCATTTTGCGACGATTTTGCGACGATTTGTCGTAAAATCGTCGCAATTTGTGACGATTTAGCGACGACCACAAATTCTATATAAACACACGCTCAGATTTTATTTCTTCATTCTTCAAATCTCAATCTCTCCTCTCTCACAAAACCTTGCAAAAATGTCTAATTTTAAATAATTTATTTTAATTTGTATTTAATTTAGGTTAATATAGATATATAGGAATGAAAGAAAATAGGTTGATAGAAACAAAATAAAATTGATAGATATGAACATAAATTAGAAGATTTTGAGTAATGGATAGAACATAAATTAGAATAGAAAATAGAAGATTTTGAGTGATGGGTATCGATGATTTTGTGTAAGAAGATTTGTAATAATATTTTTATTTAGAATATTTGAAAGAAAATTTTATTAAATAATATTATAATTTTATTAAATTTAAAATTATAATTTCGAAATTAATTAAATTTTAAAAATAAAATAAAATTTATAATTTATTAATTAATTAACTAAAAAAATTTAACAATCGTCGTAAAATCGTCGTTAATTTGCGACGATTTTACGACGTTTCATTAACGACGATTTGGCAACGATTATAGTTTTTCGACGAATTTACGATGAAATATTTACCTCCTCAATTCGTCGTTGTTTTGTCGTGAATTGCCTTCGAATTGCCATCGTTGTTACGACATCTTTTTATTCGTCGTAAAATCGTTGTTAATTTGCGACGATTTTACAACGATTTTTTACCGACGATTTAGCGACGATTTTTTTCCCCTCGTAATTTGCCGACGATTTTACAACGAAATTTGGTTTGCGACGATCAGTTAACGACGATTTACGTTTCGTCGCAAATTCGATGGTACACCTGTTTTGCAACGATTTTACGACGATATATGTCGTTGCAAAAGGGATGTTTTCTTGTAGTGGCAAGTGTAGTTCTTGGGAGGCCATGGGATCAGCCCAGCCTCGTAGTTATTGAAGTGATTCATGGTGATTCTGTTGTCACCGTTAATGTCTTCTTCTTCTTCTTCTTGGGTTTTGTTTCTACTGCTGAAACTTGCCAAATGTGTCCTCTTCATATTCTCCAACAGATGGTGATGAATGATGATACTCCCCTGCATGAGTTAAAGAAAGATGTTATATATATATATATATATATATGGTTTATATATCAATTCATCAGAAGTGGGAAAGAATAAGAGTAGGAGGAGGATGATGAAAACCGTAGATAGATAGAGATTTTTTGAGCTTGAAGTTTGCTGAGTATCTGAGGAAGAATAGCTATGGAGGAGTTACCGTGTTGTATGGAGTCAAAGGGAAAGAAAAAAAGATGGTTTTATCCTTAGTTGAGGGTGTCTTTAGTTGCACGGATGATCATTTATTAGGGTTTAAGTCTGTTACATGTTTGGTCTGATATATTGGAGAATAATGAATATATAGCTAGGCTATATTCGATTAGATTTGATGAGTGGAAATAAAAAAAATGAGAGAAAGAAAGAGACAAAGAAGTAGTTTCATGATTAAGAGAGAGAGAGAGAGAGAGAGAGAGAGAGAGAGAGAGAGAGAGAGAGAGAGAGAGAGAGAGAGAGAGAGAGAGAGAGGAATTGAATGGAGGCTACTTACTCATGATGCTCATGCCTGCAATGTGTCTGTTTATTACTATAATTGGAAGTTACTTGAGACCAATGTTATTGTGGTATGGGAACTCTGTGTTGCATGTCAATATCTTGCAGGAGACTTGCCATTTCATTTTCATCATATTCCATCTTGGCTCCACAACTCTCTTCATTATATCTGGACATATATACACACACAAATATAGATAAATATGTACCGAGCTATATGTTAAATGCATCAACACGCATTTTCCTCTTCTGGTATTGAGAGATGGTTATGCTCATATAGTGATAGAGGGCGCTTATAAAGAAAGAAAATTATTAGTAGTTGATTTTGACATTGAGTAGAAACTGTATACAACTAAAGGAAAGAAACAAGGCTTGTGTACGCATTAACGACATAGACAATGACGTTTTGATGTCCTAATGAGTTTTATTATATAAAGTAGGATCATTTAACGTGAGCGCGACACGTAAGATAATTATAATTTACGAAATCGTGACATTTGTCATGGTTGTTAGTTTAGATTTTGACATGTGTCAATTTAATTAAAAAAAGTAAAAATGAATTAAAGTAAATATTAAAAAAGGCAATTGTATTAAAAATGAATTAAAGTAAATATTTAAAAAGTGTAAACTAAAAAAGACAATCTTACAAAAAAAAACAAGTATAAGTAAGTAAAACTTATAATAAAGGAAAGTAACAAAAAGGAAATTTAAAAGTTTATAATCTACAACCACGATCAAACTTAAAAAAGGAAAATTATAAATATACTCTAAACTTAAAAGGAATATTAATATACGATTTAAAATCGATTCATAATCTTAAAAAGTAAATAGAAAAAAGTAGTTATGTTTAGATTAAGAAAAATTAAACAAAAATTATAAAAAGTTAAAGTTAAAAAAAACAAATTTTAGTTTAGAATAAATAAATTAAACAATAGATTACAATCCTAAAAAGATTAAGAATAAAAGCCAAATTTTTATTTTTTTAAAACATATTTCAGTTTAGAATAAAGAAATTAAACAATATATTACAATCTTATAAAGCTAAAGTTTTAAAAAAGGAAAGAACAATTAGTAATTCTTTTAAAAACCACAAACTTAAAATGAAATACAATCCTAAAAAAGGAATTCTCATTCCCCACCTCTAGATAACCAAATAGATAGGTTCTCAATTTCACATTCATAATTCTAAAAAATAAAGTTACTAAACTATATATATATATCTCTCTTATTATATAAAGCTGGATTTCTCAATGTAAACGTGACACGTTGGATAATTCTCACTCACGAGATTGTCACATTTGTCACGGTTAATTTAGATCTTGACAGATGTCAATTATTTTTTTAAAATAAATTAAAGTAAATATTAAAAAAGATTAAACTAAAAAAACAATTTAAAAAAAACAACAATAAGTAAAGAAAACTTATAATAAAGGAAAATGACAAAAAGAAACTTAAAAGTTTATAATCTACAACCACGACCAAATTTAAAAAGGAAAATTATTAGGATAATTATCATTCACGAGATCGTGACATTTGTCACAGTTAATTTAGATCTTGACATGTGTCAATTTAATTAAAAGTAAAAATAAATTATAGTAAATATTAAAAATGTTAAACTAAAAAAGCAATCTAAAAAGGTAAAAACGAATTAATGTAAATAAAAAAAAACTATACTAAAAAAGACAATCTTATATAAAAAAATAGAGTACGTAAGGAAAATTTATAATAAAGGAAAGTGACAAAATGAAACTTACATGTTTATAATTTACAACCACGACCAAACTTAAAAAAGAAAAATTATAAATATACTATAAACTTAAAAAGAAAATTATTATTAATATAAAATCACGACCAAACTCTATATAATAATCTACATATTTCTAAAGTTTGAAAAAAGGAATAAAAACCAAGACAAATTAAAAAAAAAACATATTTCAATTTAGAATTAGTTAAAAATTATTATATAAAATTGAATGTTTCAAAATTGCTAATTCACCTGATCGCGACATGTGTCAAGTCAAAGTTGGAAATATTTAAAATCGATTAATAAAAAAACTTAAAAATTCTTACTTATAATCTTTAATAAAAAATTTACTAAAAATAAAATTAAAAAGTTAAAGAATTAAATTTATCTTAAAAAAAAAAATTAATATAGAAAGAAAAAAACATTACTTTGTTTTTCCATTTAGATTAAGAAAATTAATCATAAAAGAAAAAGAATTCTAATTTCTTACCTCTATATAAACCACAATTTGACAATTACAACCAAAAAAAATAAAAGTCCAATAATAGTATCCAAAACTATTTACTTCATCTATTCACCAAATTTTTCTTTCAAGGTATATATTTATTTAATCGTAAACTTTGTTTCTAGATATATGTATTAGATATTTTCATGGGTGATCTAATTTTGTATTCCATTTTATCGTCTTTTATTTTTTCTCACAGGTTATAAAATATTAAATTACAAACCCGCATATATGCGGGTACTTATCTACTCTTCTATATATATAAAATAAGCTTTTCTCTCTTCTCCTTCCGCCACATCAACATCCACATAGGTAAACATTTTTTAATCCCCAAAAAAACTTACAAATCTTATCTTACAATTTTGGTCAATCTACCTCCACACATAGCCCACTATGAAAAAATATGGGCTTCAAATAGAAGGTCAATTCTGAATTATTCTCATCATATATAATCACACATTCACTTAAATTGGTTGCTCTTAATTAACCTACTTACAAATTCTATACTCATCGAGAAAACACTTAAAACTCAAGAATCAAAATCTAGAGCAGTGAGAGATAACAAAGTTGAATATTCAGAACTCATCTTGGAAGTATTTGCGTACACAATCACTTTCTCAAAACTCTTTTAGTTTTCTAAAACTTTGTATACTGTCCAAAATGATCTAACACTTTCTCTTGCAAAATGATCATTTTACCCCTCTGTTATATGATGAGAATAATTCAGAATGGACCTTCTATTTGAAGCCCATATTTTTCATAGTGGGCTATGTTTGGAGGTAGATTGACCAAAATTGTAAGATAAGATTGACAATTTTGGTCAATCTACCTCCAAACATAGCCCACTATGAAAAAATATGGGCTTCAAATAGAAGGTCCATTCTGAATTATTCTCATCATATATAATCACACATTCACTTAATTAACCTATTTACAAATTATATACTTATCGAGAAAACACTTAAAACTCAAGAATCAAAGTCTAGAGCAGTGAGAGCTAACAAAGTTGAATATTCAGAACTCATCTTGGAAGTATTTGCGTACACAATAACTTTCTCAAAACTCTTTTAGTTTTCTAACACTTTGTATACTGTCCAAAATGATCTAACACTTTCTCTTGCAAAATGATCATTTTACCCCTCTGTTGATACACGCGTGTACAGTACACAGGCCCGGCCCGGGGCATAGGCGGGGTAGTCGACCGCCCAAGGCACATTTACTATATAAAAAAAAATCTTTACTAAATTCAATTTTTTTCTTTACTAAACAGGGCACTTTTTTTTTTTGAGTAGGGCCTCCGATAGTGATGGGCCGGTACTGACAGTACACCCCTTGCTTTCGCGCGATACTGTACATGAGTTTAACTGGAAAGTCAAGGGGTATATAATCCACAAGGGAAAAAAAGTTAGGGATTAAACGGATTAGTCAACAAAAATTGAAGTTTTTTTTTTGTCGAATTAAGTTGAAAATTGAAAGTTTATTTTGTCCATTAAAGTAGTTGGTGTTTTTAAAGATGAAACTTGTGATTTCAAATTTTTTTTGACATTTTCCCATTTTTAATCTCCATATAACTTTCAGAAATTTTGGCATTTTTTCCATTTTTAATCTCCATACAACTTTCAGGATTTTTTAGTATTTTACCCATTTTTAATCACCATACACATATACCTAAAGCCATTAATTAAGCTTAGTTTGGTGGATTTATTCGAAAGACGAACAAATCCAGAAGCGAGAGGAACGTCATCAATTTTTCACGGTTCAAAGTAAATTCCTAGTCATGACTTTCTAAAATGGCAGCCTATGGGATTCCATTTTCAATGGCTTGAAGAAGAGAATTGGCTGCATCAGTACTCGCTAGTGCTTAATTGATCCAAATTTTGGTATGTTTCGGTTTGAACCAATATATTGATCATTTTAACAAGAACGTATCAGTTTGGGTTCAATTTGTCGTATATACAAATTTTTTATTTTTTTTTGTCACTACAAAAATTAGGTCTGGGCATTCGGATATCTGTTCAAGTTCGGGTCGATTTTTTTGGATACCCAAATTTTAGAGGTCTATGACCCATTCGGGTATTTCATTTTTCGGTTCGGGTTCAGTTCGATTCCGTTCAGGTTCGGGTACCCGAAATTTATCTCAATTCTCAAAAAAAACTTTAAAAAATTGTTTAATTTAAATATAATTTGTTAAATTTTGCAAAAATTATTTGATTTTGACAAAAATTATTTGATTTGATTTTGACAAATATAACTAAAGATTTTTAAATATTTCGATTATTTTGGTTATTTCAATCTAAACATAACTAATATATTCGGTTTATAATTGTAATTTTGAGTATTTTGGTTATTTCAAAACTAAAGGTACATAATATTTTTAGATATATAATTGTATTTCGTATATTTCGGGTACCCATTCAGGTTTCGGGTTCAATTCTGGTTCGGTTCGGGTACCCCAAAATATTTTATAAGAGGAACCATTCGGGTTTTTATAATTATTCGGTTCAGTTCGGTACCTTCTAATTCGGTTCGGTTCTGATTCCGTTTTTCGGTTCCGAGTATTTTGCCCAAGCCTAACAGAAATAGTTGATATCCTTTACAAAATTTTAACTATATGACGAGATTTGATTCATTTTTAAAAATCAGTTATTTCACTTATTTTATTTGGAATTGCATTGGATCGGTAATATGGATTGAATACTCTCAAAAGTTAATGTTGGATATCTAGAAAAACATTTGAAAGTTTACATAAAACTTAATATTAATTTTTTTGTTTTAAACGTTTGATGTGCAAACATCTTGGTTCGTGTATTGAGTCAAATGTACAAATGGTGAGGTTGTAATTTCAATATGATTTTGGTTTTGATTTGCAGCATTAGGTGGATTCTGTGTGAGACAATTAGACACGTTCACTTCATATGTTACCGATTGGATAGCATATGAACCAACCAGTAAAAATGGACTGTTCAAATGGGTAACTGATATATGCAATTAAAAATTGAAACGAAATGGGTCATAAAATAGCTCACACAAGTCACAACCTTATGTGTGATAAACAATGTGTCATATCTGATATATCTAGTTTTATCAACTCATTTATTGATTAGATAACGTTAACATTAAATTAATATTTAGGAGTATTTTTTTAATATGATATCATTTAGATTATCGAAAAGATGAAATTTTGTCAACCATTGTTTTTTTTTTGAATATTTTAGTAATTTACAATTTTGATTAAATAGTTATCTTTTCTCTAAACTTAATACATATATAAGCTAAGAAAAGTTTTAGAAAAGAATGAAGATAGATGGAAAACAGAAATGATTTTTAAGGCGTGATTGGGAAAATGGATAAGAAAAGAGTAGCTGAAAGCAGTTGGAGCGGAAGCTGTGAGCTGGAGCGGAGGTCGGGAGCTGGGAGCTAGAATTAGGAGCTGCAACTAGAGTTGGGAGCTCAGAGTGGAGACTTAAAATAAACTTTATAATTAAATAAAATTGAAACTAATTTATTTAAAATTAAAATACTAACTAAAAATAAAAAAATTATCGCATTTTTTTTACCTCAACAGATGGTTGTTGTGGAGAAGCTTGTGTTTGATTTGCCATTCTATCACCACCTGCAAACAAAAAAATAAAATTAAAATCTTACATGCATGAACAAAACCAACTACAACAATTCTACGGGAGCTAGCATGAATTATAAATATTATATTAACAATGAACAGGTCAACGAACAAAAAAAATTAACAAAAAAGAAACTAAAATTACCAATGCAAATGCTGTAACTTAGAAAAAATTGAATGAAGATTATTAGAGTTGAGGTTTGGTATTTATTTATAGAGAATTAAAAAAAAAATTGATGTTAAATTTTTGAAAAAAAATCTAAATTAAGATATTATTATAGATTTTGTGTGTGGATATATGATCTTCCTCGAATATATATTTGTTCACAATAAGATATTATGTTAAAAAAAAAAACCATTAAAATTCTTAACGCACACAAACTCTATATTATTATTATCTAGCGTTATAAAATTACAGTTACTTATTATATGGATACACGTGTGAAAGATAAAAAAACAATTGATGATGGGGTTGAAACGGTGCTGAAATGACGCAACCGATATCTAGACGTGATACCAATCACGCTTTATAAGCGTTTCAATAAATCTCTAACATTGAAACGCAGCGTTTCAGTAAAACGAGAAAAATCAAAAACTTGGTGTGACCGTGATGATGACTTGTTCCTTCCTCTTCTCCGCTGTATAACTCCGCTCCCCTCTTCTTCTTCTCCATCGGAGAGCTAGCTATATCAATCCCAACCGAAAATCGTGAGTTTCTTTGAATTGATTTCAATTTTTGTTGGGTTTATAAGTCAGAATCATGTTAGGGTTTTGTCCGATTTTAAGAATTGAGTTCGAATTTAGGGTTGAGATTGATGGATTGGTGTAGAACCGAATGACTGAACTGATGATTTGATTTAGCTTGGATAGATTTAGATTTTCTGCGTTGTTTTTGTTGTTGTCGTGATATCTTTCAAGCGCCATCTTGATTTCCTGGGACAATCACGGATAATTGCTTTGAAATTTTGAGGTCATTTGTTCTTTCCTCATCTGAATCTTGAGATTCTCTCTGTGGTTAGGTTTTGGTTGATACTTTTAACGGCTTGATCAGGAAGAGAGAAGTAAACGAGATGTCAAACCATCCGAAGATCACGTGTGTATCTTCGGCACATCAGAATCTGGTGGAGAAGCTAATGGAACTCCAGGAGAGGTTCTGCCATCTTCAGGCTGCCAGGAAAGAAGGGCGGCTTAGTGATCATGCGATTTTGGAAGCCCAAATCTCTCAGAATCTCCGTGAGTGGCAAGCAGAACTCAGTGCTCCTTCTCCAGAATCTTCTCTTCTGGTTCGTACACCATTACCAAAAACTTTAAACACTCGCTGGTGATGTCGTAGTGGCTCAAGCTTGGCTGCTTTCCCTATGCCTTGAGACCAACTTGCAGGAGTAGCTTCGTTGGATGAGAAATGTTGTCTTTGATTTTGTGGTGATTTAGCTTTTTTTTTTTCTTTTTTTTTCTAATAACATGTGCAGGGTGGAAGTATTAGCCAGTTCTCTGAGGAGATAGCCCGTCTGTTGAAACTAAACGACGAGGAGGATGATGCAACTAGTTCGTTGAAGGAACACGCTGCACCAAAGCCCGGGGGTTTTGCTCAAAGCTTGTGCCCTCCAGAACACTTGGAATGGACAGCTGAGCCTTTTATTCAATGTCCTTTCAACGTAAATTTCTCCAGTGGTTTTGAGGTTAGCTAGCTACTGTGTTAGCCCGGTTGCAACATTCATTTGGGTACTACAAGATTGATAGTGACTATGACAGTCTCTGATATAAGGATGTTTCCAAATTATCTTCTATAATTTTGTTGCTTAAAACATATTTTGCATTAATGTCCAGATCCTCCTCACTTGTCTCTTTGTTTTCTGTTGTTGGTTCAATGCTTCTAAAAATTTGTAACACCAATGATTCCATTTTCTATTTGATCTTTTCATTCTTCTCTTAGTTTTATTTTTTATGAAATTTCTTACAGTTCATCTTTTCTATCTCAGGATGCTGTTAATAACACCGAAACACATGACCAGCAACTCCATTTTGCATTTCAAGAGTTTGATCCAAGCATAAACACTGCTCCTGATTTCCATGACCAAAAACTCGGCAACTTGGATATAACTTCTCAGCTGGATTACCATCTCTCAGAAGTGCGCCAGGAATTTAACAACAGCCCTTCCGTTAAGCTTGATGTTTCTGGCGAGTTTGAAAGTTATGCTGAATTTAATACTCCATCAAGTGTCCGTGTGCCTCCTTCTGCCTTTTTGGGACCAAAGTGTGCACTATGGGATTGCACAAGGCCTGCTCACGGCTCTGACTGGTACCTGGACTACTGCAGTGACTATCATGGGAATCTAGCTCTTAATGAAGATTCGCCTGGCACAGCACCTGTTTTAAGACCGGGGGGCATTAGTTTGAAAGATAATCTATTGATTGATGCTCTTCGTGCAAAGACTTTGGGTAAGAATGTTGGCATCCCAGTGTGTGAAGGAGCTGTTAACACAAAATGCCCATGGAACGCAGCAGGTGAGGGCATATACACATTGGCCCTTTAGAGCCTAGTTTTGCTTCTCTTCATTTATTAAATTTCGGCATTTCATCGTCTCTTTGAAAAGAAAAACCAAATGTGAGTTTTACTTGTTATTTTCGCCTGACCACCCTTTTCTTAAATATATATACTTGCAGAGCTATTTCATCTTGAACTGGTTGAGGGTGAAACGATTAGAGAATGGCTCTTCTTCGACAAACCTAGAAGAGCATATGATAGTGGAAACCGAAAGCAAAGATCACTTCCAGATTACAGCGGACGAGGCTGGCATGAATCAAGAAAACAACTGATGAAAGAACAAGAAGGCCAGAAGAGATCCTACTATATGGATCCACAACCTCCTGGTCCCTATGAGTGGCATCTCTTTGAATACCAGATCAATGAATCTGATGGATGTGCCTTATATCGACTAGAACTCAAGTTAACAAATGGAAAGAAGAGTCCTAAGGGAAAGGTTGCAAAAGACCCTCTAGCTGATCTGCAGAAGAAGATGGAGAAGATGGGACAGTTGACACCTGAGGTGGCTTCAGACAAACCCTCTCCTCCAACCAAAGGTCGTACAAAGGCTACCAAAGGGGCTAAGTTAGCAACTAGCAATCTAACTCAAGACACTACGACCCCTGCAACAATAGCTCCAACTTATGTCTCAAACAATCATACAAACGAGCCATCATCACATCAGTGATGGTTTCAGTCTCTGTTTTTACGTGACTACTATGTGATGAGATAAGATCATCATAGTTAACCTCTTTGATGGTTGGTGTTAATAGGGAGGTGTCTGATCTTTGCCCCCTTTTTTCTTGAGAATCTGAGATGGGTTGTAAATTCTTTTAGCTTCGTTTTTTATTCCTCTAAAACCATTAGGATTTTCTCAAAAAAGTTTGTTATTTCTTCTGTCATGTTTCAGTATTCCAAAGTTCAGATGAACTCAAAAGTTTCAAATCGAAAATGTCACCTCTCAACCCGAGCAAAACTTTCTTCCTGGTAATTTCACGCAAGCTGTGAATTGGTCGGAACCAAGGGAAGACATTCATGGGTAGTGTAACCCAACATAAAAATTTAAAGCCCAAAGCCCACTTATCAACAGTTCGGCGAGTCTGATTTAAAAACGGCATCGTTTCAACCAGATGCTGGTCAACCAACGGGTCAACGGATGTTTTTAGTGACGAACCCAACAAAACTGGGAAACGGAAAACAGCAAACATGTCGAGAAACAAGTTTACGCTGCTGCACTGCGTGTCGTATTTTTTACTCGCCGTCGTCTCCGTCACGTCGACCTCTACCCTCGTCGGTGTTCATCCATTAGGTTCGATTTTTCATATGACAAATTTGGATATTTTGTTTTTGATCTCTCATTCTTGTTATGTTCTACTTAAGCAGATGAAAAATACTTCGACTCGGATGTTATCAGATGCAAAGATGGTTCCAAATCATTCCCTAGAGACCGTCTCAACGACGACTTCTGCGATTGTCTCGACGGCACCGATGAGCCTGGTACTCACTTCCGTTCACCTTTGCTTCAACCTAATTTTACGAAATTTAGCAACTTTTTAGAATCCAGAGAGCTGAGATTTTTGCCCAGATAAGATTTTGTGAAATGGGGTAAAAATAAAATTGATCGGATCATATTATTCTGTTTGCATCATGTTTTTACTTCAGGAACTTCGGCATGTCCAAATGGAAAATTTTACTGTAGGAACATAGGAAGTTCTCCAAAGTTTGTTTACTCTTCTCGTGTGAACGATCGAATCTGTGGTCAGTAACATCTTCTGAATCTTATGCTAAATGATTTTCTTTTAAACTCTCTTGGTGAATGATCTTCTCCGGAACACCGATTGACATTATCTTTCTCAGATTGCTGCGATGGAAGCGACGAGTACGAAAGTAGCATTCGTTGTCCCAACACATGTATAATGGGTGGTAACGTTAACTATATCTACAAACCTAGAACCGACCGTAAATCAATTGATAGGCAACTAGGTTCAACAACAGATCCAAAGGGATCGAAAACCACAGCGAATCTTCAGGATATGGTCAAGAATCTCCAAGGTTCTGCAACTCCTTTTGCCAAAGCTAATTTGTTATGTTTGATAATCGGATTGTCGAGCAAACCAAAACAAAAAATGTTGTTTATCTGCAGGTATGAAGCTTGTCTTTGCCCTTCAGCTAGTTTTGATCGGTTTCTTGGTGATTTTATGGATGCTTAGGCGTCGTGCTCGGTGTAAGAGAAGACGCTGTCCCAATAGATCAGCTAACTAACTCTAGGGAACTCTGTGATTTTATATATATATAGTTTCTTGGATTTTTGACGCAATTTCAATCATTGTGTTGCTTTAAGGATTGCCTTCGGTCAAGAAAATCTATATATATAAAAGAGAATAGCCTCTCTCTTCTTTAGAAATTATGGACATATTTCAAAAAAACAAATTCCAGCTAAATCATCTAAAATATATTAGATTTTGCTTTAGATATCATTATTATTTATAAACTACAAAACCAAAGAACAAAAAAATACAGTAATGTTGTGATCGTGACACGTGTTATGTATTTAAAACTCTCCTCCGATTTAACAATATACAGAGCTAACAATGAATAAACACCGAACTACAAGAGGTCATACGTGTGAGTCTGACTTGCCATATTTTTGATCGTGTAAATCGATCAGATTTTAATACATATAAAAAGATTTAATTAGAAATATTAACAATAAAAATAGAAATTAGATTTTGACATATAATATTAACAATAAAAAGAGAAATTAGATTCTGACACAACGTGTGCGTGACACGTAGAATTTTTATAACTCATTAAATTGTGACATGTTTCATCGTCAATTTAGATTGTGACATGTGTCAATCTAATAATATAAACTTTCCATTCTTAATTATATACTTCAAAAAAGGAAAAAAATGAAATATGTTTTTTCTAAATGGAAATTACTTGATAGAAAAAGTAAAGCAAGTAAAAAACAGAAATTACCATGTAATGGAAATTATGTTTTTGGAACTTTATCATTTATTTAGAGTGATTGTTTATAAAATTTATGGATCATATAGATTAATTTCTAATTTCTTAATTGTGAATTATAAATTGTAATTTGTGAATAACTTAAGGGAATTTTAATTTAGAATTTAATTATATGGAGCATACTAACTTGGGTTAGAATTTGATTTTGAGTTTAATTTTCAATTGGAGCAGGATGAGAGATTCGAGGTACAAAAGGAGATGTACATAGGGCAGCAATACAGTCTGATTTGCACTTGCTCGTCTTCATCTCATGAGAACAGTCGTGATTTCAAAATTCTGAACATTCACAGCAGAATCTGTTTTTAGCTTCGTAATTTTACGAATCCATCTTTCAGATCTGGAAGGGATTCGTCCAGAAGGTGTTTAGAACGCATCGAATTGGGTTTGGACTTTGTAATGTTATGACAATTCGGCTTACTATAAGAAGAAGTTGAAGGACAAGGCAGAAGCATCTGCAAAGTTGAAGGACAATGAGAAACAAAACGGCACCCAGTTGAAAGCTGAAAACCTTGAAGAAGCATCAGGTACGGAATGTTGGATGTGTAGAAATTGGTGTTGATGTTATTTTATTTTGAATTAATGTCTGTTTTTGAAGAAACATATGTCGAAAATCTTTTGGGAACAATTGATGGAGCTGGAAGAGCTGGAAATGAGCACCGATGAAGAATTAGATGAGGAAGCCTTGTCTACACTTGACGAACCTCCAAAACTGGGAGACAGCACCCACTTGTAGGCTGAAAAATTTGAAGAATCATCAGGTATGTGTAGACACTGATGTTGGTTTTATCATATATTCTTCTTGTCTGTTTTTGAAGAAACTGATGTGTAAATTTAAGACCAAAAAGTGATACTATTGTCCATTTAGTATTTAATCGACTTTAGCCACTTTTGGACTAAAATACTCTTTATAAAATGTAAAAAATGCAAAATAAATATTTATAAATACTTTAAAAATATCAAAAATACATATAAAAAAAGAAAAATATATTGGATAATTCGTTTTAGGAAAAACGAATATTTAAAAAAAAAAAAATTTAAATGCTATGTATCATAATTCATGATATATTCGTTTGGAAGAGTTGAATCAATCCATAATTTTCTTCACTCTTCACATTCACAACATGGGTATTGGGCTTTACCCCGAATCAAATTAGGCTTTACTGATCACTCAGAAAAAACAGCTCGGAATCTGATGGAGATTTGTGATAGTAAAGATTTTGATTGTAGGAGCCAAGTCTGGCCTCTACTGTCTGTCTCAGGAACAGTATGAAAGACATGAAAATATCTTTGTATCCATCAACGGAAGCTACACTTGTTGCAAATTTGAATCGCATTACTAACCTTTAGTTTAAGGAAAAGAGATTTGCATAGGAGTTTAAGGACTTAAATCAAAATCATCTTCTTTTTGTTTGATTAACTAAAAAAAAAAAAAAAAGCAAGAACCTAAAAAAAAACATAATTTAATTAAGCTTGCGTTCCTGGAATGGGGACAAAACTGGGGATGTAGGTGAGGTGAGAAGGCCAAAGATCAACCATAGAATCTATTGGAATCTTGTTGAACACATCTCCCTTTACAATGTAGATGCAAGCACGTCCAGCTTCATCACAAGTACACACATATAGCGTCTTATCATCAACGAAGTAACTTGGCTGAGAGTCAAGACATTTGTGTTGTAACCTAGGGAAGTTGGGTATTGACACTGTCATGAAATTTATCCACACCACAGCCTCTCCGTTGTCGTCAATCTTTTGCCTTGTCACTAGAATCTCAATCTTCCTGGTCAAATAAGATTGCCTTAACACCGAAAGGCGATCTCCCCTGAAAACCGCGAGGACTTGAGTATAGCCGAAATCTTCCTCATTTGCAGTAGGTAGAAGACAATAGGTCTTGAACATCTCCTTTGAAAAATCAAAGCTTCGCATGAAATATTCACCAGTCGCTGAAAGATAAGAGATCCAATACAAATTTCCACTCAAGGAAACAATAGTATCTAACTGTGGCAGTGGCACACGCCAATCTTCTTGGCAAGGAGCGATAATAATAGACTTCCACGCATCAGATTTGCACTCGTAGATGATAACTTTTGGGTAGAGTTTGCCGGTAGCATCGAAACAAAAATAAACCCCAAGGATCTTGTAACCCGTTTGGGGTCTAGTGTTATCGTACCCTACGCCACAAAATATGAATTCGTGATTCTCTACCAATCTCTTCCGTCCTAAGCAGGGATTCCAAACCGCAAACCCTTTCTTCCAAATGCCACATAACAAGAACCCATCGCAATGAACTAAGCTGCGAGATGGAATGTCTGAAGTTATATCACGCACCTCTACATGGTCGTCGTCGAGATTGATGCCTACCGAACAAATCTGGGAACTGGTTCGTAAGATGAATTGAAGCAAAGTACTTCTTCAAGAAACTCTTGTCTTCCCAAATAGCAGTCCACGTCTTACATACGGCTCTGAATCGAGCAAGAGATTTCGTTGGCAATCGCCAAAGTATCTCTCCGACCAAGTCCGATGGTAAGCTTCTCCGTCGGCGCCATTTTCAAACATTATTCTCGCGGATACCCTTATTTTTAAGAGGACTACTATTCGGTTTGGGCCTGTGAATGACCAAAAGCCCATTAACCACGTATCTCTCGGGCTTGCTCATCGGAAACCCTAAACGAATAGTTTTGGCCTTTTTTGGGCACAGGTCGCTTAAGAGTTGGAACACAAACATAAACCGTGTCGCAAGGACGTTGTATATAATTTTGGCGCAATACACCTCAATCGCAAGCATGATTGAAGAAGTTCAAATAAACCGGAAGAGTTGAGAAAGTATCTGTATATTACATAGAACAAAGGAAAGTACAACTTTATGATTTGCCAAAACAATGACAATATGATGAGATATATATGGAAGCTATTCCAATAACAACGAAGAAAGACTCTTGAGCTCTCTGGTTTTGCTTCCTTTTTTTCTACTTTATTTGATCGGATTCTGTGATGCTCAAAATGTATATTTCGTTGTAAAATATGTATATCTCGTTGTAAAATAATTCACCAACTTTATAATTTCGAAAAATAAATACAGATGAATTGATGATACGCACCAAGCATAAAAACAGAGTCATAAATAAATCTAGTTAAAAATGAAAGCTTAAAACCCTAGAGGAGTCTTGAAACAGGACAGGTGACAGTGCCTAACTCGTCGGTAACAATTGTAGAGCTGCAAACCTATTTTCTGCATTGATGGTTTTGTCTATTTCGATCGTACCACAGCTCACACCATCAATGCAGTTTCGTACTCTGCTTTTGTCTGTTGTAGCAGGTGAAAGTTGCACGAGATTTGTCTTGGATAATCTTCTTTCTGTTGTGGGCTTATTGTCATCCTGGCCCAACGCTTTGTTTAATGTCCGAGCTACTTTGGGCTTCCATACCGGTAAGCCCAATTGCTGATTTACAGAGATTGTAGGAGACACTCATTCAGATGGAAGATTTGTTGTAGTTGCTTCAATACATACCACGTTTGATCTGAGTTGATTAGCAAGGAAGCGATGTGCAAACTTTGACATTCTCATTCTGTAAACGACTAATTTTCCATCTGAAGGAAGGTTTGCAAAAACGCGGGTCTTATTCAATCTCAATTGGATCGAGTAATCGTAAGTTGCACCTCTGAGGACCGCCGTGAAAAGCTTTCTCGATACAGAAACAAGAAGAGCAGACAGAATTTTGGCCGTAACATCAAGGTAAAGACCTGAAAGAGATATTTATCTCAATTCCGTTTTGTTGGAAACTGAGTTCTGGGTTGTTTTCGGTATGGTTGCGGGTCAACCGAGGATCCGAGGAAGGTTTGCAAAAACAGAGGAGGTGCAGAAATGAGGAATATTAGTTAGGTCCTAAAGATGAGCAAGAAGAGTAGTTTGATGCAGTGTTCAAAATAAGCCCACCCACGTCTCGTTTTTGTATATAAGGGTTTGTCTGAATACGCTCAAGGAGTAAGGTTTAGGAGGAAGAAAGAAAAACGTTGTAGTAGATCTTTTGAAGCTCTGTCTCTAAAAATCTAAATATATAAAAAGCTGTTTGATGTTCCTTTGTATGGTTTGACCATATATATTATACATTTGTACTTGTTAGTTTTGTAGAAGCTGACATAAGCAACTTTGATGAATGATAATGTAAACGTACATAGAGATAACATCTTGAAAATATGAAAATGAGATTTCAGGGCAAACTTTGACATTCTCATTCTGTAAACGACTAATATCCCGGTTCATAGTTCATCCATTACCGTTAACAGTTTTGATCTAATAGACTAATACAGAGTAAGACTCGTGATCATAGAGGATCATCATAGCCATGACACGTAGACTGTGGATTCCACCACAACAATTTGAGCACAGAAAATGTTTCCTATACACATCCTAAACAATATTTTTTGTATGCTAAAAGTTGTTTATGATATTCAACACTCCAGGCCTTCACACAGGAGCGGAGGCACATGAAGGGTAGGGGGTCAATTGACCCCTATAAATTTTAATTTTTTAGTATAATTTTTTGAAATTTTGTTTAATTGACCCCATTGAAATATTTTTACTGACCCCCATAAATCTAATCCAAACATAAATCCACGTTACACCAATTAAAAATATTTATTTGAAACCTTTAAATCTAACCCAAATTAGCAATCTAGACCACAAAAAATGGGCTCATAACTAAAATAATAAAAAACAGTATATCACTTATATAAGTTATATAACCGATAATCATTTATTGAGTGCGTCTTCTTTAGAATTTGACTTTCTCCCTTTGTATAATTTTCTATAAATTGTTTTTATGTTTTTTCAGATATACGTACATAACTAGTACAAGTTAATTTCTACTTTTTTTTGTTATAAGTTAATTTCTACTTTTTTGTTGTTACAAGATAATTTCTACTTAACATGCATAATGGATAAGATAATAATCTATAGAGAAGTTGCTATACAATATATACGTAAAATTTTAAATTAAATGAAGAATTATAATTGTAATATTTTAACTACAAGCTACTTTTAAAACATGCCAACAAAATACAAAAAAAAAAATCTTTAATAATTTTTAAAGTTTATGATATAAGAAAAAATGTTCAAAAACTATATACGATATACTTTGTAGTATTGTTTTCACATTTTTAGTGTTTTATATATTGACCCCAGTAAAAAAAATTCTAACTCCGCCACTGCCTTCACATATGTGTGAGCTACTTGCTCATCTTTGATCAAAAGAGGGAAGAGCAAGAGCAACCTCATCGGGTAAAGACTCGCGTACCGTGTTCTCCACATCATCAACTTCGGGAACCTCATCGGGTAAAGACTCGCGTACCGTGTTCTCCACATCAGCTTTGGGAACGTTATCGGAGAAAGACTCGCGTACTGTTTTCTCCACATCAGCTTCCAGCACACCCATCCTGAGCAATGTTCGCCTCAAATCTGCAACATTTGACACCTCCTCCATGAGACCATCATCCTCCTTCTCCTTTGCTTTGTTGACTTCCCCCATCCCCTTCCCCCTTCCCCTTCCCCTTCCCCTTTCCCTTTCCCTTCCCCCTTCCCTTAGGCGCCATAGCTATCTGAACGAGGCAAACTTTAAAATTGAAAAACAGAGAACCTTCAGTCTAATTGAAGAACAAGAACAAGAAGAAGAAAATACATTTTTCAAATAAAAATTAACTTGCACGTGAGTTTATACCCTTTCAACAGAACTCGCACGTTTCTATATTGACTTCAAGATTGTTTGTTGCTACAAGAAAATACATTTTTCAAATAAAAAAAAAAAAATTGTTTTCAAGTAGTATCATGCATTCGGATACTTGGGTTTCGGGTAATCCATATATAGAAAATTGGATTTCAAATTGGAACCATACAAAATTCGGTTCGATTCGGCTTGATAGCTAAAAATTATGTTCATATATATATGAAAATCGCAATTACATCCAATATACATCGATAGTTACTTAGATGAAATTTGGTTCAGTTTTGCTAAATTTGTGTTCAATCTCGACAAAACTTAGTTAAATCTGCTAAGTTTGGTGAAATTTCCATGAAAATTGGTCAACCATTAAATAAAATTTAAAACACGAAAAACCAAAAGAAAATAAGATAACTCCAAAATCATAATCACCTAGCCAATTCTCAAAATATAAAGTACATAGAGACAGTAACTGTGGAAGTGATTTTTGTTATGGGTTGAATCGCTCCAAAAAAAAAACCAGAGCATAGCTAAGAACACCGAAGGAACAAAGTGAATATGTTAAACCATAGTATTACATACAGTTTTGCTCCTAATCAGTAATGTACCAGTAGAAAATTATGTAGGGGGCAAAAAGATAGAAAGGAATCCACTTGCATCAATTTTAATGATCTAAAATAAAGCGGAACCAAATAAATAATAGTAGGACTACTAAACAAGGAACTACTACTAACGAGGTATCCAAATGTAACTGACTAGGATTTAATCCGCGCTATAATATAGCGCGGAGTAATTTTTTTTATAGAAATTATTTTGAAATTTAAGAAAATTGTTTTTATCTGAATTTTACAATATATCTAACTAATAATTATTGATTATAGATAAAAATGTCAATTTGTAATAATATATCTATTTAACCCGTTTTGCAGTGAACTAAAATATTATTCGGGCTAACCCGCAAAAACTTATAATCTTAAAGACATAACTCTAATATGCATCGTTAAATGACTCTAGTTTTTGTGGTTAGTCTACGAACTCTTAAAAAAATATAGTTTTCTTGTGTCTAATTTTTTATAAAATTAGTAAAATATTTTTCAACTTTTGTTTTGATATATATTCAAATAAAATATTATAAATTGTAGTGAAAATATAGCAATATTTTGAATATATATGAATTGATTATTATTTTAAAATATATAGTATTAAAAATAATTAAGAAATGAAATAATAAATAACTTCTTTAATGCAAAATATATACTTTCCATATTCTAATCAATAATTTAAAAAGATTATTATATATTTTCCTATTTCAATTATTCTTTATTATTTATAATGGTATATCATGTAATAACTTACAAAACAAAATTTATTTTTAAAATTTGTTTCTTAAATAATATTATAGAGATTATAACTAGAGTGGTAAACACAACCATATAATTATTCTTCTTTGTTTTTTTTCTCGGAAAAATTAAGGTCCCATCTTTTTGTTTTCGTGTGAGAAAACTAAATTCACTTAGAAAATGTGAATGTGTGAGGCGTTGATATTAGTGTTTGACTTTTTATGTCAATGCAAAACAAAAAAAAAACTAAACGATAAATTTTCGTAAGTGAATTTTTTCTTCTTTATACTTACACATTTATTTTTATACACTCTCTTTTCTATATATAAAATAAATCTCATTTATATAATTTAAAAATCTTAAATACCCAAACTGGTAATCGGATACCTTGGTACCCTTATCCATAAAATAATTTTTCATTACTTATGAGTATTTTTAATTACCCTTATCCGATAAATCTGAATAATTCGGGTTGAATACTGGAAAGGTCGGATACCAGATCCAAAATGCTCAGGCACATTGATATATGTCACGCTCACGAACGCTTTCTTTGTTAAAGTATTTGGAATGGATCATTACTATTAACTTTTAAAAAAAAATTGTAACCCTTAAAAATTCTCTAAAGCAAAGGAAAAATATTTTTTTTTTTATAAGAAAGAATAAGTTTGGAAGTCCAGAAACTAAATATGTTTTTCAGCTCCATTTGAACCAAACTTATTAGTGATTTCTAATTAATAATGACAAGTGACAATAACAAAACAAAAAAAACCAAAACTGGATTGGGATTTGGAAATTTGGAATAAGGCCCACCTTTTTCTATTATGTTTAAATCTCTCTTAGAATTCAATGGAGGTGACAATATAAACTGGACTAAAAATATTAAACCAAAACTAAACCGGCATTTATTTTTATTTTAAAAGCTAAACACAAGTAAGAATATAACTGAAGTTTTACTGAATCAAAGGTCAAACTAAAAAAAAAATCGATGATGTTAGTAAATTAGTCCGGACCGAGAGAGAGAAAATACTTATGGGCTATAGTACAACACAAAATTGAAGTCGAAGGCCCATTATATAAAATTAGGAAAATACACACAAAAATAGATCAAAAGCAGGGATGTTAGCCTATTCCCACATGAACTATCCGTCTACTGATTATTCATATACGAGGTATAAAGCAATGCCAAAACCATCATAAATTATCTTTTATTTTGAATTTACTACAAGAATTTTTGAGAAGTGGTCAATTGCATCAAAACCGTAAACGGAGTCAGTTTTTCGTTAACGATTTCCGACGTTGCTGACATGTGGCATAGCGGTTTTGTCTGGTTTAACATTAAACCGATTTTTTTTCTTTTTTAATTTCACAGACCAAACGACGTCGTTTTGGTCTTATACTCACGATTCAAACAGACCAAACGACGCCGTCTTTCAATTTGGGGGAAAATTAGATTTAGGGTTCTAAGGGGAGTCGCGATTCGATAGTAGAGAGGAAGAGAGGAAGAGGCGAGTGGAGGAAGAGACGGCTCGAATCAGGCTCGACGTGTGAGTATGGGTGATCGAGGAAGAGGGATCCCAACCCATTGTCGATGTAATATTGCTCACATCAAAAACTAATACTAACCCAGGAAAGCTTTTCCATTCTTGTCGATTTGGAGAGGAGGTAATGATTGTTGTGGTTTGTTATCATATTTTGCTTTGTCTCATCACTTCATTTCATCATGAACATCAACATTCTGGGTAATTAGATTCACCAATGAGAATGCTTAATTTTCAACCGCAATTCGTGATGTGATGAACTGTTAAAGGGTTATAATATTCTATAAATTTGTATATTGTAGAATAATCGATATCATTTGTTCAAATGGACGGATGAAGCAATGTTTGAAGAGATTGAGGATATGGTACCAAAAATTGATGATATTGAAAGAGTTTCATTGACCGTAGAGAAGAGTTTACAAGTTTGGGAATCAGAGATTGAAAATCTTACAATGGAGACTCGGACTTGTGAAGCTGTTGTAGGCGGTTTTGAGAAGGAGCTACGGGGTTTTGAAAAGGACATACAAGATTGCAAAATGGAGCTAAGAATTTTAAAGAACATGGTTGTGTGTGTTGTGGTGATGTTTTTTTGTACCAGTTTGTGATGTAGCTTGTTTGTTGAACTAGAATATTGTGTGTTGTGATCAAATTTAGTCGTTTGTAATGTTTGAGTCATTTTAATGTCTTTTGTTAAGGAGTGAGTGTCTTTTTGCATAAGCTAAAACGAAATCAAATAATTGAACATTAATGCAGCTAAAACGAGAATTGCATAAACCTGAGCAATACATCCATTAACCATGAACCTGAGTCAATACATCCATAATACATCTGAGAGTCACGTGTAAATCCAAAACAATAATACATCCATGAACCTGAGTCAATACATCACGTGTAAATCCAAAATACATCCTTCACGTGTAAATCCAAAAAATCCTACAACTGAAACTCCTAATTATCCGAGAGTCCATTCCCACTTTTAACCCCTGAAAAACAATAATAAACATAAACCTGAATCAAAACCTAAATAAAAACCAGCATCTGAAACCTAAATAAAAACCAGCATCTAAGCAGACTGAAATTTTAAACAGAGGCTTACTCTAAGATTAGTCTAACACTTGGCTTTACATTGGTTGACTTGATCCCTCACCAAATTCAGATCGATTTTCTGTGACCTTCTTCTTTTTTGGTTGTCGATGAAGAGCAATTACAATATTCTGACACTTTCTTATGTTATGTCAACTCTCACCACATCTTCCACAATTTATGATTCTTCTTTCTCTTGAAAGTTTAGTAGGCGATTCATGCCTCTCCTTTGTCTTTTTCTTACTTGGAGACTCATTCTTCCCTTTGATCCGTTTATGAATTTTCTTTCTTCCCTTTTTTGTTGGTTCTTCTACTGTTGGTGCTGGCACAATAACAGTCTCATCTCATGACCTGCAGGAAATACCGTACAGTGCAAGATCTTTTTCTGCTCCTCATCCACTATATCCATTGCTTTTGGACTAAACTTGCCTATGTGTTTCATTGCTTTAAGTCTTCTTGCTTATATGCGCAGCATTGCTCTTCTGCGTATTGTCTCTAACATTTCAACAAGCGGCATACTTCTTGCAGGGTCAATGGCCGCGTTAAAAGTCTATGAGATGTTGTTGCTTACATCAGCCGAAGAAGCTCATCTCTCTCAAACTCAGCATGCTCATCTCTCTCAATAGCATCAGGCTCCTCTCTCTCTCAATCTCAGCAGGTGACTCATCTCTCTCAATCGCATCAGGCTCCAAAAATATATCAATTACGTTGGTCCACATTGCAGCTTCACACATCTTCTTAAAGTTGTGGTCACCATTACACAGCAATTTCCGGTCCTCTACTTCGTCAAAAGGGACCTTATACCATACTCTCTGACCATACAAACTCACCGGTATCTTATTCATTAGCTCTGTAAACAACCCGGATGGACGAGCTTCAATATTCCGATAACCAGCACCAATGTAGAGAAGTTTCCCTTCAACCATCTCAAATTTCCCACCATAGTAACAACAGAAATTAATCGGTATGTCTACTTCATCACTGCAAAAAGTAGCAAGTTAACTCTGGAAACAACCCAGATCGACCTCATGTCTACTAAAAACTAAGAATTTCATATAAATCAAACTTGACTTACCTCATTTTCCAACTCGGGAAACACAATTCCAACCCACTGAAATACCTCTGCGAACTTGGGAAACATAATTCTTCGTGTTAATCGATTTGATTCAACATCCACACGTCGAGCCTGATTCGAGCCGCCTCTTCCTCCACTCACCTCTTCCTCTCTTCCTCTCTTCCTCTCTACTCTCGAATCGCTACTCCCTTTAGAACCCTAAATTTAATTTTCCCCTAAATTGAAAGACGACGTCGTTTGGTCTGTTTGAATCGTGAGTATAAGACCAAAACGACGTCGTTTGGTCTGTGAAATTAAAAAGAAAAAAAAATCCGGTTTAATGTCAAACCAGACCAAACCGCTATGCCACATGTCAGCCACGTCAGAAACCCGTTAACGGAAAACTGACTCCGTTTACGGTTTTGATGAAATTGACCACTTCTCAAAAATTCATGTAGTAAATTCAAAATAAAAGATAGTTTATGATGGTTTTGGTATTTCTCTATACCTTGTATATAAATAATCAGGAGACGGATAGTTCATATGGGAATAGGCTAAAATCCCATCAAAAGCGGCATTATTTTGTCCATTTTCGAGAATATGAGATGGAAAAGACTGATTTTGCCCATTTTTCGAGAACATGAGATGGGTTTAAAATTCCTTTTTCTCCTCTAGAACAGTTAGAATTTTGTCAAAAAAGTTGTGTAATTCTCTTGTAAGTTCTAATTTAAAATCTTCATTTTTTTTTGTCAACATTTAAAATCTTCATTTACACTGCAAATTTTGTGCTCAAATTCCCATCAGTAAAATTCAGGAGTAGATAGTTTCTTTTCTTTTTGTTATGACGATTCGAAGAGTATATTATAATTACGACTCTGTAAATACCAGTTGAGAAAAGACTGTGAATTAATCACTAAAGAGGATTAATTTTGATCATAAGTAACATAGATACTTATGAAAGATTGTAATTTTGATTAGAAACAAAAACGCCCATTTACTATCCCTACTTACTTTTTTTGTTTAACTATTTCTTAAAGTTTTTTTTTAGTTTTTTAAAAACTTCAGTTTATTTTGGTTTAGTAAATAAGCATATTCTCTCTCCTACTATACTCAATGGTTAACATGTAGTACCATTTCTTTTGCGCCATTTAACTGATGAGCTTTGCAACTTTAGTTTATGTCGTTTTTACTTTGTTTGAAGTTTATGAATTTTCATCTAAACTTAGTTTTAGTTTCATTGGCGGAAACTATTGTATGCTACTATACTAACTCATGCATGTAATCATTGTATTTCATTTACGTAGGTTTATAATCTCTCGTACAAAAGTTATCAATTTACTGATATTGTTTACGACAAAATACGAAAAATATATATATCAAAACCTATTATTTTAAGCAAACTAAAAAAGAAAGAAAAAAAAGGATCACAAGGACACGTGCTTGCTTATTCCTCCTCCAAATCTCGATCTCTTACATATATATATATATATATATATATATATATATATATATTTTATTTTTTCTTCTTTTTAATCAAAGAGGAAAAAAACAAGTGGAGGAGACTTTCCAGTAAAACCGTTGAGACCTTAGAGCATCATTATTGGGAGAAACCCAAATGGGTTTCTTAACTAATATTTAATTATAAATTTGAAGTTAAGAAAATCCGTTAAGAAACTTCTATTTTTACTGTTTTATTGGTAGAACCCTATTAGGGATTCTTAAAAAAAATTAATAATTTTGTTTTATTTTAAATAGAGTTTATTTTTTAATTAAACATAATTGACATAAAAACATAACATTTTAAACATAGATTTTGAAAAAAAAATGCAAAAGAACGCTCAATTTGGTTTTTTCTGATATTTTCTATGAATCGCTTCATGTTCACCCACCGAATGATTCCAATTCATTAATATGTAAAAAAAAGTTTAATATGTAAATATTCAAATTCATTATGTAAAGATTCTAATTCATTAATATGTAAAAAAAAGTTTAGAATTTTAAAGTTGAAGTTAAGAAAAATTAAAAAAAAAAGGTAAGAATTTTTTTTAAGTTAAAGTTAAGAAAAAGTTAAAAAAAAAATTTGGCAAAAAAAAAAAATCGGCGAATTAGGAGTTGACACGTGGCTAAGAATAGTGTAAGAACCCCCTTAAGAACCGGTTCTTAAAACTCTTATTTAAGAACCGGTTCTTACACTGTTCATAATTTTATTTATTTATTTATTTATTTTTTGGGTTAAGAACCCCCTTAAGATCCCCCAATAATGATGCTCTTAGAGCATGAATATTTAATCATAAATTTTAAATTAAGAATTTTTTTTAAGAACCTTTAATTTTGTATGCTCCAATGGTAGAACCCTTAACGGGGTTCTTGAAAAAAAAAATTATAATTTTGTTTTATTGTAAGTTAATTATGTTAAGCATAGGTTTTTTCTTGGTTTGTTCCTTTGGTCTTCTGTATTCAGATTAGATCTAACCAAAGAGATGATATTAGAAGATACATAGTGCAGATCTATCAACGAGTTCATGGTACAAGTACGATTGGACGATTTAATAGGTGGTATAAGACATAAGACAAGAGTATGATGAATTCATGAATGAGACACTGATCGCAACACACAAAGCAATACTAATTCGAGAGAAGATCAGAAACGTTCAATAATTATACAAAATAAGGGCAAAATGCAACATTAAAGCAACCACTCAACCTATTCGAGTCTAATGGTTCTTCATACAAAATAACAAACTAAAAAAAAAACATAAACGTATTCCATCGTCTTAAATTTTGAAATCACTAAAATTGCAGGCAAAGTTGGTGCACTAGTGGCAACTCCTTTGGCCAATAATGTCCAACAGGCCAACATGGTTACTTGGCTGAACTTCTAATCCCCAGATTTCATCTTTGTACATCACATTTGTTAAGAGTTTTGTTGGATCCCTTTAGAGTCTATGAGTCACCCTGATAACCCGCAAGAATCTTCATCACTTGTTCACGCAAGAATCATTAAACCCCTGCATAGAAAGCCATTTGATTTCATGTTAAGCGTAAACAAAGCCATTAGAATGCTGAGAGCATGAAAGTAGAGAGGTAAACTAGAGATTTCAAGTTCCTGTAGGATTCCACGAATGATTATCTTACTTGAATGGAATCGATCCATGGGAATATCTCGCTGTTCGCGTTTAAAGCACAAGTACTCAGCTAGCAAAGCCATAACAGCAAGTCCCGTTCCATTTACAACCCACCATGCCATAGAAGAAGGCCATCCTCCATACATGATGCACAAGAAGAGGTGTATGATATAGAGAGTTGCAGAGAAATCTAAGCATTTCCGTGCTCGTTCCACCACAAAAATAATGTACACAACCCTGCATAGAATAGCAAGCTTCAGGATTCTGAAAAGTAATAGAGAGAGAGAAAAAAAGACAGAGACGTAATTTGGTGCTAACTCTGTGAGTGAAGTGAAGAAGAATGAGGCAATAACACACCAAATTCTAAGACAATGAAATGCAGAACCCAAAGCCTAATCGACGAAATTCTAAGACAATGAAATGCAGAACCCAAAGAGAAGTAGGATTCGAGACTTGAAAGGAAGATCAAACATCATGGATCCGCGGAATCGCCAGAGCACGAACGCCAGAGAGAGAGAGAGAGAGAGAGAGAGAGAGAGAGAGAGAGAGAGAGAGAGAGAGAGAGAGAGAGAGAGAGAGAGAGAGAGAGAGAGAGAAATTCTAAGAGACGATGAAATGCAGAACAAGAAAATGCACCAACAAATTCTAGATTGGCAAAAAGAGAAGTAGGATTCGAGACTTGAAAGGAAGATCAAACCTCATGGATCCGCGGAATCCCCAGAGCACGAACGCCAAAGGTTTCTGGCGCTGGAGAGATCCGGATCCAGAGAGATGATTCTCGAGCACGAAAGTATCACGCATAAGGGACGGCTGATAAGAAATTCTTGTCTTCTTTCCGATAAGAAATTCGAAATAAATTGTGAAATCGAGACATGAAAGATGGTGATGAAGATGATATTAACCTTGGAGGATTTGCAGACAAGGGAGAGGAAGCGATTACAGAGGAAGCCATGTTTCTTCTTCTTCTCGTTGCGAAGGGAGAGGAAGCGAATAAAAACATGCCACCTATCACTTAAGAACCGGTTCTTAAGATCATCTCCAATAGGAGTATGATAAGGAGTTCTTAACCAAAAAAAAGATAAAAAAAAATAAAAATAATTGTGAACAGTGTAAGAATCAGTTCTTAAATAAGAACTTTTAGAACGGATTTTTATTGGGTTCTTATACTGTTCATGTCATGTGTCAACCTCTAATTCGCCATATTTTTTTTTTTGCCAAATTTTTTTTTTTGCCATATTTTCTTAACATTAACTTTAAAAAAAAATCTTAACCTTTTTTTTAAAAAATTTTTTTCATAACTTCAACTTTAAAATTCTAAACTTTTTTTTACATATTAATGAATTGAAATTTTTACATATTAATTTTTTTTTTAAGATTCTAAAATTCTAAATTTTTTCTTCCTAAAGCTTCGACAATATTTTGTACGTTTTAAATTTCATAAAATGCAATAAAATTTTGGTTTTATAAAATATAATATGTTTATAATTTAATTTACAAAATAAATTAAACTTAAGAAAATTAATTAAAAAAAAAATTTAAGAACCCCAAATGAGGTTCTACCATTAGAGGAGCCAAAACTTAAAAATTCTTAAAGAAATTTTAAACCAAAATTTATAAATAAAAAATTGGTAGGGGTTCTACCATTGGAGATGGTCTAAGTATCTAAAATAAAAAACGGTTCTTAACAAATTCTATTTTCTTTTTTTTAATTTAATCTAACTTTTTCCTAAAAAACTCTTTTAAAAAACTGCAATAATGATGTTCTTAGCCTCTCTTCTCAAGACAGATGTTTCATAGCTGTCCGATCTCAATCTCTTCCCCATGTGTGACCCTACTCAGAGATAATAAAACACTTTGATCACATCCAATTCATTATGTTTCTTTCCTCAGATTTTTACATTTATATATCTCTTGCACTCTCTCTATCTATTTATCTTCTTTTTTTTTTTTTTGGGTCTTCCTTCTCTATATATAACTACCATTTGTTAAACATAGCCATTTTGGTTACTCTTTTCCGTTTTCTCCTTTCTTCCTCTCCTCCTTCCTTAATTTTCTTTCTCTATCTTCCTATGGTTTAGGACGACGTTGATCTCATTCCACTTTTCATTTGCCTCAAATTTCGTTTTTTCTTCTTGGTTCCTTTGTTTTCATTCTAGGTTTCTGAATTGGGGTTTAACGTTAGTTTCTCTTGTAATTAATTTAGGTTTTCTTCTTCTTTTTTTCCTTCCCAAATCCTTTGTAAATTCAGATTTGTTTTCGTTGGTAGAAACTAATTTGCGATTGAGATCAATCTTCTTTTTTTTTCCTCTTGTCTTTAGAGATATATAGAAATTCTCTTCAATGGCACAACTCCCTCCTAAAATCCCCAACATGACACCACATTGGCCTGATTTCTCTTCCCAAAAGCTCTCTCCTTTCTCCACCGCACCCGCCGCCGCCGCTACAACCGCTTCAGCCATTGCCGTACAAAACCCCTCATGGGTCGACGAATTCCTCGACTTCTCAGCCACTCGCCGCGGCAACCACCGTCGCTCAATCAGCGACTCCATCGCGTTCCTCGAAGCTCCTGCCGTCGTAGGCCACGTCAGCATCGAAAGGCACCACTTCGATAGGTTCGACGACGAGCAATTCATGTCGATGTTCACCGACGACGACGACTTGTGTAATAATCTGTCCCATAGCAGCAACAACAACAACAATGTGCGGCCCACTGGCTCTTCCTCGAATACATCCACGCCGTCCGATCATAACAGCTTTAAAGACGACAACAAAGAACCACTGTCCGATCATAACACGAAAGATAATAGCAACAACAGTAACGACGAAGTCCAGAGCCAATGCAAGACGGAGCCAGAGGATGGTACGGCGTCGAATAATAATTCCGGCGATAGCTCCGGCAACCGGATTCTCGATCCCAAAAGGGTTAAGAGGTAAACAATTATTCATCATCGTCCTTACTATTGCAAACCCAAGATCATGCATGCACGTACAAATATTAACTGATATTAGATTATGGTTCACAAAATAAATAAAAAATTAATACTAATTACTGAAAATTAGCGTCTTTTTTTTAGAAAAGTTTAAAATTAGCGTCACGTCAATAATTATTTAAATTCAAATAAATTTTCGGAATGGTTCTTCAGAATATTAGCAAATCGGCAATCAGCACAGAGATCAAGGGTGAGGAAACTGCAATATATATCAGAGCTCGAACGTAGCGTCACTTCATTGCAGGTACATTTACACTTTCATAATTAAATAAGTTATGATGATAGTTAACCGTAAATCGTTGTTTTGTGAAACAAAAATGAAATTGAAGGCGGAAGTGTCAGTGCTATCGCCAAGAGTTGCGTTCTTGGATCACCAGCGTTTGCTTCTCAACGTCGACAACAGCTCTCTCAAGCAACGAATCGCTGCTTTAGCCCAAGACAAGATTTTCAAAGACGGTAAATTTTCTCTTTTCCTTTTTACTCTTTACTTTCATACACCTATTAATTCCCATAAATTTATAAATCAAACTTTAAATATTCGAAAAACTATATCTACAACGAAAATAATACAGTTTTTTTAAGAAACATTTTTCTTGCCCAAAGACCAAATTTTGAAATTGCTGACAAAGAATTGCTGACAAAACATATTTTTAAAAATAATAAATAATTTGCAGCACATCAAGAAGCATTGAAGAGGGAAATAGAGAGACTTCGACAAGTGTATCAACAACAAAGCCTCAAGAAAATTGAGAATGTAAATCATTCACCGGCGACAGGAGCCGGATCTTCGGCCGTCGACATCAAGCCGTCTGTTGAAATAGAGTAGCTCCTCAACGTCTTATAAGTCATCACAATCAACAACGTTCTCACTTTTCTTGGCAAAAGTTCTTGACAATAAAAATCTCTTTCGGCCAAGAAATGACCTTTTTTTTATTCTTATCACATTTTTTTAAAGTTGTGATGAGTTCAATTTGATGTATCTTACTTTTTATTTAATTTTCATATCGGTTTGTTTTCCTGGGGTTAATGGAAGGGAAGTCATCAATTGTTGTTTGTACAAAGAACTACTAGTTGATTTGTTGTTTTTTTTTTCTTTTCTTTCTGTGAGTGTATAAAGATAAAAGATTTGTGTACTAATTAAGATTTATTCTAAATAATTTTCTACTCTAAATTACATTTTTTCTCCCAAAAAAAAAAGTATTGTTCCCAGTTTTATTAGATAGGTTAAACAAGAACTATATATGCTGAACAAACAAAAAAGGGGAACTCTATTCGATGATTAATTCTAGTTTATAGTGATCTACAGTATGAACAAAAATTTTACAAAATGAAAACAGAAATTGTTTGAACGGCTAAAAAATTAAATATATAGCTATTAATGGTTGTTACTTGTTTCACCTTTTTCTGTCTCAACAGTTTTGTACACTAATATAGGAATATGTCACTTAACGACATAATAAAACAAGATGTTGATGGCGTCATATAGAATCTAGATGGTTAAATCATATGACATATCCACTTCTGTAAAAAGTAAGGCAAAACCTCTAAATTAAGAAAAAACAAAAAAAAAAATAGCCAAAATCAGCATAATATGCATGTACACATTAAGAGCATGCGCATCGGCAGCTTTTGTAAGGTTCATCGGTGGAAAACCTTCATTAAACAGATTATTATAATGAAGATAGATTTAGAATCGGATCCCGTTTAAGAGTTTTTGGATCCGGTCTCCATCCACGTGGCACGTTGCCATTCACTGAAATACAAAGTTTTTGTTTTTCATCGACCATTCGAACACGAAAGGTCACCGAAGAGAAGCTGTGGGCGATTTTGGAGGCGATTTTGGAGGCGATATCGCGGAGGGTCGGGTATTCGATCGAAATCGACTGTCGAAGCCATTTCTGCTCGAGATTCAGGTAAATAGCGACCATTATCTTCATTTTCATGGTTCGATTTACCATTCGAGACCGTTTTGGGGATTAGTTTAGAGTTTGCGATTATAAATTTTAGGGTTCGAATCGAGTTTTGAAAACGGTTTCGTTTCGAAATCTTTGTGGGGTTTGTTTTGGGGTTTCGATCTAGGGTTTAGGGTTCGATTTCGTATTCGATTTAGGGTTTGTGATAGATTGCTAATTGGTTTGTTTGGTTATTTTGATTTGTGTAAATTGCTAATTGGTTTTGCTTTCTCTCGCAGAATAAAAACTGATAGCCATTGTAATAAGATCTCACTGAGGAGATCAATATGAATTAATAGGCTAGGTAGCTCTTTAGTAGAAATATATGTTAACAATCTGAAAAGAACATCATAATTTAGATGTTCATTTGCTTTTGATATAGTTTTTGCCATAGCCATATATAACATTGTCTATTTTTGGTGGTTTATCTCGCAGAATCAAAACTGTTGATCCGTAAATCACACAAAAAGGGTAAAACAGTACTTTTAATCGGAATCTCGTTTATTGATCTAAGTCGGCGGTTACAACAGATTTTAAGTAAGAAAGCAAAGACAAAAGACTTGAGATCGGTAATGAGCTCTCTTGTATTCTCTGTCTCTGCGGAAGTTGTGGATGTTTTGAATGAGGCGATGGCCTCCTTATTTATAGTGTTTTTGAGGCGGTTGACAGGAGGACTTCTCCTTTTCCGAGTTCGATTAGGAAAAGGAAATCTTCCGGTTTTCTCGCCGAGATAAGGATAAATTCCTGATATCTCGATGAATCAACCGAAGAGAATATTTCCATTTCCGAGATCGGCGGGAAAGAGGAAATATTCCGGTTTCATCTGTTGTAACGGACTGGGCTTGTGCTGGGCCCAGATCGGTAGCCGAGGTGGGCTTTCAGCGAGATCCCGAGCTCGGCCCAATGTTTTCGGGCCGACTTATCCTCGATCCGAACCATCGTAAACCGGTCTTGATTGAACCGATCTCGGTTCGAACCGAGTTAAACCAGGGGGTGCTAATCCCCCCTCTAACAATTGGTCCCCCCCTCAGTTCGGCGAGGGAGTTTATGAGTTCGGCGAATTTTTGAGGAGTATTCTTTAGCTCGGTTAAAACTGAGATCGGTATGATCTGATCAGATTCTGTTTCGAGTTCGGCTTGATGATACGAACTGTACGAGTTCGGCGAACTGCTTAAGTTCGGCTTTGATGATACGAACCGTACGAGTTCGGCGAACTGCTTAAGTTCGGCTTGATGATACGAACTGTACGAGTTCGGCGAACTGCTTAAATTCGGCTTGATGATACGAACTGTACGAGTTCGGCGAACTGCTTAAATTCGGCTTTGATGATACGAACTGTATGAGTTCGGCGAACAGCTTAAGTTCGGCTTGAAAGGACGGATCCTCTTTCGAATTTAGTGAGTTTTTCTTGAGAAGAGGGCGTCGTTTCGTCTTCCCTTGTCGCAGAATTCGAAGAGGTGCGCGTCGATTCGTCTTTTCTTACTATGGAATTCGAAGAGTCGCGCGTCGATTTGTCTTCTTCGATCGCGGATTTCGAGGAATTGTCATCATTGCGTTTTCCCTTATAAATACTGTTCGGTCCTCCTTCATTTCTCACTTCTGTTTTGCTTCCGAAAAGAAAAAGGTACTTTCTCTCTCTAAACGCTCTCCCTTCTCTCTAGAATTTATTTTTCTTTCCGTTCGCCGATCATTCCTCCGCCGTGGTTTCTCCGATCTGCTTGAAGATCTTCAAACTTTCCGGGCGATCTTCAACTGTTCTTCGTTAGTTTTCAAGCTGTTCTTCACCGATTCCTTCCTTCGATCGAAATGATCTCTGAAGGTGATTCGATATCTGTTGGTGACCGATCTCCGAATCAAGACTTCCCGGACCTTAGACGTTTTATGGATGATTCTGTTTCGAGCTCGGATATGCGAGATCTACTCAGACGTAACTCGCGTCGTGGTGAAGCAAGCAGTTCCAGGGTCACGATCGAGGTTCCTCAACTTGCTGATGAGGATGAACTTGAAGAAGTCGTTGAGCCAGATGAACAGATTCGGGCAGATCGGGAATTTGCAGTTCGGCTCGCGGAGGGCGGTGATGTTGCCTGTCCGGACGATCACGTTGTATCGCCAGCGGCTCGTCAGGATGATGTTTCCAGGTCGGCTACCGGACGGGTGGTTGAAAAGCCCGCGAGTATTGGGCCGTCTCGTTCCAAGGCCGAGACGGTCCAAGTTACTTTGGAAAGATGCAATGCTCCGGATGGCATCCTTGTCAAGATCCCGAAGAAGACCGACCGCCCGTGGGACGCTCCTGACGGTTATCTTTGTGTTTACGAGGAGTATTTTAGGAGCTGTGGTCTTAAGTTCCCCATCCCGGAGCTCTTTTACAAGTATTGCAAGAGGCGGCATATTGCGACCTCCCAGTTGATGCCGGCCACGGTAATAAACCTCATGGGTCTGCTTTCTCTTGGAGAGGAGTGCGGCATACCCATCTCGGCGAAGATCTTCGAAAAATTGTTCCGGGTGAATTTGTCGAAGGCGAAACCTTGGTATTTGTCAGCCATTGCGAAGCCAGAGTGTGACCTCGTCACCGGGAATAAACCGAGCAAAGTCAACAACTGGAATGCTCGGTATTTCTACGTGAAGATCGATGAATCTTCTGTCGAGTGTCCAAACGGGAGTTACCGAACTCAATGGAGGACGCCGATTGGTAGATATTCATTTCTGATTTCTTCTAGTACCTTATTTTGCCTAAGTTATATTTCTTCGTTTCTTTTTCAGATCGTCACATACCGGGCTTCCTCATCACTACGCCGGGATTCACCTTTATCCACGCCAAGGAATTAAGTGCGGCAGGGAAAGCTCGGTGGCCAGAAGCTTACCAGGAGAAGCTTGATTTGAAGGTGAAGAGAGCCCTTAGAGGTATAAATGTCATTTTTGTAGTTCGATACCGATACCAATTTTTCAGGTGTTCATATCGCCTTTTCCTGTTACAGCAAAATCATCACGTCGTCCGAGGAAAATGAAGTTCGAGGACATACCCAATCTTTCAGCCGAGATGGAAGGCGATGATATGGATGTGGACGCTTCCATGCCCGACGACCGAACGGACCCCGAGATCACTGCTGCTGATGAACAGGTCGGTCAAGAGGAGGTTCCTGCTGGGGATCGGATTCCTTCGACCGAACGGGCAGACCCGGAGGTTTCGGCCGAAGAGACTGGCCAAAGGGACGCTTCTGCTGGGGAGCACGCTTCTCACCCGGCTGAGAAGAAGAGAAAAAGGAAGACAAAACGCGGGTCCCGGCGGGCTGCTGGTTCAACCGCTGGGGTCAGTACCGAGCACGCCGAAGGTGGCGAAGGCGACGGGGGAATTGCCGAGCCCCAACAAGCCGATGGAGATACGATTGTCCTATCGGACAGCTCTCCAGTGCCGAAGAGACGTCAGGCGTCAGGTCCTGAAGTCGATTCCTGGGATTTCGTCGAATCGTATCGGCGTTTGAGCTTCGGTCCGGACTTCCTTCCACCGGTTGACTGCCTTCGCCAATCGGAGGCTTATAAGAAGCTGGCCCAGACTACCGCCGAGGTAACTTTTCTTTTCAAGTTCGGTGTCAATTTCTTTCGATTGCTTTATTCTTAAAGTTCGTTACTTCTGCAGATGGTCGCTCAGACGAATGGGATCATCGGGCACTACGACCGTGAGCTCGGAGAATCGCGCCGCACAGCTTTCGAGGCGAGGGTTCACGCGACGGAGCTTCGCAAAGAGCTGCGCATATCCGAAGACCGAGTGGAGGCAGGTGACCGTGCGGTAGCCGAGCTGAACCGTGAAATTGCTGCCCTGAAGAGGTCCAATGCCGAGCTGGTGTTGGAAAGAGATGCTGTATCGGTGAAGCTGTTCGCGGAAACTTCGCGACTGAGGGCTGGTCGCACCCAGCAGATTTCTAGGAGGAAGGCGGTCACCGAAAAGTGCGAAGTCCGGCTCCAGAAGGTAAGGGACCACTTGTCGGCAGTTGAGCGGGCGAAGAAACCGTTCCTCGTTATCAATCAGGTTCAAGGGGTACTCGATTTCTGTGAAGGCCTCAAGAAGAAGCACGGTATTGATATCCCCTTGTCTCGTATCGATCGGCTCGAAAAGCTTAAGGCCGAAAAGATGAAGGAACATGCCGCGATTGACCTATGTGAGCTGGATGAGGCGGACTTGGTTGTCACGCCTTTCAGCGATCCGGTGCATCCAGAGGTCTCGACGTCGATGGGTAATGAAGTGCCACCGGGCCTCGACGAGTTTGGATCAAATCGGGCTTCCATGTCGGCTGATCGCGCTGATGCGATGCGGAAGCAAAACATCTGAGCCCCCCCTTTCTTTTGTAATATTTTTCTCCTGCCCGAATGGGCTTATAACTTGACCTCTTGGACCGGAGGGTTTTTAAAATCCGGTATCCGTCTTGTAACTTTGCCCGAGGGGCTTTTGAACGAATTCGATTTTTATTGATCTTCTTTTTTGAATGTTTAAGTTTTATTACTTCTCGAGTTATTCTTATGACGAATTTTGGTATATTTGAAGTCGTACTTAATACGAACTTCTCAAACTTATCGTACACAGTGGTGCCGTAAATAGTACGGTCTTAGCCGGGTGAAGAGGACAAGTTCGACTGAACCCGTTCGAGGTCGGCAATCCTTATCGTAGATCGGCTTACTGATTTTGCGGTTGTTGAGAAACCGGCTTACTGGTATTTGCGATTGTTGAGAAATCGGCTTACTAAATTTTGCGACTGTTGAGAAGTCGGCTTAGATTTGCGAGGAAGGACGTTCGGCTTGACCCTAGAGTTTAGTTTAAGAGTACGTGAACAGCTTATCTTAATATGCTCTAGGTTTTCTCAGATTGAATCCGAGTGTGCGAAACGGGCTCGGCTTATTTGGCTCGGATAACCTGAGAAGTTGGTGCGAGACTGATCTCGGCTTTGAATGTGGAAAGTGTGTTATCCATTGCACCGTGAGGATGCGTGCGAGCTAAGCTCGGCTTTATCAGGTCGTCTGGCCAGGACGTTGATATGGGAACCGTTGATGGTCCAAAATGCGAACTGTTGTAGTTCGGCAAACGTAAAGTTTGGCTTAATGATACGAACTGTTTGGAGTTCGGCAAACTCAGAGTTTGGCTTTGGAAAATACGAACTGTTTGAGTTCGGCAAACATAAAGTTTGGCTTAGGAAAATACGAACTGTACGAGTTCGGCGAACTTCTCAAGTTCGGTTTAAAAATACGAACTGTTGTAGTTCGGCAAACATAAGTTTGGCTTAGGAAGGTACGAACTGTACGAGTTCGGTAGAATGCCTTGGTAATATATTTTTATTAATGTTATAGCTGCGCCTTGTGAGGGCTGCCTACGTACCTTCGAAAGAAGGATCAAGCCATTCGTAGTTCATGTTACATTTTAGAATCGAGCGTATGTGTAGTAGCTCGGTGATATTTTTTTTTTTTTTTTTTTTTTTTTTTTTTTTTTTTTTTTTTTTTTTTTTTTTTTTTTTTTTTTTTTTTGGCGCTCGAAGGTTGGCCTAGATGTAATACCGCTTGAGGTTCATGGAATTCCACGAACGGGGAATGGGGGTTCCGTCTAGCTTCATGAGTTCGTAGACGCCAGGTTTGACTACCCTCATGACCTGATACGGTCCTTCCCAATTTGTGCCGAGCTTGCCGGCATTCTTTTCTTCGGTGCCTTCGAAGACTTTTCTTAAGACGAGGTCGCCGTCGGTGAAGTGACGTCCGCGGACCTTTTTGTTGTAGTAGCGTGCTGCCAAGTTCTGATAATTCTGAATCCGAAGTAAGGCTTGATCGCGTTGTTCCTCGAGATTGTCGAGGTTATCGAGCATGATTTCGTCGTTAAGATCAGGATTTTGTACGAGCATTGTCCGACGGATAGTCGGGATGGTGAGTTCGGCGGGGCATAGGGCTTCCACGCCATAGGCCATGTAGAAGGGGGATTGCCCCGTTGACGACCTTGGGGTCGTTCGGTAAGACCATAAGACGCCGTCGAGTTTATCTGACCATGTCCCCTTACGAGTATCCAATCGTTTCTTGAGGCCGGCTATGATCGTTTTGTTCGTTGCCTCGGCCTGACCGTTGCTCGGCGGGTATCTTGGTGTGGAAAAGCTTAGTCGAATTTTCCACTTGGCGCAGAAGTCGTTGAATAGTGTTGATATGAATTGGGGACCGTTATCGGTGATAATCTCGTACGGAATTCCGTGTCGGCAGATAATGAATTTCCAGACGAATTTCTGGACGTCAGAGGCGAGGATGACGGGATATGCCTCGGCTTCTACCCATTTGGTAAAGTAATCCGTCATGACGAGGATGAATTTTTTCTGCGAAGTGGATCGTCTGAAAGGACCGATGATGTCCATCCCCCATCGCATGAATGGATACGGAGCTGTCGAAGTGGTTAGCAGCTCGGTAGGAAGGTGTATCATTGGGCCATGCCTTTGGCATTTGTCGCACTTTGCGACGAACCTTTCGCAGTCTGCTTGCATACTTGGCCAGTAATAGCTTGCTCTCTTGATTTTCAGGGCTAGAGATCGGCCGCCGGAGTGATTGCCGCCGTCGCCTTCGTGTATTTTTGTTATGACTTCCTGAATTTCATCGCCTGAGATGCATGTGAGGAGGATTCCTGCTGCGCTCCAACGAAACAGTCCGTCTTTGATAAGTATGTAGCGGGCGGCGCGCATTTTGAGTCGTCGAGCGGCCCATCTATCGGCCGGAATTTCGCCATCGATGATGTACATTTTTATTTCCAATGTCCAATCGGCAGGAGTCTGCTCGTCGGACTGTTCGAGGTCTATTGGTTCATGGAGTCCGTCTGTCTGTTCCTCCGTTTCATCGTCTGATCGGGCCGTGTCACCGTCTTGCAACGTGTCGCTGTTGCCTTCGGCGGTGTTAGAGTGTTCGGGCTCGGTGCCTTGATCGGGCTCGACGGTTGGAGTCCGTCTTTGTCGACGTGAGACAAGTTCAGTGGCGGGATTTTCCTCGTAATCCCGTCTGCGAGTCGTGACAATGCATTGTTCTGTGCTGCCGATACTAGGTTCTGATATACTTTCCACCGGGATCGTCCGTTTGAGGTGAGGGTCGGAGCTTGACGCCAAGGCAGCGAGTGCGTCGGCTGGAGCGTTTTCGCCCCGCGGAATCTTGGTAAGTTCGAACGAATCGAATTCGGAAGCGAGTCGTTTTACGAGCTTGAGGTATGCGTCCATTCGATCATTCTTGGCATCATACTCCCCGCTGAACTGACTTGCGACGAGCTGTGAGTCGCAGTAGGCGTGAATGCGTGTGACGCCGATGGCCTTGGCCAAACGTAGTCCGGCAATTAGCGCTTCGTATTCTGCCTCGTTGTTAGACGCGTTGAACGTTAGGCGGAAAGATTGCTCCAAGATTTCTCCCGTCGGAGATTTGAGGCGAACGCCTATTCCAGAGCCTCGGTGAGACGATGACCCGTCGACGTGAAGGATCCATCGTTCGGCGGTTATGACATCGGTGTTGATGTATTCCGGAGATAATTCAACGAGGAAGTCGGCGAGGACCTGTGATTTGATGCTTGTCCGGCTTTTGTAATCGATATCGTATTCGCTGAGTTCGATAGCCCATTTAGCCAACCGACCGGACTGGCTTGGGCTATGTAGGATTGTCCGGAGTGGTTGATCGGTTAGCACGGTGACCGAGTGTGATTGGAAATAAGGGCGCAATTTCCGAGCTGAGACGACAACGGCGAGGGCCAGCTTTTCAACAGTCGGATACCGTCCTTCAGCTCCATCTAGTGATTTGCTGATATAGAAGATCGGTTTTTGTTCGCCCCGGTCTTCCCGAACGAGGACCCCGCTGATCGCTGAGGTTGAGATTGCGATGTAGAGATAGAGGGTCTCGCCGTCTTCGGGTTTTGCCAAAACTGGTGGTGTTGACAAGTAATCTTTGAGCTGCTTGAATGCTTCCTCGCACTTATCATCCCACTCAAGATTTTTATTTCCGCGCAGTAATTGGTAGAAGGGGAGACACTTATCGGTGGACCAGGAGATAAACCGGTTGAGTGCGGCGATGCGTCCCGTGAATCTTTGCACTTCCCTTCTCGTTGTTGGCGATGGTAGGTCAAGGATTGCCGAGATCTGTTTTGGATTGGCTTCGATTCCCCTTTGAGTCACGATATACCCGAGAAATTCTCCGGAGGTTACACCGAATGTGCACTTGGTCGGGTTTAGCTTCATGCCGTACTCGTTCAGGATATCGAAACAGGTGTTGAGATGTCCGGCGTGATCCTGCGCAACCAAAGATTTGACGAGCATGTCGTCGATGTAAACCTCCATCGTTTTGCCGAGCTGGCTAGCGAACATCCGATTAACTAGGCGTTGGTAGGTAGCACCGGCGTTTTTTAGGCCGAAGGGCATCACCTTGTAGCAGTAGATACCGCGGTCCGTGATGAATGAAGTTTTCTCACGATCATCCGAATGCATGAGTATCTGATTATAACCTGAGAAAGCGTCCATGAACGAGAGGAGTTCGTTCCCGGCGGTGGCTTCGACGAGTCTGTCGATATGTGGGAGCGGGAAACTATCCTTTGGGCAGGCTTTGTTCAGGTCGGTAAAGTCGACGCATATCCTCCATTTTCCGTTTTTCTTTTTTACGACGACCGGGTTTGCCAACCAATCGGGATACCGAATCTCTGTTATCGACCCTGCGCTGAGTAATCTTTCGACCTCGTCGTTCACAGCTCGGGCCTTCTCGGGACCGAGCTTGCGTCGTTTTTGCTTGATCGGTTTGAAGGTGGAATCAACGTTGAGCTCGTGACTTGCTATCTTCGGATCGATTCCGGGCATGTCTGTGATTGACCAGGCGAAAGTTGAAACGTTCCTTTTAAGGAGTCGGATTAAATCCCTTTTGATGTCATCATCGAGTTCGGCCCCGATTCCTACACATCTCTCCGGATTGAAATCGTCGATATTGACTTGGACGATTGTTTCGCGTCGCGGTAAATCGGGATCGTTTGAATTTTTCTTGTTGATTACGCAGGTGCGGGGAGCGGTCCTCAGTTTGCATTCGTTAATGAAACACGTTCGGGACATCACTTGGTCGCCTCTAAGGGTGAAGATTCCAGAAGGTGTTGGGAACTTGACGCATTGGTGATATGTTGACACGACTGCTTTCATCGAGAATATCCATGGAGTGCCGAGTATCACGTTATAGATTGCGGGCTTGTCCAGTACCAAGAACTTGACCATTCGACAAGTGCCTCCGGTATACATGGGAAGTTTGACCGTTCCGGCTGTCATGGTTTGCTCGCTCGAGAATCCGGTGAGTGGTTCGATGTTCGGTCTGATTTGATTGTCGGGAAAGTCCATGTTTTTCAGTGTTTCCCTAAAAATCACGTTAACCGAGCTTCCAGTGTCGATTAAAATTCGTCCGACTACGACATCTCCGATGAGTGCCTCGACGACTAGCGGGTCGTTATGCGGCATATGAAGTCCTTCCGTGTCGGCCTCGGAGAAGGTGATTGGCGTTCCGCAGGGTATAGTCTGATGTGACTGTTTTGCGGCCAATGCTTCCTTGCTGTATGTCTTTAGAGCTCGGACAGAGTAGTTGCACGTTTCCAATGCACCCATAATCATGTTGACGCGTTTCCGAACCTGTGGAGGGTGTTGATTTTCCACGTTGTCCTCCCGATCCCGTTTCGGTTGTTCGTCGTTGGTTTTGTCTTTCCTTTGCTCGGCAGGTTTGTTTGGTCTAAAGGTACGTCTCCTACCGTTATCGTTACGGTACGGTCTGTTTGAGGGTTGGAAGGCTCCTTCGACTGGAACTTCCCCCTTTTTATACTTCATCATTAAAAATTCCTGTAGGTGTCGGCACTCCTCGGTCGAATGATTTCCATACCGGTTATGGAAATTGCAATACGATGCGGATTCAGTGGTGTCGGACTCTTTTGACTCTTTCGGCTCATCCGACCGAACCCAAGTGTTTGACCAGGATTGCTGAGTTTGGACCGTATTGACGGGTTGTTTCGGGGGAAGGTACAGTCTTTCTTTAGTGGCGGGCTGTTTCGTGACTGCGTGTCGCCTATCTTTCTCGGATCTTTCCTCCTCCTCCATGATGAAGACATGCGCCCTGTGCAGGATGTCCTCCAATGTCTTTGGATTATTGCGTTTGATTTCCCTGTGAAAGTCTGATTCGTACCAGGTGGCTTTGTAAAGAGCCTCAATTGCGGCTTCGTCATCGATCGTGCAATGGGATACAACTGCTTTGAAACGTTCCATGAAGTTGCGTAAGGGCTCGTCCTGCTTCTGCTCGAGGGCCCAGAGTTCGGCGTTCTTGGTTTTCTGCTTGACAAACATGGTGAAGCGTTTGAGGAATTTGGTAGTGAGCTCGTTATAGCTGTTTACCGAACTTGGCTCGAGTGTCGAGAACCAATCGAGCGCGGCTCCGGATAAGTTCTCCACGAACAGTTGGCACATGGCTGCGTCCTTCTCAGTTTCCGAGCCGAAACGAAATCGGTTCATTGAGATGGCAAACGAGGTCAAGAAGCGTTTAGGATCGGTAAACCCTTCGTATGATGTGATCTTGACTCTCTCCAATCGCCGAACGGGAGTGTTGATGATCGTATCGGTAAATGGTGTCCTCTGCGACTCCTGAATTACCCGGTCGATTTCTGGTGCCGAACTTGTAGCCTGGTGGACTTTGGTCCGCATCTCTTGCAGTTGGGCCTGTACCTTGGCGAATTCCAGATTTACGGCAGCTTGATCTGCGATGTTAATTTCTGAACCGGACGCGGATCTTCTTGTCGGCGGGTCAACTGTGCCCGGGGGTCGAGCGTCGGTTAAGTCGGATAAGAGATTTCGGCGCAATGTGTTTTCGTTGGTGGGGGTGATCGGGTTTGGTTCGAGGATACCGATCTGATTTCGGCGTTCGAAGTGGGATGCTATCAGTGAGGCGATCCGTTCTTCGTTCCTTTTATTGATCTCGGCGAACTGCGTCGCCATGGCTTCCATGAAGGCGGTCGGATCCGTGAATATCGAAGCAGCCGGAGGCGGCGGAAGGGTTGTCGGGAGGTTGGTTCGATTATCCCCTTCAATAAGTGAGTTCGGAGGAAGCCCTCCTTCGTCTGTTGGTAGCTCGGTATTGACTGGATTGGGTTCGTCAATGGGCGGGTTTCGACCGTTGTTGTCCGAGCTGTCGACGAGGGCTGCGGTGGTATTGACTGGAAGAACCATTGCCGAACTTCAATCAAACGATATCCGAAAGTACTGTTCTATTTATCCCCACAGTCGGCGCCAATTGTTGATCCGTAAATCACACAAAAAGGGTAAAACAGTACTTTTAATCGGAATCTCGTTTATTGATCTAAGTCGGCGGTTACAACAGATTTTAAGTAAGAAAGCAAAGACAAAAGACTTGAGATCGGTAATGAGCTCTCTTGTATTCTCTGTCTCTGCGGAAGTTGTGGATGTTTTGAATGAGGCGATGGCCTCCTTATTTATAGTGTTTTTGAGGCGGTTGACAGGAGGACTTCTCCTTTTCCGAGTTCGATTAGGAAAAGGAAATCTTCCGGTTTTCTCGCCGAGATAAGGATAAATTCCTGATATCTCGATGAATCAACCGAAGAGAATATTTCCATTTCCGAGATCGGCGGGAAAGAGGAAATATTCCGGTTTCATCTGTTGTAACGGACTGGGCTTGTGCTGGGCCCAGATCGGTAGCCGAGGTGGGCTTTCAGCGAGATCCCGAGCTCGGCCCAATGTTTTCGGGCCGACTTATCCTCGATCCGAACCATCGTAAACCGGTCTTGATTGAACCGATCTCGGTTCGAACCGAGTTAAACCAGGGGGTGCTAATCCCCCCTCTAACAAAAACTGCTAGCCATTGTCATGGAGCTTAAAATTTGCCTCTCTATAAATCTGAAATCAATTGAAAGAAACCTCGACAGCACAAAAGCATTTCTCTCTACTCCAGGTTCTCGTCTTCTTCATCTCTTTCGATTATCTCGCTTTTATATTCTAGAGAATCAGTCCTGTTTGAACTCTATTTTCTTTAGGCTCTAGCTAACATTTTCGGAATTATCTTTTTGAAATCATTTTAATGTCTTATATGACGTGTACCAGTATCTATTTTTTCTTTGATGTGTTTTAAATTTTTGGTGGTTAGAGTAGGCTCTTAATAAGACTTGATGTGTTTTAAATTTTTGGTGGTTAGAGTAGGCTCTTAATAAGACTTGATGTGTTTTAAATTTTTGGTGGTTAGAGTAGGTTAAATAATGAAATTCATTGGTTGCAAAAACTCCTAAAACCACAAACCATAAATTCATTGGTTGCAAAAACTCCTAAAACCACAAACCACAAACCATTGGTTGAAATGGAGTCATACTCGTTAGAATCCCCTGGATTTCTTAATCTTTTAGTCAGTCAAAGTAGTCAGAGTGTGGAGTTTGAGTGTTCAGAAATTCCTCGGTTTAGTAGCCAAGGTTCTGATGATCCGAGTATTAGGAGGAAGTGGTCGCCAAAGGAGGATGTTCTGCTGATCAGTGCCTGGTTGAACACCAGCAAAGACCCTATAGTCTCCAATGAGCAAAGAGCTGGAACTTTTTGGAAGAGGATTAAACAGTACTACAACTCAAGTCCTTTGTCCGCTGAGACAGGTCCTAGGGAGGCCAGTCAGTGCAAGCAGAGGTGGGGAAGGCTGAATGAGCTAGTCTGTAAGTTTGCTGGCTGTTATGAAGCTGCACTGAAGACGCAAGCAAGCGGGCAGAATGATAACGACCTGATGAAAACAGCACATGAAATCTTCTACAATGATTACAAGGTCAAGTTTACTGTTGAACATGCATGGAGGGAGCTCCAGTATGACCAGAAATGGAGCAGCACCTTTTTTGGTAAAGATGGTGTCAAGGAGAAACGGAAAAACGTTGTGGCGGCTGAGGGATCAGAGAAAGTAAATGAGCAAAGACCAATTGGTGTCAAGGCTGCTAAACGCAAGAGAAATGGCAAAGAAGAGGCCATGGCAGAGTTAAAAAGCATGATGGATATGAAAGCATTCCTCAATAAACAGAAGTTGCTTGACCGTCTACTTGCCAAAAAAGAGCCACTAACTGAGATAGAAGTAACTCTCAAAAACAAACTGATTGCAGAGATGTTGTGAAATTGTGAGTGTTATGGGTTTTGATTATGTGCCTGACTTCTTGTGTGTCTGTGTTGTCCCTTTTATGTGAACTTTCTTGTGAGCCTGTGAACTTTCTTGTCTTTGCCATGTTTTGTTATTTTGTGTTTTGTTATTTTGTTATTTTGTGTTTCAAAATAACCATGTTTTGATATTTTGTGTTTCAGAACAAAGGCAAAAAGGGAAGACACGGGTAGTGGATATCTCTATCATGGTATCACGGGACTCTGATGGTATCACGGGACTCTTTTCTTTTCTTTTGGATGTTCTTCTCTCATGGTATCACGGGACTCTTTTCTTTTGGATGTATTTTAAGTGTTCTCTTTATAAACTCTAGTGCTATGGTTTTGTAAAATCAGACTTGAACTTCTTCGCTTCATCCTTTCTCTTTTGTAAAATCAAGTCTGCTACTTGATTTATTTGTCTCATTACCAAATTCTCCAAACTCTCCAAACTCTGCTACTTCTCCAAACTCTCCAAACTGTCCAAAGTCTCCAACCGTTACAAACTTAAGAACGTGCATGCCATTATACAGAGAAGGAGCAAATCCACATTACTCACTCAACTTTGTTTCAAAGGATTTAAATCGATATGAATCCTTTTTTATGTCTTGATAATCAAGCAGCTCTTCCTTTTCTCGAAGAAGTGGCCTAGTTGTGACCTGTGAATTCAAGGTATAATAAAATCTCGCTCTTTTACGATTTGGTTCACCTGCATATAAGTCGAAAGTCTCTCTTTTGATGACCTCAAAAACAAAACAAAAACAATTGCATTTCCAGGTCTCCAGCCGTTAAAAACAACCTTTTAAAAATGTCTTCATCTTCATCCGATGAAGTACTAGAGGAAGCCTTTGAAGAAATGTGCGGGGAACAATTAGATGATATGTTCGACAACATACATGAGGGTGAAGCAAGTAAGCCCAAGAAACGAGCATACATTGAAAGAGAACGCGAAGAAGGGCACATCCGTTTATGGAACGACTATTTCAGTGACCATCCTACATACCCGTCTAAATATTTTAGACGCCGTTTTCGAATGAACAAGACCTTGTTCAACCGTATTGTTGATCGCCTCTCACATGAAGTCCCCTACTTTCAACAGAGAAGAGATGCAACCGGAAGGTTCGGGCTATCTGGACTACAAAAGTGTACGGCAGCAATTCGTATGCTGGCTTACGGTAATGCGGCTGACGCGGCTGACGAATATCTTCGACTTGGTGAGCGTACTGCACTTTTATGTTTGGAAAAATTTACTGAAGGAATAATACAAGTGTTTGGAGATGATTATCTAAGAAGACCCAGCCCAGAGGATCTTCAACGACTACTCGATATTGGAGAGAAACGCGGATTTCCGGGGATGATAGGAAGCATCGATTGTATGCATTGGGAGTGGAAAAATTGCCCAACGGCTTGGAAAGGGCAGTATACACGTGGTTCAGGAAAGCCAACTATCGTCTTAGAGGCTGTAGCATCGCATGATCTTTGGATATGGCATGCATTTTTTGGACCTCCAGGTACCTTGAACGATATAAATGTTCTTGATCGGTCACCTGTTTTTGATGACATTTTACAAGGTCGAGCTCCTAGAGTAAATTACATGGTCAACGGAAACAACTACAATATGGCGTACTACCTCACTGACGGTATTTATCCAAATTGGTCGACGTTTATCCAATCTATCCCTATTCCTCAAACTCCTAGAGCGGAGTTATTTGCTAAACGTCAAGAAGCCGCCCGAAAAGATGTTGAGCGTGCGTTTGGAGTATTGCAAGCTAGATTTGCAATTGTTAAAAAACCGGCTCTTTTATGGGACAAGGCAAAAATCGGAAAGATTATGAGAGCGTGTATCATACTGCACAATATGATAGTAGAAGACGAACGAGATGGATACAATCATTTTGATATATCTGAGTTCGTACAAGGAGAAACAAGCAGAGGGTCACAGGTAGATTTCTCGTATTCTACAGACATGGCTTCGAACATCGGAAATATGCTTGGCATTCGGAATCAAATTCGTGATCAACAGATACATCATCGACTGAAAACTGATTTGGTTGAGAATATATGGCACAAATTTGGTCATCTTATTAGATAATTATTTAATTATTGTATGTTTAAATTTAAAATTAAAACAAATAAAAATATAAAAAATATATATATATATTTTTTAGAACTCAAAATGGGATTCACCAATACATAGTTAAATAAAACAAAGGTTCATTACTATTTAACACTAGCTAAAATAATAATATAAAATTGGTGTGAACCCCTGCTAGTGCTCTAAGATATAACAATTTCCAAAACTGACAAAGAATTTTACTGCTCTATGTGACAAACTAAATTTAAAGAGTGTTATTATTACCTTCTCTCAGACCTTGAAGACATGAGTCACTATCTGCAACCAGTTTAAATGCAATGTTCTCTGGACACTATCTGCAACCAGTTTGAGTTTGCCTTGAGTCAAATCTCCTGCAGCAGAACCGTTGACTTCCACTGTACGACTCACTCTCTGTTTAAATTTCTCTCAATCGTCAACACGTTGCCAACAAGCTCGACCTCCATGACTTCCTTCCATTCCAAGAAACGTCACGCTAGGGTTTTCCCCAAACGTATACCTTAACCTAACCGATACACAGTAAGGCAAGGCAATCATGCCTTTTTTGTTAATATGATTCGAAACTTCCCCTTCTCTCGAATCTATATATCACCACCGACGTTGCTAGAAACGAATCTCCGGGGCTCTCATGGCTTGCTAGAGACTCAGCTATCGGCTTCATCAGCCTTGGACTGAGATTCGAAGAATCCGCCGCCTCTCTCTCTCCTCTCGAATCCGTTTCCTCCAATGGGTTTCTTCGCGACCGCCCATTTACCATTCTCATCCGCACGCGATGGCCCGATTCCCTGTCCCTGTTAAACCCACTGCCTTTCCCTTCCCCATCTTCTGAAACCCTAGATGAACCCCACCTCGAGTTTGACGAGTCATCCCCGTAACATTTTCCAGATCCATAGCTCCGGAAACCGCCTCCAAGCTTAGATCTATCGAGCTTATCGGAAATCCCCACAACCCTAATTCCCTAAAGTCACGACAAAGAGTCAAAGACTCTATCTGAAGTGCTGTGTTTCCCTCGGGTATTAGGTACCTGGTACCCGATCGGTTATCGGGTAAGAACCGGACCCGACCGACTAAAATACCCAATAGGGTAACAGTGATTTACCCGAACTGGTTTTTTGGGTCGGTTCCGGTTCGGGTGCTCGGGTCCGGGTTTTATGCCCATGGCTAATTAATTCACCTAGCAATCTAAATTCTTCTCATAAAATCTCATCCATGTTTGGTTAATTCATCTAGCAATCTAAAATCTCCTTGTGAAATCTCCTCCATGTTTGGTTAATTCTTCTATCAATCTAAAATCTCCTCTTAAAATAACATCCATGTTTGGTTAATTCACCTAGCAATCTAAAATCTCCTCCATGTTTAGTTAATTCTTCTACCAATCTAAAATCTCCTCCTAAAATAACATCCATGTTTTGTTAATTCACCTAACAATCTAAAATATCCTCCTAAATCTCATTCATATTTGGTTAATTCATCTAGTAATCTAAAACCTCCTTGTAAAATCACATCCATGTTTGGTTAATTCACTTAGCAATCTAAAATATCCTCGTAAGATCTCATCCATGTTTGGTTAATTCACCTAACAATCTAAAATCTCTTCCTATGGTTGTGAAAATTTTAGGCGAAAAAATTAATTACCAAATTAATTGGAAGATGAGTGAGAAATACAGTGTGAAAACACACCAAACAAGTGGAATCACTCACAATCAAAGGACAAGATCCATGTTCGATTTGTTTTCACATATATGCAACTTAGCACTCATGCTTCTTTTTAATCTGGCAATCAAAAATCTCGTCCTACCAAATCCTAACCACAATCTATACCGAGTCCTAACCAAACTAAATCGGTTTTCTAGATAAGAAGAAGACCAACATACCAAATCGGTCATCTTGTTGTATCAGAGTGCCCTAGTTCCTGCGTAACTCTAGTTAATAAGTTATCTTCCTTGAGTTTCTTCTCCTTTTTCTAATGTCCGATTTATTTCTGTAAGTCTAATAGAAACTAAAACAGAATTCAAAGACCAAGCAGAAGATTAAGAAATGGAAGACATACCTGGAGAACTCAATAGTGCATATCGACGCTTCTATGAAGTTTGATTTTTTCATAACCCTAACAACAACAACAAAAATTATTATTAATTTACAGGAAAATATCTCGATCAGAAACATTGGAAATAAAGCAGAGGATCAGAACATGACGAGGACAAAAAAAGGCAGAGAGGGATCGAGAGAAGTATGGTTGCTCAACACCAAAAAATTTAGAAATCCAGATATAAAAATTGAGATCGGGACCAAAAGCACAATAAGAAAGAGAGAAGCAAACAAAAATTACAGTCTAGACCAATGCCATTAGAAGAGAAACCTAACAAGTAGGAAACGTTAAATCAGAGTTTCAGAAACAAAAATCGCAATCGAGACCCAAAGCGCATTAGGGTTTACGAAGACGAGACTAGAAAACCAAATTGAACTCTAGATGACATTACTATCAATCTCTCAAAAATTTAGAATCGAAATCGAGAAAAAGTTCACAATAGAGTCCAGTCGTTATGCATAAGAGAATCTAAGAACTAAGGAAACGGATAAACAACGTCGAGACAAAAAGCAAATTAATTAGGGTTTACGAAAGCAAAACTGAATTCAAGACCAATTACATAAGAGAGACGGAAACTTGTAATCCCAGTAACAAAATCGAAATCGAGTTCACCTGGAAGGATATCGGCACTAGTTTTTCTTCAAAGTGACATCGTTTTGTAATTATAAGGGACTATGCTTCTTCAAAGTGACATCGTTTTAATTTGTTATTACTTTTTGACCGTTGTGGGAGAGAATAGCGTCAAGAGTCTTCTTTTTATGATTTTTAGACCGTTGCGAAGAAACGTCAATTTCTTTACTTTTTTGATTGCATCGTTTTTTTTTTTTTCTAACCGTTAGACTTTTTTCTTTTCATAAAAGTATTTATTTGTGTTTTTTGGACCCTATAAGAATGTAAATGGACCGAAATTTTTTTTATGAATCCAGGGTTTTCTTGAATCATATAAAATTTTGGGAATAGTACTTGCTACTTTGTAAAATCTTATAAAAAAATACGAGTCTAGAATATTATAAAGGAGGAGGTTATTTGTAACCTTCACCATAGAGCATTGCAATGCACTGTATTGAAATATAATTCTCTTAGGCAATTTGAGATATTGTTCTCCAATTCAAATCTTCATTCAAGAGAAGACTATCAATAAATGCACAATGAGTGTTTTACCAGCAACAATTTACTATGATCTAAAATTAAAGAAACAATAGACCAAAACTTCGGAATTTTCTAATTATTTATATTTGGTAACCTTCGTGATCTAAATTGTTTGGAATGGTAGCTTTTTGGCATTCAATTTAGGAATTGGGGTCGAAATGGGTCAATAAAAAACTGATGGAGTGAAAAGGAAAGAAAAGAAAAGTGGAACGCATGTCGACACATCTGAAGGCTAAGCTGTGAGTTCACGTGATGTGTTCCTTGACTGGACCACTACGCTCTCGTAACAAATTAGAACTTAGCAAGATGTTTGTATTGATAACTTTGGAGAGAAAAACTAGAAATAGACTTAGAGAGAGATTCACGAAAAGAAGCAAAAACCACTAAAATGTTCATCTTACTGATCATTTTTAGAGGAAAATTATTTTTTATAGAGGAAGAGATTCACAACTTACATATTTATAGAGGAAAATTAATAATAAAATATAACCAATTTAGGGATTGAGGAGCTTAAGGGTAATGTATACTTAAGAGTCAAGAAATTTAGGGAGGAAGTAATTCCATTAATGGATAATCACAACATTTTACACTAATATTATAACTACTAGGTAGTAACCCGTGCCTTGCGCGCAATGAGATATCTACAAATTTTTTGTAATATCCGAATTTAAATGATAATATGGAACATAAAAAATTAAAATTTTGAATCTAATATATAGGTCTTTTGTAAATCAATTGAGACACAATGATATAATAGAGACATTGTTTAAATTTGATGGGGTTTGTGTGTTAATGATGTTGTGTAATTGATGAATGAAATGGTTATGCAATAGTGTTATATAGTGCTCAAATTAAGGGTTTTCCACTTAATAAGAAGATATGAATGAGAATTCAAAATCAAACGTCTCTTCAATCATATAACGTAATTTTGTATTTAGTTTTTTAATTATCAATAGCATAAATATATCTTTCCACAAAAATTACTAATAGCAAAAATCATTTTTGCCGCCAAAATATTTCTTTCCATGAAAATCTCGCTTTTATTGCAATTGATTTGTAAACCACAATTTATTATGATTAGATTTGAATATGCAGTTTAATTTGATTTGAATTTGAATATGCAAAATAAATAGTAATCTCAAAACAATTTAATCTATTTTGAATTCAAATTTCAAATTCGTCACATGAATATCCATTAGTACGTATGTTTGATGAGACCATTAACATCAAACTATATTAGCATCAAACTATATCAAATTAATATATTGTTTGATGATACCATTAGCATCAAACTATATTATACGATTTATATCTCAATAATCATTAGTACGTGTGTGTGAACTATAATATACGTTTTATATCTCAATAATCATAACAATAATATGAAGGCTAGATTTCATATTCTAATTTGAACTTGAATATGCAGAAAATTGTATGAAATATAACTAAGAGATTTTGCAAAAAATAATAATTATATAACAAAAAAATCATATACAAATTTGTGACTTACACTGAATTCAAATGATAAAAAAATTTGTGACATATACACTGAATTTGAATATGGAAAAATTGGTATGACATAAAATATAATTAAGATTATGCAATGGTTAATGTGAACGGCACTAACGTAATTAGTCTAGTAAGTTAAAACTTTTTTATAAAAAAATTGAGAAATTCTATATTGATGACATCTCAGCAATGACACATTTGTAAATCACACATGAAACCAAGGTTTTTTCCCCATACATTCTCAATTAATATATAAGGGATATCTCAATAATCATTAGTACATGTGTGTGAACTATAATATATGTTTCATATTAGTTGTCGTTCTAAGTTGTTTTACGTAGATTAAGAAAACAATTCAATTTTCTGTTTTACCCTCATTAATGTATTATATACTATGATTAAACTAATTAATAAGTTAAAAGAGTAGGGATAAAATTAGAAATATAATCAAATATTTGTATTAAAATTCTAAAACGACAACTAATATGAAACAAAATTTAAACTCTAAAACGACAACTAATATGAAATGGAGGGAGTAAAATATAATTAAGATTTTGCAATGGTTTAACGTGAATGACACTATCGTAATTAGTCTAGTAAGTTACACATTTTTTATAAAAGTTTTGAGAAGCTTTATATTGATGACACCTCAGCAATTGCACATTTATAAATCACACATGAAACCAAAGTTTTTTTTCTAGTCCTTCTCAATTAATATATAAGGGATATATTTTCTTTTTTGAAATTAAATGGTTCAAAATGATATGAAATGGTCACCGCTCACAGTTGAATTCGAAAAGGGTAACAAAGAAAGCTTCAAAGTTTGGAAATACAAATTTTTTAAACGGACACATCCATTGTTATTTTTGTTTCTATAGAAAATCTCTGAATCCAATTACTTTTTTTGCAAAAATGTTGGCCAACACGTACCAATTGAGAGAGGACCGAAATTTTGTTGATAAGAGTCGTGTTTAAAAGATGCTTTGATCGATACTGCTAGAATTCCTAGCTAACGTCTACAAACCCAAAATAGATTTCAAAATAACCCCATTTACAGTACGTTTACCAAGAAACTACAAAGCTCCTAAAGGTTTCCATTAGAGCAGCAAAAACATTTCACCAGATCGGTTGAATAAAGAGCTAGACGCGCCACACTCAATTAAGTATATGGGCCAAAGGAGTTTAACACGGCCCAAATTTGGTTTAACCAAAAATGATTGAGTTCAATAACTGGTAGAGTCCAAAATTACATTATTCACACACATCTTTACATCCGTCACGGAAAAAAAAAATTTCCAAAATCTCTTTGATTTGTAAACCCGATCCAGACAATGAACCGAACTACCTTCTAGATCATTGGGTCAACCGTGGATCAACCGCATATAATTTACTATAGATAATAACAAGAATCAACATCACATGAATCGATCAAAGAAGAACAAACGATTCTCGAATCTTACTACAGACAAAAACCAGAATCAACATCACATGAATCGATCAGAGATTTAAATGATTTTGTAAAATGTGATGAATGATCAAAATATCATGTTCAAAATTAGTACACGGCCAATTTTCTTTCTTGCTACGTTTTTAAATCTGAGGACCGATTCTTGTTAAAAGTATTTGAAATGGGGAGCATTATTGCTAACTTAAAAAAAAATTGTAACCATTAAAAAATTCTCTAAACCAAAGGAAAGATACAAACAAACAAAAAAGAAAAAATAAGTTTGGAACTATGCAAACTAAAGATGATTTTTCAGCTCCATTTGAACTCAATTTATTATGATATTTACTTAATAATGACAAGTGACAATAAAAAATAAAAAAAAATTGGATTGAAATATTCTATTGACAATCTATATAGAAGTATTACAACGGTCTAATATTGATTACAAGATATACTTCATTCCTTTTGTACTTAGATTTCCTTATCTATCAATTGGAGCAGCATATAGAAAAACAGGGTCTTCGGAGGAAGAAGCCTTCCAATGGAGAAGGAGAAGTGTTGGAAAATTTCGTGGAATCTTCCGTTCGTGCTCTAACCGATGTTACTGTCGCGAAGAAGAAGACCAAGCATCGCCGTTACCGTTGGGAAACACTGGCTTTGAGGTTAGTCGTTTCTTCTTTGAAGATTACATTTGAATTCGTACGGTAGATCTAAGATATGATCATTCCTCAGGGAAATTCAACAGTACCAGAAGAGTATTGTGAATTAGGTAATTTTTATATGATTTGGGAAGATTTGGAAGGATTCGAGTTTTAATGAGTTTTTAGATGATTATAGTGAATTAAGTAATTTGTTATGATTTGTTTTTAAAATTCTATGAAATATCACTTAAAACCATAATATTTGAATTTTTATATTTTTAATTAAGAAACTCTACTAAAACATTTTTAAATCACTAAAAATCCCATAAAATCCACTACTTCAAATATTTCCAATAATAATGGATTTGAAGTTTCATTTACAAATCACTAATTCAATAACATGAAATTTTTAAAAACTTTTTAAAATTCATATTTGAATAATATAATATTTATGATTTTAATACAAATCACTTCAAATACTAAATTGAATACACCCGAAAAATATATAATTGCCATACACGAAAGTGGATCAAAAGCAGCATTATTTTGTCCAGAGAACCGGTCAACGATCAACGGTCAATTGATCAAAAACAAAACTATTATATCTCTTCCTTTCCCCAATCCTCAATTTTATGTAATTACTAATTACAAATGGTTCTGTATCTTTAATGGAGTATAAATTAAAGATTATCGATATATCATGTATCATGTATCATGTATGTATGATTTATATGCACTGTATGTTGATACATGATATTTTTCGTGTCAATTATCCCAAGTGTACTCATGTCATTGTAGTACTTGAGATGTCAATCCATAAGGGGTTAAGATTGAGGCACTAAGAATGCAAGAAACTTCTTAAGCTAGAGCAAACATTGTTTTTTGTTTTTATAAGTTTATGGAAAAAGAAAACAAATGCAAGAAAGAAAACAAAACACAAGACTAAAATGTTGGATCATGAACTAAGCTATCAATGAGATGGGTAACAATCAAACAATGAATCATTTGGAAGCATTAATCACTATCTTAGAACATGGAATTCACAAATATGACTAATCCATTTCCATGGCACTAATCACCTTGTTAATTATCTAATCAAGAACAAATTTCCATTTGTGATTAAATAATCAACAAGCATTAAGAAACAATTCCAATTAGTTCACTAAACACCCTAAACATCAACTTCCGTTGGCTAGGATATGCTTAGCTCACAAAGGTTCGGGTCAAGCAACTGAACTCGGGTCATGAGTGAAATGCCTAAGATCTAGAAATGAATGAACAATCCTAATCTAGTACTAACACCGCTTACTCGAATCTATCCCTAATGCATGGGATGAGACCAAAAATCTAACTAATCTAAGGTGTAGCACTAGGTTTCGGTTTATCATGACAACTCTATCATTACGAACCAACCTAAGTGAAAGACTCATCCAAGATCATCCTAAATAACCATTATCTAACCATCAAGACAATTGACTAATGATGCCTAAACATTCAATGCACATTCATTCTTATGACATGGATCACACAAGTAGATTAGTTCACTCACATGATACTAATCCATTTACAAATCATCTAGTTATCAAGAACTTCCGTTCAAAACTAAATGATCCATAATCATTAAGCATTAGTCCATACAAGTCAACAATTCACCTTAATCATCAATTTCCATTGGCTAAGAATTGAATTGCATGCTTAGAAGTTTTCTAGACATTTCATCGAACACCTTCCGGGCGAGAAATGTCTTAAGTTCTAGAAATGAGTTGTCAATTCGATTCTAGCATTAAGATCCCTCCTAATATGAGAACAAATGATTATCTAAGCCTAAACATCAACAATCAACCATCAACCATCCAAATCAAACATTATCTAAAATCCAACAAAAAGTCAACTCACAAGAACATGAAGAACACAAGAGAAAAAGACATAGAAATGAAGAACAAGAATCAAATAAGCATAATATAAAGATAGAGTGAAGAAATCTTCTCTAGAATGGCATTTGTATGAAGAACAATCCCAAAACATCAAGAAGAGAGAGTTGGGGACGAGCCCCCACTCTTAGAAGAAGAAAAACCTTCTTTATAAAATTAGGTTTTTTGGCTTTTAATAGAGTTTGGGTCGAATTTTTGAGTTTCAGATGATCCACAGCGGTCAGCTCATACCGCTGCATGACCGCTGTGATTCTCTGTTTTTTTTCGACGGATGAACCCGCAGCGGTCACTGTAGACCGCTGCGGTACACCGCTGCGAGCTCCACTGAGTTCCTTCGCGCGCCAGACTGGACCGTCGTCACGGAAATTGGCATAACTTCTGATCGCACCGTTGGAATTGCCTCAAACCACTTCCAAATGAAAGCTAATCCATTGATATATCTCGTGTTAAAATTTGAGCTCAATCCATCGGTGGAAAGTCCTTCATCCAATGCCAAACTTATGACGTCTCAACCTGATCCTGCATCTTTGTATTCCGAAATGAACTTTTTGATGGCTATCTTCACTCCTCCAACTCCTATGACTCCAAGAACACCTGAAAATGGCTCAAGCAAGCCAAAAAGAATGCAAAGACAACCTAGGACATCTAAAATGCAATGAGACTCAAGTTGGACCTAAATGCATGAAAATATCCAAAAACTATACAAATTGGAACTAAAAACCTATGAAACTAAACCTTAAAAACATGTAAAATATGGTGTTATCAACTCCCCCGGACTTGCCTTTTGCTTGTCCGCAAGCAAACAAGAAAAGACAAACCGAAAGAGAGGTTTTAAAGAGTGGGAATTCATAACTAAAGGACATGTCAAAGCATTCAAAGTGGGAATTCTATGCCCAAGATAATACCAAGACATTGCAAAAACGTATCTCAATTATGACTCTAACTTCTCTAGACTTATCGCAACTCCTAATCTTTTCTCTTAACAACAATGCCTCATGCCTACAAGTCCTCTTCTCAACCAACCCTCACATTCATTTGATCTTTCTAAAGGTGCGGTCTCACAAATGGGCAAGTGATCAAGTCCAATCGGTTTGGAAGAAAAGGCAATTGGCACTAGTAAATGTGAGTGCAAGGAGGTTCATTCTCTTTTTGGGTGACTTACTCTCAAGAAAAAGGAATGCTATATGTTATGCAAAAGCAAGGAAGACTAGAAACAATTTATGCATACAAAGTTAAGCTCACATTGTTCTACCCTCCTAGCAAAGCATTCTACCCAAATGGTGATTTCATTTCCTCTTCTTATCTTATTTTCTTGAAGCTCATTAAACCCTCAAAGCCCTTTTGGCTAAATCAAAACTCCCTTTTTAAACCCCTTTTCTTTTCCAAACACCAAACTCCTAGAGACATTTTTAATCGACCCCTTTCTTTTCTTCTTACTCTCCCTAAACTTTTTATTCTTTCTGTTTTTCAAACATGGAGAGTGTTTTTCTTTTTCTTTTTCTAGGGTCTTTCTTTTACGCTCTTCTCTAGAGTTTTCTTTTCCAACCAAGGATTCTTTTTCTACCATTTCTCATTTCACTTTTCATGAGCTCATGCTCCCCAAAACCAAATACCATTCAATCCATTGATCCCCATCTTGATGCTAGCCTCTTTTCTTTGAACAACAATGACTAGCTAAAAATGAAAGCTAACCTTTGTCGTTTCCGATACTTACAAGATTTTACACACAATAGCATATCAAGAAAAGGCCTCACTCAATAAAAAAAACAAGGGGTGGAAAGGAAACGGTTATGGTGAAAGGTAGGGAACCATTCTAAAAATGAGAATGGCCACTCGGGTTATTAGAGAGTGGTAAAAGTGGATAAGATAACCCGAATGTTTTCTTTGAACCATGGTTATGTATCACAAGCCCATAAGCAAGAAGATTATATTCATTTAAGTCCAATTATCAAGGGGTTGATTTCAAATTAAACAAGTATTTACAAGACAAAGAGTTAAGAGTAGAGAGATCAAAGTACGAAGTTTTCAAGTCTTTTGAAATCGTTTAAGCAATATAAAACCATTATCGAGAGCATCACAATGAAAGCTTATCATACATGTTTTATGAACTCTCATGCACATGAATGCAACCAATATGATCTAGAAATGAGTGATCAAGTCAAGTCTAGAATGCACATGGACTAATGCAAACTACATGATGATTTTTTTTGTTTTTTGTTTTTTTTTTTTTATGCAATTAAAAATATACAATGCAATGACTCAAGAAAATGAAAATAAGACAAAATACACAATGTCAAAACACAAGAACCTCTCCCCCGGACTTAAATCACACCGTCTCGGTGTGAATTGAGCCAAAGAGAGAGTAAAACAAACATAAAAACGAAATGGTATATACAAAGGGAAAAGTTAGTGGTACCTTGGAGTGGAGTGGATTCACGAGGAGGAAGCATTGTGCGTTGAAGCTCACGGACTTAGACCATTCCATCCGTCCCATTTATTCACCCTTATTGCTCCTACAAAAACATGAAAACAAAATTTATCAAACAATAAAAAGGCATAAAACAAGAAGTAAAGGATAGGATTGCTTGTTTTATGTCTCTAGCATTGACGGTGGATAGGATTGGGGGAGTCCCCAATGGCGCGTTTAACGTCGCTAGCTTGACGGTTGCGTCCTCTTATTCACTCTCTCCTTGAATGTTTCCTTTACTCCTAGTTTCGAACCTAAGAGATCAAGATCACAAGAAAAGAGAAAAAAGATTAACAACAAAAGAAAATAAAAAGCTCTATAGTCTCAAGAAGAATCCAAATCCTAATGATCAATGCTAAACCCCAATGGCAACGGCGCCAAATTGATACGTGGTATTTTCGTGTCAATTATCCCAAGTGTACTCATGTCATTGTAGTACTTGAGATGTCAATCCATAAGGGGTTAAGATTGAGGCACTAAGAATGCAAGAAACTTCTTAAGCTAGAGCAAACATTGTTTTTGGTTTTTAAATTTATAAGAAAGGAAACAAATGCAAGAAGGAAAACAAAACACAAGACTAAAATGTTGGATTATGAACTAAGCTATCAATGAGATGGGTAACAATCAAACAATGAATCATTTAGAAGCATTAATCACTATCTTAGAACATGGAATTCTCAAATATGACTAATCCGTTTCCATGGCACTAATCACCTTGTTAATTATCTAATCAAGAACAAATTTCCATTTGTGATTAAATAATTAACAAGCATTAAGAAACAATTCCAATTAGTTCACTAAACACCCTAAACATCAACTTCCGTTGGCTAGGATATGCATAGCTCACAAAAGGTTCGGATCAAGCAATTCATTTAAACTCGGGTCATGAGTGAAATGCCTAAGATCTAGAAACGAATGAACATACCTAATCTAGTACTAACACCGCTTACTCGAATCTATCCCTAATGCATGGGATGAGACCAAAAATCTAACTAATCTAAGGTGTAGTACTAGGTTTCGGTTTATCATGACAAATCTAGCGTTACGAACCAACCTAAGTGAAAGACTCATCCAAGATCATCTTAAATAACCATTATCTAACCATCAAGACAATTGACTAATGATGCCTAAACATTCAATGCACATTCATTCTTATGACATGGATCACACAAGTAGATTAGTTCACTTCCATGATACTAATCCATTTACAAAATCATCTAGTTATCAAGAACTTCCGTTCGAAACTAAATGATCCATAATCATTAAGCATTAGTCCATACAAGTCAACAATTCACCTTAATCATCAATTTCCATTGGCTAAGAATTGAATTGCATGCTTAGAAGTTTTCTAGACATTTCATCGAACACCTTCCGGGCGAGAAATGTCTTAAGTTCTAGAAATGAGTTGTCAATTCGATTCTAGCATTAAGATCCCTCCTAACATGAGAACAAATGATTATCTAAGCCTAAACATCAACAATCAACCATCAACCATCCAAATCAAACATTATCTAAAATCCAACAAAAAGTCAACTCACAAGAACATGAAGAACACAAGAGAAAAAGACATAGAAATGAAGAACAAGAATCAAATAAGCATAATATAAAGATAGAGTGAAGAAATCTTCTCTAGAATGGCATTTGTATGAAGAACAATCCCAAAACATCAAGAAGAGAGAGTTGGGGACGAGCCCCCACTCTTAGAAGAAGAAAAACCTTCTTTATAAAATTAGGTTTTTTGGCTTTTAATAGAGTTTGGGTCGAATTTTTGAGTTTCAGATGATCCACAGCGGTCAGCTCATACCGCTGCATGACCGCTGTGATTCTCTGTTTTTTTTCGACGGATGAACCCGCAGCGGTCACTGTAGACCGCTGCGGTACACCGCTGCGAGCTCCACTGAGTTCCTTCGCGCGCCAGACTGGACCGTCGTCACGGAAATTGGCATAACTTCTGATCGCACCGTTGGAATTGCCTCAAACCACTTCCAAATGAAAGCTAATCCATTGATATATCTCGTGTTAAAATTTGAGCTCAATCCATCGGTGGAAAGTCCTTCATCCAATGCCAAACTTATGACGTCTCAACCTGATCCTGCATCTTTGTATTCCGAAATGAACTTTTTGATGGCTATCTTCACTCCTCCAACTCCTATGACTCCAAGAACACCTGAAAATGGCTCAAGCAAGCCAAAAAGAATGCAAAGACAACCTAGGACATCTAAAATGCAATGAGACTCAAGTTGGACCTAAATGCATGAAAATATCCAAAAACTATACAAATTGGAACTAAAAACCTATGAAACTAAACCTTAAAAACATGTAAAATATGGTGTTATCATATGTATCTCTATGTTTGACTCAATGTCTCTCAAGATCCGGTACACGATCTCGGTCAACACAAGAATGATTGATCATGTTCGAGGATCTTTCCCTTGTCAAGATCTTCCTAAACGAATTTAATCGCGAAACCGACGACCCAACTGTTTTGTTACCGGACGAAGAAGATGCTGCCGCCTCCGCCGTCAAATTCACCCTAACTTCCTCCAACAACGGCGGTGCAGTCGGTGGTGCAGCACCGTCGCCGACTGGTCCTTCTCTTGGCTCAGGCTCAAGTCTCGGCCTTGGCTGAACTTCAGTCCGACAAACGGGGCAAGTGGAGCAAGTGGTGAGCCACGTGTCAACACAGTCGACGTGGAAGACGTGTTTGCAATTCGGCAGCTCTCTCGCCGTGTCTTGCTCCTCCAACACGCTGAGACACACCGCACATTCAGTAGCAGCCGCCACGTCACTGATGGCTCCAACGGTGAAAGTAGGTAGAGAAGCGATCACTGTTGGGTCAAGACCACGTTTTGGCGTCTGAAAAGGTTGGCGTAAAACGACGGGGAGGCCACGGAAAACTTCTCTACGGCGGCGGAGAACGAATCTTGCGTAGAGATGAAAAGTGAAGACGATGAGGATAACTGCTGATAAAGAGACCACGGCGGCGAGCATGATCTTGCTGTTGCGATCGTAAGTAGAAGGATTGGGCCAGAACGAGTAGTGGTGGTGATCGTTGTACCAGCGATGATCTCTGTCGTTGGAGCTCATTGTGAAGATTTTATTTGTTTTTCTTCTGTGGATGGCGAAGGAAAGTGAACAAAAGTTGTTACTAACTTCTGAATTCTGATGTATTTTATAAGAAATAAAGGACTTTTAAAATATCTTATTTTAATATTTTTCCAAGGTTGATACTTTAGTTGGTGGGTGGAGAAAAATATGTAAGTAGATAGAATAAGAAAGTTTTGGAGTTAGCCATACTTTCAAGGGTGTTTAGAAAATTCATCATTGTTGACTTAACTTGGATTGTGGAAACACAAAAGTCTATGACTATTCAAGAACCAAAAAAAAGTTTATATACTTTAGCTCTATTTTTCAATTTTAAATTATAAGTATTATAGGTGATATTTAAATTTACGTAATATATTTTAGATTTTGAGTCTCGGAAAAAAACTAAAATTATTAAACTAAACTATTATCATTGATTTGTAGATCTTTTTATGTATATAAATGCATAAAATGTAATTAATTGTGAACATTCTTTTGGTCCAGTGGTTGATCAAATGATTCATGAATGCTTTATATTAAGAGATTCAATTATCAAATGATGCAATTTCTGCAGATTAATGAAAACAAACTTATAAATAAATATTCAACTTAGTGCAAGGAGTCGTTCATCATGATCGTGGTTCATAGTAAAACGGATAATGTTGTCCATCAAAAAATTGTCAGTATAATAATTGTCATTGTATCAGTATTAAAAAAAAATGTAACCAATCAAAAGGAAAGATAAAAAAAAACATAGAAGAAGATATACGACACAAAAGGGAAGTATGGATATGTGGCTACAGAAAAGAAAAAAAAAAAAAAAACTGAAACGTGGCAAATACAAAAAAATATGGGGCATCGATCTCTTCACCTAAAGATCTAATGTGGGCATCAGAAGCTAACTCAACAAAAGAAATCAACAGATGTAAATGTAATGACCAATTAGATTTTTTTAAAAATCTATCTGTATGAGGCACGTGCCCCGCCTTTCAAAAAGATAGACCCGACTCTGTCATCAATTCAGTGTATGGTGCAAATTGGTTTATCTAAGCCAGATAGATTCATCCATACTATACTAACCGCATAATGTATTATTGTTTTAAGGCCCTATTCTTTTAACTGTCACTAGCGGCACTTTATTTTTACGATACTTTTGGAGACACTAACGACAACTTTATTCATCGGCAACAACGGTAGAAGATACAAAAAAAAGGTGAGCGTAAAAGTTGTTGGTTTTTGTGGTGACACCAACGACACCTGAAACAACACCGTTACAAATAGTTCTTTTTCTTCACATTTATTTTTTGGTCGATGTAAAGAGTCACGGCGACACCGTCCGGAACACATGACTACTTTTTATGTTTGATTCAAGAGTCACGGCGACACCGTCCGGTCCTTATTTTTATGTTTGATTCAAAAATAATATATAGTGACCAGCTGTACAAAGACATGACTACTTTGATTTCATGCATAAAATTTTTGTACCACTACAAGAATACAGGCGATTTCCGATGGTCGTTTCCGTCGGAATTCCGTCGGAAAACGTCATTTCCGACGGAATTCCGATGAATATTGTCCGTCGGTTCTAGCTCGTCGGAAATTAATATCCATCGGAAATCCGTCGGATTATTCCGACGGAAATAAGTCGTCAGAAAATGGTCGGACCATTTCGACGGATTACCGACGGCTATTTTCCGACGGATATTTCGACAGATGTAGGTCGGAACAAAACGTCGGAAACCCGTCGGAATACCGTTGGAAATATTTATGACAGTATTCCGACGGATCCTATTTCCGATGGATAAAACGACGGATATTAGATCGGAAATACACGTCGGAAATCCGTCGGATATGTTTCCGACGGGTATTGAATTTGAAGTTTTTATGATTTTATTCAAATTTTATAATTATTAAATAAAATGAAATGAAATAAAAAATTTATAAAAGAAATTCATTATCATTAAAAAATACAATTCATTACAAAAACTAATTTAATGTTCAAAAAAAATATATTAATTTCAAACTAATTCTTCCGGTTTTGCGAGTTTGTATTGGCGAGTGTCTTCGTCTTCGTCTCACTCGAGTACTCGCAGAATCCCTTTCACACATCGTCCTCGAGGTCATTCGGCTTGGATTTTTCGTACCTCCACTTCTGCTTCCACTCGTGCATTTGCTTCGAGTACGAAATTGCGGCATACTTGTCGAAATGGCCAAAAACATCGTATGATTAGGGGCCCACGTGAACTCTTGCTAAAATAAAAAAACATAATGTTAGTTTTCAAAATAAAAAATAACAAAATGAATTAGGGAAAATAAAGATATATTTAAAAATGACTTACCGCGAAAGTCCGGTGCCACAAGTGTTGAAAATTTTGAATTTTTCGGGATTTTTGAACTTCTCGGGAATTTTGAACTTCTCAGGATTGCTATTACCAACTCCAGAAACATGTTGAAGGAGATCTTCTTATTGAAAACTCGTGAAACCGTGTTTTCAATACAAAGATCTCCTTCAACATGCTTCTGGAGTTGGTAATAGCAACCCCGAGAAGTTCAAATTTTCCGAGAAGTTCAAATATGTTTATAATTAGTAAAAATTCTAAAAACGTAAACCCTAAGTCTACGTCGAACGATGATTCAATTATATACTTATTTCATCACTTTTTTTTCGTCATCGTCGCGTCTACCAAACCTTTGCGTATTAGATCCCACAGCAACTGCGTCCTAAAGCAGTTGCTGCTTTCAGACCGAGTTGCTATGAGATCCAATACGCATCGTCTGGTAGCCGCGAGGATTACGGAGAAGAGAGTAGTGAAATAGGTATATAATTGAATCATCGTTCGACGTACACTTACGTTTACGCTTTTAGAATTTTTATTTTATAAAATTATAATTTTGATTTTATATTTTGATTAGTATTTATAATTTTTATAATTGTTATATAATTGTTAGATTAGTGATTTAGATTAATAATTTGTTAGATTAGTATTTATAATTGTTTGATTAGTATTTATAATTTTGATTTTATATTTTCATAAAATATTTTTATATAGTTTTTATATTCACACAAAAACGGTTTTTATTTTATAAATTCGCAAAACGATTTATAAAATTAGGAAAAATTTAACACTAATCTAAATACTAATCTAAAATACTATTCTAAATCTAACACTACTAAATATAAAATTATAATCTAAAATACTAATCTAAAATTTAACACTAATCTAAATATTTAACACTAATCTAAATATTTAACACTAATCTAAAATACTAAATACAGCATAACAACAAAATTATAAATTACTAAATATCAAATTATAAATACTAATCTAACAAAATAACAATTTATAAAATACTTATAAATACTAATCTAAAATTATTAATCTAAATCACGAAATCACTAAAATTACAACATAATTCACTAAAAAAATAAAATTAGTCACTTACTTGGTGGAGACGAGCGGCGGCGACGACCGGCGACGGTTACCTGTAAAAGAAAGGAAGATTGAAGTTAGAGATTGAGGAATAGAAAGAGAAAGAGAAAGAGGAAGAGAGAGAGAGAGACCGGCGGCGGGGCGAGAGCTTCCGGCGGAGAGAGAGAGAGACCGGCGGCGGCCGGCGAGAGCTTTCGGCGGAGAGAGCTTTCGGCGGAGAGAGAGAGAGAGAGAGAGAGAGAGAGAGAGAGAGAGAGAGAGAGAGAGAGAGAGAGAGAGAGAGAGAGAGAGAAGATGGTACGTCAGATAAATCAATTGATTTCCGACGGATACGGTATATTCCCTGCATGTGTTTTGATTGGCCAATCAACATACACGTGTCCAAATCTCCAGATCCGTCGGAAATTTCCGACGGATTTAGGGTAAATTTGGGGTTTAGGGTTTAGGATTTGGGGATTGGTTTTAATAATCCTAAATGTACACGTTTCATTGAAAAAATAGTAAATTCATCAATTATAAAGACTATCTATCACTTTATAACTTTTACAAAATCAAAACCTATACATTTCTCATAACATCTCTATACCTTATACTAAAACTTATACTAACACCTATATCAAATTTTATAAATCTACTATTTTTTTATCTTGTAATTATATTTAAAATTTGACAAGTTCAAGCTATTTTATATACATCATATAAGTATTTGTCTACAATTTCTACAAAAAACTTAACCCCTATACTCTAAACCACATTTTTTTGGAACGCCATCGGAAATCCGTCGGAAATTTCCGACGGAGTTCCGACGGATTGTTGACCACAGGGTTTTATACACGTTTACCTCGTTTACAAAACGAAATAAAAAATGATAAGTATACTTCCGTCGGAAATTTCCATGTTTTCTTGTAGTGTACATTTAATTAAATAAGATTACATTCATTAAAAAAATTAAAATGATAAGACAAGTTTTTTTTGTCAACAGAAAATCATAAATTCACTTTAATCACAATGACTAGAAATAATATAGAATGTCCTTGGCCAAGGAAACTACGAAAATTAAAAGTTAAAACGTGTGAGGAAGCTACGTGTGGAAACTACATAGTTTGGATTGAAGAAGAGTCTACGATGGTACACACTTTGAAAATATATTACAAAATTGTCTGAATTGTATATTACAAGCTCAACTCTCTTTTTTGGGTTCTTTTTCTTTTTTCACACGTTAATCAACAACGGCTTTGTACTAATGTATGTATTTCAAGGGAACAAGAGTACTATTGTACATGAATTAAAGATTAATGATCGTGTGGTATGTGCATCTATTCATTGTCTTTCTAGATCCAATACACGATCTTGGTCAACGCGAGAATGATCGTTCCTGTTCGAAGATCTATCCCGTGTCAAAATCCTCCGAAACGAGTCTAACCGCAAAACCGATGACCCGCCAGTTTTATTCTCCGACGAAGACGCCGGAACAAAATCCAACGGCGGTGCACCGTCGCCAACTGGCCCTTCCCTAGGCTCAGGCTCAAGCCTTGGACTCGGCTCGACTTCAGTTCGACAAACGGGACAAGTGGAGTGCGTGGTGAGCCACGTGTCAACGCAAGTCACGTGGAAAACGTGCTTGCAGTTCGGTAACATCCTCGCCGTATCTTTCTCCTCCAACAAGCTTAGACACACCGCACATTCCGTAGCTGCCACATCACCGTTGACTCCAACGACGAACGAAGGAATAGAAGCGATGATTAGAGTGTCGAGGCCACGTTTGGGCGGCTGAGAAACGACGGAGAAGTGGAGGTCTTGGAAGGCGGATCTACGGCGGCGGAGAACGAATCTTGCGTATAGATGATAAGCGAAGACGATGAGGATAATAATAGAGAAGGAAACGATGGTGACGAGTAAGATCTTGCTGTTGGCGTCGTAAGAAGTCGTGTTTTGCCAGAACAAACGGTCGGAATCATCTTTGTTGTCGGAGCTCATGATAAAGCGTTTTTTTTTGTTGTTTCGTTGGAACAAGAAACACAGAAAGTGATTACTACAAGTTAATAACAAGTAATGGAGAGATTGAAGGGATCTTCGTTGTGTAATAAAATTATGTTTTTATGTAAACTTCTTATGACTTTTTTTTACTTTTTTTATTCATCAAAGCATTATAATATGATTGGTGGGTGGGAGAAAATAGGCAGCATTACGGCAGAAGCTATGAGATACTCATAAACCCATTGTTGACTTTACTTGGAATTGTTTTTAATTTAGAAATTCTAATCACATTTATGAAATTCAGTTAGCATTGCAATCTTTTCCTTTTTTTTATACCATTTTAATGCATAACATGTCGACAGCATATGAGAATTCTAGAAAAATGATAATTCAACAACACTATTTTTCCTAATAATATGACTAGACTTAATGTAAATTGAGCATAGTCAAGAAAATACGAAATTTTAAAAGTTATAACGTGAGGATTGGAGTGAGGCTGCGTGTGGGAACCAATACTAGTTTTTTTGACATGGAGAAGAGACTTTGAAGTAGACAAACATGTTAGTCTATTACAAGTTGCGAATATATTATAAATTCAACTCTCTTTTTTCCTTTTCACATGTTAGCTTATCTTTGATTCCTTGTATGAAAAAGTCAATAGATTTTATCTTCAACATATGTTTATTATATATTTGTCCATGTAATGATGTAAAGACAACATTGAAAATACAGTATAACTTTTTCCGTATACGATATTTGTACTTTGGTTGAAAAAGGATATTTGTACTTTCATATATCACTTTCTTTGGGCCTCATATTGTTAGGTTGGTATAAATGGCCATATAATACTTTTTCTATCTTGGCCCGTACCATATATATATCACTGGTTTACAAATTTCGTTAGCCATATGGTATGAGTAATGTTGCAAAGAGCCGTATGAATAGTAAATACCATACATATATGAAGTATATGATGTTGACCAAAAAAGTATATGATAAATAACCTATTTCTGAAACCAATCAAGATTTTGTTTTAAAAAGATCAATGTGTTTTGAATAATTGTGGTGGTGGCCGAAGATTTAAGAAGATTTTGATAGAAATGAGCTATTGTAAAACATATTTAATATGAATTTTTATATGTTGGTTATAAATTTTTGACCGTAAAAGATCAAGAAATATTTGTTTTTTGTTTTGTTTTTAAAATAGTTAGTTCATTGCAGTTTGAATGAGAGAGAGTGGTAGAGTTAAAGAGTATGAGTATCTCATTCGGCTGCAGATGTACTAACTAGACCTTTTGGATGTCTAACGGCTGCAGATGCTCTAAAAGGATTTGATATATATATTTTTTTAATATACAAATTTATCAGATTTGTTATGATAATATTAGCAAGTCCGAAGACCAAAACGGCGTGAAGTGCTTTAGCACGGAACGATTGATCCAACGGTTAAAATCCATTAAATGGTGGAATCAACGGTAAATCTCCTGTGCAAGATCGACGGCGCGTTATTCAGTTTCCTTTTTGTTTGAAGAGTCTAAATTCTATACTTAACTAACATCTTTCCTTTTTTTTTACCCTATCCGCTAATTTAATACGAAAGCAATTCACATATTCAATTTCAATCACAACTCTAAAAATCACTTGTCTCTCTCAACAAATCCCCAAATTCAGATTCTAACTAGGGTTTTGGTTATAGTGAAGTAAAGTTAAGGAAATCAAAGGAAAAAATGTTGCGGTCGATGGAGTTTATGAAATCCTTAGGAAAAGGTTCGTATGGTTCCGTTGATCTCATCTGGTTCGCAAAACCCGACGGCTCGGATCCGTACTTTCAAGCCGTGAAAAGCTCCTACGCTCATGACTACGAATCTCTCTACAAAGAGTTTCAGATTCTGTCTAAACTCAGAGATTGTCCGAGAATCGTGCGAACCTTCGGGACATCTCTGCCGAGAGGTGTCAATGATTACGGGATCAGAGTTTACAGAATGTCGATGGAGTATGCAGCTGCTGGAAGTTTAACTTCTTTCATGGAAACAAGATCATTGCCTGATTCGATGATTAGAGATTTCACTCGTATGATTCTTCAAGGACTTGTCTCTGTTCATAACCACGGTTATGTCCATTGCGATCTCAAACCTGAGAACCTCCTTGTGTTTCCGCGTCGTGAATACGAAGAAGACGGTGTTGGTGGTTTGAAACTATCATATGAATTGAAGATTTCGGATTTTGGTATGTCGACAGAAGTTGGAGAGGAGTCGGAAGTTTGGGAATTTGATTCTCCGTATTTGGGAACGCCTCTTTACATGTCGCCGGAATCTGTTCAGGACGGCGTCGCCGAGAAAGCGTTAGATTTGTGGTCATTAGGTTGCATTGTGTTGGAGATGTATACAGGAGAACCGCCATGGCCGTTCGAAGATTCGAAGGAGCTTTTGCGTGTTTTGTTGAATGGGAACGCACCAGAGGTTCCAGAGTCTCTACCTTGGGACGCAAGGCAGTTTCTACAAACGTGTTTCGCAAGCGATCCTGTGGAGAGAGGAAGCGCTTCGGAGTTATTGAAGCATCCGTTTCTCCCGAAAGTTTCCGATCAGAAGAAGGAGAGGGCTACCGACGCCGGAGCTAAGAGAAAGTCGGTGGTGGCGTTAAAATCTAAGGATATTGCAAAGAAGCCCCCAAAAGTGAAGATTATTCCACCTAAGCCCCCGCAGTTTAAGAAAATTTTGAATAGACCCGTGAAGCTGAAGATTATACCTCCGAGACCCCCAGGATGCAATCTCGTTCCTGTTCAGTAGATTGTGTCAGTATTCGTCTTTGTTGGTTTGTGTAGATCAAGTTAATTACACGGGGATACAAGTTGTAAGGCTTTTAATTTGTCAAAAATGTATGGTATTAAATCAGTATCAATTCAATTCTAATTTTTCTTTGCGTTTTTTTTTTCTTTTTTATCATCATTATGATGGTACATTACTGATTAAGATGCTGTCTCGAGTTTCCTTATCCAGTTCATGCTTACTCTTTTGACTGCTATGCAACCGCGTATTGTTGAGAGAAATTGCTAGAGCGACCCAAAGGATTCAAGAAAGTTTGGATTAATGGACAACGTTAAAAGTCGTGGGAAGCGTGGTTAAATGAGGCTGCGGCTAAGCTTCATTCCATCCAATACTAAAATTTCATTTTTGGATATTTTCTATCATTTTCTTCTCATGTGTTTGCTTCAAACGTATGTTTTCCTCAATTGTTTAAGCTAAAACAAATCACCTTTGGCTAAGTAAGCTTTTCTTCTCTTCCATCAAATATATATAAGAATAAAAATATAACAAATTTTCATATTTCACATGATTCACCTTGGATCTCGCAAAGCGTTCTTGAAAGATTATCCAAACTTTTACAATGAGATTTTGTTGGAACTAATTAACATTCTTTCCAGATTGTCTTTATATTCTGTTGACGCAACATTTAGCGATTGCTCTATCAGCTTAATCTCTTTTGCCACTTGAATCATCTTTGGTCTCTCTTCTTTCCTTGTCTCGCAGCATCTTAACGCCAGCTCAAGAAATGTATACATGGATTTTCCACCAAACTCATCCCCGAGTTCGAAGAAGTCTCGTTTCTCCTGTAAACCTTTCACATAATCATGAATATTATCGAGAGATCCAAATGATCCAGCGAACGTAGCAGGCCTCCCACTCAGAAGAACCAACAAAAGTATTCCAAAGCTGAACACATCAGTGTATTCAGTCACAATACTCGTAGACAGATAAGACGGATCAATGTATCCAAGTGTTCCCATCAATTTATCTTTGATCCATGACTTACCTTCAGGGAGAGATATAGAGAAGGAGAAATCAGACAGCTTGGCTGTCCATTTCTTGTCCAAGAACACATTCATCGGCTTAATCTCTCTGTTTACAATGATCCTGGGAAAAGCGGTGTGAAGATAAGTCACAGCATTAGCAACTTCTTTTGTAATCTTCAGTCTAACATTCCAAGGCAATAGTTGTTGTGTGTTGTTTTCACTACCAACACCTCCTTGCTCGTCCATAGCACCATTCTCTGCATATTCGAACACCAGAATCGGAAGAGGAAACTCAAGACCACATCCTAATAGCCTGAGGAAGTTATTGTGATTGCTGACCCGAGAAGATATGACAATATCATTGTAAACCACTGATTCGTGGTCTCCTAATAGATATTCTTCTTTAAATCTTTTGATCAAGTAACATCTATCTTGGATGATACCCTTGTGCCATGCAAAGAATCTGTGACGAGAGATATAACTATTCGGATCAAAGTTGTTGGTGGCCCTGAGGATTTGATCAGAAGACAATATGGAGATAGGATTTGATGTACCGTTACAGTCAGCGATCAGTTCCTTTAGAAAAGTGCTTCCGTTCTTCATAAACCACTCGACCCTTTTGTCTTTTTCCTTCCTTCTCTACAACCTCCTCATCATCTCAGTAAACTAAAAACTTCCTTAGGGTACAGAGCAATTCAGAGAAACTGATAATAAGGAAAATTATATTAAAAAAACAACAACAACAACAAAAGCATTAAATAAGCTAGGTGAAGTTAGAAGAGAGTTAGCTAATGAGAAATCAACAGCTAAAGGCGTTGGTTGAAAAATGTAGAGAGCCCATAATCATTTACTCGAAGTCAACAATATTCCTCACTAAACGCCGTCGTATTTGTCCAATATTGATCGCTTTCCTTTTTAAATTTTTTTTTTTTAATTAAAATCATAATGTACATGTGTAATATTGAATTGGTCAAAAGCTTTAAGGAATTTGTAGGCCTAGATAAAATACATGGAACCGAAGAACTGAACCGGAACCGAATTCGAATCTGAATTGAAATTTATAAAAATATTCGATTGATCATAAACTCTTATACCCGAAGAACTAGAATCGAACCGAGAACCGATCGGGTACTTGAAATATCCGAAGTATAATTATATACCCATAAATATTAGTTAATTTTTTCGGGTATTTAAAGTATTTCATGTATATTTTTGGTTTTACAGATATATTTTCTTTAGTTTTTCCGAGTTTTTGGGTATATTTTCAGATTTTTAGGTATATTTTCGAGTTTTCGGATATATTTTAGGTATTTTGCGTAAAAAATACCCGAACCATATCCAATTTTTTTAGGTATTTATCGGTTCTCAAAATTAAAATCTAAAAGATCCAAAATCGAACCGAACCAAAATCGAACCGAAACCCTATCATTGTGCAAAATCTCAAAATATTCGGAATCAATCATTTTTTGGAACCGAATACCCGAATGCCCAGATCTAGGAATTTGTAAGGTTCTTCAAATTTTCCTTTTCTTAGATCAACGGCGATTTACGTTTTCTCCAAGGTGGGGTATTGGATGATTGAATTTAAGAAAATGAAAATAAATTTAAAATCAATTGATTTTGAGTAATTTAAAAGTTTTTTGTTGAGATTTTAATGAATTCTATCAAAATGACAGCAAAAATGTTCGGAATTAACTCTTTACAAGTTTTCATTGAAATTCTATTAAATTCCTATCAAATGAAGCTATCATCAACACTGTAATAAAATTGAATAACACTAACATTTAATAGAATTAAAAAATCAAAAAATTGAATAACACTAAAATTTAAAATAATAAAAAAATGATTACAAATATCTAATTCAATAACACATAAATTCAAAAGAATTAATGAAATACAATAACAATAGAATTTTATAAAAACTCTAATTCCTTCTAGTTCAATTAAATTCGTTAATCGAATACCACCCGAAGTTTTTTTTTTTTTGGTTTTTTCGATTGATAAAACTAATTGGTTTCCGTTCTTACAGAAACCCTGATTTCGTGGTTTGATCATGGCCATGGGTAACGAGTTTTTATCCGACGGGCGGAAGGAGAAGCGAAAACAGAATGAGGAGGACGCTACTTATGGCATCTTCGCCGGAAGCGATTCGAACTCTGATAATTCCGGCGGCTCTCGAAGGAAGAGGCGTAAAACCACCAAACCTGTCAATTTTGTTTCTGCAGACACGAGCCAAATAATTGATCGGGGACTGAAGGAGAATGGGGAAATCGAAATTGACGAGGAGGAAGATATTGTTTTATTACGTGGTGAATTGGGTAAGAAGATAGCCGACAAGGCAAAAGTGAGAGAGAAGAAGAAGAAGGATGAAAAGGAAAACTTTGGAAATTTCAGTGGAGGGATTGGTATGAAATTGCTTGAACAAATGGGATACAAAGGAGGTGGGCTTGGGAAGAACGGGCAGGGAATTGTGGTTCCTATTGAAATACAAGTGAGGCCGAAGAATATGGGTTTGGGGTACAATGAGAACACTGCACAGTTTCCTGGTTTAAACAAGGTTGAGGAGAAGCAGACTGTTACGGTCACTGGTTGTGAGAATGATGGTGATGGAAGGAGAAATCTTTGGAGAAGGAAGAAGACGAGGAAGGAAGTTTATATCACTGCAGAGGAGCTATTGGAGAAGAAGCAGGAAGTGGGTTTTGGTTGTGGGAAGACCATTATTGATATGCGAGGACTACAACCCAGGTTTGTGAAAATTTTTAAAGATTTAGACCTAGCGGAGAAAGCAATAGGTGCAGATGTTCCAATGCCAGAGTTACAACAGAACTTGAGGCTTATCGTTGATTTAGCTGAGCATGAGATTCAGAAGATTGATAGGGATTTGAGTAACGAGAAAGAATCAGCCTTGAGCTTGCAGCCAGAGAAGGAGGAATTTAAAACGGAGGAAGAGATACAGAAAATGCAGTTTGACAACATGGTATATATTGCACAAGAGATCGATCGAATGGAGGTGGAGAATGCGTCTGGGAATTTAACTCTGGATTCACTAGCCAATTGTTTCAAGGACCTGCTTTCAAGCTATCCTGATGACTATAAGCTTTGTAACTTGTCATGCGTTGCCTGCTCACTGGCCCTGCCTCTCTTTATCAGGATGTTTCAGGGTTGGGACCCTCTTAGTGATGCAGCGCATGGTGTCGAGGCTTTATCTTCCTGGAAAATGTTGCTGGATGCTGATGACAATCAAAATTATTCGACGCCTTATAGCCAACTTGTCTCAGAGGTAATGTTACCTGCTGTGCGAATGTCAGTCATCAATACTTGGGAACCTAGAGACCCTGAGCCAATGCTGAGATTTGTAGAGACATGGGATAAATCGCTATCGAATCTTGGGACCCGCGTTTGGAAACAGTTCCCATCCATATTTAGGTGCATCCGTGGCTGCCACTTCTTGGTCAGAAGTTGGAAGGTGCGTATCTGATCATTCGGATGAAATTGAGTAACTTTCTCAATACTTGGCATCCTAGTGATGTGTCTGTCCACACTATTATTTCCCCTTGGAAGACTGTTTTTGATGCTGCTAGCTGGGAGAAGCTGATGCGTCGCTACATAGTACCCAAATTACAGCTGGCTTTGCAAGAGTTGGCAAACCAGAATTTAGACCAGTTCGATTGGGTTAGGGGCTGGGCGTCTTCAGTAGCCACACATCTAATGACTGATTTGATGGAGAAATTCTTTTTCCCCAAGTGGATGGATGTTCTATATCACTGGTTGTGTTCAGAACCAAAGTTTGATGAGGTAAGAAACTGGTTTTTGGGTTGGAAAGGATTATTCCCACAGGAGCTTTCAGCAAACAAGAGGATCGAAATCCAGTTCAAGCGTGGTCTATATATGGCGATGGAAGCAGTTGAACGTGTGGGAATGTCTCAGCCAGGGGAAAGAGAGAACATTAGTTACCACAGGGCACAAGAGCAGAGGCACTTCGAGGGTCGTGCTAAGGGTCATGCTCAGATGGATGACCCCGAGGAGCTGAGTTTCAAAGAAGTCGTGGAATTATTTGCGCAGGAGAAGGAGCTGCTGTTGAAACCCAAACCGCATAGAATGCACAACGGTCTTATTTATAGCTTCGGGAACGTGAGTGTGTTACTAGACTCAGCGAACTCTAAGCTGTTGGCTCAGGAAGCAGGAGGTTGGTTTCCTGTAGATTTTGACTGCTTGCTGAAGATGCACCACAGTGCTGTTGCTGGAAAACAATAATGAAACATATCCAATTGGAAGGAGGTAATATTGCTAACAATTTCTCTATTATTCCTCTGAGTTATGCTTTGTAGAGACCCTCAAAGCACAAAGTGTACTTTTTGGTGAGCGTTCTCTAGGAATCTAACAAGTAGAGAATAGATTTCCATTTTTCTATCACATAATTAGTATCCCAATTTCAGGAACATCTTATAGGAACGTTAGCAGAAGAAGCTGTGTTTTGGAACACCATGAAGGTTTGAAAATATGAACACTTACTGGTATAGCCAGGAGAATTCATGGGTGTGGAATATTTGCTATCATTATTCTTATTATTATTGACAGTTAAAGGCTTTTCACCTTTTGTCGTCGCAGGCATCCGAGTTTGAGTGTACGTTGGCTTGACCAGTCACTTGTGTAACGACTTACAAAATTGATGAAGTCGTTTATTTGTTAGACAATGCATATTTGCAATTTATGTTTTTCAGGATACCAAACAGATCATTGATGGAGACTATAGAAAGGTTTATCCTTTGGATGCTGTGTGTTGACAATCCTGAAGATGTGCCTGAAGATTTAAGGGTAGAGTTTATAGCTTTTCTCATCACGGAGAAGAGTTCATTTTCACACTACATGATAAAATTCCAACTCTGCAAAAGCTATAGAAGTGTGATTTTCTTAACGATCACGGCTCTATTAATCTGATATGTGTGTTTTGTTGCTTATTTCAGGAAGTTTTGGAAACATGGACATTCCCTTGCAAATGGGCCTTTGTTATTGATCGATGACCTGTTTTCTAATGGTTGCTTCTGAGCAAACCTTGTGGAGATATTGAGTTTTACTCTTTTCTTTTGATTCCTTGTTCTGGCATTTTGTGCCAACCCAGGCATGTAACAATATCTCTTGAATCACTCTTTTTTTATTCAAAAAAAGCAATATAAGTTGGTCAAATTCGACATCTTCAAGCTACACAGGCATATGACCAATGTCAATCCATTTGAGATTTTTTTTTTCTTAAACTCTTTTGATGTTTAACACCATCGCAACCTTTTAGGGAAGTTATTGTGATCGTTAACCTAAGTTGAGTTAATATTTGTTGATCATGTAAGTTTCACTTCTTAACGATACCTTTGTACCACATAAACCAATCACTCTTGGAGATAATGCAGCTCGAATCCCACTCATTTGTGTCCTTCAAGATTTCATCTTCCGAGATAGTTTACAAAATTCGAATATATAAAAATTGAATATGGTTTCAACAGTCAAATCTGATCAAAATCATAAAATTCATACTTAGATAATGGGATAAAAGGCTTGGAGCCCAAAAGATAGCTTCTTTATGATAGCTAAAACAGAGTATCTATGTAACAGAAGCATTCCACATTATGGTTGCTCATATCGGCAAATTCTCTTTGCAATCCATAGATCCCATAGTAACACACTCTACTTACAGTTTTACTTGGTTCCACTCATCGCTCAACTAAATCCACACTTGTCGAAGAAGCTTGTATCTTGCATTGGAAGTCGCTGAATCAGTAAAATCACTTGATTTGTCAACGATGGATGTAAGAGGAGAGTCCAGTTCCTCGAGCTCCTCGTCGCTCGTGTACCCTTTTCTCTGTATCATAGACACATTCCTTGACAATTTTACTGCAGACTCTGCAACTTTTTCAGCTACATCCGTGGTCGATGGAGGCATGTAAGAAACAGAGGAAGCTGCATAAGGGAAGCTTGCTTCTGATAGCTTCCCATCACCATTGCTCTGGATATATAACAGAAAAAAAAAAAAAAAAAGATGTTTACCTACTTTATGGATTGTGAGAAGAAAGAGAATCCGAACTTTGAATTGTTTGTACCTCGGCAGCATTAAGCTCTTCTAGGACAGCTCCGGGTACATGATCTGGACAGAACTCATCAGGAGTGAAGTTGCAGAGTATTCTTTTGATGAGTGGAAGACTGATTGATGGGCATATCTGTTTGATAAATCAAGGACAAAGCTCCATGAAGCTCGTGAATGTAATGGGCCTAACCAAGAACAAAAGAATGTCTAAGATTATATGTAGAAGACAAACCTCTTCTCTAATGGATCTTTCCATAAGCATGTCTTTTGGGAGCATAAGAAGATCACTAAGTTCATTTAACAAAACAAAGGCTTTACGATCACTGCCTTCACTTTCTACATGACCATCCTCACTGTTTCTTATCTCTTTCGCTAAAGAATCGTCCGAGTTCATGCCGAACATTTCAGTGAGGCATCTAGACCAATTGCCAATCTGCAAGGGAATATATTGGATTAGTCAACATTATTCACTCTCTAACGGCTATGAAAATTTGAACTCTGATTCGTGTTGGCTACCGCGTTTTTGAGTTGTGCCCCTGATCCAAAGCTTAAGTCTCCAGCAGGAATAGGCAGAACTTTGGAATCAAGGATAGGATCAGAGACAGGATCCGTTGGAATCTGATGTTCTGACTCGCGCAGAATAGCATTGAACATGGCTACATCGAATCTACCGATACACTTCTCCATCACCTTTTATAAAGAAGTAAAAAAGAATATGATTCTTCTGTCTTGGCTTGAACTGAAACAAATGGAAAATCTGATTACCATTCTAGCCAATACAGATAAGCAACCGCATTCATGTCCCCCGCCTCGCATAGGACAAAGCCGTTGCAGAGCATCTCGGAAAGCATTTTTCCATAGGCTAATAGAAAAGGTTCCTTGCTTCTCATCAACCAAGGAAGGTCCCATCAGTTTCTCATTCGATTTACCGGCTGATGAGTCATTTTTAGGGGATTGCATATGAGGAGTAAATACCTTAAAGATAGGAGAAGAAGAAGAAGAACAAATGTGAGACGCTTCATTAGCTAACTTAGAAGCTCATTTTTAACTAGGACATTTTGTTTATACCTGCCACCAAACAGACTCGACGATTCTAGAGAATACCCAGAGTTCGATTTTCTCGAGTGCAGCAGTAAATGTTTCAGTTTCTTGCCAATCCTCCAAAAGCTGTTGAAGACCATTCTTCCATCTCAGGTTTGTTTTCTTCCCTGAATCACCATTTTCACTCCCATTTGATTCAGAGCTCTGTGTGCTGCGAGACTTACCAAACGCTTGCGAAATGATCTCCCTCAAAGCTATGATGTTCGATAACCAGAAGGTCAACCTAAGAAGTAGGAATCCAAGAGAAAGCAAAAACATTTATTTAGAAGATCCTGAAATTTCACTCATATGCCATATAATACATTCTGCGTACCTCGAAACATCATTTCCACAAGATCTGGCAACCAAAACAAGACCAGAAACAGAGTTTCTAGCGATCGTAGCGCGCTTTCCCTGAATAAAATGCTTACAGGCATGGATGTAGATTCTAGAAATACGCCGAGCAGACGTATGAAGCTTGTGTGCAGAGCTAGAATGGTCCGGCACAACAGAATAGAGCGAAATCTCGAGTGCAGCCACTTCTCTAAGCTCCTCTTCAAGTTTCTCGATTCTCGTCTCCAGATGTTCAATCTTCTCACTCGAAGATCCAACCTCAATGTTCCCACCACTATTCTCTGTTACATCAGCCGCCTCGTTCTCACTTCCAGCACTAAGAGCACCATTCGAAGCATCTTCCCAGACATCGGCATTGATACCTTCACGAGCATCTATATCGATGTTAGCACCTTTACATTCTTGTTCATCAACACCTTTCCCCAAATCACAAACGGATCCACTTAAGTTATGCTCCTTCTCCGTTTTCTCCACAACTCTGCGAGAATCTGATACTTGATGAGCATCTGCAGAGGCAATGGCACCATCATCATCATCCAAGTAACGAACATCTACAGTCTCGTAAGTCTCAGAGGGATCTGATTGGGTGGTTGAATCACTTGCTACTGTAGAGAGATTGTTAGACTCTTCCTTAGCATCCAAGTCCTTGTGTTTCTCTTGCTCTGATAATCTTTTCTGGCTATTAGTCTTCTGTAGCTTTTGATCTTTTCTTCCACTCTTGGTAGATCGCTTCGACTGGACATTGTTAGCTGTTCTTGCCTTCATCATTAAACTCTTCCGATGCAGCCAAAGCAACAGTTACTTTCAACTTCCAAGTGAGAAAACGATACAAGAAGAATTGTGTAACCCTACAGAGAAGAAAAAACCTGTTAAAAGCCTCGAAAGTAATGATTTTTAGATTGAGCAAAAGGATAAAAACACAGCTGGATATATTCCTGTTCCTGAAAACGACAGCACATGATGGAGGGAGAAAAGGACATAATCGGACTTGCTATATTTTGTCTGAATCTACAGTAACATTTGAGGCCCCAGCAACTTGTTCATAGTTCGGTAAGATAGAAAATGGGTAAAAAACAAAAATTAGAAAATGGGTGCATTCACTTAATCTTAGGGATTTACAAGAATGACTCTTTTTTTTGTTGGTCTGATTTACAAGAGTGATTAAAATTAACCAGACTTAATAAAACCCAGAGAATTTCAGGAACTGGATTTTCTGAAGTATCCAAAAATATATCAGTAACAGAGAGAGAGAAACAGAGCATGAAACAACCATAAGGACTAGAGAAATCAACATGTAAAAGATAGAGGGCAAAAGAGAAGAAGGATTACCAGTGACTGAAATCTCCAGCGGAAACAGAACAGCAAAAGGAGAGAAAGTGGTGTTTCAAATCGAAGTCATGACGAAACCCATTAGGTTGTCTTTCTCTTCAAGACGATTACTTTAATCTACTCAAGAGTGAAGTCTACTCTCAGATTTGCGTCACTGAGATTAGCCGTCTTTTTATCTGTAATACATAATAAAGCTACTTTCTTTCTCTCTCTCTCTCACACACACACACTATGGAAGATCCGGGAGTGCGGGAAGTTATGGCGCATTTAAAAAACCAGAAAAAAAACATGGATCGTGTACGGTACGGACTGTGACCATGGTCGTGAATCTATGGAAGGTTGTGTCGGTGGCTCGAGTGTTACCCGGTCACATTACCCAAAAAAGTAGCTTCTATTTAAATGACCGTAGTGTCCTTTTCTCTTTCGTCCAAAACATCTGACTGACTCCACCGACACCGACATCAAATTACTTACGACTACGAGTGTTGTTCATTTTCATGAATGAATAAGGGGACAAAGGTTCTTCACATGGCTTTACATTGGACTCTTCTTGGGTCTCCAGTAAAAAAGCATGTGAAGAGTGAAGTGATGATGTCTTCTTACATTGATTTACCAAGCCTAAATCGTTTCAGTGCTACTCAATCATACTCTCGGGAGACAAACATACAGAGAGAGAAGGAAATCACCACAATAGTAGCCCTCTCGATGTGATGCTACGAGCAATGGTACTAGAAAATGGCAGTATTCAACAGAAGGTTCCTTGCTTGAGATTGAGGTAAGCTGTCATGTTTTCTAAACCTTATCTACCCAAAAATTTAGTAAAGTTTCTCCTCAAATCCATCTCGAGACTTATTCAAGTAATTGATCAAGCTCCTTGATAGATACCAGTTACCCCACACATGCAAACAACTATTTCCAAAGGTCGAAATCAACATTCTCATGCTATTCTCAACTCAGCATTTACAAAAGACTCACAATTCAACATCCACACATTCTAAATTTCTAATACAATACTGTTAGCCATTACTGAACTGTTCAAACATCCAACACTGATGCAATGAGCAGTAATAGCCTAGTAAATGCCACAATTGAAGATACTGAAATCTAGTTTTCTGAATCTAACAAAGGCTGATGCCATGAGAACTCTACTCCAACCTTTATTGAATTATTCAAGCATCTAACACTGATGCAATGAGCAGTAAAACCCTAACCAATACCAAAACTAAAATCTAGAGTATTGCAGCATCTAACAATGGCTGATGCCATGAGAACTCAATGTGAACGCTGCACAAAGCTATAATCATATACCATAGCGAAATCTATACTAATGAGCCTTCTTGAAGCATGCCATGTCTACAAAACAGAGGAACGTTCCATCTCCTAGTTACAATCGGCCTCTGACTAGAACAACAAATTACAGGTGGAAAGATGGATCTAAAGAGATTCAGAATCGACGAATGTAAACTATCTATAAATTTCATCAGGAAGCACTGCATAATAATGGAACAATCAATAGGCGAATCTAATCATTTGAAAAAGACCAACCAAACTCTCTGCAGATGTTGATCAAAACGAGCAAACCAGAAAGCGACCAGATTTGAGAAATGTAATAATATAAATAGAGTAATGGGCAAGTGCGTCGAAAAGGTTAAAGAACACTTATTTCATCATTATCGACAAAACAAAGAGATTGAAACGAAGTTCTTCAGGGGAGAGAACAAAGACCTAACTCTCCAGTCTTCGTGATCGTCATAACACGGAAAAAAACTCTTCAAGTCCCCCGAACAAAAGACATACCAGATCAAGCATCAGGTCATATCCACCATCCGGAGATCAAACAGCGGTGCTCAATCGGAAGAATCTCCGGCGGACGCTAGCCTCTCCATTTCGAGGCGTTCTAGGGCTTTCTGATGAGCCCAAGTCTCGATGGAAAGATCAGGTTTGGCATTGAGTCCGACGCCGAGGATGACAATCGTGAGGAAGCTGGTGATGTAACAAGGAAGCTCCCAATCTTCCCACTTGCGCGACTGTCCCGGTGGTGGAGGAGTACGGTTCATAAAGTAACCCTTGGGCTGTTCCTCGTGACCCGGCGTCGCCCACCGACTCGGGCCGGCGGATGTAGATCCGGACCTGGAGAAGATCCGATTTCGTAGCGACTTCGCTGCGACGGTCAAGGACTGCGTCGACGGCATCGCTGTGGTTCCGATTTCTACTGTAAGCAAAGAGACGAAATGAGATATCCACAGATTTGGTAGTGCCCAACTCTATATACGACCACGACCTACGAAAGGTTTTCTCAACTCAAACCGGACCGGTTTAATTGCCAGTTTGCGGTTTGTATTTTGGTTTCAGCTTAGATTTTCTGGTATAATAGGTTTGGAACCCAAATTGAATATATATTCCGTATTTTGGTTTCAGCTTAGATTTTCTGGTACAATAGATTTTATGGTATATATATATATGTTTACTCATTTCCAAGTGTTATTAAAGGCGTGTATATAATTCATACTAGATCAGTAATACTAAGCAGCTAAATCACTATACTATTATATATAAAATTATTTAATATATTGATTCGTAATCACTATATATAGTTATATTTATAATATAATTTTTTATATTTTAATAGTATTTATTATATTTTATTTTATTTAATTTTTTATTAAAAATTAATAATAAAAAATATTAGTAAATATTAGTTTTAAAAATATAAAATTTACACTTTAGTATAAACATAATTTTTTGATATTATTTAACAAAATAAATTAGTTTTATAAAATTATTTCAATTTTTTATATATTTTATAGGTTAATGTTCTACCAAAATTTTCATATGAAAACATAGATGAGGAGCATTTGCAGAACATATACAGTTTCTAAATGTTATGTTGATTGGTTGATAAAAGGTTTAATGTTTATAACAAACAATTTATAATACATCTGATACAAGAAGCATAAAACATACAAAGGAATTAAGGACTAATCTCTCTGCTTTAAGTAACAATCTAGGGTTGATTGTGAAGAATTGGTTTCACCTTCTTCTCGCGCTCTTTCCTCTTGCCAGAAGAGTTGTTCTGGTTCTCCACCATTGGATAAGAAACCAACCGCTGAAATGAATCGGTCTCATCAGGCTCGGCCTTGGTTACTAGATTCCTGCATCTGTAGCAATCACCGAGAAACGAGCGGCGCGGCCCAAGAGGAGCCGGTTAGAGGGAAAAGTCAATATTCCGTATGATTACATTTCCCGGTTTGTTCATTCGATTTGCTTATGGTTTTGAGTTAAAAAATTTGTAGTTCAAAATCGGTTCTGTCAATTCGGTTAATATTTGGTTAACCAAATCGAATCAGTCACTTTAGTCGGTTAACCATTATTGGGTTACATCCCTGTACGGCGTCGTTTTTGGCCAGTAACTAACATATCAAAGCTACATATACTTGTCTTAAAGGGACACACTTGAGACATTCTGAACTCTACATAGAAGAATCTATAACAAATATAGAAAGGCCATGGACAAGAGACCCGAAACAATCATAACCATTTTCTACCTCTAATGCAACAATCGAAACCTTATCAGATATATAACTCTTAGTTTAATATATACACAAGCATGTCAAACTGTTTTGAAACTTATAGCTCCATTTTCACCTGATTTGGGTGCGAAGTATCTGAAGCCATCAAGAAATTTGCTTGATGATGATCTTCTTCTCTTCCCCATTCCGGCTGGAGGTAGCCATCGAGAGGCCACTGTTGCAGCTGATGATAAGACTCTCCGTTGAAGCTACCATCCATAAGAGAACTGTTCTGCAGGAAGAGATTTGGACCTCATCATTAACTCAATCCGTTTCAAATCGTAAAACATATCAACTTCCCTTAGAGACCACTCATTCACCATCCTAGATTCTCTATCTAGTCAACAGGTCAGCTATCTTTTACTGTATTTTATCCTAAAAGAACAAGATTTTTAAATGAGTGGGACCTGGTTCTTAAATGGTGTACAAGCTGTAAAAGAATAAGGTCATTTAATAAGAAGTTATTTGCAGAGAAACAAAAGCTGATTATTAGATTGGATAGGTGAAACTTAAAGCAACAAGAACTTAAGACTGAGACCCACACACACAAAAAAATTGTGCAAGGATTAAAAAAAAAAAAAGACATCATCAAAGACCACAGAACAGAGGTGGTCCATGTTTCTCTGTGTGTGATATAATTGAGAGGACTCATTAGTCCTTTCAAAAGATCTTTTTTTCTGAGTCCTTACGTTACAAAAGGCTCTGTGTGTGTACTACGTTTTTTGTAAGGATGTGTATTTATTTCCCCACGTTGATCTTCTTCTTTAAGCCTAGTCTAAAATAGAGTCGATTAATGTTGGATCAATAAATACCCAAAAGTTTCTCTTTTTGTGATACAACTAAAAAGGTTACTCAAAGAAATATAATCCATATGGGTTACTTAAACGAGCAACATGGTCAATGAGAGGTTCTTTCTTCTGAATTTTAAATTTACTGACTTTGTTGTAGAAGAAGATCACAAATGGCACTTAAATCTTGTATGTGATTAGATACTTACTTCTGAAGCCAATATGCTGTCGAGATTGAAGTCGATTCTGGGGTTTACTGCAGCAAGTCTCATAGATAGCATCTGAAAATAAGAAGAACAGTTATGTAAAGTTGTGGCACCAATTTTCTTACACATTGTTTAGCTTATTGTTTTAATTCAAGTTAACAACATTGAGTCCCACCTCTACTTGACGCTGTAAAGACTGCACATGGCTAATGATTTCATCCAGCACCAATGCAGTGCCCTGAATCTGCAGGTCAAAGCTTTCTGGTAAGTCGGACATAAGAAGAACAAGCTACAGTTCTTAGAAACAAAAGACTTCCTAAGCAGCTATTTCTTTATTAGAGTATCCGTTATTTATGAAAATAATATGCGCAAATCGACGATTACAAAACTTCACAAGATTTTAAAATTTGTGGTTAAAGAAGCAGCGAGAAAATGACCCTTAATCCTATCTAGCATGTAAAACGGCTTCTACAATCTCAACAACCCAACTCTTTTCAAACTATATTGCCATAAAAGCGAACTCGAGCAACATTTCTCCTTCATAAACATGAATTCAGACTTCTCAAGGTTTTATGAACAAACAATCAAGTCCCAGTACCCCACAAAATTTACAAACTCTTAAAGAGTTGTCACTTATCATCATCTCCTTCCACCAATAATGGTTGCTAAATTCCAAGATACGTATATCGATTAGTTAGCTGTCTGCAGGAGTGTCACATCATATTTCCAACCAATTAGGTACTGTGGGACTCAAAGCATATAACAATATTAGTGACTATACCACACTCCTCACCCTCTTTCTACTTGATAGATACCAAACTTATTAGAGACGATACTACACTGCTCACCCTCCATATAAAGCCTGCAACTTTTTCTACTTAACATCAAAAGATGGACCCCAAAACACACTCTCATCTTGATCTTTCCACCAGAATTTGTCCCCTCTACCCAAAACCGTAAGGGAACAATCCAGCTAGTATGCCCACATACATCATAAAGCCATTATCGCTCATTTACGGAGTAAGCTTCAAGCTCAATGAATACACTTTGAGAAGAGGAAGGGTTGAAAAATGTCACATCACTTCCGTATTACTAGTTTACCAAAATGGATATAAAGTTTAGATCTTCAAGGCAGTGAAATTACCAAACTAGTAGTTTTGGTCTTTGGCACACCAGAAAACATTTTTTCATATAATCCACTTTTTCTTTTATCATATAAAAAGAAAGTGAAAAGGATTAAGACTGTTATCAAACCACATCATCAAATTAAAGAAGAAAAAAAACTAACTTTATTGGGGTTGGTCTAATAAAGAAAGATTATTTCCTCGAGCACAAATGAAGATCTAATTATTGATTAGCTTTTTGATTAAAGGTCGATAATCTAGGGACAAACCTTATCACAGCCTGGGACCAGTTCCTGTAGCAGCTTCATTCGTGCGTTTATCTTCTCCCTTCTTGCCTATATAATCAAGAGTTAATGATGAATTAGCGTAGCCACTAATCAAAATATAAATACGACAATGTTTGTGAGATGTGAATTACTCGCTCTGCTAAGCTGTGGTTATCAGTAGCTTGACCACGACGAGCTCTAACGTGAACATATGGCAGCTTCTCTGCCTCTTCGGAGCTCTTGGTCTTCTTCATCGAGCTTTTGACCTATAAATTAATAAATTAAGGACTAATCATCTCTGCTTTAATTAACAATCTAGAGTTGATTGTGAAGAATTGGTTTTCACCTTCTTCTCGCGCTCTTTCCTCTTGCCAGAAGAGTTCTCCACCATTGGATAAGAAACCAACCGCTGAGATGAATCGGTCTCATCAGGCTCGGCCTTGACTCTGTCTAGATTCGCGCTGGAATCCGAAGGTACGGCGGAGTCGCTGGAGATATTTCCGTTTTGCTCTGTAGCAATCACCGAGAATCGAGCGGCGCGGTCCAAGAGGAGCGGGTTAGAAGGAAAAGTCAATCTCCCGAAAGGGTGAAGAGTGGGAGGAGGGATATCTCCGGCGACTCTGGTAACGGTCGCCTGAGAACACGATGTATCTGGGAAATGGAGAAGCTCCGTGGCCTGAGTCGCCGGCATCTCGAGCAAAGCCGTGAATGAGCCTGTATTCTCCGGAGGCATCGTCACCAATTGTCGAATTTCTTCGCTGAAATTGAGCGATTCCAGTCCGGTCACCACCTCTCGGCACGGCCCACCGCCGGATCTAGCTCCAAACGCTTCGCTCAGATCCATAAACGGAAACTCACGCTTAAACCGGAATTAACCGACTTGAATTTCAGAGAAGAACAAAAAAAAAAACAGAACCGACCGACTGTTAAAACCCGCTTAGAGCTTCAAATCGTTCGACTCGGATCTCTCTATCTCGGGAAAATGGAATTTGATTTTGTCAGTTGGCGAGTTTTTCGATAATTAGAGAAAGAATTAACACGAAGGAGGTTGCATCAATGGCGATCAAAGCGACTGAAATTTCTCTCTGTCTCAGCTTCCTCGAGAGAAGTCTTCTTCTTCTTCGTTAGAGTCTATCTCTCTGTGTTCTCGGAGTAAAAGATTACTTGAGAGCCATTTGGAGTGGAGAGAAAGCAACATTAGCTTTGGAGTGCGTCTGCTAATAAAGCCAAATTTTAGAGAGGGAAAGTGCCCATTATGGGGTTGAGGATGAGAGAGACGCTTTGGATCTTATGAGTTGGGCCTTTGGGCTTCGTTCGGTAGTATTGTGATGGTCACTGAGTTTTAGTGCCGTAAATAGGCTCAAATGACTCGTATTAGATTTTTGTTTGCTTTTTTATATTTTGTATACACACTAGTGAATTTTCATAGACTGGTGAATAAATTTTGAAGTTTTGGCTGGTTGTTGCTGACGCTCTAGATTAAATTCGTTTGCAGAATTCATTTTCTCAACAAAAAAAAAAAAAAAAAGAGTGAGCTTGACTTATTGTATTTGTGGCACAAAGATTACTTTGTGATGAATCAGACCCACATACGAACCCCGAAAACGACAGGGCGTGTTGTCCCCCACCAATCATTCAAGTTGCACGGATCTCTGAAAAACTGGTCGTCTTAGCGATTTATTGGGCCTATTTGGAGCGTTAAAATGAGCTTGTCAAAATTGGCCCATCTTATTCACTGCAGTATAGTCCTTGTGTTTGTACAAAAAAACGGCAAGATGTTCGCGTACACCGACTGCAGTGCTAGCTCGCTGTTTCTTGATATTTGTTTCTTGTTCACTACTTTTAACACTTTTTGTTCTATTTCTTCTCAAAAAGTTATTTAACTAAGAAAGTAAATTTTGTCAACGGAAGTTGGATGTGATCAATTATAATTTTTTAAGTTGGAATGTAACACACATTCATTTTATATGAAAATAAAATAACCAAAAAATATATATTATATTACTAATTTCGGTAATTCAACCACCGTATCGCATCACATACATTGTCCGCCTTGAGTTCAAGCAAGACAAGTATAGGCTTGCGATCCCAATATTAAATAATAATTTATATATATATATATATATATATATATATATATATATATATATATATATATATATCTATAATATTATTTAAGAATATATTTTCAGGATTATAAGTTTTGGCGGGTTACCCGAATAATATTTTAGTTCATTACAAAATGGGTTAAATAGACAAATTATTACAAATTGACAGCTTTATATATAATCATTAGTTATTCATATTGTAAAATTCAAATAAAATCAATTCCTTAAATTTCAAAATAATTTCTTTTTAAAAAATTATCACGAGCTATAATTAGCGCGGATTAAGTCCTATATATATATATATATATTGGCATGTATTCCAACTAAAACCTTTGTTAGTCTAGTGGTAAAATCCCTCACAATTAACATTCATCTCATGAGTTCATATTTCTTCATTGATTTATTCATTTTTTCAAAAATAAACCTACTACTTGGTATGGTCAATTTTTTTAATTTTTTGGTTGCTTGTGGGCTTTGTAATTTGAAGGCCGACACTGATCACATGGTTATCCAAAAAAAAAATGTTTGATCTCAAAATTAAGCATCAAAACACAAAGAATATATTAAATTAACATTATGTACTCTCTAGTCTAAAGAAATTAGACTTAGAGCCGTAATTACTTGATTAAAAACAAGAAAAAAGAAGATGAAAATTTAAGAAAAGGAGACGAAAATTGACACATGATATATATATATGTACATTGTATGGAATAGATGTATTTAGTTTGCAATCACGTAATTAGTTAATAGGAAATACAATTATGTAAACATGAAACACATTATAATGTATTGATGAAGATGATTCAAGTCAAGTGTTTTTGAAATTGATGTCAATGAAAGCATGCATAACCCTTAAAGTGTTTTAGCATAAACAGTGGCATTGTGCTCCATAAAAGGAGACGTCTGACCGCTTTTTATTATCGTCGGCCCAAGCCCAAAAAACCCAAACAACAAAACTGTTGACTGTTGTTGACTCCTCAATCGAAAGCCCTTAGACTGGATTATTTACTCCAAAAGTGGCATCGTTCAAATGCATGTTTGTTTGGTGACTTTGTCGGTTGGTTAAACAAAATTCTCTGACACAATCAATTATACATTTATAAATCAATTATACATCCCTTTAATTTGAATAAAATCTATATATATATATAACATCCTCAAATGAATTCAAATTTCATAGCTTCAAAGCCTCATATACAAATACGTCGACCTTCGTGATAAGATATAATCGGTAGAGGTCGATTACTTTCAATTTTTATTTAACATGTGTTTAAGCTTTTTAATTACTGATTTATATTGTAAAAGTAAAATAAATGTAGGTTTAGTAGGACTGTATAATTTTTTTCATGGCTCAAGGTGTCCTATATGAGTTAAGATTCTACGCATTTAATAAGCTAATGGCAAAAGAAAAAAAAAAATAACATTTTTTGTCTATTCTTTCTTCAGTCATATGATATTGTACCATTGTCTATTGATAATTTGATATAAGCTGTACGAATAAATTTATCATCTGTTCTGACTAGCCAGTATATATTTTCCGGATTTCCAAATTTTAATCTCAAATCAAAAATATTGTAAAGTTGTAACTATAGCCTTTTTCTTATCATCAACGCAGACAAAACTTAAAACATGTTTTATAAGATCCCACCTGCATTAGTCAATACTCAATAGCTAAACTTAAAATTCAACAGTAAATAATAAAAAAAACATGAGAAACCAAAAGAGTAAATCCCAATACTATATTTAAAAATATATTATATTATTATAATTTCAAACCATAACCCTGCGCACAAAAAAATTCAAAATCTGTGATCATGACTCCACGTTGCTACAATGCAACCATAAAAGAATCTAACCTCGGTCAAATCTCCCTTTTATTCTTCTCCTTCTTCTTCACTGTTGATCGTTTTTCTCTGCAACTTCTCGTTGCATCACTATACGAATGATTTGTAGCTTCTGCTCTTGTATAGAGACGACAAAAGAAAAAACGGTTTCAAGAAAATGAAGTTTCTTTCACTTGTTGTTTCTTCCATCTTTCTCTGCATGAGCTTTTGCTCCTCTCTCAATTCCGACGGTTTGTCTCTTCTTGCTCTCAAATCCGCCGTCGATAACGATCCGACCCTAGTGATGAACCACTGGTCTGAATCCGACCCGACTCCTTGCCATTGGTCCGGAATCGTCTGTACAAACGGCCGAGTCACCTCCCTTGTACTCTTCGGAAGGGGACTCTCCGGTTACATCCCGTCGGAGCTAGGCTTACTCGACTCGCTTATCCGGCTCGATCTAGCTCACAACAATTTCTCCAAACCGGTACCGGCTCGTCTCTTCGAAGCAACCAAGCTCCGGTTCATCGATCTCTCTCACAACTCACTCGCCGGCCCAATTCCAGCCCAAATCAAGTCCATGAAATCTCTCAACCACCTCGATTTCTCCTCCAACCGTCTCAATGGGTCACTCCCTGATTCACTCACTGAGCTCGGAAGCCTCGTCGGAACCCTAAACCTGTCTTATAACCGATTCACCGGCGAGATTCCACCGTCGTACGGTCGATTTCCGGTTTATGTCAGCTTGGATTTCGGTCACAACAATCTGACCGGAAAAGTACCTCAGGTTGGTTCTCTGTTGAATCAAGGACCCATCGCATTCGCTGGAAACTCTCATCTCTGTGGGTTTCCATTGCAAACGCCGTGCGAGGAAATCGAAATCCCTAATTTCGCCACTTCGAAACCGGAAGGCACACAAGAACTCCAGAAACCAAACCCAAGTGTAATCAGCAAGGGCGAAGGAAAGGAGAAGCAGATCACCGGATCAGTGACGGTTTCGCTGATTTCAGGAGTATCGGTTTTAATCGGAGCGGTTTCTGTATCGGTATGGCTGATCCGGAGAAAACGGAGCTCCGACGGCTACAAACCGGAGACGAAGACGGCCTCAGAGTTCGACGAAGAAGGGCAGGACGGTAAATTTGTAACCTTTGACGAAGGATTCGAGCTCGAGCATGAGGATTTGCTGAGGGCTTCGGCTTACGTAATAGGCAAGAGCAGGAGCGGGATTGTGTACAGAGTAGTGGCGGCGGAATCCTCCTCCACCGCCGTTGTCGCCGTCAAAAGGCTCAGCGACGGTAACGCCACGTGGCGGTTTAAGGATTTCGAGAACGAAGTGGAGACCATCGGAAGGATCAACCACCCCAACATCGTACGGCTAAGAGCTTACTACTACGCAGAGGACGAGAAGCTTCTCATCACTGATTTCATTAGCAACGGCAGCTTGTACTCTGCTTTACATGGTAAACACTAATCTCTCCTAATCGTCCAATTATAATACTAAATTTGCTTTTGTCAACCGCTAATTATAAGGCTTGTTAAAAACTAGTATCTATCTTTTGGGAGTCAATGCTTCTTGGTCCGAAAGTGCAGAGCTTTTTGTTCTTTGTGTGATTGTGGTATGGTGACTAACTTGTTGACTTCTTCTCCTTTGTTGTTTTATTGTTTAAAGCTTTCTGTGTGTTTACATGTGTTGAAACTTGAAACATTCGAGATAGATGACAAGCATGGGGATCTCTATTTCTAAGAAGGAATTTGTTTTTTTTTTGTAGGTGGACCTTTGAATACTCGGCCTCCTCTCTCTTGGGCTGAGAGGTTACATATAGCACAAGGGACTGCTCGGGGTTTGATGTATATACATGAATACAGTTCGAGAAAGTATGTACACGGCAACCTAAAATCAAGCAAAATCTTGTTAGATGATGAGCTACATCCTCACATCTCAGGTTTTGGTCTCACACGTCTGGTTTTGGGTTATCCCAAACTCACTGATCACTCACTATCCACCAAATTGCAAAGCATAGACCAAACATTTGCGACAAGACTCTCAGCTCCCCAAGCTGCGTACCTTGCACCCGAAGCCCGAGCTTCTTCTGGCTGCAAATCTACTCAGAAATGCGATGTTTATTCATTTGGGGTGATTCTATTGGAATTGTTGACTGGTCGGTTACCAAATGGTTCCTCTGAAACCGAAGGAGAAGAGCTAGTTAGTATTTTGAGGAAGTGGCACAAGGAAGAGAGATTGTTGGACGAGATGTTAGACCCGAAGCTTCTGAAACAGGATTTTGCAGATAAGCAAGTTATTGCAACCATTTGTGTCGCTTTGAAGTGCACGGAAATGGATCCAGACATGCGTCCTAGGATGAGATCTGTGTCTGAGAGTTTAGGCCGAATCAAATCGGAATAAAGCTTCTCTGAAAGAACACGGGAAGTCTTAAAATGTAGGGTTTATGGTTTATTTCCAGATCAAGTGTCTGTCTCAGTTTAACATCACATGTTCCTTGTGTCTTAAGGAAGAGAGTTTGGTTGTGTCATGGGCTTCTTCTGTCTCGCCTTCTAGAATCTTGTATCATAAAAATATATGCATATGATAAAGATCTATTTTCCAAAAATCAAAACTTAAGTATATATTAAAATACGAAATGTGTTGACTGTCCTTGCGTAAGCCTTGCACAGTTGCATGATAGGTCATACATATCTTCACAAACGATTAAAAGTTTCATATATAATATAGTATAATAACCAAGTGGGTTTATAATTATGTACAAGTATTTCGAATGTTTGTTTTCATTGGTCGAAACTGATATTCGATTTTGATTTGGGGTGCATGCATAGATTTTTTTGAACTTAATTGCATGATTGCATCTCTCTTGAGGCTTGCGCATGGAGGCCAGCCCTATATATATATTCACACATACATACATCATAAATGAATATTGAGCCGATTACATGTATATAGATATGAGAAAAAAGGCAAAATCAAATCTATTTCGAATATATTTTTTGTCAGAACATCAAACATGATCACATCCCACCGTTGTTCAAATTCATTATTTTTTTATATATTATTAAAAGAAACGGAAAAGAAAAAAACAAAGAGAGATAGATCGTCATGGCAAAACGTATCTCGCCCCAGCACGATTGAGATTACTTCCAAATATAGCATCCCACTCGAGAAGATTAAATAAATAAAAAAGAGATAAACACTTGCTTAATTTAGAAGTTCCTTTTTTAAAAGAAAATCAAATAGAGAGGCCCCTTTTGTTATTAATTTTTTTATATATATATATATATATATATAAAATGTTGACATTATAAAAGCCAAAGCTGGACCACGATTCCCCACTTATAATCTATTTTTTCACAACATAAATATTTTAAAATAATAAATTGATGGGGAATCGTTTTATTTTTATTACTCCTATTAAATTCAAATATAAAATCTATACAGCATAATGGGGTCTCTCACGTGTCCATGTTCCCATCCACGGACGAGCTTTGCTTTTATATTTTTCCTCCTTTTTTTTGGGCAAACTTTTAGTGAGTCCAGATGAATTTAGAAGAGAAATATTAACATCGCTGAATTTTTCAAAACAAGTTCAAATACATAAAGAGTTTGTGTTATAGACTATCTTTACAGAGAATTGAGGACCAAATATATACTTGTTCAGAAGTGAAAACATTTGGTTTTGTATTGATTTAGAAAAGAGCTGTTAAACATGACCCCCCAAAAAAAGAAAACATGTAATGAGTATGAATTCTCTTGTAGTAAGATATTCATTTGATTTCAAAGAAGCAAGTTAATTTGCTGCATATGATTTGACAGATTTTTCGTTGCACCATGATTTTGATTTATATCGATCAAGTTTTGAGTTATGTATTTTTGCTTTCCACATATTTCTATATACAATTTTCATGACATATCATTTTCACAACAACACAAAAATCTACAAATTACAGTTCTACTAACAATATTTGAAATTTTAAATGAGCTTTATATTCATAAATTATAAGAAATTGCACTATCTAAAAATCAAACCCCACCCATACCCAATGCAAACACATTAAACTTTGTATTAACCACTTGATTTCACATATACAACTCTACTAATCTACTTCCACACACATGAGTGTTTAAAAACAAAATATCATTAATTTCGTTTGATGATACTTTGTAGCCATTTCTCCCCACTAGGAGTAATTAACTCTCACAAGCTACTGCGTCTTAATAACTTTTTTTAATCAACTTAATATGTTACTTACGCTGACATAGCAATATATAGGTGCATGTGCTTATGCATACAATTTTGTCTTCTTGTTGATTAACTAAAATACAGCTCGAAATTTAAAAATCGTGCAGCTACTCTCCAACTCATCGATCTCTGCCTCTATACATAGAGCCTTTAGGCACCTAAACCGTAGTCCCTATATTATATATAAAGAATGAAATAACTAATAATTCCATAGAGGATATATTCAAAATTTCAAATCCAAAACAATGTGATAATTGATAAACATATAGACTAAAAATCCCATTTCACTCGATGGTGCGGTTCATTAAACAAAACTGACAATTTTTCTTAGTAAAACTCGGTTACTTTTTTTATTCAATTCTTACAATGTAAAAGCTAAATTTAGATTGATACGAACATGTTTTCGAAATAACATAAAATTCGGTTTGAGATAAACGGATAAAAGCCATCATCTCGAAAGGACATGATATGATTCTATATTGGAAATATAAAAAGATTAAAACTAATATATAAGGGATATGAGCCAATTTACTCATTTCATTTCCAATTAGTTTTAAGTTAAAAACCCATAAATCCATATTTAAAATAACGTAACCACAAATTTTTAAGAGGACTGATAAATAATCAATTTGGATCGAAGGGCTGAATTGAAATTGGGTTTAAATTTTTAGAAAGACGGCGCTCGTGAATTATTAAAGTTAAAATAAGATAAGATTTATAGACGATATAAAAAAAAAGGATTTTAACGACGGCGGACGGAGATTGTAGACGAGGCACAATCTGGTGCATCGTTCACACCGAGTGACATCAGCCTTGACCAATCAGATTTGAGACTTTTAGTTTCCATCATCCTTTTCTCATGCAGGTTGCGTTCCCAATGTATTAACGGCGTCAACGTCTCCTCCGTCACGATCTCGTAGAAGCTCTAGGTTCCGTGAACCCTAAAATCGGATTCGAAAAGCTACTTACATTGTTGTTGTTGAAAAAGTAGTGTTGCAGTTTTGACTCTTATTTATAAAACTGTACTTCCGACAATTTTTCTTTCTATTTAAAGTATTTATGTTTCATATCAAGATCCTCTAACTTCTGATATTCTGATGGGACAAAATAATGATAGGCAATCTTATTCGAATTTTAAAAATATCAGCACAATTGTTGACTATCAAGTCCATGATTATTGGTTCCTGAATAACGAGTATTTTGATTGACGCATCAATTGTTATATTCGTATGATACTAACGATTCAATTGTCCGGAACATGCCAACTTTTTTTTTTGATATGCAAAAATGTGTTTTCATCACTTTGGTCGAGAATCCAAATAATGTAAATAGTCTCTCCTAATATGTGTCAAATTTTTAGTCGAGAATCCAATCAATATAAATAGTATTTTTTAACGTGTCTCGAATTCATAACGGACGAACACATATTTATACTTTTTACTATTGGTTCAACACAACGTTGTTAACATGCCAATTATTTTGTTTGTATGTTATAAATTCGTAAAGATACATCACATACTTTATAAAAAAATCTGTAATAATTTTTATTTATATATATATATACTGTAAAATTGGTGGATGACAAAGAAAAAACAATAATAGTATAGAAATGATATTTGTAGGGTAACAATAAGAAGATAAATAATTTGTCCATCAGTAACTCGGGAAAATTGATTTGGTAGGTATTTACTTCACATGCTCTTGCTGTATTCGAGTTTAATATTTTAAAGTATGTATTTTTTTTCATCTAAAATCGACATTACTGTATTCTCTTCTCATTTACATTTATATATTTTGTTTCCATATTGTTATATAATCCCAAAAAAGTATACATTGTTTATATAAAAAAAAAATCTAATGTAAAAGGCATTTCCGTGACTCAGCCTCACAGGCGGCTCAAAACGACGTCTTCTTCTGTACTTTTTCTATCTTGAGCAATTAAAGTTGGACGCAGAAACTCAGACGATAAATATATTCATCATCATCTCTCTCTTCTCTCTTCACCGTTTAGCTTACAATCTCTCTGTTTCTTCTTCAGACGAAACCTCCTTTGCTTCCTCTTCAAGCTCTTATCTCTTTCAAATTCTTCACCTGCTTACATCTCAAGCTGAAGTTTATTTTCTTTTCCGACAATAACACGATTAAATTCGTGTCATCCAGAGAATCCGAAATCCATAGAAACATTTGAAGCTGAAGAGCTACTAAGATATCTGGACGCCACGAAACAGAGCACTATAGTTAAAGGTGAGACAGGGGAAAATTCGTCGCATTTAATTTGATTTGATTCATGGATTCTAATACTCACAATCATCACTACAACCCGAATCACATATCTTCTTCCGGGTCGAGTCTTCTTCGTTTTCGATCAGCCCCAAGCTCGGTTCTTTCCGCTTTTGTTGACGACGATAAGACTGGGTTCGACTCCGATAGGTTGCTTTCCAGATTCGTGAGCTCTAATGGTGGAAACGACGATCTGGATTCGCCGAATCCGAGTGAATTCAAGGATAAGTCTCCGGTTTCGTTGACGAACACCTCTGTATCGTACGCCGCCACTCTTCCGCAGCCTGAGCCGTCTAGCTTCCTGGGTTTGCCGCCGCATTACCCGAGACAGAGTAAGGGGATGATGAATTCGATTGGTTTGGATCACTCTCTGGGTATGAATAATCATCACACGAAACCAGTCGAATCCAATATTCTCCGGCAAAGCAGCTCGCCGGCCGGGATGTTCACGAACCTCTCAGATCAGAACGGTACCATTTTGCTCTCTCATCAAAAGTTATTCTTTTTCCGTCTGAAATGGCTTTTGTGTTTCCCACTTGATTCAAATATTTTGAATGTTTTCCATTGACAATAATATTTAAAAAAATTAGGAATTTTATCATACCAAAGCCGTAAGACAAGATCTTGTCTGATTTTCTCTCTAGATTTAGCAATTTTATTTTCCCGGAAAGTGAAAATCCTCAAATGGGTTAGGCGCAGAAACCATAAAGTTTGGCACTTTGGACCCAACAAACTAACTCTTTAATGGATTCTACTACACTTTACAATCGCAGGTTATGGTTCGATGAGGAGTTTGATGAATTACGGTGGTGAAGAAGAAGATGAAGACAGACCATCTAATTCCAACGGATTAAGACGTCATTGCAGCCTCTCTTCAAGGCCACCTTCTTCTCTGGGATTGCTCTATCAGATACCTGAAATCGCCTCTGAAAGCATCGCCACAAATTTTCAATATAACCATTGGAATGATCCGTCCAGCTTTATTGATAACTTATCCTCTCTCAAAAGAGAAACAGAGGACGACGCAAAATTGTTTCATGGAGCTCAGGTAACTCGCTTCGGTTTATTTTGGTTCTTGGGAATATTATGCATATAGCATCATTATAGCTGAAAGTTTCTTAGAGCATTGAATGACGTTTTCGATTATTTGTATAGAACGGAGAGTCGGGAAATCAAATGCAGTTACTGTCGCATCACTTGAGTCTTTCCAAGTCATCGTCTACAGCCTCAGACATGGTTTCAGTTGATAAGTATCTGCAGCTACAAGATTCTGTACCTTGTAAAGTTAGAGCCAAACGTGGTTGCGCCACACATCCTCGAAGCATCGCTGAACGGGTAATTTCAACTAGTTAAAAACCGTCTTTACATATCGATTGATAAATTCCTTTGCCACATAAACTGGTTTTGAATCTAGAAAGTCAATTGAACCAAATTCTTCTGTCACTTGGCAGGTAAGAAGAACGCGGATAAGCGAACGCATGAGGAAATTACAAGAGCTTGTTCCTAATATGGACAAGGTGCAATTTCCTCAAAAAAACTTCTTGTAATGGGTTTTGATCATAAACAATCGTTTTTCTCTTGCATTGAATGGGTTTAATGTTTTAACAGCAAACGAACACTGCGGATATGTTGGATTTAGCTGTGGATTACATCAAAGATTTACAAAGACAGTATAAGGTATCATTGTGAAAAAAAACCAAGGACCAGTTTAAGTAAGTACCAGTTGATTTGATTTACACAAATACTTCTCTGTTGGTTTACACAGGTTTTAAACGACAACAGAGCTAACTGCAAGTGTATGCACAAGGAGAAGAATTCGATATAGGGCGCAACAAAGTGTGTACATATGACTAAATTAATGAAAGCAGAGAGAATGATATGAAAGGAAGAAACAATGTCATGTTTGAACATTTTTTAGACGAAACAGACCAAATTGTCTATGTAAACTCCGAGAAAAAAACATCTGCTTACAACAAATCCTAAGCAATAAAATAGTTCTTTCTCCCTTTTTTGGGTTTTCACATCCAAGTTAAGATACAGGAATCTAGTAACCAAGTTCGTACTATAAAAGTAAAGATCAAGTACAGTAGATAAACTCAAGAATTATGACCAGAAAAGACGGGGGCTAAAGATAACCAGAAAACAAAAATCATTCCTCCATATGATCTGCGGTGCCAGAATCTTTGACATCAACAGAGAAAGTGTACTCCTGGTCACAGCCTAAGTAAGAATCGCACATGAAGTAGAGAGTATATGACTTCTCTCCTGCTTCAGTTGGTACTGCAAACGCCAGCTTCACCTTCGCCTTCCGTTGCAGAGAGATTCGCTTGATGACAAGCAACTGGTTCGTCTTGGTTTCTCCAATGACTAGCCACCACCCTTCTTCTTTGGTCTTGGGATATTGATACGATTCCCTTGTAAAACTCAGTCACAGTGAACAATAGGAAAGGAATCCTTTATTTCCCAATGATCCAAAGAAGTTACCAGGATCTGAGAGATTTATTATGGAGTCTCTCTCCTCCCCTACAACTCTGATCAAATACTCGACGATGAACATAGAAAGCTTACAGTACCTAAATACTATTAGGATTATACTAGCCACGTCAACAGTCCTCACGTGGTTTGTTACAACCTCCAATATTCCTCTTAACTGTGGTTTATTCTTTAACTCACGTCATTCACCTCAAGTTAAGTCCACACACCTTTGACCTGAGATTCCTCCTCTCTTACGATTACTCCTTAGTCTCTTCTTGGGCCTTCTTCCTTCTCCTATATTCATAGATGATGGGTGGGTGTTGGGCTTCATAGCTAACAGATATCTCAGTGTATCTACGGGCCCCACCTCGGTCCTCCCCTCCATGTCTCTCTCTAGCATTACCTGCAATATGATTTCTTTTCCAGGGGTTACCTCGTTGCTGTCCACAACCTCGTATGTAAGGTCAATGTTGGGGAAGCGGTTGCAGAATCTGGCAATGTCAAGAAGCTGAGTGTCTGACATTTGGAGAAGCTCGTGTCGTCTGTCATCTTCCATTTCCACAAGATCGAATACGGTTTCAATGTTATTCCCCGGATTCTCTTGGCACCTTTTGGCTAAATCCTTTGTGAAGTGAGGAAGCTGCAGAAGCATGGAGTCTCGATCCCACATGCCTTGAGTCACCATCTGGCTTACTTCCATAGCTAATAGAGCAAGATTCAGACAGCCGTTACTCGATATCACATCGACCATCGCCTGAAGAAGTCTTGTTGCAGATAAGAGGACCTCACGCTGATCCATTGCCAGGTTCACGCTGATTTTTTGCCTTGAGAAATGCGCCTGAAGAAGCGCGTTGGCCTTCACATGAGGGTCTGTGCATTTTGGGTTTTCAAAAGAGAACCTCTGGTGGTTGATGAGTCTCCGAACTGTGTCCTCTTCACCAGGACGTATTGGAATCAAGTCATACTCCGAAGCAGAAGTCAAGATCTCAAGAAGACCCTTCATCTTGGTTTTGGAAGCCAAGAGAGAACTGAAGCGCTCAATGGTGGTGTAACTGATGTGATAATATGAAGCAATCATACCAAGATTGAGAGGAGACAGATCCAACTCATTCTCTATCTCAATGCATTTACTCACTTCAAGATCAGATAGAGTGTTTTCGACGAGCTCTGAGAGGTGATCAGATGAATGCCTGTGGCTCACTCCCTGGAGATTGTAGAAGTTGGGGTTCTGAGGAAGCCTCCTTTACATGAAGCTCCAGGTAAGATAATCCACAGCATCTTGCTTGTTCTCTATAACCCCAGCAACCACTTCCGCATTGAAATTATCATGCAAGAAATGTTTAAGATGACTCTCAACAGGAAAGGCTTCATGCAGAAATTTCTTGTAATACTCTTTACGTAGTGCATGGCAGAAGATCACACACTTCCCGGTGTTGTCAAGCAGAGGTCGGCTACAACGCCCCATCATCTGGAGCAGATCAGAGATGGGGTAATCCGAATGAGAATTTTGCCGCCCGTCATAGAACTGTGTCCCCATTACAACAACCAAATGAGCCTTCAATGGAGTACCCCAACACAATGAACTAGTCATTACACATACCTGAATCCGTCCAGCCTTGAAAAGCTGAGTCACAATCTCCTGATCCAGACTGCTTAAACCCTCATGTAAGTATCCAATGCCATGGCAAAGTGTCTCCTTCAGAGTTTCCTCGCAAATTTGGCTAACAAAAGGCTCTAGTTCTTCCAGATTCCCAGACAGGAAATCAGTGCTCTGTGTGTTGTCCATGTGTGAGTATGCTAACAGATCCACAGCAGTAATGCAGACATGTTTACGGGTAGGGACAAAAACAATAGCCGATTTCTTGTTCTTAGCATGCTGAACTATGGCAGTGTATGCTGGCTTAGTCATCGCCTGCATCCTGGCTTCAAAACTCAATATGTCCACCCCTTGAATATGGATCTCCAGTGGGACAGGACGAACATTAGGCGGGAAGTTGAAAAGGCCACGAGAACTGGCCCCAATCCACTCACCAAGATCTTTGGCATTTGCAAGGGAAGTTGATAATGCAACAATCCTGATTTTATTCCCGACCTGACTTGAAATATATCTCATTCTAGAGACAATTACCTCCAATACTGGACCACCTTGACCCCCAATTAAGTGAAGCTCATCGACGATAAACAAACTAACCTGCTGGATATATTTTCTCTGTTTCCACCTGCGGGACAGAACGTCCCATTTCTCAGGAGTACTTATGATTATCTGACCTTTCTCAAGCAGCTTAAGATCCAAAGCTGTCTCCCCAGTTAACTCAACAACCCGTATACCAAGCCCCTTTCCAAACTTTTCCTCCCAATCACGAAACTGCTCCTTGGCAATAGCCTCTCAAGAGGTGCGATATAGACAACACGCATTGTAGAATCAGGTCCTTCATGATGATTCCTCAATATAGCAAACTCCGCACTTATAGTCTTCCCACTTCCTGTGGCAGCGGCAACCAATACATTTTCACTTGTGTCATACAAAACAGTAAAGACCTGAGTCTGCACTGGATTGAAATGCTTGAAATCCTGATACAGAGTTTCATAAGACGGATTCCTTAGGGCCGTCACCGGGAGGGGCTGCAAGTCCAGTAGCTCCGTAGGTGGTAAATACTTTTCTGGAAGAATAAGATGCCTGAAAGATACAGGCACCACAGTCGGTGAGTCAAGCCATTTGTCTGAAACCACTCGGATGAAATACTGTGGTGGCGGTGGCTCAGAGATAGGCACAGTGAAGTTCAAAGTGTGATCCACATCAATATACTGCTTTTTCAAAAGAAAGTACTCGTGATGAAGTTTCTTTTCACCATCATTGTCTTCCACAATTATCCAAAACGGTTCAACAGATTTATGTACCTTGTCATCCCACTGGAAATCAGGTGTAATAGTGAGCTCCACCTGCAGAACAGAATGAGAAATCGGCTGAACATGTGCTGCAAGATTCAGTTTTGGGAACTCGTGGATGATTTTGTGAAGTGGTCTACCCATCTTAGGATTTTGAATAAGCTCTCCTAGCTCCTGCAAAGATAGATCATAGTACCTCTCCCACACCAAATCCTTCTTCTCCAACTTCATCAGAACCTCATTTGAAATCCCATGAAACTGCCGAAGGGGTGTCTCAAAAAGAGCTCGTAGAAGACGTCCAGCACTCTGGTTGATATAAACCATGTCAGATGTCAAAGAAAGACCCTCAAGCTTTAGCTTTGAAATATATGTTGCAGCAAAACATTAATCTTTGCACAAGGCTCTTCCAGTGTTTCCTTGACCGGAATCGGGATACGATCCAAAAGTTTTGCCAATTCCATCTTCTCATCTTGTCGAACAGTGACATACTTGAACTCCTCACTCAGTGAGAACAGACGACAGAGCTCTAAATCACTCATCGTTGGCTTCAAATTCTCATTGTATGTAGCTATTGTCCCATGGGTTATGTAGTAGTAGCTAGCAATGCGTCCCAAATCAGTAACCTGGAAGTATCAACTTTTCTTGTCATACTTAATCAGGTTGTTTTTGTCCAAGATAGTAGCAGCAGAATGTATCAGGTCAGCTCTTCTCTCCTCCAATACTATATCTTTTGCTAGGGCATCAGGTGGTAAGCCATACAGTGTCGGATTACTAATCATGCGGATATATAAATATGTATAGCCAAGCCAGTGACAAGCTTCTTTAGCATTCTGAATGGTTCCAAGCACAATTTCAGCATTAAGCTGATCAGCAAGTTTGGAAATAAACTGGCTTTCAATAGGTAGTTGCTCATTCATCAAACGAAGATAATACTGCAGCTCGCTGTAGCCAGTGATTATTATTCCCTCCCCATGTTGGTCATATTGAGGTCTTCCGGCACGACCAATCATCTGCATAATATCTAGAGGACTCAGCTCCATCCACGCCCTTCTCTCAGGATCATAGACTTGGGTTCCTTTGATAATGACAGTATGTGCAGGCAAATTCACACCCCAGGCAAGAGTTGCCGTGGAAATCAAAACTTGAACATGCCCAAGACGAAATTGATCCTCAACTATCTGACGATCACTCCTTGTCAACCCAGCATGATGAATTGCAAAACCATAAGGCAGAAGATCTTTCAGGTCACTACTCTTGACAAGTTCAATCTGACTCTGAAGAATTTCACGACTTTCACTATCTTCCTTCAAGAATCTGCTGAGGGTATCGTTTGCCATTGCGGTGTCCTGTATTGCTCTTGCAGTTTTGGCTGTTTCCTTCCTCGAATGGACAAAAGTAAGGACCTGGTGTTTTCCAGCACCAGCCAATACTTTCTGATAACATATATCATTCATCAATTGGAACCTCCGCAATGGTTTTTTCACATTAATTCCAATATACTGCTGAGAGAGAGGTATGGGTCTGTAGCTGCGGTCGAATGTAAACAACCCACCCTTAAGATCCACCCGCAAAAATAAGGCCACATCTTCATAATTTGGCAGTGTCGCCGATAAACCCACCAGACGAATATGCTGCTTTGTGGTTTCGATCTGCCTAAGAGTCCTAGCGACAATACTTTCAAGCACCGGCCCTCGACTATCATTAAGAAGATGAATCTCGTCAATTAAAAGAAGCCTCACAAGCTGAGTATAAGTGCGATCTCCAGATTTCCTGGTGACGATATCCCATTTCTCCGGCGTTGTAACAATTATCTGACTCTCTTTGATTTCTTGCCGAGTAAGGGACTGATCCCCACTGAGTTCCTTCACAATAACTCCATAATCCTTCAAGCGTTTAGATATATTATCCACAACCTCAACAACAAGGGCTTTCATGGGTGCAACATAAACAATTTTGTAGTTCCCATGATTATATGTTCCATCTGAGTTCCTAGTTAATTCAAGTTGCTGCAGTATGGTGAGAACAGCAACATTGGTCTTCCCCGCACCAGTTGGAGCACAAAGAAGAATGTTCTCTGCCTTAAACAGAGCAGTGTCATACACTTTGCTCTGAACCCTGTCCAACTGCTGCATTCTCTTAAAAGCCGGTTGGGCCCAATCTGGCATATCAGTGATTTTCACAAGCTTTTCATTACTATCAAACTTTTTGGAAACCCATGGCACATGAACCTCATCAAATTCCTTGCCACGAATTCTGTAAGAAACAGCGGGAAGGTCACAGTTCTTATTCTCCCTCACGAAACCACCTTGGTCAAAAGCCAGGCTCTCCAGGTCCAGCATCTGACGCTGACCCTTCAACCAACCATTATCTAAATCTCCATCATCAACATCTCTCCTGCCTCTGTCTCCATCTCCACCAAAACCATCCTTAGACCCCGTGCTTCTTTTTCCTCCTGGACTATATCAAGATCACTCTCCTCATCATCTTCTTCATTCTCCTCAAATTCAAGAGCCACACCAACATCATACTCAAGTCCTTCATCCTCAATAGCTTCACCAGTTCCAGAATCACCACCATCTTGATAGTCCGTGATCAACTTACCAATCGAGACAAGCTGATCGAAAATCTGGTTAGGAATAGGGTCCAACAGTTTCTCGATCTCCATCTTCTTTTCAGGGGTTTTCAAGGATTCGTTCTTGAGAAGAGCCAAAATCTCATCAGCCGCACCACAAACAATACTCAGAGGTTGCCCACCCAATTGCTGCTGAATAAGACTAAGAATGGCCTCATAAGCAGCCCTCGTCTCCTTAGTCTTAGGCAGATAAACGCCATCATCCGTATCAGTAAGCACACTCTCCTCCCAAAGACGACGTCTTTTGCTCTCTCGAGCGAACACCGTATCATCTGCAGCATCACGCTCTTTCTTCTTCTTCGACTTGTTCAGCCTGTCATCTAACTCATGAGGCCTCCCCTTAACAACGGGATCTCCAAAGGATTTAGGATCGATCTTTCCCTTGAGAGTTTCCGGCTCTCCGGTAGGTTCATGCGTATCACGACGACGCTCATCAGTGTTAAGCACCAGATTCGAATTGGCTTTGTACCCATACTGCTTCAACCTAGCCAGTTCTTCACCCAAATCCGCCATCACCGAATCAAACACAGAAACCCCAAAAAATCAAAAATCAAAAATCAAATAAAAAAAAAGAGCAGAAATTGGTACGAAAACCTCTTCTCTGCAACTAACAATTGTCCTCTCGAACTCGTTAATGAAGGAATACTATGGTGTGACACGATACTTGTATAAATTATAAACTAGTCAAAAGTCTATTTCAACAATTGGGCCAACAAAGCCCAGTCAAAGATTCATCATACCCGCTTTAGAACGGTAAAACCGTAATCTGACGACAAGGAATTGTAAATTGAGGATGAATTTTTGACGAATTGTGTTATCCCGCCTCTGGTGAAAATTCAAAACATTTTCACACAGGTGTTACCTTTCTCACACGTGCGAGCTTGAAATTTTTCATTTTCAATTATAAAACCCGCCCAGATGATGGCCTCAAACAAAATTGCCAGATCGTCTCTCTCTCTCTCAGAAAAGCTTTTCTCTCTTTTCCCTTTTGTCCCCTCTCCTTTAGAGTTCGCAAGGCCGTTTGGAGCTGTCACGAAGAAATCTCATTGAAGGTAAATCCATGGTTTTATATGTTGATGCTTGGGGGGATTTTCTCCTCTTCTTGATGAAACTCTTGATGATTCGTTGCAGTTTTTACTCGATTTGCTTAGAATTAGGTTCTTCGTGATGTGCTGATGATTTGTTGTGAAACGAAAGATTTTGATCTGCGTGTCTTTGGATTTCCGAAGTTCCTTTCTCCGAGAAAATCCGATTACAATCGTGGTTGTGTTCTAATCGTAATCATTTCCCTCTTCGATTTCCAGCAGATAATCATAATGTCAGAATCAAGAGACCGGATGGAGAGGCCAGTGGATTACCCAGCCGCATTTCTCAGCAGACGCTCGCATGGAATCTTACTTGACGACCCGGCAACACAGCACTATTTGTTTGGGTCTCCGGTTCAGAGACTGCCATCGGAATCTGCAGGGAACACAGGACTTGGGTCCATTCGTCAAGGATCTGTGATGGCAAGAGGTGGGCTTGTGAGGGGCAATTTCGGTATTCGGCGGACTGGTGCTGGTAGAAGAGGCCAAACTCCATTTAGATCGCCACAGGGTCGAGAGAACATAAGCTTGGGTGTTGTAAGGCGTGGAAGGGCTCGTGCTTCAGCTTCTGTGTTGCCTTCTTGGTATCCAAGAACTCCCCTCCGTGACATTTCTGACGTCGTTAGGGTTAGTCGACTCAACCCCTGTTTGGTTTTTTTTTTTTGCTTCCTTGTGCTTATTCTCGGATTTAACTGGAGTTTTTCAATCAGTATCTTATTCGTCTGTTTACATCTAGTTTGTAATTAGTATCTTATTCTTGGATTTGAGTTGACTGTTTAACTTTGGTTTATTCTTCTCCTATTTGCAGCTATTTACCTTTATATTTTCCCATATTTGTTTGGGTTTGCGCATGAATATCTGTTTTGCTGCATCTTGATTTCCTTAGTAGATTGTTTTACACTATACCCAATCTTGAACTTGCTTATTAATCACTGAGTTTGTCATTTGCAGCTGAATTCTAGTCTTATGCTAATAAGCTAGTTTAGTCTTCTGTTTTAACATCACATGCGGCTTGCTTAGCCTCTTTGTTAACTATATCATAACCTGTTGCCAAAGGCTTGCTTAGTCTGGCTATTTATTCTATTCACAAACTTGTTTATGCAGGCAATTGAGAGAAGGAGGATAGCTCGTATGGGAGAAGGCGTTGACCGAGATATTGAGACCCCAACTCCACAACAGCTTGGGGTTCTTGATTCTCTAGTACCACTGTCAGGTGCTCAGCTCGAGCACGACTATTCCATGGTAACTCCTGGTCCATCTGTAGGATTCAAGCGTCCCTGGCCACCCTCAGCTGCTAAAGTCCATCAGATGCTGCTCGACATCACAAGAGAAAATACGGGAGAAGAAGAAGCCCTCACTCCACAGAAGAAGCTCCTCAACTCTATTGACAAAGTGGAGAAAGTTGTGATGGAAGAGATTCAGAAAATGAAAAGCACTCCTAGTGCAAAGAGGGCAGAAAGGGAGAAAAGGGTTCGCACGTTAATGTCAATGCGATGATTTCCACTTTTCATACTCAGAAAAGAAGCTGTGACATTAGAAGGAGACCATAGGAATCAGGGAACAAAGGTGTGCCTGCACGGTGAGTACGAGGGAGAAGTGGATCACCTACTGGTGATATCTTCATGAGTGTGTAGATTTGTTAAGACTTTTGGGTATCATTCTCTGATGATATATATTGCTAGAAAGGGGCCAATCATCTCTCTGATGATATACAGTAGGAAGATTCTATCATTTTTCTTATGATAAAACATAGTACGAGATTCATCTTCTGATGATATATGATAGGGGGATAACTGGTAGATAGTTTCGGCTTTAGATAGATCACGGATATTATGTTGGGAACCTTTTCTTTAGACTTTGTATTTTCCATGCATAGAGAAGTATGATGATATCTTCTTGCTTCAGGATACTGAATTGTTAAACAGATTGTACAGAAGTTTCCAACTTTGGTTTTGTTGTTGGAAATTGCAGATTTCCTTTTTACCTGAGATTTCTTGTGTGCATCTATAATTGTCACAATCTGGGAAATGCCATCTATATAAAAAAACTATAAAGATTCCAGTCATTTATGTTACGCCATACATATATATAATAATAATAAAAGGTCACATCTGTTGCTTGTTTTCTTTACAATGAGAATCTATTAAACAAGATTCGTCTGTGTTTCTGGGGCATAATAATAAATACAAGTATACTTCAAAAATTGTATCAATAAACCTGCAATGGATCTAGAACTAAACACTAGCCTTATCCTCATCACATCCTTCGTTTTTGCTTTTATGCTTAATGCGTTCTTCAAATGGTTCTCAAAGGGTACGAAGCTGCCACAGAGCCCTTCTGCTTTACCATTCATTGGTCACCTTCATTTGATAGGCAAAGTATTGCCGGTCTCATTCCAGAGCCTAGCTCGCAAGTATGGACCACTCATGGAGATACGTCTCGGTGCTTCTAAGTGCGTTGTGGTCTCAAGCTCTTCAGTGGCGAGAGAGATCTTCAAGGAACAAGAGCTTAATTTCTCCTCAAGACCTGAGTTTGGTTCTGCTGAGTATTTCAAGTATAGAGGGTCCAGGTTTGTCCTTGCTCAGTATGGAGATTATTGGAGGTTCATGAAGAAGCTGTGCATGACCAAGCTTCTTGCTGTTCCGCAGCTTGAGAAATTCACTGACATCCGTGACGAAGAGAAACTGAAGCTGGTCGAGTCTGTGGCTAAGTGTTGCAGAGAAGGGTTGCCTTGTGACTTGAGTAGCCAGTTCGTGAGTTACACCAACAACGTCATCTGCAGGATGGCGATGAGCACGAGGTGTTCTGGTACTGATAATGAAGCGGAAGAGATTAGAAAGCTGGTCAAGACATGTTTGGAGCTTGCGGGGAAGGTCAGCGTAGGAGATGTGTTGGGGCCATTGAGAGTACTGGATTTTTCTGGGAACGGGAAGAAACTAGTGGCTGTAATGGAGAAATATGACCTGCTTGTAGAGGGGATCATTAAGGAACGTGAGGCAAAGGCGATGAAGAAAGAAGGTACGAGAAGGGACATTTTGGATATATTGTTGGAAACTTACAGAGATCCCATTGCTGAAATGAAGCTAACTAGGAATGACATGAAATCTTTCCTGTTGGTATGTTTCCTCTCACCTGCAACTAGAATCCAATTTTCAGTTTTGATTATTCTGATATGATAAAACTGTGTTGCGTGAAACTTCTTTAGGATGTTTTCATGGCCGGAACAGATACATCAGCAGCAGCAATGCAGTGGGCAATGGGGCAACTAATAAACCATCCACAAGCGTTCAACAAGTTAAGAGAAGAGATCGACACAGTTGTTGGAAGCAAAAGACTGGTCAAAGAATCAGACGTTCCTAACCTCCCTTACCTCCGAGCTGTCCTCAGGGAAACTCTGAGGCTCCACCCTTCAGCTCCTCTGATCATAAGAGAATGCGCAGAAGACTGCCAGGTGAATGGGTGCCTTGTCAAGTCAAAAACCCGTGTGCTTGTAAATGTTTATGGAATCATGCGAGATCCAGAACTGTGGAAGGATGCAGAAAAATTCATCCCCGAGAGATTTCTAGAGAGCTCTGAAGAGAAGATAGGTGAACATCAGATGGAGTTCAAGGGGCAGAATTTCCGTTACCTTCCGTTCGGGAGTGGAAGAAGAGGATGTCCAGGAGCATCTCTTGCCATGAATGTGATGCATGTAGGTGTGGGTTCATTGGTGCAGCGCTTTGACTGGAAGAGTGTTGATGGACAGAAGGTTGATCTGAGCCAAGGTTCTGGTTTTGCTGCTGAGATGGCTCGACCACTTGTCTGCAATCCTGTGGATCACTTCAACACCTTCTAAGTGCTTTTGTAACGCCTTATGTTACCTGTTTCTATAAGACTTCCCAAGAAGTATATGTATAAAAGAACCATGGATCTGTAATTATGTATCATTTCAAGGCTTTTTTCCATAAAACTTGCTCTCCAATATGGTCCCTTAAAATTTATCTGATAAGAAATACATCTGAGTACTGTAACTATACATGCATATAGCAAAGTTCAGAACCTATGCCGTTTTGGCATGACAGTCTACTTTATCTTCACTAATCAGAGCTTAGTAAATTTTAACATTATTAATTCTTCTTACGCATCCCCATCCGTGATCTCGCATATCTGATATTGCTCGTTAAGTCGGTTCTTGGGATAGCAGTAAAGTCCCACAAGAAAAGATACCAAGGAATAACATAGGTATAGTAGTGAAGGATACTGCAGCCTCAAACCCTCACCAGTGAGGGATGAGTAAAGCACTGTTCCTTGAAGAGTATGTAGTGCTTCACTTGAGCAGCTGACATCCTGCAAAAGCCACATATCAAAGAGTTATGCAGCCAAAGCAAACATGTCAAAGTCGATTCACTCTTCAAACATAATATAATCTCTCTTGATCACTTTCAGAAAAAAAGATATTGAGAGAGCTGTACCTGAAAATCAACAAATGCCACAGGAGTCCCATATGTGCCCTGAATCTTCAGCTTCAAGAATCCACGACATCTGATAAAAAAGAGAGAGTGAAAACTAATACATATCTAGTGGTCTCTCTTTTGCGTGCTGAACAGAGTATCCTTACCTTGAAAAAACTTGAATTAACTCAGATTCGGTGCAATTTGGTCCCATATTAGCTATGAAAAGTGTTGGACAAGGATCCGCAGCATTATTCTGTCAAAAGAACAAAGATTGTCATGTCCACCGTTAATGGATAGTTTAGCTCACGTTTTTTGTTCAGACAGAAAACAGTTTTCATATGAAAGTATAAAATAAGCAGAAGCTTACAAATTTTCCAGTAGTCATTGCCCTCCCAGCAACATTAGCAGTTCCTTGACTAAATGAGCAGAAAAAAAATACAATGAGAACCCAAATTTCGTAAGCAAATAGCTAAGAAAGAACAAGCTCTCATATCCAGGGCATGGAAGCCATGACCAGTTCTGTAAAGCCTGAAGTAGCTTAGGCTTCGGGGCAGAATACAGGAAAAGTGTGTGCAACAAAGAAACATAATCTAAGCATTGCCAAGTAACCAGAAAATGTGCTCAAGTAGTCCAGATGACCTTTGTGCAGGTGAATAACCAATTGTGTTGTAAGCAGAACTACTCATTCCAGGAGTGTGAAAGCTGCCAAAACCTGCTAGTGCCCAAACGTGCAAGAATGTGCAGTGTGAGCTTTAAGAAACGTGAAACCATGTTGACGAACTTATAGCCCAAGTGTGAAATCTTAAATTAAAGAGCTAGCATGCATGAGCGTGGGGATTTGAAGATTAAAATGATACATACTATATAAATATTCAGATAGTACATGTAACATAAAATACAAAAAGATCATTACAAGAAGCCTCAAGATGAAGGCTTATTATATGCCAATGATCTTACCAGAATCAGGAGTGGTGCTCCAAGACTTGGTTTTCTTCAAGCTTTCCCAGCCATCATCTACCACATCACAGAATAATAATTAACACGAAAGAGAAAATCCAACTTTGCTTGAGCTACAGCCTACAGAGCAGAAGCATCCTATTACTTGCCTGTTCTAGAACGCTTAGATTTGGGGTTTGATTTGGCAAGATCAATGTAAAGAGTAGAATGCTTTTCAAGGTCAAATACCATTCCCTGAAAGGAAGAAATAAAAATAGCTTAACGCTCTTCGTAAATAAATTCAGAAAGTTTCTTAATCATCATTCACGCGTACAAAACCCAACAGCTATTTACTTTTTTGAAACTGGAACCACTTCAAGTTACTTAGATCGAATAAGAACAACCAGAAAGACACCAAATTGAGTTATACTTTGTAACTAAATGAAAAGCGCAAAAACACAGATTATCATTCTTTCCGGAAGATTAGCTTCAGAGACTGAAATTTCTCAAGCTTTCAGGAGTAAATATGCAGAAATTTCCCCGAGTCGATAGGTAGAAACTATAAAGGGAAAGACTTTACTCACATTGAGAGCGTGCATCACCGCTACAGCGGAGTGAAGATCCGAGAACACAGCAAATGCGAAGGGCTAAACAAAAGCAAAACAAATACAGTAAGTAAGAGTCTCTCTGTCTCTTCACCCAAAGTACAAAAGGATTACCTTAGCTCCATCGGACGTCCGGAGATGCGAAGTCTCATATCCTGGGAACTCTCGAAAGAGATTATAGATCTCCCGGGGCTTGACGTCTTCGGGAAGTCCGGCGACGAAAAGCGTCCGAACCTCATCGCGCTGTGTAGGCAAGTAGACGGAATGGATTGGAGTAATTGGAATCGGAGCTACTCCCGACGGCGGAGGAGGAACAATCGACGGGAGATTATAGTGAGAGTAGTAAGCTGACAAATCATCCATTGACGACGACGCCGGCAGAAACTGGAGACGCAGTTTTTTTACATCGGAGTATCATTAAGTGTTGTTGTTTAATGGGCCGTGAAGGCCCATTTATTTATTTTTCTAACCCATTGTTCATGGCTCATCCTACGTATATCCAACGATAGAAAAACGAGGCGTATGATAGTGGCATGTGATTGCACGCACTGTGACATAACTCCTCTTCTCTTCTTCCTCGATGACACAGTTTTTTTTTTTTTTTTTTTTGACAATTTTTCGTGTTCAAAGATCTGCAACTTCTCTCTCTCTCTCTCTGGTTTGAGGCATTATGACGGAAGAGCTCATCGTCCAATCATCACCGCCTGAGCCAGACCCGATTTCAAATTCGAATTCAGTAATCCACCCGAGGCGGGTGCCTTTCGAACACGGCCTCCTTCCGATCCAGAAGCTCGTTTTTACCGACCCGATCCAAAAACTAGCTCCGATCAAACAAAAGTTAGCGTCTTCCGCGACGAATTATCGCGTCGGATCTGCTGCCATTTCCGATGCCCTCCTCATCTCCGGTGACCATGCGCGCCTCGTTCTCGAAACTCTCGGCTCGGTGCTCCATTCCGAGACTGACCCTCTTGTTCTGGCCAAACCGGAGGAAGTTGATTCGATTGGAGCTGATTTGAGGGATCTGGTTTTGTTCCTCTACATTCAATCGTATAAGAAGTTGCTGCCTAGGACGCACAAGGACTCCGCAGCTGTCGCCGATGTCTGGCCATCGACTTCCGCTTTCGATGGATACTTGTCCGCCTTATCGCCAATTCAGGCAATTTCTTTACTTTTTTACATTCGCTTAATCATGTAATGTGGCTCGAAATGTTTTCATGTGATCTTAGTGCGTATGATCTAATTGGTAGCTAACTGGCCCCCGAGAATTTGTTTCCCACTTTGCATTGACTTCTACAAGAAATTTGGAGACACTCGATTCATCTGAAACTTAGCGACGTTAGAATTAAGCAATGTTGAAGAACTACATCGACTCGAGTGAGGGGTGTAGTTCGTACCATGCAGAGAAGATGCGCGTTTGTAATGTATTTGGGCTTATTGTTAAAATGTGATGAATGCTGTGAGGAGATGTTTATGACAAGGCTTTTCGGAGCTTTGAAATATTTTACCGATAATTGTTCTCATTACTGTTTCAATCATATGGGTCTAGACAACCTTGTTTCTGTCGAAGTTTGAGTTAGATTTCTTTTCCATCATCTTGCAGCTTGTCCGTAGCAACAGCCGTCGCTTTATGCCATCACCAGCAGATGAAGAAGCTCATCAGTTATCGTATCTGCAAAAGCACATAGCAAATATTATTTCTCTTCTTGCAGAGCCTGTGGAGGGGGAAGGAGATGAATCTTCGGTATGTGCAAACCTTTCTTTATCTCATTCTGGAAGGAGTTACTGTTTCTATTAGATGGATATAAAATCCTATGTTGGAATTCAAATAATATTGGAAATGACAAAGAATGCATATCTCATGCTAGGTGGTTATTTCATCACAATTTAACTGTTGTTATTTATTTTGATTGCCCAAATCTCCTCCTTAGGTCCTGTCTTTGGAGAGTTTTGAGCACATTGGGTTTCTTCTTCATTTTGGTGATAAGGGATCTGATGTACCTTCTTTGAGTCAAGATACTCCTTTTTTTGCGAATTCTGATCCTGATATGCCTGCTGTTCCCGTTCCTGCTTCCCAAGTGCATGATTGGCTTCTGAAAAACATAGCTTCCGCCTTGGAAAGCATTTCTGACAGAATTTCTGGAAAAGAAAATGGACCATCTAATGCCTCAGATCAAGATGCTGCAATCGCAGATGCTTGTGAAGCTCTTAATAAAGTTTCATCTAACGATAGAGGTCCTTGTATTATCGAGGGAGTCTCCAAGACTTCACTTTTCAAGCAGGCTTCCGATCTTAAGGGTAGATCTGTGAAGGTCAGTATTGAACAACTAATATGCATTCTAATCAGTAATTCTGCATTCCGTTTTTTTCGCTCATGTATGCACGCCAATTGCATGTTTTTGTTATTTTCTGCAGGTTGCCAATTGCCATGATTCTGTCATTTATCTTTTAGCGCCATTGAGATATGCAACTGTGTATGGATGTTCTGATTCTACTATCGTTCTGGGAGCTGCTGGCAAGGTACGACAAGTATACTCCTTCTTGCTTTTGTCTTTGTTAGTGAGGTTCGGGTTAGAAGATGTAATGAGAATATTTTATGTTTTCTGCATGTGCAGGCAGTAAGAGTTGAGCATTGTGAGAGAGTTCATGTGATTGCAGCTACCAAACGAATCTGCATCGCCAATTGCCGTGAATGTGTGTTCTTTTTGGGAGTCAATCAGCGACCTCTTATTGTTGGTGATAACCAAAAACTACAGGTGAAGCGTCTCTCTAAGAGTGAGGGTTTAATTTACAAGTTTTATATCGGGCTACATATACAACTCTTCTTTCCATCTCTGTTATTCAGCTGAAATTAGTAAAGAGACCACTGTTTTTTTAAGCTTTAGTTAGGTCATATCTTTTTGTGTTGAAAGCATGTTATACTCAAGTTCATGTTAATTGTTCATGGTGTTTGAACAATTGAACATGCTGTTGAAGTCACTTCTTCAATTGAGTTTAGTGGAAACATCTTTTGATGTGTTGTCTATAACTGCTGGCATCAATTTGACTTTAGATCTGTTCCAGGTTGCTCCGTATAACACATTTTACTCACACTTGGAGGAGCACATGACCGAGGTAGGGATTGTGCCAACTATCAACAAATGGAATGAATCATTGGCACTGGGAGCAGTTGATCCGCATGACTCACTGTCACATCCTACCGGTGCTTCTGATAAACAATCTGAATCGGCTTCTTGTGTGGACCCTGCCCAGTTCACTAACTTTTTGGTAAGATTCCCCTTTTTGTTAGTTTACTTTTCCTGTAATAACTAGTCATGGTGGTTACCAAGATTGTGATCACGTGGTAATTTCTCATATCAATGTCTCTGGTTCAGATCCCAAACTGGTTTGCGGGCGAGGCCCTTGGTTCCACGAAAGACAATCCATTTCCATTACCAGATGCCTATATGGCAGTGCAGCAGACAAACGTATGTTTTGTTTTTTCAGAATAAAAGTGCTCTGTTTGTTTTTCTTCCATATCACAAACAGCATCTGATACCCAAACTGCATATTTGTTTGACCAGCTTAAGAACTTGGAAGAAACAAGGCAGTCATTAAGAGAAACACCTCTTGAAGAAAACCGAAAACGAGAACTTACTACCGCATTCCACATGCATTTCAAAGACTGGCTCTACGGTAATAAAATCAAATCACAATTCTAGTTCATTCACTCCATTAATCATTGTATATTTATCCTCTGTTTTTTCGGTGACAGCAACGGGAAATATCCGACAACTTTACTGCCTACAAGGTGACTAATTCACCAAATGGCGATGGAAGATGTCTCAGTCACTGTAGAGTTTTCTTGATCCGTTCCTCTTCAGAGATTTCTAGCACGTATGACATCAGAACTTAACTGCACAGCACGCTGCCTAACTCCTAAAGCAGCTCTCTTTTTTTGTAGGTTTTTTTTTTCTCTGCTTTGATCATATTTATTAGTTTTCTAAATATTTTGGCAATCCCACGTTTGTCTTTTCCTTCTTGAAAAACGTTATGCAATCTTGTCTTTTTTAAGTGTTGATTTCTTTCAATTGTTATAAGCAGATAACAAGTTTGCTCAATACCATATATATATTTAGGAACTCCTTAAATTTTTAAATACTTGGGTTTCTTTTTTTGAATTTTTGTTCTCTTAACCATCTAACACATTCAAACACGCTGAAAAACTATGAAAACTTCTCAGGATCAATTGTTGTTTTGTCTTGTCTTTAGCTTGGAGGAAATAGCTTCTCTGCTTGGTCCGGGAAGAACGTTATGAACAACAAAGCACCTACAAGTTCAACCAAGTCTTATTCATAACCAAAAGAAAAGACCAAACAACAATCTCTATATTTTTCAACTCTATATGTTAAATTATTCTACTTACAGACGAGCACTGTTCCTAAGACTGCTGAGATCTTGCCTTGAACTGTGATAAGCCCTGCTTTGCCAGCGTTCTGCAACTCGGTTGAACCGACAGAGTCAAATGTCCCTAAAGACGGAAAGTAAATCCGATTCATCATCTTTCCTCTGATCAAACTATCTCCAAAACCCCCAAGAAATGATCCTAGATGAAGCCAAATGGAATCAAACCTGGTTTTACAGATTGTAGCCCTGACGTTACACAAGCAATGTTTTGGAATCCTGCTTCCTCCAGTCTACTAGCTGCAGCTGCAGATCTTTTGAAATTCGACAAAAGAATCTTAAAAGTCTCATACTACATTCATTGATACATGTCTCAGTGAATGAATCCACAGTTTTTTTCTTCTACTAACCTGAGACCTTCTTGGCAAACAAGTAAAAGTTTGGTGTCTGGCGAAAACTCGTTTCTAACGGATTTAAGGAATTCTGGATTCACTTTCGTGAAAGGCAAACCAAAGAAGAGCCCTGAGAAATTGTTGTGCACTGTCCTCTTTATTATCGTACCTGCAATTTTATCAGAGACGACATCACTTAGAATCTCGGGTCTTACTGTTTTGTTCAAGCTGGGGCTCGAATTTCTTACCAAGATCGTTGTCTTCGTTGTAAATGAAGAGAGGGATATGGTGGCAAGATTTTATATGAGCTCTCTCGAATTGAGACTTGTCTCTAACATCCACCACCGAGTAACCTTCCACTGCAATTAACTGCTTCGCTTCTTCTGCATTCACGAATCTCACCTCCGCCGCAATTCTCAGGTTTTTCCGGCGGATTCCGTTCCTCGAGACGCTCTTTCCCGCCCAGCTCACTGATTTCAACCGCCTCGTGCCGACATTACTGCATCAGAAATCGAAACTATTAACTTCATCTGATTGATTCTGGTTTTGGATGAGAACTCTCCAAGATTAACCAGTTGATCACAGACTTTGGCGAATTTTTCAAAAAGATGAGGAAACTCGTTTTACCTGGTGAAATAAAGAGCCGTAGGGCTAGGGCTTATGATCCCCGCCATTGATGCAGAGGTTTCTCGAAAGAACCACTAGATTGTCACTGCGATGCGATTGTCACTTTGGACAAGAACCACTAGATTAGCCATACCACAAGGAAATTTAAGATAGCCAATGAGTTATTGCCACGTCTGCAACTCAGCTTTTACGTTGTAGATGACCAAAATCTACTTCGTCTCATTGTGTGATACATGTGTAGTGTTTGTTTCCTAGTGCTAGTCACGTTCAAATCTGTTATAGATCCAGATTAAAGTAACTAACTTGAGATTAACAGAAACAAGCACTTGTCTGATTACTGAGATCTGTAACATTTCTTACAAAGTTGGTTTTTTTTGTTTTTTATTGTAGCATTCAGACAAAAGATGCAAGTCACTCTCCAGAAAAACATGAGGAAACAAGAGCAAAGAGTTTTATGATTTAACATCTCCAGATACATTAAACAAAACAAAAAGATATGACAAGGAAGAGAAGAGCCAAGGATCAGCGAATGCACAGCTTATTAATATCAGTCACCAAAAGAGAAATCAGGCATCAGCTTCAGCTCTTTTCTCGACGGTGTAAGGATAATATTCTCTGCCATTGTCTACTCTTGTGGTCTGACCTCCAGAGTCAATCAAAGCAGAGGTTATAGCTAGAGCCGCACCTGCAGATATTGCTGTCGGGATGCTCCTTGCTGTCGAAAAGGAAAACAAAAATCACCAAATTAGACAAGATTACAGTGGAGTTTAGCATCAAAAAAATCTTTTAGTTACTCGAAATTGTTGTTTGAACCATCAATAATCGGTAAGCTCCTAAAACCCATGAAGAACTACATACAGCTAATTCCAGCAACTTCAACTGGTCTTCCCCAACCAAAACAACATCAGTTCCAAACTACTTGGAGGGAATAATCGAGACATGGGTTTATGGTGGCACGGAGACAAAACGCAAACAGTAACCAACCACGAGTGAATAAGAAAAAAACATTACCTCTATAGCCAAGCACAGACGCTCCAGCCACAAAACCACCAATAGCGCCATTGAAAAAGTCTCTCTTGGATCTATAATGCTGAACCAGCTGTTCAACACCGATGTAAACGCCCCCAATGGCAGCAAAAGTAAGCCCGTGGGTTCCCATCATCTTCAGTGTTCTGATGAGTCCTGGAAGAGCCACATTTCTCTCCACTCTTGGAACGTCTTTCCATGTCGCTAAAATGGTTCCGTAAATAGTCCCAGCACCAAAACCAGTGACGCTACCTTTGATTGTCTTCATCATCGGGCCATCCTCTTCTTCCAAGTATCTCATTTCAGCTGGATCCATGGTTGGTTCTAGCTAATGCACAATATTCACCAGAGAACACGATCAAACAAAACAACAACCAAAAGGGGAAAATTGAATGCGGGATGTAACAAAAGACGCGGATTTGAAGGAAACTCATCAAATCGAAGTTTTGAAGTCGCTATCTTTACAAATTAATGAACCCATTCCCAGATCGTCAATATCATCAGTAAGAAAGACAATCATCATCAAAGACGCAGAATTCAATGAAGAGAGATATTGGGTTATGAAAAAAATCCGAGATTTGATTAATGTAAGAGAAGAACCCTAGTTTGGGCAGCTCATCAAAGTCGTAATACAACAACGAAAATTTGGAATCAACTACTAAAGAACAGAAGAATGTTACATAACAGAAGGAAGAGAAATCATCGAAGGATTCTAACCTTTGAATTTCGAAGAAACGAGAGGCCAGTAAAGGGACGAGCGATTCAGTAGAGACAGAGAAAGCTCAACGAAAAATGATTTCGATGTTCTTCGGAGACGAGACAGAGAAAGCCCGATTAGGAATTTGGACCAAGCAGATTCTATAGTGAAATTTAGTTTAGAACTTGGGTCATTTAGGCCCATTCTGAAGCCCATTAAGAGGTAATTTTAGCTCCTGCTTGTGATTCAATAGGATAAAATTGGTGATCCTCAAACTTATCTCTTAAGTTGGAAGTTAAAACAAGAAGAAGCATAAAAACAAAACAAAAAGCCATTCTCTGGCAACAATTGTCTAGTTTATTAGTAGCAGAAAAAAAAAGCGAGCTAAAGATAAGATATTGCAGAATCGTTCATAGTAACAAGATTAGTCTACTTTGAAGGCAAAGAGACTCAGAGAGACCAGTTGGTATGGTGAGAAGAAGGGTCATAAGCCCTTGTATTCTCAGCTTCCATGTACTGCCTCCTACTTTGATGATGGTGATCAGATAACTCGAACTCACCCATTGTCGTGCCACCGCTTATCTGGCAATTATCTGGCTCCGTGAATCGACCCAAATTCAAAACAGGGGACATTTCATTCGGACAGCTATTATCTTCGTCCTTGAACGCCCAAGGTGGGTTCAGATACTGATGCTGGCTAGGTGCAGGTGGTGGCTGAGCCATTGTAACCGTCATCGGGCCAAAACCTGAAGAAGTTCGCCATGTGGTGTTAATGTTGTCCTGTGGTTGATGCGGGTTTGACAGAAGAGAGAGAGCACAGTTTGAGTCGCCAATTCCCTTGTAGCTCTCTAGTTTTGTGTCCATAATCTCTGGAGATGAGAAGCTTGTCCCTCCTCCGCCGACTGATCCTTGACTAAATACATTCATCGGATTGATCTGCCACGACGGTGCTGACACAGGCCGTCTCATCACTCTTGTATCCAACGTTCTTGCACTTATCCATCCCATCTCTTGGTTCCCAAGAAAGCTCCCATTCATTCCAGTATCAGCGTTTCCTGTCCCATAACATACATATTAAGCACATGAATCGGTCTTATTATGTCAAGCTAAAAGGGATCTAACCATAAATCGAAGGTGCGATCCTCCCATAACGGGAAGACAACACGGAGAGCGACGCAGGCTGTGGCTTTCTCCGTCGCTCGTTATGGCCAGCGAGTCTCCTGCGGCAACTCCTTTTCTCTAGGTCAAATTCCGGAAGCTGATGAAACCTATGTGAGAGATTGATTCAGATCGAGTTAACTTCGATGAAAAGCAACATATAACAAATAAGATCTCACCAATCCTTAAACGTAAACCGTTTCATCTTAATGCATTCTATAAGTCAAAAGGTGTCATCATCAGTATGTTTACGTTATTGTCCCCCTCAATAATGATATGATCTAAAGAAGCAAACATGAGGGCAATGGGTTTCTTATTGTCCATTCATTTCATATCCCTTTGGATTGGATATTTTAAAAAAAAAAAGAGAAGCATATAGAAGTACACGTAAACATATTCCCCAAAATAAGCCCAACGAGTCCAACAAACACAAGACCAAGTTACAAAACACTAAGCTGTAAAGTTTAAAGAGAAACCCTCCAAAGACGTTAAAGTCAGAAAAGCATATGACACTGACAATCTACAAAGAAAAAAAGAAAAAAAAGGTAAAGCCTTTGGATTTGATTCGCAAGAGTGAAACACGGAGAGTCTTGGCCGGACTCCGGCAATGGCAAAACATGTAAATAAACAAGAGAAGTACATAATTAGGGGTAGAATTGGGAAACAACAAAAAAAAAAAAAAGAAGAACCTGCTGCACTGTTGACAAAACCTCTGTTCGAGACCAGCGACAATGACTTTGGGTGTTTTAGAGTGCATTCCACAAACTCTGTGCCTCGAGTAATAACCCTTTGCATTGGTTAGATCCATTCCACAACCTTCCACTTGGCACCTTGGTATCTGACCCGATTGACCCGAACCGTCTCCACGGACCCGTCTGTTTGTCCCGCCGTAGGAAGAAGACCCGGATCCACCTCCACCGTCCTCGAAGTAGATCTTTCGGCCAAACATGAGCCCTCCGCTGAAATAGGATGACTCAGTCGAGGAACCACCAGACTCTGCCTGACCCGGATCAAGACCCGGACCCGAGTTGGAACCCATCTCCATTTTGGTTTCCTCTTACTCAGACAGCATCATTCTCTCTCTCTCTCTCTCTCTCTCTCTCTTAAACCTAACTGTCTCGGTTTAAAGAAAGGACGAAAGGAGAAGAAAGCAAAGAAAATTTTGGCTTCCCTGATTTTGACTGTTTTGGGTTTAGAGAAAGAAGAGAGAGAAATACAACAGAAGCAAAAAAAAAAAGAGACGATATTGGTAATAGACAAAGACAGTGCGAGTGTAAGTAAACGGTACGGACAAAAAAAACTGTTGTCTGTTAATTACCACATAGCAAAAACGAGAGAGATGTAGCAGTTTCTAATCTTGGAGTTGGAAGAAACTAGGGCAAATGAACATTGGAGAGGTCTTTCATGTACACACATCTTCTTCTTCTTTTTTTTACTTTATACTGCTCACATTTTCAACCTTTTTGTAGATTTTTTTCCTTTCAATTATTTGACAAGTTAACGCTTTTTTTTTATGTCAAAAGAATAAATAATGCATGTTTTTTTCTTTTCTTTTCTTTTGGTCCACCATTGGCATTATGAGGTTGGCAATAAATGGAGATGATATTTTGTGTTTCTCCATATCAAATCTACCATAAATTTGACTTGGTTTTTATATGAAGTGTATGGAAACCGATATCAAACCAAAATAAACCGGATAAAATACAACTCAAAAGTATTTATTTTTGTAACCGAATAATGGAAAACTACTTCCGCACGAACCAAACCAAATTTGGTAAAACTCAAAAGTATACTTAGATCATATTTACATGATACATTTACATTACAACTATATTTATAACGTGTAAAGGAAAAAAAAATTACAACATTGAGCAATTTCTGTCCCTAGCTGAATCTGAAAATTATGTATTCTTAAACCTTTTCCTATTTATGGTTATTTTTATCAAGAACGGCATCCACTTAGACGTCTTTAAGCGGTCAGTCACGGATTATAATAAATCATTCTTGGCTGATTAGTCATTTTTTGAAAAATTTATAAATTTTTTTATCATTTTCTAAACTTAATTTGGAAACTAACAGTTATTGTATTGTATACGCGTTGACTTTTTAATCGTACCCATATACTGTATTGCGTGAATCAACGATGTACAGTACACATATCAATTGGAAGCAGGGGCAAAATCATCGTTTAACACATAAGAAGAAGAAAAAAAAGTTGCCAATTTTGTAAGTAAACTTTGGAAAAGTGACATGGGATGCAAATATATGTTATAATAAAAAGAGTTTGAAATCAGTTTCAAGTTTTAAAATTACGTAAGACTTTAGTTTTTAGCTGTGAGTAGATAATTAGTGATCAACACCAAATATATGGTATCTGGTGTAGAAAAGAGTTAAACGTGTTAAGATGGTAAAATATGGGATAAGAAGCTGCATAGAAATATTTGGGAAAATATTGAATTGACGTAATGAGCGAAAACACACACATATGAACGTCAAAACCTAGTCACGACCACAACAAAATCTAGGTTCTTTTAAACACAAGAAAATACTGTCATCATATTATATTCTCCGCTTGGCCCATGCTTCTTTAGCTAGACCCATATTTTCTTTCGTTGGTGACACTTATGCACACTTCTCAAGTTTATTGGTTCAGTGCTATGTATCTGGTTTACACAGATTTTTCAAATCCACAGTTTTATAATCACGCTCGTATCTAAAAAGCGCTAGTTGCCGAATAAGAAAAAAACTATTCATTTCTGTTGTGTCTTATATTCAGTTTGAAACTTATCAAAATTCTATTATTTAAGTAGGGAATTTTGTTTGTTTGTAACAAGTACAATGTATAAAGTTGAAAGAGCGATTGTATATAATATTGGTTTTTATGTGTTTGTAATAAGAGTTCGAGTTCGATGGTACTCCTTTATGTTGGATATCCATAATTAAGTGTGATGGTGATGGGTCATGTGCGATGTAAGTTTTTTGGGGTCATAGGTGATGTAAGTTTAATTAAAAGCAGTATTGAATTTTGTAGAGCATCTATCTGAAACCAGGGAGCAATCTTCAGAGCTGCATAGAACATCCAACTTTACAAATCTTGATAATCTGATTTTTTTGTACTTAAAATAATGATTTTTAGTCCTTCAAAATACTATCCGTCGTAGATTCTATACTCAGCATTGGGAACCAAAAGGAAGTGACGAGGAGTTCAGAGTTCTATAAATAGAGGGTCTCTTACTTACTTTTACAAAAATAATAGTAACTGTCGTAGTTAAAGAGCAACGAATATGGTAAAAAAATTATAGTGATGTAAAATGCCAAAATATTAAATTATTGAAGACTGAAATATGAGCAGTACAGTTATTGGAACACAACAAAAAAAGATGTGACACTTCAAGGGAACTAGTTGGTGTCGGCATATGTGCAAGCAACACTATAAATATACTATATTTTTATTTGTTAAGCCTCTTTCTCTTGTTTATAATATAACAAAAAAATGTTTTAAATTATTTTAGCTTTCGATTTGTTTACTTGTTTTTGCAAATTACAGCCACATTTGTTTTTGATGTCAAACAAAAAAAAACATAAAAGCCACATTTGTTTTTTTTTTTGGCATTTTTTATACTTTTTAGTCACAATATCCTAAGCAAGATCTTTCTTGAATTTTGTAATAATAAAAAGTATGAAAAGTTAAATCGTAGTCATAGACATCCATCAGAGTCTGTGTAAACTGTAATACTATATATATTTTTATTGGTTTAGGTTTGATATGTTCTTTTTGCTTAGCCTTTATTTAGTGAAAGTGCTTTCCATTTGTTTGGCTACATTGGTTAAACCCTTAAACTAAAAAGACCTGATCTCTCTTAACAACTGATATGTCACAAAAACAAATAGGTTCTGGATAGCTTACACATTGAGAAATATATGATTTATGCCGTCATTATAGTCACATATGATGAATACTTGCAAAATCTCTCCTTTTTTTGGTTCTGTTTGTTAAATTATATTCGGCATTTTGGGTTTGAGTTTCCTTAAAACTCAATTTGGTCTTCAATTAAATAATTTTAGGTTTTAAGTCATTGCCATTGGCCATTGGGGTTGTTCATTACTAAAAAGAGAAACGAAAAGGTTATAAAAACATTCGTATATATGCTTAGTTTTTTTTTCAGGTTTCATTTGCAATTTTTTTTTGTTATGAATTAAAGAAGAATGGCGATGTTCGTGTCCTACAAATTCGTTCAAGCGATAATTTGGCGGACTTATTTATCAAGGCGCTTCCAACTGCAACTTTCAGGAAGTTAGCTCATCTTATTGGATTACGCCGTCTCAAATATCTATACGGATGTACACATGAGGAGGAGTAAACGCGCGCTGCACTCTTTTCCCATTAATTATGGTTTTTTCCATTGGGTTTTCCTAATAAGGTTTTTAATGAGGCAGCATCTTACGCGCTTTACTACTATCTTATTATATAAAACAGGATCCCTCAACGTGAGCGTGGCACGTAGACAAAATTATAACCCATGAGATCGTGACATTTGTTACGGTTGTTAATTTAGATCTTGATATGTGTCAATTTAATTAAAAAAGTAAAAATAAATTAAAATAAATATTAAAAAGGCTAAACTAAAAAAAACAATCTTAGTAAAAATGAATTAAAGTAAATATTAAAAGGTGTAAAGTAAAAAGGCAATCTTACCCAAAAAAAAAGTATAAGTTTAAGTAAGGAAAACTTATAATAAAATAAAGTGACAAAATGAAACTTAAAAGTTTATAATCTACAACCACGATCAAACTTAAAAAAGAAAAATTATAAATATACTCTAAACTTAAAAGAAAAATTATTAATATACGATTTAAAATCGATTCCTAATACTAAAAAGTAAATGGAAAAAATTATTTATGTTTAGATTAAAAAAATTAAACAAAAAATATAAAGAAAAGTCAAAGTTAAAAAAACTCATATTTTAGTTTAAAATAAATAAATTAAACAATAGATTACAATCATAAAAAGAAAAGGAATAAAATCCAAATTTTATTAAAAAAAACATATTTCAATTTAGAATTAGGAAATTAAACAATAGATTACAATGCTAAAAAGCTAAAGTTTTAAAAAAGAAAAGAACAGTTAGTAATTCTTAAAAAAAATAACACACTTAAAAAGGAATACAATCTTAAAAAGAAAAAAAATTCTCATTACTCGACTCTAGATAACCAAATTGATACCTTATCAATTTCACATTCATAATTCTAAAAGATAAATTTTATAATTTACAACCACGACCAAAATTAAAAAATAAAAATTATAAATATACTCTAAACTTAAAAGAAAAATTATTAATATACGAACAAACTCAAAAATTTATAATATATTCCATTATGAAAAAAGGAAACTTAAAAAGAGAAAATTAATAATATACAACAACGACCAAACTCTATATAATAATCTACAAATTTCTAAATTTTTTAAAAATGAATAAAAGCCAAATTTTTTTAAAAAAAAATATTTCAGTTAAGAATTAGTAAAAATTTTATCATATAAAACTAAATGTTTCAAAAATGCTAATTCACCTGATCGCGACATATGTCAAGTCAAAGTTGTAAATATTTAAAATCTATTAATAAAAAAATTAAAAATTCTTATTCATAATCTTAAAAGAGAAAGTTAATAAAAATAAAATTAAAAAGTTAACGAATTAAATTTATCTTAAAAGGCAAAATTAATATAGAAAAGAAAAAACATTACTTAGTTTTTTCATTTAGATTAAGGAAATCTTATTATATAAAGCTGAATCCCTCAACGAGAGTGTGACACGTAGGATAATTTTTAATCACGAGATCGTGACATTTATTGTTGTTACTTAAGATCGCGACATGTGTCAAAGTAATAATCTGAATAAAAAGAAAAAAAGAAAATGAAAATTAAGATTCTAACGAAGATTCTAACAATCATGAGATCGTGACATGTGTAAAAATGAAAAATAATTAAATAACAATACAATAATATAAACTTTCCTATAAGACAAAATAGTAAAAAAGCAAAAATAAATTGAGTTTTATTTAAATATAAACTAATAAATAATAAAAAATATATAAACTACAAAAAACTATAAAATTTATATATGATTCATATATATATATATATATATATATCTTATTATATAAAGATGGATCCCTTGACGTGAGTGTGACACGTGGGATAATTTTTAATCACAAGATTGTGACATTTGTCACGATTGTTAATTTAAATTTTGACATGTGTAAATTTAATTAAAAAGTAAAAATGAATTAAAGTAAATATTAAAAAATGTTACTAAAAAAGGTAATTTTAGTAAAAATGAATTAAAGTAAATATTAAAAAAGTTTAAACTAAAAAGGTAATCTTACAACAAAAAAAAAGTATAAGTAAAGAAACCTTATAATATAGGAAAGTGACAAAAAAAAACTTAAAAGTTTATAATCTACAACCACGATCAATCTTAAAAAAGGAAAATTATTAATATACGATTTTAAATCTATTCCTAATCCTAAAAAGTAAATGAAAAAATAGTTATGTTTAGATTAAGAAAAATTAAACAAAAATTATAAATAAAAGCAAAACTTAAAAACCCCATATTTTAAATTAGAATAAATAAATTAAACAATAGATAACAATCCTAAAAAGAAAAGGAATACAAGCCAAATTTTATTTTAAAAAACATATTTCAGTTTATAATACGGAAATTAAACAATAGATTGCAATCATAAAAAAAAACTAAAGTTTTAAAAAAGGAAAGAACAATTAGTAATTCTTAAAAAAACCAAAAACTTAAAATGAATACAATCCTAAATAGAAAAGGAATGATCATTCCCCACCTCTAGATAACCAAATTGATAGCTTCTCAATTTCACATTCATAATTCGAAAAGATAAAGTTACTAATATATATATATCGTATTATATAAAGTTGGATCTCTCAATGTGAGTGTGACACGTAGGATAATTCTCACTCACGAGATCATGACATTTGTCAAGGTTAATTTAGATCTTGACATGTTTCAGTTTAATTTAAAAAACAAATGAATTAAAGTAAATATTAATCAAGTTAGTTTTAATTTATAATTTATCCTAAAAATCAAGATTAATATAGTAAGGAAAAAATATTTCGTAGTTTTCCATTTAGATTAAGAAAATTAATCATATAATAAAAAGAATTTTAATTTCTCACCTCTATATAAACCACAATTTGGTAGTATATCAATTACACCAAAAAAAAAAAAAGTCCAATAATCGTATCCACAACTATTTACTACATCTATTCACCAAGTTTTTCTTTCAATGTATATATTTATTTTATCGTAAACTTTGTTTATAAATTTATGTATAAGATATTTTCACGGGTGATCTAATTTTGTTTTCCATTTTATCGTCTTTCATTTTTTTCACGGGTTATAAAATATTAAATTACAAATCCGCATATATGCGGGTACTTATTTAGTTACATTATAATAGACATCCAAGGGGGAGTGCTGTAAATTAAATATATGGATACCCATTATAAGGCCCATATTCTAAGAGATTTATAATATTCTATGTTTCTTTATTTCTCCTTATTCAGTTTGCTCTCCAAGTTTATGTAAACCTATATATACATCTTTTTATTCATGCAATAAGAAATAATAATTCTCTCTATCTTTTATTCACAACACATTCGTATATATGGTTAATTTTTTTTTCAGGTTTCATTTGCTAATTTTGTATTTTTGACTCTGTGAAGTTGTTTAAAAAAAATATATATATAATTATTTGTTTAAAATTATGTACACTAATCTCTCAAGTCTAGTACTTCTCTCACTTCTCAGCTCTCTTCTCTCAAGTCTAAAGACTTACACGATTTGCAATTATAACATCTCTTAGAATGATTAGAACTTTTGGAGATGAGAGGATCTTACATCTCTCTCAAAGTGTCATGTACTCTCTCCCACATTCATGTGTTGCAGGACCATCTTTGGACGCTCAAATATCAGAAGCCAAACAGATGAGAGACAAGTAAAGAGTGTGCAGATTGATGCTAATGATTCATGAATCATATAAACACCAAAAGATATCCAAAGTTCTCAACTTCAAAAAACTTGTAAGAAAACAAAAAAGAAGAAGCCTCAAGTGGTTAATTTGTCATCCTGTTTCTTGCAGTTCTTAGCCAGGAGGTTTCTCAAACACCATCACAGTCCACAACAGCTTCAGCAGCTCGTCTCGGCTTGCTTTTCCTCCGGCTTCCGTTCTGTCTAAACCCAGTAGATGTAGATTTCGTGGAATCATCCGTTCTTGATTTCGATCCTAACCCATTCTCTTCTTCATTTATATCCGTATTGCTTCCATTAATTATCTTCCTCTTCCTCTCGTTCTCTTGTTTTTCACTTGTTATCAAACAATCGTTCGTATCATCAATTTCTTCTTCTTCCATCTTCTCTACCATCTGTTCTTCTTCCTCCTCCTCTTCGAAATCATCTTTCATCGGCTTCTGTGGCCTTCCTCTTCTCCTGTAAGCTGGAATCTTTTCTTCTTCACCGCTTCCACGATCTTCCCGAGCAGATGCATTCTGCTTCTTCCCTTTCCCTCTACCCCTTCTCATAGTCTATAACAAAGGCCCACAAGCTACTACACAAATTAGAAACCTGCAAGTTAAAAAGCACATTTTCCACTTTAACCAGCTCATTACAACACAAATCTTGATGTCATTTCTTCGTATGCAGATTAACAAAGAATCAATCAAGTAACATTACTCCCTTCAGATTGCAGATCTATGAGGAACTATATAATTTACAGTGGAAGCACAAACATTTTCAACCGCTAATCATAAACATGAAAACAAGATTCCATTTCAAGTATTTATAAGTTGTTTTCTTCTTCTTCCAAAGCTTTGGAATGGCATTGACCACTCATCTTTTAACCATCTAACAATCGCATTGTCTTAGTTAAAACTTTTCCAAACCTAAACAGTTTCCATTTCAGCTCCTATTCTATCACTGAAAGTCGAATCGTGAATCATTTGACAAGCTAAGCTACAAAACAGTAGTTTAACTAACTTGCATAAAATCTCATTGCATGAGCAAACAAATATGATCAAAAGGAGGCTAACTTTAATTTGTTTCCAATCTCATCCTACGAGAGTAACTGAACAAGTACAATCGAACTGAACAAAACTGGATAATACAGATAAAGGAGCAAAGAGACGAAACTCACCTATGTGTGGCTAATACCAATCATCAGAATCTCCGACACATGTACCAACTACTCAGAAACAGACAATAACAAAATGGTTTCTTGGGTTTTCAATCGATCTACTTAGAACCCAAAAAAAAACAAACTTGAGCAGGAAACAGAGGAAAACCAAACCAGATCAGAGAAACACCGAAACTCTGAATGAATTAAAAAATCGAAAGGAACCTAAAAATTAGAGAGATCTAAGAAAGAGGAAAGACAAGAAGAGAAAGAAGGAGAATTTCCTCAGTTACACACACTTGTTTGTATCCTATAAACAAACCATTGGCCAATGGAACTTCCGTTGAAGATGGGATACGGATTTCTTTTTCACATTACTTCCTATCCACACGCGCTCCAAATGGCGCGTGATTCTCACTCCAACACCTGTTACTGTTAGTGGTGCTCTTGAACTGTCTCTGTGGATAAGAATAATGGTGACACCTCTCAACAACAATCTCTGAGTCGACTCGTTGGTGTATTTTTTTAATGGGCCGAATCTAAAGCCCATATGGCTTTCCTTTATTGTTAAATATATGGGCCCACGTTCTAAGATCAACTGTTCAACGAATTTTCTTTCTGCTATTATATCCCATATAGGAATATGCAATTCGGTTTTAAGTTTGTCAAGTTTTGGGGAGTATTTGATTTCTTTTTCTGGTTTAATTTTAATTTCCTTCATTTTTTTCTGGATAAAAGAACATGGATGGATATTTTTTTAACTAATTTGAGCCCCGTATCCAAGTCTTTAATCAATAAACATGACAACTAAAATAGTAGTTATCCATAAAAATAATAGTCTAATATAAATTTTTTTTTTGTGGACACAAAATATATATATTTTTTAATAGTATAGATTTAATCAATTAATAGTAAAAAATTAAATTAATAACCAAAATAAAATGGGGTAAAAGTATGTGTTTATCAACAACAATAATGTTGTAAAGAAGATATCATGATCTGTCAACAAAGAGATGATGATGCGTCACCTCTCACATCTCTTGCAAACCATTTACACGTAACAAGGAATGTTAGTTTTGTCTTTCTATACTTGTAATGTTTATCTTTTAAATAAACAATATTATATGGATATATTCTTAATTTCCAAGTGAATTTTGGTAATTGGACAAATGAACTCATGATTGAAAACCCATATTAGAGAGCAGGTTTTATGTGAGTGAACCTTGAAATGATACAAAACCATGGTTCCCATATATGCATATATTTCTTGGGAAATTTTATAGAAACATATAACAAATGGCGTTACGAAAGCACTTAAAAAGTGTTGAAATAATCCACATGATTGCACACAAGTAAGTGACACTACAAGAAAACATATCAAATTATCACAGAAATATCGGTGGAGAAATGGTGGGAAAAGCCCATTTTCGATGATTTTCCCACGGAAATAAATAGTGGGACATCGATCATTGCAAATTCAAAATTGGTGGAAAAATGGTGGGAAATTTCCTACCAAAATATTCATTGCTAAAATGGTGGAAAATCATTGTAATTTGATATGTTTTCTTGTAGTGTAACTTACTTATGTGCAATCATGTGGAATATTTCAACACTTTTTAAGTGCTTTCGTAACGCCATTTGTTATATGTTTCTATAAAATTTCCCAAGAAATATATGCATATATGGGAACCATGGTTTTGTATCATTTCAAGGTTCACTCACTAATCATTCGACCGCTTTGTCTTTGTAGCTCCTGTGTTTTGCCATCTGTACGTAGTCAAAAGCTTTTATACATATTTTGCAGTTGTTTGCTAGTTTAGAGAGAGAGAGAGAGTGTTACAAATAGGTCCCAAACTAGATTTTCCTAATAAATGGTTGCCTCCTAATTATGCATCAACATCATACCCAAACTTGTTAGCAAAAAGCTCTGTTCTACAGAGAATATAGCTAGTTAAGTAGTACAATAATAAGTGATCACCTCCTTACACGTTTCTTCAAGCGTGTCGAAGAAGGAGAAGAAGCTGCCTCCTTTTCACCAGCTTCTCTGCTTCGCTTTGCCAGAATAGGAGAAGAAGAAGAAGAAGATGGAGCAGCCTCTCTTTTCAGGGCTCGGCCATTGTTTTTCTTCTTCACAGGACTTCCTTTTTCATTTGTTTGGTTTTTCCCTGTTGTTGTTGCTCGTTTCATAGCATCAGCTTTGTTGCTGTTATTCCTCCTCTGTTCTGCTCCACCTTTTCCAGTAGCAGAAGATTCAGTGGCAGAGCTTGGCTTCAATGTCTCAACCACTGTATCAGACGAAGAACTCACTTTCATTCTCTTGAGAAAACTCGCAGCACTTTTCTTTTTAGAGCTACCACTTTTGTTACTGTTATTACCTTTCTTCTCTTCATAAGTTTTTTTAACCTCAGTGGAAACTCGCAATTTGCTATTATCATCAACATTCAAACTGGAATCACGGTTCTTGACGTTACTGATTGCTACTTTTTTGGCCGAGGAGGTTATTCCTCTCGTCATCTTCTTCGAAATCAGAGACTCATCATCTTTTCCAGAGGTTTCATCCTTGTCTGAAACAGGCTTCTCATCACCAACCACTTGATCTGTTTTATTGCTTTTCTCGTCTGGTCCAGGAGGTGATAGCAAAGGTTTAGCAGCCAAGGAAGTGCGTTTTCGACAAGCTATAATAGGAACAGACATTCTTGGTTTTGCAGAAACCGGCATTGAAGAGACTGCAACAGCTTCTTCAAGTGCAACCAACTCCAATGACTTGTGTTTCGGTGGTGAGATATCTCTAGGTCTCGTGAGAGTAGTAATCTGTTTCTTGACGAGTTGGTGAAACTGCTCCACAGATTTAAACTCAGAAGATCCCTTGTGATAAAAGAGTCTTGCATTATTGATAAGTAGAAGCAAATCACGGAACAACTTGCTCATCGAGCTTTTGTACAAGCCTTCTTCGACCCGCTTCCGAATTATCTCAAAATCTACGTGCTGTCTAACTACCTTACCGTACTCTGCTGTTTCCTGTAGCTTCAAACAGAAACGCATTCCCAATAGAAAGAAATTTAGCAAAATGATATATTTGCATGACCTTTGGCTTTGTTACTACTATCAAGAAGATATCGACGTGTTTACGGTCCAACCGGTCACGGAACCCAAAAAAGGCCATTTGATAACCGAATCAAACACGTCCACGTCTTCTCCATTTTTAATAAAACTGCTTTAATATTTTATTACTTAATGGTAATGGTTGTTATTTTCGTGACTGAAAATGAGACACGAGACATCTGGGAATAAAAAATTCACAAACCTAAAGTTTTTTTTTAAGTTGTGTTGGAGTATTATAATATTAAAAGTTTTATCTGTTGACAAGAAAAAAACTAGGAATAAAAGCATATTATCATTATCATAAATTGTCAGGGTTTTTTGTCGATTAAAGTATAAGGTTTTATAAAAATAAAGATTATAATATAATTAAAGTTCTTTTCAAAAATTAAAGATCATTTTGAACAAGTGAATTTAAATTTGTTTGTAAGAAAAAAATATTGAAATTTCAATTTTCACCTGGGTATCGAGTCGGCGGCGCGAAAAGTGGGAGCCACAGGAGTGAGACAGAAGAATCTCGACGAAACTAATCGACGGCTGAGATTCGACAGGAAAGTCTTTGGCGGTCGGCGATTGATCCTCCGACATTCCCTTTCTCGGCAAGCTCGCCGAGCTCTGTGTAGGACCAAAATTTACACTACAGACAGGAAAGATTTAATCACAATAATATGTAAATAAACAGTTTAAGGAACAGACGATTTATAGACGATAAAGCAATACAAGATCTGAGGAGGCGAGATAAATCTCTTTCCTTAACTCTAAGAATCTCCCGTAGTGTGACGGGGTTTTATAGATCCATGAGTCCCAGGATACAACCAAAGTTTAACTGAATCATCAACACCATGATTCATGTCTATCGACCATTATTCTACGATACTCTCGAAATTAAAACTTACTCTAAGCAGTAGGGAATTGAAGAAACGATTGTTAGAACTTTTAGTAAGTGTTTTTTGTGTATCAGAGGATATTTTTTTAGGTGAAAATCGTGTTGTATATATAGGAAAGAGGCTAGGGTTTTTCCATGACAGAAAAGGAATATTTCTAGAATAACCTAGGCGGCTGCGATTTTTAAGTCGGCCCGCTGGGTATCGATCGATACCTCAAAAAGTCCACGGGCCCAATCAAGGCCCAAGATGCGAACGTCGCACGTATGGCTTTTCTTCTCTCATGTTGTTCATTTAAGACACAACCATTCCAACATATATACACGAGAAAACATTTCTCGGTTAATGAAAACATTTCATTAGAAAGAGCTTAACTCATTTCTTTTCACACTAACACAATTTTATCAAACCCTCAGGCTTTGACAAAAAATTAGTTCCAACAATCCCCCACATGAATAGAAATGACTCTAGAACATATGAAAATTGTACAGACTAGACTTTACTAGACATACTTGACTAGACTCATCTAGACGTAGACAGACTTTCGAGAGTATACGAAAATGTAACTGTCACTGAATGGTAGCGTTTTTCAGCTTTGAACCAAACAATTTTAATATCTGTTGCGTTTACTCGGCCAGGAGGTGAACATGATGTCTTGAACCACCCGGATTTTGATGTAAACTGATACAACAGATATCGCACAGCGACATTTTCTCGTAGAACTTTGTTCTCTATTGGGTTCATTTTGGCCTTGAACATTCCTGGTATTCGTGAGTGAATTTGGAGAATATAGCCTTATCCTTCATTCTCCTAGAAACGGCCCCATTTCACACTTCACAAGGTGATCTTTTATTAGCTTGTTTTCAGAAGTGTCCTGTCACACTCCACTATATACACAACTATGCAATCATTAAAAGCCAACGCTTATCCTTACTATCCACAGGTAGCACTGTTTTATCATCCTAGGAACTGGGCAGAGACATAGTCTCACAGTGCTCAACTCGAATCAGTTTAATTTTGTTTCCCTTTGAACCTAGATCTTGGGATCTCCAGTCACATAGGTTGGGTATCTGTCAAACGTCATCTTTTTCTATAGGCTTTAAACCCGTTCCTTTTGATGATTTAACAAACTTGATCTCGGGGCTAACTTTTTGGGAAACAGATCCGCTAAGTTATCAGCCGTTGTGAGATCAGTTGTCTAAATGGTCTTATATCATTCTCGAGATTTGCCATTTTATATCTTACTCAGTGCCTGAGAGATAGCTCACTAACTCTCACAGTGTACACATAAAGTTGGCACTGGTTTTTCCCACATCGGGATATCTTCCACAAAGTTTCGAAGACATTTTGCTTCCTCTGTAACTTTATCTAAAGCTATAAACTCTGACTCCTTGGTTAATTAGGCCAAAAGTGTTTGTTTGGAAGATTTCCAGGATACTGCTGCACCACCAAGAAAAGTTATTATCCACTTATAATATCTGTCAGGTTTACGAGACCAAGTGGTGAACATAATGTCTTGAACCCCCCAGACTTTGATGTAAATCGAGACGACATATAACGCTGGATAATTCAACATTCTAGTTATGGTTTTCCACAGAGTATGACCTGGATTACTCATGTAGCGACTTATTTACTGAATGCGCCAAATCGGATCTAGTACGATTCATCAAGTACGTTAGACTTCCGATAATTCTTGCATACATCACTTGTGACACAACTTTATCACAATTAAAGTTATTGCAATCTTGTTTGAGTAGTTCTCAAAACATTCTAGGATCTTGAGACAAGATTATCCACTAATCTTATGTCTATCAAACTTCCCACTAAACACTTTCTTAGTGTGTTGGATTATGTCCTTCTTGCTTCCATGATGAACGTGTCATCTTATAAACATAACAAAACGTATCCATGTGGAGTACTTTTGATGTATATCACCTGAAGTGATTTTGAAGCTATTTGACATCACTTGTTGTCAAACTTTCCAAGCTATTGCTTAGGAGCTAACTTAAGCTCGTATAAGGACTTTGCAAGTCTACTTATTTCTTTCCTTGTTCAGGAGTGACATAACCCTCGGGTTGTTTCATGTAAATCTCCTCTTCTAAATGGTCGTTTAGAGAGGCAGATTTTACATCCATTTGATGGATTACAAGATCTCATATTGCTGTAATTCCAATCAGCATACGACTAATTTCAACTTTAGCCTCTTCTGCTTCTTTACAGAAGTACCAGAATTGCTCGATCTAGGTCCAATGCCCGTCAAGCATCGATCGATACCGAGGGGTATCGATCGATACGCATAAAAGCGTAAGAGCCCAAGAACTCAATTGCTCGCCTCAATTCGTGAGGTACTAGAGCTTATCCTTTACACGGAAACTCATGTTCAAAGGAAAACACATTCCTTGGTTACCGTGATTACTTGGATGTCTGGTATATCTACTTTATACACCATAAAGCAATCAACACTACATTGTGTGCATATGCAATGAAGATACAATCCACCGTTTTTGGTCCGATTGTCACCTTCTTAGGTGGTTGCTAGGCACCCCCACACTTTCATGTATTTGTATAAAAACACATTACTTTTCCAAAGTTCACATGAAACATTTTCAGTGACTTTGTGTGGTATTTAGTTCAGGATATAACTTGTGGTAAGCAATACTTCCCCCCACATTTCTGGACTTAACCCAGATTCCTGCAACATTGCATTCATCATTTCCTTGAGAGTTCTGTTCTTTCTTTCAGAAACTCCATTGGATTCAGGTTAGTAGGGATCAATCGTTTGATGGATACTACCATGTTCATGTCCTCTATCACTTCAAACTATGTCGATAGTTCTTTCGAGTTGGTTTTCAACCTCGAGTTTAAACTCCTTGAGTTTTCCAAGGTCTCGTATTTGTTTCTTAGCAAATAGACATAATTATATTTCGTACAATCCTCAACGAAAGTCACGAAATATTTCTCACCACCTTTTGTATGAGTCAAACCAAGAGGTTCGCTCGATTGTGGTGTTTTAGTGAGTTTGGTTAGAACGCAAACCTCACACTCATCTTTGCTTATTTTATATTTCTGGATCTCATTCAATCTACGCATAGATTCGAATATACTTTGACTGAAACATTCAGATCAAATACTAAGAGATTTTGTACCATAAGCAAATGATTCTTTCTCATTAATGTCAGCAACATTGGTTACATTAATTTTAAGTCTGACTGTCTCAACGTTAATTTGGACCAGTCTGTCCTTAATATAGACAACATTATTTGTCAATACATGCTTAATTAGCATTGTGCCCTAAATAAGATTTTTATGCATCTTTAGCACATGGTTTACATTAGTGAGAGTGAGCTTCTTTGAAAAGTCAACTTCAGCACTATGAATAAATTCTTGTCATTATTTATGGTAGGAGGGAAACATTCCCATATCAACGCATATATGAGCTATTACATTGGTATAATACCACCACTCATTTGGGTTATGCTTAACCATATTGACTCCGAGGATGACATTACACATGTCTATCTCGACTAAATTGGCTTCAACCATTCCATTATTTTTTACACCACCAGATCTAACAATGATCACATCGGTGTTGTTAGTCATATTGAAATTTGATTTTGTTTAAGAGAATCAAACCAAATTAATATACTAACCAATACTCAACTCTCAAGTTAAAATGGTAAAATTAAATTCAATTTCTAGAATTTAATAAACTTAATACAATATCGAATTGTATTAGTATTCTTGAACTCATATCAAGAATCGCAAGAGGCCTGTTGAGTATCGATCGATACCAATGAGTATCGATCGATACCAATGAGTATCGATCGATACCAATGAGTATCGATCGATACCTCAAAAATCCAATGATTTAATTATTCGATTAAATCAGCCTCCAATATTTAATTGAACTTCAATTAATTATTCCAAAATTCGCAAATTTTTGGACACATAATATTGAGCTACACGTCTTTAAATTTTGTCCAAGGCTTTATCTTTACTCCGCAGTAGAAAGATGTATCAATATCTCGTGCAATCGTCTATGAATGCCATGAAATATTTATTGCCTCCTCTGGTTTGAATATATTTCAACTCACATAACTCTGTGTGAATTAAACCTAGAGGTTCTGTTGTTCTTTGAACGCTGGGTGATGGCGTTTTAGTGAGTTTGGCTTGGACACAAACCTCACATTTGTCTTTGCTTAATTTGCATTTAGGAATCATGTTCATGTTCATTAATCTACTCATAGATTTGAAGTTAACATGTCCTAATCGTTCATGCCAAATATTAAAAGACTTAGCGAGATAAGCGAATGGTTTCTTATCATTTATCTTAGGGTTCTACGAGGTGGATGCCTCGGTTACATTATCCTTTAGGATTACTTTCTCAACAGATATCTTACACAGATTATCACATATAGAAACCTTACCCAAATACATCCCATTTTTCGTTAGGATTAGCTTATCGCCTTCCAGCTTCACAGAGAATCCATGCTTACTTATAAGCGATCCAGAGATCAGATTCATGCGCATATCTGGTACATGGACGACGTTCGTGAGAACTAGTTCCTGTCCAGAGGTGAGCTTCAGAACAACCTTCCCGTGACCATCAACTGTCGACGAGGCGGAATTTCCCATCAAGAGTTTATCACCACTCTTGTTCTTTGTGTATGTCGAGAACATCTCGCGATCCATACAGATGTGTCTGGTTGCACCAGTATCGAACCACCAAGTCTTTGGATGGCTCTCTGCAACATTGGCCTCAGTGACCACAGCACACATGTCAGCTTCTGTCAAGTTCGCTTGAGCTTTCACTGTTTTGATCAGACTTGCAGTCGTTTGATCCACTTTGTCACTGGTTTTCTCCATAGTTCCAGAGTTGTTGTTTGTCATTTCTCTAAGACAATGAGAACACAACTTTCAGTTAGTACCGATATATAAACTCAAGAATCGCAATTCTAAGACTGATATCGAACTGAATCGCATTGGTGTCGATCCATACTCCTTGGTATCGATCGATACACACACAATGTCTATCGATACACCCATATGGTGTCGATCGATGCCCTCAGTATCGATCGATACACATTCAATGTCTATTGATGCACCCGTATGGTGTCGATCGATGCACCGTAGGTGTCGATCGATGCTCGATGCACATGCTGTGTTAATCAAAGCATCTTGGTGTCGATCGATACACATTGAGTGTCGATCGATACACCCTGGGTTCCGATTGATGCTCAATGCACATACTGTGTCATTCGAAGCAACCTGGTATCGATCGATACACGCTTAGTGTCGATCGATATACCCTGGGTGTCGATCGATACAAGTGAATTTCACAGGATCGATCATAGCACCAGTGTCGATCGATACCTGTGTCTTATACACAGTATCGATCGACATAGACCAACTTGGTCGATGCAAAGTATCGATCGATACACTGAGGTGCCGACCGATACACTGTTTGCATGGTATCGATCGATACACTTAAGTGTCGACCGATACAATTTAGTCCAATATCGACCGATACCATAGGGTGTCGATCGATACTCACAAGGCCTCGATCTGAATCGAACCTATCAAGAACAGATGTGTGTTCGTTGATTATACCGTTCTTTAATCGCAATTAAAGACGGTTTTTTAGAAGATGTTTAAGCAGATCTGCTTCTACTACACGTTTCAAGTTGCTAAACAGCTGTTTGATTAACGTTTGAGTATCACTAGCAGAAGAACATCTTCTTGAAAAAATAGAGAGAGATAAAGATTGCCTCTACTACACGTTTCAATTTGCTAAAAGCTTTTTGACAACGTTTGAGTATCATCAGCAGTAGAAGAATCGTTTAAAAACCGTTTGAAAACGTTTATTTACTCGTGATTAAAGATCCAATTGAAGTAATAAAACAGAAATTGGATCTTCTTAGAGTTAAGATTGTAGGACCAAAATTTACACTACAGACAGGAAAGATTTAATCACAATAATATGTAAATAAACAGTTTAAGGAACAGACGATTTATAGACGATAAAGCAATACAAGATCTGAGGAGGCGAGATAAATCTCTTTCCTTAACTCTAAGAATCTCCCGTAGTGTGACGGGGTTTTATAGATCCATGAGTCCCAGGATACAACCAAAGTTTAACTGAATCATCAACACCATGATTCATATCTATCGACCATTATTCTACGATACTCTCGAAATTAAAACTTACTCTAAGCAGTAGGGAATTGAAGAAACGATTGCTAGAACTTTTAGTAAGTGTTTTTTGTGTATCAGAGGATATTTTTTTAGGTGAAAATCGTGTTGTATATATAGGAAAGAGGCTAGGGTTTTTCCATGACAGAAAAGGAATATTTCTAGAATAACCTAGGCGGCTGCGATTTTTAAGTCGGCCCGCTGGGTATCGATCGATACCAAGGGGTATCGATCGATACCTCAAAAAGTCCACGGGCCCAATCAAGACCCAAGATGCGAACGTCGCACGTATGGCTTTTCTTCTCTCATGTTGTTCATTTAAGACACAACCATTCCAACATATATACACGAGAAAACATTTCTCGGTTAATGAAAACATTTCATTAGAAAGAGCTTAACTCATTTCTTTTCACACTAACACAATTTTATCAAACCCTCATGCTTTGACAAAAAATTAGTTCCAACACTCTGCACGTCACTAGTCTCCTTCCACTCCTCCCCTCCACCGTTGGCTCCTCCCTCCGGTTCAACTCTCTCCGATTCCTTCTCCACGCTCTCACAGCTCCCTCTGCACGAGTCCTCTCCGGCCAACTTAGCTTCTCCGCCGTCGACGATTCCGCTTGGTTCTCCTTCTCCGTCCACAACTCCGGCCATTTCCTCGTGCCTCTTCACGTTCACCGATCCGGTTCCAGGGCTGTTTTCTTTCGGATCTGGGGAAATGGATTCGTTCACAGGCGGTTCAGCAGAGTCGCTATCCGATTCCCTGCGGATCTCTTTCTTCTCCACGGTTTTATCCAGATCTGAATTATCATCGATTTCCGTGTCCGCCTCATTCAAGCTAATCTCTCTCTCGTTTTCCAATCTCTTCACCTTCGACTGCAACGACCTGCGTCACCAAATCACTCGATTCAAAAAAAATCTGAGGTTATACCCCCCCCAAATCTCTATTCAAGGAAAAGCATAGTCGATTGAATTTACGAGATGGATAGATCGTATTGTTCGACTTCGCGACGGAGCTCATCAACTCGGAGCCTCCTCAGCTCCTCGAGCCAAGGAACGGTTGAGATCTCAGCGACGGTTGAGATATTGCAGTATTTAGTTTTTTTTTGGATTCGCTAGGTCCGTAAGAAAGTATTGCTTTAGTCGCCCCAATTATATTAATTATAGAACTAGATGAATTAGGATAACAAAAACAACATTTAGAATCTCAACAATATTTATTCAAATATAAAGTAGAGCAGAATTTCAAAATCGAGAGATTTAACACATATGTATGTACAAGCCGTTGCTAAATAGTAACCAAAATGCAGAATCGACAGATTATTATGAGCTTTAAGTGGAGCCTTTCTAAAATACTGAAAGGGATCTTAGCTTTCAAAATCGGCTTCTGCTCTTCCCGGAACCTCATTGACGCCTTCATTTTCCTTTCCCCAGAAACCCAGACTGAGGAGAGTGGGAATATATACGCTTGAATTTTCTTTTTAAATTTCCTCTGGCGGAGAATCCGCTAATTTTTGGCTGCATGTGTGACTGTGATCGCATGAGGCTGATGATTTCCCGCTTTTGCCCTTGTGTTATACAAACAATAACGGAGGAATGCTAATGGTTCATCCTGCAATTTTGGTACAAGTCCCGAGGCCAAAAGATAAGCTCAGCGGATTAATTAATGTTTAAAAGAAACAGTGCACGAGCCTTGTTTTAGTTCGGTCGTTTGTTCCGTTCTAAGAGCATCTCCAATCTATTTTTCTATTTTCATCTTTATTCTATTTTGGATTTGAGTTTTTCTCCAATATATTTCTCTATTTTTTATTACAAAAAGAATATACAAATAAATTTATTAGTTTTTTTTCTTTTAAACTTTCCATCAATTTTGATATTATTTAAATTTAATTATTATAATACAAAGAAAACATATTACATCACCAAAAAATAACAAAACAAAATAGATTGTAATTTAAACGTCACAATTTGAATATTTTTTCCATAAATGATCAATTAAAGCATTTCGAAGTGAGAAATGAACGCTTTTATCTTTGACTCCTCTTAAACGAGCAAGAAAAATTTGAAACCGAATATTTTCGTCATCAGCTAATTCTACCTCTGGAGGTGAAGCTTCTCTTCCAACTTCAATCAGAACATCGAGATCACGCTCACGCTCATCCTCGATTATCATGTTATGTAAAATTACACATGTAGTCATTATGTCATGTAACACATTCTTTTGCCAAAAATGAACCGGTCTTTTCACAATAGCAAACCGCGATTGTAGAACTCCGAAGGCATGTTCTACATCTTTCCTACATGCTTCTTGTCGTATAACAAAATGTTTTTTCTTTGCACCGATTGGCTTGTGAATAGTTTGCACTATGATAGACAATTTCGGATATATGCCATCAGCCAAATAATAACCCATATTATTTTCCTTTCCTTGAATTGTATAATGAACAGGAGGAGAGATACCTTGAGCAAGATTGGAGAAAAGATGGGAAGATTCCAACACATTAATATCATTATTAGTGCTTGGCATTCCAAAATAAGCATGCCATATCCAAAAGTCATAATCTACCACATGTTCAAGAATTATCGTTGGTGATCCACTACGGCCTGCATATTGTCCAGCCCAAGCAGTAGGACAATTTTTTCACTTCCAATGCCGAGCAACAACAATATCAACAAAATCCGCCTCAATCTGGTTCAATTGGACAATACTTTAATGATCTTGGTGGATCCGAAAGTGGTTTACCAGATTATTATTAGTCATTGTTGCATCAAATTTATTTTATGTTGTTTCTAATTTCAGTACTTTCATGTATTTTAAAATTTATTATGAGTTTATACTATTTTATTTTCTGTTTTCAATTTTTAAAGTTACTTATCCTTTCTTTTAAATTAAATATATATCATCATTTTATAATATATTTGTCAAAACAAAAAGTAAATAAAGGTAAAAATTAAAAATATAAATTTTTGAAGGAGTATATTATAAATAAAAAATGTTCAACTCCAAAATATGGTAGAAAATGGAGTTACTCAATATTTACAGGAAAAAATGGCATTTCTCTATTTTAGAATTGAAAATAGAGTTGGGTTAGAAAAGAAAATGGCATTTGAAATAAAAAAAATTGAGTAGGGTTGACTTCCAATCGAATTTGAAATTCAAAAGTAGAGCAACAATTTTGAACCCAAAAAAAAAAGAGCAAGTGAGCAACAATAATTGTAGTAAGTAAATACTTTCCACGATTTCCCAAAACTTTTGACTTGAGTCGAAAACGGAAGATATGAATGGGCTGGACCGGTCCATATAGGCCCACAATAACACTGTTAGTAACGAGGCCCTAAATCAACACTCGGGATTCTATCGCACGTTATTCCATTCGGTAGAGAGCTCACGTGATAAAATCAGTTTTGCTAGGCTATTAGTTAATAGGATGTTTGGGTTTAGACCCATCACCTAACACGCCTAGCCCAAAGTTTGGAGATTTATCATAAATTCCATAATTAGTTTTTTGTGTTTTCTAAATATTTTATATTAGATTAGATAAAAAAATAAACATTTAATTTTTAAAACTGATAACCGGCAAGATTATGAACCATGTGATTATTTAAATGTCAGTTTTAAACATGATATGAAACACGAAAGTAGACTAATCATCTCTCATGGAGTAAATTGCTAAATTTGAAATCACAATTTACTAAACTCTCGCATATTTATATGAAACCTAATTCACAATAAATACCACATTTTTGTTTTGTAAATGGCAATTACTTTGTGTGTGTGTGTGTGAAAATTTTATGAATATAAACCATAAATTTGACCAGGGCAAATGATTCTACGAATGATGAGTAATCAAGGTAGGTTTGTGAATGAGAATATGCTTATAAAGTTCTCATTATTTGATTTCTATCTTTCCCGGTAGGGAACAATACGAGTTAACATGTGGAACTCAATCATTCCTGCAGTTACATTCATATATGTACTGTATGTAAACAATACAAAACATAATTAAGTTTTTGTTTTGTTTTGCAACACAGGTTTTAATAAAAAAAAAAAGTTTAAATCAACAAAAATTTGGAACCGTACTTGAACTCTGAAGCTTCTGTGGATTCTCCTATATAGAACAGAGTCTATATGGGTCGCATGGATACACCAGAATGTTATCAAAGACAATAGTTTCTGGGACATCAAATCAAAACAGAATCATACATGGGTTTTCAAGTAAATTCTAGCACTTAGAGAAACCGCTATTCATTGGACTGATCATTGGACTCCGTTTGGTCCACTCATCAAATTTATTGGAAACCAAGGGCCTCGGCAAACTGGAATCCGGGTGACAGCGCTGATCTCCTTCTTATGGCAAAATGATGGATGGAACCTACCCTCGGCCAGATCGCATGCAATGGAACAACTACACTGTTACCTGACAACGATCACTCTCAATGAAGATTCTGATTCCCTGCAATGGTCATTTAATGGTACATCAAAAACCACTTTCTGTTGGTGAAATTCGTGAGTCAAAACCTGTGGTGAGATGGCATCCAATGATCTGGATTCGTAGAGGAATCCCCAAGCACAAGACTCTAGCTTCGATGATGTTACTAAACCAAACTCCATAATCTAGAGATCACTTGTTCTTTGACTGCAGCTTCTCTAAGGCAATTTGGATGTATTACTCCTCAAAACTAAGCATTCACTCATCAGATTACTCCTGTGATGGGGTTGTTGACTCACTCCTAGCCCAGTCAGGCAATAATTACCAGAAATATCTTTATATTTTGACATGGCAAGCCACAATCTACGAGGTATGGTGGGAGAGAAACGACCGCCTTCATCGCAATAATCACCGTTCTCATGACTCGATCATCACAAAGATCAATCGCATCATCAAAAACAAAAACACCTCCTTGCGACCTCAGCATAATCATCTCGCTAGTGAAATTATGCAAGTTTGGCTTTCTCTTGTTTGACGGCACCTGTAACTTCAAGTTAGATTGGGACTAGGGTTTTGGTTTCCATCATCATAACTAATCGACGCACCTTCATCTAGTCTCGTTCCAATATTTGGGCTATGGGCTTCTATCTAGATTGGTTCGTAAGGGTTCTTAGTTATTATTGAGTTATTTTGTATTTTGGGCTTAATCACTAAAGTTGGCTTTGTAATTAGTGAGCACTTTTGCCATCTTTAATTTTAATGCAAGAAAAGGTTCAAAAAAAAAAAAAAAAACAATAATCACGAGAAATATAATTTTAAAAAGAAAAGGATTCCCAGTGTGAATAAGTTTTTCACCTAATGCAGCACGAGTGTTGAAATAGCATAATGCAAATTGGGATTAGTTAATAGTTGATTAATCTGCAACCACTTTCGTCGTCAGAGCACAGAGATACACATCAAAAGTCCCCTTTTCTATAGCTTTTCCACACGAAATCCAAATTAATATGTTATATTCGTAAGTTGATCGGTTTTGTTAAGTTTCTAAATATTGTTTTAAAAGAATAAAGTTATAATTTAAAAGGTGATTTGCGTTTGCCGTGGTTAGAAGATAAAACAATATTACTGTCGTTGTAGTTTTTTTTTTTTTTATAAATCCTATCAGTTCGGTTAAAAAGCACCCATATTTAACGGTTCAACTGATATTATAAGCTCCGAGCTAGATTCAAATCGAACGGGCCATGAGATCCAAACGGCCTATTACACTGCATATCCCGAGTTTGTAATGTTTTCCGACTAATGATAGAAATAGCCAAATCGCTACATGTTTAGTCATTATTTAAAATGTAAAGCGGGTACTAATACAACTATGGGAAAAGAAAAAGTAAAATACATGTTTTACCAAAAATTGTAACTTGATATTTTTTGAAAATAATATAAAAATATATATGTATAGTTTAACAACCCAATTTTCTTTTCTTTTGCCAAATAACATTTCAATCATTCAATATGTTAACAGAAATTAGTGACAACTTGTTTTGCATCGTATATTTTGTTTTATCATTTAAAATCCTCCTAAACTAAAACAGTTTTGTAACATAATGTGCTATCAATCAAGGGTTCGTGGGCCAGTGGTAACAGCAAATTCGTTGGCGTGGGTATGTGCCCCGCCTCTTGGTTTCGAATCCCCTTGACCGTCCATCCACGTTTAAATCAGCATATTACTGTCGTGAACCCCGGAATTAGACCGCCAAAGATTAGCCTGGGTATAAAAAACCTAGAATCATGTTTATAAAAAAAAATAAAAAACATAATGTGCAATCCAAAAATTTAATCGAATTAAAAGCAAATTAAAATATTCGAAAAAAGGAAAATGCCAGCCAAACAGGATACACCGGAAGTTTGGAACAAGGACCCACGTCAGAAGATAATGGCGTCCACAACAGATACGGCTCGAACGGCCACGTTTTGACAAAAGAGCTGCTTTAGCCCGCGTGTGGTCCGAATCCAAAAGAGAGCACAAGACTCGTGTTTCCGTCTCTTGAGTCTCTGACGCACGGACGCGCCGTACAAACCAAATCCTTTCATTGGAGTTTCACCTCTCTCTCTCTCTCTTTTTTATAGCCGTTGGATCTCTTTCATAACCAAATCCTCTTCACGTGTACATCCGACGGCTATTATCCGTTTTAGATCTTATATGTGCTTGTTTGTACAAAAGCATATAATGACAAATATAACTCTAATTAAATGTTCAATTGTTTTTTCTACATTACACAGATGTAGTTTCGAAAAGTTCTAGCATAAACATAAGTATTTTTTTCTTCTTCCTGGCATCAAACATAGATATCTTTTATGATACATGATCCTTCTAACATTTTCTTATTCAAGTATTTTATTTAGTGTGTTTTATGTGTATAGAACGTTGTTTTTCCCGAGCTAGATGTGTAATATATACACGTATGTGCATATTGGTCTATTCTTCTCTATTAGTTGGTGAATGTTGTTTTGTTTTTAATTTGGTGTAAGACAGTATATCATTTGTCCAAGATATCATATACTTAATTCGATGATCAGTTTGGGATTTCAAGATATTGTTAGTTACATTCAATATAAGAAAACCTAAAATGCGTTGACATAATTAAGATATAACACTACATATTTTACTTCAAAAGTTCAAATGATTTGGCTCTAGTATGCAAACAAAAAAATATGAACAAGGAATTCAACAATATATATAACATCATAATTTTTATGCATTTGTGTGCAAAAGTATTATTTCATAATATTCGTTTTGGGTTTCACCAATAAAACCCTATGCTCACATAAATATTGGTCGACGGACACTATATATATATACGTACACACTATTTCGAAAAAGAAGAAGAAGAAGAAGAAGTAAATGCAGTAAAATGGAGAAAATAGTCGTCAAGAAGTGCAACTGCCTCGTGCACCCGAGGGTCATGCCATTTCCATGTCCTTATATATCATTACGTCCGATCTCGTACAATCTTATCCTCCTTTTTTTCTTATTCTTATATATATTCCTGTCTCTAATTATTATCATTTTAAGTCTTGTTAGTTATCATAAGTTCGTTTAAATGTTTCGTAAACTCTCATGAACAATTCACACACATATATAAGGTAGAGAGGTATTTATTTATGTATAGCACCAGATGTGACATTTGTGGTTTTACACCTTAATTATATTTTCTTTTGCATTATGTCATTCAATTAAATTAACTAATATGCATCTAAGATTCTCGTTGTTATAGATTAAAAAAACAAGAGAAGGGTTTTTGGTATAGTGGTCCACGCAATTGTATTTTTATGTGGAACTTTAGAGATTGCAAATCATAATTAAGGTGGTTGAGTTTGTGTACATTGCATGGGGACAAGTTTCTGAAATCCTATAGAAATATTTAATAATATAATTGAAGCCACCTGTATTTATGCGTAATACCTAAACACACATTGCCATATACTAATGACTACTTTTACTATAATTAATTGACAATATATGTTGACAGAAAAATACATTTCAATTGGAAATGTTATATCGATGTCTTACCTTCATATATATACTCCAACATTTTGTATATACATATTTCACATTCATTCATATAATATCCTTTTACACTATATAAGTGTACGCATTTAGCTGTATACTTGAAATTTGGGGCGTATAGACACAAGAAGAAGAAAAAAATCAATGATACTAACTAACAACATTTTTAAAAAATATGAAATGAAATGTCTTAAGACATTCCAACAGGAGGATTTGGTTAGTACTTGGAGGGGTCCGTAGACTTGATTTAGATTCATAAATCTCATGTCTTTGTGAGACAGCCTGGTACATCTCTTTCATCAACATAAATATAATTAATCTCATATGTATTTTAATTAATCCAACTATAGTTTATCTAAATAATGATCTCTCTCATAAAGTCAATCATCAGCCAATTTCATTTGCCTTTATTATATATAATATCCTACGTTCTGATATACATATATAATCTGGAAATACGATCGAGTTGACAAAAACAAAACTAGAAGTATGAAACAAAAGAAAAGACTAAAAATATATTAGTTGTCACTAAAACTTGTAACTCTAAAATAAGTGTAATTTTTTCTTTATCATTTCCTTCTCTCTTCGCCTATATATAACCTTAACATATTTCACTTACCATAAAAATTTACCAACTCTCTCTTCTAATCACATAAAACCTAATTCGTTTCTAGAAAACTATGGAAACTGAAGCTACTACTGTTCAGAAAAGAAGAAGCTTATCAACAATAGCCATGCACAAACAATCAAGAACACTAACAAAATCGAAGCCCAAGATCCGAATCATCCACATATACGCACCGGAGGTCATTAAGACCGACGTCTCCAACTTCCTGGAAGTCGTCCAGCAGCTCACCGGAAAATCAGATCATCATCACGACCTCCCCCAACACCAAAAGGGTCTCAAAATAAACCCTAGATCTAGAGGAAGTCATGATCATGATCATGATCATCCAGTCAATGACATGAAAAAGAGCCATGGATTCTGCATAAACTCAGAAGTTGAAGATCAAAAAGAAGAAGAGGAGATGGTCTCGATGTCGTGGAACGGCAATGGCAAAGAGGGCTCCGGTGGGTTCTTGAACGGCTTAAGAGATTTCGACGGCTTCATTCAGGAGCTATGTGAATTTCCTTATTTGCCCTTGACTATTGATCCTTCCGTTGCTTCTTCTTCTTCGCACTTACATGGCGGAGTTTACGCAGAATCTCACCATTTCGCCTAAATTTTTTTAAAATAGGTTTAATTTTAAATAAAATTTTATATCTTCTTTATATACGAGAGGCTAGTTTTTTTTCTTTCTTTTCTTTTTACCATTAAAAGGTTTGACTTTTGGAGAATTTTGTGGATCGTGGGTTTAGGATTATCTAGTAATAGGTTTCTAATTCTCATTGGCTATTTCATGATTAAGTTCTACAAATATATCTGAAAACAACTAAAATCATCAATAGAATTATATCAGAATTTTCCAAGCTTTGTAGTAAGAAATCCTTATTTTTCTATAATATTTTTAACAAAATATCATTATGCTTGCCTGCTGGGCTATAAACTTAACTTATATTTCTTGTCACTTCCGAATCGCTTATCCAAATGTATTGATTGGTTGATTGATACTTAACATAAGATAAGTACAAATGGGCCCATATTTAATTCAAGATAACAAAATATAATATTTTCAAAATACAATTATGAGCAGACAAGTAAACCACAATTACAAACGTGTATACATTACATGTGTTTCATGGTGGTGATTCTGATGTTGATGGAACCACACATCAAATGACAATCCTAATCACATGTTTGATCAGGTAGGCATTATAAATCAACTAAGAAAATTATTAGTATGAGCCTTGTCTTACTGAGAAAAAGTTGACGAAGATAAATCAAAACAGAGAATCTGTAAGTATTTGGAAAACTTGGGGAATATTGAAGAAAGAAGAGGTTAAATTTATTCACTTTGAACATTTACAGACAACTTGGTGGTTGGTTCTTGTAATAATGCAGAAAGAACATAGGAACAGTGGCTAGTAATATCTAACCATCGTATTCAAGAGTTTCTACAACGTTCGATGACGACAGTGTTTCCAACCTCGTTAGAACTTCAGGCACTCCTGAAGTATCTCTTACTATCTGCGAAAGAAACAAAAAGCAGATAGAACTAGGTTAGTGTAACGAATTAGCCAGTTTAACCAGTCTTAACGAAGATCTCGCTTCCACATACAAGCATAAACTTGAGCAAAATATTCAACAAACTCACGAGAATCTCCTCGTCTAGATAAGATATCATGAAGAATCTTTCGAAGGATCCACCTGAAGCAGATAACACTATTTGGTTCAGTGCAGATAGAATGGGAGAATGAGTATGGACATATAATGAACAAAATAGCTTACTCAGGGGAATTCTTAGACCATTGGCTAAAGTATCCTTGATAAGAGCAGGAAGCTGCTGCAACGTTGTGGTGGCTTGACCCAATGCGCCTCTAAGCTGTTCAGGAACCGCTTCTTCAATGACCGTTGGGGATTCGAGCATACCTTCTATATATTCTTCTTTCAGTCTCAGAGGTCCTTCAATAGTCAATTTCGATGACAAAACGATTTTGCTTTCTATCTGCATTTTTTTGTTGAGAAACCACTTCTGTGACTCGGTGTAATTTACATAAACAAAGTTTGAAAAGTATGTTACCGAGTTCAGCAATTTAATGTTTGCAGTCGCCTTTGCGTTAGCATCCTTAATTAGTATCTCCATTCTTGATAAATTGGCCAACGTTGAAGGAAACCTCATGCAACAATACAAACAGATAGCAAAACAATTGAACACTTTGAATAAAAATGGTGAGCTTTAAAGATGAGTACTTACTCGAATATAACCCGAGCAGCGAGTAAACCGGGGCTTCCAGACCCGAACCACTCGAATCTCCATCTGCCTTCGAAACAAGGAGACCTGGAAAGCTATAGGAACCAGTTGAAACACGATTGCCCTAACACCAAAGCAAAATCGTAACCAAAAGTTAAACAGAAGCGCCTACGTAGTTGGTCTGGGAGACGGGTTAAGCCGCTCTAGACTCGTTATCCTCTCATTCACATCAATCCTTTGCATATTGGTTGTTTTCCCTGTAACTAAAGCCTCGAAGCCTCCAGCATCCTTTAACTGTTGGTTTCAGGGTAAAAAAAGGATTTGAGAGGTCAAACACACACACAGAGCTGTTCCAAAACCCATTTTGAGCTAAAACTTGATGCATCTAATTTCTGAAACTTGACAAACTAGATAGTCGTTTTGGATGAAAACTTTTTTTGTTTTTGTTTTTGTTTTGGTTGGTTATCATCAATCTCTTGATTACAGCAACTCCTAGGAGTAAAAGAGACCCAATTTAAAAATCAGATGGAAATCGAAAATCTATACTTCATTTCACATCAACGAATTAAATTCAAGTTAAGGAAAGAAAATGGGAAGGGTGTGAGAATATTTACGGCGAGAAGCAGAGATTCCTTAGCAGAAAGGCGCTCCATTTCCCTCGCGTAAACAGAAGGAGATCCCTGAACTGCTTCCTGCACAATTGCTCTTAAAACCCTTCTCCGGCAACCTTTTGCCATCGGGACAACGACAGAAACCTTCGACGGTGGCACTGAGCTTGAAAAGCTCAATCGAACCGCAGACGACCCAGAAATCGAACCATGTATCAACGCCATCGAAGAAAGAGACATAAAAAACGAAAGATTGGGAATTTTTGCAGTGAATTAATAAACCTCAGCAAATGAGTAGGTAGGAGTTTCTCTTGTTAAGTGTTTTTTTTTTTAATAAAACCGTTAGCCTTATTGGCTGGTTCAACCGGTCGGTTTCCGGTTTACATAAAACCCTTTTGCTCTCGATGAAGGAAGAAGAAGACACTCGTCGATAAGTGCCAAAGTTGAAAACTTTTTTTTTCTCAATCCCTGGCTTGTTTCTGAGTCTTCCCGCCATGGAAATCGACTCCGAGAAGGTTCACCAACGGAAGCAATCCGATTACAGTTACCTGGTTCGAAAACCCATTTCTTTCTTTCCTGTTATCTGCTTCGACGCTCGAAACCTTGTGTGGTCGGCTATTTCTACTTTTTGTGTGCGGGCTAGGGTTTGTAATTTTGATTCTGAGTTTATTTTTCAATTGGAGCAGGATGAGAGATTCGAGATACAAAAGGAGATGTACAGAGGGCAGCAATACAGTCAGATTTACTTTGCTCGTCTTCATCTCATGAGAACTCTTCTCTACTCCCTTGCCCCTACCTGGAAACCCCATTTGCCTGGTGAGAGCTTTGTTTAAATTCAAGAAAGGATAGAAATTTCCAGGATTTTACTTGTAATGTGGTGATGGGCTGACATAATTTGGTGAAATCAGTAAACTTTTTTCCAACTTTTGGTTACAGCTGAGAAAGATTGCTAGTATTAGTTTTCTGGGTAGTTCAGATGTTTGAATTACAGATCTGAGTTTCAAATTTTAAAGGCATTCTTTGTTTGCAGTATGTAAGGTTTTGGGACTTGAAGAAGGAAAAGAATGCATAATTGTAGGAACCTTGTTCAAACACATGAAGCTTAAACCCTGCGTTCTCGATGAATATTCTAAAGAGGTTGGTTGGTTTACAGCCTCTATTGTTTTTTTTTATTCCCGCTATGTCTAGATTGATTTGAGCATTCAAATTGCTGACTATGTTAAACACATTGCAGAGGTCAGTTACTCCGCTTGTTAAACCTCATAACTTTATGCATCCTGATGATAATCTGATCCTAGAAGACGAGAGTGGGAGAGTTAAGCTTGGCGGCTCTGCACTTTCACCTGCAATATATGTGACAGGTATGCACATGGATTGCGTGACTGTTCTTTGCTGTATCATTTTTGTGTGTTGTTAAAATGTGGCACATGTTTGAGGTGCGGATTTTTAGCAAGCCTAGTGTCTCTTAAAAGATAATTTTTTTGAGAAAATGGATGTTGATGCATTAGAGAATTTTAGGTGTTGTTGTTGCATTGCTTGGGAAGGAAACTAGTGCTGGTGAATTCTTTGTTGAAGATGTACTAGAAGCTGGTTTACCACCTCAGATAGAGCGGCCTTTCGATCTGCGTAAGTCTGGCTATGTTCTCTTCCTTTTGCTAATCTCATTTCTCATCATATCTATAAGAAATCTCTTATAATTCATCTGTATTCTTCTGCAGAGGAAGATAAATACGTTTTATTATTGTCGGGCTTGTGCATTGGTAGCAATTCGTCTAATCCTCTGCAATTTCAGCTTCTTGTTGACCACATAACTGGGCATCTCGGAGATGATGAGGTTAAATTTTTTTAACTTTCAGGTTCTTCCATATTTTTCTTCCTTTAGTTTCTAATGTATAATTTTATTGGTCTGAACAGGAAATAGGCCTTTCTGCACAGATAGTTCATGTGGTGATTGCTGGAAACTCTGTTGAATTTCCCCGTAAACTCTTTACCGGACAGGTACTCATAACTTTCCCTGCTGATATTTTCTCAGATACAGCTTCAGTTATCTGCCTCTGTTATGATCTTTATTGGTTGATTTCTGCAGAACTTGGCCTCGAAAGATCAATCAACACTGTATGAGCCCATCGAAGAGCTTGATATCATGTTAAACCAGGTCAGTTAACCAGATTCACCTGTGTCTTATTGATTCTATGAAAATTCAAATTCTTGTTTTGTTTGTGGATTGTTTTTAGATAGCTGCAGGAGTTTCGGTAGATATCATGCCAGGCCTGAATGATCCAGCTAACTTTGCATTGCCTCAGCAGGTTCGCAAATACATAACAAACACTCAAAAACCGAAATCTGTATTGACAAATCTGATCCATAGGCCCTTTTCTTTTGTTCAGCCTCTGAACAGGTGCCTTTTCCCTGGATCATCCCCTTATAACACCTTCAGATCATGTACAAACCCTCACTCCTTTGATGTCGATAATATCAGGTATGGTTACTGTACATAAAGGGCACAATCTCTTAACTGCAGTTCCTTGGCTATACATATATATCTGAGCTAAAACTTCTTGGATTTTGACATTATTCAGATTTCTTGGAACTTCTGGTCAGAATATCGATGACCTTGACAAGTACTCAGAGGCTGAAAGCAAGCTTGATTTTGTCGAAAGAACGCTGAGGTGGAGACATCTTGCTCCCACTGCACCTAATACGCTCGGTAAGAATTCACCTGCCCCTGCAAATTTACTTTTTCGAACTAAGACCTCAAGAAACAGAAGTTCATTTTTGGAGTTCATTGGTTTGATTCAATTCTTTACAGGTTGTTATCCTTTCACCGACAGAGACCCTTTCTTGATCGAAACCTGCCCTCATGTCTACTTCGTCGGCAATCAAGATAAATTTGACAACCGTTTGTTAAAAGGTAGAACTTCCTTGCAGAGAGGTTATATTAGTTAGTTTTTGTCAAACAATGCGTCAACTTTGTTGGGTAATAATATTAATGTTGCAGGGTCGGAAGGTCAGCTGGTCCGGTTGATATGCATTCCTAAATTTTGTGAGACCGGTATTGCTGTAGCGGTGAGTTGAAATTTGAGCAGATATGGTCCCCATTTGACTCCATTTTCTTTCATAAATTGGAGAAAGCGATATCTGAAAATGAGCATGTTGTTTTGCAGGTGAACTTAAGGAATCTGGAATGTCATACCATTAGCTTTAGCACTCAGATAAGTTAATCATAACATTGAGTTGGTACTTTGGTAATCTGAATCTCCAAGTTCTAAGCAAATGTAATTTCTTGAGAAATAGACGCTTATCAAATCTTTGGATGCATTGGTCATAGATAGTCTCATTCGGATATTTTGTCGTGATCTAGATTTGTGCTGAACGAAAGAAACTAGCCTTTTTGTTGTTTGTTTGTAACTTTTTATAAGAAATATGGACACGAGTTCCCACATGAACGACCAGATGTTGTTGTCGTCGTCGTCATCGGTATGAAGAACGTGAAAGACTGCAAAAAAAGTAATCTTAAAAAAAGAAAAAAAGCAGTACACAGAATTTCATGCAAATGGCTCCTGTGTTTCTTTATTCTCAACGGCTATATTCACACTTATTACAAGAACCGTTGTTTCCTTAAGCTCGATAATATAATATTCCCCCAACGGTCCATTTCTTCAACCTTTTCCTTTATAAACCCCAATTAGCTTCATTTTTAATCATCTCTCTCTTCTTCTCTCTCTCTCGATGGATCTTGTTGTTTACACAGAAGCTAATTCGACCCAAATCCAGCACGTGAACCGGAAATCCTCCGACGAGTTGCTCCGGAAGTTCGCCGATCCTGACGTCGTCGACGAGTCAAAGTCAACAAAGCGCCGGAGGAAATCAGCTCGAGAGAACGGCGGCGTTGACGTCGAAAGCAACACTATTGGCTTTGTGGAGAGGAAAAGGCTCTTGCTTGCTCCGGCGAGTAAACGGCGATCTCTGTTTCTCCGGCAGATTGCTTCTGGAAAATCACATCTCAGGAACAAGTCTCTCGTCAGAACTATTGGCAATGTACAATCAAATCTACATAAAGCTCCAATTTTTAATTCTTAATCTCTGTTCGTTCTTTAAAATTAACCAATTTTGCTTCTCTACTCTGCTCATTTGCTCAGACATGGCGTAAAACAATGGAAGGAGCTTCTAGAGTTTTCATCGAGAAGCATTATAACAGACACAGACGTCTCATCAACGACGTCGTTTAAGCTTCTGCAACTTTTTTTTTTTTTTTTTGGGAATTGTTTTAAACGAGAATCTCCAACGTCTTAATTCGCAATTTTACATTCGTTTGTACTATTATTATTCTCAACGTTACTATTTAGTATTCACATTTTCTTCATCTTTTTTTTTTATAAATTAATCAACTCTTTAAGTCAAATCATTTTCATGGTAATATTGTGTTTTTATTTTGCAAAGATTCCATCCAAAATTTTAAGTTTTATGCATGGTTTTATTTTATATTGACAGACACAAAAAGAAGCTGTTGTAATATGATTAATGCATAACCCATGGCTGATCAAACATTATATATGAGCACTTTTGCTACTTTTAATTTATGCAAGAAAAAGTCCAAAAGAAATAAAAACAATCAATGTGATATATAATTATATAAAATTGATAAAGAAGGCTCATGACCAGAACAAATCTTTATTTATATATATGCTAACAAACTTAGAAGCATTTCTTGTGAACAATCGCCGGTCCATGTTCGTCATACTCAGCCTTAGTCATCCACATCTATACATCACAACTTTACATTACAACAAAATCACGTACGTACGTTAACTTAATCATATAGTAAGTATATCCAATAATTTACCTGCTGAAAGTTACTTAGAGAAGCCAAAATGGAGCCTCCAATCCAAACACTATACTTCCTTTCCGGAGGAGCCACAACTTTAATCTTCATACTTGCCGGTGCAAGCGCAGTGATCTCTTTGCTCATCCTTTCAGCGATACCGGGGAACATCGTCGTGCCACCGCTCATCACAATGTTTCCATACAAATCCTTTCTTATATCAACATCACACTTCATGATCGAATTGTAAGTCGTCTCATGAATACCACAAGTCTCCATCCCGATCAGAGACGGTTGGTAAAGAACCTCAGGACACCTGAATCTCTCGGCTCCTACCGTGATCACTTGACCATCGGGAAGCTCGTAGGTTCTATTGATTGCGGAGCTCGCAGTTGCCTTCTCCAGTTCTTTCTCGTAGTCGAGAGCTATGTAACCGAGTTTCTCTTTGATGTCTCGGACGATCTCACGCTCGGCGGATGTTGTGTATGTGTAGCCACGTTCGGTCATGATTTTCATGAGGTAGTCGGTTAGATCACGTCCTGCTAGGTCTAGACGCAAGATCGCGTGTGGGAGTGCGTAACCTTCGTAGATTGGAACTGTGTGGCTCACACCATCCCCTGAATCCAATACAATACCTAGAACAATAATTAACAGAATAAGACCAAAAGTAATTTTACATGTGAAAAATATATGTTTGAAGAGAATAATAATGTTTGAAGAGATCTTCTAATCAGTCCAACAATTATGCTTTTAAAAAGCTTGTAAAACTTTTAGTTGCTACTTTCAAAGATTTCTCTATTGCTACTTTTAGTTGCTATACTTTCAAAGATTTCTCTATACATAAGCTTTGAAACCCGCAATTTCTACCTTAAACTAACTAAATTTTTAACTCTCTCTATATGAAGTTAAAAATGTTGCGCTTACCTGTGGTACGACCACTTGCATAGAGAGAGAGAACGGCCTGAATGGCAACGTACATAAAAGGAGTATCAAAGGTCTCAAACATGATCTGAGTCATTTTCTCACGATTGGCCTTTGGGTTTAGAGGAGCTTCAGTGAGAAGCACAGGGTATTCTTCAGGAGCCACACGCAGCTCGTTGTAGAAAGTATGGTGCCAAATCTTCTCCATGTCATCCCAATTGTTGACGATACCGTGCTCGATTGGGTATTTAAGTGTGAGAATACCTCTCTTGGCTTGAGCTTCGTCTCCCACAAAGAAGTCCTTTTGATCCATTCCAACCATCACCCCCTTGTGTCGTGGACGACCCACGATGCTTGGAAACACAGCGCATGGTGCATCCTCTCCAGCATATCCCGCCTTCAAAATGTTTTACCAATCATTACATATGCTATATATATCTTGTTTTGTTTGTTTTCGTTTATTTTTATTTTTGGTGTATATTTTTCTAAATTAATCAAATTTCAAAAACGCATATATAAATTGCGTTTGAAACAGTCCGAGCCTTGCGGAGTAATAATGAGTACTATTTTAATTTTCTTCTTACCTTGACCATTCCAGTTCCATTGTCACACACGATGGGCGGGATGTCCACTTCGATTTCCGACATAATCTACAGTAAACATATAGTAATGTTTCAACAAATTTTCAAGACAATATCATCGTTAAGAAGTTCTAACGCAGCATTAACATAGCAAACCTGTAAAAACCAAAATTAAATCACAAACACTTGAGAAAGAAGCAGAAGCCGTATAAAGAGATCGTTCTGATTCCTAACAATTAATTAACACCTTACTGAATCTTAATTTCAAGATCACGAGAGACCAATAATTATATATTGGTGCAGAAACAAGAACAAACAAAAAAAAGAGAAAAAAATGTCGATTTAGAGGTGACGAACGAGGAAGGGATCAAAGAGGAACAATCGCTCTCTTACTTTCAAGACACTGATACTCTCTCTCTCTCTCTCTCTCCCTCTCTCTGTTCCGTTTAAATGGCATGGAAAGAGATCGAGGTGTGTGCATGGGAATCCTCAAATTTGTATTTACGTTTTTAGCCTTTCAAATAAATGAAAATCTTCACTTAATCTTTGGCTTTTTTCTTAATTTTGATTAAAAACAAAAATCTAACAAAATTGTAATGAGGATGAATGTACCATCTCAGCGCTACATCTGCATGCATGTTTTTGGGGAGATTTTGTTACATCATGACGCGTGTCAAAGATCTATCTTAAACTAGTATTAGAGCATCTCCAATGGGAGTTTTTAGAGGAGAGGTTCTTAAAATTTTATAATGACAAATAATGATAAATATTAGAGAGGTTCTTAACTTTGAAAAAAAAGGTTCTTAAAGTTCTTATTTAAGAACTTTTTTTGGGGTTCTTAGAAAGAGGTTCTTAAAATTTATAATTAAAATATTGGTAAGAACCCCATGAATGGTTCTACCATTGGAGATGGTCTTATCACCTTATCTTTTTTTTAGACCAAATTATCACCTTATCTTACAAAACCTAAATAAGCTTTAATTTTGTTTTGACGTTATTTCTTATTTAATGATTTATGTTTAATTAACATTATTAATTCCTAATTTCATACATATAATATATAATTTATGATTATATAAACATATTTAAGTTAATTTAACATAAAATAAAATAGACATATGTTACAAAAATAAAATAAAACAAAACACATATCAAAAAAAGTAATTCAGAACATTTTCATTGGTGAGAGTCTTTCAAATTTCTTATCAATATGATATTAATATGTAAATATTAAATCTTAAATTATAAAAGAAATTTGAACTATTCATAGAAAGACATGTATTACAAGAAATTTTTTATGGACTTTTCAGATTTTCTTAAATAAAAATCAAGTCTCATTTCTTTTCTTTTTTCTAATTTTTCTAATTTTTAATATGAAAATCTCATGGCAATATCTCCAATAAAAAATGTTCACTTATGTACTAAATATAATCATCACTAACATTCATCAAATTATAACCTAAACTTACAATAACTATCATGATTGTACAAAACCAACTTAAGTAAACATTTATTTATAAAATATGGAATCAGATTCCAAAAAAAAAATCAAATGTAGTCAATTGAATATAAGAATGGTATAGTTGTAATTTTGAAAAGTTTAAAAAAGTATAAAGCAAAATAACAAGATAATCCTTTCAGTAGTGAGTGCAAAAAGAGAAAATTGATGACTTTTCATCTCTAGTACGTGTTCGATTATGATTTTGTTCAGTTTTGTACATGTTTTTCTTTTTGTTTTCTGTCCTAAAAAATAGAGTAAATGAATTGGTAACAATACAATAAAAAAGTGAAATGACAATTTCTATGGTTAAAGATGCACGGTTGATCTAAGTTAGAGACAAATCAGACAACGTTTTTGGTGACTATAGACAAGTCAGACAACGTTTTTGGAGCTGCTAGACAAGATGTATTTTACAACATCTATCAAAAGTTGTTACTAAATCACATGATGAGACAATACTTGCTACTGTTGCACTAGATGTAAGTGCGGTGGTTACAAGCTCTGAAATAGTTGCCACAAATGCATAAGCCACTCCTGCGAGAACTACTACTAGCCCTATTGTATTGGCTCATGCCATACCCACTTCAGTTTCACCATGTGAAGAGGTGGAGCCAGCAACTCCAATTGCTTCTTCACCCACTTCTGAGTTAGTACATATCAACACTACTCTTGCCTTCTACTTCGGTAACTGTTTTCACTCCTCTTCAATCATATTCATTGGTTTATGAAGTTGTAGAAGGGAATGTCTTTGGTGACAACCTTTTTGCCGCTTTAGACTCGAGAGATTTTACATGTTATGAAATTAGAGACTTCTCAATGAAAATTCGAGGAGGAATGCCAATTAAACCCACACAAAAAGTCCAAGAAATGCAATGGACATTAGTTCGAGAACGGGGTAAAAGAGAACGTGATGGTTGAGGTGGCCACGGTCCAACATCATAGGAGTCCTACGAGAGTTTTCTCTGGGTCTCCTTATTCTCTACTCATTTTCTCAATTAACTCTCAAAAACTGTATGACCACAAGTCACAGCTTTTTACCTTTCATTTTTGTTTTTTAATTGAATACCCTTTCAAATAATATATATATATATATATAAATGGGTATTTTTTTTTATAACTTTGGGATAAATCTTAGGCCCATGCAGAGGTCTAAAACTAATCCTCTGGGGGTGTACTACCAACGGGCTAAACGTACACCCGAATTTGCAAATGAGACATAGACATTAGCCCCATATCCTATTTGGGCAAACAACAATATTTTTTGTTTTTAGTGAAAATCGAACTTAGGAAGAATGCTGTTCACTGATTCTAAAGTTGATAACCACTAAGTTTTCACTGTCTGGTTATATATATGGGTAAATTAGGCAAATTAGGTTGCTCGGTTATTTTTTTCGTGATGTAAAGGTTAGATTCGCTCATTGTAATGGATAAAATTATATAAGAACTAATGGTGATGTAACATACAAAAACAGATTATATCGATGCACTTCCACATACATTGATACATTATATAATTAGATCCATCTAATTCTCCAAATTGGAGTCTAAAATGGATTTTAACAAATTAATATTTTTCCAAACATAAAGCCGTATTGGAACTCCAATTAGTAATTAATAATAATGACACTTCGACTAGCTAAATTATTTCATAAGAATTACGATGCTGTAATAAAGTAAAAAAATGAGCTAAGATAACTGTTACAGTAATCAACACACAATCACAAGAATAGTCAAGTCATTGGAAATGTTGTAATTTTATCACGGTTTTTACACCAACATAAAGTTATAAAAACAAAGAACTATGAAATCCCTCAAAACAATATATTTCACCAAAGAACGATCATCAGTCATCACCAGAACGAATCTCAATTTAGAAGCATTTAATGTGAATAATCCTCGCTCCATTTTCTTCATACTCGGCCTTAGTTATCGACATCTGCAAAATATAGACATCACAACTTTGCATTATTAATTTATAACAACCCTAAGAAACTCACATTAAATTATAAACTCTTAAAATCATATAATATTTTATTTACTTTTTGAAAGGTGTCTAGAGAAGCCAAAATGGAGCCTCCAATCCAAACACTATACTTCCTTTCCGGAGGAGCCTCAACTCTAATCTCCATATCAGCAGGTGCAAGCGCAGTGATCTCTTTGGCCATCCTCTGAGCAAGACCAGGGAACAACGTCGTGCCACCACTCAACACAATGTTTCCATACAAAGCATCTCTTATAGCAACATCACACTTGAGGATCGAATTGTGAGTCGCCTCGTGAATACCGGGAGATTCCATCCCGGCCAAAGACGGCTGGAAAAGAACCTCAGGGCACCTGAATCTCTCGGTGCCTAACGTGATCACTTGACCATCGGGAAGCTCGTAGGTTCTATTGATTGTCGAGCTCCTAGTAGCATTCTCCAGTTCTTGCTCGTAGTCGAGAGCTACGTAACCGAGATTCGCTTTGATGTCTCGGACTATCTCACGCTCGGCGGATGTTGTGTATGTGTAGCCACGTTCGGTCATGGTTTTCATGAGGTAGTCGGTTAGGTCACGGCCTGCTAGGTCTAGACTCAGGATCGCGTGTGGGAGTGCGTAAAATTCGTAGATTGGAACTGCGTGGCTTACACCAACTCCTGAATTCAAGACAACACCTAAAGAGGCAGAAAAATTAACAGAGTAAGTCAGAAATGCAATTTATGCGTTTGCCTTTATATGCGAACAAAATCCATTGCTTCATGCAGAAACAATGAACCTCCAAGCTTACAAGCTATAATAAAATTGTAAGTTTTTTTCTTAAAGGAATTTTGAAACTTGTGACTTACCTGTGGAGCGACCAGTGGCATAGAGAGAGAGAAGGGCCTGAATGGCAACGTACATAGCAGGAGTATGGAAGGTCTCAAACATGATCTGCATCATCTTCTCGCGATTGGCCTTTGGGTTTAGAGGAGAGTCAGTGAGAAGCACAGGGCGTTCTTGAGGAGCCACATGCAGCTCGTTGTAGAAAGTATGGTGCCAAATCTTCTCCATGGCATCCCAATCTTTAACGTTACCATCTTCGATTGGGTATTGAAGAGTAAGAATATCTCTCTTGGCTTGAGCTTCACCTCCCACATAAAATTCCTTCTGATTCATTCCAACCATCGCCCCCGTGCGTGGACGACGACCCACGATGCTTGGAAACACAGCGCATGGTGCATCCTTTCCAGAAAATCCCGCCTTCAATGTGTTTCACCAATCATTACATTTGCTATCTTGATTATTGTTTCATTTGTTTATACGTGTATAAATATTTATCTAAATCATTGCACAACCGGAATTGTAGCTAAGAAAATTTATTTTAAATGTAGATAGAAAACATTTGCGTGCACTTTGCAAAATGTTTTTTTGAAAAATGAAAAAATATTTTAAATTATAAAATTGTGAATTTTTTTTTTCATGCATAATCATAAATTGTGTTTTTATTTTCTCCTCACCCTGATCATTCCAGTTCCATTGTCGCACACGATAGTTTCTGTTTCCCACATTATCTACAACACATTTTTAAAACATATATCATCGTTAATAAATTCTAACGTTACGCATCGTTAACATTTTATTAATATGATCGAGGTTAAAACCGAAAACTAGACATAGATATATCACCCTGATTTAATTTTGGTTGTTATATTATAGACTAATGATCAATAGGCAAACCATGAAACAATTTGTACCACTTGACCACCATAAATTTAGCCACACACAACATGCATTAACATAGCATAGCAGAATTATATAACAACCAAAATTAAATCACAAACCTTTCAAGATATCATGCTTATTCCTAGCAATTAAAACCTTATTGAATCTTAGTTATGAGATATCATGTATTAAATTGAAAAATCAACAGGAAATCTTTACTTTTCTCAGTAAAATAGCTTTTCATGACTTGATTACCGTACCACAGAATTAAGGAGAAAATGAGGTGAGCGAAATTCAGAAACCAAAATAAAAAAATGGAGTGAAAAGAGAAGTTAAAGACTTGATTCAACTCGCGGATGATGTGAGATCACAAGAACCCTAAATATTTTTTTTTTTTGAAATCTTAATGAATAATACTGTGACACATGTAATTCGGAAATCATCAAAACCATGTATAATGTGATAATTTAATTAATTTTCTTAATCAATGATTTAAATTTAGTTAACTTTATTAATTTATAATCTCATACAATTATAATAGGAGCACATTTTCATTACATTGATTCCATGATTAATTATGTAAAATATGTTTTTTTCATAAAAAGATATAGATATATTTTATGAAATTAAATAAAAACACGTGTCGTTGAACAAAAAACAAACACATGTCAGATCTGATAAAGTGATTACTCATATATAATAATCTTAATCATATAAGCTAATCTTACAATAACTATATCATGATTTGTACAAACCCAGTATAAGTAAATTGTTCTCAATAAAATATAGAATTATTACATCAAATACAAAAGAATTCATATGTATTCAAATTCAAGTGCATATCCAAATGGGATAGTTTTAATTTTTAACAAATTCAAAAAGTAAAGCAAAATGACACAAGAATCCTTTAAAACAAAAACTCAGTCACTTTGCTCTGTGATAACTATTCGGAACTAAAATATCATATTGTACTAATCATCTATCGGCCGAAGATATGATAACTTAAAACTCCGGTCGGAAACAGAAGAACTATTAATAATCACAAAATCAATCGTATATTTCTAATTTTCAACTGGTTTTACTCAATTTACGGTGATAATTAACTTTACTCGTGAGGTAAAGAGAATAAACAGTAAAAAAGGAAATGTAATTTTTTCCTCCGCTGAATGTTTTATTTTGCCGGCGGTAAATATAATATTAAATGCCCGCGGCGTATATGCCCTATCGCGGGTCGACCAACTGAGTCAAGCCCGAGTCACATCTGTTTTTGTTTTTCTCCCCTTTGCAAAACGGCGAAAGACGCTACCTTTTTGTCTCCCCGATCTCACAGAGATGTACGCCGCCATTAGAGCTGCGATTCTCAGACCTCAAAGCTTTTCTTCTCACCTGAAAACCGCGTTTTTCCATTCTACCCCTGTCTTGGAACGCAAACGTCGCACTTCCTGGGATTCGGTCAGTCTCTACCTCTCTCAACCCTTTTAATTTTTTCTGCAAATTTTGATTTTGTGTTCAATCCGCCAGCTAAATTTTCGAGCTTTGGCATTTCTTTGGATTCATGGATGTCATTTTCCGTTGATTCGGTTTGTTCCTTAACCGGGTTCGTGTAGATAATCGACATGGATCGATGAACCATGTTCTTGGCTTCTCTTTTTAGCTTTTGTAGAGAGATTGAAAATCTGGGTTTTTCTTTATGCAGACAATATGTTGGTGCTTGAGATGTTTTACTCGTCTAAACTGCGACCATTTTACTGGTGTTTAGAGTTTGAACAGGTGGATGTATCATCTGATTTTCGTGTTTCATTTATCTGCAGAAATCAAATGTTCACAAGAAGAGGTTCAGAAGAATGAGGGAAAAGCAAGAATTATTGCGTAATGTGAATGCTTTTGCATCAAACATGTTTAAGGTATTCTTTCATCTATTGCTATTGCTATATCACTTTTGCTGCTTGGATTGTTGCTCTCCGCTTTCGATATTTTGCAAATATGTTTTACAGTTTGAGCTTCACGGAAACACACAATAGCATCTTTATGCGCTCTTAGGTAACGTTTTAGCTAGTCGATACTGAAAATTCTGTGATCCAAAAGTAGAAAAATCTGAGGCTATTGAAAGGGAAATGCAAGTGTGTTGTCTCGGTTTTAGTCTCTCTTGTGCATGACTTTTAGTGATTCTTATTGCTCTTTCTATAAAGTTGCATTTGTTTATGCCATTTTGGGATTTTTCATTGCAAAGCTCTCAGAGCCCCAGTTAACATTTTGATTCCAGAGTTGGCATGATGAGTTTGATGACGATGAGCCCTCCTCCCGGAAGAAAACTTCGTGGTTCAAAAAACAGTACTCCAAGGAGCCCAAAGGAAACTGGAATGGCAAACACGGCTCACCGAGTTGGGGTAAAAGTAAGTGAATGTCTTATCTCTGTTTAGCTCCAATGACTAACACTATATATAGGAAAATCTGTAGCTTGTTCACTGCTTCTTTAAAGTTTAAATTGTTAGTCATCAATGCTAATGCTAGTGAATATAAGTAAAGGCAGTCCAATGAAGTATGTATGTGTTGTTTGTTGGCTTCAAGCTGCTTTAGTTCAGTAACTCCCGGATTTTCCTGAACTTAGGCTCATCCCCTGAAAGGTTACTGTACTGGCTTATATAATTATTGAAATTCCTCGCACATTGTGTGGACTCAATTCTTCGACTTGTGACCTTTTCCTGTATTACGCTTTCATAATTATTAAGTGCTTGGTCGTTAAAAATGTATTGTTGTCATCCTGTAAAAATCAGCAGGTGCAATTTTGTTTGGCTACATACTCGTGTCAATAAATCTGCTCTGTTGTGTAGGGCACTTCGATTTTTGTGAAGTTGATGAAGACTTTGATGTCGACTATGTATTCCGAACTGCTTTTGGTGGATCCCGAGGTTTCTCTTTTTCATTCACCCATGAAGAGGATGAACCTCGATGGCGGCATCACTCCTCAAAGTTTTCCAACAATTCTAAGAGGTCTTGGAGATCGAAACATGGAATAGATGAAGAAGAAGAAGAAGAAGAAGATGGCTATACTTCAACAGAATCTAGTGACTCTGAGTCTGAGCCAAACCAAGCTTCTCATAGACAAGCACTTGGCCTGAGTCCTTCGGGTCCATTAAACCTTAAAGACGTCAAACATGCGTGAGTACTTTACTTCCTCATGTCAACACACAAAAGCTAACCATACTTTCATCTTCTCACAACTTTACATCAAACTTAAAATTCGTTTTTTGGAAATCAGATATCGAACTTGTGCATTAAAATGGCATCCAGATCGTCATCAAGGGTCTACCAAGGTAACCAATAAGATCTCCTACATTTATTAATTTTTCTTTTTCCTATGGTGTTGTTGAATTTGTTATTATATTGAAACAGGAGGCGGCTGAAGCAAAGTTCAAGCTCTGCAGTGTGGCTTATCAATCTTTGTGCGAAAAACTAGCAGTGAACTAAGATAAAAAAAAAGAGTTAGATAGGTTTTGATTACTTAGAGATATCCCATAACAATAGTTTCCAAAATAGTTCATTTCTAAGCTTAGGCCAAAGCCAAAGCACTACAGGATACAAACAATGCCTTTGTTCTGTCATTTTTTTTATTATAAAACTTTCTTAATTTACTAGTGATGCGTATTTTTTGTATCTCACACCTCTGCTTTTGTGTTTGAACCGGTTATATTTTGTCAAGAGTGAATCATATTAAGAAACCATGTTAATGCAGTTTGACTTCTACTAAACGATTGAATCCAATATGATTTTTGTCTCCGCTTCGACTCGGGTTCGAGGCCCAACACGTTGATTAGCATTCATGAATTAAGGACTTGGAGGTCAAGCAAAAAACTTTTGAGTAAAAAACATTCCTTTCTCATTCTTTTTTGTACAAAAATAAAAATAAAAAAAGTAAATTTTCTTTTTTTGTTTTCTCCTCCTCTCTCTTCTGTAAAAAAACTCTTCTTGCCCGAGTCACGTAATTCAATTAATAAGCAATGTTGTGTATTACTGTCTGAGAGATCTGCCAGAGATGAACGCTGCAACTAAAGCAGCGCTTTTCAGACCGCAAAGCTATTTTTCTCTCCTGAAAACTGCGTTTTTCCATTCTACTCCCGTCTTGGAACGCAAACGTCGTTCCTCGTCTTCTTGTTCCGTGGGTATATCTAGACAATTCATATGGATCCATATTTACCATTTTTTAGATTTTGAAGACAGATTGAGAGTTTTTCTTCAGTGTTTTCTATAGCTTCTGATTTTTTTTAAAAAATTTCTGGCAGAAATCAAATTCTAACAAGAAGAAGAGATCCAAGAAATTTTTGAAGGAACAAGAAGAAGAGATCCAAAAAAATAATAATTCAAGAAGCACTTTTGCTACAAAAACATGTTTAAGTACTTTAGGATATTATTTCACTTTTCATTGCTTTCCAGAATATGGCTTTGTAAAGTTTAAAGCTTTTTGAGTTTAAACTTTGCGAAAAAAAACACACAAAACCCCCTTATGTGCTCTCTTAGTCAAAGTAACATTTTTTAGCTCTAGTGTTCATGACTTAAGTGTATCCGAATGCTCTTGGTTTTAATTAACATTAGGCCGCCAAAGAAGCCAAAGAAAACCAGAATAATGGCAAACACGGCTCCACGAGTAGTACGCGTAAAAATAAGTGCTTAATTATCCGCTTGAAAATGTTTAGTTTTCTGCTTTGTTGAATCAGAATGTGCAATTGAATTTTTTTTTGATACAATACTCATATTAAAAACATGTGTTCCATTTTGCAGGGCAATATGGTTACGACGATAAAGACTTTGATTTTGTATTCCGATCTTTATTTGGTGTATCCCGAGGTTTCGATTATTCAGCCTATGAAGAGGAGGAACGTCGATGGTGGTATCACCCTTCATGGTCTTCTGATTACTCTAGGAACTCGTGGAGATCGAAATATCGTTTTTATGACCAAAAAGATGAGGAGGAGGAGGAAGATGAAGAAGAAGAAGAAGAGGAAGAAAAGAGAGAAGAAAAATATGGCTATGGTTCATCAAAATCCAGTGGCTCAGTGTCTGACCCAATCCAAGCTTCTCATAGACAAACACTTGGTCTGAGTCCTTGTGCTCCCTTAAAACTTGAAGATGTCAAACATGCGTGAGTTGGTTTTAACTTGATGTTCAAACACACACACATTTCATCTAATTCTCATCAAACTTATTGTTTTTTGTTTGTTTGTTTGGGATCAGATATCGAACTTGTGCATTAAAATGGCATCCAGATCGTCATGATGACTCTACCAAGGTAAACCAACTAGAATCCTCTTCTCTCTTTTTCAATCTCGATTCTAAGTCTTTTTCTCTTGTGTTAATTCTTGTAACTTTAACAGGCGGAGGCTGAAGCAAAGTTCAAGCTCTGCACTGCGGCTTATCAATCTTTAATCGAAAAGCTACAGTCATCTAAGATTTTTTGAATGCAGAGGAGGGTGATTAAGAGTAATTAGATATGTTTTGATTACTTAGAGATTTCTTTATAACAATTTTTTTTTTTCCAACAATGTTTTTGTTTATGTGTTTAGGCCATCTCCAATGGTAGAACCCCTAAAGGGTTCTTACCAATTTTTTATTCATAAATTTTGGTAAAATTAAAGTTTAGAACCTCTTTAAGAATTTTTAAGTTTTGGCTCCTCCAATGGTAGAACTTCACTTGGGGTTCTTATAAAAAAAAATTTAATTAATTTTCTTTAGTTTAATTTTCTTTGTAAATTAAATTATAAACATACTATATTTTATAAAACCAAAATTTTATTGCATTTTATGAAATTTAAAACGTACAAAATATTGCCGAAACTTCAGGAAGAAGAAATTTAGAATTTTAGAATCTTAAAAAAAAATTAATATGTAAAAATTCCAATTCATTAATATGTAAGGAAAAAGTTTAGATATTTAAAGTTGAAATTATGAAAAAGTTTTTTTTTTAAAAAGGTTAAGAATTTTTTTTTAAGTTAAAGTTAAGAAAATCTAGCAAAAAAAAAATCTGACGAATTAAGGGTTGACACATGGTATAAACAGTGTAAGAACTTCTCTTAAGAACCGATTCTAAAAATTTTTATTTAAAAACCGGTTTTTACACTGTTCACAATTATTTATTATTATTATTTTTTTTTTTGGGTTAAGAACCTCTTAATATACTCGAGTTGGAGGTGCTCTTATGATCTTATCCTGATCAAGCAATTTACTACATGATCCAAGCAATGCTATATGTATTGTCCTGTGAATAGCCAATTTTTTTTAATAAAGTTTGCAAGTGATGTGTGTGTGTGCACTCCTGCTTTTGTCTCTGAACCGGTTAAAGTTGGTCAAATTAAACCGGTTTTCTTGTGTTAAACAACAAGTGAAAGCAATAATTTTGGCTAAGTTAAAAAGAGTCTTGTCATTCAACATCATATCTTGATATCTCTCCTCAAATGTCATAATTTTCGAACAGTCATTGACGCCGGATTTGAAGAAATTCCGGTGAAACGCCGTGCGTATAATGCTCAAGGCCGTCCAGATCTTGGGTTGGTCATCAGGGTTAACCATCTCACAGAGATTGACCAAGCCCCGCAAGTCCTCCTCGAGCGTCTCTTTCATTTCTACATCTATAAACCCGCTCAATCTCTCCACTTTCGCTTCGAGCTCTCCTCGGAGAACCTTCTGTTTCAACCCAACCCGTATGTCTTCCTCACGACCCGGGTCCGACCCAGTTCCCAATTCTCCGACTTTCGTCTCTGTTCAATCAGCTGTGAGTCTAATCATCTCCTCCAAAGATGTTTAGGGTTATTTTGGTCCCTTCTTCATTAGTATTGTTTTGTTTGCTCTTGTTTTCAGGGCGATGTTCGTAAGATAAAGTTCTGTCAATGGTGTGGAGGCCCTACGAAGCACGAGATACCTGACGGAGAAGAGAAACTGAGAGCCGTTTGCACACACTGCGGCAAAATCGCATACCAGAATCCTAAGATGGTATAGTTTTGATTCTACGAACTGTGTCATCATGATTTGTTTGATTATAAAGGTTCTTATGTGAAATTGCAGGTTGTTGGTTGCCTTATCGAGCATGAAGAAAAGGTTTTACTTTGCAAGCGGAACATTCAACCTTCACACGGTCTATGGTATAAAAACCATTTTCTTCTTTATGTGTTATCATGTGTGAAGTTATATGAATAAAATATGGATCTTTTTGAGTACACAGGACTCTCCCTGCTGGTTATCTAGAAGTTGGAGAGTCAGCTGCAGAAGGAGCAATGAGGGAAACTTGGGAAGAAGCAGGAGCTACTGTGGAAGTTATTTCGCCTTTTGCGCAACTCGACATTCCTCTTATTGGCCAAGTAAATATATACATACAAAACATCCCTACTTTTCTTCATATCATTCTACTTATGTGGCTACTTGTTTTTTGGAGCAGACGTATGTTATTTTCTTAGCAAAACTGAAGAATCCGCATTTTGAGCCCGGTCCTGAGTCATTGGAGTGCCGTCTTTTTGCACTAGACGAGATACCGTTTGATTCCCTGGCTTTTTCATCTATATATGTTACCTTGAATTTGGTAAGAATATGGACACAGGAGAATCTCATACTCTCTCCACTTTCCATTCACTAGATGTTGAAAAAACATGTTTGCTTCTTTTTTGGGGCTTTTTTTATTTTATTTTTTGCAGTACTTGGAAGATCTGAAAAACGGGAAGCTAAAGTTTCACTATGGTACGATAAACAAAAGGTAAGTTCCAGATAATATCCAACTGTGTGGAGTGATTGTTGAGAGATACTATTTACAATTTCACTTACGGTTTAATGTCACTGATTATGCTTTCTTCTTTCTCAGGCCTGGAAGTAGTCCTTCAGATATTCGTGCCTTTACTCTTGATTACCATTTGCAGCCTTGACTCGAGGTTTGATAATCCTTCTTCTCTACATATATGTACTCTGTCTAATAAAGTCCTCAGATGATGAAATCCTATAGGAAAATTAGTCCTCTTCATGGAGACTTTGTCCTTCTCATCGAAGCTAATATGAGGGCTATTTTTCACCACAGCCTACAAGAGCAGCTTCTGGATTTGATTCATTCTTCCATGTCGTCTCTTTTCACTTCGCACCCCATCGCTGACTAGCGGATAAGGAAAAATGAAGTTGCTTGCGTGAGAGATTCCTTGGACAGATGAGAAAAGAAAAGACATAAGATAATTGTTTCCTTTTAAGGTATCTCATTTCAGATGTTATGGCTGAACAAAGTGTTTTTGTTTCTGATTTCAGTTGTAAAAGATGCAATATCTTGATCAAACTTTGTGTAATTAGTCACCGTGTATAACTGTTACTCCAAGGTCTTCAAAAAAAAAAAAAAACCAAAAGATAGGATTTTTTTACTCATACCAAAACCTCATAACACAAGAACAGAGTCATTATTGGCAAATGTAAAGGCATGAAATCAAACAAACTAACAATAACAACATAGCCGCAACACAAAAATATTTCAAACGAAAGAACTGAGATTGAAGGAACCCATCATGTTTGCGAGAGCTTCTGAAGTTCAAGATGTTGCCTCAAAACTGGATCTTCCACTTGCTATGTTGTTGTAACTACTTGCTACCAACGTATTTATATTCTAACGAAGTATGTGTGTGATTCTCCATTTTATTTCATTGGATCAAAGAAAAAACGTGCACAAATTTTGAACTTCACATCTCAATCAATTCGTCACATTTTCTAAATCTATAGAAAAATGTCCAATTTAGTTCGAATCAATAACAAAAACACAAAAACAAATCCGTTACCACTTATCCAATATGAATCACTAACTCAAACTCAAACACCAGAATAACAAAGCTCCATTATAAAACTCTTAGAGCATCCGCATCGGTTACTTTTTAGAGTGGCTTAGAAATGGTCTCACAAATAAAATAATGAAAATAATTGAAAAAGCAGAGGAAAGAGAAATGAGGGTGTCTCGTATGAGACACTCTTCTGAGATGTGTCGGTTCCTTATTGGTCAAAGTTTGTTTTTCTAAATTTAATTATTTAATATTTTTATTGTGTTCACACTATATTTTTTGTTGTGTTCACACTATTTTATTTTTTTAAGACACCCCACGGTTGCAGATGCTCTTAGATGCAGATCATATATTCACACGGAAATCCTAGAAAAGCGGAGTGGTTGCAGCAAGTATTGCTGAGATAAAACAGATCAAGTGGAGTAAAAAGAATGGTGCTGCTACTATCAAAATGGCTGTCATGAGGGAGTGTTATGATTCTATCTTGGGCTTACGGGAATAATGGGGTGGGGCTAAGATGGGCCTCGTAAGGATATGAAGCATTTTATATTTGACCAATGTTATTAGGCCTTCTTCTTTCTCTAGTATTATAAGTAAACTTTCTGTAGCGAATGTTGGATTATCAATGATCATAAGAAAACCCTTGAGTCTTTCTCTCTACTCTATTTTATCTCTCTAGACTCTTCTTCTGATCTTCCTCCCCTTTCTGTTAGATTGAGTTACGATCCACCATGATCGTAGCAGATTAGTAACTTGCTTATCTAGTAGGAACTTTTTTTTTCTTTTACCACCCAATAGGCCAATATCCAATATATTTTTTTTAATCTTTTTTTGTTAGTGATCACAAAACATAAATCATAGTCTTCTAAGTTGCAACCCAAACAAAATAACATTTATGTTTCACCAAACGGTAGTAGCGAAATTCAAACTTACTATTCTTGGCTTATGTATCTATATATAGTATATGTATTATATGGTCGCAAGGGTTAGTATCGTGTCTAGATTCTTACTGTTGCAACGCAATTAAATCAAACAGAAAACACAACACAAGTAGTGAATGATTAGGTTACTAAACCTTATGGGGAAGATTTACTTAAGTAACAAACTTTATGTTGTGTTGTCGAGAACGTTTTCTATATCTATTTTTTTATATATCTAATTAAAGGATATTGGTGATTTCAGCTAAAATAGTCTAAAATTTTGATAATACGAGAGCCCTGCCCTACCTAATCAAACTATTTTATCCCCACCATAGATATATAATATTAACAAACAATCAGAATACACCAAAATAAAGTTATGCCCACTTTTTAGCCGTATTATTGTATCTTTTTCAGATATAAATGACGAGACAACTAATAATATAAGCACCCCCAAACCATTCCATAGAAAGTCGTTTTAAAAATGACATCAAGTATGCTATACAAAATACATAGATGACCGCAACTGGTTGTCTTTCAAAGTAACAAGATGAATAAAAATTAATAGAAAAAATATAGAAGAATATTTTTCAACTTGTTACTCTCCTTGTTAGTGGAAGAAAGTTTTCCTTAATTTTCTCTTCTTTGTTCATCTAACTAACGTGGAATGAGTTAGAAAAATAGATTCCTCTCAAGTTTCATTTTTAACCTAAATAGTAAAACTTGAGAGGAATATATTTTTCTTCTGATTTTTTTCCTCTAAAGGTACAACCAGTTGCAGCCATAAACAGTAACAAATCGATTGAACTCGACATGACGTTTAACAGAATCCAATGCTTGCAAGCTCTCTACTTTAACTTACTTTCTTTCGTTTAACTTAGGTTTGTGCATCAATTTCTCAAGAATTAAAGGATGGGTGGTAATTTATCTTTTATTGCCATAAATACAAAAACCTTTCTAAAAGTGCATAGAACGAGAGGGAACAAAATCTCCCATCTCGACGACCAAGATCAGATGTTGCACATGACACCAAGTACGTAATAGTATATTCTACATGACTACGTGATTGAATGTTCCTAATTATATTTTTGTTTATTTCTTCGGTACCAGAAACACGAGACCTAGACCCCTAATTAGTAATCCAAACTTGATAAGAAATATCGAATTTAAAATATATAAAAAGTTACGCGAATATTAAACACGAAAGCCTTTACGACCGTAAATTGTATAGACGTTATACATGCCAAAACAAAATTGATCATAAATCCAAAAATAGTTTTATGAAATATATATGAAAGCCTTAAGGATCAAAATATTGTATTAAACCAAGTGGTGGTAGTGGGGTGGTTCCCTTCTGTGGTGAGGGTAGGCCATGTTGGTCAAGGCCAGGGATCGACTCTCCACGAAAGCGGAATTGCAACATTTAATCCATTTGGCCACTGGAGCTTTCACATGGTCTCTCCGGGCCCCAGGAATAGTCGGTGTTGGGGGATGTGTTGCGGACCCAGGGTGTAATAAGACTTGCCATCCTGCACCTCTCGGCGTCGGCCGTCCCTAGTTCAGCCGGATCACCTGAGTTATCAAAAAAAAAAAAAAAAAAATATTGTATTGTAATGTCTACAATGTTAGTACTAATAAAAAATATAATCAAAATTTTAAAACTGCGCGCAATATATCAATTAAAAATCCGATTTATATTTTTGCTTCGCTGTATTATTTAACCATTATTGGCCTGTCTTGCATATACTTTCAACCCTTTGAAGGTATTATAAACTTTTAATTGTTTTTTCATATTTAGCTTAGGGTGCAACTGGTTTGCAAATAGCCTAAAGAATGTTGGTTTAAAATTGAAACAAACAACTCATATCGTTCGGTTTCATTTATTTTGCACAAGTTGCATTGAACAATAGTCGAGAACAAAAATTCACATGATTTTGCTAAAAAAGTTGAAACACCAATATATGGAGTAGTATTTTACACTAACTAGTTAGTTAGTGAAACGAAATTGAAACTAGGAAATATCCACCAATATCTCTATAGATAAAATCAAGAGCAAACGTCAATTAAGTCGTCGATCAATCTACACACACATGCATGTTCACACACCCAATACATATATAGAGCTATGTCCATTATCATCATGTACATAAACAAACATATACACATATAAATGTAAATGCTGATCGATAGAACTACTTATCATAAGCAGCAAACTGATCAGCAGGTGCACTTATCTCGTTCTCAGTAGGAACAATAACATCAGCATTGCCACTACTTGTGCTGGTTTGTCCAAGCAGACTACTTATTGAACGCGCCTTTACCATCCCAAGCTTCACAGTCTTCTTCCTCACTTCCACCACCACCGCCTTTTTCTCCCCGCCTCGGCCACCGCCTTGGCCGCCACGACCGCCAGCACTCTTGTTCATGCTCCTTACCCTTCCTTTACCGAGATGATGCTCACAAAGGGAATACCCAACAAGCGTTTGCTGACAACATCTCCATCCTCTACCGTTAACGCGGCTGCACCGTGATCCTTCCTCTAACGCACCACTCTTTTTCGCTTTCCTCTTCCCTTTATTACCGCCACTATCTTCTTCTTCTTCCTCTTCTTCTTGTTCCTCGAAGCTTATAAAGCCTCTTCTCTTTCTCAAAGACACAACTTTTTCATTCTTCTCGACAACTATATATTATATACATACAAATGATGAATGGTAGTATAACCAAAGAATAAAAGCATAATTTCACCAAAAACCAATGAGTACCTTGTGTTGAAGAGTCAGGTTCTCCTTGGGGATTAACGTTCTTGCTGCGATTGTTTGAAGCAAGAAGGAAGAAAAAACTTAATATAGAGAGATGAAAGCGATCCATGAGTGCAAGCAAAAATAAAAATAATAATAGAGCACACAAGGTAAGGGCCGATATGGGGACCATTCGTATAAAAGCATCTCCCATGCTAACATGCACCATCATGAGGTGTGCATGTTTAGAGTATTATTGAGTTATACTCATCATCGCTAACTACTACTCTTGTGTTTCCAAAATGTTTACGGTGTGACAAGAATGACGATAATCAAACCATAAGAAAAGAGAAAACGAACTTTCGAATTAGTTCCAACCTCGATCATTCATCAGCAAAACATTATTCACATATAAACAAAAGCGGCTTTCTAGTTCTAAAAACCATGAAAGTGTTCATTTTGATCCAATTTCTGTATCGGGTGTTTCGAAGCTTTGATCTTTCACAAAAATTTCATAAAAAAAAAGTTTGTAGATTCTAATTAGTAGTTACACCCACAAAGTTATAAGAGAGAAGAGAAGGAATTGCAAAACAAAAGATTCACAATATTTAACGAATTTACTTACCTGCCCGATGCATCAGTACTACTACTCTTCACGTCTGCATCGCCATCACCATTATCATCATCATCATCATCCTTTTAGGAAAACAAAAGAAAACGAAGATGAGCAAATTGAACATAATTCCTTCTACTAAGATCTGCGAATGGAGAACAATTATTCTCCTCCAGTGTAAATTAACCCAATTATTTCCACACAGAAAAGGAAAGAAAAAATAAAAATTTAAAAGTACGGTCTTAACACAAACTGCACCCAAGAATCCAATTTGTTTATCTGTTGATTACAAATAAAATTAGATGTTTCTAATATGATCTCAACGTATACTAAAACTCACCAAAGCTTTCTCATCCTTCTTCTTCTTCTTCCTCGTCACATCTCTTGGAATCAACCGATCAGAAATGGGCGACGGTGGCGGAAGCTGAAGAGAAGCAAAAACTCCGTCTCTGTCTTCGCCGCATAAGTATCGAGCGGTGGCCGTCGGTGAGCGGTTAAAGTAGAGATCTGAAAGAGGAACAGGTAACAGAGACGAAAGAGGAAGAGGCACTTGTCGTTTCCGGATCCTCATCGGGAGAGAAATAGAAAGAAAGATTCTTACTTTTGATTTTCGTTTTTCGGGATCTTTGCACCAAAGAAGTACTGTGGTGTAAACCCAGATATAAACAAGGAACAAAGAGTAATCTTTTTTTTTCTTACACCAACTTGGAAATATATTAAAGCACAAGGCTTTGTGGTGTTGTGTTGTTCTTGGTAATGCTCTCTCTCTCTCTCACTTTTTATTTGTTGTTGCACCCAAAAAGAAGTTTTTTTTTTTTTTTTTTTTTCTGCAAAAAGAAGTTTTTAGTAGGAGTAATTGAGAGAGGAAGAGTCCACGTATGAATGACTGAGATTAGTAGACCATTTTACATAAATGCATTTTTTTTTTCATATAAAAGTTTTTATTGAAATTATCAGTCCGAAGTTACACAAAGCCACCAAGAGCCTATCAAGTTTAAAGACAAAATCAGCAAGTTTAAAGATAACACTCGAAGCCAAAAGCCGACGGAACAAAGAAACATTCTTGGAAACTAAAGTCCAAATTAAATGGCCGGTTCTTGAAATTTGTATTAGATAACATGATTATAATTTTTTTGTTTGATTGATATAACATGATTATATATATATATATATATATACACAAATACGTAAGATATTTTACATAACCATATCATGTCAAATTATCTCACGTATGAAAAGATTGGAAAATTTTGACTTGAGTGTAGTTTTGAAACCATGTTACACATGTATATAAAAAACAAGTGTTTGTGTATATCAGAGATTCTTGACAAGAAAAAAGAAGGTATATATTATAGATTTATATGAATGTGAATAAAAAGTAGTTACGGAGCAATATAAAGAGATAAGAAGCAATATAATAGACATTGAAAATTAACGGCAATGATATATATATTTTTTGTTATTTTTTTTAATTTGGAGGAATTTTTGAGGTGTGATTTGGTAGAGAAAAAAAAAACAGAGAATAAATAGCATAGGAAAGGAGGCACGTGGAGAGTGAATGGCGCACGTGCGGGGAAACCGGGAGAGGGGGTAATCGGTGGCTTGCTACTCTCTCTCTCTCATCGATGATCGATGCCAGCTTGGACGAGAGAGGGAGTGGGTGGGGGAAGTAGTTTTATCCTTTTAGGCTTTCATTGGTGGGTCCCTTTTTACATCTTTCTCTTTCTCCCTCATAACGACCCCCTCATTTTTGTTTTCTTTCATTTATCACCCTCTTTGTTTTGTTTTTGTTTTCACTATTTCCCCATCATCTCTCGCAAGTACAAGAGGAACAACAATATTTCAAGCTAAGACAATCCCAATAGGTTTTTTAGAGTTTTTTTATAATTAAAAATAATATAAAATATTGAATAGCTAAAAGATTCATCAGAACCGTCTCCTAATTTAGAGACGTAAGAGACCATCCCTTAATGCTGATCCCATCATTTTAATACTAAACAAATAGCTAAGAGACTCATTTGGAGTTGTGCGATAATGATAGCCTAACTCGAACTATTCGTGCTTTCATCATTCTCAAAAATATAGATCCAGTTATATATAACCAGGTCCGGCTCAAAACATATATGGGTCATGTGCTGTATATTAATAAATTAAAAATTAGACCCTATTTTTGTTATAAAACAAAAAAAATTGGATCCTATTTTGCATACTTTAGAAAAAAATTAGGCTCTAAAACACTACAAAAAATTATTGAAAATCGTATGGATCGTGTGCAAAATTACCTTGAGCCCTTGCCAAGAACCGGGCCATGTATATAACAAATCATTCACATTTACCACATGATCCAATAATTATTTTAATACCACATATAGTTAAGCATATTATGTTTATCATGTGAAATTTGTTAATATTTGTTAATCGATGGAGAGAGATCGTATTATATAGAGAAATATTCTAAAATAGTATAAATTTTATTTTTTTGTTTCAAAACTAGCACTCTAAATTTAAAATTCCGAAAATAGCATAAATAATTATGTAAAAATACTTGTTTATCTAAAATAAATTTAAAATAAAATTAAACATTATGTTTGTTTTCACTATTTCCAATTTAGGGTTTAGTTTTTTGCTATTAGGAGATGATTTTATATCATTTTAATATTAAATTTTTACTATTATTGTCATTTTTAACTAGTGATACTAAATTTGGAACAAAAAATAAAAATGTGCTATTTTGGTTAATTGTCCTTTTATATATGTTTAGTATTACAAAAATCAATAATGATAATAAGAAAATAGAGGAACGACAAAGTTGCACTTGCACCCCTCGTAGAAATAGGTGGGAATGGGCTGGCATGTCACATTAAGACCAAAAATCGACAAAACAGTTTTTTATTTTCTTTTCGTTGTTATTGTGAATTGTGTATGATAAAAAAGACCTGGCTTGACGTCTTTTTTCCTTTTGTACATTTCTATCCTATCTTTTTGAAGAAAGCATGTCTTCTTCTGGTCTTCTTGAATTCTACCAAATGCTATGTTTCTATCCATCTCATGAAGACAACTCCTCTTATCCTTGATAAAAAGGCTTTAAACTTTTCTCTTTTGTTGACTTGGCCTGGCACAACAACAATTTTATTCATTTATTTTGAGAATACATGCAACACAACCTTATAATAACACAAAACAAAAGAATTTAGCTCATTTTTTTCAGCATTTGGATTACTTCCATAAAATGCAAAGACATACCTATATCGTTTCTCTCAAGCAAAGCTATCTTCTGAAAAACTTCCCAGCTTTCTTGATGAGTTAGGCATTTAAGATAACGCATCTTAGATCTGTATGAAAACCAACACCCACATTCTGAGAAGTGTGTAATATCTTGCTACCTGCCAAAAATTGTCCATATTCCAAAATTAGATATACCAACTGAGAATAATGATTTTGTTATCTAAACATCTTTTGTACATTAAAACATTATGATTCATGGTCAAGAGTCATCTGATCTATGGAAATGCTGGCTTTATATCAGTTCCCAAGCTGAAGTGTGGAGAGCTCATCGAGGGCAATCAAACACTGCCCGAGGAGAGGATGTTGTGGGTCTTATTTGAGGAGAATTTGGTTAAATTACTACTCAGAAATATTATTGTTTACTACTTTAACCATAGGGTTAATTATAGAATATATCAATTTTACCACAAAAAAACATACACACTGCAGCCGCCAAAAACAACATATTTTGTAAACAAAATTAGTAAGAAAAAAATTATTACATTATAGTTTTTTTTGGTTAATAGAAATCTCATGTAAATCACATGAAACATTTATCAAATAAATTTATTTAACTATCTCAAATAACATCAATTTTTATATACAAAAACCATATATATATATATGGGTAAGTTAAATATATAGCATATAATAAAAGAAAAATTAGGTAAGTAGCGTTCAATAAGTTGATATTAATTTTGCAAAAAGTATTGTGCAGATTCTGACCAAAATACCCCTAAATATATTGCAAACGAGAAATTGGATTGCAAGATAACTCATATTGATAATTTTTATTATCAAGATAACTCATATTTGATCATCGATATTTATTCGATTATCAAGATAACTCACATCAATAACTCTTATTATCAAGATAACTCATATTGATCATTCATATTATCAAGATAACTCATATTTGAACTAACCCCCAAAAAACTAAACTTTAAACCCTAAAAAACTAAACATTTAAATCATAAACTCTAAACCATAAACCTTTAAATCATGAACCCTAAAATAATAAGTCATAACTCTAAACCAAAAATACTAAACCATCAAATCATAAACCATAAACTTGAACATTGAACCCTAATCTCATATTAATGTATAGAGAAGTTATATTTGAATTACTGATATCCGGATAACAATTTCAACTAAAAGATATGCGGATAACTATATACGAATAACAATGTTATCATCCAGACAAGTAGATATGAGTGGTTTACATGACATTTTCTTTGTGAAAAGTACATGTGTCCAAACTTAAAAACTAATTTTCAGATTATTGATGGCCCTGTATTACTATTATACTATATAAATTATAATCTTTTAACTCACAAGAATCGTTTATTGAAAATAAGTTGTTATGCATAGCAATAAGCATGATATGAATAACTATTTTACGTACATGATTTAAAATAAAAATGAATAACATTTAATAAATTATCAGAAACCAGTTATAAAATCGATTATCTAACCAAAAACACAATCAGAGAATCAATATTCCATATGTTTTCTTATGGTTAATTCATTTGCTTAATTTCCAATTATAAAAGGTGTCATTCAATTTTTTATCAAACAAATTAATTATATTTTGACCAAATATACAGAAAATGAATTGTGTATAATAAAAAAAAAACTAAAATTGTATATGTATCTGGTCAAAGAGAATGCAGAAACTGATCGTGACCGTCCGGTAACCGGAAGGTGTTATCTTAGCCGGGGAATAATATAAACCGGAGCACAGGGGATTGTGCCCTCTCTCTCTCTAGGGTGTGTGATTAAAATACTCTTCTCGGTCCTTATCAAATTTTTATTATTATTATTAAAATATCAAAATCAATAACAAAACCATAATAAGCCTATTTATAAGAAAATCTAAAAACAATTATGAAACCAAATCCTAATTAAAATAGGAAAGGAAATCTTAATAATTATAATTCGATAAGAATCGGAGGTCCAAAGCTAGCTGACGAGTTCTCAACAGTAACCTCGCCGGAGCTGATCGTCAGCCAATTGGCTCAATTCCTTCCCCGGTCGTAATTGCAATCTGGGCGGCTTTTCCATACGAATTAGGGTTTCAGAAAAGTGCTTTGGAGATCCAGGGTTGTGCTCGGTAATGGAATAATGGCTTTCGTCGACAATCGTCTTCTTCGTCCCATGTTGTCTCTCTTCTTACCTCGTTTGTTCGTCCGCAGCTTCAGTTACTCCCCTTTCTTCATGCGAATCTGAAGCAAAACGGACAAAACACAAACGCCGTGCCTGGAATCTTCTTCTGGGTTCTCTTTTCCTGGGTTTAATATTCGTTTTTATCCCTACTTCTCAACTGGTAAGCTTAATGGTTTGAAATCCACCATGGATTTGTTCTTTGGTTTTGGCTTAATATCTTCTCTTCTGCGTAGGAGAGTATGTTCACTTTTGTGTCTTCTCTTTCTCCTATGTTTATCATGATTGTGTTGTGAACCATATGATATTATGTTGATTATGGTTTCTTTTCAAGCAGGATAACAAAGGTCCTAAGGATTCCGTTTTGTTCATTGATGGGTGAAGAAATATCTAACACAGTGAACCTGGATTTGAATCTGGGTCCTGACCCTGAGTTAAGTCTCGAGCCAGCAACCATTAATGCTGCTGTGGATTTGACTCACTGGCCTCATGGACCTTCTAATACAGAATCTGAATCTCTGAGAATGTTTAGGACACGGCTCCGGCCACGTTTCAGACAGATAAATATTCTTCCTGTTCTTGATGAAACGCATATCCCCGCTATAGGATTGAGTCAACTAATGACCAGATCTGCAAATGGAGCTGCCTTGCCAGCTGGTGAAGGGAGCTTAGCTGGTGGAGAAAGAGTCATTGAGGACGTGGAAAAGTGCGAGAACGGGAACAAAGTGATGGAAGAAGACAATGTAACAGAGGAGAAAAGGGTCATTGAGAAGAGCATTGGAAGCGATGGGAGCTTTTTCGATTGTTATATATGTTTGGACTTGTCCAAGGATCCAGTTGTCACTAATTGTGGCCATCTTTACTGTTGGTCTTGCCTTTACCACTGGCTACAAGTTTCAGAGCCAAAGGAATGCCCGGTTTGCAAAGGGGAAGTATCCGTGAAAACCTTGACTCCAATCTATGGCCGTGGGAAAAACAAAAGAGGGTATGAAGAGGTTTCAGACACCAAGATCCCATCAAGACCCCAAGCAAAGCGTGTGGAGAGTCTGAGGACTACACTTCACAGGTCAGGTTATATACCAACGGAAATGATTAGACATTTACAGGATAGGCTAGAAAGGGAATCTAGTAGAGAAGAAAGACGCGCCACACCATTTCTTAACTGGTTTATGACTTCGAGAGGAGTTAGAGCAGAGCAGAACCAGTCTAATGCAGCATTGGATGCAGCGTTAGATGATATTAGCGATATGGATCTGATCTCAAACATTGCCCCTGAAAATGAAGGGGAAAACGGAAACCCGAGGTCCTCCTCTCGTGCTATGTCAGCCTGGAGACAGTTACAGCCACAGAGAGCTGGGAGGATGTCGTTTTCTCCTATGTTGACCTCTGCTGAAAGATTAGTGGATACTTATTTGATGACACATACATTGGGAAGTAATCAAGAGGAAAACAACATTGCTCCTGTTGGTGTTGAAGATAGAGATTCGTTCTCAAGCATAGCAGGTGTAATAAACTCGGAGAGTCAAGTTGATACTGCGGCTGAGGTTGATTCTATGTTGACTGCTTCGACCTCTTCTTCTGTGAGAAGACCACATGAGAACGGTTCACTGAGGAGGAGGAGGAGACTTGCTTAGAATGCTTTCTGACTTCCATGGGTGATGGAAGAAGAAAGAGGAAGCTAGGATGATCTGTAGTTAAAAGCTGCAGTTTAATTGTTTGGTTTTAGTTTTGGATTTTGGATTTTGAATTTTGAATTTTGAATTTTGGTGTTTGTGGTTTTATGCTTAGGGATGGTTACTGAATCAAAGATTAATAATATTATACAACTGCTCATATCATACAATCAAAGATTAATAATATTTTTTTGTTTTTATTATTATCTGGTGAATCGAACATGAATTCGGTTTTGTCTTGTCTTCTGAATTATAGTTTATGTTTATATATATTCGTATTGAAACATTAACAACAAGTCGCTTTGGCCGAGTGGTTAAGGCGTGTGCTTGCTAAGCACATGGGGTCTCCCCGCGAGAGTTCGAATCTCTCAGGCGACGATTTAATATTTTGAACTACTCACGAGAAAATGTGATTTTTTATTAAAAAAAAGAAAGAGTAAAATTTTGAAAGAAAGATATCGACAGATGAGCGTGTGGGGTTTACAATGTTCCATGCACGAGCTCAAGAGCCATTAAGATACAAAATTAGTTTGGATTGCTTTGGTAACTTTCTTGCTCTTTGTTGTCCAAAAGTTTGATATAATTCGAAATAAAAATAGAAACGAAAGCTGAGTTAAAGCCTCAACCTTTTTTAGGTGGTAGTCGTATTTTATATAATCGTATACAGTTTGTATAGTTTTTCTACTTGGGATGCAATGATGATACCAACATCTACAAAAAAATCAAACTAAAACTTATGTTAATGGCTAATTTCTTTTTGTTTAACCAAAAAAGTTCCGAGCCTATGCTCATAAGTCATAATTTCTTTGGATTGGAGATTAGAGTTAGACTATATCATCATAACATGTTTATTTATATTATATTTAAATACTTATATTAGTTTAGATTAAGTTTTATACTGTAAGATAGGATAAAAATCGAAACTAAATAATTAACGAATTTTTTTTGTTTGTTTGCTGGAGTAACCAATATATCAGGAAGTATATATGAATCTAATAATACTTAATTAGTTTTTTCTTACCAATGCTTTCCATTTTGATAAAGATTACTTAACATATATATTGACATATATTATTATAGGTATAGGTATCTACATTGATTTATATCTTATCAATCTATATTACATATTTCAATCCAATCAGAACGTATAAAAATATTGATATAAATAGAATGAAAATCTCACTAAACCTGATTATAAAAAGTTTGGTAAATAAATTTGAGAAATCAAAAGAATATTAGAAGAAGAAGAAGAAAAAAAAAGGACCAAACCTTGGTGATTTTTTTTGTGATTGGCATTTCAAAAGTGTAATAAAGATAAACAGAGCACCATTAATGACATTCATCGATACCAACAACAAGACAGAACACAACCATCTCCATCTCCGTCTCCTGCCGTCTTAATTTCGTATCTTCCTAATCCGCGTTTCTTCTCTCCGCAACCTCGATTTTCTTTTCTTCTTCAATCTCTTCATGTGAATCTGAAGCAAAACCTCGATTACTCGAACGCGAACGCGAACGCCACCGCCACGCCTGGAAATTTTCTTCCGGGGGGTAAATTCTCTCTCTCTCTCTCTTTATTTATTTCTTATTTCTTCCAAATTTGGTTTTTTTGTTCTTCTCGGGGTCTAAAATCAGGGTTTATTTCTGAATCGAGACTGGGAATTGAGATATAGGTTTTTGGGTTTTGTATTGCAAATTTCGCTCGTGGTTCTTAATATAAATCTCAAGAGGCATATTGCGACGAATCTGGGCAGTCTTTTGGGAATTTTCGGATGGGTTATCTTCATCTTCTTACTTGTCAGATTGTTTTTTTTGTTGATGCACTTCGTTAATCATTTATTTTGACTTCAGCTTCAGTTTGGTCTAACCCATTTTATTTGATTTCAAATTTCAAAATTTGCTATCCATTTTAAAATTTTGAGTTTTTTTTTTTGTTTCCTCCATGTTTGAGATCTTGTGTTTGAACTTATCTGTAGGGTCAACAATATTCAATCTGATGTTTGTTCTACTTGTCTTAATTCATCTTTGGATCTCTTCTGTCTTGTTAGTTTGAAAAGTATAGGCTGCAAAGGAAACAGACTATTTCATTTGAAGACTCTATTTTGATGTCTGTGAACAATAATTCTATCTTGTAAGCTTTAGCATTGTTCATAGCACGAGGGCGTGTTGTGAGTTTCTTTAGATGAAGCTCATTCTTCATTATCAAAGCCTAACTTGTTACATATCTGTTTATACTCTTAGCAGTTTGAAAGGATTGTGAAGAATCAAGGGACCTGAGAGACACGAAATGGGCTCGGGGAAAGGGAGATTTTGGCAATTTTCAGCTGAATGGGAATGAACTTACTCACAATAGTTCCCAATTGCTACCTTTTTCCAAACGAAGTGGCTGCTAATTTTGATAAGGTTATTAGACTCTTTGATTTGCAGTATGGTGTACTGTTAAGAGATTGTCATTGATCCTGTTTTCCGGAAATAAAAGAAGAAACTTGATCAAGTGAACCTAGTATCTACCTTCTAACCTACTTTCCTCAATTTTTGAACAACATGTTACCTGCTTGCCTATGATAACATTTACTTCATTTTTTCGAGGTTTTTGGTGAACTTTTCAATTTACTGTCTAAAGTATATAAGCTTACATTGGCCATTGTTTCTTTTCCTGCAGAAGAACAAGGGGATTTTTCTTGATTTCTAATAGAAATAAAGAAAGTTTTGGGTACGTTTGGACTCTCCATGGCTCCTGGTGGCAGTGCTTTGAAAGAAGCCCTAGAATCTAACTCGACAGGCTTAGATTATGAGGTTAAGATGGCCAAAGTGGAGGCTAATAACAAACCAGCAAAATCAGGTAGTGGCTCCTTTGGAAAATATGGGATCCATTCGACTAATGGTGTTTATGAGCTCCTCGAATGTCTAGTTTGTACAAATCTTATGTATCCTCCAATTCATCAGGTGTGTCACTTTTCTTTCACCGGTAGTCACTTATGTTATTCTTCCTGATTTGCAAAATATGGTTCGTTCGTTAATTTTTGTGTATTTAATGTTGGCATCTATATTTGCTAATTCCATACAGTGCCCGAATGGCCACACATTGTGTTCAAGCTGCAAACTGAGAGTGCAGAACACGTGCCCTACGTGCCGTTATGAGCTTGGCAACATAAGATGCTTGGCTCTTGAGAAGGTTGCGGAATCATTGGAAGTTTCATGCCGGTACCAAAATTTAGGGTGTCATGACATTTTCCCATACTACAGCAAGCTCAAGCATGAACAGCATTGCAGGTTTCGTTCCTACAACTGTCCTTACGCTGGTTCTGAGTGTTCGGTGACGGGGGATATTCCAACCCTTGTTGACCATCTCAAAGATGATCATAAGGTCGATATGCATGATGGTTGCACCTTCAACCACCGTTATGTGAAGTCAAATCCGCACGAGGTTGAGAATGCTACATGGATGCTGACGGTAATTCTATATTTATGCATTATCAAAATCTATTTGGTGTGGCCCTTTCGCTCAAAAGCCATATCTCGTCATGATTTCGGATATCATCGACCATATCACATATTGTTTGCTATACCTTTATCTTAAAACAGATTTGATGAGCAAAGATGAGGTTCATGGTTTATTTTCTGTTTTGCATCCATTGTTCATACCTCATATTCATTATCACAAAAGAATGAAACAAGGTTGGGTTAAGATTTCTTCATTCTTTTTGCTAGAAAACACGAGAGACAGAAAGGTAGATTTAATTTTTGGTGGGAAACATGGAACCCTGAACTTGAATCGGACTGTTTAGAGGAGAAAATTTGCCAGCTTTGCTTGCTTACATTCCGAGCATAATTTACAAAAATAAGTTCTGTTGATATTCTCTTGAGGCATTTTAATTCCAGATATAAGAGAAAGAAGTTGCAGTTTTCACTACTTGAATTGAATCTTATTTCATCTGACGCTTGTTTAGGTCTTCAACTGTTTCGGAAGGCAATTCTGCTTACACTTTGAGGCGTTTCAGCTCGGGATGGCACCGGTGTACATGGCGTTTCTACGGTTCATGGGAGACGAGAAGGAGGCTAAGAAGTTCAGTTACAGCTTGGAAGTTGGAGCTCACAGCCGTAAACTGACATGGCAAGGGATTCCGAGAAGCATCAGAGACAGTCACAGGAAAGTCCGTGATAGTCAGGACGGACTCATCATCCCTAGAAACTTGGCTTTGTACTTCTCCGGCAGCGACAAAGAAGAGCTCAAGTTGCGAGTCACCGGACGGATTTGGAAAGAAGATTCATGATCCCAAAACGCAAAATGGGAAATAAGAAGAGAAGAAAGAAATAAGCTCTGATGATGATTTGATTGAATTGAAACGGATGGATGTACATAGCATTCTTGAGAGCTTTTTTGAACATAATTTTCCTTCAACTGTTTTTGTTCAGTAGCTATGATCGGTTGAAATATTCTGTTGTTTGCAACATTACAAACTCTTGTCTTGTAATGTTCCTGATTTGTTGGAAAAAAAGAAAGACGAGTTTTTCTTTTCTTTTCCGGTTCTGTTTTTATCATACAGTATGATTCATACACTGAAAGTAACTTATTTGAATGTTGGATATGAGAGATTTTTCAAATGTGAAGAAAGACATTTTACGTTCCAAAATGATAAAGATGGAATCAACGAAATAATGTGTTAGAAATACGAATGATTGCAAAGATATATTACTAGTATGGTATGAACGTGCAAGAGACGTGAAGGCAAACACTTTAACATATCCTAAGTTGGTTATATTAAAAACTAATTTAATAAGCGAATGTGTGTTTTTTGTCTCCCGACTTTATCGCGGAACAGAGAAACAGAGAGACTTACAATAATTCTGAGAAACCCAAATAAGAAAATTTGTAACCAAACAAAAAAAATCAGGCTTCGTTGATTCTTTCCCCAGAAATCAAACGTAATTTTAATTCAAACTTCCTAGAAACAGATCCTTTGTGGTTTTCTCAAGTATTCACTCTCATCATCATTTTTTCAATGGAAGAATCGAGGTAACAATCATTAATTTCTTCGATCTTTCTTTTACCATGAACGATTCCACAAGTTTCTGTGCTTCTCGTGATATGATCTGAAAATATGTTGTGCAATTTGTTGTTTCAAAATCGATTCTTCTCCATACACAAATGACTTTAGATTCGTATGAAATATATGCATATTATTAATACACATTATTAAATGTTCTTAACAGAGATTGACAAAAACAGAATCGAAACACAAGAAGAATAAGACAAAAACACGTGTTTGGCCAAAGATCTGAAAAAAATATGTTCTGTTGCGGAGGTGCGGATGAGGAACCCGCCGGTCCACCCGCAAACCAGTATGCAGCCCCTCCTAACAAGGCCGGAAATCCCAATTTTGCCGGTAAGAAACCTAACTTTCCTCACCCCTAATTCCTTGCTTTAATAATGTATATGTTTTCTTCTGAGTTTCACCATGAGCGTTTGCGTTTTGCGTTTTGCGTTTTGCGTTCTGTGTGAATAGGCGGAAATAGAGGGGAGCCAAGGAATCCGAACGCACCGAAATCGGGAGCTCCTGCAAAGGTTTTGCCCATAGAGATCCCTGCTGTTGCATTGGATGAGTTGAACAGAATGGCGGGTAACTTCGGCAACAAGGCATTGATCGGTGAAGGTTCTTATGGACGTGTCTTCCACGGCAAGTATAAAGGAGATGATGCTGCTATCAAGAAGCTTGACGCTAGTTCTTCTGAAGAACCTGACTCGGATTTCACATCACAGGTACACCTAACTATTTACAAAAATATTTACATTTTCTAATCTAAAAGAGTAATCTCTATAAATTTAAAATGGCAAGTTATCGGTGGTCTCACGGCTCAAACACGAACATTTTGTGGAGTTGTTGGGGTACTGCTTGGAAGCAAATAACCGCATTCTCATCTACGAGTTCGCAACCAAAGGTTCTTTACACGATGTATTACACGGTACTTAGATTTAATTCCCACTACTCATGTTTTAGTTTAATTATGATATATATATCTATGTGATATATATATATATATATATATATATATATATATATGAATCGAATCTTTAGGGAGAAAGGGCGTGCAAGGGGCTGAGCCAGGGCCTGTACTGAACTGGAACCAAAGGGTGAAGATCGCGTATGGAGCAGCCAAGGGGCTTGAGTTCCTTCACGAGAAGGTCCAGCCACCAATAGTCCACAGGGACGTGAGGTCGAGCAATGTCTTGTTGTTTAATGACTTTGTGGCCAAAATGGCTGATTTCAACTTGACCAACGCATCCTCCGATACCGCGGCTAGGCTTCACTCTACTCGTGTCTTGGGAACGTTCGGCTATCACGCTCCAGAGTATTATACCATAAACCCATTAAATATTCATCTCTTTATATAGTGTTTTATCAATATTCTTTTGGAAACCGTAAATCGGTAAATGCATATGTGAATCGCAACCATAATGAGAAATTATGTTTGTGTTTCGTATCTGCGTTTAAAGCCAACTATAATTAGAACTAGTAAACATAAAGTATTTGCTTGCGTTTATAACAATCGGATTGTTCTTGATTATAAGTTAAGAGTGTTCTTGTCTTAGGTATGCTATGACGGGGCAGATAACACAGAAGAGTGATGTGTATAGTTTTGGTGTTGTGCTTTTGGAGCTCTTGACGGGGAGAAAACCCGTAGATCATACCATGCCTAAAGGCCAACAAAGTCTTGTTACTTGGGTACGTACACAAATCAAAGTATATACGTTCGAAAGGGTTCATATATAAACCCTTCTACTATCGTCTTGTTTTTTTGCAGGCAACTCCGAGACTAAGTGAAGACAAAGTCAAACAATGCATAGATCCTAAGCTTAACAATGACTTCCCTCCCAAAGCAGTCGCCAAGGTCCGTTCTACATTTCCTTTTTCAAATAATAAGATATTTTGATCATTGGTATGATCATGACTTATAGACCTTTAAATATGAAGATACGCGATCCTAGTCATCTTACAATATAGAAAAGTGTTGGCATGTAGATCATTTAGAGATTTCGTTTGTAAAAACTTCCATATATAGAAACCAAATGTTTTATGCTAAGTTTCATGACTTTCAAATTCGAAACTAATTGACAATAAATGAAATTAGTTATCTTGTTCATATACTAATTTAGGTTTTTTCTTATTTTCGATGTTAACATTTGTGTATATTGAGAATGAAATACGTTGAGTGTATGAATGCATATAGAAACGTTTATTTTTCGTCTTATGTTGAAAACTAGGGACATGATCAATTCCAAGTTGGTGGCTAAGGATCATTTGGTTTTGTTTTGTAATGTTTAATTTTATTTGTGGGTGATCGGACAGTTGGCAGCCGTGGCGGCCTTGTGTGTTCAGTACGAGGCAGACTTCCGACCCAACATGACCATTGTTGTCAAGGCACTTCAGCCTCTTCTTAACTCTAAACCGGCCGGTCCTGAGTCTACTTCCTAAATAACCAATTTACCATTTCTCTTGTTTGTTATTGTTATGGCTGCTCTTTTTCTCTATTTTCTGTTCAAATAACTAATGTTTATAAGATGTTGTTATTTAATCGAATGTAACTTATATTTTTCATTGGATTACAGGCCCTCTTTCTTTTCTTTTTGTTTTTTTGGTTGTATTAAGCCTGGAATCGAATTCTGAATCAAAACTTTCACTGTTTTGAGGAGTCAATGCAATAAATAGTAAATTAGTTGTCAGAAATAAATTAACACACAAATACTCAAAGTACACGATACATCACTTTTTCAGAGTACACGATAAAAACAGAAAAAAGTATGCGAGTTGAATCTCGTTTTATAATGTGCAATATAGTTGGAATTGATCCTTAGTATGGAACGATCCGTAGTCTGCCCATAAGTAGCACCTACAAATCAGACATTCTTGGATGATACCACACAAAATCAGGTAGGTATAAGGTTAAGTCAGATTATCAAATTGAACAGTCAAATACTAGGTCCAATAATTCATTTGGTCTGGATGTGACGAATTTACAGGCTCTTATTTGGAAGCTGAAGTGTTCTCCGAAATTATGATATTTTATTTGGCAAGCTATATCGGGATGTCTCACGGTCTCAACCAATTTGCGAAGTAGAAGAATTGACTGTGATACACAATGTGCACGGTGTGGATCGGAAGATGAAACCATAAATCATGTCCTTTTTGAATGTCCTCCGGCATTACAAACATGGGCACTCTCCAAGATACCAACGTTTCCAGGTGTTTTTCCAATGTCATCGGTCTTTGCTAATTTTGATCATCTTTTTTGGAGACTTCATCCAGATAACCATGATACTAGTTTTACTTGGATTACGTGGTATATTTGGAAAGCGAGAAATGATAAAAAAAATTTTCAAATATTGATAGAAATCCACAAGAAATACTGAAGCTTGCGGAAACTAAGGCAATAACCTGAGAATCGGCACAGAACAGTGACTCCGATGTGATAATTCAAAATTATATCCCTGCTCTGGTAACTCCGACGTACGGAGGTTGGTTTTGTAAACTCGGTACCCCGGTTTGGATCTCCGAACTGCTCTAGATATCTAAATTGTCGAAAAAAAAAAGTGCAATATAGTAATCTTATAAGTAGTTTCTTATATATATAATCATCATCATATACATCTCAATTCTCAAATGATGAATAGAACAAGTGAGGATTAAACATAATGACGACACCCGCACATGACCCACAAGTTCCCTTGCCGTATGAAGCTGAAGTCCGAAACAAACCACACTGTAACCACAGATGTAGTAAATAACAAATCTAAAATATTTACAAGAAAATGATTTCTTTACATAAAAAAATGATTTCTTTACATAAAAAAATGATTTCTTTATTTTTCATATGCCAAAAAAGAGAGGTGTTTAGGATCCGTCGTTGTTCAGAATTACTAATAAGTTTTTAACAAAAAGAAAAACAAAACAAAACAAAAATAATCCTTTATAAAAACAAAACAAAAAAACAAAATAGAATTATTAATGAATGAGTCCATTAAAATAAAATAAAATAAAATAATATTTACACAAACATATATTAGGTTTTTAACTTTTTAACAACACGTCCCCTCTTTTACTCCCTCTCCCTATAATACCCAGCTGCTCATCTCATCGTCATCGCCCGAAGAACCCTGTTTCGCTTCTCTTTCCAATCCAATCCAAATTTGATTCGATTCCTTTCATTTTGGGATTCGAAGAGACGTAATCCGGAAAGATATCGTAATTGGGTTATCAGGATTACCCAATTCGCCATACCACAGATCTCGATCGAATACTTTGCTCACTTTTCCGATTGGATTTTTTGTTTTTTGTGATTTCGTTTTCCGATTCTGCCGAATTTAATTCAATTCGCTTCTCTTTTGAGTTATGGAACCATTGATTGATGAACACAGACGAGTTAAAAAGATGCCGGGTTTAGCACAGAGGAATGAACATTACTCTTCTGGGTTTTGGTCCAAGGACGTCGATGGACTCAGCTACAATCAGTTGAACAAGGTACTTCTCCATTTTTTTTTCTAGATAGGATTCTCCGATTTTTGGCGTTGAATCTATCTCAGATTCGATCGCTTTTTCTTATTGAGTGTTCTCAGGTACTTCTGATGAGTGTGGTTGATTTATTCGAGAATTTAGCAAATCTGTTTTGGAATGATATTTGAGTTTTTAGATGATGCCCATCAAACCCTTCTTGATGAATCAAATAAATCGAAAACCTTATTTGTCCGAGCATTAATACTTTATAAAACCATGTAGCCTTGGAAGAACATGTCTTTTTAGGTCTGAAACTGGAGTCAAATAGGGGACGTGTGTGCGTTCACATTAAATCACTACACTCGAAACCAATTTTGTTTGAACTCTTATACAGTTCTGGAGTGAGCTGTCGCCGAAAGCTAGGGAGGAGCTACTCAGGATTGACAAGCAGGCTCTGTTTGAGCAAGCTCGCAAGAACATGTGCTGTTCCAGATGCAACGGCCTTCTGCTTGAAGGCTTCTTGCAGATTGTTTCATATGGGAGGTCCTTGCAACAAAAAGGATCGATAGGAAATCTTCCATGCAACAGATCAGGAGCCTCAAAAGATCAAATTGACTGTAACTCAGTTGTTAGTAACAGATGTACCGGTGAGTTGCAAGACCCCGCTGTTCATCAATGGGGAGGTCTCACTACAACGCGCGATGGATCACTCACACTTCTTGACTGCTATTTGTACACAAAATCTTTCAAAGGGCTTCAAACTGTAAGTTCATCCAAGGTTTCCCTATTCTCGGTCGGGGTCGGTCCAGTTTAGCTAGCTAATCTATTGGCTCTAGCAGGTGTTTGAAAGTGCCCGTGCTCGAGAGAGGGAACGTGAGTTGCTCTATCCCGAGGCTTGTGGTGGTGGAGGTCGGGTATGGATAAGTCAAGGGATGACTGGTTATGGTAAAGGTCATGGAACAAGAGAAACATGTGCTTTGCATACCACGAGGCTCTCTTGTGATACATTAGTGGATTTTTGGTCTGCACTTGAAGAGGAAAGTCGACAGTCACTTTTGAGAATGAAAGAAGAGGATTTCAGGGAAAGACTAACTAACAGGTTTGTTATTTGCTGATTCAGTATTCTTGAATGTCCTGTCACAAGTTCAGTTGAGAAAGTGTTGTGATATGATCTGGTTTCTCCAATTAGGGTGTATTATGAACTCATACCACTTAAGTTACCATATTTTATATTGAAAAGTTATTATGGATTTAGTATTTTGGACTTTGAGGATGTGCCTACATTGTATGCATTACTTAGTTTTTTATGTATCTTTTTATTCGTTATATGGTCTTGTGACTTTTTTCCTTTCCTCAATAACATGCTGACCTTTTAAACTATAGATTCGACTGCAAGAAGTTTTGTAGAGACTGCAGAAGAAATGTTATTCGGGAGTTTAAAGAGCTTAAGGAACTTAAACGAATGCAGAGAGAACCACGATGTACCGACTGGTTTTGTGTTGCCGATACAGCCTTTCAGTATGAGGTCTTTTTCTTTCTTAACCTTTTCCTCTTATTTTGTGGATTCCGATATCCTATACTACAGAGCACTGAGTTACAAGAGTATATTTTACCAATATACTTGAGAGGCTTATATTGCAAGGTAGAATGAGAAGTGTAATTGCAATTTCTCAGGTGGACATTGATTCCGTCCGAGCAGATTGGAGTCAATATTTTACAGAGAATGCTGGATATCATCATTTCGAGTGGGCAATTGGAACTGAAGAAGGCGAATCTGATATCCTCGAGTTCAAATGTGTAGGCAATGATGGGAGTGCCCAAGTCAATGGCCTAGACCTTCGTGGATTACATGAATGCTACATTACTCTTAGGGCATTTAAAAAAAATGGCCGCTCCTCCGAGGTATCCGTCAAAGCCCATGCATTGAGAGGCCAACAATGCGTTCACTCCAGGCTTGTGGTTGGGGATGGCATTGTTTCAATTAAACGAGGGGAATGCATTCGAATGTTTTTTGAGCATGCTGAAGAGGCTGAGGAAGAAGAGGTAAATTGAAGATCCACAAGCTTTGTGGCTGAAAGCCTTCAAATACTTTACAGATTTGCAGATATGATATTTCCTTGTTAAAATATCGTCATTTTGTTTTCAATTCTATATAAGGATGAAGTCATGATAGACAAAGATGGGAATGAGCTTGATGGTGAGTGCTTGCGTCCACAAAAGCACGCTAAGAGTCCAGAACTTGCGCGAGAGTTTCTTCTAGATGCTGCAGCGGTTATTTTCAAGGAGCAGGTTTGTTATAGAATCCTCTAAGTTCATATTCCATGTCTCTTGTTATTTTGTGTTGTGTTTAGGTGTATTGATTCCTATTTATTCATAATATCATCTCAGGTTGAAAAGGCATTTAGGGAAGGTACAGCCCGTCAAAATTCACACAGTATATTTGTCTGCCTTTCATCGAAACTATTAGAGCAACGTGTTCATATTGCGTGCAAGGAAATTGTCACATTGGAGAAGCAGGTTTTGTTTGCTATCTTGATTTGTTTGTTTTTTTTTCTTACAATCTACTCAATTTAACAAGATATTTTACACTTATCTTGTCCAACAACTCCATTGTCTTAACACTTGCAGAAAAAACTTCTGGAGGAAGAAGAGGAAGAAGAGAAAGAAAAGCGTGAGGAAGAGGAGCGAAAAGAAAGGAAAAGAACAAAAGAAAGGGAGAAAAAACTTCGTAGAAAGGAGAGGTTGAGGGAAAAAGAACGAGAAAAGGAGCAGAAGAATCCAAAATTTAGTGATAAAGCAATGCTGCCAAATTTGTCAAGGGAAGAAGAAGGCTCCCTGAATCTTGATGAGGAAATGAATAATACTATAAGCTGCGAGGAGACAGGAATTGAAACTGGAGATGTATATTTGTCTCCTGGTTCTCCTGATGATCTTGATGGAGAGTGTTTGGATGGTTGCACTTCTCCAAGAGCGGAAACCTACTTTTGTGATAGCACTGATAGAGAGGTTATAGATCATGAAGATGAAAATGGGTGCTTTACAAATGATAATTGCAGACCTGGTCAACAGACAGCAAGATTCTGGAAAGAACCTCAACCTGATTATGCATTGAGGTGGTCAGATAAACGCAGATATCCGGAGAACACTTCTTTTGTCCGTAGGGCTGAGGCAAGATACTGTAATGATAGATTAGAAATGTCTTCAAGGCACTTGAACGGGTCAAATAAAAATTTGAGAGTAAAAGCATCTAAGGCCGGGGGTAGCCCAAATAGCATTACGACACATGAGGGGTTTCACTGTTCAGACAACAGGATTAGTGAGAGGTATGATTACCACTCTTGCAGTTATAAACCCATTAATGGATACTGGGAAAAGGTAGAATCTAACAGAGGCATGCGAGAACCCAAAACCATATTCAAATCAGACTCTGATCTGGATGTCTCCAAGCCAGTTAACCGAGCCAATAGGAATACTGAATCAGATTATAGACGAGAGTTAATACCTAGAAGCAAAGTGACCATCGGTCAAAATCCTTCTATGAGGGAGCCAGTAGATGTGAGAAAGGTCTTGGACCCCATGGAGCTGAAGCATCCAGGAAACAGCTCAAATTCTGACGTATCAGCAGTTAAATGTTTAACATTGAAGGCTGAAGAAATTGAAGATGTTAAATCTGCTGTGAAGTCAGCTGATACACTGCCTCGATGCAAGGCTACAGAAATGTTGGGTAATGCCATCTTCAATGACAACAGCAGGGATTGTAACATTTTAAAAAATTCAACAAAGGAAGGGAAGATGATGGAAGTTGACATAAAACCGAAGAACGATGACCTGTACTCTAAAGATCCCATGATGAGTAGAACCTCCAGTTCAGATAATTGCTCTTCATGTCTCAGTGAAGGAGATAGCAATACAGCTTCAAACAATGGAAACACGGAATCCCCCTCGACGTCTGATTCTGAAGATGCCAGTCAGCACTCTGAAAGAAGAGAGAATCTAGTAGATACTGAAAACGATATACCTGACTGTCAAGAGAAGATGACAGAGAAAAAGACAGAGAAGAGTATCGATGAAAGGGACCTTTTACGGATTAAGAATATATCTAACCTTCCAGCTGAAAACGGGGAAAGTAAATTATCAGGAACTCCTTTTACGGTTCCTAGCCAAAACATGGAAAATATGGTACCTGGTGTTAATACTGGTTCCTACCTGTCCCAGACACAAAGCATGATGTTTCCCCAACTGCTTAACCAGAGTTTACCGTTGTCAGTCTTCCAGGCTCCTTCAACTATGGGTTACTATCACCAAGCTCCAGTCTCTTGGTCTGCAGCTCCTGCCAACGGATTAATGCCATTCCATCATCCTAACCATTATGTATACACAGGTCCTCTTGGATACAGTCTGAATGGAGAGTCCCCGTTATGTGTGCAGTATGGGACCCCATTGAACCATTCAGCAACCCCTTTTTTCAGTTCGGGACCAATGCCAGTTTTCCATCCGTTTGCTGAAACAAACACAGTGAACACTGTGGACCAAGCTGAAACTCTTGAGCCATTGGAACAGATTTTTCTGAAGGAAGCAGATGAAAGGAAATTTAAACGAATGTATCCAATGGAAACTCCAAGCAGCAGAGGTCCGCAAACTGATAGTGACGAAAACTTCTCCTTATTCCACTTCGGTGGGCCGGTTGCTCTGTCTACAGGAAGTAAATCTAATCCTGCTCATTCCAAAGATGGGATTTTGGGGGATTTCTCCTTGCAGTTCTCAGGAGATCATGTTTTTGGTGATCCCACCGGCAATGATAAGAAGGAGAAAGAGAGCACAGTAGGTGAAGAGTACAACTTGTTTGCGACAGATAACAGCTTGAGGTTTTCTATCTTCTAAAAGGTTTATACAATTTCTTGGATTGTTTGGCGTGATGGAACATTGTAATCCAGAACGCAGTAAAATCTCCCTGGTTGTTTCATTCCATGTAAAGATCTCTGCAAGAGTTTTAGTCTTTCTTTTCAAAGGTTCTGATTTACTCAAAATGAATAATTTTCTCCATTGTTGGGTGTATCTCATTACAACACAACAGGAACAAAAAAAGAAATCTCAATACAGATGATGATCTATAATTCTCTCTGACATAACCTACTGTTTGGAGAACTTTAGAGCAGCAAGGTAAAGTCCTTGTTCATCAACAAACTGGTTTAGCTCAAACGAATGCTTCTTAGCAACATTCGTCAATGTGGAATTATCAGGTAAATCAGAGACGACCACATCTGAAAACTCCTTCCTTTGCTGCTCCAAGCCTTGTCTACCTTGCGGGTGACTGATTACTACTCTTGCACCTGTTACAATCATTGGACCAGACTGTGTTAGAAACTAAGAACCAACAAGTGTTAGCCTGAGAGAGACCGAGAATGAATAAAAAGGGTCAGGACATTGTACCGGAGGAACAACGTTGGGACAGTGTCTTGAACACCTCGTCAAGATCGAAAGGCAATGCTGGAAGAAAGTAGAGAAACACGACGTCTAATGGAGACCATTTCTCAGGAACATAGATCAATTCTCCTTGCCAACATTTGACTTTGTCGTATTTTTCTTTGACACAGGCTAACACAAAAAGGGAGTCATGGACAATAAGCAAGAGCTGTGAAGGTGAAGATTCCACCAGACAATCAGCGAATGCTTCTGAGCTAATCGAAACCAAAACCCTCGAGGATTCGGATATTTCTCCAGCCTTTATGATCATTTCCATCTTCCGGGTATGCTCAGGAGAGTCGATTTCCATAGATTCGAGAAAAGACCAATCTTTTTCATGGAAATCGACCACGGAGACTGTTCCCTCTGGAGGAGAAATTGGAGAAACAGAAAACGCTCTGTAACGAGAGACATAAGACTGTGAGAATGAAACAAGTTTAGGAGAAAAGGAATTACTTTGAAGACGATTTAGCCTTTTTGGTTGCAAAGAGAGAAGACGCGAAGAATCCAAGGGAAACACAGAAGGTAGAAGGGAAGAAGAAGTAGATGGAATCGAAAGGGAATGCATTGATAACTGCAGCTTCTGTACTAAATCAAAGATGAGGAGAGAGATAGCAGGGATAATTTATTTGTAGGGCATCGAAGACGAAGACGAAGACGAAGGCGATGACGATGACGTAGTGTCTTTATTTGGGCCGAAATAAGAAAGCCCATTATTGATTAATTGGGCATGTTTTGGGTAGCTTCAGTTAATGGCGTAGCGACGGTGGAACATTTTCAGAGAAGAGAGCCGGTGATCGCCGAGAGAGAGGGGATGGGAACGAGAGAAGTATACGAAGAGAAGCTGAGGCGTGGGAATCTCGATTATGATCCGACTATGAATCCTGGTCTTGGTTCCGCTCGCTGTCCGCGTTGCCTTTCTCTCTTAAACCCTAATTCAGTGAGCTGCCAAGTGCTTCTTTTTGTGGTTTTTGAGTTGGGATGATGGTCTGAGAGAATCCGTTTCTTTTGTTCTTGTGATAATGTTATCAGGAGAAAGGAGAGTGGACGATCACTTCAGTTTTGCACGATGCTGCTGCTGTGGTCAGTTTAGCATACTTCTTTTTGGAACAATTGTCTTCAGACTCAGTCTGTCTTGTTTCTGCTGCTTTTTACTGTCAATATAAGCTCTGCTAGTTGCAATTATGTGTACTGGATTGTTGAGTTGTGGACAAATCAGCGGAATTTAGTGTTGGGAATGAGAATTCGCATTCTAGCTTAGGCGATTGCGTTATGATTTTTGGTTTGCTCAGCTGGCCGTGTAAAAGTTCAACCTTTTTCTCTATTGACTTGTGAGATCCAGGTTCTTGTTAGTTTGGTCTATTGCAATGTCTGATTATTATTGTGTTTAAGCTTTTTCACTGGAAATTATTTGTGTTGGCTGTTGAGTGCAGAGCATCATAGTCTTCAAAGATCTTCAGTTCGCCCATTTGTGATTCAAATTGTTGGGTTTGAGTTGTTCTTTTGTATTCTTTGGTTGGCCCGTCTCAGCTTTTTGGATAGCATGGAAGTCGATTTATCTGTTTTTGCATGTCGTTGTACTAGTCTGTTTCTAACTATGTATCTCCTGTGCTATAGGCTGGTTCTGGTATTGGTGGCTTGCTTAGTGCCGTCCATGCTTTCAATACAGGTATCACATGATTCTCTTGTGGTCAAATACTTAAAATCATTTCTACAATGGATCTTATTATCTCTTTGGTCTTTCAGGGATACCCTATCTTCAAAATCGGTTTCCAGGGTCAAAGCGACTCTCCTTTCTTGTAGGGGTATGTATTTTTCTCTTGTTTTGTCTCCTACTTCTGGAATTCTGCCTGTTTCTCCTTGTCTGTTTGACAGTACCTCACTGCTTCTCACTTATTGCTTTTGCTTATAGGTTCCATTGCTGCTAGGATATTCAGGTGCAGGGGCTGCCTTTGGAGGTAACATGATCTTTTTTGGCTCACTCGCTTTTTTTGTGTCTAAATATGCATTATGTATATATCCTGCATTAGTAATTAAATGTCTGTCGTTTGTCCTGAAATTTTGTTGATTGGGCTTCACATTTTGTGTGTATGAACCTGTGTGATTATTATCTCTTACAATTCTCTGTTTTATATCACCCCAGAGAACTTATGTCCATGTCGAGTTCGCGTATTTAATGAGGCTGCTGATAGAATAATTTCCTTTCTACTGAGTGTTCGTTTTTTATGCCAAAAACATTTTTGGTTGGAATACGAAACAAGGTGTGCTGCACAGCGTAGATTTGAATTTTTACCCTTAGGTGAATTACTTGCATTAATCACACTATCCTATCAAGAAGATGGATATTCCGTGTGTGTTTAGAACGTACAAATGCCAGGTGGTAGTGGGTGTGTCAATCGCTTCTTGCACGTAGGCTTTTGTTTTGTGTACCCAGTGTATCTGTCTGTTCTCTTTCAAGAACGCACCTGAACTTTTGTTCGTGTACATTTTGGTAGGTTATGCGCTTCCAAAGTTTGCACAGCTGACAGTTACCTCGTATTATGCATCTTCAAGTGCTTCACATTATGGGATCTCTATGCTCACCCGCCATATTGAAGAAGCTCATCTCTCTCGAACTCAGAAAGAAGAGGTAAAATGAAGTCATGCACAGATAAACGAGAATCTATTCCACTCCTCTGCTTGAACAGCTTATTTCAGAATCTCTCCTTCTATTTGTTTGTTTTTTTTTTGGTTACCTTGTCAAGTCATATTCTTGAGAACCACATCTATAATGTTAATTCTTCGACAAAGTTATACAAAATATAATCTCTCCATCTTCAGTTTTTGGTTTCTGTTGCTGTTTTCAAAACCGCTTCTTTTCCCTTACCATTGCTAATAGTAATACCATTGTATTTGATTCTTAAAGATGTTATATTGTATATACAATATCTCCCTGGTTCATTTCACAAGCACTAATGGAACTACATGAACCATGTCTTCTCAGTGGCTACCTATTACATATAAATCCAACTTTCGGTATGAATTTTGATAAGTTTTTTCCGGAATCCTGACAAAACACCGTCTGAAGCAGATGTTGAAAACTAGTATAGTATAAGAAATCAGAGTCCCAAAACACATGGTCAATAGGGTCGGTGGGACTTTCTGTAGCTTTGGTTACCAAAATAAGACCACCATTTTGGCAGATTGCATAGTATTGTGTGAAACAGATTTTGAAAGGGGTTTGAGATGTGTACTGTTGGAACTATCATCCTGAAGTTGCAACTTTCCTAGGGTTGTGGGCCGATGTTCCTTAAATTCCACTAGTCCTTTGCATTTCTTGAAAAGAAAAAGAAAAGAAAAAAAAAACAAGTGAGCAGAGAAAAAGTGGTCCTAAGGTTATATAATAATAATGTATGCTCTTCACACGTCTTTATTATGTGCTTCTTTTATCATGTTGTTCATCACATGCTTCCTTCTACATTGCATTAACTTTAGTGGGGTCCTTTTCTAGCTGCTCTTGATGTTAACTCTTTGACACCATATCCTTAAATTTTCCATAATTTGATAAAACCATCACGTAATTCTCAGATGTACTGTGTTCTCTGGTTTAGCCTCTGCAGTTTGTATCCAAACCAACTGTTTCCATGAGGGCAGATATGTCTCTCTCTTTTTTTCTGTCTTTCTTTTTGTTTTTTTTTGTGTGATATAAACATCCTTATTGCAAAAACAATCTATAAGGCTTGTCTGAAAAACTTGTTATGCCATGTGTTACACCACAACGTTTCATGGCATAACAAGTTTCTCTTCTGTTTAATCACAGTTATTGTATTTACAAGACTTCTAAACTGCATTTTTGCCTCAGGAGTATCCAAAGTTGCCGTTTTTGGGAATACCCTTATCGTTTCATTTCCTTCACTAGTAGACTTGATCGAGTAAGATTAGCTCTGTCTTTGAACCTTTATATATTGGTTAGCTTATGAAATACATCACAGCTGGTAATTCCAAGGCAAATAGGCTTTATATATCTGTAACCACACATGAGTTAAAATATCTGATTGTGGTATATATATGGTGCGAGGCAATGCCACATATATCTGTGATTGAAATCATGCCAAAACTAGAAAAGTCAAGTTCTATGCAAAAGTCATAGCTATATATGGTTGTCTTTAATGTTTTAATTAGTGTAACACATGAAGGTCAGATGTTAGGTACGAGGATTGATATCATTGCTTCTTCTCATCAGATATACGATTAATAGTTTGTGATTCATTTGAGCTTCTATATATTAAACTCTGTTCTCTGGAGGCAATTAGCAAGAAACATGATCATGTGTCGCGGATTCTAAGTACTTTTCTTGAAAGTCCATTATATTGATCATGCTAAATGATGAACAAGTAAAATATATGGTATACAGCTTGGTTGATGATTCTCATTGAATTGCCCCAAAAAAAAAAAGCTTGAAAAGAAACTAAAGAAGAAAGCTTTTGAGGAAAGGCTTTAGCTTTAGCTTTAGGTTCTGTGTGTTGAGAGATAGATATGAAAGCTATCTTTGGCTAACTCTACATTTGTAATCATGGACCACTTTCACTTCTCAACTCTCTCTCTCTCTATCTCTCCCCTTTTGTCTTGTCCATTGTCTTCAGTGATCCCCACAGTCACTAAATCATCATCATCATCAACATCAAGAGCTTTCTTCTTTGGCTCTTGATTCGGTAAAGCACCGTCTAAGTAAACTGAGACTGTAAACGTTTGGATCTAAAGAGATTTGTGGGTTTTAATGGTTAAAAAGACATACGATTTGACTTAATGAGACATTGATCGAGACTTGAATTTTCTCGACTGCAACAACAGAGAAAGTACGTACGTATGACTTCCATGGCTCTTAATTTAATGTTCCTCTTTATCTGAAAGTTAGAATCTTGAAACCATAATAACAGAACTCAGAAATGAACAGAGACGAAAAAAGAAAATTTGATAATTGTATCATTCACACAAATAGACGTGAGAGTAAATTAATGGATGAACATATTTTACTAATTAATCAGATATTATTCCCTTATTAATAATATAAACTCAGAATCTGAAAAAGAAAGAAAAAAAAAGAAAACCTCGAAGGTTCAAGATCTACACATCATGCTGGTTCTCCTTACAAAACGTGAACACCGCGCCGTTGTTTTTTTCTTCCTCCAAGACTACTCTCAAAATAATTGGCTTCACCGATCGATAAACGAGTCTCATATCGTGGCTAAGTTAAAATGATGGATAATTTATAAATAAAAAAAGAGAGAGAGAGAGAGAGTGTCAAAGATGAAGATCAAGACTCACATGGTCCTGCACATTGGGTTTCATCAATCTGTACGGCCAATTCGGCTCCTTAGTCTCCTGCTCATGCGTCCTAAACGCTGAAGCTGATGAGGCTGAGTAAACGTCATGAATAGCGTTTGCTGACGTGGAAGGCGGTACACGCCACATACCCAAAGGACTTCCGTTGATCGTCGGCGGGATACTAGAAACAGGAGGAGGAAGAGTGCGTGAGTAATACGACGGCGTTTGTTGTCCTCCTCCTCCTCCTCCACCACCACCACCGTAGAATCTAGCTTCCGTCGTCCACGAGGGATAGTGACGGTGGTGGTGGTTGTTTAGGAAGCCGTAGACGTGGTGAGGGTCAGGCTGATGATGATGATGAAGGTATGACGCCATGGAACCGCGTTTGGCGTGTTGGCGTTCGCGTTTGTGAGCGTTTTGGTGTCCACCTAGGGCTTGAGAAGTCGGGAAGTTTCTGAAACAGTAGTGACACTCGAACCTCCTGTTGTTATTGTTGCTGTCCTTGTCTTTGTCCTTGTCCTTGACATTCTCAGAGCTCTTGTCGTTGATCTTGGTTGTTGTAGTTTGATCAGAAGAATCTGCAGAGAAGTCTTCTTGTTGATGAGCACCGGAGGAGTTATCTCCGACGAGCTCTTGGCCGAAGAGACGAATAATGGAGCTTTTTTCTTTGGGCGGAGTACGGCGGATGAAAGGAAGCTGAGAGAAGGATTCAACGTTGACGTTCATGAAATCATGAGTTTCTCTTCGTCCATTGGTTTCGTCCATGGAAGAGAGAGCGAGAGAGAGAGGAATAAGTGAGTTTGAGACGAATGAGGTTGACTGTTTCAGAGACAGAAAGACAAGAGATGAGGTTTTGCATTAATTTAAAGAGGTTCTCAAATTCTTTTAAGGTAATTAATTGTATTTAAACCAGTATGGCCGCATGGGTATTTTAGAATTTTACGTTTATCCATCTAACTGATTCACATTTCACTCGCATATGTTAGGTTTCTTTTATAAAAAAAAATTCATACCGAACTTTAAACTAATCTCTAGAGCATATACAAAATTAGTCACATATTTTTCACATTAAGTACATGACACTACATTTGCTAGATACCTCTATGAATGTCTTTGATATAGTTCTTTTTTATTTATTTAGTGCATGAAGGATAAACCTAAAGTTAAGGTTGACAAAAAAAAAAAAAGAACCTAAGCTTATGGTCGCATACTAGCTAGTATTAAGATTACAATTTTTTCTTGTGTATATTTGGTAGTGTATATAAAAAAAATTGTTTAAATAGTAGCTCACGGTAGGTAGGTATTTTTGCTACGAAAGTAATAAAATTAATATAGTAAAAATGGTCGGATAAATTAATGCGTAAAGAGGTTTCACCGGTTATTTCTCTTGCAGATCGACCTCATTATTTTCTTATCTGCTTTAACCGAAATTGGTTTGGAGTTTATGCTGGTTCTTGGTGTGATTTCAATTCTTCTATGCTGTTGGATCTTCGTGTAAGAGGCTATTGTTTAAATTTTATATGCGATTTCTGTTTGAAGATAACCCAATTTTAACTTTTTTGGTCCTCCCGGTAATTCGAGTTTCGGTTGGTCGGAGAGAACTCATTGTTCTCCGGATTTTGGATATTCTCGGACAAGGGTTACATGAGAAATCTGTTATTCAACCATTAAATATTGCTTTTGTGATTTCTACTAGATCTCTTCTATCGTTTAGATTTTTTTTTCGATGTGGTGTCAGCCGTTTTTCGATTTTTTGGTTTTATAGTTTATGTGATTTTGTTGTTTATTTATGCTTCACTTTGGTTTCTATCCCTTTTGTTTGTCTTTCCGGCTGTCTCCAAGGATTCTATGAACTTGCCGGTTTTGTCTCCAGATGATTTTCGACCTTTGTTGATTTTGTGTAACTCAAAGCGCAAAATATCAATAAAATTTATGGATGAACAAAAAAAGTAATACATAGAGACACCTATTTATTCACTTCCCTACCCAATCACACACACATATATATATATATATATTTCTCTTCAAACTCCAATCAATTCTCCTTTTTTCAAAGTTATCTCCTTTTTGTTAGTTGTTTCTTAAAAGTGATTCCTGCAAATGTTAAAACTAAGACCAAAAACTTACCAAAACTGATCGTTGGCAGATGAAATGGGGTCATGGAGAGTAATGAGATGAACTAAAAAGAGTGAGAGTTTTGTAGGTAAGAGATCATTAGCAAGGTGAAGTTAGGTGTGTACTCTTTTATACCATGGACCTAGCTAGCTATTTGGTTATTATGTCTACGTATAAGTATACATGGTTTTTTACTAATAATAGACTAATAGAGAGAGAAGAGAGAGACCTAATTAAAGAGAGCTCTTCTCTCTCAAGGACCAGCTTTTTACTCTCTTGGATGTTTTGTCTCACTGATGCATAGATGATCTTACAGAGAGAGGTGGTCCTTTGTAAATGATCATTGAATGATGCTAATAATCAACTAGTTGATGTCATCACCAGATAATTAAACAAAAGATTGAATCTTTGTTTGTAAGGATCTCATCTATCATCACTGTAATCTATTGATACGTACTTATCAACTCGATCATCCGGCAAGATTTGATCCACGTCTTCTTCGTTTTGAACTATGTGTTCCCTTAATGTATGTGATCTACACACTAGTTTTGATATTTTTTCCTGCTTCCTTTTTGTTTCTTTTTGGTCATAATGAATATATGGAGTGTTTATTTATTTGTATAAGTGTTTTGACTAAACAAAAATAAATACTCTCTACTATAAACGGAATATCATCCAAATTAAAATATAGCTCTTTTAATCCAAGAATATTGTTACGTTGACCAAAAAACAAAAACAAAAACAAGAATCTAGTAACGTTGTTTAAAGTTTAGATATCACTTGATATAAAACTCATGAACGATAGCAACAAACAAAACGATATTTGAGCGATTATCCAAGAACAAGAACACAAAAGTTATTATGTGTCTTTTATAAAAAATATATTATTTTATGATATATTTATAGGCATAAACTATAAGTCATACTTCAAAAAGAACAAAAAGAAAATCAAGATATAAAATGTACGTATCATAACATTCTATTGAATTTCTGAATCCCAATTCACAACATTCTTCTACATAGTTGCATAATTCAAATAAAAATTCCAATCAGAATTGAATAGCTAGTTATCTGTTGTTATTTTCATCATATACATATGGATCATGTCGTTTGATTTTGAATTTGATTGGATATAACATAATAAATGAAGTTAATGCTAGCTTTTAGAAAATATATTTATTACATATTTGATATGTATATACAAAGAGAATGATAATTTTGTTGTAAATTAAGGCAGAGTATACATACATTCAAGTATTCAAAGTTTTTATACTCCCTCCGTTCTAAATTAAATGAAGTTTTAGAGAGTTTTTTTTTTCACAATTAAGTGATGTTCTCACTAACCAATGCAAAATTAAATAATTTTTTATTATTTTTGACCAATTACATTTTATAGACTATTTGTTCATTGGTTCAGATAAATAATAAATAAGGTTTTAGTATAAAAAAAACAAAAATTAATTTTTTTTTTAATTTGTGTATATATTACTAAAACACCATTTAATTCAGAACAGAGAGAAAATATATTACGTGGCGAATCATCTCTAGTTGTTCTATATACTCCAACATGGATCATCCATTTGTGGATAGCCAACTATTCCTTTTTTGGTCAACAGTTAAGCTATTCTCTTTCAAAGAAAGGAAAAAAAGTCGTAACTTATACAATTGTAATTAAATGATGTAAGCGATTTTTTAATATAAAAAAATTGTTCTTTTTTCAAAATTGTCTCAGACGGATTCCCTCAAAGTTGTCTCAGACGGATTCCTTTTTAAAAAATTGTTAAAGAGTGACTTCCTTACATAATAAATTCACTGATTCATCACATAACGTGTATATGTATGTGATATATGACTAATCAAAACGCATTGTAAGAACGGAAATAAATTCAACTATGGTAATGTCCATGCGAAGTACTGGTCCCAAAGTACATTAATTTACATACATAATTTTGCAGATTTTGGACTTCACATGAGGAGTCCACATCTCTTTATTTTTTCCACAAATAAACCCTATTTAAACTTAACATGCGATTTAATAATTTAAAACATCAAAGATCCAAGAAGAAGTTAGTGGGTCAGTGCTTGTCACATTTCTGATTTTATCTTATCGGTGTCGAATTCGATTCTACCTATCTTCTATGTGTATGAGTATTTAGCTATTGGACCGACCTGTTGTGACAAAAAATAATGACAAAAACAAACATCAAAGATCCATGGAAAATCATAAGTGATTAAGCTTATTTAAATAGTTTAAACTAATAAGAATATTTAGTATTTTATAATATTTGTTAGTAATAGAAAATAATAAAAAAGACTTTTTACAACCAAGAATATTTTGTTAAAAAACAATATGTTAACGAAGAAGATCGGAGTCTACATAAAATATTGGATTTGGACATTTTGTCTATATTACCAAGTCCTAATCAGTATCCACCATATTATAGTCAATATATAATATTTTTAAAGATCATGAAATAGGAATGTCTTAAAGAATACACAAACGTACTATCGAGCAAGAACACATATAGTAGATACGTATAAAACCAATCTAAAAAAAAAATCTGAGAAAATGTAATTGGGTCCCATGAATGGCATTTGAACCCCACAAAAAAAACATGCACTTAAAAGCCCACAAATCTCCCAAACCCTAACAGCAACTCTTCATTAAATCATGCAATTGCAAACCTCTTTGCTTTGCCATTAAAGTCACAGTCATATGCTCAGAGATTTAATGGCTTTTGTTGAGGGGACCATATCTCTCACTTTCTTGCCTTCACATCCATTTCTTGGATTCAACTCCTCCACTCTTTTATACATATATGTAATGCAAATTCCTTCCTTATTATATAAAAAAAATTCTCAAAAGAAAATTGATGAATTGTTTGGCCAGTAATAAATAAAGAAGATGAGAAAAGGAGTCTAGATTTTGAGGGACAAGCATATCTTGTCCTTTTCGTTGTATGTGACCTCACAATGTTCAGCTTGTATAAGGACCGAACTTCAAAGCAATATAGAAAATAAATGGTAAAAGATATTTTTTATTTTAAGTAGAAGCAAACAGAAAATAAGAATGAGAGGAATCCCAAAATTAAAAGCTATAGAACAAATGCAAGTGGAGTTAAAAACAACATGAAGAACTCACCGGTCTCTTTCAGTGTTAAACAATCTGCTCTAAATCTCCATCACTTCATCGAACTTACCAAACTCATTATTATTTTTTTATACAATAATGACACGATCAATAAATATCTCACGGTATGATCTTCATTACACATTACAAAAGGATTAATTTCTGTAGAAAAACAATTTGTTTACTAGTTTATGAAAATGAGTTTTGCGTTGAAACCGACTCTATGTGCTTTCACCAAGAAATAGGTTTCTAATAGATTTAGCGAATAACAAAAACACAAACCCATGTGTATGAACAAACGAATGAGTAACCTTCAATGTTCCACAAATCAGTGTCAACAGACCCAGAGTTTTAAAATTGGTATTAAAGAAAAACGTAGCAATCTAACTATATTTTTATTCATGTTCTTTGTTAAATATAGGCTTATCATGGGTTTCATTCAAAACTGGATTGACTCATATCTCTTATATATTAGTGTTGGTCTCTTTAAATATCTGATGTGAGATCCTAACATGTTTCCGGCCCATCTCGAATCGAATCCCACTCTAGGACCAGTAATAAACTCTTGTTGGGTCACCCTATTTGGATCAACAAATGAGGCTTTGATACCATGTTAAATATGGGCTTCCAACTCAAAATCAATTGACAATGAATGGATTAACTTATATCTCTGATATAGTACTGTTGGTCCTTTTAAACTTTTGATGTGTGATCCTAACATTCTTAAAACTATATACTACGATTAACGTTTAGTAATCATGCGTCGCTATTAGAAATTTATATAGTCGTTAATTTTAGAATGTTTGAAATTTACGTAGTCGGATAAAAATGATATGAATACATATAACCATAAATAAAAAGAGAGTTGAAAACAAGCGTTATGGAAAGAAGAAGAAAAAATGATGGAACGAGTAAGATTTATATATAGGCGATGACAACAACATATGAAGAGAATGGGCTCTCTCAAGTGTATGTATGTGGAATGTCAATAAAAATATAAATACATACAAATAGCTTTTGGGAGGTCTAAAGCTTTTGGTGGGTTTGTGATTATCATTATTGTCTGAAACTGATATGGGTCTTGTTTCTTTTAAATGGACCACCATTTATGAATATTCCTGTATATATTAACTATTATATATATATATATATATATGTGTGTGTATTGTGAAAGCATCTTTTCAAATGATGGTTTAACAATGTATGTGGGGAACTATCTCTACATTATGTGATATGTCTCCCGGCCCTCTTGTCAATTTTCTTTATTTTTAAACAAACAAAATTCAACAAGGAAACATAAAACTCTTATTATGATTTTTTAATATTGGAACCCTCGTGCGTGGAAAATAAGTCAGATATACATAAATGTATGTCATTTTATTGCTAAAAAATACACATTTGTTAGATACTTAAAACCGGTTTTGTAATTTTATGCTAAGCTAATAATATAAGTGGTCCTATTAAGTATCAAGTATCAAGTATCAACCAACAAAAAAGTGGTTCCGTCGATGTTTGTGATTTCATAACATCAAATAAGGATTTCCTTTGTTACCACTAGGCTTTATAATGGGCCAATTCTGAAACGGGCCTTTTGTGTCGACCCATGTGTTTGAACCTTTCGTTGTAATAATTTCCGATTCGCAAAGCTATTAATCAAAGAAACTTTATACTGTTACAATCAATTTGGGTAATCGAATAATTTAAACAGCTTTCCGGTAACAACTTTTTTTTTTTATCCCAATATTAAGTATTGCTTATAGAGAAAAAAGTCTAAAATCCAGAACCATATAACAGTTTTATCAAGAAATTTAGTTGACAACATGCAATGCAATAGCTTCTTTATTCTTCACGGTTTTTTAGTTGAATTTGTTCTTCTCTTCTTCAGACCTTCTTCTTCACGAATCTGCTCTTCTTGCATTTTCAATGCAATATCTTCTTGATACGCAACTTCGATTTTGTTGCAGAAGATATGATCAAGAACAAATACCTCCAAAGTCCGTCTAGCAAACTCAGTTAATAGCTTCTCATGAAGCTCTCCCTCATTACCAACCTCCATACGGTTTTGAGTAACCCTTTCATCATGCAATGGCTCAAGAACAGCTTTCTCAAGGAATAGCATCGCATCATCAACTAAAACAAAATCATCTTTCTCCACACACTAACAATTGGAGCTGGCAATTGATCTTTGGCATCGATTTCTCTCTCTTTCTTAGATTCGTCTTCACGAGTCTTCGATCTATTGTGCGAAGAATCCAAATCATCCTTGAAGAGTTTCCCAACTTGTTTTGAAATTGAATGTATTACTCTCTCCTTGTTGGTATTCCAATCAAGAGAGGTTAACCCATGAAACAAGTAATCCAGCACCAAAGAGGATGTAACTTCCTTCTTGATGAAGAAATGTTTCACAACTAGTTTTAGAATCACATCCTTTTTCTCTCGAGACATCTTTCGCCTTGAGTTTTGGTCCATCCCTAACCAAAAGGCACATAAGCTTGTCCATCTCGTCTTGTCTTCTATAAACTTGCTTCTTTTCTCTTTCATAAACCTCAAGAAAATTTGCTCCACACTTGTCAAATAAACCCTAACAAGTTCCCTCCTATACTGACCATCAAGGCAGGGAAAAAGTCGGTCCACTCTCTCTCTAATGACCTGAACTTGAGCCTTAATTATAAGAGAGTAAAAATCATGTATGAAACCGTAATGTAACTTGATTAACTCCATAAACTTTTTCCATCCCCAATCATGTTCTTTCTTCCAAAACTCATGTAACGTATCTGAGTGTTTCGATTTCTTTGGATCTTTATTCATCACAGTCATAGTAAACTGCGCAAAATGACTCCAACCTGGATGAAGTTTATCACGGTTTGCAACACAGAGAAACAAAGAGAGATGGTTGAAAACATCATCACAACTTTGTGGATATACTAAAATATACCATTCGTAGCCACCAACTTCAAAAACATTGCTACGAAGCTTACGCTTACTTATTTCTGAAAATTTCTCAATCTTCCATGTATATGTCGTATACAATTCAGAGATTTTTTTCTCTCCTTCAAACTACAAAAATTAAGGATTAAGAACTTTTATTATATATTATCTCTGAAAGGTGACTAAAAACACCAGAAAAAAAACCCAATCATTTCGGGTAACAACTTTAAGCGGACATAAAGAAAAGGTGGGAATGTTGATATCAATTAATATGATATATAACATACAATTTGAAAATTGCAAGAAAACTACATTTTTGACAAAGTAGCGACAGCGGTAATTTCAGCAAATTACAGAACGGGAACAAAATTGGATCTTGATCTTGGGGGTTTATTCGATATTCTCTTAAACTGTGAGGGCTTCGATGAAATAGTTTTCAATTTCAATGTCGTCTTTGTAATATCTTCCAATCTCGACGGAGGTTTTCTGATCCTCAACCCCACCCGCCTCCTCTCTCCGCCACCGGCGGCGGCATCAGCCATCTTATGACCTCCGATCAAAAACGGATGCAACAATAACTCCGAAGCACTTCCTCTCTCCTCGGGATTCCTTGCGAAACACTTCTCCATAAATTGCCTTGCATCACAAGGTACAGTCTCTGGAATCTCAGGCGCTTTTCCATCCAAAAGAAGAGTCTTCAAATCAACAGTACTAAGCCCCGACCATGGATGCTTACCGGTAAACATCACCAACACTATGCAACCTAGCGACCACAAATCTAGGGTTTTCTCTACGGTGGTACCGTCCAGGACAGACTCCGGCGACATGTAAATAGGCGTTCCCACAAAGGGATGATCTTTTACCCAACAATCAGATTTGTCTCCGGCCTTTATCGTTAATCCGAAATCCGAAATCTTCAATTCGAAAGTACAATACCACGTTTCTTCATCGTAACGTGGAAAGAGAAGAAGATTGTCCGGTTTAAGATCGCAATGGACATAACCGTGACAATGAATCGAGACCAATCCTTGGAGAATCATCCGAGTGAAGTCTTTAATAGTAGAATCCGACAACTTCTTGTTTCTGTGGATGAAATTGGTTAGAGTACCAGAAGCTGCGTACTCCATTGGCATCTTGTAGACTCTGTTTCCATCGGAATCGATTCCTTCAAGGAGAGAGTCCCCAAACGATTGCACGATTCCAGGACATCCTCTGAGTTTCGACAGAATACGAAACTCTCTGTCGATAAAATACTTACTCTGATAATCGGCGGAGATCTTCACGGCGTTGTAGAGCGTCGTGCCGTCGTCTTTTGTGTAACTGAAGAGATCGACGGAGCCGTAGGTACCCTTTCCTAAAGACTTGACGAATCTCATCTCTGCTTTGATCTCTGGTTTCTTTCTGTAACGCCGCATTTTTTGTTCGCAACCGTATTTGCTTTGATCAATCTCTGGTGTCTTGAGGGACAGTAAGTGCAGTATTTATAAACCCTAGAGAAAGTGAAATTAATCGGGAGTCGAGATTGATAAGAACAACAAATGGGAAACCCTAATTTGATCAGGATTTGTGATCAATTGAGGAAAAAGGGAATTATCGAGTTGTATATATGATTAAATAAATGTCGCATTAATTTGTTGAAGAGAAAAAAATGGAAACTATTGTACAGCCATTACAAAAAAAAAGGAAAATAGTTCTCCCACCATCCGGTGGATCCTAACCGTTAGATGAAGCAACATTTTTTTTTTTTTTTTAATGGACAAAGAAATATTAGAATTATCCTTAAACCTTAAGGTAAACCAAAACTTTTCACTATTTTGGGTTTTATTAAATTAAAGAATCCGGTTTTAGTTGGATTAACTTGTTGGTTCTCTTGCAATCCTCAGGAAACCGGTTTAACGATTCCGGTTTAAAGAATCCGGTTTTTCCCCTTAAAGAGAATAAGATCATGGTCTTTAGAAAAGCTTAACCAAGACCTCAAGGGTAATAGAGATAATCTTCAAGTTGTTCACATCACATACTTTTAAGTTTTATAAATTTCTTCCCAATAGAAAAATACAGAGAGAAGAAATCCAGTTACATAACTTGTCAAAGTGTTTTCCATAGATTTTAAAAACAAAGTCATAATACATGAACCAATATCTTCAAATTCAGTGATCTACCAAAACTTGTTACATAGTTTCTACTAATCAATAAAAAATTGAGTTGATAAAGATCAGTAATAAAAAAAAACGAAATTAGGTTTCGATGGTCTTGGTAGGAATCGACTTCAATTCGTCGAGTCTATACACAAATACTCCTAAGTTCCGAAATCCCCTGTCTGATTTTTTCCAATTCCAGAGCGAAATCCCTCGGAATCTCAGCCTTCACATTCACGCAAGGAGGCTCCGTGGTCTTATTGACGTATCCACGCAAGAAGCTATGCCTCAACAACGTCGAGGCGTCTTTTCTATCTTCTGTCTCCAAAGCGAAGCAAGTCATGATAAAGAGTTTTGCATCACAAGGAAGATCAGGCGGAATCAGTGGCTCGTAGCAGTTCATGAGATCCTCCAAGCCATAGTTTTTATGCCACCATGGTCTCTTTCCAGTGTACATCTCCAACACCACACATCCCAACGACCATAAATCAAGGCCTTTCCCTGTCTCGCCGTGAGAAATCGATTCCGGAGACATATAGATCGGTGTTCCCGCAAACGGACGATGAGGTTCCCACCAGTTACTGTCTCCGTCTCTTCTCGACAACCCGAAATCACAAATCTTCAATTCGTAAGACGATCTCTTCTCGCCCTTCTTGTAGACACAACTCGGGAAAACGAGGATGTTCTCGGGTTTGAGATCGCAGTGAACATAGCCGTGTCTGTGAATCGTGGCTAACCCTTCGAGAAGCATACGAGTAAAGACTCTGATCAAAGGATCAGGCAATGTCCTGTCTTTGAATCCGTTTATGAAATTCCTCAAGCTTCCTCGAGGTGCGTACTCCATGTTGATCTTGTACTCTATGCAACCTTCGTCGTTACGTCTCTCTTGCACTTTGGTTCCATAACACTGGACGATTCTCGAACAACCCTTGAATTCAGACAGTATTCGAAACTCTCTCTGTAGAGACTCTGCGTGTTTATCGTCGGAGGTTTTAACGGCCGCGTAGAGCGTCTTGCCGTCGTGTTTTCCCCTGTACTTGAAGAGGCTCACCGAACCGAACGAACCTTTGCCGAGAAACTTTTCGAAGTACAACTCTGGGCCCGCCATTGCTATAGAACGAACGATTCTTATGATAGCTTTGACCCCAAGCTTTTAAGCAAAACCCTAGTTGAAAGAAAAATCTGAGAGAAGAAGTCTCAACAAATATATATATATAAGCTATCAACGCGTCTAGGCATAAGATTAGTGACCGACTCTTTAGTCTCAAGTTTGTTTTTGTTTTAGTCTTCAGTCCCAAGTTTCTCTTTTATTTTCCTTTTTCTTACTTTACATCAAAAAATAAGGATTTACCTTTTTTCTCTGAACGGAAAAAGTGCAGCAGCGGAAAAAAAGGAAAGAACAAAAAAGTATCGTATGGAGCTAAACAAGATCTACCGTCGGTCCTGCGGTCCCACCATCCAATAGATCCGAACCGTTGGATCAAACATTTCATGGATTTTGTTATTGAGCTAAACAAATATTATTATGAAAATATGTGTACACTGTTTTGGACTCTTACTAGATTAAACATACAACATTATTCAATGTTATCATTATTATTACACATTCTCAAGAACTGTATCACTCTCTCTTTGACTAAATACACGAATGCACTATATAGTTAATTAGAAAGTGAAAAATAATTTAACAGAAGTGATTTTTTACTTGACAACAAGATCTTCATCAAAACCAGGCAAGGTTGCATATCTTTGTGGATTAGAGTTCTTGAAAACTCCGTGTGTGAAGGTAAGCTATAGCGTTTGCAATCTCCTTTGCTATAAAGATTCACATACTCCATGTTAATGTCGGATCAATAGGACATCTTGTTCCTCTTAGGCTACGAGTTATGAGTTATGACCTCTGCATATTTGCAAACTAGAACCGGGTGAGCGAATTCTAGGTAGCATCCCAACAGTTTGAGGAAGTTTTTGTGACCACTCACCATTGATGAAACCGCTAAGTCGCGGTATATCTATTCAGAGTAAATCGATCCTCCATAAGCCCATTTCTTTATAAGCATGATACGGTCATCGAGCATACCTCTGTGATGTCGGAATCTATCGATGCGAACAAGATTATTACTGCGGCTGAAGTTGCTTGTGGCTTCTATGATCTGATCAGCTAAGAAATTTTGATAGGATTTGATTAAGCATCATCGCTAATCTCAATATTAAACTCCCAATCTTCATAAACATTCTCTGTCGTCCCGTTGACTTCACGTTTTGTCCTTCTCCACCAAACCATCTGAACGACTTTTCAGGAAGATTTTGACAAAAAAGGTCAGCTTTTTAAATGTAGTTTGAACTACAGAGCAATCAGATCGCAGTGAAACCCTAGACTTCGCCGAGAAGAGTTTGATCTTGATTTTGAAACGAATTTGACAAAGATAAAAAAAAAAAAGCGATTTGTTTGGTTAACCCAAAACAACCAAATCGTGGTTAGAACTGTAGGACACGAAACTGAAGACTTTGGGATTCTCCCGGAAATTTACTTAAACAAAATTTGCAGTAAAATGAAACCATATTAGATCGAAAGTGAGATATCGCTCGAGTAAATGGAGTCAATTCAATATTTTTCATGAAAAAAAAACTCTAACATGGTCGAATATGCTGTCTAGTAATACTCAATACTTTGATTGATCTATTTTCTTATGCATGCAACTTTAGAAGAAATAAAATTAATACCTAAAAATGGCGTATAACCAATAAAACCTTGGTAGTAAAGACAAAAAGAAAAGAAAAGAGAAGAACACATATTTTTTTTTTATTAATCAGCATTACATAAAATTTGTCTGACCATAATCATATTATTTCCTCTTCCGTCTTATTCACTTTGCCTGTCTAAACAACGCATACAAAATCAGACAAGAGAAACTGATATAGACATCAATTTGTTTTTGTTAATATAAGGTTAATTAGTTCAAGTAGTAGGTGAAGAGAGACACAAGGGAAGCTCCAACCAATGAACCAAGAGCCGGTACGGCTACGGAGGCTCCGCTTGCGGCGGGTCCCGGTGCCGGAGCTCCGACCTCTGTAGCCATGATGGCGGTCATGGAAGCAGCAGCGAAAAGAACTCCGCAGGCAATCTTCTTCATCTCCATTTCTAGTTGAGACCTGAAAGGTTTTTTTTTTTTTTCTTTTTTTTTGTAGTTTTAATTTGTTTCCTTTTTTTTTTTTGGGTTTCTTGCAGGTCTGAAGATAATTAGATGGTGTTTATTGGGGATTTATACGGGATGCAGTTAAGTTATTTTTAGGAATGTTTATTTTAGAAAATCGATTTCTAACCAAATATTTAGAAATTACACCGTTGAATTTTTTATTCAATTGTGTGGCTTTGAGTAATTTAAGCGTTCCATCCATATTTTTACGGGGTCAAATGTGTATTTGTAAGTTTGTTACTCTATCTAATTATTTACCACTCAGATCGTTCCTTTTTCTGAAAATAATTATTTTAATTGTTGAACTTTAAATAGTCAATCGAGATTAGTGATGATAGTTATGTATTTCCTACACTAAGAACGTGATTTGCGTTAATCTGGTTGTGTTAGATGAAGTGTGAGACTACATTTTATGAGTAACTACAATGTGATCCGCGCTATGCGCGGACGTGTTAACTTTTTTTATATATATTTTATTTTTGATAGTTTAATACTTTATCAATATTATTTTTTCTTATAAAAATATAAGGTATTTGTACATTTTTTTTATTTTTTACGTTTCTTGTCAATTTATGTAATTAATTTTTTTTTAAAGTTTGTTATTTTGCATTTTTATAGTAGAAAACATTATGAATCTCTAATAATGTATTTTTATTTTAATTTATATCAATTAGAGTATATTAATTATATGTTAATTGATGCCGCAAAGCTCATCTTTGAAGTAATTACATTAAAGCGTAATGAAGTCACCAAAGAGATAAAAATACATTAAAGGAGTTGTTTTTTTTTAGAGTTATTGCGGAAGGAGGTTGAGAGTTCGGTTCTGAAGCATATGTGGCGGATGTTGGGTTTATCCTTACTTAGAATTAGATATTGTGCTTTGGGATGGAGGTAGTTGCACCGAATTTTATATTTTTAGTATTTTTTCGTTTTATATTTTTTTGTTTTATTTTTAGTATTATTTCCAATATTGTTGATGTATGATTCTAATCCTCATTATTGTGTAAAATATGTTTCTAATTCTTAAGTCTTTTTGTTTCCAATTTTTAACTAATAAGTCTTCAAGTGTAGATAAATATGATAATATAACATACATATCCAAGTCTTGATTTATTATGATTTTTCACATATTTTTCATTTGTATCTTGTGTCCAGGCCCGGCTCTAGGCAAGTGATGAAGGTGCAAATGCACAGTGACCACCTGATTTTTGCAAAATTTTGTCATGTTTGAAGGTTTTATTTGTAAATATTTAAGGGTTCTTTATAAAAAAATTGTTTATATGCCTAAAATTAGAATTTTTTTTACAATATGCACAGAGTCCACTTTATTAGTGAGTTAGTCCTGCTTGTGTCATGTAGTAGCCGATTAATTTTGCTGCATCTTCATAGAGAATATTTCTATGATTTCATTTGGATTGCTGTTTTGGTGTGGATTTTTTTCCCTAAATATTTATTTAATAATTTTATTAGATTCTAAGTTTTGTTTTATGTGGTGTTTAATTTGTATTTGTATTTATTTGTAATTTTGTTGTGTCTATCAAAATGTGAGAGTTGAAATAAATTATCATATTTTGATATTTAAGTTTATTTTGAGGATGTTTTTTATAAATTAAATATTAAAAATGTGGTAGATATCAATAGATTTTAATTTTTGTTGAAACTAATTATCAGTATGCTATTTGTTTTATATGTATAAATAAATTTTATTCATTAATGATCTTAGTTATGTAATTAAAACCAATTGTTTTAAAATAATAATTAAAATGATGTTATAAAATGACCAATTAAAATTTGACATGTGGATGCTGAGGTGGCAGCATGAGAAGATATCTACGCGCGGGCGTGTTAACTTGTTTTCTTTATATATTTTGTTTTTGATAGTTTAATACTTTACCTATATTATTTTCAATATTGTTTTTTCTTATAAAAATAGAAGGTGTTTGTACATTTTTTATCTTTTACGTTTGTTGTCAATTTATATAATTAATTTTTTTTAAAGTTTGTTATTTTGTGTTTTTATAGTAGAAAACATTAGGAATCTCTAATAATGCATTTTGATTCTAATTTATATCAATTATAGTGTATTAATTATATGTTAATTGATGTCGCAAAGTTCATATTTGAAGTAGTTACATTAAAGCGTAATGAAGGCACCAAAGAGATAACAATACACTAAAATAGTTGTTTTGTTTTAGAGTTATTGCGGAAGGAGGTTGAGAGTTCGGTTCTGAAGCATATGTGGCGGATGTTAGGTTTATCCTTACTTAGAATTAGATATTTTGCTTTGGGATGGAGCTAGTTGCACCGAATTTTAGGTTCGTGGGTCTTGTCTTCCTCGAGTAATATTGTGTTTTTTTGTTTTATATTTTTTTGTTTTATTTTTAGTATTATTTCCAATATTTTTGATGTACGATTCTAATCCTCATTATTGTGTAAAATATGTTTCTAATTCTTAAGTCTTTTTGTTTCCAATTTTTAAGTAATAAGTCTTCAAATGTAGATAAATATGATAATATAACATACATATCCAAGTCTTGATTTATTATGATTTTCACATATTTTTCATTTGTATCTTGTGTCCAGGCCCGACTCTAGGCAAGTGCTGAAGGTGCAAATGCACAGTAACCACCTGATTTTTGCAAAATTTTGTCATGTTTGAAGGTTTTATTTGTAAATATTTAAGGGTTTTTTATAAAAAAATTGTTTATATGCCTAAAATTATAAAAAAAATTATAATACGCACAGGATCCACTTTATTAGTGAAGCAGTCCTGCTTGTGTGATGTAGTAGCCGAATAATTTTGCTGCATCTTCATAGAGAAGATTTCTATGATTTCATTCGGATTGCTGTTTTGGTGTGGATTTTTTTTCCTAGATGTTTATTTAGTAATTTTATTAGATTCTAAGTTTGTTTTATGTGGTGTTTAATTTGTATTTGTATTTAGTTGTAATTTTGTTGTGTCTATCAAAATGTGAGAGTTGAAATAAATTATCATATTTTGATATTTAAGCTTATTTTGGATTGTTTTTTATAAATTAAATATTAAAAATGTGGTAGATATCAATAGATTTTAATTTTTGTTGAAACTAATTATCAGTATGCTTTTTGTTTTATATGTATAAATAAAATTTATTCATTAATCTTAGTTATGTAATTAAAACCAATTGTTAAAAAAAAAATTAAAATGATGTTAAAAATGACCAATTAAAATTTGACATGTGGATGCTGAGGTGGCACCATGAGAAGAGAGAAAATCTAACTTTATATATATAAATTTGTTGTCTTTCTTAATATGCTTATACGAAGAAAATTAAAAATGAAATTAAAAACATATAGCATACTTTAAACCATAATTAGTAGCTTGGACTATAAATGTAGCATATCTACATTTTTGAAAAATGAATATGTTGTGATCGAAGAGCTCTTAGACCATCTCCAATGGTAAGAACCTCTCATGGGTTCTTACCAATTTTTTATTAGTAAATTTTGATTAATTGAAAGTTTAGAACCTCTTTAGGAATCCTTAATTTTTTGCTTTTCCAATGGTTGAACTTCATTAGGGATTCTTAAAACTAATTAATTAATATTTTTATAATTACTTTTTTTTAGTATAATTTATTTTGTAAAAAATTATAAACATAATATATTTTATAAAACAAAAATTATATTGCATTTTATGAAATTTAAAACATACAAAATATATGATCATAGACCATTGAAAACTGTAAATTGAACATAAAATCCTTACTAGAGCCAGTAGAATTAAGCATCAATCTACTTAGTTAATTAACCTCAACAGGGCAGAGATGGACAGTAGATGTGCTCCAAAAATCTGCATCAGGACAAGCTTCGAGACCACAAGAATCTTGCGTTCGAATGAGACGAATCCAGGAGGTATATACAAGAAGATAGCCTCTGGAAGTAATGAATTATGCATTTGATCTTGTTCTCTTGGTGCTCGTTAACTTAAGCATGGAATATGTATGCAAATGTATACCCGAATAGTTTGTCGAGATTGATGTTTGGAAGACGATTTGAGCCTCTATTATCGACAAGAAACAAACAGAAGAAAGAACACGAAAGCAATGCTCCTAGAAGTTCTTGCCATAGCCAAAACGAAAAAACACATTTTTCATTATCTCTTGCTGTATTGAGAATTTTACTTAAGAACATATACCTGGCTGAGGAACACAATGCCTGCTTTGTTGGGGCCTAAGACACGAAGACCGGGTTTTTGTGCCATTGATGAGATTCTCTGAACTTAGATAATGTAATTCCAAGATAGATGAGAATCTGAGAAGAAGACAAGTCATTGCAGGTAAAGCCTCGTTTAACCATCTGCTCGATTCTTCTTTCGATATTCGCTGCACCAAACCAATACATTTTTGATTTTTTCAATCCAGCAATCTGAAAAAAAAAAAATTTGAGTTTTCTTTGTTACCTCGTCGAAGTAGAGAGTGTAGCCTTGAAGTGCTGAATAAGAAAGATGAGAAGTCAAAGAGAGAGCTTGTCTCATGTCAGAGATGGAATCAGACAGAGTTTGTCCCGAGTCGACTCCACTGTGACTCGGTCCCTTGGTCAAAGCTTCTAAAACCTCAACCAAGTGCGAAGATGGCCAAGACAGAGACGAACCCTGAACCTCTAGCGGTAATTAGGCTAAAGTCGTCTCAAGATCTTCCCTTTTCTCCATCACTCTGTTTTTTTTTTACAATTTTCTTGAACCTTTCTCTTGAATCTTGAGAGGTGGAGTTGCATGTTTCTTCCAGAAAGATGAAGCCAAAACATTAACAATTTCTAAGCACCCTAATCTCTCCAAATCGTCAATTTCAGAATAAAACTAACAACAATTTCAGAAACAAAGATTCTACCAAGAGAGAACATCTACTCCTGAAAAGCGATTCTAACAATCATTGCCTTATAGAGTCTTATAGAAAGGTAAAATGAGGGAGCAATAATCCAATAACTCACCGGCGCGAACTCTTTATGTAACCAATGGCCTCAAATCTCGATCTCTCCTTCTCCCTCGTCCTCCTTCCTCTCTCAATTTGCTGAAATCTCTCCGATCTACCGATTCCCGCATGCAAGGTTCCCAAATCGCTTTGATTTCGCCTTCGGCTAGACAAACGAAGAAGTAGAGAGGAAGTCTGAGGAGAGAGAACATCGCGAGCCGAAAAAAATTTTACCATTGATTTTTTTTTTCCACCAATCAGAAGGAGACATAGAAGGAGACATGTGACACTAAGAACCGGTACTTAAAATCCTTATTTAAGGATCGGTTCGAAACATTTTAACCCTTTTTATTTATTTTTATTCCTAAAAAATCTAAAAATCTTTCTCTAAATCTCCCGTTGGAGATGCTCTTAGGTGTGAAGTTATTGCATTGGTGTTGGGCTCGGTTGTGATTTACTGATCTTTTGACAATCCTTTTATGGCTTATAGAGCTTGAGATGTTTTAAAGACTGTCATTGGTATGCTGACATTCATAGGTCTGTCAAACTCTTATCTAAAATCATATTTTTTATAAAAAAATATGAATATATTATCAAGAATTAAAAGGACGGATTACTCGACTAGAATCATCATGATAATGCCATGTTATATGAGGTCTCTTCTTGCTCAAAGAGTGAAGACGGTTGTATTTTTATTGGGAGATTGTGTTTTGATATGCTAGTTATATACTAATTAATAGTGGGAAAGAACTTCACTTTATCCATAAAAATGTATCTTATGAGATTTGATAACTATTACATGGGAAAGTTTGAATGGCATATAACTTGGTTCATTCAATTGGTTTGAATGTGTTAAATGGATTTTATGGATCTTATCTTATGAGGTGCAATGCCTTCATTACGTTTTATATCATCTATGGATCCTTAAAAGAACTTAAAAGCCCACTAAACAGACATGACATAGTTTGCGTGTTCAATTGGTTAGAGAAATTTATTTTGATTCGGTCCAATTAAAAATCGAGTTTGGCGGGTGATTTACGTTTTATTTATGTTATTAGAATAAGTTCGTCCTGAACCTAGTAAAAATACTAGATCTAAAACTTTATTTATTTTTAGGTAAAGCAGATTTTGGTATTAGATTTGTTGATGAATGACAAGAAAGTGTGATCAAATTTGGAGACTTTTGAGAAATAATAAAGAGAAAGAAAATGCAAAGAGAATAATTAGAAGGGAAAGAAAGAATGAATTAGCTTCTGCTATGCTTTTTTCTTCACCCTACTTTTTCTGTTTAAACCAGCTTTTTCTTTTCTTTTAAGTTTTAAACCAAAATTATTTCTTAAGGGGAAAAGGAATAAATTGATGAATAAGATACCCCGCATAAGTTTTGTGCTTTGTGTTTTGATCACATCAGTCATCACGACAATGTAAATTAAATATTAATGGAAATATAAAAGGTGATAAAGAAAATCACGTAGGAACAAACATATGTACCGACAGTTGATCACTGAAAGGTGACGATCAACCATTTTTTTTCTTTTCCCAAATCTATTTGCTCTCTTTAATTAATTTTATAAGAAAAGTATTACCAAAAAAAAGAGGTGTATTCCTATGTTGAAGTTCTTGGTTTCTATCTGGTGTCTTAGTCGCTTCGAGTTTTCGGTTTTTTGGTTTTGTAGTTTGGATTTTGCTTATGTTTTGCTTATGTTTTTTGGATCAGTTTGTTCATGCTTTCTTTTCTGTTAGAGTTGTTGTTCGTTGTGAGCTCGGCGGTCAGACTTTCTATGGATCTTTCGGTCTTTGTTGGTTGTTAGGTTAGTTTGTTTACTCGCGAGGCTCTATTCTTTTGATGCGGCTCAGGCATCTACCGGTTCGTTGGGAAGATTTGTGGGAATGCTCTTGGTTTAAGGTGCATTTTTGGGGTTTATGAGCTTTTTGTTTCAAACTCTTTTTTTTTGATTTCATAGTTTTTATCTTTTTGTTAGTTTTCCTTTCTTTTGGGGTTTCTTTTGGGGCTTTAACTCTCTCGTTTGGACTATGTCCCTGAGGATATTTTGTTATTCCGCCGATTTTTGAGTTCCAAGCCGGTATTTCACTTTGGTTTCAGTAATAAAATTTCAGATAAAAAAAAAAAGCAAAAATTAAAAAAAAAAACTTAAACATCATATTGCACTATACACCCTCGTAGCAAAATAAGACAAAAGATGTGAGCAGAAAATAAATAAACATGTTCGCGCTAATCTGATCAAAGAATAATGATAAGAAAGAGTCCAAAGAAAAACAGTCACGTGAGCTCGAGGATTAAAATTGGTGGCACCAAGGAGAGAATGAGATTAAATAAATTTATCAGATTTAGATAATGTAAACTAATTAATAAGAATAAGGAGAATAACTGAATATTATTAAATCAACCCACCAGGCCACCACCTCTACACAAAGCTATAATTTTGCATATTCCAAAGCATTAAACAAAACAAAATGTGGTTGATCAGTTTATCAAGATGAAAAGAAAGTACTTAAGAATTTTTGTTTATATTACATTTAAAGATATATATCACTTTCACCTGCCCCATTACCACATCCCTAAGAAATCCAAAATAAATCCTTATGGATTTGCCCAACAAAATTATACTCCCTCCGTTCTAAATTAAATAAAATTTTAGAGAGTTTTTTTTCACAATTAAGTAATGTTCTCTCTAACTAATATAAAATTAAATTATTTTTTATTATTTTTGACCAATTACATTTTATAAACTATTTGTTCATTAGTTGAGATAAATAATAAATAAGGTTTTAATATAGAAAAAAAAACAAAAATTAATTATTTCTTTAATTTGTGTTTATACTATCAAAACACAGGAATTTGCTTCCTCTTGTTTAATAAATAAATTTTTTTAAAGGAAATTTGAGAAACCAAAAGATTATAGAATTTAAAACTACAGTATTCTCATCAAAACAAACGATAACAAATAGTCATAAAAACAATAATAGCAAAATATAAAAAATAATAATAATAATTATGATAATGGGAGAAAGAAATCCTAAAAAAAAATATATGAAAATGGAGAAAGAAAACCCATAAGGTTTTTTTCCCTCTCCTTTCTTCCCATAAGCCTTTTTCTTGTATTGTTCCCTTCTCTTCTTCTCTAACAAAAAAAAAAAACCTTCTGTTTTTATGTGAAAATTAATTGACCAAAAACAAAGAAAACTTCTTTTCTCTTCCTTCTTTGTTAATCTTGTTACCCTTCTACCACCACCACCACCACCACCACCTGTAAAAAAGAGGTTTTTATATCTACCACAGAGAGAGACCAGACCATAGAATGTGCTTCTTTGGCTCGGTCTCTCAATTCTGCTGAGCTACAAGCTGATCGAGCTGCATTTGCTCAATCCAAGCTTCTAGCCCAGCATGATCCATTACCGCTTCAACCGCTGTTGCCTGCTTCGCGTTCTCTCCAGAGGACGAAGAAGCTGCTACTTTCTCTTTGGCTTCGGTTGGAGACTCCTTCACCAATGACTGGACCCACGAAACATCAGGCTCATCACCATCGAATGATGAAGAAGATCTCAACTTACCAAGTGCCTCTGAGCTCATTCCCCAATCCGGTTTACCATTTGAAGATCCCCATTTCGATGACCACGAGTTGTTGTTAACCGGTGAGCCAACAATTGGGCTCGAGTTTGTTCTGAGCTCCCTCGAGCTAAGGCTACGGAACTGATGTTGTTGTTGCTGCTGCTGCTGCTGTTGCTGCTTCACGCACTGAGCCAACATGGCAACCCGAGAACTCATGGGTGATATCGGCTCAACCACATTCCGAGGAGACATTCTTCCTCCTCCCGAAAACAATGAGTGATCGACGCTCTTTGGTGAAGAAAAACTCGTGTTGATTGGAGACAGCATGCTCTGCTGTTGCTGTTGTTGGAACTGGTTGAAAACAGCGGATTTGTGTGTGGGTGAGAAAACCGCAGAAGCTAAAGCGGAATCAGTAAACCGAGGAGACGAAGAGCCTTCTGCTGAGAAAAGATCTTCGAGATTCGAAGGAGGCATCGATTTCATCCGACCTGAACGGCTCAATGAATTGGAAAACTCGTTGAGAAGTTGCTGTTGCTCGTAATCTGCTAACATATTAAACTCGTCCTGCGGGATATCTCTTGCATTGAGAGAAGATCTTAGCCTGCTTGACTGTAGATTGCTTCCGGGTAAGTGCAGAGCCGGGACATTCGGTTGCGGCCAAGCCATGTTCGAGTGAGACATCCCGTTTGCCGCTGCAGATGGTGAGAGCGGAGACATGACAGAGACGGCTGATGGAGAACCGGGAAGGAGGCTTAAAGCCGCTGCAAAATCAGCATTTGATCGAGGCGAAGGAACCGCTGAACCGGTCGATGCATACAACGGTCGAAGCTCCTCAGGTGTATGCGCAAAGAAACAAACACGTCGAGCACAGCCTGTTCCATCTTTGCACAGACGAGTCCGGTACTGAGCCGGATGAAGCCAACATTCGAACACACCGTGAGCGTACTCGCACATATCTCCTCGTCTACAAGCACCTTTCCTAAAATCCGGGCACGGCACACAGCTGTAGTGGAACTTCCTCAGGTCTCTTCTCCTCGCGTTCTCACCCGGGTGAACAAAAGGACACTCAGTCCAATCATGTGAATACGCACGCGAACAAGGACGAACCTTGAAGGAATACATTCTGAACTCATCAGTCGCGTAGATGCTATTCTTAATATCCGGTAAAGACGGATCAACAGGATACTCTTTCTTGAATTCAGTTGATTTCAGCTTAAACGGAGAACCAAGCGGCGACCCAGACCCGGACTCACCATTCTCTCCAGTAGGAGAATGAGACGGAGAAGTGCTGCTTCTATTTGGAACATTCGTCACAACCCGCAAATTCCGTTCTGCAGTCGATGATCCATCAGCGGAAAGAAGCTCCTGAAGCATCAGCTTCACACCTTCAAGCTTAGGAGGAACAACAATAACATCTCCAGCTCGTTGACCTTCAGCATCCAAGAGATTCAAATCAGCTCCAGCTGCGAGTAGCAGCTTAACCACTTGGATAGCATTCACAGCTCCTCCAGAGGCAGCGCAGTGTAGAGCGGTGGTCAGATCGTTCCCGCAAGCGCGGTTCACGTTAGCGTCCGTCAAAGAGACAATAAGATTGATCACATCGATGCTTCCGTAAGTCGCGGCAACCATCAACGGAGTCCTCTGATCGTTGACCATAGCTTTCGACCCTTTTTGACGACCGTACCAGAGACCAGCTTCGTCTACGCAAGAAAGGTCTCTCTCAATAGATAGCCTTACACCTTCCACATCGTTGTTTGCTGCAAGCTCAAGCAAGCTCGCGAAGGTATCCTCTGTTTCGACTCTCAAGTGATTCATGTCTGTGTTGGTTAAAAGAGTGGTATCTTCGAAAGAAATTGGCGACGAAGATGTTGATGACACGATCTGGTTTAATCGGTCTGATCCACAGCACATACTTCCATCTGTGGAATCGGATTCTGCATCATCATCAAAAGGATCACAATTTCAATCAGAAAAAAAGATCACTCATATAATAATATAAACTTTTATAATAGATCATAAGATATATTGAAAGCTAACAAAGAATCTTTCTGATTCCATTCTCCATTGATTTCCAGAAACTTAGACAGGCTAATAAACCAGATCGGAAAACTCAAACTTAAGATAAAAAAACCTCAGCTTAAGTCATTTTCAGACAAGAAGGGGGTTTTGTCTTAACGATTCCCAAAATCAACCGTATTTTTTACCAGTAAGTCAAACAGATTTCAAAGAAGAATCAAGCAAGACGATTTTGTAAAGACTCTACTTCCAAAAATAGAACAGGAAACGCACGCGCGGAGCTAATAAGAAGGAAAAATATCCGATCAGAATAAAAACCAAAACAAAATCTTCATCGTTTTTTTTTTACAGGGAACCAAAGTCAAATTGATAAGAAAACACAAATGGATCTTGTTGCATGTTATTTCTCGTTGTTTTTTTGTTTTGGATATCAACAGAGATTACAGCGACTTAAAAATGGAGAATCATGATATTCCAACACAAACAAAAAAACTGGAAGACGATCGAAAACCAAACAATATATCATCGAAAATTTTGATTCTTCCATGGCCAAATCGAATTGATAGATACCTCCGATGATCAACAAATCTCACCTTATTTGATCGATTTATACAAGTTTAATAATAGAACGCAAACAAATCCATCTCGCCGGAGACTTTTCGATGGTTTATCAAATCAGTTTCTAGTAGATCTAGAAAAGGAGTGTTAAGGAACAAGTGAGAAGAAGGAGGAGGAAAAATAAATATTTTGCCGAGAAAATCTGGGAGAGAAAAAGGAATAAAAAAAGAATCGGTGAAGTCTTTTTAGAGAGAAGAAGAAGAAGAAGAAATGGCGAGAGCTTGTTCTTCTACCATCTCCATTTTCCCAAGCTCAGATCTCACTAGAAAAGTAGTTAAATAATTATTTATTTTCTGAGAAAAACATTTTTCGACATTTCGTTTTCGATTAATGAAATTTATTATAAAAAAAAAATCGCTATCCAATAGGGGAAAGCTATTAAAAATTATTTTTTAAATAAAGAAAGAAAAAGAAAAGCGCTATGAGATCTTCTTATTATAAGTTTTATTAACCCCTTCGCGTCTTACGAATTTTTAAACAGCCCAACCAATAGGAACTCTCCACGTCATAACTGCATTAGGAGAACATAAGGATAAAACCGTCATTTTACAGTTTCAAATGCTGAATAGGCAGAGCATGATTGGCTGACACTGAAAGTGGACACGCATGTATCCTAATTAAGCTTTTGTCCCTTGGTCAAATTCTCCAGTAATTCCACTTAATGCAACTTCCTAAAATAAGGAGTTTGCAATCTAGTGAGCCAAGTTACATCGTATTAAAGGCCTACTCTGATACGTGGCGACACGTGTATGGATACTCAGCTATTCGACATATCCCCGTTACAGATGTCTCTAGAGACGCTTTTTTTTTAATTTCCCAAATTACCCTTACAAAAACTTTGGAAGTAGTCGGTTTTACCCCTAATGTCTTTGTTGAGGAGACACGTGGAATAAAAGCATTGAGCAATGAGCACAATCAGACACTGGATTTTTTCAATGGACGCGAGCTTTTGCGGTGTTACGGGGTGTACCGGTGAAACCGGTTGTACGGACGGTGAGTGTGATGGAGTTCTTACAGAAAGAAAACGGGAGAAACCGGTAGCCCGTGGCGGGCGTAATTGAGAGGATTATTAAACGATATTTAACAAGGGTAACTGGCGTCCACCAAGCGTACGGGAAACGGACGTGACACATTTTATTTAATTCCAGTTAATTGTGGAGTCAATCATAAACCAAGAGAGAAGTAAAAAGTGGGCTCAATGCCTAAATAAATACTTTTAGCACTGCACCAAATTTCCAAAAACCTAAAAAAGTAAAAGATGGGAATTAAAGATATTGCCATTATCTAGTACTAATATTTCCGAAAACAATTTTATTTCCCGCCGTTCTTACAAGAAATGTCTAATTAGTCTCTACATTATTTTCTTTAAAAAATTCTTTTTTTGAATTGGCTAAAAGTATTTATTTTCACGTCAGCCCTCTTTTCTTTTCATTTATTTTATAAATGGTGTTTTAAAATATGTCTAAGCCAACACAAACAAGTTTTGCACCTCCGTATCTGTAATTCCAATTTTACTTGGCCTTAACAATTCATTTGTTATCAATAAGTTTTTATCTTTCTGGTGATCAAAAAATATTAAAAGTACAAAATTGATGGTGAAACAAATTATATAAACCATAAAATAAATTAAAATGTTATTGCCGATTTACTGGCAAAGAAATATATTCCTGAAGATCAGAATTACATATTTCATTTCTATGTCCCAAATTTTATTACAGATGTTTTACATTATGACTTTGTAAACTCTTTTGATTAAGTAATATATTCTGTTGAAAAAAACCATAAAATAAATTAAAATGCAAATGCATAATTTATTCTGTCTCAAAATAATTAATATTTTAGAAGGAAAATGTATCTAAAAATATTAAATTTTAAGTTTATGACAGTTTGTATTATGCAATTTTTTATTATTGGTTTAATTGTGTTTATGAAGGTAATAAGTGATGTTTTAATTTGGCAAAAAAAAAAAATTTAATTTGTATACAAATACTTTAAATATTAATTATTTTGAAACAAAACGAATATTCTAATAGGTTTAAATTTTTTATTACAATGTCTATGCATGATCACGTTCATATAATTGTTAAATCAGTGAATATGGTCCAAAACCCATCAAAAACGAAGTTGAGATGTAAGATGTTTTTCTTATAAAAAGATATGTAAGATGTTAATATCTTTTCCTGAATAGCCTATTTTGAAGATTGCTTAAACTTTAGTTTTTCATAAAGCTTCTTTAAAATTATAATTTAGTTATTTTTTAAAAAAATAAACTAATTGGTCATTCTGGTTCCCAATTCCAAATGATGGTTATAGCATTTACGTCAAGGTGAACACTATAACGGGAAAAAAATTAAATAAACTAACCCAGAAATATCATCATTATACTTATATAATTGGTATGATTCTTGGAAGTACACAATAATAGAAGAACCTAAAAAGATGAAAAATTAATTAATTGTAACAGCTTTTTAATAACTTCAAGAATCTCAAAACTAAATTTCGGAATGTACAGAAAAATCAGATTCTCTTGATTAATATGTCTATACTCATGTGGTCCAAAAGAAACCAGCAGTAAAAACCAGAATTGTTTTTGTTACTTACCCCAAATATATCAAAAATCTATGAATGTATAATAAAATAACAAACCAAATCTATAAATATATAATAAAATAATTGAAACTGACGACTAGTAATGCGTGAAAAGATCAAGAAGGAAGATTAATTAATATACCTCAGTATAATATGGAATTAGATCCATTTTTACATTTATACAGTCTTAATAATTGATTATTATTGTATTAAGAATATATAGTGTATATTGATGGTTAAGAATAAGTTGTTTGTCTTTTAAAAGCTTTCCACCCAAGTTCAAATTTTGTATATATACAAATTTGTAATGATGAAAAAATGATGTGCTAATTTTGATTATTAATAACAGTGTAAATAAAACGTCTAAATTCTGATCATCTATTTTTCTAACTAAATTTAAACAATAATGGTTAATCATAGATAATTACTGCTCGAGTTTTGACCTCCTCGTCCCGTGGGAAGCAAACACTTAGCGGGGCTTCTCTCTCCCCACTAATCATTATTAGTGATGATAAATTTTTGTCACCAATACTCGATGGTGCTGCATCCATTAATATACTTATAAATAAATAAGGAAGTAAATATATAAAGATAAGAAAATCATTATCCTCATGCACGAGACAACTTTTGGATCAGGTGGATAGCTAGATAGTAGAGAAATTAATTGAAGACCAATCATCGCACTCATAAGATTGCTATTCCAAAAAGAGAAATTAACATAGCGGATTTTCTCATAAGTAGCGATGTGTGTAGAAGGTTTTTTTTCTAAGTATAAATTATCATTCTTATTTATGGCACTACAGAATTCTAGTCAAAAGAAAAATAAATAAATCCAGAACCATTAAATACAAAATTACCATAACTAATAAAGCAATAAAATATTGTCCTTAAAAAGAAAACTTTGATTATCAATTCATATAATAGAAATTTTGTAACTTACCTACCAATTCTATTACATGGTAAGTTTTATGGATTTATAATTCAAAATCATTTAATAATAAATTAATTAACTTTGACTTTTTTTTATGTTGGATTTTTGATATACATCTTCGAAATGATGTTTTCCAATTTTATCTCAAACAGAATATCACTCTAAAATTAATTTGGATTTTTCTACCATATTAACGTTTATGTATTATTATTATTATTTTGACAAAAACGTTTACGTATTTTCAATACAATTTTTAAATTGGATAATATCTTTTATATTCTATTTGTTTCACGATAAGTTTTATTTAACAATTTTTTACATTTACAAAAAAAAAATCTCTTAAATTAATATACTAAGGTAATGAGGTTAAAAAGGATTTATTTTCAAAATTATGTATTGATATTACAAAACAATTCTTTTTATGAAGCAATAATAAAGTCTTAAAATAACATTGGATTGAGTATATTGTTTTTTTATATTATTATCGGAAAGTTTTGGGCCAAAACCTATAATCTCTTCAGGCCCGAAACTACAGCATGTAATATTAGTTTCGTCCCAAACGTCATTCGATTCGGTGATCTCTACGAGATACTTTTCCAGTCAAGCTAATGACATTTGGTGGATTGAGTATATTGTTTTTGTAGATTATTGGAACTTGAGATGAGATCCTAACACTACTCTCTTTTCTTCCAATTAAGTACCATGATCAAAAGAATTTTAAGAATACCAATTGATAGAAATGAAAGAAAGAAAAATGGAAAGGAAATGAACTGACACATGTGTAAAGACAAAAGCGTGTGAGAATTAGGGGAGTAGTAGCAATAATGGAAGGGGCCCGAGTGACCAAACTTGGGCAATGTGAAAATGCGAGTGTGTGTGTTTACTTTGTGGTGTGTTTTGTCTGCGCACATTCTTCCCTCTCTCTTATCATATGCATAATGCATTCATTCTCTTTGGTTAGGACTAATATCTGTATATTATGTGTTCATAATTATTTTTCAAAAAACTATTATCAATTTCAGGTCCATTATTTCATCTCTATACCATTTACAATGCAGTGAATTTCGAACTCGGATTTGTGCTGTTGGTTTGTATTGGTTATATGTTCTATATAATCATATTTTGTGCTATATTGATAGGGAACCAAAATGATAGATATATTTAATAAAAACTTGCTACGGTGTCTAAAATATCTCATCTTATTATATAAAGTTGAATGTTTCAAAGTTGCTAACTCAACTGATCGCGACACTTGTCAAGTTAATCAATCAGATTCTAACATGTGTAAAAAATTCACTAAATTTATAATCGATTCATAATCCTATAAGATAAAGTTACTAAACAAAAAAAATATTGAAAATTTTAAATTTATCTTAAAAGGCAAAATTAATAAAAAAAGAAAAAAAAATCATTAGTTTTCTTTTTAGATTAAAGAAATTAAACAATTAATTATAAAAAAAAACTAATTTCCCACCTCTATATAAACAATTTAGTGGTATTTCAATTACATACCAAAAAATTAAAAATCTAATAATCGTTTTCAAAACTATTTACTGCATGTGTTCCACCAAATTCTTTTTTAAGATATATATTTATTTTATCAGAAATTTCGTTTTTAAATGCTTATATTATTTATTTTCACGGTTGTTATTTTATAAATTATAAAATATTTAATTATAAAATATGCGAATCCTAATTTAGTAGTATATAATAAACAAATTTCTCTAAGCACGTTTTTGTTAATAGCTAAGAGTTGGAGGTGACTTCCACATCAATAGATTTGTGACAAAAGTACATCGTTGGTATGGTACTATATGAACTCTTGGAAGGCAATACATAATTTACAGGTAGACGTACTTTTGTTACATCGTAACTCGTAAGCCTTTAGAACTTGGCATGTCAGTGATATACACACGATGACAATTTTATTCCGAATCTCGTTTTGAGAATTATAGAAAATTGAGAAGAAAAGGAAAAATAGATAAGGTTGTGTATAACTCATTTCATAATCCATTGGGTCTGAGATAAAATTTAATATTTTTTTGTATCAAATTAGTACTTAACATGTCATACAGTCAAAATAATTGAAAAATATATGAGAATTAATTAAAATCATTGAGTATTCATTAGGGGTGTCAAAATGGGTCATGGGTCATGGGTCGATTTAATTTAACCCATGACTCTAATTGATCAAATGGGTCATGAATCAAATGGATCATGGGTCAAATAGGTCAATTTGTAATGGGTAATGGGTCAAATGAGTGACCCGTTTTGACTCATCATCATGATATCAACATACATAATTATGACATCATCACACATAAATTATTATGACATCATTAAGATCATTAAGACATTAATATGACATCATAACAATATTACCTATAATATCATTTTTTTCTTCTCAAAAAGCAATAATCCATCATTTTCCCGCCAAAAATGCGATTTCACATTTTCCCGCCAAAAACTCAATCCCGCATTTTCCCGCCAAAAAAGCGATTTCACATTTAACCGCCAAAAACGTGATTTCACATTTTACCTCCAAAAACACGATTCTGGGTTTTCCCGCCAAAAACGCGATTCCGGGTTTTCCCGCCAAAAACGTGATTTCGAGTTTTCTCGCCAAAAACGCGATTTCGTGTTTTCTCGCCAAAAACGTAATTTCGTGTTTCCCGCCAAAAACGTGATTTCGTGTTTTCCCGACAAAAACGCAATTTCACATTTTCCCGCTAAAAACGTGAATTCGCATTTTCCCGCCAAAAACGCGATTCCGGATTTTTCCGCCAAAAACGTGATTTCGAGTTTTCCCGCCAAAAACGTGATTTCGTATTTTCCCGCCAAAAACGTAATTCCGCGTTTTCCGCCAAAAACGAGATTTCGTGTTTTTCCGCCAAAAACACAATTTCACATTTTTCCGCCAAAAAAACGATTTAGCATTTTCCCGCCAAAACGCAATTCCACGTTTTCCCGCCAAAAACGCGATTCCGGGTTTTCCCGCCAAAAAAGCGATTCCAGGTTTTCTCGCCAAAACCGTGATTATGTATTTTTCTGTCAAAAATGCGATAGTGTGTTTTCCCGCCAAAAACGCAATTCCGTATTTTCCCGCCGAAGAAATGGTTCAACGAATTCATTAACTATTTATAATAATTAAAGAAAATTTATCAATTTTTAATATAATTATATTATAATATTATTTACTATTTTTAATTTTCTTATTTTTTAAAATTATTAATAATATTTATTTAAATAAAATTTTGTTTTTCATGGATCATCCATTTGACTCATGACCCATGTAATTAGATGACCCATGACCCATCACTCATGGGTCATGTGTGATCCATGACCCATCACTCATGGGTCATGGGTGATCCATGACCCATCACTCATGGGTCATGGGTGATCCATGACCCATTTATATATGATCCATTAGGGTCATGGGTCACCCATTTTATCCATTTTGACACCCCTAGTATTCATTTTATTGATGAAGTGGATTTTAGATGAAATTCGTGAATCTTCACAAATTTAAGTAGATTTTTTTTTTTGATATACGTCATCAGCTATCCGGTCGGCTCTGAGTAGGAACGCACTTAAGTGCTATATAGTGGACTTCAGTGACCTCGTAAGAGGTATGTACCACACTGTCTGGCCTCAAGTTTAATACGTTTTGACTAAGTGCCAATGAATGACCCAACCGCCTGTATTATGGACAACTATGTAAACCAATTGAGCCGATGCCCAAATTTTAATTAGATGGTTACATCATCTATAAAATCGACGCCTCGTTTTTCTTTGGAAAGGAACACTTCTATGTACATTCTAAAATCAATCTCTAAAAGATATTTTGGAAACTTAGTGAGTATAGTTGAGATGTTATGGCCGTACGTAATCATTAATTGATCAATATGAATTTATGAAACATATAAATCAATTCTATTATTCATTTTAGTAATTTTACATTTATATATGTGGCAAGAGACATACATAAAGAGAAGGTCATATGGTGAGATGGTTACTGAATAGAGATATGTTTCGCTTTCAAGGTGATGTTGAGTCTGGACATTACATATAGAGACAAACATATTCTCGTTTTATTATATTTATATGATCAAATTGTTAGTTTTCCGATTGTTAAAAACTGAAAATCTAATGTTTTTTTAAAAATATATAAATACTTTGAAATATATAAAAATCTATATCATGCACGATTTTGTTTTCATAATAGAATATTTTGAAAATACTAATAATCGATTCTCTACGATTAACAACAAAATATTCGATTCTCTAGATTTGGTTTTGTGTTTGTACCGACTTGTAAAGAAAAATAACATTGTAAATTTAAACAACAGGGTACACTTAAACATAGAGGATATTTGGAATATAGAGATATACGTCAAATGATATGAACAAGAGAAAACAAACGAACCTAACCTTGGTCCACTTTCGGACATATGGGATGTTACGAACCGTAGATGCATCCTTCTTTTTCTTTTCTTTTTTCTCCTAATATCTATGTTTGTGGCTCCTCTTTTTTCTTCTTTAAACATTTTGCTTTCTTACGATTGACAAAAAACAAAGATGATGGAGTTACTTTTTGAAAATTTAATAATTATCGGAAAAAGACAAGTGTGAGGTTTTTATGAACGGAGCGAATCAAGAAACCCATTTTCAAGCCCAATTTTACCCAATAGGTGAAGACCAATGAGGCCATGTTGTAAAATTAATAACTTAAAAGGCCCAGTTCACTGGCGATTTGTAGATTCGTGATTATTTCCTGTCAATCAAAAATCAAATCATTATCACCCGATTTATTTAAGGATTCCAAATTATTTAGAAGTTGGATTCCAAATCAACCTCTGAAATGTGTGATATTTTACTAGGCATTTTATTATATAAAGCTGTATCTCTCGACGTGAGTGTGACAAGTAATATAATTTTCAATCACGAGATTGTGACATTTGTCACGGTTGTTAATTTAAATCTTGATATGTGTCAGTTTAATTAAAAAAGTAAAAATGAATTAAAATAAATATTAAAAAATGTTAAACTAAAAAAGGCAATTTAAAAAAAATCAAGAATAAGTAAGAAAACTTATAAGTTTATACCACGACCAAACTTAAAAAAGAAAAAATAAATATTAAAAAATGTTAAATTAAAAAAGCAATTTAAAAAAAGAATAAATAAGGAAAACTTACAATAAAAAAGTGACAAAAGGAAACTTATAAGTTTATACCACGACCAAACTTAAAAAAGAAAAATTATAAATCTACTAAAATTTAAAAAAGAAAATTATTAACATACGACCAAACTTAAAAGTTTATAATCATTTCCATTATGACAAAAAGAAACTTAAAAAGGAAAATTATTAATATAAAACCACGACAAAACTCTATATAACAATCTACACATTTTAATTTTAAAATGTGTGACTTTTAAAACTTAACAAATCGATCAAAACTATTTATCTTATAAACTGAAAAATAAATTTTATTTCATAAGTTTATTTCATAAGTTTTATAAATAATTTACTCAAAGATTTATAAATATTTTTTTCATAAATAATTTATAAATAAGTTTTATAAATAATTTTTAAATTTATAACTTTTATAAATAAGTTTTATAAACAATTCATACTCAAAGATTTATTTCATAAGTTTTTAAAATTAATCATAAATTATTTTAAAGTACCTCATTTCTTATATGTTTAGATTTCATATAAAAAATCTAAACAAGTCAAATTTTATTTATTATATAAAACAGAATGTTTCAAAGTTAGTAATTCGAATGATCGCGACACGTGTTAAGTCAAACGATCAGATTTTGACACATGTTTAATAAATTTTCAATTATATTTCGAGACGTGTTTAATAAATTTTCAATTATATTTTGACATGTGTTTGATAATATTTCAATTATATGTTAACACATAATATTAACAATAAAAGTAAAAATTTAGGAATTTTAAAAGGTATTAGGAAAAATAGACAAAAACTATAATCTTAAAAGGTATTAGGAAAAAATAGTAATTATGTTTAGATTAAGGAAATTAAACAAAAACTATAAATGAAAAAGCTATATTTCAGATTATATTAAGGAAATTAAACAATAGATAACAATCATAAAAAAAAAGAACAAAAACCAAATTTTTTAAAAAATAAATAAATAATATTTCAGTTTAAAATAAGAAAATCTTATAATATAAAATTAAATGTAAAGTTACTCAAATCAATTAATAACCGACTTATAATCTTAAAATCGATTAATAAAAAAACTAAAAAATTGAAAATTTAATAACCGGTTTATAATCTTAAAAGGTAAAGTTATTAAAAATAAAAAATAAAAAAATAAATTTATCTTAAAAGGCAAAATTAATATAAAAAGGAAAAAAACATTATTTAGTTTTCCATTTAAATTGAGGAAATTAATCATAAAAGGAAAATAATTATAATTTTTCACCTCTATATAAACTACAATTTGGTATTGTGTCAATTACACACCAAAAAATTAAAATTCCAATAAACGTATTCAAAATTATTTACTGCATCTCTTCATCAATTTTTTATTTCAATGTATATATTTATTTTATCGTAAACTTTGTTTCTAAATTTATGTATTATATATTTTTTATGGTTGATCTAATTTTGTTTTCTATTTTTTTCGTCTTTAATTTTTTTTAGCGAGTTATAAAATATTAAATTACAATGCGGGTGCTTATCTAGTCGATTATAAGAGATGATTACTAAGACTTTATCATCTTTTCAAATATGAGGTTGAAGTATGTTTCTAGTTCTCTCGTGAATTTGAATTTGAGAATATCAATCGTTTGAAAGACTCGAAGCAAATTGCATTCATCAATTGAACTACTAATTTTTTTTTATTTTTTTTTGGTGCAACTAATTCATTTACGTTTACGTTTACGTTTGACATTTACGTTTTTTTTTGTTACTCTATCTCTCTCTAGGCACCGAGGAATATATGTCTATAGTTGATGCCCTTCTGGAAGTTACGTCACACCCGGAATATGATATAGCTTCGATTACCTCTAAATTTTGGCACAGCTTTCAAGTTACTTTGATAAATAGGTAACATCTGCCTCATCTGTAATTTCTAGATGTTGTTAGTGCCATACACTGAGGGTATGATTTTAACCTATCACGGATTCGTCTATTTCCTTGGTTAGACAAGCATCCATAGCTGAGAGAAACAAAGAAAGATTCAGAAAAGCCTATGAAAGAGTTATATCCTTGGTGAGTGAGTATCATCATATTCTCCGTAAGTAATTTATCTTAAGAATATTGCAAATCTGTTGTTAAAACCGTATCAGGGTTCTTTTTAAAGGGTTTTTTCTGACCCACACAAGATTAAATTGGGAAATTTATCTATGAGTTTTTTTCTTATCACTATACTGCTGTTCAAGAAATACTGGATTGTTAGAATTTCATCTGATAGACCTCTCTAGACTAGTATGAAATGAAACAATAACTTATTCACTGATTTCCGTCCACAGGTTGGTCTAAGAGTTAAGTATCCTGAAGATTATCAAGGCCATTCATATGAGAACCTTAAATAATTCGAGCAGACTAGATATGGTAATCATAGCTGCACATGACATTTTTTTCAATACTCAATCAGAATCTCTTTGAAATTAGGTTTTCTCTAGTTAGAATTGCAACACCTAGACCTGTATCTGGTCAACCTTTTCTGGTGTGTCTATATTGATCGCCAGAACTGTCTCGAAACCTGTAAAATCAAGATGGTGGAGCTATATCCAGAGAAAAAGAAGATTTGCAAAGCGTTTGATATGGTGGATCTCTTCCTATCGAGAATGAAGTGGCTGGAACAACTCAACCTGTACCACAACCACCATATAAAAGGTGATGAATATGTTGATATTGTCATGCAGCAACGAAAGGCTTGGCCCATTGCAGATTTCAAATGTTACTCTGTCCCGGACTCTAATATAGAGTAAGTGGATTCGCTTCTCCTTCCTCATTCTCTTGCTTAGCTTTTATAGCCGCTAGCCAGTGAGGTTCTTTAATTCTTCTTTGATCTTGGCTCAGGGAAGATGGCAAGAAGAAGGTGAAGAAAGGATATGACTAAGGAAGCTGTGTTACCAAACACTCCTGTGGTCGTTTATGGAGTCTAAAAATAATTGTTAGAATCGGTATTTAACGATTCTGTTTATATATTATCTTGTCGTTTATGGAGTCTGATGTACTTAAGGTGAACAGTACACCTAAAACTATTTTACCCTAATTTTATCCTCTCTTGATCTTAAATCGTCAGCTAACGGTTGTTTTTCATTGGTGTCAAGATTTATTCATTATGTATGCTATATTTGTGTCACATGTGCATTACCCAATTAGGAATCACCACATGTATGAGAGACTTGGTTTGTTCATCATTGTACCGAAATTTGAACCTTTTAAATGGGTTGATCAAGTAGAGAGTTAACAAACATCAAATACAGAATCATTACTATCAAATACAGAATCATTACCCAAACCCAACGGGGTGTTATAATCACAAGAATCTTGATGGCCATATCAACAGAGCTCTCAAATAGTCAAATGAATCAGGGAAAGAACACCTCGCACAAGGATCGAAAGGTTGTTGGTTCTGAATCGTGCTTGTCGAATTGATCTTTTCAGCTCACTACTCAGATTCTCATTTGACTGCAGCACATAGAAGAACACACAAGGATGGGAGTCATTGCCAGGACAAAACCAATCCATTTGCAAGAATCAGCTGACACATTTTCCAATGACGTTAAACAGATTCATCAAGAACTCAATGATTAGGGACTTTCAACTTGCAGTAGGGTCCATCTCGAGTGCCTTAGTGACTTCAAACAGCTCAAGATCCTCTTCTTGGGCGGAATCAAAGTGTAATACGATTATGACTTGTTCAAGCTGAGAGATGAAGAAGACGAAGAATAATGAGAGATGCAGTCACAAGCATCCATCAGTAACCTTGTGGTGGAGACCCTGAGGAAGGAGGATAGACAAAATCAAATTTAAAATGTATAACCTCTCTTTCTGTAATAATATCTCCATTGAATCAGCACACTCGTTTATAGCCACCATTGTTGTGCCACAGGGCAATTGTTTTTAGTGTTGCTTCATTTGTAGTTTCCTCAGGATTAGATGCTACAATAACTATCTAGGTTCCATGTGGTTAATGCATTACTCAAGCGATGTTTGTTACTTCAACTAATACAATTGTTACTCGATTTCAGAATCACTAATTTGCTTTCTTTTGGTCCTCATCAGTCAACATTGCGATTAATGAGCTTGAATTCCTGTTTTAAATTACCAATTTCTTCCTGCAATTTAGATCCATATCCATGAACCGGTCCTTGGGAAATACCATTCTGTCAAGCATGCGGTTATGAGTATCGACCTCTTCGTTTATATCGCCAGATAGCTGTTCATGAAAAAAGAGACAAATCAGAATATGGTTCAAAGCCAGTTGTATACATATAAAGAGTTCCAACTACACGTAACAATGTTAAACCGAGATATATGAAACTATGTCACGGTTTCTATTCAACAAATACACGAATGGCCCGCGTTTCAAAAGGTATTGCAAGAGTATGTTACTACTACGTTTAGGGCTTTCCATTACTAAACTTTGATCTTTTTTGATGTCATGTTTCATGCTTGATGTGATGTTATGCTAGCCAGTCATTCACACTGCACACAAGTTTGAACATGACAGAAGAATCAGAGGAGGCGGGCTTACTCGTCTTAAGAGAATGACTCTGTCTTGAAATCCTTCCAATGCACGCTCATCGATTTCAATGCCATCAAAGAGAGAACTTCTTCCACCACGACACGAGGCTCCCTGAAATAAATTAAGACCTCAGCAAGGAAACAATTCCATCTCCACTCCAAGCAACTAATCTCTAAAGCAAAAAAGCTTATGCAAACACCATCACTCACTTGCAAGTATGAAACTTAGATGCTGTGTGTGGTGGTCTTATCTCTTTTATCCGTTAGTATACGTAATAAGGTAAGATTCGGGAAAACCAACTACAGCTTCAATCGCACTGGATATCGATTCAGCCCATAGAAACTAAAGGGGCCAATTTACACTTATAGGATTATTACGGGTCAGAAAATAAATTCGTTTATTAGCGGGATAGATCCCGCGTTTTGTTCCTCTTTTTCAACAAAAATTCAGAAAACTAAAGTGCCAACCTCAACTCAAAACCACTTCATTAACAAAAAGCAGAGCCACTTACTATCTATCTATCTAAGACTTTATCATCTTTTCAAATATGAGGTTGAAGTATGTTTCTAGTTCTCTCGTGAATTTGAATTTTAGAATATCAAACGTTTGAAAGACTCGAAGCAAATTGCATTCATCAATTGAACTACTAATTTAAAAAAAAAAAAATTTTGTTGCAACTAATTCATTAAAGTCCTAAACCGGGTCAATTAGTCTAAACCAATACAACAATACTATCAGAGGTCGATACCTCGATTGGAAATGTACCGTAAAACAATCTAAGATGTCACAAGATTGAATGGCAGTTGGGACGGAAAAAATATTAAAAGCTGATCCGGTCCCAAAAAAATATACGGGCCTAAGAGGATGTACGAGATTCAACCCAAAACCTTCTGGTTATCCAAAAATAATATAATAATGCTGAAAGGAAAGTTTTGCGAGAGCATTTGCAGATCTCCGAATAAACATAAAATCAAGAGAAAAATAAATAATTGATATCGAAGAGGAGTTCATAGATTTCTTTCGGCTACTTCCCTGAATTTATTGCTCGAATGAGCGATCAATGGAACTACTAATGTCTTGATTTTAACTAATAAATTAGAAATTTTTGAAATGAGATCATACAAAATGAAATGGTTGAAAATAAGAAAACCGTTTGTACAAGATCGGTTCGATGGTGAACTACTTTCATTTCATGTTTTATAAAGTTTAAATCGTGATATTCTGTATATATTTTTTTGCAATAAAACTGATATATATATATATATATATATATATATATTTTTTAAAGTAGAAAAGTAATAACTATTACCTTTAACAAAAAAAAAATTAAATAAAATCAAATACAAGCAAATGGATGCAATTAGTCCAACTGCTCCATTTGAATGGTGAATTAATGGACTGTGAATATACAATATGACAGAACCATCCTCTCTCTGAATATCCAATTGTTCCATCCGTATGGTTTCTTTCTCTGGTTCGACGTAATATATATTATTGCTTTGACTTTTATGATCATCGATTTTCATTTTATCAACCATTTGTTGTTATATGGGATTACGTAAATAATAAAAAAAGATAAAGAAATGTGATTTCTATTTCTTTTATTTAACACTCATGGATTGTAATCTGCATGCAACGCATGGACTTTATGACAAAGTGATTTGCATTATTTCTCTACGAAAAAAGTGAAAGAAAAGGTTTCTTTTTGAAACATAAGGAAATGGAAAAATCTAAAAGCTTAACAAGGGAATCTCTCTCGTCTTCCACTAGTTCATTGTTTTTGTCATATTTCCACATGGAAATTTAAAGAAAATGAAGTATTGTTTAGTATATTGGTACTAACACGTAATTGTTTGTTCTTGACATACTGTGACATCGAGATTATGCTGTAATTTAGTCCTTCTCCAATAAAAAAAGGGATGTCATGTATAATTTATTAGCCCAACATATTTGTGTTTTAGTTCGGATACGGTGTACTTATCTTTCTAATTGTATTGGCGCAGAAAATTATCAAAATAAGCAACAAGTTACCTTTTTGTGCTTTCTTAACAGGTGATTTTTATATTTATCACAAATAAAAAGTAATGATTTTTATTTTCGAAAATCAAGGGATATATATTTTAATTAGGAAAATCACATTTTTAATGGTGATAAGATTGATACTCAATTGCGGCGGCGGAGGAATGAGCCGGAGGGATGGAGGAATAGTTGTTGAAGAAGATTTCTTCTTTTATATATAAATATATATTTTGTATTTTATTAATTAAAATAAACAGAGAAATACACTAAAATAACACATAAAATATATATTTTTTCAAAACTAACACTTTAAATTTAAAATTACGAAAATATCATAAATAATTACGTAAGAATTATTGTTTACCCAAAATAAATTTAAAATAAAATTAAACATTATGTTTGGGTTCACTATTTTTAATTTAGAGTTTAGTTAGTTCCCATTAGAAAATGATTTTAAGTCATTTTAATATTAAATTTTTGCTATTATTATTATTTTCAACTAGTGATACTAAATTTGGAACAAAAATTTAAAAATATGATATTTTGGTTAATTATCCAAATAAATATATAAAATAATAAATAAAATTAGTTTTTATTTAAAAATAAATAAATAAATAAAATTTTAGATTCGTCACCATTTTTACCGAAACCGGATATTTTCAGTTATTTTTTTGGCGGTGCAAATTTAAAAACTAATTTAAAGATTTTATGTGTAAACGTAATTAGTTTGTAGGTTTAAAATGCGAATGTAAGTTTACAATTTAAAATGCTAATTTTTGATATTCTAACGCGATTTTCCCTATTTTAATTTGGCTTAAATATAAAAAAAGATAAGCAAGCGAATTTTAGACACACGTGCTAGACTGCTAGGGCCCAGCAAGCAACTCGTCAAACACTGCCTGTCAAATGCTGACCCTCTGATTATTAAATTACTTATTTAAAAATTGATCCCAAAATCTTCAGTTTCTTTTCTCATTTGCCGAATTTTAGATTGTCGACAATAATTTGGAAAGCAAAAAATGATGGAAAATCAAAAGAAAGAGAAAAGACGAATTATTGAGAAAACTTGAGATATGTTATGATTATATAAAATGTTAGCTTTTGTTGGGGTCAAAATATAAAATGTTAATAAGAAGCTAAATTCATTCACTATTTTCGTACATCGTTGGACTGGTGGGATCGGATCCTATGGGATTCACAGAAAAAATGAATCGGTTTCTTGGTCTAAATCATTAGTAGAGCAGTTGATTTTTGTAAACTGTAATTATTGGTGCTTTCTTTTTCTTTCTAAAATTATTGGTGCTTTATTATCAATAAAGTGTTATTAGATCCAATAGATAGAGAATTATCAAAGGCAAAATGACATGTCATTGGAAGGACACAAAATTTGCTTAGCACGAAATTCTGACACAATGATGATGTGGCAAGTTATAATTCGTAAGCTGTTTTTTGTTTGTTTTCTTTTCTTCTTTTTTTTTTTTTTTTTTTTTTTTTTCTTTTTTCCATTTTTCTTAAATGATATTTTTATCCAATAATTGATCACAATAAAAAAAAAATTTACACAATTATTTTTTATTTTTGAACATCTATAAATAGAGCTTATGTTTATAACATTTGGACACCAAAACAAATTTTAAGTTTTAACACTCTTTTTATTTCTTCTCCTATATTATCACTCTCTTTGGTGTTTTTTTTTCTTTCATTTTCAACATTCTTGTGGATCCATCTCGCAATTACAATTTCCTACCAAATTACGGTTTTTCAAACCCTCAAAATCCAAACATACAACCACCAAATATATAAATATAAAATGAATTATATACGATGGAGTGATGTGGAGGAAAAAGAAAATGAATTGGAAGAATGAGAAAATGATTTGCCTTTCTATTGTGGAGTTGGGTGTAAATTAAAAAATTGAAATGATGTAAAATGAGAATAAAATGATGTGGAGATAATATAAGATGAGAAATTTACCTTCCTACTAAAAATGGTCTTATTGTGGAGACTGGAGACTAGTAGACTATAGTTAGCTGTTTGTTTTGCAAAAATTTTACTACTTTAAAAGTGTGAATTAACAAGGAAAATGAACACTAAACTTGTTGATTACTTCATTCTATAGAGAAAGTCTACCAACAAATTGATTATATGCCCTTTTTTTTGTCAACGATTGTGTATATGCTAATTGAATGACCATTTTTAGCACTAAATAATTCGCACATATTCTCCTATCAGTCTAAACTCATTACTTGTGACAGATAAAAACCACAACTTATCTCTATAATATTATTTAATAAGACATTTTTGAAAATAAATTTTATTTTGTAAGTTATTACATGAAATATCATTACAAATAACAAATAATAATTGAAATAAGAAATGATATATGGAAATTATTTATTTTGCATTTAAGGTGTTATATACAACATATTTTTAAATAGTAACTAATTCATATATATTCAAATAACAAAAATCTATTTGAAATCTTGATATATTTTTCACTATAGTTTATTATATTTTATTTGAATTTATATCAAAATAAAAGTTAAAAAATATTTTACTAATTTTATAAAAAATTAAACACAAGAAAATTGGTTTTTTTTAAGAGTTCATAAACTAACCACAAAACTATAGTTATTAAACGGTGCATAATATAATTATGTTTTTAAGATCACTTCCTATTCTCTTCACTGTTGACATGGTGTCATTTGCCATCTTTACTTGTCCACTACCAGCATCCGATAAACTCACAAACCATTATCTTCTTCCGAAAGAACAACCTGAGCTAGAGAGAATGGCCTAACACTAAAATCAAGTAATACGGAGGAAGATTCTAAACTTGAAAAACAATCATAGGTTTTACGGATTAACCCGAATAATATTTTAGTTAATTGCAAAACGGGTTAAATAGACAAATTATTCCGTTTGACAACTCTATCTATAATCATTAGTTAGACATATTATAAAATTTAAATAAAATCAATTTTTCTTAAATTTCAAAATAATTTGTTTTAAAAAATGACCCCGCACTAGTTAATGATAAATCACAAATCATAAATGATACATATCCTTTCAAATTACAATTAATTAACACTGTTGATTATTTCTGGACTTCATTAGTTTTTTTCGAGTATTTGAGTCGCATTAACCTATAAGATAGCAGATATTTTGGAATTTAATAAATATTACATACTTTTTTGTCAACCTATAACAGATAAATCATTTTAAATTACTGTTTTTTACATAAAAGAAAAAACTGAAAGAGTGATTTGTATGAAATAAATAAAGATTTAAAACGATATCATATATAATATAAGCAAAGTGAGATTTAGGGATGGAGCTCTCTCATTCATTCTCAGCGTGGCTAATTATTCTGTTATCCCTGGAATTAATAAATCGCTAATGCCTTTTCTTCCTTAATCGTGCGATTTTGACTATAAAAGACGGATGTACCCTTAATGAATTCAATTAATTAATGGATCAAGTTTTGTTATTTGTTTTGGTTGGGCTGTAGCCCATATGATCAGTATTGTATTTAGTTACGTTAGTTGTTATATCTTGCTGATAAATCGGTATTTGTTGATATTCGTATTTTATTGGATTTAGGCCCGTTTCGATTTTAGCTATGTTTTGTTGTGTAAACCCTAGCGATCGAATCGTCCGCCGCAAGTTTATTTTGTATTTATCTATATTACAATTTAAAAAAGATAATTAATGGCGAGAACCCTAGATTTATTGGGGCTTTATATATATCGTGATTAGTCCGCGGTTTCTCATTGGCTTTTGGTTTGTTTCAGCCGTTTTGGATTCGTCTTCGTGTCTTTTTCGTTTAATTTGTATGTGAGCAGTTGTTGTTAGTCTTAGGTTTCTGTGTTCTCTGTTTTTTTTTTCGTTTTTTTGTTTTCTTTTGTATGGAACATTGCTAATATGGTTGTTGTTGAGTGATCTGAAGACGATCGAAGTGTTAATGGGTCTGCTGTTTGGTTTAGGTTAGTTCTCGATATTTCTTTTTGATTTTGTTTTGTAATTGATATGTTCTACGATCTGTTTTTGCTGTTTCGGATTACAATCAGAAGATGGATCAGCAGCGCGAGATCAGTATGAAGCGCATCTGGTACTTGCTCGAGAAAGGGATCTTTCAAGGATGGTTGACGGAGACATGTCATGAGGCTGAGCTCAAGAAGTTTGCTCTGTACGAAGTTTGCAAGATTTATGATTACTCGATCTCTGCAATACTCGGTATTCATTTCTTGCTGTGGTATGTTCAAAGAATTACATGTTTGTGCCTAACTCACATCAAAGCCAAATTCCTCTTGAATTTCTCATTTGGAGATGTGCTATTCGATCATTAAGAGGGATATTGTCCTGATCTGGTATTGAAAACAGTGAAATTAACATTTGGTATATTCGTATGGCATGATTGAGTTCAGGGGTAGTGCTGTTAAATTCTTTGGGACAAAGCGCCACCATGACAAGTGGCTGAAAGACACCGAAGATTATGTTGTCAAGGGCTGCTTTGCAATGACCGAGTTAGGCCATGAAAGTAAAGTATTGTAGGAATATTTCAGTGTCCTTTTGCACATATGCAGATTATATGCATTGGTGATCTTCCACTTACTATATTGATTTTTATTTATTTAATGTTTTTAGGTACGGGAAATTGAAACATTGACTACTTATGACACAAGAACTTGGGAGTTTGTGATAAATACTCCTTGTGAATCTGCTCAAAAGTATTGGATTGGTGAGGCTGCTAACGTAAGTGGTGTTAGTATATTCAAATTCGGGAAAATGGTCAAAATCAATCTGAACTAAATTCGATGTGCCAAAAAAAACTTGAACTAAAATACGGTACAATTTCCTACTCTTCAGACATAAAATTTCAAATTTTTTACCCAAACTATTGAATCTAAGCCAAATCTAGCATTGACCGCAAATCTGTTTGTCAACCCGTTAACAGCGACTCAGCAGTCTGAGTAAGCTGCCACGTCAGCTGTCATTTTTTTTTTCATTTTTTTAAAAGAATTATATAATTTTTCTATATATATATTTTTGTCTAAATTTTTAATATACCATTAATCTTAATCATATATATTAAAAACGAAGTAAATTTTCGGAATGGAGCTCTCTCATTCATCATAAATCGTAAAACTCGGTTAGTTCTTTTTAAATCGGTTTGTAAGTTTTTTTTGTCGTACCGATTATCGATTTTGGGCTTTCCGTTTTAAAAATTTAGGGCCCGTTTTCCGAAAACCCTACATAATTTCGAGTTTGATATTTTGTGGCCGCTTTTGTGTTTTTTTGGGTTGTGATTTTCGTTTTATCAAAACCCTAAGTTTTTGACTTGCTATAAATATATCCCACATTTATAATTTCTTTGTGTCGTCTAATTTTTCTTTTGCTCTCTTTTGGCTTGATTTTTTTGTAACCTGTGTGCCGTCTTATTTTTCTTTTGCTCTGTTTTGGTTTGATTTTTTTGGAATCGTCTTTGTTAGGTTTTTTGTTTTGCTTCAATCAAAACTGATCGATTAATTTTTTTTTGTTTTTTTTTGTTTGAAGGGTGCATGGTGGATAATCCTAATATTGTAGATTAATCTACCTATCGAGGTTTGTTTTCTTTGTTTTTCTGTTTTGTTTATCCGATCGGAGATAAGTTTTTATGTCTTTCTGTTTTGTTTTAACAATCGAACACATATATGTTCTTCTTGTGCTTTGTTATCGAAACTGCCGTTTCTTAAAGTGTGTTCGCCATCGTCTCTTTCTTTCGTTTACTGATTATTATTACTGATTATTATTCTCTTTTTGTACTTTTTAGGTGTTCTTCTTCTGGAGAAGATATTTGCAAGCATCAAATAGACGATATTCATCAAGTTTCTACTGTTTTCTTTATTTTTAAGCAATATACTGGACAGTTAATAACATAAAAGAGGAAGTGTTTACTGGCAAAAATATAGGACGTAAAATCGTTTGTGTATTGCTTAAAACATCCGATATAATCAACAAACTGCAATTGTCGTTCGTTTTGCTGGTGGTGAATTGGAAATTAGATCTGGAATTTGTTTGAGTCGTAACTTGAAAAGAATTCGCAGCACTTTATTGTGCTCATCCTTATTGAAAAAGTGTTTTTTTTGTCGAGAAAGAGGAATATTCATATGTTTTATTATAAGTCGGCGATTCTCCATATCTTTTATATTTTGTTATATTTGGTATATTTTAGTTATCAAAAAAAAAATTGTAGTATATGTTTTGCGTCGTATATAGAAAAATAGATCGCAACAGCTTCTTGTGGTAATCGTTATTGAAAAAGAGTTTTATTTTTTAGAGAAAGATTGTGCTTTTATTTTACCCAAAAAAAAAAAGATTATGTGTTTTTTTTAGTCGGTGATTCTACGTATCTTTCATATTTTGTTAGATTTAGTAAACTTTACTTATCAAAAACAAAATGTATTTATTAGAACTTTGAGATATTCAGATGCCTTCAAAACAAATGATGTTTTAACAATATTTTAAAGTGAGATAATTATTGGTTTCTTTTTTTAAAAAAGGATATAGTTGTTAGCTTGCCGCACCAATTTAGAGATATATTTTGGATTTATATTTTATAGTTTGAACGTTTTGTTCATTTTTATATTTTTTACGTTTTGTCGTACACCTGGCACATCGTTTATGGGGGTTGGAGATTTCTTAGAGTCGACAAAGAAAAATAATTATAAGCCCAAGTTCAGGAATAATATTTGATGGAACGACATGTGGTAACCCTGAATCAGAAAGTCAGAAAAAGACAGCATCAATAAATATTTTTTTATGGCAATAGTAAAGCATGAACTCTACAGATATGATCCCCATGAAGAACTCATGGAATCAGGTTTCAGTTATGCAAAAACAAATCAAATTACTATAAACCAGGAAAACATAGGCTCAGTGAAAGAGAACAGAAAATGGCATAAATAAGATCATTCACGTATACTGATCAAGCCATCGTTAGAACAGAGCACTAGAGATGAATACTGCACATCCAAAACCATTAGCGGATAGTAATTTAGACCTCTTTCAAAGTCCAAAATACAGGGTAGAAAAAAGAGAAGAAGTTGAAGGAGACGAAGACAAAGAAGAAAAAGAAGAAAAATAAGTCAAAAAAGATGAGGAAGAAGACGAAGAAAAAGTCATATCAATTAAATCCGGAAGAAAAATAAAAACATGGATAACACAAAATAATGAAGAAGCATAATGATAAGAAGATGAGAAAGTTGAAGAAGAAGAACAAAACCGGAAGAACATGAATAAGTCATCGGAAAAGTTAGAGAAAAAAAAACCGGAAGATGAAGAAAACGAAGTAGTACAAGAAGAAACCCCGAAGATTATGTAGAAGTGTTGAAAAAGGTGAAAATGAGGAAAACGACGAAGAAAAACCAAAAGAATAAGAATTCAAATAAGACAAAGAATATGAAGAACAAGAGGAAGAAGAGGAGTAAGAAAGTGGAAAAGAAGCCAGGGAATACGAATATGGTGAAAAATAAGTCAAAGACGATAAAAAGAAGAAGAAAAATACGAGGAGGGAGATAAGAAGAGGAAGCAGACGAGATAAGTAAGAATAATAGAAAAATAAAAAATCAGAAGAAATAAGACGAAGAAAACCCAAAAGAAAAAGAAGAAGCATATTTCTGAGAAGACAAAGTCGATAAAGGATTAGAAGTAGAAGTCGAAGACGATGAAGATGAAGAAGGAAAAGACAAGGAAGATGAAAGAAAAAGACGAAGCTAAATTAAGAAGTACTTGGAAAATCCGAAGACACATACGTTCAAGATAAGGAAGGACTGGAAGATGAAGATGACAAAGTATGAGAATGTGAAGATGGGGAAGGAGGCTAAGAAAAACCTGAAGAATAAAAAATAAAAGAAGACAAATACGATGAATTAGAAGAAGGAAGAAGAAGAGGAAGATGAATAAAAAACGGAAGAAAAAGAACAAGAAGAAGATGAAGATTATGAAAAAGAAGAAGCCCAAAAAGATTAAAAAGTAAGGAAAATACCAGGAAGAAGAAAAACCAGAATATAAAGAAGAAGAAGAAGATATAGCTGAAGAAGTAGAAGACGAAGAAAAACCGGAGTAATAGGATGCCGAGAAGATGAAGACGATGTAGAAGGATAAGAACACTGAGAGAAAAAAAAAAAGTCTGAGAAGACGGAGATGATGACAAAGAAGTCGGAGAAGACTGAGATGATGAAAAACAAGAACGAAAAGATGATGAAGAAACATAGTTTAGGAAGAGTTCCAACGAGGGAGGAAGAAAATCGTTTGTAATTACAATGTGTGTGTCAAAGAAACATTATTCATTATATTATTGAGCTTTGTGAATTCTGTTTCCTCGCTTTTACGACCACATGTGAGAAACACTGCACAATTATATATAAAGGAGGATAAGGATTGATTGTGTGTAAAAAAAAGTTTCAGATAAGCGAGAATTTCGTTGATGTTGCATGAACATTTTGGAGTCTTATTAATAACGTTGGCAGAAAACACTTCATTTCGAATCGATAAGGATATCATGAGAGAAATGAGTCTTCGAAACCCTGAATACTTTTTGTGATATTGTCTCAATCGTATGATATATTCGATTTTGCACGAGTTTAAAAATTAACTTAAAAATTGAAATGAAAATTGATAAATGGAGCAAATCGGTTGTTACTATACTAAACCTAAAAGGAATTTTGATTGACATAGGAAGAAGCTACTGGTAAATTTTCTCTCAAAGGATGAAAAGATTCTCTATGACACTACTGATATACCAGAGTATTTCCGTCTCTTTGTCCGTACAAGTTTTTGTTAGCATTTGGGCTCCTTATCATTCGACAAACAAATTGATTTCGATGGAATGTCTTTGGATTTTCACTTTTCATGACTGATGACTGATTCGTTATTATATATTCCTTTTTTTATTACATTTCCCCTTCGTTTCAAGAGGAGGATTCACGTTGGAACGGTCGGATAATATGTGTCTGTGTTATCTATGTGCTTTGACTTCACAAGATTCTTTGAAACTGATTGTTTGTGTAAAAATAGCCAAACCCATTAAAAATGTGAAAATATACGTCCAAAAAATTCCAAACTTCCAAAAAATAATTAGAAGGAAAATACGAGAAATATGAAAAATCGAAAGTCAAATAAAAGGAAGAAGAAGTAGAAGATGTGGAAGAATAAGAAGTAGGAGAATACAAAAAAAAATTGAAGAAAACGGAGAAGATAAGGCAAAAGAAAAATCAGAAGAATAAAACAAAGAAATTCAGAAGAAGAAAACGAAGAAAAATTGAATGAAAACAAAAAAAAAAGTCCAAGAAGACATAGACGATAAAGAAGAAGTAGGAGTTGAAAACAATGGAGAATAAGAAGGAAAAGACGAAGAATATGAAAAACTAAAAGATAAAGAAGAGGGAGAAGAAAAAGACGAAGCCAATGACGACAATGAAGAAAAGAAAAATAGTCGGAGAAGACGAAGATGGTGAACAAAAAAGAATGAAATAACGAATTTGGAGAAGAAAAAAATAATCAGAAGAAGAAAAACAATCAGAAGAATAAGTCGGAGAAAAAAACCAATACATAGTAGACAAAGTGAAAGAAGGAATATACGTGATAGAAAAAAAAGAATAAAGAAAGAGAAGAAAACCAGAAGATGAATAAAAAAAAGTAGACTAGGTGAAGATGAGAAAGAGACGAAGAAAAACCATAAGAAGAAGAGTTTTGATAAGACCAAGAAGACCAAGGAGGAATAAGAAGCAGAGAATGAAGAAGGGTAATAAAAATCGAAAAAGAAGAAGAAGAAGAACTGAGAGAATACAAAGATGATGAAGAAGAAGTCAAAGAAGTAGGAAAATACGAGGAAGAAAAAAACCAAAATAAGAAGAAGAGGAAGAAAAAGAAGACACAACAGAATAATAAGAAAAGGTAGAAGTCGAAAACGATGATGAAGATGAAAGAAAAGGATGAGGAATAAGAAAATCAAAAGATATATAAGAGGAAGAAGAAGAAGTAGAAGTCAAAGACGATGATGAAGAATAAGAAAAAGATGAGGAACTGACAAAAGCTTTAAAATTGGAGAATGAAGAAGAAGACGAATAATAACTGGAAAAAAGAATAAGGAAAATACGAAGAAGAACAAAACCAAAGGATAAAGAATAGAAAGAAGAGTAGAACAAAGCAGAAGAGGAAGAAAAAGAAGACAAATCATAAGAGGGAGAAGAAATAGAAGTTGAAGACGATGAAGAAGAGGAAAGAAAAGATGAGGAATAAGAAAATCGAAAGACAAATAAAAGGAAGAAGAAGACAGTGAAGAAGAAGAAGCCGAAGACAGTGAAAAAGAAGAAGGAAAGGACGAGGAAGAAGAAAACCCAAAATTTGAATATGAGGGAGAAGAGGACGACGAAGTCGTGAAGAAGAAGAAGGAAAAGACGAGAGGGAGAAGACCGAAGAAAAGAAAAATAAAAATCAGAATAAGAAAAATTAGGACAAGACGAAAATGTTGAAGAATAAGAAGGGGAAGAGGATGATGAATTTGGAGAAGAAAAACCATATAGAATCTTTGAGAAGAAGTCACATTGACAATCTTATGGTGATATTAATTAGATATTATCTTTGAACACCTCGGAAGATTACATTAAAAAGCTTACACCTGAATCCAAGAAGATAAATTGCGGAAAATACTTTCTTTTAAATAAATAGTTACACTTAAAGTATGCCGAATACCAACATGGTTAGAGAGCTGGGAGCGATAAGATACATATATATGCCGCTTTTCTGTTGTATGCATTGTTGCTTCAGTGGTTGTGGCCTATACTTGCTACAAATAGTTGTAATGAAGAAATTTGAATCCTAAGATGATTGTGTATTGTGTTTCAATTAGACATTGTGACTTTGTTTCAGTTTTTAAACTATATTTTCCCTTAGTTTCAAGAGGATGGTTCATGATAGAACAGTCGGATAATATGTGTCCATGTTATCTATATGCTTCTACTTTACAAGATTTTTTGAAACTGATCGTTTATGTAAAGATAGCCAAGCCCATAAAGAATGTGAAAATATACGTCTGAAAATTTCCAAAATTCCAAAAAATAATTAGAAGAGGGAAAATACGAGGAAGACGAAAAATCGAAAGTCAAATAAAAGGAAGAAGAAGAACACAAAGAAGAAGAATAAGATGTGGAAGAATAAGAAGCAGGAGAATACAAAGACGATAGAAGAAAACGGAGAAGATGAGGCATAAAAAAAATCAGAAGAATAAAACTAAGAAATTGAGAACAAGAAAATGAAGAAAGACCGAATGAAAAAAAATAAGAAATCAAATAAGACGAAGACGATAAAGAAGAAGTAGGAGTTGAAAATGATAGAGGATAAGAAGGAAAAGACGATGAATATGAAAAACTAAAAGATAAAGAAAAGGGAGAAGAAAAAGACGAAGCCAATGAAGACAATGAAGAAAACAAAAATAGTTAGAGAAGACGATGATGTGAACAAAGAAGAATGAAATGACGAATTTGGAGAAGGGAAAAAGTAATCAGAAGAAGAAGTCAGAGAAGTCGGAGAAGAAAACCAATACATAGTAAACGAATAGAAAGTCGAAGAGAACGAAGAAGACAAAAGTGGTGAAGAAGGAGAAAAAGAAGAAGAAAGAGAATAATATAACCCGGAAGAAGAAGAAGAAGAAGACAGAACGGAAGAGGAACAAAAAGTTGAAGTCGAAGACGATGATGAAGATGAAAGAAAAGGGTGAGGAATAAGAAAATCGAAAGATGTATAAGAGGAAGAAGAAGTATAAGTCGAAGACAATGAGGAAGAAAAAGGAAAAGATGTAGAAAACACGAGTGACAAAGAAAAAACGGAAGAAGAAAACAAAAAAAAATGAAAGAAAACGAAGAAGAAGACGTGAGAGAAGAAGGAGAGATAAAGGTGGAAGACGATGACGAAGAATAAAGAAAAGAAGATAAAGAAGAAAACCAAAGGATAAATAAGAGGAAAAAATGACGAATAACGATTATGTGAAGACGAAAAACTCGCGTTTATTTTAGTTCAATTGGTTTGTCGGTTTTATACATTTATTTAGTATTGCTTTTTGAGTTTTAAATTTTGTATAGTGTTTACTTTTTTGGATTAGTTTTATTTTGATCATGTATATCTCAAGTGGTTGTTCTAAATTTCTTCGGTTTATAACATAAAATTTTGTATTACGTTTTTGAGACCCCTCGGCCCGCGCAAGGCGCGGGCTACCTACCTAGTTTATATGATTTTCAAATGCTAACTGTATATAAAATATTTTGCAAAAAAAACTGTACATAAAATATATGAAAAATATTAATTGGAGATACGTAAATCCTCATCTGCCCCAAAATTATCTTCCTAATCATGGTAATTTGCAACATTCGAGGTTTTTTTAAATGTATTGCTTAATCTATAAGATATTATTCTTCATGCTCGGATTTCAGTAAAGAATTAGGTCATTAACTGTTCTTGGATTAAGGACATAATCCGTAGATAACTACTATAGTAATTACACCCTTTTGTTTGCACTTCTTTAAAAGATAACTCGTAACGGAAGAAGACAAAGTTCAATTAAAGCCTTTTTAAAAAATGTTTTCTTTTGTATCGATTACCACCACTTCCTCTTTCACACTGGCCAAGAGAAGAGAAGCAAAACTCGTATCAGATTCACCCTCTTTGTAAATCTCCCTAAAATTCTTTAGATATTTCTCAAATCTTCTTCAGCATTTTCAATTTCGGTTTTCCTCTTGAAAAAAATCCTTAGGAAAAGACGTCTCTTTCAATCTCTGTCTGCTTCTTCGTCTACCTACTGGTTAGTGCGTCTTCACTGTCTTCCTCTTCATATTCACAGTTTAGTTCTCTGATATTCTTGCAGTAATCCACTCAGAGTTTTTTAAACCCACAATCTTGGGTCCCATTTTAAAGCTTAAAGTCTCTGTTTTTTGGCCAATCTTTACAGTAGTACCCTCCACATTTCTTCTTCGAAAGCTCAGTTCGCTTTTTCTGGGGATAAAAATCAATTTTTTTGTTGTCAACAACACTATTTATTGCTTTGGTCAAGTTTTTGATTCTTGGTGATTTGATACTACTGTGGGTCCAAGCTCCGAACTTGAGCTCCTTCAAGTGCCAAACCTGGAAGAATTTTTTTTTTTTTTAAGGTCTTATTGATTATATTTGTCTTCCCCTTGGATTTTCTTTTCTCAGGAAATTGAAAACACAGGTTTGGTTTTTGGAATGATGTTGAGATGAAACCAGAGTCTCTTTCCTTGTATTTTGTTGTTGTTGGATCTCTAAATCAGACACAAAGATGCTTCTTCGAGCTCTGTTTCTGTCTCTCTGTCTAGGGTTCTGGGCGTTCCAATTCGTGGTTTCAGATATTCAATTGGGTTCTAGGATCGTGGTTGGTGAAAACAGCTTGTGGGTGTCCAACAATGGTGATTTTGCGCTAGGATTTTTCAATCCCCCCGATTTACCTAACCGGTTTAGCATCGGTATCCGGTTTAACTCCGAATCCATCCCTTCTGATCAACGGAATGTCGTCTGGGTTGCTGGAGCAGTTGTTTCCGTTACTGACAACAGCTCTTACTTCGAGCTCACTCGTAATGGAGAATTGCTTTTGTTTGATTCCTCTTTGGGTGTTTCGGTTTGGGACAGCAAGACGAACCGGTTCTCTGTATCCTCTGCTTTGCTCCGTGACGATGGTAATCTTGTGTTGTTGAAAGATAGAGAGGAGATTGTTTGGCAAAGCTTTGATACTCCTGCTGATACTTTGCTTCCAAACCAAAAGTTATCAGCTTTAGAGATGCTTAGAGCTGCTAGTGAGAGTTCTAGGTCTAGTTACTACAGTCTTCACATGGAGGATTCGGGGAAGTTACGGCTGAGATGGGAGAGTAACATTACTTTCTGGTCAAGCGGAAACGAAGCCGCAACGAAAAAGGGGAAGATTGGGGCTGTTCTTACTTCAGAGGGAGCTCTGCTTCTTGTGGATCAAGATCCGATGAGACCTGTTTGGTCTGTTTTTGGGGAAGATCACAACGATACTGTGAAGTTCCGGTTTCTCAGGCTTGACCGGGATGGTAATCTGAGAATGTACTCGTGGAACGAGAATTCAGGGATATGGAAACCGGTTTGGCAAGCTGTTGAGAATCAGTGCCGGGTTTTTGCGACCTGTGGATCGCAAGTTTGTTCCTTTAACAGTTCCGGATACCCCCAATGCAATTGCCCTTATGATACCTTTGCATCAGTCTCGAATCCCAAGTGCTTGGCTCCTTATCAGAAGCTCGGCTGCAAATCTGCTTTCAACATGGTGACATTGAAGAACTTGGAGTTGTATGGGATTTACCCGGCTAATGATTCGGTTATATCTCGGATTAGTTCTCAGAGATGCAAGAAGATGTGTTTAGAAAACCCTGCTTGTACCGCAGTCACTTTCAGGAATGATGGGAATCCTCAATGTCTCGTCAAGCTGACCCGGTATATCAGCGGTTACTCTGATCCGTCTCTGAGTTCGATATCGTATGTTAAAACATGTTCAGACCCAATGGCTGTTGATCCAAATGTTTCAAAAGGGTCAGTGACTGTAACAAAGTCTCACAGTGTCTGTCTTCCTTGTCTTGTCGGCGCAACTTCCACTACACTTGTTCTGTTTCTCGCTTTTCAGCTCGGTATCGTTGTGTACATCTATCGGAGGAAGAATAAGCAAGCTAAGAAGAAAGCTGATCGGTTCTCCAAGGCGACAAATCCGAAAGGTGTGATTATATTCTCTGTCGATGAGATTAAGGCGATGACCAATAACTTTGACCATAACATAGGACCGCGAGTATTCAAGGGGGTTATGCCAGAGAATGAACTTGTTGCTGTAAAAGAAATGGAAGCGACATTAACAGAAGAAAGGAAGTTCCGAAGCTCTGCAACAAAGGTAGGAACAATGCATCACAAGAACTTAGCAAAGCTTGAAGGTTATTGCTGCGAGCGAGGCATGAGGTTTCTGGTTTACGAATACGCTAAGAATGGGTCTATACTTGACCACATTATTGACCCTTTACAGAGCAAGAAACTACCTTGGAGGAAAAGAACCGAAACATGCTTAAGCGTGGCTAAAGCTCTCTTTTATCTCCACACAGAATGCAGAGAATTCGTCAGTCATGGGAACTTGAACTGCGGAAATATTCTGCTCGGTGAGGATTTGGAAGCTAAGTTAACAGAATATGGATTCGGTTCATGTGCTGCAGATAAAGACGTTGAAGATTTTGGAAAGATGGCTTTAACTCTCATAACTGGTAGGTACGAAGCGGAAGGAGTAGTGAGTGAATGGGTGTATAGAGAGTGGATTGAAGGGAGGAAGGAAACCGTTGTGGACAAAAGATTAGAAGGAGGTTTCGATGTAGAGGAGCTTGAGCGGGTTTTGAGAATCTTGTTCTGGTGTGTTCAGGCGGATGAACGGTTAAGACCATCAATGGGGGAAGTGGTGAAGGTTATGGAAGGTACATTGTCTGTTGATCCACCACCACCGCCTTTTGTTTGTGCAAGATCATCGCCGACTAACTCATCAGAGTCTGGTCAATCGTTGTATGAGTCTCTAAGAGAGTGAAGTATTGTATAGTTTGAGGATATGAATTAACACAACAATTGTATTTGTAGTGAAGGCTGATGATTCTTGTTTCTTTTTTATTAAGATGTTAGCTTTGATCCTTGATTCTGTTAAAGGAAGCGTCTTTTGCCTGATTCTGTTCAAAGCATCTTTATGGGGCCTTTTATAGGCCCAACATGTTAACCTTTTCCTTCTTTCTTGTATGGACTAATAAGGGAATGATGGTTACTCATTCATTAGCACCATGATAATCCAGAGAATCAAAGCTCTGCGAGAGTTTAATGAGGCTCAAGGCCCTCTGGAAGAGAAGGAGGCTTTGTTAGTTACTCGTCCTGCGCGTAACGCCACGCGCTTGTTTTGGCATAGACCAAGTCGTTTGTACAAGTGTCTGTAATGGTGGAGCAGGACCGGGATGGGGACCAGAACCATTAGTAGCCTTACACGAACCTTCCTTTCACTACAATTCAACCGACTTTGGGCCCACAAGAGTGATCCTGAGCCTAAGATGCAAAAGGTTGCTACATATGACTATATGAGAGGTGTAGAGAGCTTTTCTTTCAAAGATGAAAGGACATGACACATGGAGATTCTCTTCCAGAGTCCCAACTTGTTCTTTGGCTGTCTCTTTCTTTTGTCTTTCTGCTTTGGAAGCTCTTTTCAATTTCGTTGGCTGCTTTTTTTAAAATTTCAGCTGTTAACTGACACTAACTGCTGTCCTTTTTCCTCCCAACAAAATATAAAGATCAACGTCTTTGTACATCCAAATCTTGAGTCTTGTAATATCATTGAACATTATTTCATGTGATCAATCTTTTCTACACAATTCACGTTTTGCTTTTCTGAATTTGAATCCTGTTTAATCTCAGCTTTGAGTCTTGTCAATCGAAACTACAACTAACAAAATCAACATCCCCAAACGCTTCAACTATCACTTTCAATCTAATAAAATTACAACGAACAAAATCAATATCATCATCATCATCATCCTAACACTTTGAATATAATGTTCACTCTACTTTGATATTTTGAAATCCAAGGAGAAACGGCTATGAAATGAATGAAAGAACAGGTTTTCCGTTAAGCCTTCTACTGAAAGAAGACGCTCTATTTTGCCAGCTTATAAAACAATGGCGTCCACAAGGATTCCCCTTGTTCTACCCGGTGCTCCTCCATTAAGCGAAGATAAATCCAATACGACTCTGCATTTACCACAAGTCAATCTATAACTTTTACAAGTTCTTGAGTGATTATCAGTAACATAAGAACATTAGTTCGTAGCTACTTACTTGTTCCGTTGTGCCTCTCCTGCTTCTTGAACAATGATCTTTTATTCCATTTTTGATACCGTGTGCTCGGTGGGAAGATCGATCCCTTCTACTGCAGAAACAATTACGAAAGCAATTAGTTTCACATTCACTTGGCATGGAAAAGAATTGTATGCACAATACTTTTCAGTTTCTCACTTTCTACTACACCATTGACAGGAGCGACTCCGTCTAACCCCAAGAGTGTCTGGAAACAGAGCCGGTATGGTTATGCATTCAGAATTTAACAACATTTTGAGCAATTAACAAAAGTCGGTTCACCTTGAGCTTCTTGTAGCATTCCTCAAGGTTGTCATTATACAGAATAACACCGAATATACCCGAGGATTGCCCTTCTTTGATTTCTGCCTCAGCGCTTCTAAGCCGCTTTTGAATTTGATCCTCTGTCTCAGTTCCTCTGTTTTTTTAGAAGTTGAAATCAAAATGATCTCCCTAGAAACTGTAATGAAAGATATCTCAAGAATGTAAAAGCCTGGTTTTTACCGAGCACGGAGCCGATCTTCAAGCTCTTTCATTGAAGGAGGACACACGAATATGAATATGGCATCAAGAGAACTCGCTCTCACAGACCTTGCCCCTTGAACATCAATGTCGAGAATACATCTCTACATAGAACAAAAGATAAACTCGTCGTTTAAGGATCAAATGCACATAAAACATCATCGATCAATCCAAAGCATTATTATTTACCTTTCCTGAATCTGTTACCACCTCAACGGACTCAATGCTGGTTCCGTAAAGATTACCATGAACAGATGCAAACTCAAGAAACTTTCCATCTTTAATCTCTTTCTCCATGACACTTTTATCAGCAAAGTGATAATGAATACCGTTTCTCTCCATAGACCTTGGAGATCGAGTTGTGTGGCTCACTGAGAACCCAAACATTAAAGGAAACTCCTTCATAAGCATCGATATTAGCGTTCCTTTTCCAACTCCAGATGGACCGCTTATAACAATTGGTTTCTCGGCATTGCCTTTTACGCCTTTACTCCAAGCAACAACTTCTTTCCCTAGTAATTTCCTCTGTTCCCGCACATAAGGACTATCTACCTATTAATGTTCCAACACATGAGAACTCCAAAACGATACTCTAAAACATCCTAAATTGGTGCTACAGATAACTAACCTCGAGGAACCAGATGGAGTCATTAGGAGGTGAGCCTTTCTTAATAACCAAAATCCGATCTAGTTTAAGAACAAAGGCAGAGTAGCCTTTGCTCGGCTTAGGACCTGTCCCAAGCACAATAGGACTAAACCTACAACACCAAGTGATTCTCAAATCTGTAAGATTTCTTCTGACATTGAAGTAGAATTCTTGTAACAAGATTTATAGAATCTAGATAACATTCTCCCACCGGTTGTTACTGTTTCTGTCATGAATCTGAACCCCAATGGAAAAATTGTTCCTTTCATGATTTCCACCAATCACAAACTGCACAAGATAAACCTCAATCAGATCCATATCAACCAGTTGAAACAGATTTGGATCAAAACATTATCTGAGCTTACTGTTCGATCGCCGATGTCAACTGATATCTCAGTGTTCTTGGATTCAGATTTTACACCGACGCCAGAAGAGTGTCCGTTCTCTAGATAATCCACCAGAAAAGCTGGAGCCTCTCCCTAACAACAACCAAAAACTATCAAAATGTGATTATTAAACCAAGAAACAGAATTTGATTATTAGCAACCATCCATTATCTCGCAATGGAGTGAATAGCCAAAGAGGCTCACCATAGAGATAATCTAGGCCTCCAAGAAGAACAACAACACAGCCTGAGCAATGACACCACAAGCATATATAAGAGATCAAAATAAAAATAAATCGATATCTAGATTTCAACAAGAATTCCAGAATTGGTTTCCCATGAGAAAAAAATGAAACACTTTTGTCAAAAGACTCAAAACCCAAATGCAGATTTCGTGGAAATAAACACATAAACCGTAACGTAACACACAGATCGATGAAAAAAAAATGTATCAATGGGAATAAGCCAAATCAAACAAAACCCATGTTCGTACCTCGAGTAAGAACACCTGAAACAGGCGAAAGACAAAGGCTTTTTGGGATTGCAGGCCACGATATGTATATACGGTTTTCGAGGAGAAAATTGAGGAACAAGCTTTGAGTCCTTTATTGCAACAACGAGATTCTGTTTCTCTCGACTTCTAGCCCTTTTGTATATATGTGTGTGGATCATAAAAAGAGTTTTAAAGACAACTTGGAGATGATCGAGTCACGGTCTATGCAAAAAGCTGTCTCTCGGAGGCGCTTCTTTGATAGTATTAAAATAGGTAAGGTCGAGGAGAGATAGTCAAGAGGTGGCTCTTAAATTTGTATCTATTAATTTGACTTTTTTTTTTGTTTTTGTTAAAAGGCTTATTTATTTATTTGATTTTATTTAGCATTTATACTTGTCATTTTTTTTTTTGGGGCCAAATTTATACTTGTCAAATAATTCTTAGTTTTCATAAAATGTGATTTAGATTGTGATTAATTCAATTTGATGTGTGTGTAAGGTTGAATAAAATTGGATTTTGATGGCGCTCAATTCAAGGGAATACACCACTTGTTTTTTTCTTTTCGGTTTTGTAATTTTTATGGAATTACAATAACTATAGTCTAATTATATCTAATGCAGATAGTATCATAATTATTTTAATTTTTATGTCTATTTTGTGGGATGAATTTTTTTGTTAGCAAAGTTTGCTAAAAAGAAGAAGAAATTAAAACGTATAAGAATTAATTTTGAAGATTAGAAATATATTTCTTGGAAGATTGGACTATTTAAGAGTGTTAAGGCTTGAGAGTGTCGGTCAAGTGTTTTACCTTTTCCAATCTACATATAACATACGTATGTGTAATCATCGGAATCGAACAATTTTCTTTCTAAATCAGATTTACTCAACTATAGTTAGACTCACCGAGTATAATTCTCTTTCTCATTTTTAGACTTTTAAATTATATTTTCACCAAATTGTTTCTCATTTTCTGATTAAGAAGATAATCGACCTTAGAAATTAAGAAGATCAATATCAATCCCCATGACAAAGCAGTTTGGACTTGGTCCGTAGGTTCAAACCGTTTTGATTGGACAAAAATACGTGACTCCTTAGTTCTCACATAAAAAAAGAATGATTTTCTATTCTACTATTTAAACATGTTGGGATCACAATGGAAAATAGTATTGAAAACAAAAAAATGAGTCAGAACGCTTCAAATTAAGTAAACAAAGATAATTTAGTGGGTATCCCACATGCTCTTCTTGGTCGAAATTTGTAATCTCAAATTCTACTTTCGTCATATACAAGATTCCACTATTTATGATAAATTGTTCGATTCAAGAACAGAGGATTGAGCTTAAAAAGGGGAGGAAATTATGAAAGCACTTGCTAGAAAAGAGCCAAGTTATTTGAATGAAAGAGTTAAAGAGGGTGGTAACATTAAATCTCCACACGTATACACATGCACGATGCACCGATTATTAATTACATCGTGAAATCAATTAAAATAAACCAAAAGGTTGTGGTGGGGTGGTTTCCATTTGGGATGAGTTTCGGCCCTGTTGGTTCATGTCAGTGATCGAATTTCTCCGGATGTGGAATTATCAAATTAATTCTTGGCCAAGTGGAGCATTATAAGTGGGCTGTGTCACTCTCGCTCGGGAGATTAATTTGGGCCCGTTAGAACATGGGATTACTTCCGAGTCTAATCAAAAAAAAAAAAAAAAAAAATTAAAACTCGATTGCAAAAACGAAAAAAATGTATCTAATTCCGTAGAGGAAGCCGGCCAACCCTCTCAACCATTTTCATAAGTTCAGAATAATCGGTTTTTAAACTAAACTGAGCGTATCCCATGATAAATAACACAATGCATGGCATAAATTAGGCATTCTAACTCTGCATGTAATGGGGATAAGCATCCGCTACACTCATTTAAATGTACCAAATGAGTACACTGTTCTTCCGAGATAATGCATCGCAACCCACTATATAATCAGATAATCCGACCATTTAGTTATTTACAATATTTGATTGGTGATGTCAATTCAAGCTATAAATGCATTCCATTTTTTTTTCTTGGTATCAAATGGCCCCATTTATCATAGACATATTTTGGAGGTTGTTTGTTAGTAGGTGGAACATATTATCCGAGATCCGATCCGGGATCCGATCCAAAAAACGAATATCCGGAGGGGGCGGATCCGGATATCCTGATTTTAATGTCCGGATATCCGGATCCGAATCCGGTTCCTTTAAATATATTAAAATAATATTTTATTAATAAAATATTAAATATATTGAGATTTTATATATTAAAAATTAAAAAAAAAAATTAATATCAAAATTTATTTATTTTCTTTAAAAATTATACATAATTTTTTTTAATTTATCTTTATTTTAATATTTTATTCTAATTTAATTTATTTATTTTTTTCAGATTCGGATCTGGATCCGGATATCCGACGGATATCTTAATTTCTGGACGGATATCCGAAGTCCGGATATCCGAGAACAACGGATCCGGATCCGGATAGTTAAAACTCGGATCCGGATATCCTGAAATTCCCGGATATCCGGATCTGCCCCACCCCTAGTTAGTATGAACTCATAGACATTTGGATGGCATAAAAAATGGAAAGAGGTATTGGGCCATAGAGAAAAAAAAATAGCTCGGGGTTGGATCTGGTTTAAGACTCAACGTTGGATATGCCCAATAACTTTGCACAACAAAATAATAGTAAATCTCAATGGAAAATAGTATTGAAAAAAACAAAAAAACAAAAAACAAAGTAATAGTAAGTCAGATTAATAGAAATATATATGTTTCAGGAGATTACGATCATGCCTGTGTTATCGTTTAAAACGTTCAAACGAATTTCAAGTAGTGTTTTGAATGTTGTTACCATTAAGCTAAGAGTAATTTGAACGGTGTGGATGCAATGGAATTAAGCAACGTCTGTCTAAGACGTTAAAATCAGGGAAATAAACATTTTGGACACACGAAATGCCAAAAAGTTACCGTTAAAAATAAATAAATTGAGGTTTACAAGGTAACCGTTGTAACAAGACCGTTGAAATCATACCACATAAACACTGTTCGTAGTCTTAAACTTTGAGTGGTTGTAATTTAAATTCTCCCTTCGCTGGAAATATAACACATACGTGTATCAAAATAATTATTCGTGGAAAATAACTTATATATATGAATAATAATTATTTTTGATAAGAAGTAAAAGTTCTGTTGTTGATAATACGTCATAAATATAATGAAAAGACATAGCAGATAGATATATAACAAATTGATAATTCACTACCAATACAATCAGAAAAAGACGAATTTAAACGGAAGTGATAACGTGAGATGGATCAAGAATCGATCTTTAGTTTACTGGGCTTTTTATTGGGTTTCATTTTAATGAGCTTCATCTTAATGAGTTCATTGAGCCCAATAAACCCATTTAACGTCATATACCATCTCCTCATCCTTTGGATCTCAAGCTTGTTGCTATATTTACCGGTTCAAAGACCGAGTCTACTTTAGCCTTTCCCGTTGTGGATCTGGCCAGCTTACCAATTTCCTCCCTCGTGGAGAGATCTTTGGCACCTTCCTCCCAAAGGGAGAGATCGACTTTACCACCCTCCTCTGTTTTGGAGAGAACTTTTTCACCAATCTTCTCCTATACGGAGAACATCTTTAAACGCTCAGCTTTGATGGCATTTCGAGCTAAAAGTTTCGTTCGTTCGCCTTTAATGGTAGAAGAACTAGCCCTCTTGGAGGTGCTCCTGGTTATTTTTTTCGATTGTAACCTTCTATCTTACTTTCATGCTTTGTATTTCAATTTGGTTTTAAGTTCGGACTATTTGGCAACAAATTTCCGACTCTTTTTGATTGTAACTGCAGTTTAAGATTAATATAAGTATGTGTTGAACAAAAAAAAAAAAAAACGGAAGTGATATCTGATTACGTGGCTATGCACTAGTGGTATCTCCAAGCCACTAGCTTTATATTTTGATGCTGACATACGTGGCTTCGTTTATCGGGAACATTTAACTAATCAGACATAGCCACGTTGACAACAATCAGTTACATGGGGTCCATACTTGCCGACACTCGCTCTTAGTTTAGTTTATTCTATTTCCTCCAACCATATGATTTTAAGTAGCCTCGCGAATTCGATTATTTCGGATTTTTCGGTTTGATTAATTCGGTTTTTAGGTAATTTGGGTTTTATATTTTTTATTGAAAATAATCTAATAAAATATCGGTTTAATTCAAGAAAAATTTGGTTATTTTTTTTTGTTCCGATTATAACCAAAATTGTTGGCAAATTCAGTTTAATTCGGATAGTTTCGGTTATTTTCAATTATTTTTAGTTATTTTCGGTTATTCTCAAATTCAGATTTATGTTATTTTTTTTGGTTAACTGTAACCGAACCGAGAACCGAATAAAATTTAAAATGTTACCGATCGGTTCTCTATATATAACCGAATTAACTGAAACCCGGTTCGGTTCGGTTAGCTCGATAATTTTAAGTATACAAAGAAAACTCGGTTTCAGTTTTTTTGGTTCCCTAATTAAATAAAAAAAAACATTTGTTTACCAATTTCGGTCCGGTTTCGATTTTATTCGTTTGGTTTCTTTCGGTTTATTTTCCAACTATTATGCCTACGAAAGCCTCATAGTATCATTATGTCATTTTATTTGTCCTTTAGAGGTTACTACATCGCTGTAGATGAAAAAAATGTGAAGAATTTTTTTAAAAAACGAACGGTTTTTAATTGTCTTTTCTTGCAACTCGTGATAAACAAGCACGTCTCCGAAGGTTAAAAATGTAGTCGCTATTTACTGGACCAACGTTGTTTTCATGAAGAGGTCCTTTGTCATATTTTTAGATTGATAACCTTCTTGAAAATTCGACATTTTATTATTTTTTCTTTGTCGTGTACTGTTCTTTTCGACTAATCTAATAAAAAAATTACAACGAAGCTAAAACCTTTGACAATTACCGAAGCGTACCAACACCCAAATATTATAGATCAGACTACTTTGATCCGAATTTGTAAACCCTAATTCTCAAGTGATATATGTTGACTCTTTACGGTCAAGAAAGCTCGCCGGACGGTAGCAGTAGCACAAGTAACAATCGGGATGAGACGCCGGAGACCGCCGTGAGAGATATCCACGCGCTTGCTCCGGCGTTGCCACCACCGCCTGCCATGCGAGGCTATTTTTCTCCGACGAGGTCAACGACGACCATGAGCGAAGGAGCTTCTTCCGGAGAGAACTTTACAACCATAAGCAGAGAGTTCAACGCTCTAGTCATCGCCGGCTCCTCCATGGGAAACAACAACGAACCAACGACTCGTGACGCCTCACAACGTGACGACTTGACGAGGATCCACGAAGATAGGGAAGAAGAAGAGGAGACGAACCCATTGGCAATCGTGCCTGACCAGTATCCGGGTTCGGGGTTGGATCAGGGAGCTGGAGATGGGTCGGGTCAGGATCAGGGTCGGGTTGGGATGTCGTCGGTACAAAGGGTGAAGAGAGAAGAGGTGGAAGCGAAGATAACGGCTTGGCAGACGGCAAAGCTGGCTAAGATCAATAACAAGTTTAAGAGAGAAAACGCCGTTATTAACGGTTGGGTTAACGAGCAAGTCGATAAGGCCAATTCCTGGATGAGAAAGATCGAGGTGAGTTTATGAATTTTATCATCTAAAATTTAATGGATTAGAGACATATATAGGCCATATATGGTTAATATAGAAAATTTACCATTTGATTTTAGACTGATTATATATAGTTCGAAATATTAAAGTGGTTGGAGCCGGCCCAAGTGGACAGTATACCATTTAGTTTCGGTTCGATTAGGCAAAGTGGGGACATGAGCTATTAAGGTTGGTTTCTTGGACATTTGCAAAATTTTAAACGGGCATTAATAAGTTTACACGAACGTATATCGATTCATCATATTAATATCGTACTAGAACGTATTTGATTGTTGTTAAATGTAATAGAAAACTTATTAATGGGTTTTAATAATCTATTAAAAAAGAAAAGAAATGAGGGCCTAACGCAAATTAATATCGTACTACGTTGATATTGAAAGCTTTGATTATAATTTGGCTTCGATGGATTCAGAGGAAGCTAGAGGAGAGAAAAGCGAAAGCGATGGAGAAAACGCAGAACGAAGTGGCGAAAGCGGAGGAGAGGAGAGCAACGGCCGAGGCAAAGAGAGGGACAGAGGTTGCAAAAGTTGATGAAGTTGCTAATCTCATGAGAGCCGTTGGTCGTCCTCCTGCCAAACGTTCTTTCTTCTCCTTCTCCTAGTTTTTAGTTTGTTTATCAAACATCAATTATATATTCTCATTATTGCATATATTTTTTGACATTTTTTAGGACTTATTATATACACAGATCGTTAAAATTCTGCTGTTTGGTTTTATACCTTCTTTTATTTTTGTACACCTTCGATATAAAAACAGCAATATGTGATCCACGTCCAAAACCAGGGGGAAAAAAAGTAGAATAATACAATTAAAATGTATAGCTTGATCCAGCAGTGGGAAATCTTCTTTATGAAACATCATACGATCTTCATATTCGTTAGCTTGATTGCATCCAAATGGCTTCTTTTACATGCATATAGAACTTGTGAAAGCATGAAAGAAACCACAATACACCCAAACACTCTCCTGAAGATGCCTATACTAGATAATGATAATTCAAAGTAAACCAAATACTGAAAAACACATCAGCGAAAATTGCGTAATCGCATTTTTTTCCGGACAATTGAGAAATTTCATTTTTGGTTGGAATATTGTGGAAGATTAAAAGTACATGAAAAAAGAGAGTTAATGTCTATTTTAGTAATTTGATTTCAGAATCGTTTTCATTTACAATTTTAAAAATATTAGGTAATCGTACAATTTCCAAATTGTGGTATGCTCATAATTTTAATGAATTGCATCGCTCGTAAATCACATCTCTCTCAGAGTCTAATTGCTATCGCACATCAATCATATTGAGATTAAGACTTGATGAATTCCCAAGTGATTGTTAAATTCTATCTTTTTTTCTTTCTTTTTTAATCTTTTAATGTGTTGTTAAATTCCCAAGTGATTGGTTCTTTTGATTTGGGTTTGTGATTGTTTTGAACTTATTAATTTATTTATTCAATTCATTATGTTTGACGAAAATGAACAGATGATTAATATTTATATAAAAGATTTTGAATGAAAACAAAGGACGGAACAAAATAAGCAGAATAGAATAGTACAAAATAATAATGAAAATATTATTGATTAACGTATTAATAAGGAAATACAATATTAGGGGAAGAAAAAAAAAATTCCACGATATAAAAACGGTAGATCAAATCAGCTAGTTGTGATTGCTGTCAAGAATTCTGCTATAATCTATAGTTTTTTCTTCTTCTAAAGTGTTGTATACAGTAGTCCTCAATGTTCAGGTTTTTGACTGGCTTGAGCTGAGATAACAGTTATTGTTTGTAAATTGGGAAAAATATTAGCGACCGAATTCTTAACAACAACCATAGTATAGAGATTTATAATGTCTTGATCTTTGTTCGTTACAACGATTAACTGATGAATACGAAGATATCATTGGTTTCGTGTTTTATGTATAGTTTTTTTTTTAAAAAGAAATAAATATTTTTTGGCCAAACAACAGGTATTCAAAAATCATTCACCGTGGAAGGACAACACTAAAGTAAAATTGAAAAGACACCACAGGGAAAGTTTAACATAATTTATCACCGTCAAGCTCTTATAATGAACTCGAGATATTTTTTTTTTTTAAACAAAAACAAGCACACAAACATTTGAATTATAAAAAAAAACAAGCACACAATAACTGGGGTACATAATTTCAGGGTTTTCACCAAAACACTGAGAGAACTTGGTTGGAAATTTAACCTTTATTGACTGACTTTTTATACATCAAGATCTTGATGATTTACCAGGGAAATAGTCTCTCGATGATGTTTCAGATCTGGATTTTGGGATACATGTGAGGAGCCAACCTGGGCTTCGCAGATGCAACAAGAGGCTTGGCCATAAACAAGCTGCTCTTCGCTGGGACGAGCTCTATTTGGCTTGTACCCGAAGGAAGAGTCCATTCGAACCCTTGGAGAAGCCTGGCTAACAACATGATTGTCATAGTTGTCCCAATCTTAATACCTGCGCAGCCACGCCTGCCCGTCCCGAATACAATGAACCGCATGTCCGGTTCCATCAAAGTCACATTCGTTGAATCCCTAGCACAGATGTGTCGCCCTGGCATGAATGCCTTAGGCTCCTTCCATATTTTAGGGTTCAGACCAAGTCCTAAACGGCTCACAAGAATTTGGCTGCCTGTCATTGCATTTAAACAAATACTACACGTCATATAATTTTCTACTGTATCCTGTTAGAATACTATATGTCATATAATGTTTGACTACAACATGTTCTTCTTATATACACGTACAGTTGGTGCTTTCCTTGTTACCAAATTAATATTCGCTTAAGATATAGCAAGTAAACATAGCAGGAAGATTTTAGGCTGCATTTTTAAATGTTTCTTTTTTATCCATGCTTGCATGGTTTTCTATATGTATATTTTTTTTTAATTTACCTTTGGGGACGAAATAACCAGCGAGAGTAGTATCTTCTCGGGCTACATGAGGTTGCAAGAACGCATTAGGTGGGTGAAGCCGTAAAGATTCTCTGCTACAAGCTTTGATGTAGTTGAGTTGTGGTATATATGTCCGACTCTTGTACAAGTCTGTCTTTACCAACTACCATGTCCAACTCCTTTGTAGCTTTCTCAAGAATCTCTGGGTGATTCAACATCTCCGCTAACGTCCACTCCACGTTATTCATCGGATTGTCGATTGTTGCAACATTTATATCCTACATATAGCATAATATATACATAAGAGATAAATTAAACCCTTATTTTCTTTGTAACAACTCGAAGAGTGAACATCATTAACCTTGCATTGAGCTCTAATCTCATCACATGTGAATAAAGGCATTCCTTGGTCATCTTTTAGCGCGATAAGAGTATCGAGCCAATCTTCTTCCGTCTCCTTTCCACCTTTATTCCTCCACAAGTGCATTCTCTCGTGGATGATCGGGTCGTTGCACCGGTTGATTATATCAACTGCTTCTCTTACCTCCGCCTCATCTCCATCGATGTTCCATCTTCTAAGAAAAGGGATGTAATTAGTTACCTTAAAGCTGAAAAAGCAATCAAGAGCTCGGTATATTGCGTCCATATGGTCTTTCTCTTTGGGCCCGAGTCCACCGTCTTCCGCCGGTTCATCAAAATGCCTCTGGCCAAACATCATCCTCATCATCACGGCGTGGCAATAAGTTAAGGCGACATCCCTCACGTTAACGGGCTTCATCGTTGATCCTGATCCGTATAGATTGAAGACATACGTGACGATGTTATCTGCTTCTAAGGTTCTATCACCAAGGGTCTTGTTCAATGTTGTCGGAGACATTAGTTTGGTGGTCATCACTTTCTTCATCAGCTTCCAACTCTTTTCATTGGAAGAGAAAGCAATGTCCTTGTAGCCATGGCTTATGAGATTGGTCGAGTACGAGTCACTGAAAAAGCCTCGTCTTTTTCTCTAAGCACTTCTACGACAATCTCGCTTGAGGTTACGGTGATGACGTGGACGCCGGCAAAGCGGAAGCAAGCTATCCCCGTTTGCATGTCTTCCATGACGCGGTGGATCCACAGGTGAGTCGGCGGGTTCATGACCATTTGGAACAAGTTCCCAATGATTGGCCACCTCCACGGGCCCGGAGGAAGCTGACCTTTTGATTTCTTGGATCTCAAGGAACGTATAGCGAAAGCCAAGACCAGCGTAATGGAATATAAAACAGCGTAATTCACATTCATGTCCATAAGTTTCTTTTCTTTTTTGATTGGGAGTGCCAAAGTCTGGATTTGGTCTGTACTTTCTATGTGTTGCTGATCTGAATAATCGACATACATATATATAGATACAGTGCCGACCCATATTTTTTTGTGGTTTAAAGCAAAAAAAAAATGGTGGCCCTAGTTATATTTGAAATAGCCCATATTTGTTTTTGGCTTAAAGCTAAAAAAAAATGGTTGTCCTAATTATATTTGAAATAGAAAATATTAACGTCAAATATTATTATAGTTACTAGTAAAATTACACTATAATTATTATATTTTGTTCAAAAAATTGATTTCAGATTTTAAATTTTAAATTAATAAATAAAGGAAACAAAAAACTTAAAAATAGAGTACAAACCATGTTATTAACCGAATTTTAGGATGTAATGACAATGGAAATGAAATTATTGTAATACACTTACACGATCACATTTCTAAATGTTGCCCCTAAATTACTAAATAAATTTGTGGCTTAAAACATATGCTTTATGTGCCTTAAGGGCGGGACGTGCCTATATATATATATATATACTTGTTAAATTTTATTAATCGATTTTAAAATTTTCCAACTTTGACTTGACACGTATCGTGATCAGGTGAATTAACAACTTTGAAACATTCAGTTTTATATAATAAGAGATATATATATATAATTATATAATATTATATAAAGCTGGATTTCTCAACATGAGCACGTATGATAATTCTCACTCATGAGATTGTGACATTTGTCACGGTTAATTTAGATATTGACATGTGTCAATTTAATTTAAAAAGTAAAAATGAATTAAAGTAAATATTAAAAAAAATTAAACTAAAAAAGTCAATTTTTTTTTTTAAAAAAAAAGAAAAACAAAAAAAGTAAAAAAACTTATAATAAAGGAAAGTGACAAAAGGAAACTTAAAAGTTTATAATCTACAACCACGACCAAACTTAAAAAGAAAAAATTATAAATATACTATAAACTTTAAAAGAAAAAATTATAAATATACTATAAACTTAAAAAGAAATTTATTAATATACGACCAAATTTTAAAGTTTATAATTCTTTCCATTATGACAAAAGAAAAGTTAAAAAATAAAAATTATTAATATACAACTACGACCAAACTCTATATAATAATCTACACCTTTCTAATTTTTAAATGTGCACTTCCATATTTTGGTTTTCTTTTTCAAATTTTAAACAAGCAAATCATGATTTTTAAAACTAAAAAAATCGATCAAAACTATTTTACTGTTTTGATAATATAAACTAATAAAATTTCCTACAAGACAAAATAACAAAAAAATAAAAAAATGTTTTTTATTTAAATAGAAACTAATAAAATCAAAAAAATAAAGTAAGATAAAAATATAAACTACAAAATAAAAATATAAACTATAAAATTTATATAAGATTCATAATATATAAAATTATATTAATAACAATTTCTTATCATATTTGATAATTGTTTTATAACAATCAAATGAAAAAATCAGAAATATTAAATTTAAATTAAGATTTGAAATTTATTTTTGGAACTCTCTCATTCATATAAAGGGAATATTTATCAAGTTTATGAGTAATATTAATCAATTTTGATTTTTTTTAATTGTGAATTACAAGACAGAATTTCTAAATAACTAAACATGAGTCTTAATTTAGAATAAAATTGTACGAGTCATATTTAGGTGAGTTATCAATTTAATAGTTTAAATATTTATATTTTATCTGCGTATCACGCGGGAACTAATCTAATATATATATACATGAGTCTAATGAGAAAAGCAAAGAACAATAATGTGAATGAAATTTTTTTTAACCAACTTTTATGGTGGTCAGATGTCGAAGGACTCATTCTGAGATTAGAGGACTAATATTCGAATCTTCTCACCAAGATTTTAACCATGGTTGGTCACTATAAAACTTTTAAATGGTAAAATATTCATCGTTCTATATGTTGTGATGATTAGTTTAAGTTTCGGTTTATTATAAAAAGAATAGTGTAAAATAGAACTCTCCAAATCTGATTCATTCACCATCCAATATTAAGAAATATTATCCCACATCGGAAGTTGGAAATGATCCTAAATAATATATAAAAGACATGAGCTAATCAGTTCATTGTCAATTGGTTTTGAGTTGGAAGCCCATGTAACTTAACATGGTATGAGAGCCCGATCCATACTGTCCAACCCGATCAATTATCGACCGACCCAAAATTGGTCCATCGATCCATGCCCAAACATACCGAGATTGATAGGCAAAGATCCATCATCTCGAGGAGGCGTATTAGGGAATATTACCCCACATCGGAAATTGGAAGGGATCCTAAGTAATATATAAGAGATATGAACCAATCCACTCATTGCCAATTGATTTTGAGTTGGAAGCCCATATAACTTAATACCCAATACACCCCTCAAAATGGATAGTGAAAATCTTAAACATCCATCTTACGAGATATTGTAAAACCATATTTTTGACGAGATATTCAAAAACTAAGATTTTGATATAAGATAGTGTAATCACGTTTTTCACGTAAAATTGAAAATTATGTTTCTCGATCCACCATAGAATTAAAAATCTTTTCTAATTTAATGTTAAGTTTTGTTTGTATAAAGCTATACATAATTAAAAATCTTTTCTAATTTAATGTTAACTTTTGTTTGATCTGAACCAACTCCAGAGAACACTAACGCAGAGAACGTTCAAAATATAAATGAAGAAGATCATGAAGAAGAGATTAGGACTAGTGCTAGTCGTGGTAAGAGAAAGGGAGTTCCCGAAAAAATGAAGCTATTAGTTCTCAGCCACCAAAGTCAAAGAGGATACTTGATACAAGGTTTGAAGTTTGGAGTCATTTCAAAAAGACAACAAAAAATCGTAACAAATGCAAGTGCAACTACTGTCACAAGGTTTTTGCATGTCCAACAACATCCGTGACTTCGAATCTCAAAAACCATCTAACAATCTGCAAATACTATAAGGCATGGAAATATGGTTAGATACAGAGTCATGGTAAGAGTGAGGCTGTAATTAATGAGAGTGGATGTCTGAGTAGTGCCAAAGTGTATGTGGATATATTCAAAGAAGCTACATATGAGATGCTTGTAATTGGGGAGTTGCCACTTTCTTTTATTGAAAGCATGTCTTGGTAACACTTTTGCAGCAAGTTGCACCTCTACAAGCCTCATTCAAAAATAACAGCAACAAGAAACATTGTTGAGATGTATGTGGCTAGAAAAAGATTTCGCAGGGAGTTATTCATAGCTAACGAGCAAAGTGTATCTCTTATAACAGACACATTGGTTGCTCAGACTACCGGTAAAAATAATTTAATATTTAACTGCCATTTTGAGTTGTGTGGTAATTTATCTTTGTACAAATATATGTTCCTATAAATTGGGTGATAACTTAAATAATTGAAAGTTATAGGCTTCACATTTTAGCAACAAAAAAAGAAGTTATAGGCTTCATTCACCTTTAGCTATTCTCGTTGGTCTTGAGCAAAAATTCTCAAATGGCTCTCTCTGCATTTGGATGTCCTTCTTATTTAAGTAGAGAAAATTCATTAGATTATTGCAAATCTACTTCTTTACTATTCCCGAGAAGTACCGTTTCTCTTGTAAGATTTTTCTTCTTCTTCTTTTTCACTTATTGATTATTATAGAAATGAGCTAGCATTTAATGAAAACCCTGAAAATGATCAATGAGAAACCAAATATTTCAAATTCTATTCTTATATATGCAAATAATTTGCTACACAAGTTATGAATTTATATAAATAACCATATTGGCTAATCAATGAAAGAAACTATTATATTTATAAGGTTTCTTCCAAATTTATCAATTATCCTGATGATTCGCCACCAAAATCATCTCTCGAAATCCTAGATCTAGATTTTGGGATATAAACCAGGAGCCAACCTAGGTTTCGCAAATGCGAGTAAAGGCTTGGCCATGAACAAGTTGCTATCAGCCGCGATGAGCTCCACTTGACTTGCACCATTAGAGAGACTCCATTCAAACCCTTGGAGAAGCCTGGCTAACAACATGATGGTCATAGATGCTCCAATCTTAGTACCTGCGCAGCCACGCCGACCGGTGCTGAATATAACAAATCGCATGTCCGGCTCCATCAGAGTCACACATATTGAGTCCCTTGTATAGTCATCAAGGTGTCGCTTTGGCTTAAACACGTCAGGTTTGTCCCATATCTTAGGGTTCCGACCAAGACCTAGACGGCTCACAAGAATTTGACTCCCTAACATATCAAAAAACAAATTACCACATGTTATTAACTTGATTTTTGTGTATTAGCTAACTAACAACTAATAATAAAATATATGCAATCTTAGTAATCTGTAAATTATATTCAGTTGTATATTTTATAATAGTTTGTATCGTGTTTTTTGTTTTATTTTCTTACGGCATAATAGTTTGTATCGTTTATATATATACAAATTATATCTCAAGAAAGACGGTACTTTCTTATGTTTTGTTGCTACCATTTTGTTCAATATCTCTATAATTTTTTGAATAAAAATATATCTCCATATTAGTTGAGAAATGGTGATATATGTTTTTTGAATTAGACTAACCGCTTGTGAACTCATCAACGTAGACAAGAGTTACAAGAGACAAACACAGAATATATAGGACTTTTACCTTTAGGGACGAAATAACCAGCGAGAGTAGTATCTTCTCGGGCTCCATGAGGAGGCATGAACGCATTAGCTGGGTGAAGCCGGAAAGATTCTCTGCTACAAGCTTTGATGTAGTTGAGTTGTGTTATGTCCGATTCTTGGACAAGTCTGTCTTTACCAACTACCATGTCCAACTCCTTTGTAGCCTCCTCTAGAATCTCTGGATGATTCAACATCTCCGCTATCGTCCACTCCACGTTATTCATCGTATTGTCGATTGTTGCAATATTTATATCCTACATATAGCATAATATATGCATAAGAGATAAATCAAACCCTTATTTTCTTTGTAACAACTCGAAGAGTGAACATCACTAACCTTGCATTGAGCTCTAATCTCATCACATGTGAATAAAGGCATTCCTTGGTCATCTTTTAGCGCGACAAGAGTATCGAGCCAATCTTCTTCCGTCTCCTTTCCACCTTTATTCCTCCACAAGTGCATTCTCTCGTGGATGATCGGGTCGTTGCACCGGTTGATTATATCAACTGCTTCTCTTATCTCCGCCTCATCTCCATCAATGTTCCATCCTCTAAGAAAAGGGATGTAATTCGTTACCTTAAAGCTGAAAAGGCAATCAAGAGCTCGGTATATTGCGTCCATATGCTCTTTCTCTTTGGGCCCGAGTCCACCGTCTTCCGCCGGTTCATCAAAATGCCTCTGGCCAAACATCATCCTCATCATCACGGCGTGGCAATAAGTTAAGGCGACATCCCTCACGTTAACGGGCTTCATTGTTGATCCTGATCCGTATAGATTGAAGACATACGTGACGATATTATCTGCTTCTAAGGTTCTATCACCAAGGGTCTTGCTCAATGTTGTCGGAGACATTAGTTTGGTGGTCATCACTTTTTTCATCAGCTTCCAATTCTCTCCGTAGGGAGAGAAATTAACGTCTTTGTAGCCATGGCTTATGAGATTGCTCGAGTACCACTCCGATCTGTCTGCGAGAGCCTCGTCTTTGTCCCTAAGCACTTCTCGGGCAATCTTGCTTGAGGTTACGGTGATGACGTGGACGCGGGCAAAGCGAAAGCAAGCTATCTCCGTTCGCATGTCTTCCATGATGCGGTGGATCCACAGGTGAGTCGGCTGGTTCATGATCATGTCCAACAAGTTCCCAATGATTAGCCATCCCCGTGGGCCCGGAGGAAGCTGACCTTTTGGTTTCTTGGGTCTTAAGAAATGTAGAGCGAGAGCCAGGACCAGCGCAATGGAAAATAGAACAATTGTGAAACTAGATAGATTCGTAACAATCATGTTCATGGCGGTGTGTATGCTTTTTTTGTTGGGAGGTAACAAAAGGTTTGTTTTCAAGATATTAGCGGAGATCTCTTACTACAAAATGGCTAATAAGAACGTTTCCCTAACCATCTATTTATGCATTTGAAGTTACATATGTAACCGCGTATAAAATATTTGGTCTTGGAAAAACAATTATTTATCAACAGAAATCCCTAAAAAAGATTGACCTAGCTAGTGGCAGCAGAGCCCGCCATGAGCCAAACAGAGTTTGCAGTCCTCTTTTTTATTAAAAATTTTCGGCTCTTAAATTACAAAAAAAAAATTTTAGTCTAATGCTAAAATTAAAAAAAAAAAAAATTCAAAATGTCATGAATCCCAAACTTATGCCTTGATTGGTAGAGGCGTAGAGCATTTAAAAAAGTATTAAGCGTTTTATCAACCAATCAACAAAATATTTAGGAAAGCATTTATAAGCTGCAAATGCTCCTCCCTCTATACTTTCATATGAAGCTTTTGGTAGAACATTAACCTATAAAATATCAAAAAATTTAAAATAAATTTATATAACTAATTTATTTTGTTAAATAATATCAAAAAGTTATGTTTATATTAAAGTGTAAATTTTATACTTTTAAAACCAATATTTACCATTTTTTTTAATTTTCAAATAAAAATTTAAATAAAAATATAATATAATAAATATAATTGAAATATGAAAAAATTATTATAAATTATATTATAAATATAACTATAGATATAGTATTTATGACTAAATATATTAAATAATTTTATATATAATATTTCACAGTTCTGACAATTATTTAAAATATGTACATTAATCAGAGTATACAGCTTCAACAGTATATTGCTTTTATTGTTTAGTGCTAGTGCTTCCTTAAAGTAACCCATTTGTTACTTGCCTAAATTCTCTAAAGTAATGACTGTTTTCTTAAGAAATTATTGAAAATTGGTAACTCACCTAATTGTCCCTAATTAAAACTTAACCTTATCTGCCTTTACCAAATGATAAACGGTGTTCTCATCCTAGTGGTTGGCAATCTTTTAATTTTCCAAGATGTCCCCAACCTTTTAGGCATTATTTTTCCCTTTTTCTTATAACGATGGGAAAAAACGTGAACTCCATTCTCTCCTATACCCTTTTAATATTTTTTCTCAAAACCCTAATTAGTAGCCAAAACTAAAACACAAAAATGGCGGCGGTAGAAAATACTGTAAGTATTTAGCCACCGATCAAGTGTATGATGAAAAAGGGGAGAAGATAGTTTTTTTTTTTGTTTCTGATCAATATAAACCCTAAGAGCATCTGCAGCGGAGATATAGTCGATGGGTGTCTTCCGCTTTAATTTTTTTTTTAAAATTGATTTTTTATTGTCGCGACGAATCACGTCGCGACACGTCATCACTTTTGGAAAGACACATGGTCTTGCGGAAGACACAATTTTGCTCGGGTCTTTACTGTTTTGCTGAGATTTAATATTTTTTAATTTTAAGACACTCAATTATTTGTGCGATGGAGATGGTCTAATTGACGGTCATCTCTGTATCCCAAATTGTTTTTGTAAATTTATCTATGGCCGGAAAATACCACTAGTGATGATTTGACGGTAAATACCACTACCAAAAAAAACTGCTCAAGACGGATCAAAGATAAAATTTACAACGGTTTGTAACTAGACTGTCAATCACCACTTTATTACGACCACCATAAAAAAATTAGAGAATGCTTCTGAGATATATTTGGTAGATACAGATTTGAAATTTGTGAATTATTCATCAGAAATTGAGATTATATCTAAAATAATAAACAAATAATATAGACTTGTATTCATTGACAATTGTTTTATATTCGAACGCCTATAAACCTTAATTGTATTTCAACAAACATGCAGCATTGACTATCATAGATAATCATTTTATAACCCTCGAAAAAAAACGTTTACACACTGATGTTGGACTTTAAAAATTAAGTAGTTCTAGAAGTTCTCAATATATGGAAATATGAAATGACCAAAAAGATGCCAAGTCAGATTAACTACTAACAAAAGCTTTCTTTTCACATACATTTTATACTTTTAGCTCTGCAGTATATTGTTTGATCGGAATGAGCAATTGCACATTGCACTTCGTAACAAAAGAAACAATCGGAAACACATACAAAGACTTCAATCGTTCCTCAACCAGGTTCTGTGTATCGAGTTGTGGTCCCTGGGTCCTCTAAGAAAAACTCCCCACAGTCGACTAGTCCGGAAGGTGCTCCCCCATCATCTAAACTGGTGGATATAGAAGGATCTAGAAGATTCATAGCATTTAAGATATTATTATGAATAAATATTTTAGATATTTGTATTTATGCTAATGTGATTCTATTAGGTTAATTAGGTTAATTACAATTCCTATATAAATGTATCATTCTTGTATATCCACGATTATGAGAGTCAATACAATATTCTTCCAATCTTAGGCTCTCATCACTTCAATATGGTATCAGAGCAGGTTATGCTCGAATTTCGATCTAACGATCAAATTCTTTTCTTTTTTTTTCAAATTTTCAAGCCTAAGTGCTTCTGAATTTTATCAAACTCCCTTTTCTTATGATTCCTAAGTTTACCAAGCCATGATGCTTCCTTTCTCTACGCCAATTGAGCTTCTTCTTTAAGCCTAGTGCTTCGATCAAATTCCTTTAATCTATTCTTTTTCTTTCTAATTCTAAAGCCTACGTGCTTCTAATCTAAGCCATAGCGCTTCAAATTCAAGCCAAAGTGCTTCTGTCAACAAGCCAAAGTGCTTCCCCACAATCACTGTTTCATTTCCGAGATGGTGTCTGTGTAATCACCATATCAGATCTGCGTCTCCGCCTCCTCTATTACCCGGATCTGACGCTACCGATGTCCACCTCCACCGCTGAGATCTCGACTCCACCTCTTCCGCCGATACAAATCTTCGACACACGTCCAAAGGCGCCGCTCTCCTCTCCGGTCACCGCCCATCCCAAGTTGATCAGCGGTCAAGTCAGAAGACTTCATCAAAGCTATCATGCTTCCAAACGATTAGTATCGGTCCAACCGCATCGAATCGGGTCACCACCACCACTGTCAACGGAACTATCACTTTCCACTCCGTCGCGTCACTAAACGCCAACGCCAAAAGCGATACCACCGGATCTCTCTGAAATCTGCTTCAAGCCCTGACGAGCTCCGCTCCACTCGACCACTCCGTCCTCCATCATCTCTCTCTTATCAACCGCTTTTCCTAAATTTTATCGCAGCCACAACCCACCGGATCCACACCGTCGTGATCTGCTCCTTCTTTGAATGCTGACAGTGGCGCTCCAAAATGTCCACGAGGAGGAACTACAGTGAACCCAAGCTTCACAGATTGTCGAAGCCCATTGGTCACATAAATCCAAACTTTTGACGCCCACCGATGTTGAGAAGCCTATCAAATGCTACAAGCGCAGATCTCCCAAAAGCCCACATCAACTACATTCCCATACTATACAAGCCCGTTCCAGTTCAACTCCATACTATCATTCTAGGTTCAATCTCAAGCCGCTATTCCGCAACTTCTCCATAACCGCCTTGAAATTGAGGGAGCGTATAGAAGGATCTAGAAGATTCATAGCATTTAAGATATTATTATGAATAAATATTTTAGATATTTGTATTTATGCTAATGTGATTCTATTAGGTTAATTAGGTTAATTACAATTCCTATATAAATGTATCATTCTTGTATATCCACGATTATGAGAGTCAATACAATATTCTTCCAATCTTAGGCTCTCATCACTTCAATAGTGGACATCCCTGAATCCAACCCAGTAGTTGCTTCACCTTCTGTTGTATCTACAAAAGAAAAAGTCATCACTCAGGATTTTTTCAAGGTTCATTCTATTGACGTATCTAAAGAAGGACTATTCGTTGATTTCAGAGGAAATAAAAACTCTTCCTTCTCTCACTCAAGCTCTTCTGATGGAGAGTCTGATGCTGATTCGGGAAGCGTATCAGGTGATGATGATAACCCAGATGGTGGTCACGATAAGTTCATTCAGGTGGTCTCTAAACAGTTGCTTAAAAAAGCTAAGTCTAAATCTCGGAATAGGGCTGGAGGCCCTTTAACCCTCTAAATCATCTCTTATGGATATTTTTTGCTGGAATATAAGAGGTTTTAATGATTCTGTAAAGCGGCGCAATTTTAGGAAATGGCTAAAGCTAAACAAGCCAGTTTTTGGGGGTCTTGTTGAGACTCATGTTTGCCCTGCGAAGGCCTCGTCTATAGTTAATCGAGCCTTTCCATGATGGTTTTTGGAAAGCAATTATGAATACTCGGATTTGGGAAAGATATGGCTTCTTTGGCACCCTTCTGTCGGTATCACTATCATCTCTAAGTCAATGCAGCTGATTAACTGCATGGTCAAACTTCCTTTTGTCCCAGTGGAGATAGTTGTATCGCTGGTTTACGGTTCAAACTGTCGAAATGAAAGGAAGACTCTTTGGGCTGAGCTTGAATACATTGCTACCTCCCATCAGATTGCTGGTAAGCCATGGATAATCCTGGGAGACTTCAACGAGACTGTTCATGCATCAGAGCACTCTTCAGCCGATCAATTCACATCATCTGGAGGTATGAGAGATTTTAAGCAATGCTTGGACATGTGTGCTATTTTTGACCTGCCATTTTGTGGTAACACATTCACTTGGTCAAATAAGCATAGTTATGGGAATGTAGCTAAGAAACTGGACAGAATCTTAGTAAATGATGCTTGGATGTTAGCTTTCCCTGAGTCTCTTGGTGTCTTTGGAGAACCTGGCTTATCAGATCACAGTCCTTGCTGTGTATTTCTTGATACAAAGAAGCCCAAGCAGAAACGACCTTTCAAATTCTTCTCTATGTTGAACCAGCATCAAGAATTTGCAGAATTAATAAAAGCTTGCTGGGAGTCTCTAACCTTTTATGGTTCAAAAATGCTTTGTATCTCCAAAAAGCTCAAAGAACTCAAGAGTGTAATAAGAATTTTTAGTCGTGGGAACTTCTCCAACTTGGAACAAAGAGTGGCTGAAGCTTTTTCCCACCTCTCGGATTGTCAGAATCAGTTGCTCTCCTCTCCATCAGCCTCCCGAGCCCAAGCAGAAAAAGATGCTCACAAAAAAAGGCATACTCTAGCCAGGGCTGAAGAATCCTTCCTTATGCAGAGATCTCGGGTCCAATGGCTTGACGTTGGTGATTCACTCATCTTGGACATTCAAATCTCTGCTCTCCTTGTGCACTCTAGCAGCTCGGTTTATGCGGTCTCATGTTGGTAACGGTGAGATTACAAGTTTTTGGATGGACAACTGGACACCTCTTGGACCACTTATAAATCTGTTTGGAACAGTTGGTCCACGAGAGCTAGCCATTCCTCTAAACGCAAGAGTTTCATCGACTTGCAACGCAAATGGTTGGAAACTGAGAGGAGCCAGATCCCCAGCTTCGGAGGTACTTCAAACTCACCTCACCACTGTCGAGCTCCCCTCTCGCAGGTGGAAGACTCTTATCTCTGGTTTGCTAATGATTTGGCTCTCTCCAACTTCTCAGCCAAGCACACTTGGGAGGTGCTTCGACCGCGAGCCCCTACTCAACCTTGGACTAAGCTTGTGTGGTTCAAAGGAGCTATACCACGACATGCTTTCTCATTCTGGGTAGCTCAGCAAGACCGCCTTCCAACAAGAGCTCGTCTAGTGAGATGGGGTCTCCAGGTTAGTTCCTCATGCTGCATTTGTGATATCTACGAGGAGAACCGGGACCATCTTTTCCTAAGATGTGAAGTAAGTGAGCAATTGTGGGACTTGGTTCTCAAAGGTTAGGCTACCACTCCTTCGGTTTCCACACTTGGACTGCCTTTAATTGCTGGTTATCGCTCAAAGACAACATCTCACCAAGGACCTTACGATATTTGGTGGCTCAGGCTACTATCTATACCATTTGGTCCGAGAGAAACAACAGGCTCTTCAGCAACATCTCATACCCTCCTCAAGCTATCTTCAAATGGCTAGATCGTCTAGTCCGAGATGCAATTATGGCCAAAAGAAAAAGGAAGGCTTTTAGAGACCTAATGCAATCTTGGCTCTTTTATGAGTAGTATTTTTCTTATCTGATGATGCTCATAATCTTTTTTAAGATTTGTCTTGTTTTTATTTTTTTTGCCAAGGTTTTTCCTATCTTGTTTAGCTATTTTGTAATATTATTACAAACCTTCTCATTTTAATGAAATTCAAATGCTTAGCAAAAAAAAAAAAAAATGGTGACCATTAGAGAAATAATAGGAATGCGAAAGAAAAAAATGAAGATGGTAAAATAATAAGAATATATTTTTCTTATTGTTCATTCTCGAATTTAATAGGGGATATTTTTGTTCTATTGTTCCATAAAATAAAAAAATGAAAAGGAATCATATGTAAAAAAAAAAAAATTACTCATAAATGGTGTATTTTTTTAAGAAATGAAGAAGAATGTGTTCAAAAAATTACTTATAAATATTGTATTTTTAAAGAATGAAGAGGAGTTCATTATTCCTCCTCGTTTTTTTTGTCACCATTCATAGCCAAACATTGTCATATAACTTATTTAACCAAAAATTGGTTTTCTCTTTGTGAGAATGTTTTCTGCATATCAAACATGAAGATGGGCGTGATGAGTGTTCAATCCGGATTTTAGTTCGGTTATGGATTTTTTTTTTTGGGGTTTAGTTTATATATCAAAGTAAAACATAAATTATTATGGATAGTTTGGTTCGGGTTCAGATTTGGTTTCGATTCGGATTCGGTTTATAGTAAAATATGTATATAATTTCTGTTTAGATAAGTTTTTTCCTTTGGTTCAGTTCGGTTTCAGTTTTTCGTTTTGCGGATATATAGACAAAATGAATCTATTTAAAAATGGTTTGGTTTTTAGATCAGCTATTTCAGTTCGGATCGGATCTGATTGGTTAATCCGAATATTAAATACCCCTAATGGTGATCATATTTCCTATCTATAAACGTTATATAATTTGTTACTTTTTTTTTCCAGATTTGCTTGGACATCACGGGATTAAAAAAAAGCCCTAAAAATAAATTATTTGAGTAAGACATATCTGAAAGAAAAAGAAAAAACAGAAATCAGGATAACAAGAAAATACAGACAGATTAGGGAGGGAAGGATTATATATTTTTTGTTTGTTTTTTTCTAACCTTCCTTCCATATCTCCTCTGTAATTTTCGCTTTTAATTCTCTTTCAAAATTTAAACTTTTGTGAAATTTGAGGAGAAACAACAACAGTTTGATATGATATAGCTTACGTTCATTTGATTCCAAGTCGACGACGATCCTTTGATTAGGGCTCTTGTTCGATCTTGCGCGATTTCGGGAATTTTTTTAGTTGTTGAATTGATTGATCGCATTTTTGTATAATGGGGAATTGCTGTGGAACGGCGGGATCGTTGATTGGAAATGATAAGCAGAAGAAAGGGTTTAAATTTGCAAATCCCTTCTCGATGGATTACGGTCACCGCCACGACGGCGAGAAGCTTATTGTCCTGAAGGAACCAACGGGTCGAGAGATCAAGCTGAGATACAAACTGGGTCGCGAGTTGGGTCGGGGAGAGTTCGGGGTCACGTATCTGTGCACAGACAACGAGACCGGAGATGTTTTCGCCTGCAAATCGATCTTAAAGAAGAAACTGAAAACGGCGGTGGATATAGATGACGTTAGGAGGGAAGTGGAGATCATGAGGCATTTGCCTGAGCATCCAAGCATCGTCACGTTGAGAGAGACTTACGAGGACGATAAATCTGTGCATTTGGTTATGGAGCTTTGTGAAGGCGGCGAGCTTTTTGACAGGATTGTGGCCAGAGGGCATTACACGGAGAGAGCTGCAGCTTCGGTTATTAAGACAATCATGGAAATTGTTCAGGTTCGTGTGAGGTTTTTCATGTGCATGTGGATCTGTTTTGGACATTATTGATGCTTGAATAGGCACTGGTTTTTTTCTTTTCTGGCGAGGCTGACTCAAAGTGCAGTTCTTGGAGATCTTGTAGATGCGAGAGTAGTAATGTGTTTTTATTCCATGTGTGTTTCAGATGTGTCATAAGCATGGAGTAATTCACAGAGACCTAAAACCTGAGAACTTCTTGTTTGCGAACAAAAAGGAAACTGCATCTTTGAAGGCGATTGATTTCGGTCTCTCTGTTTTCTTCAGACCAGGTAATGTATCATCTTGGATGCCTGCTCGGAAATGGAAGCAGTCTTTAACCCGCAAGTGTTTTGTTTGCAGGGGAGAGATTCAACGAAATCGTTGGAAGTCCTTACTACATGGCTCCCGAGGTATTAAGGCGGAGTTATGGACCAGAGATTGACATTTGGAGCGCAGGCGTAATTCTTTACATATTGCTCTGTGGTGTTCCGCCTTTTTGGGCAGGTTTAGTTTTGTCAGATCGTTTGCTTTGTGTCAGTCTTTGTTGAGTCATACAGAGCGTAATCTTGTTTGTTTGCAGAAACCGAACATGGAGTCGCAAAAGCAATTCTTAAATCTGTAATTGATTTCAAAAGAGACCCCTGGCCCAAAGTTTCTGCAAATGCAAAAGATCTGATCAAGAAGATGCTTCATCCTGAGCCAAAGCGTCGTCTTACAGCTCAACAAGTGCTTGGTATCATCTCGCTTTCAAATGCAATTGTGTTTTTCATCCTGATATGGAATCAATCTTTGGTTTACATTACAGATCATCCGTGGATACTGAATGGTAAGAATGCTCCCAATGTGTCATTAGGTGAAACCGTAAGAGCAAGGCTCAAGCAATTCACTGTTATGAACAAGCTCAAGAAAAGGGCACTCAGAGTATGTACTACTAATCTGTTCTCTTGAAGACACATTATAAATTCTGTTGAGAGTGCTTAAGATAGTTATTATTACGTTCCTTACATAGGTTATCGCTGAGCATCTATCGGTTGAAGAAGCATCCGCCATAATAGAAAGATTCCAAGTAATGGACACAAGCAACAGAGGAAAGATTACCATGGACGAGCTAAGGATCGGATTGAAGAAACTTGGGATTGTTGTTCCCCAAGATGACATTCAAATTTTGATGGACGCGGTAAGTAGCTACTAAGAAATTACTTCCAATGCTGATTCAAAGTTTTTCAAACGCAATGAGCTGAATTGGCGGGTTTGTTATATAAACAGGGAGATATTGATAAAGATGGATATTTAGACGTTAATGAATTTGTGGCCATATCGGTACACATCAGGAAGATGGGAAACGACTACCACTTAAAGAAAGCCTTTACGTTTTTTGACCAAAACAAGAGTGGCTATATTGAAATAGAGGAGTTACGAGATGCTTTGGCTGATGAGTTTGACACTACTAGTGAAGAAGTTGTCGAAGCCATTATCCGTGATGTCGATACCAATAAGGTTAGACCCATCTAAGAATAAAAAGTGTTCTAGTGTGAAAAACGCGTAAAAAAGACTTGAAATTTGAATGTTCTTGAACCGCAAATTTTCTGCAGGATGGAAGAATAAGTTATCAAGAGTTTGCAACAATGATGAAAACGGGAACGGACTGGAGAAAAGCTTCGAGGCAGTACTCGAGGGATCGGTTTAACAATCTTAGTCACAAGCTGATGCAAGATGGGTCCTTGCAGTCTAATGGCAATACAAAGTAGAGCTTGATACCTAATCCTCAGTCTCAGAAGATTGAATTGAATCTGAATCTGAATCGAAAGGAAGAAAAATATTTGTTCTTTCTTTTGTTTTTCTTTTTCCTTGACATTCTCACAACTTCTTGTTAGCCAGTTATCTTGTTGAAAGATCGAGCGAGAAGCCCGTTTGTATAGATAAAAATTAATTGTATGCGAGAAAAATGAAGATCATTATCAATGTTGTTTCTTGTGAATTGTGTAATATTCATTATTTTTTATTATCATTTTAACAAACTATTTGATTTTCCTTTGGTCAAAACAAATTTGCTTTTGCTATGGTTTAGTGAACTAAACGACATTTTTTCGTAGGTACTATAATTATCGTACCAAAAGGTGAGCGTTTCTATGGCTCCAAATGGTATCATATATTCTAATGCATGTGGATCACTGTATCTGTATCATATCCTCAATGACGATTCATAATTGAATTTAGCAATATAAGTAGAATGTCTAACATGCAACACATTGATAGACCCCGTAGATAGGCTGTTAAGGATAGAAGAAGAAAACTCTTTATTACGAGAATATCTTGTGTCTCTATCTATGGTTGTTTCTGTAATTACATAAACCTAGATATATATATATATAATCTCTTTCAATATCAATAAGACTTACTTTCTACATAGGCAAAGGAAGTCATGGCTTCGAATTTTTTGGTTAACTACTCTATATTAAACATTTTTATGATCCTTTTAATTTAAGTTTAACAGACCAAAATAAGTGCAATATCTCTCTGTTAGCTTAAACTCTTAGCTAACGGTGATTACGTTGGTTTGGTGATTTCCTCCAATTTCCATAAGTATGGTTCGAGTTTGATTAAAAATACAAGGAGGAGAAAGTCATATGTACGTAGTATTTCTTTTCTTTTTTGTTAAAAAATGTACGTAGTATTTCTACGTTCATAATTTAAGATTTTTTTTTTTGAAATTGTTGCCGAGTAGAACACCTGATGCAATTTTCTAAAAAATATTATCATGTTTATCTCAACTCAATTCCTTGACACTATGCATTTTTTTTTGCCGTCTAAACTATTTTCATTAAAAAAATTAAAGTACAAACATGATTACAAAATCGAATACAAAATATGATAATATATAAAAATAAACAAGCTACTGAGACTTGTGATTTGTGGCCATTCCATAATTTTCGTACCAACTAATTTAACAGATTTTTTTTTCCGGTCAAAACAGAAACTCTTTTTATATTTTGAAAATTGATATAGTTGTACACAACACCCCTTTTCCTTAAATTTTATGGGCGTTTACCCGTTTCGAAATATTTTTTAAATAAAAGTTCATTTAAGTTTTTCTACTTATTATATCCTTATATCAGATAATATCCCGATCCACACTTTACCAAACAATTGAAGTCTTTCTGATTTGTGTGTAAAAGTTTCTGGAAATTCGAAATAGTATCATTTGCAATATTATGCATAGGCGGCTGAAGTTTGATGACAAAATATTAATTTTCCTTTAACAAAAAAAAAAAAATTTAATTTTCTGTTAAAGTTGTTTATCTATTATTTAAAACTTCAATTTATATTATTCATGAGTTTTTTCTTTATATATTGTATATTATATGTGTGTGTGTGCACAAAATTTTTTTTTACATTTTCAAAACAAAACCAATTAAAGAATTCAAATAAAACGACCAGTACTTAATCCTATTTGCATTTCTCTGTTCAGAATATTACAAAATACAGTTAAATGCCGGTTTCTGTGGATATCCATATATATATATATATATTGCATAGACATAGTGGGATATATATAGATCCTTATCCAAATGCCAAAGCAAATTGTGAAATATTATATCATTTATTGTTTGTAGTATAAAATTTACTTATGCAAAGAATATGACATATTTGTTGTATCGGTTATCGGTACCGATCAGCTTATGTCTATTTTATGAGAAGGGGTTCGGAGAATTTCGTTTAAGTTAAAAGTCTTAGGTCGGTGTATATTATTATCAAGCGAGGTCGGTCGAATAGAGATAGGTACAGAAATGTTCTTTTGAATAGGCGATAGATCGGTTCCTTTTCTTTTTCGGTTACAAAGTCGATCTTTTTTTGTTTCAAATGAGGGAATTCTCCTATTTATATCAGACTTAGAGCGGCGGTTTAGAAGCCTTTGAAACTCTAATTCGTACGGTCGGTCAGGGCAACTCGTTGGTCAGACAGGATGGATTGATGGTGGGATAGGACAGATCGTTTTTTTGGGTAGAGTGTATTGACCGGTTCCGGTGGCAATCCACCTAATCCTCTTTGTACGGCTGACCTGGGTGGGCTTCGTTCGTTCTGTGGACCGATTGCTTATTGGACCGATTACTTAGATGGGCCGACCTTGATTTGATCGTGGACTTTTAAGAAAAATAGAGGGGTCGCGAAGCCCACCTCCAACAATATTGATTACATATATACCACCAACATAATGCAATGTTTATATATGTACTGAAATTGGGAGAACATGAATACCATTATTCTATTATTCTAATATAATCAACCAAATTCAAACGTAAATGTCTTTGCTATTTATTTTTTAATTATTTTTGCAATATCACGGTGTATCTCGTGTTAGAATTTGGATTTCGAATCCAAACTTTTTGAACGATAAAAGTAAAAAATCTATCGGCACACACGATTTATAATGGTTCATATATGAGAGTTACATCTCTTTCTTTCTTTTTTGGTCGTTGCAGATTTCATTGAAGTCAAATTCGGAATTTGCAATTCATTTTTTTCTTTTTTTTTCACTATACGAGGAGAAAGTTAGAAACGGAGATGACGATAAATCATAAATGAGGAAGAAATACCCCAAATATTACTATTAGAGTATTATTAACGAACCTCTTAATTAAAAGATTACAGCGTCGGTAAGTATCTAATCCAATCGTCAGATCTTTACAATAAATCTAAAAAACCAAATATACTATACAAATAAACAGTTCGAACCGGAATTCCTAATTAAGGTTAAATTTGGGACGATTCTACCGAAAAAATTTATGCCACTGAATTTTCTTTTTGCCATTTTAGGAGGATCCATTTACTACACATGCCTGAGAAAGAAAAAACAAAAGGGAATACGCAGAAGAATAATTAATTAGTATTATATTGAATCCTAAACATCTTGGAATTTATAAATTCAAAGGATGAACAAGAACCTATAATTAAGGAGTGGTATAACAACGACCAGGAATATTTCCCAGAAGTCATGCTTTCTTCCATACCTTTGTGATGCAGCGAGATATTTCCAAATATCTCCATTATTATATTTTATTTAATTAATTAAGATTATTCTAGATTTTATAGTTTTAGGGTTTTATGATTTATTATAAATAAGCCGTTTAGGCTTTCTATTGTATTCAGTTGTTATTGAATAAAGAGATTTTTAAAGAGCTTTGTCAAGCCCTGTGAAGAGGATTCACAAACCCTAAGAGCTTTTGTTAAAGCCCTGAGAGGAGGACTCTCAAACCCTAGCTTCCGCTCCATCATTTGGTATCAGAGACGCGTTCCTTTGATTTCTCAATCAAGAACGATTCTGGATGTCATGGTGAGTGATAGTTTCTATCCTTTTGTCGAGAGAGAAGAGAACCAAGAGATCTACAGAGAGATCTATGGCGATCCGATCTACGACGTCTATGAAGATGAATTCCTGGTTATGGAGTTTGTTTTCAAAGAAGATGTTTTTGCAAATTTCGTCCGTGCAAAATCCGTTCAGAATCGGGTCTGTACAAAGTTTGTACAAAATCAGATCTGTCCAGAGTTCATGAAGAATCTGCTTTGTGCAAATTTAGGGCGAAATAAGTTTCGTGCAAATTTCGGGCGAAATCAGTTTCGTGCAAATTTCGGGCGAAATCAGTTTCGTGCAAATTTCGGGCGAAATCAAAAGAAGTATGAATTTAAAGATATATTGAAGATTTCAACAACAAAGAACCGCTTCAAGATTCGAGGACGAATCTTCTTCAACCCGGAGAGACTGATGCAGCGAAGAATTGAAGATTCGAGGACGAATCTTTTTTGGCTGGCGAGACTGATGCAGCGAGATATTTGGAATATTTCCAAATATCTCCATTATTATATTTTATTTAATTAATTAAGATTATTCTAGATTTTATAGTTTTAGGGTTTTATGATTTATTATAAATAAGACGTTTAGGCTTTCTATTGTATTCAGTTGTTATTGAATAAAGAGATTTTTAAAGAGCTTTGTCAAGCCCTGTGAAGAGGATTCACAAACCCTAAGAGCTTTTGTTAAAGCCCTGAGAGGAGGACTCTCAAACCCTAGCTTCCGTTCCATCACTTTGGGTCTCTCAAGCAAGCTTCACATATGCCTCGTGATGTATGTTTACTTGTATTTAATATATTGATATGTATTAATAGGCGCCGTCTAAATGACATTTAGTATTTTTATATAGTCGATAATCACATATCGTTACGTACGTTGGTTTTACTTTTTATTCAGAAATATATGTACGGGCACTAGTTTTCCCATTGTTATTGGAAGCTCCATTTATTGTATTAATTTGGTTAAGATTTTTGAATCCGTAACTCAATTTTCTTTCTGCTGTATCGGATTTCGTTATTGTTATATAAAAGTTGTTCCATGTTGGAATATTAAAGTCGGACTAGAAACTTATTACTAATTCTGAGGGTTCATGCTTCATGCATGATTCCTAACTTTCTAGGAACATAGATGGGGTTTTACTGCTCAATCATGTGTTAAACACGTTGAAACTTTGACCACGTACGTGTTAATTTCAAATTTATCAACCATGTCACAAATTAAATTTCCACAACTAAAAAATATGCTTATAAGTTATAACCCTTGTGTCTCACGTGCTGCGCCTAATTTTGCTTCCCATACGCATACGTGTGCCGCGCAATTTGGTTGAACCCTACGACACAGTTTTATCTGGAGCATTTTTTCCCCATTTAAATAATACAAATTTGTTTTTTTAACACTGATATAAATTATTAAAACTCGTTTCACTAGTAACCACGACCACGATGAACGGCTCCACTTACACCACGTTGAAGATAAGATTACCTCCATTAATCTACAAAAATTGCTTTTTCTAAAATTTGAACCGCATACCTTTTTTGATGTAAAAATATTAATGAACCATTTGGTTAACCATTGGATCAAATAGTTTCCATAAAATAATACAAACTATATGTTACTAATTTAATTTATACTAGTATATTCTTTTACCACTTTAACCATACATCTATCATTTATCATTATTTCTTGAGATAATTGCATTTGAGATCATTTTATTAAAGTTTTCTTTGTTATGTAGCACTTCCTTTTCTTTTTTTTGGTCTTTATTCGAGTAAAAAAACCAAAGTTGATCCTCCGGGTTACCACTTAATTACGTGAGGGTGATGATATGACCAACTTTATAAAAAAAAGTATGAACAAATAAATATGCATTTAGTAGTAATCATCAATGTTGGTCCGACTTGAGAAAAAGAAAAAAGAAGTCTTATTTAATATGACGTGGATATTTTGACCATATAAACGCCAAATTTCATTCTTTCAGTGAAGCAATGAGAACAAGAAGGAAGAAAATGCGGCGGTCACGTGAACGGTAGTTATCGCCATTTCAAATGAACCTTCACGAACATATAAGTTTTTTTGGCCAAACACACGAACATATAAGTTCGTTTTCTCTTAATTTGCTAAAATTACGTACACGAAATTACGACTTTTTTTACAACAACTCCTATTTTTCGTATTGTGTATTTAAATTTGTGGGGCATCAGCGGCAAAAGTGTAGTATCATCATACGGCACACATAGATGATTTGGAAATTAAAATTCATCATTTATTCGTCATAACCTACCTTTTTTTTTGTTACGATCGACCAAATAGATTCAATGTAAATTGATCATTTTTTTTTGCATCGTAATTTGATCAATATATACGTTACGATGTGATGTTTTCAGACGCTTTTTGTGTTTGCTTTTATACGTTAAGATGTGATGTTGATTTTTTTTTTTTAAACATGATTTACGTCATACTTATACTAAATATCATTTACACATTATATATGAATGCAAAACGTTAATGAATTATCTTTCCCTTTTTCGTATTTTTGTTTATATGTTTGAATGAAGTTTGATAAAACAAAAATGTTTACGTTTAAAAAAAAAATCTGACTCAAAAACAAAATATATAGTAACATATAAACATAAAATACAAACACACATACAAACTAGGGGTGGACAAATAGGAATTCGGGACGAGACTTTGCGGGAATGAGAACGGGACGGAACTTTGGAAACTGACATAGTAGTTCCATTTGTGTCCCATTTAAATTATGGGGCGGGACGAGAACGGAACGGGGCATGACGGGAACATAATATGAATTCCCAAAAAAACTAAAAAGACAAATTGACAATCACAATTCGTAAAAGTTTAAACATATTCCAACTTAATAATTATAAAAATTTCAAAGTTATAGAAAAACATCATAATCAATTTAACACAAAACCACATAATCATAATAAAATTAAAACACGTTCAGCCATTTTCAACAGTGTCGATGTTTGGAATTCATAAAAAATTTAAAATCATGTTTATGTAAGACAAAACTAAAATTTTAATAGTTTTGGTAACATATTACTATACTAAAATAATTAGGAAATTAAATCTCACCATTTCCAATTTTCTAACATATATATTCAATTATATATAAGATTATGTAGTTAATATATAATTTATCCCGAATGGGACTTGGAGAATTCTTGTTCCCGTTCCGTTATGTTCTGTTCCCAAACGGGAATCAATAGATTGTATCATATGAAAATACAGACGGGAATTCGGGACTGAGGACGGGACGAGACGGGAATTATATCCACCCCTAATACAAACGCATAAAAACACCTGCTTAAATTTAAAATTACTTAAACCATTTCTTTTGTCTGAAATCAGAAATATTTGTGATTGTTCTTATTTAATATATTTTTAACTTATTAAATGTATAATAATAAAAAATCTGACCAAAAAACATATAAAAAAAAACTGCACTACATACATATTCTGCTATGACAAACATGTATAGAGAGCTGGCTAGCGATTGTTGATTAATGATGATAGCAATGTGACTGATGAATTATGATGAACCATACTAATTTTCAAATTCCATAACAAATTTAACTGTTACAAATTCATAGCAACATCGATTATAATATCCGTCTCTCATCACAATATTTTATTTAGTGAATGGCCACTCAATTTCCTGAATAGAAAAATTATACAGAAATTAAATGATTTTAGTCAATCTATCCAATAACCTAACTGAGACTATAATAATAATATTAATAATAACTACAATTACCTTAAATCCTTAGGCGATGTTTCTTGCAGAAAATACGATAAGCATGGTCTCGCTAAGAGAGAACAAAATCTTTGAATAAATTAAACAAGAGAGAGAGAGAGTAAAAACATGAAACTCTAAAGGAAGAAAAATAAACAAATAAAAGGATATATTAATATAGATACCTAAAGTAGTGTTTACGTGACAATCTCAATTTCACTCCATACCTCGAACTCATTCAAGCATAAGAAACCTAACTTTTATGCTTGAATGAGTTCCTTTTGATTTGCCTATAAATACACGTACGCCTACACTTATACAATTTCAAAACAAAGCAACACAAAGACAAGAATCACAAACATCAAACATTCTCAACCTCCCAAAAAACGACACGCATTCCTTTTACCAACCTCAATGGCCCGCTGTTGCAAACTTCTTACCGGTTTCCTATTATGGGCTCTTTTGATGCTCTCATGGTGCGAAGCTTCAAGAAGCAGCGTTAATGTACATGACCATTCTTATGGAAGGCTAAAACCCGATAGCTTAATCAAGCGTAGAGACGGTATCACGCATTTGAAAAGCTTCGTAAGAGCCTCTTCGCGGCCTCCAGCCACCGTTAGTGTTTCTGATTTTGGAGCTAGAGGAGATGGAAAAACCGATGACACACAGGTATATATAAATAATACACATATATATATATATATATATATATATATATATATATTTCTCTTATTATTCTAAAACTGTTTTAACGAAAATTTTGGATATTCATGTATTTCCTTAATTATGACGTCGAAGTGATCTGTTTAAATAAAATCTCGTACATGACTTCTAAATGATTCGAGACTATCATGTATATAGTGGCGGAGCTAGAATTTTTATTATCGGGGGTAAACAATATATACTTAGAAAAATATAGTCTATAAATTGCTAAAAAAACCTCTATAAATATACTTTATGTTCACTCATAGCTTGAAACTTTTATTTATCATGGTTTCATTTGTTACATCTTGAAATTTTTTTAATAAAATTACACTAAATAAAATATATCAACAGGGACATATTTAATTTTTTTGAATAAAATTACACCAATTTTTAAAATTTTATGGTGGGCAACTGCACCTTCCACTCTTCACCTGCCTCCGCCCCTGCATGTATATAGTTTTAAGTTGTTTGTACTAATGATCCATGCATGATCAGGCGTTCGTGAATGCGTGGAATAAAGCATGTTCTTCAAATGGAGCTGTTAATCTCTTAGTTCCCGAAGAGAAAACTTATCTCCTCACGTCTATTCGATTAGCTGGTCCATGCAAATCAATTCTTACCGTTCAGGTAATTAATTACAGAATTATTATTTGTTAATTTAACACGATCATCTATGAATATGGATTTGAATATATAAATGAGCGTGGTCGACAGATATTCGGAACGTTATCGGCATCTCAAAAGCGATCGGATTACAAAGATCCCAGCAAGTGGATTACATTTGACGGTGTGAACAGTCTATCAGTCGATGGCGGCGCCACCGGAATTGTCGACGGAAACGGAGAAACGTGGTGGCAAAACTCATGCAAACGGAACAAAGCTAAGGTGTGTGTTCATTTAATTAATATACATGCATCTACATGTCATATTTGAATGTAATTTTAGTTGTACGTTAGAGAGTGACATCAATCTCTCTTTTTTCTTTTTATGCAGTCATGCTCATCAAAAGCCCCAACGGTATGTTGAAACATATATGATTTCTTCATAAAATATTGGACAGATCTTATACATAAATGTATTCTTTGTACGCAGGCTCTTACTTTCTACAACTCAAAGAATTTGAGAGTAGATAATCTAAGGGTGAGAAATGCGCAACAGATTCAGATTTCGATTGAGAAATGTATTAAACCAAAGTATAATAACTTTGTATTTCTCATTAATTGTTAATGTATCTGTACATCCAGATATATATACTCGTATTCTTCTCTATACAATATATTCAATATACCCCCCTCAAGCCGTTGAAGTGGAACGATCTTGTGGAATGAAAAGGCTTGAAATGGACATACGGTTGAGGATGGAGTGAAAAGGACCGGGGTGTAGGGGTTTTGTCAAGATATCAGCATGTTGATTAGCACTAGAGACATGCATTAAATTCAAGAAACCATTCTTGACTTGATCCCTAACTGTGTGGCAATCGATTTCAACATGTTTCGTCCTCTCATGGAAAACCGGATTTGTGGCAATATGCATCGCAGACTTGTTATCACAGAATAGTTTAGCATTAGTTATTACCGTGATCTTCAAATCTGTGAGGAGTTGTTGTAACCAGAGTAGTTCACATGTGGCATGGGCCATGCTCCTGTATTCAGCCTCAGTGCTGCTACGGCTAACCACATCCTGCTTCTTTGATTTCCATGTGATAAGAGAGTCACCTAGGTAGACGCAATATCCAGTAATGGATCTCCTAGTGTCGGGGCAAGTAGCCCAATCTGCATCAGAGAAGGCATTAAGACATATCTCGGATTTGGCTGAGTAGAATAAACCTTGTCCAGGATTGTTCTTGATGTACTTCAGAATTTTGTGAGCAGCTTGAAGATGCATATCAGTAGGAGCTGACATGAATTGACTGAGACAGTGGACGGCAAATGTGACATCTGGCCGTGTGATGGTCAAATAGAGAAGGCGACCAATAAGTGCTCTGTATGGTGTAGGGTCAGATAGAAGAGTCCCTGTTGTCTTGCTCAGCTTGATAGTAGGATCCATAGGAACAGTGCTTGGTTTGCATCCTAATAAGCCTGCATCAGCTAAGAGATTCAGAGCATATTTCCTCTGACATACTGATATACCTGCAGCACTTCTAGCAATTTCCAGACCTAAGAAGAATCGTAATTCTCCTAAGTCTTTGATCTTGAATTTAGAGTTGAGGACATCCTTGAGAGCTCGGATTGAAGTATCACTATTGCTGGCAATCATAATATCATCAACGTAAACTAACACAGCAGTGAACTGAGAACCAGATTGTTTTATAAACAATGTGTTATCAGCCTGTGATTGAGCAAACCCAGCAGATTTCAAAACAGCAGAGAGACAGTGATACCATTGCCTTGATGCTTGTTTTAAGCCATACAAGGACTTATGCAGTCTACACACAGGATTAGGAGGAAGAGTACCTGAAGATGGTGTGTAGCCCTGAGGCAGACTCATGTAAATTTCCTCATCAAGATCACTGTGCAAGAATGCATTGGAGACATCCATTTGGGAAAGACTCCAGCCAGTAGTAGCTGCCAAACTAAGAAGCAACTTCACACTCGCAAGTTTAGCAACTGGGGAAAATGTGTCAGTAAAGTCAACACCTTCTTGCTGTGTGAAACCCTTGGCAACTAGTCTGGCTTTGTATCGCTCAATGCTACCATCAGCATTGTACTTAATAGTATACACCCATTTACAACCCACAACATTCTTTCCCGTAGGCAGAGATTCAATACTCCATGTTTTAGTGAACTCCATAGCCTGAAGTTCCTCATTCATTGCTTTAGTGAAATGAGGTGATAATATGGCTTGTCTAAAAGATGTTGGTTCTGTTTCAAGAGAATATGAGAGAATATAGGACTGATAGAGGGGTTTGAGATTAGTATAAGAGAGAACAGAAGAGAGAGGGTATGGAGTAGTGAGTTTGGTGAAAGGAGTAGAAATTTTGGTGAGAGAACAATGGAAATCAGATAAGTAACCTGGAGCTTTGACCGTACGTTTTGGCCTAGCATTGAGAAGTTGAGCCTGACCCGTGCCTAGTGAGACAGTCTCATGTGATATTGGTGTGGCATTAGAGTGTGATGCAGATGCGTGAGGTGATGATGTATATGCACTAGATGGTGGAGAAGCAGGTGATGGTGAAAAAGATGATGAATGAGTTGTAGTATCATGCTGAACACGAATGATAGAATCCAAAACAAATGGAATGGGCAATGGAAGAATGATGTTAGAAAAAGGATCAATAGGTGGATTACCGGTGATATCAGTTTTAAAAGGAAATACAGTCTCATGAAAAACTACATTCCTAGATACAGAGACAATGTTATTATCGAGATGTAGAACCTTATAGCCCTTATATCCTGAAGAATATCCTAGGAACACACATGATTCAGCTCTAGGAGTAAATTTTGTTCTATCTTTAGACAATGTAGACACATAACACAAGCAACCAAATGATCTTAGAAAGGAATAGTCTGGTGGTTTATGATTGAGGATTTCAAAAGGAGATAACTTGCCAAGGAGCAAAGATGGAGTTCTGTTAATAAGAAAGACAGCAGTACGAATGCAGTCACTCCAATATATCAATGGTATGTTTGATTGAAATAACAATGCTCTTGCAACATTTAACAAATGTTGATGTTTACGCTCCACAACAGAATTCTGTTGTGGTGTATATGCGCATGAGAATTGATGAATCATGCCCTGATCTTGAACAAGTTTGGTAAATGCAAGTTCAGGTGCATTGTCACTTCTAATTGACTTGATGGTTTTGTCATATTGAGTCTTTACATGTTGAATAAAAGCTGGAAAAACCTTTGAAACATCACTTTTATTCTTTAGCATATAAATCCAGGTTACACGAGTACAATCATCTACTAAAGTAAGAAAGTACTTGTAACCCTCTATAGACTCAACAGAGAATGGACCCCAAATGTCTAAGTGAATAAGATCAAATGGTGATTTAGACAGATTGTTGTGTGAAATGAATGGTAAACGTTTTTGTTTAGCTAAGGGACACACATGGCAAGGAACAGATGAAGACAAACTAGACTTAGGTAGAGATATAATACCAGAAAGATGTTGTAACTTGGCAGATGAAGGATGTCCAAGGCGTTGATGCCAAAGATGTCCATCAGCTGACAAGGATCCACAGAAGTTAGTAGAGGTAGACGTGACATCAGTCTCTAGTATATAGAGATCGTGTATAAGACGTCCTCTACCAATCATCAAGTCCTGAATAGATGCCTGAATCAAGCAATGATCAGTATAGAAGTGAGCAGAACAATTATTATCCTTAAGCAACCGACTAACACTAATGAGATTAAATTTGAAAGATGGAACATGCAGAACATTATGCAAGACAAGTGATGATGAAACGTGAATTGTGCCTGTGTGAGTGATTGGTTCTCTAATGCCATTTGGTAGAGAGACCGTAACACCAGTCACAGGTAAGGTTCCACTAAACATTGCCAAGTCAGAACATACATGTGTAGTGGCTCCAGTATCAATTATCCAAGCACCACTAGGTAGTGTGTTGGAAAGAGAAGAGAGACACTGATGGTGGAGAGTGAGACAGTTGTTCTCAAAACGAAGAGAAGTAGAAGGGAATGAAACATTACCAGAAGTAGATGAGGAAGCCATATGACCATTCTCAGTTATGGAAGCTAGAGGGACCGCAGGCTCTGAAGTTCTTACATGAGTTTGAAGTTGCTCTATGAGGATCTGAATTTGATTCTGGTCCAGTCTACTAAAATCAGGATTGACAACATTGGTTACCGGTGGAGGCATGTAAAGCTGAGATCCAGTCATTACATTTGCTACTGCATTAGACCTCTGAATTTGTTGTTGTTGTTGTTGTTGTGCAGGCTGGAATTGAGCCGGTGACTGGAAAGAATATCGAGGAGTGAAATTGTTTTGTCCTCTTGGAACAAACCCATTTGGAGTAGCGCCTCTGAAATTACTAGTCCCTGAAGTTGAGGTGTTGAATTTGTGTCCAGGAGGATATCCATGGATTTTGAAACATTTTTGAACAATATGTCCAAGCTGGCCACAGTAAGTACATAGAGGTCTCTGTTTAGGCCGATAGTTGTTGTTGTTCATAGCAAAAGCAGAATGTTCAGTTTGACTGATGATCTCAGCATTTGCAGAATTCTGAAAGACCACATTGTCAGATGTTGAACTTGGTTTGATTGATTTCTGTCTTTCATCTTGTGTGAGCATGTTGAAAACCTCTTCTATGGAAGGAATCGGTTTCAACATCAAGATGTGCCTCCTGCTGGATTCATATGCTTCATTCAATCCCATCAAGAATTTAGTCACACGACTACGTTGCTGCAATATTTCCCAAAGACCAGCGGCATTGCACTCACATTTACCACAAGTACATACTGGAAGCTCTGATAGTTTCATAATTTAGTCCATTTTAGTATACATTTTAGTTAGCATTTTGTGACTTTTTGCATTCATTTCATTGTTTTTGGTCTAGTTTGCATCCATTTTAGAGTTAGTGAGTCTTAGGTTAGTTTTTGCATATGTTTGTGTGCTATGGAGTCTTTTAGGAACCATTTGGAGCTTATGGAATCATTTTGGAGCTTAGAGCAAGATCATGGGGCAAAATAAACCCAAACAATCAAGAAAAATGCAGAAGCCATCCGATGTGCTCTAAAGATTGGGTCAGAAGAAGCTCTTGCGCTCAGATTAAGCTTTGGAACACTTGATAAAGTTTGTAGGTAATTGAGTCATCTTTCCAACAGACGTTGTTTCATCAAGTTCTGAGCTGTATTGCGGAAGTTATCACCATTTCACTGAGCATACGTCCGTCTGGCGCGCGAATGAGCTACATGGAGCTCACAGCGGCGTACCGCAGCGGTCTACAGTGACCGCTGCGGATCCTCCCGACGAAAAAAAACCGAGATTCACAGCGGGCATGCAGCGGTCAACTCCACACCGCTGTGGGACCCTCCAGAGCAAAAATGTAGAAACCGTCCGAAGTGCTTCAAAGATCGACTCATATGAACAGTTTCCATTCGGATTTAGCTTCGGCGGTCTTCATGAAAGTTGTTGCTATGTGAGTTAGCCTTCCAATGGAACCGGTTTCAAGTCATTCCGATCTGGGGTTAGAGAGATACGACAACTTTAGTAAGCGCATGTCCGCCTGGCCTGCAAACGGAGCAAAACCGGAAATCCACAGCGGCCAGCTGCACCGGGCAACTGTAGACCGCTGCAACCTACGACCTGCTTTGATATTTAGGCCAAAAACCTTGTTGTTTGAGGATATATCTCATTTTAACTTCTCAAAAACACTCTTCTTAGAGAGAGTTTGGAGTTTTTAAGAGATTCTTGGTGTTTTTATGAAAGTTCTTGTTTGTTTTCATCTATCTATCTATTTCTAATCATCTAACCATGAATCTAAACACCTCCTACACAAGATTTGTTGAGATTATCATGGTTTGTGAGTAGTTTCTTTAGAACTTTGGGTATGGTAGATTAAGATGTTTTCTTGCTAAATCATGATGCTTACGACTTAGTTTATGAAGAATCCTTACTTGTTAGGTGTGATTAATGCTAGATTAGCCTTGACAAAGTTGATTTAGAACTTAAGGAATTTCATGCCCGGAAGGTGTTCGATGAAATTCCTCAACCAAACTTAGCAAGTGTTTTACATTCCTAGCCTATGGAAATAGATGTCTAGGGTGTTTAATGGCTATTTAGACTTGAGATTAATGCTTGTTGATCATTTAATTGCAAATGGAAGTTTGTTCTCAGTTAAGTGATTAGTGAAGTGATTATTTTCATGGAAGTGGATTAGTCTAAATTAGTGATCTAAGGCCTAAGGATTAGCATTGTTTGAGTATCATGGTTTAGCTAGAGAATGTCCAAGTCGATTACCATTACCCGAAGTTCGTTTGCTTATTCTTGTTTAAATCGTTTTCGTTACGTTTTAGTTCAAAACTTGTTAGTCTTTTAATTACCTTTGTTATATGCTTGGTTATCTATTATCTTGTCTTTAAATTGATTAGGATCATTAGAAAACCTTTATTTGATTAGCTTAGATTAAGAAGTGTCTCGTATTCTCTGTGTGTTGTTCTCGTGCCTCCTTGTGGATTCGATCCCTAAGTGCTACAATGACATACCATTAGATTGTGGTATTGTGCACAATGGGTTAATTGTGCGAACCGTAAAAAGTTCACTATCAATTTGGCGCCGTTGCCGGGGAGGTTTAGCAATAGCCATAGGGATTAGGACTCTTTTTGAGACTAAGTTTTATTTTTCTTTGTTTACTAATATTTCCACCTTGTTTGCTCTTCTCTCTATAGGTGCATGAACTTTCAAAGGCGAGGTATGAATATGAATCTAGCACCACCGGTTAGAGATGCAAATGAGAACCGAGAAGAGGTTGCTCAAAGGATTAGAGCACCGAGGTTGATTGGAGCGGGTGATGCTCCCAACGCCCATGGAAATCGCGCCGGTATACATCCACCACCGGTGGAGAGTAATAATTTTGAGATCAAGGCGAGTCTCATTTCCATGGTGCAAGGAAACAAGTTCCACGGTTTACCGGTGGAGGATCCCTTAGACCACTTGGATCAATTCGATCGAATTTGTGGAATGGTCAAGATCAATGGAGTCTCGGAAGATGGGTTCAAGCTTCGATTGTTTCCATGCTCTCTTGGAGACAAAGCCCACCAATGGGAAAAGAACCTACCTCAAGGATCCATCACTTCTTGGGATCAATGTAAGAAAGCCTTTCTTGCCAAGTTCTTCTCTACTACAAGAACATCAAGGTTAAGAAACGAGATCTCGAGCTTCACTCAAAAAGGGAATGAGAGCTTTTGTGAAGCGTGGGAACGATTCAAAGGCTACACAATGCAATGCCCACACCATGGCTTCTCCGAAGAATCGCTCTTAAGCACTCTATACCGAGGAGTTTTGCCCAAGTTTAGGATGCTTCTTGATACCGCAAGCAATGGCAACTTCTTGGGAAAAGAAGTTGATGATGGGATGGAGCTCGTTGAGAATCTTGCCCAAAGCAATGGAAATTATGGTGAGGATTATGATATAGCTTTGAGAGGAAGTGGAGAATATGAGGACCGAACAAGAAGGGAGATGAAAGCCCTAAATGAGAAGTTAGACAAGGTCTTGGAAGCCACACAAAGGCGAGTGAACTATGTAGGGGATTGCAAAGGTTACCAAGAGGAAGTTCACTTTGTGGGAAACCAAGGCGGTTACCCAAGCAAACCATCTTTTGCACCGCAACCGCAACAAGGGCAAATAAGCAACTCGACACAACAAGATGTCGAAATGAAGGGTATGCTTCAACAACTCTTGACGGGCCAAGCTCATGGAGCAAATGAGTTGAATAAGAAGATGGCCGAGATTCACACTAAGGTGGATTGCTCATACAACGATCTCAACGCAAAATTTGAAGATCTATCCTCTAGAATCAAACACTTGGATCAACAACGCACTCAAGGAGATTCCGATTCTAGTAGACCCATGGAGAAACTAAAGGGCAAAATCGATGCAAACCCAATGGAGTATTGCAATGTTATCCTCTCAAGTGACGAGATTGAAGAAGCTATACGAGAGATCAAGAGAGTTCTCCATGAATCCAAAGACGAAGTCGTAGTGGTTTCTAGCAACAAAGTAGTTGAGAAAAGAGATGTGGAGGCCAAGACAATTGTGAGGAAAGAGACTTCTTGCATTGAACCTCCTCAACGTGAGCCTAAATCGATTCCCAAGCTTGGAAATCCGGGTAAATTTGTCACCTCTTGCTCCCTTGGTGATTTGAATGTTGATGACGCCATGTGTGATTCGGGATCAAGCGTGAATGTGATGTCACTTGAATTGGTGAAGAGTCTTGAAATCAAGAGCATGAAGCACCACCCATCACACATCACTTTTGGAGATTCTTCTTCTAAGCAACCACTTGGCATTGTTGAAGATTATCCTCTCAAGATCGGAAATTGTCTCATTCCAACCGACTTCATAGTTATGAAGATTAAGCAAACCAGCAAACTCCCGCTCCTCCTTGGAACTCCATTCCTCAATACCACCGGTGCAAGCATGGACTTCCAAAACAAGAAGGTCGTTCTCAAGAACGTGAATGACAAAGTCTTCTATTCCATGAAGCCCTCTTCCACAAAACTTTGTGGCACCATTGTTTGTAAGGATGATGAAGTGGAAGTTAAAAAGGTTGAGTATGTGGGAAGTTGTGAGAAGATGAATTTGGTTTCACCCCCAAAAGCTTGTAAAAAGAAGAAAGATTCTCATGAAGGGAAAGCTTTGGGTTATGGTAATGTTGAAGAAGCCTTAGCGCTGGATGGTGTTTGCTTGGAATATCTTTTCCATACCGCTATGGAAAATGAGGTTGAGAGTATAAATGTTCAAAAGAAGGGTAAGGACACTAAGACCAAAAAGAAGAAACCCAATGATACCCACCCTCCCACTCTTGTCAAAGGCATGACGAGCAAGCCTAATGAGGTTAGATCATTTTTTCCCAAACTCGCCACTATGACATTGACACCGTGGAGATATGAAGATGGTGTGGTTGAGTACAAGATCAAGTGTAAGGGAAGGTCAAAACCTTTTGCCATGGTTAGAGCAATCATCACACCCGAACTTAAAGAAAAAGGTCCAACGGGAATTCAAGAGATCATGAGCAAGGTTCTCACACTCAAGCTCGAAGACCCGCCATGGAGTTCCACTACTCCTTCTCTCCAAGCCTAAAACGGTTTGAAACGTCAAGCGTAGCGACGTAAAACAAGCGCTCTTGGGAGGCATTCCCATGACTATCTTTGTATATATTTTCGTTCTTTCTTGTTCCTTTTGATGTTTTTGTTTGATGTTTATAGTTTTCTTGGGTCCAAGGTCGTGGTGCTTAATGCATGAATGGGTAGAGCTACAGCACGTCACACTCCTCTCCAATCCAAAGGTATGATCCAAACTCCATTTCATTGTACATATTTTTGCATATTTTTACCTTCTCTTTGATTTGTGTTGCACCGAGACGTTGCAATTCAAGTTCGGGGGAAGGATTTGTGTCTTTTGATATTGTGTTTTGTGATCTTATTTTTCTTTTTGCATATTTGAGTCTCATTCATTCATATAAGTGCATATAAAAACCAAAAAAAAAAAAATATTTAGTTGCATTTTGCATGTTTAAGATTGAGTCTAGATGCATATAGGTGTGCATTCACTTGCATTGAGAGAATTATCCATGTAGAATATAAACTTAAGAGCTTGAATTAATGCCCTCGTTAGGAGTTCTTTGATGCATTTGAGCGATCACGAAGTTAAGGATGATCCATGCTTTGATCTTGCGGTTTGAATGTTTTTGTCTTGGTTGAAGCATGCTTTGAATTGAATCTAACTCTATCTACATGAACTTTAATCTTGACTTGAAATTATCATGCTTGTACATTGAAAAGTTGAACTCATGGATGTCATATACATATTTGAGCTATCTTACCCCTTTTTACCACTCTCTTGTTAGCTCAAATAGCTGATTCCCATATTTGGAACGGTTAACCACACCCTTAACTAAGCCTTTCCTTCAAGCCTTCATCTCTTGTGTGTGTCGTGAGGCCTAATTTTGAATGAACTTAGCAAAAAGTGTTGAGTTTGGAACGACAAGGAGTTGATAGATAGGTTGGTGATTTGGGTGTTGATGTAAAGAAAAGAAAGTGTGGAGAAAGGAAAAGATTGAGAAAAAGGATCGGGGAAAGTAAAAAGTTTGGATTGGTTGGCATGAAAATGTGAAATAGCTCTAGGTGTTGAAAGTATAAGTCTCTATGTGTGTAAAAGAAAGAAAGAGCCAAAAAGAAAAAAAAATATATATGGCTAATGCATCTAAATGATGATTGAGAGACTAGTTATGAAAATGAAAAAGAGCTAAAAGAAAAAGATGAAGAGTCAATCCATTTGTTGAAAGAGAAGAAGAAAAGAAATGTGGTCTAAGAAGGCAAAATGCCTTGTGATATGGTAGGAATGGATCTTGATGGGTTTAGAAATAGGAGTGGAGTTCATATTGGGGCATTGGGTAGACGGATGTCATCCTTGTACGCATCAATTGTTCTTTACTCTTAGCATTTTGCCAAAGTTCATTCTTTCGTGAGAGATCCCATTGCATTGGAATACCCACATGATTGAGATCATTTTTATCTCAAAACCTTTTCCCTAAGCCAAATGAGTTCACTTGATTTTTATTAAGCATGATTCACCATTGTACTTAATGAATGTTAAAGAGTTAGAGGATATGATTACTTGTAGATGCTAAGGCTTAGACCAATTCGTATAGCGACGAGTATGGCTAAATCTTTTGAATTAGAGGTTGTTTGTGCATCACATAACTACTCTCAAGGGCATTGAATTAAATTCTTTTGTTAATATTCTCGGATATGATCTCTCGCATTCCAACCTCTTCTTCGACTTGTTCTTGTTTGTTTGCTTGCGGACAAGCAAAAGGCAAGTTCGGGGGAGTTGATAGTTTCATAATTTAGTCCATTTTAGTATACATTTTAGTTAGCATTTTGTGACTTTTTGCATTCATTTCATTGTTTTTGGTCTAGTTTGCATCCATTTTAGAGTTAGTGAGTCTTAGGTTAGTTTTTGCATATGTTTGTGTGCTATGGAGTCTTTTAGGAACCATTTGGAGCTTATGGAATCATTTTGGAGCTTAGAGCAAGATCATGGGGCAAAATAAACCCAAACAATCAAGAAAAATGCAGAAGCCATCCGATGTGCTCTAAAGATTGGGTCAGAAGAAGCTCTTGCGCTCAGATTAAGCTTTGGAACACTTGATAAAGTTTGTAGGTAATTGAGTCATCTTTCCAACAGACGTTGTTTCATCAAGTTCTGAGCTGTATTGCGGAAGTTATCACCATTTCACTGAGCATACGTCCGTCTGGCGCGCGAATGAGCTACATGGAGCTCACAGCGGCGTACCGCAGCGGTCTACAGTGACCGCTGCGGATCCTCCCGACGAAAAAAAACCGAGATTCACAGCGGGCATGCAGCGGTCAACTCCACACCGCTGTGGGACCCTCCAGAGCAAAAATGTAGAAACCGTCCGAAGTGCTTCAAAGATCGACTCATATGAACAGTTTCCATTCGGATTTAGCTTCGGCGGTCTTCATGAAAGTTGTTGCTATGTGAGTTAGCCTTCCAATGGAACCGGTTTCAAGTCATTCCGATCTGGGGTTAGAGAGATACGACAACTTTAGTAAGCGCATGTCCGCCTGGCCTGCAAACGGAGCAAAACCGGAAATCCACAGCGGCCAGCTGCACCGGGCAACTGTAGACCGCTGCAACCTACGACCTGCTTTGATATTTAGGCCAAAAACCTTGTTGTTTGAGGATATATCTCATTTTAACTTCTCAAAAACACTCTTCTTAGAGAGAGTTTGGAGTTTTTAAGAGATTCTTGGTGTTTTTATGAAAGTTCTTGTTTGTTTTCATCTATCTATCTATTTCTAATCATCTAACCATGAATCTAAACACCTCCTACACAAGATTTGTTGAGATTATCATGGTTTGTGAGTAGTTTCTTTAGAACTTTGGGTATGGTAGATTAAGATGTTTTCTTGCTAAATCATGATGCTTACGACTTAGTTTATGAAGAATCCTTACTTGTTAGGTGTGATTAATGCTAGATTAGCCTTGACAAAGTTGATTTAGAACTTAAGGAATTTCATGCCCGGAAGGTGTTCGATGAAATTCCTCAACCAAACTTAGCAAGTGTTTTACATTCCTAGCCTATGGAAATAGATGTCTAGGGTGTTTAATGGCTATTTAGACTTGAGATTAATGCTTGTTGATCATTTAATTGCAAATGGAAGTTTGTTCTCAGTTAAGTGATTAGTGAAGTGATTATTTTCATGGAAGTGGATTAGTCTAAATTAGTGATCTAAGGCCTAAGGATTAGCATTGTTTGAGTATCATGGTTTAGCTAGAGAATGTCCAAGTCGATTACCATTACCCGAAGTTCGTTTGCTTATTCTTGTTTAAATCGTTTTCGTTACGTTTTAGTTCAAAACTTGTTAGTCTTTTAATTACCTTTGTTATATGCTTGGTTATCTATTATCTTGTCTTTAAATTGATTAGGATCATTAGAAAACCTTTATTTGATTAGCTTAGATTAAGAAGTGTCTCGTATTCTCTGTGTGTTGTTCTCGTGCCTCCTTGTGGATTCGATCCCTAAGTGCTACAATGACATACCATTAGATTGTGGTATTGTGCACAATGGGTTAATTGTGCGAACCGTAAAAAGTTCACTATCAAGCTCCACAAAATTCTTGTATTCTTCCCAGAGAGTAATGAGTTCTGTATAATACGTACTTATATCCATAACACCTTGTTGGATACTACTCAACCTTTGTTCAATCTCATAAATCCTAGGTGCATCGTTCTGCTTAAACCGAGACAGCAGATTTTTCCAAATCTGTTCAGCAGTAGATAAGAAAAGCAGACTCTGACTAATCTTCTTAGAAACTGAATTCATTAACCAAGTCGCTACCATATCGTTGCATCGGGACCAAGAACCAGCATCTCTATGAGATTCAAGAGGTTTAGTGATGGTACCGTCGATAAATCCAAGCTTGTTGCGGACGTTGAGAGCCATACGGATGGATCGCCGCCAAGAGTGAAACTCTGATCCAGTTGTGAGGCGATCGGAAACCAAAACAAGGCCGGCGTGATCTGAACTATGCAAGAAATACGGATTCTCATATTGATCCATATACTGATGTTGATTTGAAGCCATCGTGAATTGAGACGAGGAAGAAGATGAATCGTCAAAAAAGAATGTCAAAGAAACGAAATCAAAAGTGAGAAGATGAAAGAAACAATCTCGATGTGCAGAGAGAGCAAGTGAATGATGAAATTGAATATCAATTGATGATATGAAACACTCATTCCAGCTGAATCGAAGCTTGACGAAGAAAAAAAATCTCAAATCGCCATGGAAATGAAAAGTTTGTTAGCGGAAGAGAGAGAGTTTGTTATTCTCTGATACCATATTAAACCAAAGTATAATAACTTTGTATTTCTCATTAATTGTTAATGTATCTGTACATCCAGATATATATACTCGTATTCTTCTCTATACAATATATTCAATAAAATGCTCCAACGTTAAGGTCTCAAATGTCGTGGTAACTGCGCCTGCGGATAGTCCTAACACTGATGGTATTCATATCACTAACACCCAAAACATTCAAGTCTCCAAATCCATCATTGGAACAGGTAATTTATCCTTGCATCCTTATTTTTTTTATTCTTTCGTAAAAGGGTTGCTTGCTTATCAAGGAAACTAAATTTTAGGGCTTTATTATTATTTATGGAGATTGATCTAAAAGGAGTTTCTGAATGGTTTGCTTTTCTAAATAGGCGATGATTGCATATCTATTGAAAGTGGATCACAAAATGTTCGAATCAATGATATAACTTGCGGCCCCGGTCACGGTATAAGGTATCAAAGAATTGTTCTCAATATAACCTAAAGTTTTTTTCCATATTATAATCGTCTAAATATTATGAAAATTTGATATTTATTTTTGAAATATGAGCAGCATTGGGAGCTTAGGAGATGATAATTCAAAGGCATTTGTCTCAGGCGTGACTATAGATGGTGCTAGGTTTTCCGGTACAGACAATGGAGTTAGAATTAAAACTTACCAGGTGAAATTCACAAATTAGCACCAGATTCTAAAATCTCAAATTTCCCCCACTTTATTTTTAATTTACCGTTTAACCCAATTCAATTCAGGGAGGGTCAGGAACTGCTAGCAACATTATATTTCAGAACATTCAGATGGACAATGTCAAGAATCCAATCTTAATCGACCAAGATTACTGCGACAAGAGCAAATGCACCGAACAGGTTCATTCGAATCTGATCAAATCTTCGAAATACTCATAATCTTATGGTAATAAATATTTTTTGGATCCAATCATTACTACATATTTTCAGAAATCGGCGGTCCAAGTGAAGAACGTGGTGTACCGGAACATAAGCGGCACGAGCGCATCGGACATGGCAATAACGTTTAATTGCAGCAAGAACTATCCATGCCAAGGAATTGTGCTTGACAAAGTGAACATTAAGGGAGGGAAAGCTAGTTGCAGCAACGCTAATGTGATGGATAAAGGCGCTGTTTTTCCTCAATGCAAATCCACTTAATTAATAATTAGATCTATCACACACACACACACTTAGATACAAATTAAGTATACAAAAGTACGATGTATACATATATATATACTTGTGGATATATACATGGACAGTGAATTAAAAGATATTTTCTAACTATGAAATATTATAGCATAGTATAGGAATACATATAAACAACATGTTGAAGAAATTTGTTGTTTTATTGTATATACTACACACTGAATTCTTAATTTGTCTGAATTTCATGAATAAAGGGATACGTTTTTAAGTGCCTCCGAATTTAGTTTTTTTTTTTTTTTTTAACTTGTTACATTTCTGTTGATATGTTCAATGATGTTACTTAGACCAAATGATTTGAGGATAAGTAACATCAACATGTGTGTGTATAAATGAATTTTATCTCTATCTGTCTTACAAATGGGCCGAGAGTTACATTTGATTATTGGGCCCATAAAGCTCACTGATTATCAAACTCTGCTATTCAGGAAACCTTGACAAGGGCCTTTTGAAAACCCTAAATTCGATTTGTAGCACCTGAGCAATATATAGCACAATTTGCCGCAGCTAGGTTTTTTTTCTCTTTATCACGCAACGATTCATTCCTTAGCTCTCCGTAATCTTCGACAATGGCGGAACGTGGTGGAGAACGAGGCGCCGAGCGTGGTGGTTTCGGACGTGGTTTCGGAGGCCGTGGTGGTGGAAGAGGTGGTCCTAGAGGCCGGGGCGGTCGACGTGGAGGACGTCCCGCAGAGGAGGAGAAGTGGACTCCAGTGACCAAGCTTGGTCGCCTCGTGAAGGCGGGAAAAATCCAAAAGCTCGAGCAGATCTATCTTCACTCACTCCCGGTCAAGGAGTATCAGATCGTGGATCTCCTCGTTGGTCCTACATTGAAGGATGAGGTGATGAAAATCATGCCGGTTCAGAAACAAACCAGGGCCGGTCAGAGGACGAGGTTCAAGGCCTTTGTCGTCGTCGGAGACGGAAATGGTCATGTTGGATTGGGAGTGAAGTGCTCTAAGGAGGTTGCTACGGCCATTAGAGGAGGGATTATCCTCGCGAAGTTGTCTGTAATCCCGGTGAGAAGAGGCTACTGGGGTAACAAGATCGGGAAGCCACATACGGTTCCTTGCAAGGTGACCGGAAAGTGTGGATCCGTCACCGTCAGGATGGTTCCAGCTCCAAGAGGTGCTGGTATTGTGGCGGCTAGAGTTCCTAAGAAGGTTCTTCAATTCGCTGGAATTGATGATGTTTTCACCTCCTCCAGGGGATCCACCAAAACTCTTGGCAACTTCGTCAAGGTTTGTTCTTTCTTCCTGCCATTGACACCTTATTTGATGAAACATATCTGGGGAATATAGCTGTATTCATGATAGAAATAATAAGAAATGTTCGTCTCTTTAGTCTAGCTGCCATTTTTGTATGGCTATATTGTGAAGTAAATTAGATGTATTGAGCTTTCTGTTTGTCATGATGTGCTTGTGTTTATTGAAGACGCGATGAGTATGAACATCATCAGTCCTGATTCAATGCAGTATAACATCATTCACTTGTACCTAAATGTCTTTTTGTTTTCAATATCTTCATGTATTGCTTTGTTATAATCATCATTGATTTATCCTCTGCATCATGATTTGCAGGCGACCTTCGATTGCCTTCAGAAGACTTACGGATTCCTTACACCAGAATTCTGGAAAGAGACGAGATTTTCTAAATCCCCATACCAAGAGTACACAGATATCTTGGCCAGCAAGGAGGATCTTCCGAGCAGCAAGGCCATCACTGAGGTTGAAGACCAAGCCTAAACACCTTGTCTTCATTTTGGATTATCCTTGATGAGTTGATTTTTTGTCGAACCTTGGTAGTATATGTTTTTTTGCTGGATTTCACCTTGTGTTTTCTTCTCTTCCAAACGGTTTATTTTAAAAATTGTGGATTATAATTATGGATTATAATGTTCTATGGTGGGTGCCAATTTGATTTTCACTTCTTCTTCTCTACCTCTTCTATCTAGTTTATGATAAATCTTGTTTGGTTTAATGAACCAAAATGTTCAACAACAATGCATGATGTTCTTCTAGTTGTAAAAAAATCCAGGTTCTAAACTTCAAATTCTTTAAAAATAAAGCTCTATTTGAAGATTAATCTTATCGTTTACACCAAGTTTTTTCATTTGACTGATTATAAAAAAAAACGCAGTGACGGACTAAAATGCTAATATTATTCAGGTCTGACTTTTATATTTGGATTGTTGTGAGACAGAGAAAAGATAGAGACTTTGAATAGAAGAAGAATAAAAAAGTTGACGTTTCCTATATATTTAAAGGGCTTCTGCGAAATTTCTGGTCATTCTAAATCCGCGGAATCAGATTTCTTTTACCGGAAAGCCTCGGACTTTTATTATTGTCGGAAGTCTTCGAATCCTGGGAAGCTCTCGATTTCAATGGGGACTCCGGAATTTCCAGATCTGGGGAAACACTGCTCCGTCGATATTTGCAAGCAGATCGATTTCTTGCCCTTCACCTGCGACCGTTGCCTCCAGGTTCCTCTCTGTCTCTGTTTCACATGCAAAGAATCGTCTTTATGTTTGTTGCGAATAGTGTATGACTCTGACCTTATCCCATGGGATCTACGATATCATCTTCCTTATTCTTTTCTCGTTGGTTTCGTTTCTGTGTGTTTAGGAGAAAGTGAAGAATTTCTGTGCGTTAAACCACATCCTTTTTACATGCGACTAGTTTGGTATAGGATCGAGTTTAATTGAGTCTCCAATCTCGAATTGATCACTGGAATCCTTTTGATTACCGTTAGGTGTTATGTTAACTGTTGTTTGGAGCTTAAATATCGGCATCTGGCTAGTTTTCCGCACTTGTTGTTAAGTGGATTGAATAGAGTTTTTCAACATTTGCAGTCCAATTTCTTGATTGAGAAAATGAGTACTCTGCTCGAGACTAATGCAATGAGTCTTGTCTACTTTCTTTATTCAGAAAAGTTCTGCTCAAAATCAAGGCAATGATTCTTGTCAGCTTTCATGGTTCGGTTGTTTGGTCTCATGCTTCTGCAGCTTGCCATTCAAGATTTGATTTTTGTTTATAGCTTGTGTGCTCGATCTGGTTTTCTCTGGATCTAATGTCGAAAAATGTGTCTTTGGTCTCGAGGAGGAATCTTACATTGAGAATTTTTTTTTTCCAGGTCTTTTGTTTGGATCATCGAAGCTATATGAAACATAGTTGTCCAAAGGGCGACAGGGAAGATGTAACCGTGGTTATCTGCCCGCTCTGTGCTAAAGGAGTCCGGTTAAACCCAAAGGAAGACCCAAATATAACATGGGAGAAACATGTCAACACCGACTGTGACCCATCGAACTATGAAAAAGCCACAAAGAAGAAGAAATGTCCTGTTCCAAGATGCAAGGAGCAACTAACATTCTCTAACACCATCAAGTGCCGGGATTGCAATATCGATCACTGCTTAAAACACCGTTTTGGACCTGATCACGCTTGCCCTGGACCCAGAAAACCTGAACCAAGTTTCCCATTCATGGGTTTCTTGGGTAGTAGTAGCAGAAAAGAAACTAGAACAACAAGATCCAAGAAAGCTCCTGCATCAACTTCATCTACTTCTTCTTCGTCAAGATGGTCAAATCTTCTATCTTCAGCAGAAGCAGGAATTAGCAGACTTGGTAACGACATCAGCCATAAGCTTCAGTTTTCGAGCAGCAGCAATGATGGTATCGTGGAGGTGTGTCCACAATGTGGTGCGAAATTCTCTTCGGTTGCCATTCTTGTGGAACATGTAGAGAAAACGCATGAGAGGAACAAGAAGCAGAATCATGGCAAAGTCACGGTCGATGTTTGCCCTAAATGTAGCAGAGGATTCCGCGATCCAGTGGATCTTGTGAACCATATCGAGAGAGATCACCGAGGTACTTCTAAAGCATAGTGCGTTCACTCACATTTCTTGTGAAGTACTCAACATCTCTGAAAGTTGAAAAAAGTCACATTTTTTTTTTTATCTTTATTAAGGTCGAGGACTCATGTCCAAAAATGTAGACCAATGTTTTACATATCCTTGGGTGGTTTGGTTTTTCATGAACATAGGCTCTTATTGATAACGAAAATAAATTTGCTGAATGGAATGATACAAGGTTAAAAAAAGAAGAAAAAAACAATTTAATAGTTGAGCACAATTTCCCTTTTCAGAGTTTTGTGATTAATTCCACAAAATGTTGATATTGTCACTGGATTATCAATTCTGTTTTTCTTATGTATGCTTGAGAGAAAATATTTTAAATCAAAACTAACACTTGTTATTCAGCAATTTTGTAAAAAGAAATAAAGTTTCACATGTTGTTTATAAACGGTTTTTTTTTGTTTAGGGGGTCAAACTATTAACATGTTATTTTTGTCAACTGACGTCATCATTGGCGAGTTATCCGCGGGAAATTTCCGCGGTAATTAAAAACAGAATTGCCGACCCCACGTGAACGTCATGAGCAATTAACGACTTTAATATAAGTGACAAACAGCTAACTTAACGGTGCAACAAACTTTTTTTTTTTTTTTTTTTTTTTTTTGAATGCCTTTCAGCACCATGAGTAATCCTAACCCCAAACAGACTCAGACTAATCTTCTGGGTGAGAGTAACACAGCTCATTTCTAATGTCCTATTTGGTCAAATGCTTGTCCTGATAATTTCGTTCCTACGGAGAAACGATCAATGGCCTAGACCAGTAGAGCCAACACTCACCGTAGAAAAGAAACTATCCGACCACCAATAACTTGATTACGATGTAACAAACATAATGATTTTTTTGGGTAAAAATAAAAAAAGTAATGAATTTTGTCATAACTTTAGACTATAAAACGTGATCTTGTCGAAAGAATTGGATTTAAGAGCCCTTTCTCAAAAAAAAAAATGGATTTAAATTTTGATCAAGAATATCTTTAATCAAACATTCGGCTTACAGTTATACCATTTGTTTTTAATAAAAAAGGTTACTTGACTCATTGAAGAGTGAATCATCCCATTGACTTTGTTCTACGAATTTCTTTTAGTATAAAAACTAGGTAGTAGGGAGTGAAAAAATCTATAAACTATTTCACTAAATCTGGAAATTATTTGAAGCGTAAGTAATTTAATTGGTTTTATATGTATGTTAATAATATTATGGGTAACAACATGATTTGTGTTAATAATGCAATTGCATATATACAAACTGATTATAAGATTTTATAATCATTTTTTATATATAAATGCAATTGCATACTTAAAGATATTAAAATAGATTAAAACATTCAATTTAACCATTTTGCGTATCGAACTAATATATATTTGAAAAGTTCTTTGGTGACGACACGACACATATGATTTTTAATAGTCTTAGTGATTTGTTTCGTTAAAAAAAATACAAATCATTATATATGTAAAAAAAATTATTATATGTTTGATGTGATAATTCAATTTATTTAATAAAAAAATATGATAAGAGAAATATAATGATTTAAAAACGTTGATTGTAATTACTCTAGTAATATAAACTTATTTATATATTATTCTGAAAATCGTTATGGTAATGACACATAAACATGTCAAATAGCAGGTGATGTTGGTAAAGTTTTTATCTAAAAATGCTTTTCAAAGAATATAATGAGGATTAAGTTGAGGGCACTAAAATGTAACTATACTTTCTATTTCTAAAAGATTCTAGATCATACCCACACACACTGTATGAGTAATTAACTAATTATAGAACAATTAAAGATTATGTTTGCTTTATTTGCACTGTATGAGCTGGCGAAAATGAAATAACTACCCCAGGCAATTTATAAAGAAAAACAAAATAATTTTTATAACTAAAGCCGCTGTTATTCGCATCCGACGGCTGAGATGATTTCCTAGCTGGAACGAAAACGAAACGGCAGAAGGTGGAACCCGCGTTCGTGCCGTATCTGAGGAAGGAAGAAGAAGAAGAAGAAGATCATAGCTGGAATCTAAAGTCTGCTAATATTCTACTCAGAGAAACATTCATTGAGATAGATATTCGAGTTTTCCGCCGATCAATTTTCAGCCACCGTTTGGCTTATTTGAGCTTTGATCTGAGGTAAATTGATGTTTTCTTTGTGCATCATTACTACTTTTGAATCAATCTGGGTTGCTAAATCATTGATTTCTAGGGATGTGATAATTTCAGAATTTTTAGCCCTAGAGATTCTGGATCATACAATGAATGGGGTTTTCGTCTTCTCAGAGAAATGTTTGTCGATTTTTGAAAATGTTATCTTCAATTTTTGGATATTTCAGGCGAACGCTTGAGTTTTAAGGAGTGCCCCTCGTTTAATTGTCGGGCTCTGTTTTCCTTCTTGCCCGAGGAAGCTCTAGGGCTTTTTTCGGTGGATCAAGAGGGAGGAGCTAATTGAGATATTCAACACGAATTGTGGAATTTTTTTTTTTATCAGTGGGTTTTGGGTGCTGGAATCTGGGTTGAAGAATGAGCGCAGTCTCGGGTGTAATCTCGAGGCAAGTTTTGCCTGTTTGTGGTAGCCTTTGCATTCTTTGCCCTGCCCTGCGTGCAAGGTCTAGACAGCCTGTGAAGAGGTACAAGAAGCTCATTGCTGATATTTTCCCTCGTAATCAGGTTGGTTATTTACCCATTTCCCCCTCTTCTATTAGACTCTTTTTTGCTTCTTGTTGTCTAAATAAGTTGGATTTTGATTCCTTTGTTGTTTCTAAATTAAACTTCTTTAGTCTCTTTCCACAAGTTCATATTACTGAGGGTATGGCTGACAATTGCTTGCTTTGACTTACATTGCCATGCTATTGGGAGCACAAAATTTGCTAAATCAGCCACTCTTTGGCTGAGGTGAAATTTTGATGATGAAATCACTAGTTCTGCAATATGTGTTTCTATTTTTTCCTTAGTGGCATAATTTTGGTTTTTAGTCTTGCATGCTTTCTCTTCTCTATGTTAAAGCTTCTCCATCTGCATTTCATTTTGCTTCGAGTCATATGTCTAGTATTGAGACATTATGTTCTTTGGTACTATAATCGAAACCGGGAGCTTCACTCTTGGTTATCTTGGTGGTGGGTTGGTTAAACTTACCACTACTTACGAATTCTGACAGGAGGAAGGCCCAAATGACCGGAAGATAGGAAAACTATGTGAATATGCTGCAAAGAACGCTGTGCGTATGCCCAAGGTATAATTTATCTCAAGCCAGGTCCAGGCACACTCATTTTTTAAATCCTATGTTGGACCGGAATATTAGCAATTTCTTTGACATTTGATTTGGCTTAGTTCATATATTTGAGTCAGATTACTCATTATAGCAATGTTGTCAGGTTTCTTTTCTCCCAAATTTTGTTCTCTCCTGTGTTGTTGAAATTTACGATTTTCCAGATATCAGATTCTCTCGAACAAAGATGTTATAAGGAATTGAGGAATGAGAATTTCCAGTCGGCAAAGATAGCCATGTGCATATACAGAAGGCTTCTGGTCACTTGTAAGGAGCAAATGTGAGGTCATCCTTCTTTTGCTTTCTTAACAAACACCTCCGATGTTCTCTTTTATATCCAAGATATTCTATGGCTTAACATAAGAAGCCAAGAAATTTACCCGAAAAATGTAACTTATCCCAGCAAGAGTATTTCGGCATGTATAGGTAACCTGATTATTTTTCTTTGTTCTTTTTCCAGGCCTCTTTTTTCTAGTGGTTTTCTAAGGACGGTGCAAGCTCTTTTGGATCAAACTCGACAAGATGAAATGCAAATAGTTGGATGTCAATCTCTTTTCGAATTTGTAAATAATCAGGTCAGCTTCTTACATACTTGATAGATTTATCTCTCTTGTAACCACATGTAAGGGTGCTTTCAGATAGAATGGTTAAGGACATAAGAAATAATTAAATAGCATGATTGATTCATGCTATCAAATTTTGCAGAAGGATGGCAGTTCCCTGTTTAACTTAGAAGGCTTTCTCCCAAAGCTGTGCCAATTAGCACTGGAAGGTGGGGATGATGACAGTTCGCGGAGCCTGCGTGCAGCAGGACTTCAAGCCCTTTCAGCAATGGTAATTCGGTTATGCTGTTATGTTTCTCTAGATACTATATTCTTCTAAATTGTAAATCTACAATTATCTTCTGATGCATTCTGGTCTTTATCTATTTCTAGATTTGGCTGATGGGTGAATACTCTCATATTCCCAGTGACTTTGACAATGTAAGTAGCCCTCAGTTCATGCCCTAGTTTTTTTTTTTTCTCTGCTTTCCTGCATTGAAAGCAATTGATTTGTAGCATCTAACAATAGACAAAAGAAGGGGGGGGGGGGGGGGGGAACTCTGTTACATTTCTTGGGCAAAGGTTTGAAATACAATAACAATCTACCAGTTGTGGTTAATTTATGTATAATTGGGGGGTTGGATCGTATTGGTAGAATTTGTCTTAATCAAGTTATAGGTAGTACATGTTATTATGTGAACTGATAAATTCAATACTTGCATGACAGGTTGTCTCAGCAGTCTTGGAAAATTACGGTCACCCCAAAAAATTAACAAATGCTAATGATAGTGGCAGAAAATGGGTGGATGAAGTCTTGAAAAATGAAGGTCATGTAGCTCATGCAGATTCCCTCATTAATGTTCCTTCTTGGAGAACGGTTGTGAATGACAAGGGTGAACTAAATGTGAAAATGTAATTTCTTCTTTCGTCAGTTGTGTGTACGTTTGCCTTTTTGGATTCTTTTCTTCTCTTCAATATATCTTTTCTTTTTCAGGGAAGATTCCCTGGACCCTAGCTTTTGGTCCAAGGTTTGCCTGCACAACATGGCAAAGCTAGGTGAAGAGGCCACAACCATGAGACGTATACTCGAGTCTTTGTTCCGTTACTTTGATGAGGGATATTTATGGTCAACGGAAAATTCGATTGCATTACCAGTTTTGAGGGATTTGCAATTTTTGATGGAAATATCTGGTATTACGCTCTCAATAGTTTTCATTCAGCCCTTCCCGCATGATCGGCGCTCTGAAATAATTCTGCAATCTTGCAGGGCAAAGAACACACTTTCTACTGTCCATGTTAATCAAACACCTGGATCATAAAAGTGTGCTTAAACAGCCAAGCATGCAGCTCAACATTTTAGAGGTTACCTCCTCCCTTGCTGAAAATGCAAAAGTTGAACACTCAGCAGCAATAGTCAGCGCAATAAGTGATATCATGAGACACCTAAGAAAATGCATGCATTCTTCTCTAGACGAAGCAAATCTGGGAACTGAAGTAGCAAACTGTAACAGAACGATCAGTGTAGCTGTTGATAAGTGCCTCGTCCAACTTACGAAAAAGGTATATTACTACCATTCTTAGAGCGAATTTTATATCTTTTTCATCCTCTTCAATTCATTCATCTTTAAAGACATGTGAGGCTGATCCGTCAATTTTCAAAGCTTGGAGATGCTGGCCCCATCCTAGATGCAATGGCTATGATGTTGGAGAATATCTCAGCTGTCACAGATGTAGCAAGAACCACAATTGCTGCTGTTTTTCGCACTGCTCAAATTATAGCCTCTATACCAAACTTGTCATATCAGAACAAGGCAACCTTCCATTACCGTCTAGTATTATTTTTTCTCTTGGCGTTGAGAGATCAGACCAATTCTAATGAAATTGCTAAGCTTTTCTTACTCTTTTTTTCGTTTCAGGCTTTTCCTGAGGCCTTATTCCATCAGTTACTTCAAGCTATGGTCCATCCAGATCATAAAACACGGATTGGCGCCCACAGTATATTTTCTATTGTGCTGGTACCAACCTCAGTCTGTCCACGTCCCTCCTCAACCACTACTGCCCTTCAGAAAGGAATGGGTCTTCCTCGTTCACTTTCAAGGACCGCGTCTGTCTTTTCCTCCTCAGCAGCCCTTTTCGAGAAGCTGAAGAAAGACAAATTTTCGTCAATTCTAACTTCTGATCAGAGCCAAAACGAAATGCCTGAGGAATCTGGAATCAGTAGGGGGGAAATCCTTGACAGATTGAAATCTTCATACAGTCAGGCATATAGCACTTGGAATCAACCAGTGACCTCGGTAGCAGATAATTCTGTGTCTCTTTTAAACTCTGAGCTGGTACATCCTTGCAACCTTTTTTTGTGAAAAAGCTTACTAGAATAGTAGTACATTTCCTATTGACCTTAAATGTGACACAAGAGGCCTATATATATGTAGGTCAGAAAAATATCCCCAAGGCTCTCAACTTAGTTCAGGATAGTACCAAGAGTATATCTAATAAATGAAAATACAAAGTAGTCTCTTGAAACCACAATAATTTTTGTACACTACTCTAACTATGGTTATAATTAGATACAAAGTTAAACCTGTTGCAGCTGTTACATCGTGATTTATGCCAGCAGTTCTTAGGTACACCTTGGATCAGTCTCCACTCTCTAATTTCATTACTGATATGCTCCTCAGGATGCTGTTTCTATAAGGCTAAGTAGTCACCAGATAGGTCTTTTGCTTTCATCAATCTGGGCGCAGTCCATATCTCCTGCAAATACACCAGACAATTATGAGGCGATTGCTAACACCTATAGTCTTGTATTGTTGTTCTCTCGTGTAAAGGTAATATATATTTCATATCAATACTTGCTACCTCTGCATCTGAGTGTTTCTTATTGTTTTTAAGATGTATGAGAAAAGTCTGACTAGATCTCTTTATGAATTATTTGCTTACCGATTTTTGTTAACATATCAAAAACTTATTGTCTTTCAGAATTCAAGTCACGACGCTTTGATTCGAAGTTTCCAAATGGCACTTTCTTTGCGAGATATTTCTTTAATGGATGGAGGTGAGCTTCCACATGTTTTTGAGCCTTTATCCTTGGTTTTTGGTTTGAAAACTATGATGTAGACTCTTATCTTATCTAACGTGTGGCATCAATTTGAAAGAAAACATATGAGGCTTTTTTTAGTCACAATAGAGGAAAGAACAGGTTCTTGGTTTCTTAGAATTTCGTAGATATATGCTGGAGTAAATATCCGTGTAACGAGGGAGAGCTTTTTTTAACATCTTAAAAGCTATTGTATTACTTTGAAATTCTGCTTCAGGTCTTTTGGGATGTTAGCCAACTATTTCTACTATTTTCAGGACCACTTCCTCCATCGCGACGAAGGTCACTCTTCACTCTGGCTGCATCAATGGTTCTTTTTTCCTCAAAAGCATTCAATCTTTTTTCTCTGGCGGATTTCACAAAAGTAGCACTTCAGGGACCAAGGGTACGTTGATAAAAATGTTGCCACGTTAATGTTTTTTTCTCTTGTAATTATTGCACGCAACTCAATTTGTTGCGCAATATTATCGAGCTCATGAAAGTCGCACCAGACTTCTATGCTCTATATGATCTATGGCATGACACAGAGAGAAATAATTTTCCATTTTTCTTTAACTTCCTCTTTTCCCTAATTCAGCTTGACCCATTCTTGCACTTGGTTGAAGATCACAAGTTGAAGGCTGTAAATCCAGATCAGCTGCTGACAGTTGCGTATGGATGCGAAGAAGATGATGCTTCAGCTTTAGATACTCTTTCAACCATAGCAGTCTCCACTGAGCATAGCAGAGGAACCCTTGTCTATGAAATTGTCAAAAGCTTAGAAGATATGTGCAATGTAAGCGTTTCCTGTCACTACCTCCCCACTAAAACGCTCCACCCGAGTTTAGCTTTCCTTATTTTGGTAAATCAATTGATAACCACAGTAAACCATTTCCAGTCTGAAATGGACAAAATGCGGGAGCAACTGCTTACTGAATTCATGCCGGATGATGCATGTCCTCTTGGAACCCGCTTTTTAGAAGACACCCAGAAATCCTTTCAGGTTGATTTCGGTGATGTTAAACCTCAAAAGGTATTACTAGCTCTTCTGCTTCCCATAACTCTTAAAACCATGAGATGAACATTGTGTTGAACCTTGGTCTGTATCTTCAGGATGCGGCACTCTTCTCTCACGAGAATCAAGAATTTGGAGATGGAACTGAAACCGTTGCAAAGAATAATCCTGTAACATTTGCTGAAATCCCAGACCTTCTGACCGTCAATCAAATTCTAGAATCTGTAAGTTACATGTTCCATCTTCCTAGAAATTAGATTACAAAGTCATCCCCAAGATTAACTTAATACTATATTTGTTTTGTTTTGATCGAAGGTCGTAGAGACAACACGTCAAGTGGGTCGAGTTTCCTTCCATACTGCAGCCGATGCTTCATACAAAGAAATGACGCTTCATTGTGAGAATCTGTTAATGGGAAAACAGCAGAAGATCTCGAGTCTTTTGAATTCTCAGCTACGACATGAGAGTTCTGTTAACTGCTCTCCACGACAACAGGATGAAGAGATTAAGATCGCAACTTTCCATCCTATGATCAATTCAGCTTTTCACACCGAGGTATGCCTTTACTATAGATTACTCTCTTTTATATTGTGTACTGAATTCAGATATCTGCTGACCAATTTGGTTTGATATTTGGTCTTGAAAATAACCCAAGGCTCCGGTTTTATCTTCCAAGACAACTCTCTCATCATTTATTTATTGATTAATAAAACTTATTTTAGGTCGAAGTCCTGGCGAAGGAATTTGACATGAAGTCGCCAAGAACACCAATGGGAATGAAATCGCCAAGAACACCAGTGGGAACTATACAGACACAATGCTATTCAGAACTCCAAAATAACCCACAAGCATATAAACTACCAGCATCAAGCCCTTACGACAACTTCCTTAAAGCTGCTGGCTGTTGATCATCTGGGAGGATTCTCTTTGAATTCAGTCAAGAACTCAAAAACAAAATAGGTTTGCTTGGTTTTCAAAGTCTTTGACTTGCATTTTTTGGTTTCCTTAGCATCATAAATTGGAATAATCGCCGTCGTGCTATACTTAGATCATTCCCTCGTAGGTTTCTGTTCCTATTTTCTCTTTTGCTTTTTCACTTATTCTTTTATCCAATTCATTTGTATCTTCTTGGTGTGGAATGTAAACATTGAAAGAAGCCATCTGGTGTTCACGTGGTCTTGTAATCTAAAGATTCTTTGATTCTACAGACAAAACAAAAAAAGGGGCTTTGTTGAACAGTTTGAGCAAAATGTATTCTGAATTCATCTATGATCGCAATGAGATAAGCAAATTAACCATAAGCGAACCAAGATTGCAATTCATCATAAAACTCTATATATAATACACAGATTGATGAGAGAAGCTCCCATACATAGGAATGCGTTTTTGTATATGAATGTCACAAAAGGAAACTATATATCACCTTTCGTTCTCTCATTGGCTTTGCTTAACCTCTTGAAGCATTTCAACTACTTTCTTCATCTTTGGCCTTTTTGCAGGTGTAATCTCTGTGCAAAGCAATGCAACTTTCAGAGCTGCAAGCATCTCTCTCCTCCAAGCAAAGGACACGGTGCTAAGCTTGGCATCAAGTATCTGTTCCGGTGTTTCTCCTCTCGCTGAAGCTCCATGAACCCATTTCACCAAATCCACTCCTTCACCAAACTCTTCCTCGACCGGCGCTCTTGAGGTTAGAATCTCAAGCAACACGACTCCGTAGCTGTATACATTCCCCGGTGCAGTCACTTGCATTGTGTATGCATACTCTGAGGGTAAAAAACAAGGAAATATGTTGGATTTTATGAAGTTATTGGTAACAAAAACTAAGAATTTATACCTGGAGGAATGTAGCCAAAGGAGCCAGCAACTGAGCTAATACTTGCGGTCCCCCGGGATGGATCTAAAAGTTTCGATATTTCGATTTCCCCAAGCATGGGTTTGTAACCAGAGTCTAGCAAGACATTGCTAGAGGAAACATCAAGGTGAATAATGGCGACATGGTGGAGAAACGCTAAGCCTTCTGCTACTCCAACGGCTATGGACAGTCTCATTGGCCAGTCGGGTTGGTACTCTGGTTTCTTGGTGGACTCATGAATCAGCTGAGCTAAGTTACCATTAGGTAAATGCTGATGCAACAAGAGAGCAACATCGTCATATATAACAAACCCGATCGGTGTAACCAAATGGTCATGGCAAAGTTTGCTGAGTCTTTCAAGTTCTCTGATCATCTTGTTCTGATGGTGCGTTATGGCTCTATCCATAGACTTGAGTTTCTTCACCGAAACAATCATCCCCGAAGGCATAACGGCTTTATAAACCGAACTGAAAGTTCCCGTGCTGAGTTTATTTGACTCCTTCATAGTTGCTTTCACAACTGCATCCAGATCAATTCCCTGTTTAAGATTTTCAAGGAAGACATTTCCCGCTATAATCGCAGGTTGCTCATCCTCAACGTTTTCTTCAACATCGACGTTTTTAGCCGCTGCTTTCTCTTGTTTCTCCCTCATCATGAAGAGAAGAACCACCACAGTCACTGATACAAAGACAGCAACACCCGAACCAATCACTGCAAGCACAATCCTGTAGGAGACTCTGTGATTGTAACTCAAATGTTCAAGACCATCAGAATATCCACACGAAGAGCTCAATGGAGCCCCACATAGCTCTTTGTTTCCCGAAAAGCTTGAATTTGGAGACTTTTGAAAGGGAACAAAAACTGGAACTGGACCATTCAAGAGGTTGTTTGAGAAATTAACCTCGATCAAACTCATCATACCTTTTAGTAGTTGCGGTATGGATCCTGTCAGCAAATTGTTAGAGACATCCAATGACACGAGCTTGTCGAGCCTCCCTAACTCAGGGGGCAATGATCCGTGAAGATGGTTGAAACTTACGTTGAGTGCTATCTGCAAATTCCTCATCCGACCAATCTCGGGAGGAATGGTTCCTGTCAAGTAATTTCGACCCAATTGGAGTTCAAGCAGCTTCAAACAGTTTCCAATCTCATGTGGTATGTCTCCTCTTATAGAATTCTGATCAAGGAGCAGATACTGAAGCCTCGGCATGCTGCAGAGTTCCTTAGGGATGGTGCCGTTGAGTCTGTTGTTACTCAAATCGAGCTTGTTCAGGTTTCCGCATCCAATAAACGATTTAGGGATTTCCCCAAAGAGACTATTCCCTGAGAGAATCAGCTCTTGAAGATTCATGAGCTGACCAAGCTCTGTTGGAATGATTCCAGCGAACCCATTTGCAGCCAAATTCAGCAGAGTGAGATTAGAACACTTTGAGAACTCTGCAACAATCTCACCTGAGAGATGGTTATTGTCTGCTTCAAAGTAGGCAAGTCCACTGATGTTCCCAATTGTCCTCGGAATGACTCCTACAAGCTCGTTATTCCCAATCCTAATGCTCGAGAGGCCGCTACAGAGTCCTACTGCTTCAGGGAGGTCACCGGTCAATCTATTCTGTGTCAAGACCAAAACTTTAAGCTTCCCTTTCTCAAAAATCCCCTTTGGAATCTTCCCCATAAGCTGGTTTGAATGAAGATTCAACAATTCCAATTCGGAAACGGAACCTAACCCATTCGGTATATCACCTCCCAATTCATTCTCATAAGCTGTAAACACCCTGAGATTGCTCAGATTCCCTACCCAGTGAGGTATAGAACCATTTAAGCCATTTTCAGAGACCTGAAATTCCTCTAACCTCTCTAGAACCATAAGCTCATCAGGTATCTCTCCCACAAGCAAGTTATTGGAAATATTTAGTGCTCTAAGGCCTCTAAGCTTACCAAACTCAGCTGGAATCCCTCCAGCAAAACGATTCAGAGACAAATCAAGAAACTCAAGCTCAGACAAGTTGCCAAGAGATGCAGGGATTGGTCCATTGAAGTTGTTACCAGAAAGATCTAGATGCTTTAGGCTTCTGAGGTCAGAGACTAGAGTGACATTACCTCTAAGCTGAAGCCCTGAGAGATCAAGCATTTCAACAAACGAGTTGTTGGCACCACACTTGAGCCTAACCCAAGTACAATAGTCTGTGCCATTGCTACTCCATCCCGGAACTCCAAGCTCTCTATTAATGGCTACCAATGCGGCTTCATCGCTTAGCTGGGCTTCACCAAACTCAGATTTTGATAGAAACCCAACAATCAGAAGAATTGACATGCACCAGATTGCCATTTTGTTCGGAAATTTCAGGTTAGACTTAAATCAATCGCACACTCTTGTTCTTCTTCCCCCAAACACACAAAACGAGGGTGACTGATTGACGAAAACACCATTTGATTTTGTGATTTTATTTAAGCTAGTAGCATCAAGAAAGTGAGAGAGGAAAAGAAAAGTGTTGCTGTTTTCGCCATGAAACCCGGATTAAAGCTCTGGTTTTTGGAGTCAAAGTAACTGTTTATCGCTGTTTCCGAACAAAACTCAAATCTCAGAGAAAAAGAAGTGCTTTTGAGGGTGACTGTGAGTGTGCCTTAGAGACAGACAGAGAGAGAAAGAGAGAGCAAAGCCCATAATTTCAGGGAGAAGAAAAAAAAGGAAAAATCCATCAGAGAACAAAGAGAAGAGAGCAGGCAAAAATTGATCAAAGAGTAGGGTCTATGCGTAGAAGAGAGAAGAGAATGCATTTCGTGTTTCTTTCTTCTTCTTCTTTTTTTTATAATATTATATATCACGAAATTATGATTGCAGAACCAAACAAAGATCCTCACAAAGCAAACGCACTTGGAAAGGAGGGAATTTTTCTTTTTTATTTTATTTTTAATCTCTATATTTAAATATTATATTAATTTCTGATACAAAGTTTTTATTTTTTTCACGAGACAGTGCAAGTGATGAATGAGTGAATGAATGAAAAGCTGCATAAATCTATCTGACACATTTTCTGCTTTTTGGAAAAAAAAAAACAAATTTTTATAGAAAAATGTACGTTTTGATAATTCTTTTCCTCTTGACGTTTTTCTGTACCATGCTGTCACACAATGTTCAAAACCAAAGAGGTCAAATATATTTTTCAAATCTTAATTATCCCAATGTAAATTAAATCAAGGTTTATACACACTTTGCATTTATTAATATCACAGACTAACCCTAATTAATATACCTTAAAAGTTAAAATTAAAAACTTATTTAAGTTTCAGGTCTCAACACTGTAATTGGCTAAAATTGCTAATATATAGACCAATATATGAAATGTAATTTCTCGTTTTTTTAACATTTTTTTATTATTTAAACTTTCATAATATAAATAGAGAGAATTATCTGGTGAGAGAGAGCAAAGATTTGGCTTGTAAAATTCGGCGAATGCCATATTGAAATCGGGGATTAATGGGACATGGGCTTTAATATATATGGAACTTGAGTCAATTTACTCATAGCCAATTGGTTTTGAGTTAGAAGCCCAATAAACTTAACATGGTATCAGAGTCCGAACACACGCTGTCCAATTCGAACCGAAATCGATATGGCCCATCGAAAGAGGCCCGATCGATCTTAACCAAAATCGGTCTGACTCGAATTAGTCCGGTCGATCTAACCCGAAATTAATCCTATGATGGGATATTGTCGAGATTAATGGCTAAAACGAGTCATTATCTCGAGGGGGCGTGTGAAAATATCCCACATCGGAAGTTGGGAGGGACCTTGAATAGTATATAAGAGATTTGGGTCAATCCACTCATTACCAATTGGTTTTGAGTTGGAAACCCATGAAACTTAACAATAGTCATCATTGTTAACACATATGTCATTGCTAAACGGAATAGGAGACGCCGATCTTCGATTAAGAGCAGAGATGGTCGGCGGTGGTGGAGCACTGGCGGAGGGGCTTAATTCCGGCTGAGAAGCTTCTTACACGGCTATCTCGATTTTCGGATCTGGGAGAGAAACGTTTAGGGCAAACTCACATGTGATAATTTCTCGTTTAGTTTATATATATATATTCAGCTATTATGACACCATACATTTTATTATTAAAAAAAAAACTCAATCCAGATGTTGAAATCTGTTTTTTACCTCATATCTACAACGTTTAGTAAAGCCTTTATAATAATGTTTTGTATTTTAATCTTGAATCGTGTAGCATAAATTTCAGTATGTACATTGTTTACAAATACAAAATCAAATGAAAACTGAGAGTTGTTTTGAACAGGGACATGGAGATCAGTTAAAACCTCTAACTTTATACTATTCATTATTATGTAAAAAGAAAATCTCCAACTTAAAATATTTTCGTAGCGAGTTTTTGTAGCCCTACATGCTTTGCAGTCTCTATGATCTTTTACATTTACGTTTGACATGCAATTAACACTTTTTCCATATGGAATCTACCTTCGTGTGATGTTTTGTTGATTACTTTAAACACGATCGATGTTTGAAGTTACCAATTTTGATGACATTCATGAATATAATAGAATTAAAGAATCACACGTATTGTGAAAATTTATTACTATTATTTCGCCTGCGATGGTAGGTAATATCAATGGATATGATAGATTTCCGAATTAATAAAAGAATATACAAATAATTACGCGTAACATATTGTTTTTGTTAGATAGTAATAAACGATTTGTCAAGTCTTGAATGGTGGTAGAAGACATCAAAGATGATTAGTCTATTTTGAATTTTGATGCATTTTCTCTTTAAGAATAAAATTAATGTTCTGCGTACTAAAAATAAAACACAGCAACATTTATTAATTTCTGTGTTTCTCTGGAGTTGTGTCTTAAGTTTCCGATGTTCCTCAATAAACGACCCAAAACATCGAAAAATCATGTCGGATAATCATATACTAGTACGTGTTTATCAATGTGTCTTTAAATATTTTATTTTTAATTTTAAATATAAGTGAATCTCAAGAATTTGACTTTTTCGTTCTAAAAAATTTACGGGATCTAATCTTTGCCTCTAAAAAATTATGGGCAATCAAATTTTGTCCGAAAAGAAAATATATTCCTTAAGGCTGCAAATAAATTATAGTATTTCTTTGCAAAAATGTGAAAGAATTAATTTTATTATAGAAGTGTATTAAAGAGCAAATATAGAGATAGACTTCCAACCGGAGATAGACTTCTCAGTTGGGATATGACAGTTCCTTAACTTTGTCTCTTCTGTACTTCGGGCATTAAGTCTCATGTTCATTTGTTCTTCGATTGTGTTTTCTCGGGGAGCATATGGCAAGCATTTGCTGGTAAGGTTTTAATCAACCCACCATCGCTTCTCGAGGAAATCATGGATCTGATTCTGCAGCCACATACTCATGCTGACACTAGCCGATGGATCGTTACCAAACTTTTTTTCCAAACCATTGTCTATGCTATTTGGAAAGAGAGAAATGCAAGAATCTTCACTTCCATCTCCACTCCGTTGAACGTGATCAAGGCTTTGGTAGACCGTACGATGCGGAATCGCCTAATTTCTTTCTCTTCAAAAGATAGTACTACTATTTCTCTCATTGAATTTTATTTTGATTGTATTTCTCATCTGATATGATATAATATATATCTTGCTAGGTTCCATTATGGGTAAGTTGTAAGAGTAACTAGCTATAGCATATATTATTTTGTAACTTTAACTTTTTTTGGTATAAAATCTTAATATTAAAAAAAAGAAAAAGAGCAAATATAGAGTGACAATAATAGAATGAGGGAGAGGAGTTGGGTTCACTCACGGGATGTGGTAAAAAAAAGGAAAGTGGCTCTTATACTATTTACAATGATAATTGTTATCAACACCTTACTTTATACTCCACATCATTTTCTCTCTCTTCCATCTAATATTTCAACATCTTCTTTTTTAACACTTTTTTACAATGATTTTGTTTATAAAAATTCAACACATTACCCCACTATTTTTATTTAAATAATAATATAACAATTATTGATTAAAATTATATTAAAAACCATTAATAACCTTTTTATATCATATTATTAATTTCTTTTTCAAAACAATAAATAAAAATAAAAATAAAAATAATAAAAATAAATTAAATAGAGTTACATTTTCTTTTTTCTGTGAAAATTACAAAATTAAAATTGCAATACAATACATTAAATAAACACACAACACAACCGATAAAATACACATAATTTTTTTTTTGACAACGAAAATGCACAAAACTTAACTCACAAACAAGAAACTCAACTCACATAATAAAACACTTAAATCACACAAAAGGAAATTAAGTTCTCTTTAGTCACGAATCTGTCCAAACTTTGCCCATATGTGTTTGACAAGATCAACTTGCAATTGGTGATGTGCACTTGAATCGCGCAACTCGGATCTAGCGCGAACATGATTTGCAAATGCAGGTAGTACTTCAGTCGAGAATGGTTGCGGTGTGCTAGACCCACTTGCATCAGATTGATCATAATCAGTCGAATATTGCATATATGTATCGCGTTCATCCTCAACAATCATATTATGCAATATGATACATGACCTCATGATTAGAGCCAAATCAGCTATGTCCCAAATCAGCTATTTGGTGAAAACCCATAATTTGGTATATTATGGGGTTGGTTGGAATGCTGATTTTGGTAATTGTTGGGGTTTAGATAGTTAAAAGGGTAATTAGAAGAATTTTGGGTGTAAAATGGGTTATTGTTGGGATCCATCTAACTTAAAAAGGTGTTTGAAACTCTGAACAAGATTTTATCAAAGACTAGATGAAAATTTATAGTAGAAAAGATTGATTTTTTTTTTGTCCAAATCCAATGAAACACATTTATATTTATAGAGGAAAAACGATGAATTTTGGTATAAAAAAATAAAAATAAAAAAGTAATATGATATGAAATAATTGAATTTGAATTATTGGGTAAGATAAATATTTATTCCACCAATTAAATTCACCCACGCTTCCTTATCAATATTCATCGAACTTTGGCGTGTGATTTGTAATTTTTTTTTTTCTGACCAATTAAAAGTGAACAAATAGTGTTGAAGGCTCTATTTGTCAGATTATCAACCAAAATTTTGCTAAATCATTATACACACCCTTATTATAGGTGTTCAACAAATGATAATTTTTTATCAACATGCTCATTGTAAATAGTCTTACGGTTAGGCAAATTGTAGGACCCAACTTTGTCTGCCCCAACCATCACCACTCACCCCCTCGTCCCATCGTTATTTTTCCCATATTATATTAATTATACCTATATAGGGATTTGGTTTGGTTTTTTTTTTTAATATGGATTTGGTTTTAGTCTTTTTGGATATGAAAAGTTGAAAACAATATATATAAATAAACTTTGATCTAAAATCCAGTTTGGCATTTTCATCAAAAAAAAAAAATTTTGCGGAACGAATTAATTCGTTTTATCCGGATTAAATATTCATATTTTCACTTGAAACAATCTAGTTTTTCATATAGAAATGATAAAGACGAATCCGTTCAAAGACAAATCATAAAAAGAGCAGCAAGAAAAAAGAGAAGACATCATGATGGAAGCACCTCATCGCTTTAAACTCGTGAAGAAGGACATATAAGATTAGAAGTCAAATTAGTTGTTTTAAAATTTCAATACTTAATTATTAAAAAAAAATATGTAAACCAATGATTACAATTACAACTAAGTCATTAGCATCATATGAATGCTTTACCTATCAAACTAAAATTTCAATACTTAATAATTAAAAAAAAATTGTAAGCCAATGATTACAATTACATCTAAGCCATTAGCATCGGAAAAAATGTCAAAAAAACCCTTAATTTACCACTTTCAGCCAAAAAAAAACCAAAATATTCGATGGACAGTTTTAATCTTCGACTTTCGTTGTATTCTAATTTTAATCTCATATTTTGGTTAACCACGCCAATTTAGGCTCGTCGTTAACAAAATTAACTGAATCTTTAGACGGAGTTAAATACCAGTTACAATTGACGTTAATCAAAACAGCGTCGTTTTGATTATAACCCATCGAACCCAATTCTCGCGAGTTCTTCCCCCAAATCATTAACCCAAAAACGATTTTCCCACCTCAATTTTCTCTCCCTCAAATCGATTTTCTCTCACTGTTATCTCTGATTCTCTCGTTCTTCCCAAATCGATTTCCCAAATCGATTTTCAACATGCTCAGAAGGGTTTGAATGCTTCAAGGTCAAAAGACGCTAAATGTAGAGGTTTTATATATTGATCTTTGGCATGAATCTTCCGGTGTCTTATTTTTGCATTCTAAATCTGTTTTTTTTTCTGTTGGAACATCCATCAGTGATAAAGAAGCGAAAAAGAAGCATTCTTCTCAAAATTAGGGAAAACATCGAAAACAGACTCCAAAGTTTGGCAATTTCTACATAGCTCTCACTCACTCCCCTAATATGCTTTATATTGACAATTTTGAGTGTTTTTAAACACTTTACCTTTGGATAAACATATAAGCAAGTTAGTATAAACAGAACGGATCACCTAGTGAGATTATGTCGGATGGTGTAGGCCCAAAATAAAATTTTCAAATTCTCATGAAGACGAAGCTCCTGCTTGGGGTCCTCTACGTGATAATTACATGTTAGCAAACCCAAGGCTTAAGGACTGGGACAAAAAACAGGTATCATTCATTCTGATCCACAGTTCTGGAACCACCTTTCTTGCGTACACTCTTTGCCTGAAACTCGAAACTGAATTTCTGCAGGAAACAAGCGAGGGAGATGATTTTGCCGCAATGTCAGGAGATGAAAGTTATGAAGACTGAGCTACTAGTAGTTTTGTATCATGCATCTTTTGTTTGATGAATATGAATGAATTCGGTTTTTTGATAGTGCAAAAGGACCTTGAAAACAAGATAATGTAATATCAAAATATAAAAAGGGTTATTATTCTTGTGGTTGGCTTTGGAAAAAATACACTTTAGTTTCTAGCATCATTAACCAATACAGAAGTAAATATAGAACATGGCCTCTCTGGTACTCTAATCTTCCACGTGATTGATGATAGATAGAGCAAACAGATTACAAAAGCATGTGGATTTACATATAAATATGAAGAAATATACAGTCGTGGTCTTGCCTTGGCTACAATAGAACAAAATTTCAAGGATCCTGCTCGTCAATCTGTTGAAAAGTTTCACTGTCAAGTCATATGGTTAAGCAGCAAATGACAGAAAATAGCAACTTTATGCAAAAGAAGACAGAAGCATGAGCCCTCTACGCAAGAATGAAGCTTTTGACTCATTCAAAAAAAAAAAAAATGAAGCTTTTGATCTCTTCGTCTGATACATCATAAACTGCCCATTAGTTACATCTCTTCGTCTGATATCTCCACTTTGTAGTTCTTATTTCTTTTGGGTTTGTGGCATCCTCAGTAGCTTCTTGATGGGCTCAGCGGGTCGTAATCATAAGCTTCACCCGACTTCACGAACCTTCTCTTTACACGCCGTCTCACATCAGCCATTTCTTTCCTAGAGACATACCTCACTCGCTTTTCAAATCTATTTATTATACAAAATGTGTTCAACTTAGCAATAATAACCTTCACCGATGATGATTTGAATTCCATTTCCAGGTACTTTAGACTTACTTGCGAGCCTTCTTCTTTTCCTTGTAACGCAGAACTTCTTTTCCTTGTAACGCAAAAGAGCAAACAGAAGATGAACGAGGGGGTCAGAGATAAAAGTGACAGAAAATCGATTTCGAGAATCGATTCTGGGTTTAATCGATTTGGTTTGGAAAAATCCAGAAATTCTGAATTTGGGGAAGAACTGGATTATCGCGGTGAGTTTGAGATTTTTTGTTTTAAGCAAAACGGGGTCGTTTTGATTAACGACAATTGTAACTGGGATTTAACCCCGTCTAAAGACTCTGTTAATTTTGTTAACGACGAGCCTGAATTGACATGGTCAACCAAAATATGAGATTAAAATTAGAAGTCAACACAAGTTGAAGATTAAAACTGTCCATCGAATAGCTCGGTTTTTTTTGGCTGAAAGTGGTAAATTCAGAATTTTTTTGGCAGTTTTCCCCATTAACATCATATGAATGCTTTACCTATCAAACTAACTTTTTTTCTTTTGTAAATTTCATTCAAAATGAATTGTTTAAGTTTTACATAAAGATTAATCTATAAAACGGGTTCCATGGCCAATATATATATATGGAAGCAAAAAATCAATACGAAATTCGGTCCATGATGCGATCATGAAAATATAAGGACAAAAGGAAATCGAAATAAGGCTCGATCGGTTAACAACTTGAAAGACTGTGAAAAAATTCTCTGATCGGAAGCTTTTTTACTGAAAGTCCGAGGAAAACAACACTAATACTCAGATAAATCTTCAATGCCATTGATCGTAGACCGCCATCAATGTCATCTAATCGAGACTCAACCAACTCATCCGAGATCTAGCACTGAACGAAATTACACCAACCTAAAAAATCATGGATATTTTACTCACTAGTCACTATGCCAAGATCATTTTTCGATGTCGGCCAGCACAAAGTAAAGCTAAAATCAAACTATCAAACTAACTTTCTAATGATCATTTGTGAATTGCAACATCACTTTCGAACTCTTAAAACCAAGATTAAGCCGAGATTTATGCTCTCATCATTACGGATTTGTACATATCATTAATTTATTCTCATTTATTAATTATTTTACGCTTACCAACCGTACGATTTAATTAGTATTTTGGAAAAATGTACAATTTTCCCTTCATCAAAATTCACTTTGTAACAATGAATTCCGAAACTTTATAATGGTTTATGATATAATGTTAATGTTTGAAACTTTGAATTGTGAAATTTACAAGATTCTTTAGTTATTTAAAATGACGTAGAAAAAATAGAAAGAATATAAAAAAAAAACAAAAAGGAAATGTCAACAAAGGACATAACTCGGCTGTCCATCTTGTAGTGTACCAAATGGGGCATGTGGAAGGTTGAAGGAAAGCTATCCCCACTTTTTGTTGATGATTAACATCATTTTTTCTATTCCTTTTTCAAAAGAAAGTGATTTTAAAAAAATTCATATAAATATAATTTTGGCAGTAAATTGATTGAGACTTAGCTCGCCCTTTATCGGACACATATCATGACCTTTGGATCATGGTCTGTCCCTCTTTTTTTTAGCATTCATCGACATTTCTTTTGTTTTTCTATATCACTTTTCAACATTATTATTATTATTATTTTTTCAACATTAATTCGTTTACAATAATGGAAAACAACAAATTCTATTTCCAAACTAGAACCAAGGCTCCTGGATTTACAATTCTCTGTCTTTAAGAAAACAACTTCAAACCGAAACAGACGGAGATCGTATTCTGGGCCTAATTGGGCTGGGCTATGAATCTTATGGGCCTTCTGTAGATCCATTTCCATTCAAAAATCCTATTTCCACTTTAAATGAGATAACTGAAAACGTTATTGATGTTATAAACTAGTACTAGGTAGGTAGCCCGCGCCTTGCGCGGGCCGAGGGGTCTCAAAAACGTAATACAAAACTTTATGTTATAAACCGAAGAAATTTAGAACTACCACTTGAGATATACATGATCAAAATAAAGTTAATCCAAAAAAGTAAACACTATACAAAACTAAAAACTCACAAACCAATATTAAATAAGTGTATGAAACCCACAAACCAATTGAATTAAGACAAACGCGAGTTATTCGTCTTCACATAATCGTTCTTCGTCATTTGTTTCCCTCTTATTTATCCTTTGGTTTTTCTTCTTTATCGTCTTTTTTTAATATTCTTCATCATCGTCTTCCACCTTTATCTCTCTTTCTTCTCTCACGTCTTTTTCTTCGTTTTCTTTCATTTTGTTTTTGTTTTCTTCTTCCGTTTTTTCTTTGTCACTCATGTTTTCCACATCTTTTCCTTGTTCTTCCTCATTGTCTTCGACTTCTACTTCTTCTTCCTCTTATACATCTTTCGATTTTCTTATTCCTCACCATTTTCTTTCATCTTCATCATCGTCTTCGACTTCAATTTCTTGTTCCTCTTCTATTATGTCTTCATCTTCTTCTTCTTCCGGGTTATATTATTCTCTTTCTTCTTCTTCTTCTTTTTCTCCTTCTTCATCACCTTCGTCTTCTTTGTTCTCTTCGACTTCCTATTCGTCTACTATGTATTGGTTTTCTTCTCCGGCTTTTCTGACTTCTTCTTCTGATTACTTTTCTCCCTTCTCCAAATTCGTCATTTCATTCTTCTTTGTTCACCATCTTCGTCTTCTCCGACTATTTTTCTTTTCTTCATTGTCTTCATTGTCTTCATTGACTTCGTCTTTTTCTTCTCCCTCTTCTTTATCTTTTAGTTTTTCATAATATTCGTCTTTTCCTTCTTATCCTCCATCGTTTTCAACTGCTACTTCTTCTTCTTTATCGTCTTCGTCTTAGTTGTCTTCTCTTTTTTTTTTCGGTTTTCTTCATTTTCTTCGTTGTATTCTTTTGATTTTTTTTATGCCTCATCTTCTCCATTTTCTTCTATCGTCTTTGTATTCTCCTGCTTCTTATTCTTCTACATCTTCTACTTTTTCTTCCTTTTATTTGACTTTCAATTTTTCGTCTTCCTCGTATTTTCCTTCTTCTAATTATTTTTTTGGAATTTTTTTGGTATATATTTTCACATTCTTTATGGGCTTGGCTAACATGGACACATATTATCCGACCGTTCTAACCTGAACCCTCCTCTTGAAACTAAGGGGAAATATAGGTTGAAATCTGAATCAAAGTCACAATGTCTAATTGAAACACAATACACAATGATCGTAAGATTCAAATTTCTTCATTACAACCGTTTGTACCAAGTATATGCCACAACCGCTGAAGCAGCAACGCATACAACATGAAGAGCGGCATATATATGTATCTTATCGCTCCCAGCTCTCTAACCATGTTGGTATTCCGCAGATCTTAAGTGTCACTATTTATTCAAAATAAAGTCTTTTCCGCAATTTATCTTCTCGAATTTCGGTGTAAGCTTTTTAATGTTGTTATCACTTTTAAGTTGATAATCTTCCGAGGTGTCCAAAGATAATATCTAATTAATATCACCATAAGATTGTCAATGTGACTTATTCTCAAAGATTATATATGGTTTTTCTTCTCCAAATTCATCATCCTCTTCCCCTTCTTATTCTTCAACATTTTTGTCTTGTCCTAATTTTTCATATTCTGATTTTTATTTTTCTTTTCTTCGGTCTTCTCGCTCTCGTCTTTTCCTTCTTCTTCTTCACGACTTCGTCCTTCTCTTCTCCCTCCTATTCAACTTTCGGATTTTCTTCTTCCTCGTCCTTTCCTTCTTCTTTTGCACTGTCTTCGGCTTCTTCTTCTTCATTGTCTTCTTCTTCCTCTTATTTGTCTTTCGATTTTCTTATTCCTCTTCTTCATCGTCTTCAACTTCTATTTCTTCTCCATCTAATGATTTGTCTTCTTTTTCTTCCTCTTCAGCTTTGTTCTACTCTTCTTCCTATTCCTTATCTTTTGGTTTTGTTCTTCTTCGTATTTTCCTTATTCTTTTTTTTCCGGTTATTATTCGTCTTCCTCTTCATTCTCCAATTTTAAAGCTTTTGTCATTTTCTCATCTTTTTCTTATTCTTCTTCATCGTCTTTGACTTCTACTTCTTCTTCTTCCTCTTATATATCTTTTGATTTTCTTATTCCTCACCCTTTTCTTTCAACTTCATCATCGTCTTCGACTTCTACTTCTTCTTACTATTCTATTGTGTCTTCTTTTTCTTCCTCTTTTGGTTTTTTTCTTCCTCATATTTTCCTACTTCTTTGACTTCTTCTTCATCATCTTTGTATTCTCTCAGTTCTTCTTCTTCTTTTTCGATTTTTATTAGCCTTCTTCATTCTCTGCTTCTTATTCCTCCTTGGTCTTCTTTGTCTTATCAAAACTCTTCTTCTTATGATTTTTCTTCGTCTCTTTCTCATCTTTACATTCGTCTACTTTGTATTATTCATCTTCTGGTTTTCTTCTCTTTCTTTATTCTTTTTTTTCTTCCACGTATTTTTATTTATTATTTTTTTTTCTTCTCCAAATTCGTCATTTCATTCTTCTTTGTTCACCATCTTCGTCTTCTCCGACTATTTTTCTTTTCTTCATTGTCTTCATTGGCTTCGTCTTTTCTTCTACCTCTTCTTTATCTTTTAGTTTTTCATATTCTTCGTTTTTTTCTTCTTATCCTCCATCGTATTCAACTCCTACTTCTTCTTCTTTATCGTCTTCGTCTTCTTTGACTTTTTTTTTCATTCGGTTTTTCTTCGTTTTCTTCTTCTGGATTTTTTGTTTTATTCTTCTGATTTTTCTTATGCCTCATCTTCTCCGTTTTCTTCTATCGTCTTTGTATTCTGTAGCTTCTTATTCTTCTTCTTCTTTCTTTTATTTGACTTTCGATTTTTCGTCTTCCTCGTATTTTTCTTCTTCTAATTATTTTTTTGGAATTTTTGTATTTTTTGGACGTATATTTTCACATACTTTATGGGCTTGGCTATCTTTACACAAACGATCAGTTTCAAAAAATCTTATGAAGTAAAACCACATAGATAACACGGACACATATTATCCGACCGTTCTAACATGAACCCTCCTCTTGAAACGAAGGGAAAATATAATAAAAAAAGGAAGATGTAATAACGTAACAATCATCAGTCATGAAAAGTGAAATCCAAAGACATTCCATGAAAATTATTTTGTTTGTCGAATGATAAGAACCCAAAATGCTAACAAAAACCTCTACGGACAAAAAGACGGAAATACTCTGTTATATAAGTAGTGTCATAGAGAATCCTTTCATCCTTTGAGAGAAAATTTAACAATGGCCTCTTCCCATGTAAATCAAAAGTCCTTTTAAGTTTAGTATAGTAACAATCGATTTGCTCCATTTATCAATTTGGAAGTTAATATTTAAACTCGTGCAAAATCGAATATATCATACGATTGAGACAATAGGACAAATGTATTCAGGGGTTCGAAGACTCATTTCTCTCATGATATCCTTATCGATTCGAAATGAAGTGTTTTCTGCAACGTCATTAATAAGACTCGAAAATGTTCATGCAACATCAATGAAATTCTCGCTTATCTAAAACCTTTTTTTTCACACACACTCAATCCTTGTCCTCCTTTATATATAATTGTGTAGTGTTTCTCATAAGTGGTCGAAAAACCGAGGAAACGAAATTCACAAAGCTCGATAATATAATGAATAATGTTTCTTTGACACACACATTGTAATTACGAACGATTTTCTTCCTCCCTCGTTGGAACTCTTCCTAAACTATGTTTCTTCATCATCTTTGTGTTCTTCTTTTTCATCATCCCAGTCTTCTTCTTCTGCTTATCGTCTTCATCTTCTCGGCATCCTATTACTCCGGTTTTTCTTTGTCTTCTACTTCTTCAGCTTTATTTTCTTCTTCTTTATATTATGGTTTTTCTTCTTCCTGACATTTTCCTTATTTTTTAATCATTTTGGGCTTCTTCTTTTTCATAATCTTTGACTTCTTCTTATTCTTTTTCTTCCGTTTTTTATTCGCATTCCTCTTCTTCTTCCTTCTCCTAATTCATCGCATTTGTCTTCTTTGGTTTCTTATTCCTCAAAGTTTTCTTAGCCTCCTTCCCCATCTTCAGCTTCTTATACTTTGTCATCTTCCAGTCATTCCTTATCTTAAACATATGTGTCTTTGTATTTTCTGAGTTCTTCTTAATCAGCTTCGTCTTTTTCTTCCTCCTCTTCTTCTTCTTTCATCTTCCTCATCTTTTCCTTCTACATCTTGTCTTCGACTTCTACTTCTACTCCTTTATCGACTTTGTCTTCTCCGAAATCTGCTTCTTCTTTTTCTTTTGGTTTTTCTTCGTCTTATTTCTTCTATTTTTTCATTTTTTCTATTATTCTTACTTATCTCGTATGCTTCCTCTTCTTATCTTCCTCCTCATATTTCTCTTCTTCTTTTTTATCGTCTTTAACTTCTTTTTCACCATATTCGTATTCTCCGACTTCTTTTCCACTTTTTTTAACTCCTCCTCTTCTTCCTCTTGTTCTTCATATTCTTTGTCTTATTTGAATTCTTATTATTTTTGTTTTTCTTCATCGCTTTCATCATCTTCACCTTTTTCAACTTCTTCTACATAATCTTCGGGTTTTCCTCTTTTACTACTTCGTTTTCTTCATCTTCCGGTTTTCTTCTTTTTCGTCTTCTCTAACTTTTCCGATGACTTATTCATGTTCTTCCGGTTTCGTTCTTCTTCTTCAACTTTTTCATCTTCTTATCCTTATGCTTCTTCATTATTTTGTGTTATCCATGTCTTTATTTTTCTTCCGGATTTAATTGATATCAATTTGTCTTCGTCTTCTTCCTCATCTTTTTCGATTTATTTTTGGATTTTTTTTTGTCATTTTCAATCAAAATCAAAAGCTGATGAAACACATTTACAATATACACATTTTCAAATACGACACCTCGTTGCTCCCATTTGCCATTACACAATTACAAATGCGATGAAATGATCAAAACAAAGTCGGGCAACTTTAAATGTTATGAGTACGAACATAACTTAAGTTAAGTTTTTGTGCTTATGGATTTATTATCATCTTTATCAAGTCTATAAAAATAGTAAGTAGGATCTTCATCTCAATAACTACTAATCTACAACTATAACTAAGACCTGGCTCAACTCTGAGACTATAATTACACAGTTACACTGTAAGAAAAACACAATATATACCCAATGGCAATACATAGACGATAAAAACAGAATATGTACCTCCAAGTTCTTCGTCATCCTCCATTTCTTCATACGCTTTCTTTGTCTGCTTGCGAAATCTAAGCATTCCTCGCCAGTCGCCATCTCTAGTTTGTTGGTGTCTAACGATTCTACAAAAAAAAAAATCATGATCTAGACGCATTGTCCAGCCTTTTCGAAGCATTAAAAAAACTGGTGGAAAACTTAACAAATCTTATTAGTGGTGTTCCTGTCTTTTAAATAACAAAGACATGGTAGCAAAGAGACATAAGACAGTGAATGTTCTGACCATAAGAACTCGTTCAGGTCATCATAGTTTCTCCACATAGAATGATCTGCATTTCCATTCTTGTTCTTCTCAAATTAAACTTTTTTCACGTGAAAATGATGACAAATTCGCAACGTAACCAAAAGCTAACGGTTCCATTCACAACCAGAATCAGTCTCACTATTATCTCCACCTTCACTGATAATGCTCAACATCCTTATGGCTATATCAACCGCCGTTTCCTCCGCCTCTTTGACTTTCATGCACCTCTTTGACTTTCATGCCCTTACGAACCTGAAGCCAATCAACGCCGTCTCTTCCTCCGCTTTTGTCGTAGATCCTTCTCGTGATCTCTAGCTCCGATTGTTCACTCCACACGTATCCAGTGACCATGTTCCATAGAAAAAGATTATAGACAGGGTCACACGCAATAGGGGTGTCGACGAAAGAATGGATCAATCATAATTGTTTACAGAACTGTAAGAAAGAGGATTATTGATAAATGATAGAATCAACAAAAAGTCATCGGTAAAAAATTACACTCAAAGTCGTTTATATTTTTTTCTTCTGGTTGTCGATTTAGGATAAAAGGTTATAGGATATGTAGTATTCAGTGTAAAATTGACTATGATTTTTAATTAAAAATCTTAAACAATTTTGACTATGATTTTCAGTTTTATTAAACATATTGGTAAGTAAATAACTAATTTAAAGTTAGTTAACAATCAATTTAGAATCACTTTTATAAAATAGCAATTATGTAGTATTAAAAATATTATGATAAAAATATTTTATTTAATTAATAAAATTTAAGAAAAGTTATATTAATTATTTTTCAATATTTTCGGTTATGATAGGTAATTTTCTCTTCTTCTTTTTTTTATCTTTTAAATTTCATTGTATTCGCTAGTAGGTTGCTCATCTTTGTTTTAACTCCTAAAAATTAATGGATGAAGCTATTTGTCCTTTGGAATAATTTTCTTTGCTTACGGTTGCAACTTGATATGAGCAAAATCTTTAAAATTATTTGTAATTTTTTTTTTGTCGGATCCTTAAAACATTATAAACATTGGATCAAACCCAGCACTGAACCACTACCGCGAAGATTCTGGAGCTATCAATGATTTGCAGATTTTGAACAATAGAGTCAACAACATCTTATTAACTGTTACAATGTTTTAACACAAGGTTTGGAATCAATTTAGTATTGTCTAATTCAATATCTCTAAATACATCAATATGTTTTGTGGTCCGTTGCCATTTTTTTCCTCGAGCAATGTTTGTTTTTCTAAATATTCTGTTATTTCAAGTACTTTCCTTATTAACACAAAACATAATAGTTAATATTACAAACCCAAGCAAATAAAATAGATATGTTATGAAGTCATGATCGATGATGTGCCAAACCGCATAATAGTGAGTCTACCGATTAAAGAATAAAATAGAAATACATACAGACGTAAGAAGTTTACATTAGAATAAAATAAAGAAAAATGGAAATACATACAAAGGTAAAAAGTAAGACCATCTTTATCCAAAAAAAAACTACATCGCTGAAGGCTTTAACTTCTTTATTTACCAGATTAAGAAAAAAATTTAAGAACACAGAAGACACGAACTAACGGGGATAGAATATCGATCAATTACATATCCATAAAAGCCTTACGTTATCTCTCTCTCTATCTCTCTCTCTCTCTCTCTCTCTCTCTCTCTCTATCTATCTATCTCTCTCTCGATTCTTAAGTTAGATCTCGCTTAGTTCTTTCTCGAGAATCTCCAGTATGTTTTTTTTTTGTATCCTTCATGAAAGATAAATTCTACAATAGATATGTTTAGTCTTGTCTCCTTCAGCTAAACATTTAATTTGGGTTTATAAAAATCATGAGCCATTTACACTCAATAACCGTTTTTAGATTAATAGACTGGAGTGATGCTATAGAATCTATATACATTTAAATAGAACAATCATATGGTCTCTTTGCTTTGTGTTTCCTTGTTATAATATTTGGCACGTGCTTACATAAAACCAAATAAATCTAACTTTCTTTCCTAAATTTTGTGTGTTTATAGGTCCAAAGATGTGTGTCTTTCCTAAATTTTGTATGTTTATAGATCTAAAGATGTGTAGAAGACACGTCCTTACTAATCACATCCTATGAAGGAACACAACCATCCTCTTACACTTCAGTTGCGGCCTACATGGTCCTCTCCGGCTCCTTCTCATGATGACCTAGATTTTTAAAGAAAGTATAGATTTGATTAATCCTAATACATGATCATAAAACCTTAAAACTCCCAAAACCAAAACACGGTACTAACACAAGTCTAGCTATATAAATCAACTCGCACTCGACCGCCAATACAACTGATGCGGTGGGAAACATCATTGACACCATTAATTCTTGAACAACTCTTTTCTCATAAAGAAAGAGGAAAAAGGTTGACCTATTTACATTGAATAAACTGTATCTCTAACTTGGGCTAACTAATATTAATTCTTTCTTCTTTTTAGATCATCTTTCCTTAGCACATAAGTCACATTGATGAAGGTATCTTCAGGACAAGGGATCGTTTTGCCAGCTACCCATCAGACGATAGAACCCAAACTCTTCTTTTCGGATTTACTGAGCAGAGCTTGAAACGAAGGCTAGTTCTAATTTGAGACATGAACTATATATATATATATATCTTCTTCCGGATCTGGTCATCACCAACATACACTGCAAAGAAACCCTTTATGCGTTGTACAGAACGGCTAAAGAATCTTCTTTGCACCCAATAAATCCTCCCACTTCAACTTTCTTGTTATTCGAACAGAATCAGTAGAGCAGATATTTGGCCAAGCCCCTAAATTATGATACAAAAGGATTAAAACTTCTATAAAGAAGGAAGATTTAGTCCATAAGGACTTAATTACCACCATCGTGTCCCATATAAGGTGCACCCCTCCTCAAGTCCTAAGCATATGGACATATTTTAAGTATTACATGAATAAATCAAGAAAGAGAAGCAATGATAACAAAAAGTAAGAACCAGTCAAGCCAGCTATTACCGTCAACACCATTAGAATTTTTGCGGAAATCATTAAGCCCTGAAATTTTTTTGTGTAGAATTGAAAGTCCAATGATCAGTTCCTAGGATCTGCAGAGAAATACCAAGAAAAAGAGGAAAAAAATGTTCAAAAGATATCAACATTTCTATCCTATGTAGCTGCTATCATATCAAAATCATCAATAATTATAAAACCCCATCATCATTCATTGGCAGCAAAATTAGAATCAGAACTAAAAAGCAAGAAAATCAGTCTTTGATTAAGAGGAAAAATTAACGAAATTGGAGACTTAGTGAATCAAAATACGGATAGTAAAATTGATGATTCTTACTGTATTTGGTTCCATTGAATTCTACAAAGAACTCTTTCATACCATCCTTGATCGAGTCTACTTTATATTCACTCATCAGCCTGAAAAATATCAAATTAGTCACAAAAAAAAAAAACTCAAAATCAAGATTAACTTTTTGCAAACAAGAAGAAACCGAAAGAAACGACGAACCAAGAATAGCGAGAAAGTAATAAGAAATTGACATAGAAACAAATACCTTCGTGTGCTTCGATAAAAAGAAAAACAAATACCTCCATGTGCTGCTCTTCATCTTCCATCTAGTCATATCCCTGCGAACCTATGTTTAAGTAGTATTTAAGCAGTAAAGAAATTCAGAGCAAATTAAATAATACAGATCAAACAAAAACGTAATACAACCTAAGAAAATATTATGTTAGTGTGTTGTTTATATTCTTCGATCGAGTTATTACCTTTTTCTTCCACCTTCTCTTGAGTTCGTGATTTTAAATAATACAAAACAGAGAATGATTGAATTAAAGACACAGGTGTTTCACGTACTAACAGAAAAATCTAGTCGGATCAAAGAGACATGGCAATGAATGAGTTTCACAAAAATTATAAACGTGGGATATATATCAAGTAAAAAAATTAGGGTTTTCCGAAAATCGCAAAAGAAAATCGCAACCCAATTTCCGAAAATCGCAAAAGAGGATCGCAAGAAAACCACAAAAAGAAATCGCAACCCAACTAAATAAATAAAAAAACGGCCAGAGAATATCTATTCCGATATTACGTAGGGTTATCCGAAAACTGAAACCCCAAAATTGATAATCGGTACGACAAAAAACTTAAATCAAACCGATATAAAAAGGATTAACCGATTTTTACGGTTTAGAGTGAATGAGAGAGCTCCATTTCGAATGTAAAAAGGATGTACCGGTAGACAAATCGGTAGAATGTAATTATTTTATAAACTTAATTTAGACCGAAAACTTAATTTAGACCGATCAAAAGGGTATTGAAGTCTTTTTGGTGAGGGATAAGAGGATAATTAACCACCCCTAGAATGAATGAGAGAGCTCGAAAGCTAAAACTCACTTTGCTTATATTATATATGATATTATAAGGTGAGATATGTATATGTGTTTAACGTTTATAGAGAGGAAGAGATGAGAGACAAGTGAGAGATGAGAGATGAGAGATGAGAGATGAGAGATGAGAGATGAGAGAGAGAGAGACAGAGACGTATTCTTCTTATTCCTTGTTTCTTACCATCTACAACATATTTATAGTAAACATAAATATATAAAATATTAACAATGATGTCAGTAAAAATTTAAAGGCGGTGAATGGTAAAAGTAATAAGATATTAGATGGATAAGCATCTATTATTTTAATACTCCCCATTGATTATCCATCACTGCTAATATATTACGTATTGTCTCGTTAGAAACCTTATCATGGAAAAACCTAATGAGATAAAAACCATGACAAGGAAAAAAGAGTACAGTGACGCAATCTCTCCCTGAAATGATAGATATAACATTCTCTTCATAAATGCCGTAGATGACGCATTCCGATATTTTGAATATGTTTTATGAATGTTGTAGTGGGAAGCGCATTTGTCCGGGAAGCGCAACCCGGACCACCCCGACTACCACTCGAAGCGCTCTCCCGCTTCCGTTTCTGTCCTTGCATCGGCTTACTACTGCCTCTGCTCGGACCGGACTGCTGCTGCACATATCTCGCCTGAAAACGCGGTGTAGCCACTACCACCTCGTCCTTCAGACCCTCCTCAAGCAAAGCCGCAGTCTCAACCAACTCATCAACCGTGCAAAAAGGCCTCACCATGCAACGGTTCGTCAAGTCAACCCGAAGACCCATCAAGAATCTCTGCACACGGGCCGACTCACTCTCACCCGCTCGTCTAACATAAGACCCGAGCCGGATGAACTCCACCTCATACTCGCGTACCGACCGATCCCCCTGAGTCAAACTCGCAAGCCTCGACCCTAACCGGTTGAACGCCTCCTGAGGAAAGTACTTGGAGTTAAACTCCTCCACAAAATCCGCCCAAGCCATCGCGGCCTGTACTCTCCGTGCTGCCACACCCCTCCACCAGAGATGCGCATCACCCTCCAGAAAATGGACCGCAATGTCCACCTGGTATCCTACGGGACACCTGCTCGAGAGGAAATTCCTCTCTATCCTCCTCAATCACGCATCAGCTTCCTCAGGATTAGCACCTCCAGAAAAGAACCCCGTGCCAATCCTCAGCATCTGCTCCATCATCCTCAGGTAGGATGGGAGCTCCTCAGCAACCGCAGCTGCCACCTGAGGCTGAGCCTCCACCACTACCGGAGCCACAGGAACCAGAGCCGGTACCCTCTCTGGTAACCGCTCCAACAATCTCGTCAACAGATCCACGATGCGATCATCTCGGGCACGAGCATCACCCGCTGCTACACCCGCAGCACCCGCTGGAACACCAGCCACACTGACGCTCACGCCAGCCCCAACGGAACTCACTCCGGCCGCACCCTCAGACCCAACCTGACTCGCACGCGAATCCTCGACCTGCTCCGCCGGCACACGGCCACGACCTCTTCCACGCCCTCTAGCCATCTGCACACGTGCAGAAGCACAAGCTAAGAAACCAACAACAATCCTCACAATAAAGATACTCACCGTGGAATCTCACAAGGCTCGAAGAGGATGATTCTAAGACCCCACACAACACCCAATCTATTCTAGAACCACCTAGGCTCCTAGAACCGTATGGGCTCTGATACCAAATTGAAACGACTGCACTTTTTTTTTTTTTTTTAAACATAAATAAATAAACAGTCATAATTAACAACGCGGAAATAATACAAACACCAGAACAATCCAAGTTCTACAGCTTACACAAGCCAGCAGTTCTAACAGCAAAAGCAACAACAATAAATAAAACCCCAGGTCCTAATCATCCCCTCTTCACTGCCTCGATTCCACGATCACACCTTATCTTTACCTGCATCGACAAAAGTGATGCATCAACATTTGGCTAGCCAAACGCTGAGTGAGAGATCATCCCAACAACAGGTTAAACAATAAGCACAATCAAAAACAATATCAATAGCAATCCATCACCATGAAAACTATACCAACGCCTAGCAATTCCATCCCAAGAAAAGCTAGACACACAGCCTGAAAGATAAACACACGACACACTTCCCAGGCACAACCAACAACCAGTATCGATCGATACCCCCCTTGGTATCGATCGATACCCAAAACACATGCCCACAGGCAAACAACCGGTATCGATCGATACACCCCTGGTATCGATCGATGCCCACACAACACATGCCCACAGGCAACGGCTGGTATCGATCGATACACCCCTGGTATCGATCGATACCCACACAACTCGAGTCCACCGACAAGAGTCTAGTATCGATCGACACCTACTTGGTATCGATCGATACCCACCTGCAACTCACAACCTTCCGCGAGATCTCAACCCAGAAATCGCCAAGACCAACCACGAAAAATCATCAATCAAGCTTAAACAAGCATCACACAAGCTTAATTGCTAACCTTTGGTCCCAACTCACCTTAAATCGGACGGATCGAGCTCTAGAAGACCTCCCACGCTTCCCTCTAGTTCCCCACGACCAAACTCTTCCGATCTCTTCTTCAAGCTTCTCCCAAGCTCGAATCTCTCTCGATCTCGCAAGATCCAAGCTTCACCAAGCTTCACCTTCTCTCACGCTCTCCTTCTCTCTCTCTCTCTCTCTCTCGCGACCAAGACTTTACTCTCACAAAAGAAATGGTCTCCCCGCGCAAGAAGAGAAGAGGAAGAATAATATAAAGAGAAATCCCGGCTGGTATCGATCGATACTGCCCTGGTATCGATCGATACCCCATCCCGGAACAAAACAGAATTAATTATTTTCCCCAATAATCAATTCTTCCGGAACGCGGGCGTTACAATTCTCCCCCACTAACTTAGATTCGACCTCGAATCTTCGTTACCGTTCATCTCCAATGAACATCAATCGTCGCAACGATTACACAAACTTTGGCCAACCCGGCCATCTCAACACTCATACGAGGTCCAAAACCAACCTCCGAGGTTTCCCACGCCGCCCCTATGCTTATGACACCGCGGCATCATATGTACTTATTGCTCAACACAAGCCAACCCCATCACTCAAGACACCGCAGCATCTCCGAGTTCCGAGCATCAGCCATATCCCGCAGGATATCCACCATACCACATCACCCAAGACACCGCAGCATCTCTGAGTTCTAGGTATATGCCGTACCACTCCACTCAGTAATATAACCTACAAGAGTCTCAATACCCCATACCACTCAATTCTAGGCAATATATCCCACGTCTGGGACATACTCCTTACGAATCCACGGTATCACGTATCACTCTAGGCTATAAACCTCCCGAGTCTGGGTACATCGCCACTCACACTCCCAAGACACACAGTCCTGCGAGCTATCGGCACCAGAGGAACCAGTCCTCTCAACGAGCAATAAATCACATATCTCTAAGCATCTCGACTGAACTACCTCCCGTGATCCGTGTAAATCCTCGCAAGGCAACACCGGCATCACCCATATTCCATACCCGGAATATCTGCCGTGCATGACCAATAACCCGGCCATCGCACCTCCCTTGCGCACCTTCCAGTGTCAGCTTGCTTCAGAAGGACTTGTCAAGACAACTATGACTAGGCTACCATTAACACCCAACAACTCTCTGCAGTAGGTCCTCAATACAAACGTAATAAAACAAACAAGTACCATACGCCTGCAATCCAACCCACCACATAGAACCGCTAAGTGAAATAACCCGGTCTCGTCACTCGACTCATTTTCCCGAACAAGCTTAACTAAAACACGCAATGCTCACAACAGCAATAAGAACATCCATCTTATCACTCTCTTGCATTAACGTTTCTTACCCCAACGTAATGCAAAACCGTGACTCCCAAAGTCACCAATAATAAGAAATACTCATCTTATTACACATCATAATGTAACATCGTTCTATACAACGGCAATACAAAATGAAACACACATAGCACACAGCTACAACCGAAACTGGAACCTCTCGATGGAACTCAAGCCGCAACTTGCTTCTGGAACCACTTCTGGAACCTCGCTTCCATCCTAGCCTCTGGCTCACAAGTTTCCTCCTGCACCCCGTCACAGTCCCACATAACTCGCATCATCGGAATCCTCTTCCGACGAAGCTCCTTGACCCTCCGCTCGAGAACTCTCAAAGGTCTCGCCTCAACGGTCATATTGGGCTGGAGATCTGACGGAATCTCAGCCAATACCTCGTCACCCCTATGCAAACACTTCTTCAGCATCGACACATGGAAGACCTTATGAAATGCTTGCATAACCGCGGGTAACTCCAACCGATACGCTACCGGTCCAACACGCTCCACAATCCGGAACGGTCCCATATACCTCGGACTCAACTTAGTCGCAACAATGGACCTGTTCGGACCTCTCAGTAAAGCCATCTTGAGATACACACTATCTCCCACCTCAAACTCAAGCTCTTTCCGCCTCTGATCAGCATAACTCTTTTGCCGATCTTGGGCCTCTTTCATGTTCAGCTTCAAAACCCGGATCTTCTCCGTAGTTTCCTGAACAAAACTCGCACCCAAAGTGCTCCTCTCCCCCACTTGTGTCCAACACAAGGGGGTACGACAGGGCCTCCCATACAGAGCCTCATATGGAGCCATCCCAATACTTGCCTGGTAACTATTGTTATACGCAAACTCAACCAAGCTCAAGTGATCCGCCCAATGACCACCCCAATCCAGCACGCACATCCTCAACAAATCCTCCAAGGTCTGGATGGTCCGCTCGGACTGCCCATCCGTCTGAGGATGATACGCCGTGCTCAAGTGCACCTTCGTGCCCATCTCCGCCTGAAACGCATTCCAGAACTCCGATGTGAACTTATGATCCCGGTCCGAAACAATACTCACCGGTACTCCATACAGTCTCACAATCTCCTGCACGTACTTCCTAGCCAAAACTGCCGCCCCATCGGTCTTCTTAATGGCCAGAAAACGCGCACACTTGGTCAATCGATCGACGATGACCCAAACAGCATCCTTGGTCCGAGAAACTGGTAAACCCACCACGAAATACATCGTGATCATATCCCACTTCCACTCTGGAATGGGTAAACTCCGCAACAAACCACTCGGGACCTGGTGCTCCGCCTTCACTAACTGGCACACGTTGCACGAAGCAACCCAGTTAGCCACATCCTTTTTCATCCCGACCCAATGATAATAGCGCTTGAGATCGCGGTACATCTTAGTCGCTCCGGGATGAATCGCAAACATACTCGAATGAGCCTCACTCAGGATCTCTCGCCGCAAATCCTCATCCAAAGGTACGCATACCCTCCCACTAACAAGGATAGTGCCGTTCGCAGATACCTGATACTCAGAACCCTCTGCTCTCGAAGCCTTAACCAAACCCTCATCTTTTCCCTGAGCCACCCGAACCCTGCTCAAAAGATCCGCCTGGTTAGCCGCCTCTAAGCCCAAAGGTTCCTGAGATACAACACATAAGCGCAATGTGCTAATCTCGCTCACCAAGGACTCTACCTCGAGCTCCCGAGCCAAAGCCACCCGCTTCCGACTCAACGCATCCGTAACCAGATTAGCCTTACCAGGATGGTAAGCTATCTCCAGATCATAATCGGCCACTAGCTCCATCCAGCGCCTCTGCCTCAAATTCAACTCAGGCTGAGTGAAAATGTACTTCAAGCTCTTATGATCTGTGAACACCTGCACCTTTCCGCCATAAAGATAAGATCTCCAAATCTTTAAAGCGAAAACTACTGCAGCCATCTCCAAGTCATGGGTAGGGTAGTTGCCCTCATGCTTCCGCAGCTGCCGCGAAGCATAGGCAATAACCTTCCCCCTCTGCATCAACACACAACCAAGACCCACTCCCGACGCATCGGTGTACACCACGTAAGGCTCACCCGACTCAGGCAACGCCAATACTGGAGTACTAGACAACATGGCCTTCAGCCCTGCGAAACTCTTCTCACACTCTGAGGACCACACGAAGGGAACATCCTTCCCTGTCAGCTTCGTCATAGACTTAGCCAAACTTGCGAAACCCTTGACGAACCGCCGATAATACCCTGCCAACCCAAGAAAACTCCGAATCTCAGTGGCATTCCTCGGCCTCGGCCAAGTACTAATGGCCTGGATCTTCTCCGGATCTACCGACACTCCCTTCGCAGAGACAATGTGACCCAGAAAACCGATCTCCCGCTGCCAGAAGCTACACTTGCTCAACTTAGCAAACAACTTCTGTTCCCGCAGCCTCGAAAGAACCACACGCAGATGCACCTCATGCTCCTCCCGGCTCCTCGAATACACCAAGATGTCATCGATAAAGATGATCACGAACTCATCTAGATACTCCTGGAAAACGCTGTTCATCAGTCTCATAAATGCAGCCGGTGCATTAGTCAACCCAAATGGCATCACCACAAACTCGTAGTGACCATAACGAGATCTGAAAGCCGTCTTCCGGATATCTACCTCATCGATGGGAATCTGATGATATATCGACGCCAAGTCAATCTTGGAGAACCAAGTAGCCCCTCTCAACTGATCCAACAACTCATCAATCCGCGGAAGAGGATACCTGTTCTTCACTGTGACTCGGTTAAGTCCCCGATAATCAATACACAACCGAAAACTCCCGTCCTTCTTCTTCACGAACAACACTGGCGCTCCCCACGGTGAAGAACTCGGACGAATAAATCCCTTACCCAACAACTCCTCCAGCTGCTTCTTCAGCTCTGCCATCTCTGCAGGAGCCATCCTATAAGGAGCCCTGGATATCGGTGCCGTCCCCGGTTCCAACTCGATCGTGAAAGGATCCGACCTAGATGGTGGCAACCCCTGCAACGACTGAAACACATCTTGGAACTCACGAACCACGCGAATATCCTGAACCCTAGCCTCTCCGACGGCCTCCGGCAAGGAAATGGTAGCCAAATACGCCTCGCAACCTCCCTCGATCAGACGCTCCGCGTGCACAACCGAGATCACGAGACTTCCGGAAGTCGGTCTCACACCCTGATACACCAACTTCCCTTCCCCCTGGTCGAACTCGACTCGCCCTCGGTGACAGTCCAGATGCGCCCTGAACTTCCCGAGCCAATCCATGCCCAAGATGACATCGTACAGCTCCACTGAGCAGATAATCAAATCGGCAGCCATGGACTCTCCTGCCACCTGAACATCCACGTCTCGCACCCGACCGTGAATCCTCAGGAGCTTCCCTCCGGCAACCTCCACGAAACCCAAACTCACACCGGGCTCGCTCCGTAAATTAGCCTTCTCGGCCAACTCCGGGGAAACGAAGCAATGCGATGCTCCCGTGTCAAACAACACATGACACTCTACACCTCCAACACACAAGGTCCCTGCACATATACATGTGCCGCGAACCTTAACACCCCGACAAGCCCGACATTCCCCAACACAGAATTAAACTTAGAGGAGTCTAAGAAAATACCTGTGATCGGCCTGGAACTCGGCTCGCCGGTCTCGGTGATGGAGTACACTCGAGGCGCTGATGCCACCTGCCTGAGAGGCTGCACTACCGCGGACTCACTCTGCCGCAACTGGGGACACTGAGGCCTGATGTGCCCCGCCTCCTTGCAGTGATAGCACACTCGAGAGTCCACTCGCGCTCCGCCCTTCTGAGGACAGCTCGCCACTCGGTGATCCATGCTCCCACAACCAAAGCAACCCGGACCACCCCGACTACCACTCGAAGCGCTCTCCCGCTTCCGTTTCTGTCCTTGCATCGGCTTACTACTGCCTCTGCTCGGACCGGACTGCTGCTGCACATATCTCGCCTGAAAACGCGGTGTAGCCACTACCACCTCGTCCTTCAGACCCTCCTCAAGCAAAGCCGCAGTCTCAACCAACTCATCAACCGTGCAAAAAGGCCTCACCATGCAACGGTTCGTCAAGTCAACCCGAAGACCCATCAAGAATCTCTGCACACGGGCCGACTCACTCTCACCCGCTCGTCTAACATAAGACCCGAGCCGGATGAACTCCACCTCATACTCGCGTACCGACCGATCCCCCTGAGTCAAACTCGCAAGCCTCGACCCTAACCGGTTGAACGCCTCCTGAGGAAAGTACTTGGAGTTAAACTCCTCCACAAAATCCGCCCAAGCCATCGCGGCCTGTACTCTCCGTGCTGCCACACCCCTCCACCAGAGATGCGCATCACCCTCCAGAAAATGGACCGCAATGTCCACCTGGTATCCTACGGGACACCTGCTCGAGAGGAAATTCCTCTCTATCCTCCTCAATCACGCATCAGCTTCCTCAGGATTAGCACCTCCAGAAAAGAACCCCGTGCCAATCCTCAGCATCTGCTCCATCATCCTCAGGTAGGATGGGAGCTCCTCAGCAACCGCAGCTGCCACCTGAGGCTGAGCCTCCACCACTACCGGAGCCACAGGAACCAGAGCCGGTACCCTCTCTGGTAACCGCTCCAACAATCTCGTCAACAGATCCACGATGCGATCATCTCGGGCACGAGCATCACCCGCTGCTACACCCGCAGCACCCGCTGGAACACCAGCCACACTGACGCTCACGCCAGCCCCAACGGAACTCACTCCGGCCGCACCCTCAGACCCAACCTGACTCGCACGCGAATCCTCGACCTGCTCCGCCGGCACACGGCCACGACCTCTTCCACGCCCTCTAGCCATCTGCACACGTGCAGAAGCACAAGCTAAGAAACCAACAACAATCCTCACAATAAAGATACTCACCGTGGAATCTCACAAGGCTCGAAGAGGATGATTCTAAGACCCCACACAACACCCAATCTATTCTAGAACCACCTAGGCTCCTAGAACCGTATGGGCTCTGATACCAAATTGAAACGACTGCACTTTTTTTTTTTTTTTTAAACATAAATAAATAAACAGTCATAATTAACAACGCGGAAATAATACAAACACCAGAACAATCCAAGTTCTACAGCTTACACAAGCCAGCAGTTCTAACAGCAAAAGCAACAACAATAAATAAAACCCCAGGTCCTAATCATCCCCTCTTCACTGCCTCGATTCCACGATCACACCTTATCTTTACCTGCATCGACAAAAGTGATGCATCAACATTTGGCTAGCCAAACGCTGAGTGAGAGATCATCCCAACAACAGGTTAAACAATAAGCACAATCAAAAACAATATCAATAGCAATCCATCACCATGAAAACTATACCAACGCCTAGCAATTCCATCCCAAGAAAAGCTAGACACACAGCCTGAAAGATAAACACACGACACACTTCCCATGCACAACCAACAACCAGTATCGATCGATACCCCCCTTGGTATCGATCGATACCCAAAACACATGCCCACAGGCAAACAACCGGTATCGATCGATACACCCCTGGTATCGATCGATGCCCACACAACACATGCCCACAGGCAACGGCTGGTATCGATCGATACACCCCTGGTATCGATCGATACCCACACAACTCGAGTCCACCGACAAGAGTCTAGTATCGATCGACACCTACTTGGTATCGATCGATACCCACCTGCAACTCACAACCTTCCGCGAGATCTCAACCCAGAAATCGCCAAGACCAACCACGAAAAATCATCAATCAAGCTTAAACAAGCATCACACAAGCTTAATTGCTAACCTTTGGTCCCAACTCACCTTAAATCGGACGGATCGAGCTCTAGAAGACCTCCCACGCTTCCCTCTAGTTCCCCACGACCAAACTCTTCCGATCTCTTCTTCAAGCTTCTCCCAAGCTCGAATCTCTCTCGATCTCGCAAGATCCAAGCTTCACCAAGCTTCACCTTCTCTCACGCTCTCCTTCTGATATTCGCATATTTTAACTCTTTTTATCATGCATCTCATCTAGTTTTTGTACATTAATGTGTAGTTTCATAGAGTTTTTCTATAGTTTTGCATTCTTAAGTAGAAGTTAATAGATTTCAGATAGGTCCTAGAGAGTTTTGGTACAATTGGAGTGTTTCAGGTACTTATTGGAGTCTTGGGGAAGATCATGGACCAGGAGGAACGTACCCGCAGCGAACGGAGATGATCGAGTGATGGAGGAGGAAATCAGGAAGCGCAGCGGCCAGTATGCAGCGGTCTAGGGAGACCGCTGCACTTTCAAGTCCGCAGCGGTCAGGTGCAGCGGTACGAGCAGACCGCTGCGGATCCAGCCGGAGCAAAAACCAGAAGTCTCGCAGCGGTCATACAGCGGTCAAACCAGACCGCTGCACTTTCAAGTCCGCAGCGGTCAGGTGCAGCGGTACGAGCAGACCGCTGCGGATCCATCCGAAGCAAACAGCAGGCAGTTCACAGCGGTCATGCAGCGGTCTGAGCTGACCGCTGTGAACCCTCTCGGACAAAAAAGTTGTCGGGTCAAACCCGGTTTGTCCCGGGTTGACCCGATCTGTATTGACTTAAGCAAAATTAAACCTAATTAAAAAGCAACTTTTGTTTTTCTTTGAGATTTTTTAAGCAGAAAACCTTTTTGAGAGCTTTGAAGGAGATTGTAAGAGATTATTGAGTGATTTATGCAAGTTCTTATTGGATTATTTCTTCCATCTATTTTCCCTTTATCTTTTATGATTCTCAACACTTCCTTCATGGGATTTGTGGAGAAAACCATGTGTTGTGAGTAGTTTCCTAGGGTTCTTGGGTGAAGTAGATTTAGGTAATTTTAGAGTGAATCAATGATGTTAGGGTTTTGATTGTTAATGATCCTTCCTTGTTTAGTGAGTTTAATGCTAAATCATCCATGATCAAGTTGATTTAGATCATAGGGAATTTCTCGCCCGGAAGGTGTTCGATGAAATTCCCCAATGAACTAATCAAGGGATATTTCATTCTTAACCTATGGAAATAGTTGTTTAAGGTGTTTATTGATTAAATGATCTTGTTTCTAATGCTTGAAATTTATTAAATCACAAATGGGAATTTGTTCTTGACTTAGTAAATTCCAAAGGGACCGATTTCAAGGGATTGGATTAGTCTTGTTAAATGATCATAGTCTAAGGATTAGCATTACTTGAGTTTATTGGCATCATTGTGAACCACTAAAGTTACCAACAATCGTATACTTCACCCTTGGATTCGTTTGTCTTAGAACTTTCTTTAAACCGTAATTTACATTCTCGTTTAAGTTTCTATCTTTGCTTTGATTGGGAATAGTTTGCTTTTAGGATCCTTTAGGTTGCTACAAAACCAATTCTTGAACTGCTTAGATTAAGAAGTTTTATGTATTCTTAGTTTTTAATCCCAACCCATTATGGATTGACATCTCAAGTACTACAATGACATGAGTACACTTGGGATAATTGACACGAAAATATCCTGTATCAATTTGGCGCCGTTGCCGGGGAAATTAGCAATAGCCATTAGGATTTGGATACTATTTGAGACTAAGTTCTTGACTTCTACTAACATTTTATTTTCTTCTTTTTTGCTTCTTAGAGTCGATGGCCATGGATTACAATGATTGGCCACAAGAAGAGGATGCCACATTTGATGAAAGCATTGATGATGAGCCATATGTGGAGCCACCATTTGATGAAAGTGTAGTCACATCAGAACAAAAAGTAGAGTTGGATGAGCTTTGCAAAGAAAACCCAGCATTGACAAGGAGTAATCTCGCGATTATGATCCGTTTGAACCTCATGTCACGTCGGGCAGCGCTTGAGGGAAGGGAGCTCACATATATTGAGATAAAGATAGCTCATGCACTCGAAGAGGTAATTTATTGGGTTCCACCATGCCAACTAGAAGGTATTTTTGACACAACCTTTGAAATCGTTGATTATGAGGATAGTCATTTGCCTTGCATTGAAGATGTAGCTTCTAGTTCACATGCTCTCAAGCTCATTAATGAATGCTGTGATTTAATATGTGAGTCTCAAATACTAGAAACCTTAAGAGTAGAAAAGCTTGCTAGTGATTATCATGAAGTATGTTTTGATATTAATTATCTATGTGCTTTGAATGATCATGATATCGAGTTTAAGCTTTCAATGCCTGAGGAATCTAGTTCTCTTCTTGAAAAATCTTACCTAGGGGATGTGCTTGATGTAGATAAGATCTTGAATGAGATAGATGACCCTAAGGTTGAGATGAAATCTAGGAAAGAGGATGTGTTTTACATGATTGATGGAGATGAAGTTGACTATTTTGTGATTAACTCGTTTAAACATGAAATCGACTTCATTTTTCCATCAAATGCATTTGGTCCTCGTGAACATCTCATCATCAAGGAAAATTCCAAGATGTATGCTATATTTTTAGTAACCTTTCTTGATGTGAGTTATGCCTCTTTGCCATGGATAGTCGTGTGCCATGTTGCATATTTTGTTTCTTGTCTTGACAAGAGAAGGACCAAAGGTGCATTGGCTCAACCTTTTGATTCTCATGATTAACAGTTGAAACGTCAAGCTTAGCGACGTAAAACAAGCGCTCTTGGGAGGCATTCCCATGACTATCCTTGTATATATTTCAATCTTTCTAGTTCCTTTTTATGTTTTTGTCTTTTGTTTTCAGGTTTATTTGCTCGGGTCTGCAAAAAGGGGAAGAAGCACTTCGAAAAGGAAATTTGGACTTTTTCAAGACTCGCAGCGGTCAACTCGCAGCGGTATAGCCAGACCGCTGCGAAATCACCCGTCGAAAACCAGGACATCCGCAGCGGTCATGCAGCGGTTGGAGGAGACCGCTGCACTTTCAAGCTCGCAGCGGTCAACTCGCAGCGGTATAGCCAGACCGCTGCGAAATCACCCGTCGAAAACCCGAGATTCCACAGCGGTCATGCAGCGGTTGGAGGAGACCGCTGTGGAACTCTTCCAGGTAAGTCAACTCTGATTTTCGAGTTAGGAGGAAGAGAAGAGCCACAAGATCACCATCAACGAGCGGTCCAGGGAACCCAGCACTCTCCATTGACACGTCCCCTTCCGTCGAATTCTAAAGGTAACACTCCAATTTTGTAAATATTTTTCGAGTCTTCAGTTCGTTTTTTTTTTTTTTATTTGTTTTTTTTTTTAGGTACTTTCTCCAAATTTTCTTATACACCGAGACGGTGTTAAGTAAGTTGGGGGGAGGTACCCGTTGCTAATAGCGTGTTTTGTTTTGTTTTATTTTCCTTGAGTCTCATGCATTCATGTATTGCATTGATAAAAAAAAAAAAAAAAAAAAAACGAAAAAACGAAAAAACGAAAATTCCAAAAAAAATGACCATATAGTTTTGCATTGCATTCTTTTCTTTTTAGGATTGAGTCTAGAAGCATTTAGGAATGCATTGCATATGCATAGGGAGCAATGATAGTAACTAAAGCTTAGCATTTCATTCAATGTGATGCCCTTGTTAATCATACCATGTTGCTTGAACATCTCTTGAAAAAAAAACTCGCAAACTTCGTGCTTTGATCTCTCCACTTGAAACTTGTCGTCTTGTTGATGTTTGCTTGAATTGAAACCAACTCCTTAACTATTGGACTGAATTGAATTTAATTTTCTCACTTATGGGCTTGTGTATGCTTAACCATGGTCACCTAAAAACATCCAAGTCATCTTTGCATTAATTTTTACCACTCTTGTTGACTTGGGTGGCCATTTCCATTTATAAATGGTTTCCCCACCTTTAAACCCAACCATTTCCTTCCACCCTTGATGATTTTGTGAGTGAGGCCTCTTTTCTTGATAGTACTACACTTGTAAAATCTTGTAAGTATCGAGGACGACAAAGGATAGCTTCCATTAGCTAGGTTTGTTGTTCTTGGGGAATCGGCTAGTGATTAGAAAGGAGATTGAGAATGGTGAAGAGTTGTCAATGTTTGGGGATATATAAAAAAAAAAAAAAAAAAAAAAAAAAAAAAAAAAAAAAAAAAAGAAAAGAGACTCCCCCTAGAGATGAAAGAAAAGAAAGGATAAGTGAAAAAGAAAGGGAAAGGAGTAGTGATGAAAAGATAAGAAAAGGAATCGAAAGAGCAAATGGAAATTTTCAAGGAACGATTTGAAAAGAGAAATGATCAAAAGGGTAGAGATTTAGTTTGGCAAAGAGCAAAAAGAAAAACACTTGGGTAGAAATAGTGAATTGGATACTCAAAGCTTAGGGAAGGGTAGAACAATGGAAGTGAATACTTTGTATGCGTAAATTGTTCCGATCTTCCTTGCTTTTGCGAAGTGTTTGTACTCCGTTTTTCATAGAGTTAACCACTAAATTGATCTCTTGTTTATATTGATAAATCTTTCTCTTGTTCAACCGATTGGTCTATAGATCACTTGCCCATTTGTGAGACCGCACCTTGAAACGATTAATTGAATGTGAGAGTTGGTTAATATGACGGTAGTCGGATGCTTGACTTTGAGTGTAGAGAAAAATATTTGGAGTTGCGATAAGCCTAGAGAAGTTAGAGTGGATTAAGAAGTTTGTTCTTGCAACATGTTATCATTTCCTAAGGACATCATGGTGAATGCTTTGCTAGCTTCTTTTGATTTGAGCTCCCGCTTTCAATCATTTTCTCCAACTTGTTTATGTTTGTTTGCTTGAGGACAAGCAAAAGGCAAGTCCGGGGGAATTGATATTCGCATATTTTAACTCTTTTTATCATGCATCTCATCTAGTTTTTGTACATTAATGTGTAGTTTCATAGAGTTTTTCTATAGTTTTGCATTCTTAAGTAGAAGTTAATAGATTTCAGATAGGTCCTAGAGAGTTTTGGTACAATTGGAGTGTTTCAGGTACTTATTGGAGTCTTGGGGAAGATCATGGACCAGGAGGAACGTACCCGCAGCGAACGGAGATGATCGAGTGATGGAGGAGGAAATCAGGAAGCGCAGCGGCCAGTATGCAGCGGTCTAGGGAGACCGCTGCACTTTCAAGTCCGCAGCGGTCAGGTGCAGCGGTACGAGCAGACCGCTGCGGATCCAGCCGGAGCAAAAACCAGAAGTCTCGCAGCGGTCATACAGCGGTCAAACCAGACCGCTGCACTTTCAAGTCCGCAGCGGTCAGGTGCAGCGGTACGAGCAGACCGCTGCGGATCCATCCGAAGCAAACAGCAGGCAGTTCACAGCGGTCATGCAGCGGTCTGAGCTGACCGCTGTGAACCCTCTCGGACAAAAAAGTTGTCGGGTCAAACCCGGTTTGTCCCGGGTTGACCCGATCTGTATTGACTTAAGCAAAATTAAACCTAATTAAAAAGCAACTTTTGTTTTTCTTTGAGATTTTTTAAGCAGAAAACCTTTTTGAGAGCTTTGAAGGAGATTGTAAGAGATTATTGAGTGATTTATGCAAGTTCTTATTGGATTATTTCTTCCATCTATTTTCCCTTTATCTTTTATGATTCTCAACACTTCCTTCATGGGATTTGTGGAGAAAACCATGTGTTGTGAGTAGTTTCCTAGGGTTCTTGGGTGAAGTAGATTTAGGTAATTTTAGAGTGAATCAATGATGTTAGGGTTTTGATTGTTAATGATCCTTCCTTGTTTAGTGAGTTTAATGCTAAATCATCCATGATCAAGTTGATTTAGATCATAGGGAATTTCTCGCCCGGAAGGTGTTCGATGAAATTCCCCAATGAACTAATCAAGGGATATTTCATTCTTAACCTATGGAAATAGTTGTTTAAGGTGTTTATTGATTAAATGATCTTGTTTCTAATGCTTGAAATTTATTAAATCACAAATGGGAATTTGTTCTTGACTTAGTAAATTCCAAAGGGACCGATTTCAAGGGATTGGATTAGTCTTGTTAAATGATCATAGTCTAAGGATTAGCATTACTTGAGTTTATTGGCATCATTGTGAACCACTAAAGTTACCAACAATCGTATACTTCACCCTTGGATTCGTTTGTCTTAGAACTTTCTTTAAACCGTAATTTACATTCTCGTTTAAGTTTCTATCTTTGCTTTGATTGGGAATAGTTTGCTTTTAGGATCCTTTAGGTTGCTACAAAACCAATTCTTGAACTGCTTAGATTAAGAAGTTTTATGTATTCTTAGTTTTTAATCCCAACCCATTATGGATTGACATCTCAAGTACTACAATGACATGAGTACACTTGGGATAATTGACACGAAAATATCCTGTATCACCTTCTCTCTCTCTCTCTCTCTCTCGCGACCAAGACTTTACTCTCACAAAAGAAATGGTCTCCCCGCGCAAGAAGAGAAGAGGAAGAAGAATATAAAGAGAAATCCCGGCTGGTATCGATCGATACTGCCCTGGTATCGATCGATACCCCATCCCGGAACAAAACAGAATTAATTATTTTCCCCAATAATCAATTCTTCCGGAACGCGGGCGTTACAGATATGCTGTCACAACATCCATAAGATACATTTCTAGATTTTTAGATGCCCCAAGGCTCATCAAAAATCTGAATGTTATTGCATCCATAACCAGGGAATACGTTTCTTCATAATCAATTCCCGGTCTTTGAGAAAATCCTTGTGCAACAAGACGGGCTTTGTATCTTGTTACCTCATTTTTCTCATTTCATTTTCGTACAAAAACCCATTTGTACCCAACCGGTTTTACATCTTTGGATGTAGTGACAATAGGTCCAAAAACATTTCGTTTATTGAGGGAGATCAATTCAGTTTCTATGGCCATTTTTCATCTCTCCCAATCAGATCTTTTCTGGCAATCTGATATGGACCTTGGATCTGGATCGTCACTTTCATAATCAATTTCTTTGCATACAGAGAATGAGAAAACTCCATCATTATCTTCTATTTCATATATATCCCAGATTTTTTCGTCTTGGGCATAGTTAATGGAAATCTCATATTTTTCTTTGTCATTTTCGTCTTCATAACTTTTCTCTGTATGTGGTTCTTCTGGACCATTTTCATTTTGTTCTCCTAGTTTCTTTTTCTTCCGGAGATTTTTATCTTTTGAGCCTATCGGCCTCCCCCTTTTCAACTGAACCTTGGGTTCATTTGCTATTTTTCAATCAATTTGTTCTTTCGGAACAATAATTCTTGACGGAGCATTCGCAGCGGGTATCTATGACTTTGTCACCCTTTTTGTATCTGTGAACGCATCTGGTAACTGATTTGCCATATTTTATAAGTGTACTATTTTCTGAACTTCAAGTTCGCGTTGTTTTATAGGGGGATCAAGGTACAACAAAGATGGTGTACACCATGTAACATCTTTCAGAATTTCTTTAATTCCTCCCCCTAACGCTGGAAATTCACTTTCATTAAAATGGCAATCGGCAAAACGTGCCGTAAACATATCACCAGTTTGCGGTTCAAGATACCAAATTATACTTGGTGATGTATAACCGATGTATATTCCCAATCTTCTCTGCGCCCCCATTTTTGTTCTTTGCGGTTGGGCTATAGGAACATAAACCCCACACCCAAAAACACGAAGATGGGATACATTTGGCTCCTGGCCAGATGCTAACTGTAATGGAGAATATTTATGATATGAACTCGGTCGTGTCTGAATCAATGCCGCTGCATGCAAGATAGCATGACCCCATACTGAAATTGGGAGTTTTGTTCTCAATATTAACGGTCTAGCAATGAGTTGCAACCGTTTAATCAAAGACTCAGCCATGCCATTTTGTGTATGAACATGCGGAACCGGATGTTCAACATCGATTCCCAATGACATACAATAGTCATTGAAGGCTTGTGAAGTGAATTCACCAGCGTTATCAAGCCTTACTTTCTTTATAGTATAATCAGGAATTTGTGCCTTTAACCTGATTATTTGGGCAATGAATCTTGCGAAAGCCGTATTTCGTGTAGTCAATACACACACATGTGACCATCTACTAGATGTGTCAATTAATACCATAAAATATCGAAATGGCCCGCATGGTGGGTGAATTGGCCCACATATATCACCATGTATTCTCTCTAAGAATACTGGAGATTCATTCCCGATTTTGGCTGGTGATGGCCGAGTTATGAGTTTTCCTTAAGAACAAGCATTACATGAAAATTCACTCGATTGAAAAATCTTCTTGTTTTTCAAAGGATGGCCATTAGATTTTTCCACAATTTTTCGCATCATGACTGAACCAGGATGCCCTAGTCGTTCATGCCAGACTTTAAATGAATCTGTAAACTTTGGGTTTACCGTAATATATGATTCAGTCAGATTTATTTTTGTGGAATATAATCCGGAGGATAATACTGGTAATTTTTCCAATATAATTTTTCTCTCCGGAGTAACTGATGTGATGTAAAGATATTCAATGACATTTTCATCCATAGTTTCTATGTGATATCCATTTCTGTGGATATCTCTGAAACTTAACAAGTTTCTAGAATATTTAGGGGAATATAATGCATCATTTATCTCAAATTTCGTTCCCCTTGGCATCGAAAAACTGACTCTTCCGGAGCCCATAATAATTTTTGCATTACCACATATAGTATTCATGTTTCCGGCGGAATCTTTTATTTTAAGAGAGGAGAAATACTTATTATCCTTAAGTATTGTGTGCATTGTAGCACTGTCTGCCAGACATATATCTCCATCCTCGATCTTAGATTTTGACATTTTCTGAATTTAAAGTATTCATAAAATGAACATTAATAAACAAGGCAAAAACTATTATAAGAAAAACATTTATAAACATTATTTTCTTCTTCAGGAAGATTAACACAACTATATACATCATGTCATATTTTCTTCTTCAGGAAGATCTTAGTCGTTTTGTCTTCCGTTGATATCTTCGGGATCAACCACAAAATCAGTAATATCGAGATGTATATCATCATTTATACCATCAAAATAAGGTCCGGATTCGCCATAAATGAAGTTGGTTTCACATTCTTTTCCTTTCACTTTTTGTGATTCTTGATACAGATCGGCTAAATGTTTCGGCGTACGACAGGTACGGGACTAATGTCCTTTTATGCCGCATCTGTAGCAAGCATTCTCATGTTGCTTATTATTCACGCGACCAACTTAATTTCTTTTGAACCTTTTATTATTTCTTTCAGTATTGGCACTATTAGGACGGAACTTTTTTTTTTGTCCACGTCCATATCCTCGTCCACGACCACGGTCATTACCTCGACCGCGTCCACGTCCATTTTGTCAATTATTATAATTGGATGATGCAACATTCGCTTTTGGGAATGGAGCTGATCCAGTTGGACGATACTGATGGTTTAACGTCACGAATTCGTTATTTTGTTTCCTGCCACCAAGAGAACTTGCATCAACTCTGAATACTTCGTGTATCCATTTGCCCGGTATTGTTGCTGCATGATTATGTTTCCAGGATGAAATGTTTGGAGAGTTTTTTCGATCATATCATAATCGCTTATCTTTTCTCCACATAACATTATCCTGGAAGTAATTCCAAACAGAGCGGAATTATATTCACTAACGCTCTTATAATCCTGAAACCGGAAGTTTAACCACTCATGCTTAGCTTTTGGTAAGATCACATATTTCTGGTGATCAAACCTATCTTTGAGTGATTGCCAAAGATCTGCAGGATCTTCTTTCGTGATATATTCATCTTTTAAACCATCATGGATATGGTGGAATAAAAATATCATGGCGTTTGCCTTTTTCTCTTTAGGAATTGTTTTTGATTTATCGATGGTATCAAGGAGCTCTTTTCCTTTTAAATGCATCCTTGCGGCTACTGCCCATCTCATATAATTATTACCAGAGATATCAAGGGCAGCGATTTCAAGTTTCGCCAAATTTGACATGATAACTGAATACATAATATAATAATTCATTAATTCAATTTAAATTTCCAATTTTAAAGAAACGCAATAAAATTCGTAAATAAAATAAAGACAAAATTTAAAAATATAGGAGGCAAGCCTTCCATATAATTTACGATAATAAACAGAAAATTAAAATAACAATAATTTAAAATGTCTTCTGGCCGAAGCAGTTCTTCAGGAACGTTTTCATATATGTCTTCTGGACATTTTTATTTTAAGTATGTCTTCTGGACATTTTTATTTTAAATATGTCTTCTGGACATTATTTTTGTTATATGGTTTTTCTGGAACCTTTCATAAATGTCTTTGGGACATTTATTTTATGGAGGCAGTGATCTGAGGAGACATAGTCTGCCATATGATCATAAGCCAACCATATATTTAAAGAGGCAGAACATGCCATATGATCTGAGGAGACATAGTTTGCCATATGATCATGATCGTGAAGGCAGAGCCTATCATAACGATCGGTTCTGGGAAGGCAACCTATCATCCCAAAAATAAATATAAACGGGGAAGGCAGCGTCTATCATCCCGAAAATAAATATAAACGGATCGAACATAAATTAAACCTTACCTTTTCGGTATAGGAACGGATCGTGCTGATAACGTGTTATAAACTAGTATATTATAAGGTAAGATATATATATGTGTTTAACGTTTATAGAGAGGAAGAGAGATGAGAGACAAGTGAGAGAGAGAGACAAGTGAGAGAGAGACGTATTCTTCTTATTCCTTGTGTTTTACCATCTACAACATATTTATAGTAAACATAAATATATAAAATATTAACAATGATATCGGTAGAAATTTAAAGGCGGTGAATTGTAAAAGTAATAAGATATTAGATGGATAAGCATCCATTATTTTAACAATTGATAATTTTTCAAAAATCTTCTACTAACAGTCGGGATAATTTTCTCAAAGAAAAGCGAAGCGAGACCTACATTATAATGTCGTTCTTTGGTGGCCAAAAACAATCGCTATAATACTAGCTTTTATTTATTTCCGTTATATTAATAGATTGGTTTCGAATAACTAAAACTAGAGCCTTTTTTCAATCTTTTTCTTATGGTTAATTTGATTATTTCCTCCACCATGATGAATGGCTCGCTGGATACAGAAGGTAGATAGCTGATCGATCAACAAATCTTATGTTGTTTACGGAGATAGTTGAGTGTATATATATAATTAACGTTGAAATACATGCGAGTGTGAATTCGGATGCTGAAGCCTACATAGGACAGTGTATTATAAGCTGTCTTCCCATGTTCATGTCTTAAACGATTCCATCTTATAACATTTATGGATTTGGAAGTCATATGTAAGTGTGTGGATCCCCATCATGTGAAATCTAAAAAGTCAACGTGATTTTTATATAACAAAGTCAACTGTTTTTTTTTTTTTGTTAAAAAGTCAACTGTTTTATGAAGAGATGGACAACAAATTCGCTCCCGTCGCCGGTTCCATATATATATATAGAGAAAATCAAAAATCACAACGAGACGGAAATGAGACAACAAATTTTTGATTTTCTGTATGGGACACAAATATTTAATAAAAAAAATTTTTTAGGTTTTATTTATTTTACTCTAGTTGATAGTATATGTTATAATTCTTAATTAAATATTGGTAAAAACATATAAGGCTCTTAATTATTCTGCTCGTACTTTTAATAAATTTGGCACCAATATTTGATAATAGATTAAACAAAACGTAAACAATTTTTCTCCAAACATAATATTATACTTACATTCAAATCTAACATCATTAAAACGACGTCTCTTTTTTTTTCTTCTTCAGTTGAACTAGTAGCGTTTGAGTTATATTAATTATATATGTTTCGGAATTACATATAATTACATGTGTATACATAAGGGATGTCTCATGTCTATGTGGACTCTCCCCACCCGGCTTCGAGTCGCCTTGGCCACCTAGCCGCGCAATTTCTTAAACAATTGTGTGAACCCGGATGTGAGGCTTCCTGGAGATTAATCTCACTACAAGAAAACAGGGCTATTTCCGACGGTCAAATCCGTCGGAAATCCGTCGGAAAGGGTCTTTTCCGACGGATTTCCGACGGATTTAAGCTGTCGGTTACAGTTCGTCGGAAATGTGGTTTCCGTCGGAATCCGTCGGAAATTTCCGACGGATTTATGCCGTCGGAACGCCGTCAGACATTTCCGACGGATTTCCGACCGCGTACGTTCCGACGGATATTCGACGGACTTCCGACGGATACTCCGACGGATATTCAGTCGTAAATGCCGTCGGAAATCCGTCGGAAATTTCCGACGGATTTCCGACGGATATATTACCGACGGATATCCGACGGATACTCCGACGGATATTCAGTCGTAAATCCGTCGGAAATCCGTCGGAAATTTCCGACGGATTTCCGACGGATATATTACCGACGGATTTCCGACGGATACTCCGACGGATATTAAGTCGTAAATGCCGTCGGAAATCCGTCGGAAATTTCCGACGGATTTCCGACGGATACTCCGACGGATAAATGCCGTCGGACATCCGACGGTAACTATTTTCGACGGATAATTTGATCGGAAGTTGTCTCGGAAGTCCGTCGGTTCTTCGTCGGAAATAGGTTCCGAAGGATTTACGACAGTAACTATAACGCCCCGACCACCCATACATGTGGGCCCCATGCCTGCTCTCGGCCCGTGGGCCCCATGCCTTATCTCGGCCCGTGGGCCCCACCCTTGTCCGACGGCCGGTGCGTTAATCCGGGAGGCTTGTAATACTTGTTTACTGACCCTGCAATCACCACGTGATCTTTCCCCGTGTTTTGTCCTCACTCACACGATACCGCGAATAACTTCCCGGAATGTCACCCATCCTTAGACTACTCCAGCTCAAGCACGCTTAACTCTGGAGTTCTTTCGAGCAAGTGATCGGAAAAGCTAAGTGCACTTTGGTGTCTATAACGCCAAATCAATTCTTATAAGCCTCTCCGCATATACAAGAAATCGAGATGTTACAGTAACTTATTCCGACGGTTTTCCGACAGAATTGGTATTTTGAATTTTATGTAATTATTTATTTTTTGGAAATTTATATATTAAAATTATAGAAATTTGAAATATAAATTAAAAATAGAAATAATAAATATATAAATTCATTAAACAAAATAAAAAAAGTCATTACACATTAAAATAAAGTGTTCAAAAAAAAGCATTAAAAGCAAATATTTAAACGGTTGGAGAATCTCCGTCGTCGGGATTATTATCCCGAAACAAATGCGGGAAGCATTTTTCCATCATCTTCTCCAAGCAGGAGAGCTTCTTGGTGGTAGTCTTTTGCTCCGTCCGTAGCTCAAGCGAAAGGAGTGGATACAACGAGTGAGCTTATTAAGTTCTATGAAGAACATTATTCCGCCAACATCATGCACCTGGTTGTATATGGGAAGGGTATGTTTTGTTGCTAACACGAAACTCAAATTTCCCTTGTTTATATTAAAATAGGTAACAACAATACTAATATCTTTGCTCTGGATGTTTTCAGAAAGCCTTGACAAAATTCAAGATCTCGTGGAAGGGATGTTCCAGGAAATCAAAAACACCAACAAATTTATCCCTAGATTTCCTGGCCAGCCATGTACTCCAGACCATTTGCAGGTGTTTGCTCATTTCCGAAAATTCAGAATTTATTTTACATGAAGAAAATTCATGCTAGAATGTGTCTGAGGTGGTATTTTTGGTGCGGTTGTTTTATTTCGGTTTTAGATTCTTGTGAAAGCTGTTCCTATAAAGCAAGGACACAAGCTCGGTGTTTCATGGCCTGTGACTCCTAGCATTCATCATTATGAAGAAGCACCAAGCCGGTACCTTGGCCATCTAATTGGACATGAAGGCGAAGGAAGTTTGTTTCATGCCTTGAAAACCTTGGGTAGGCTTTCTTTGTGGCAAACACTAATAGCTTTTGCACTAGATTCTTCATAAGAGGGGTAATAGGCTCAAAAATAGTTTTAATGTTTGTGGATATCTATTTCTCTTCTTCAAAATTGATATGATTTAGTTCAAAATTAATATCAAACACCTTTTTCTAGGATAAGCTGCCGCTGCTAATATTTGCATAGTTCATAGAGAGTTATGTATTCCCTCATCTGTATTCTTGGTTATATCTATTTTTCCGAGGTGTCTCAAGCTCGATCTTCGATCTCCTTTCCTGACCCACAAGAAATGTGACAAGTCTCTTTTGAGGTTCCCTAAAATATGATTTGGAAGATTTCTTCAGAAACTACAAGTCTTTGTTTTTTCAGTTGTAGGTGTATCTATAAAAAAAATTGTTCTAGTATCTTCGCATGGAGTATAAGCTACACAAAAAATGCAGGGGGCCTTAACTAATTTCTAAATAGAGTAGAATGGGAGGATTTCACTTTAGAGAATCATTATAGAAAGTGGGCGTCTTTGTCCACCAGAGAGTTTCATTCTAGTTGAGTATACAAAACTCTTGGATAGGACAATTTGCTGATGTGCTACCTGTAATACAAATGCTGAATTGGTACATTTTGTAGTATTGCTTAATTCTTCTTATTGCTTGCAGGCTGGGCAACGGGACTCTCTGCTGGTGAAGGAGATTGGACTCTAGATTATTCTTTCTTCAAGGTTTCGATTGACCTTACTGATGCTGGTCATGGTGGGTTTCTGTACTGTATTTCTTTCAATTCTAGGAAAGTTCACAACAGTCTTCTTCTTTCTTGTGTTGAATAGAGAGTATGGGTGTGTTTGGTGTTTAGTATGTACATGATAAATTCCTGGTTTTCCTCCTTTGTGGGTTTACAGAGCATATTCAAGATATTTTAGGGTTGCTGTTCAGATACATTCAGCTATTACAACAGACTGGTGTTTGCCAGTGGATTTTTGATGAGGTATGGCTATACTGATTGTTTTTTTTTTGTTTTTTGACTTTGATCGTGCTAGTATTTCCTAATGATTCAGTCTCCTTAAAGAGTTTGATACATCTCTTGTTGTTACTGAAGCTCTCAGCTATTTGTGAGACTAAATTTCATTATCAAGACAAAGTACCGCCAATGTCCTATATAGTGGATATTGCATCAAACATGCAGGTAAATATTTTTTTTGCTTTAGCTTTTTCGTAAGCTTTCTAAATGTGACCTATACATATGACTGATGAATATGCTTGAGTTCTTGTGTCCTTAACAATGAACAAAAAGAAGAATAGATGCTTAGCTCTGTTACCATGTTATCAACCATTACATTAGTTATGTACTGAAACTTAAGTTTGGTAATCTATATCCTTAAAGCACAAACCCAAGTTCATGGCTAATATGTAATATAACTCTCTTTTTTTTATAATCTTCTGTATCCTCTTCAATTACGCTTCAGATATTTCCGACCAAGGATTGGCTGGTTGGATTATCACTGCCTTCTAAATTTAATCCAGCGACTGTACAAAAATCTGTAGATGAGCTTTCTCCTAGTAATGTTCGGTAAGTGTGTGATCTTTAAGCCTATTATACGCTAAATTGATGATGAAATCATGGGTCACCTAACCCATAAGCTAATTCTACATTTGTTTCATTTACTCTTAAAATATCTGAGGAAGATTGCTATTTTATTCGATATATATCCGTTAGAATTTTTGCAGTTTACTTTGTCCATCCCCTATCATGCTATTATAGTTTACATGTTGTGAAAGCGCTGGAATTCATTAGGGCGAATTCTTGTCGAAGAATATTTTCTAATGCCATTGCTTTTTTAGAATATTTTGGGAATCACAGAAATTTGAAGGACAAACTGACGAGACTGAGCCATGGTATAACACTGCCTATTCTCTTGAGAAGATAACCAGCTCCACCATTCAGGTTCGCATTTCATATGTTATACTTATTCAAAATGATTCATTCATTTCCGACGTGCCCATCTCCTTCATTTCAAATTTTATTTGAACCGTTGCTTTTACCTTCTTAATCTTTTGGGTGTATGTAAAATAATTACAGGAGTGGGTGCAGTCTACCCCTGATGTAAACTTGCATTTACCAGCGCCTAATGTCTTCATTCCTACAGATTTGTCATTAAATGATGCTAAGGACAAGGTTCAAATTTCACCACACAAGTTACAAGTTTCTTTTTGTATCTTTAATGTATGAAGCAGTCTTCTTATGTGATCAAGTTGTGGAACAGGAGACTGTCCCAGTTTTGTTGAGAAACTCGCCTTTCTCAAGATTGTGGTACAAGCCAGATACGATGTTCTCGAAACCAAAGGCATATTTTAAGATGGATTTCAACTGCCCACTTGCAGTCAGCTCTCCTGACGCAGCAGTTCTTACAGATATTTTTACGCGGTTACTGATGGACTATTTAAATGAATATGGTAAGATCTACTCGGTACATCCCTCAGTAATTTTCTTTCCACTAGAGGATTTTTCTTGTAGAGTTATTCGAGAGAACTGTATGCCAAATGGAACTAAGCTTCTGAAATTGGCAAATTTGTCCAATAGTCACCAAAACCTGTCTCATGCAATTTGACACGCTGTTGATTGGGCATTTCTTGTAGCTTTGGAAATGTCAGTATGGCTTTCGACTTTTTCAGCTTTGTTGTATGTCATGAAGATAAATGAAAAAATGGTATAAATAAGTAAAAGAAAGGGATTGATGAATGAAAACAAGAGTAAAAAATGAGCTTTCTATTTGGATTTTATATCGTGAAATCTGCCCCCCTTACTCTTTGCCTTTTCTATGTTCTAGCTTATTATGCACAAGTTGCTGGTCTTTACTATGGAGTGAGCCTTTCGGACAATGGTTTTGAGGTGAGTTTGGCATTTACCTCATTTATACCACACGCATTTGCTCGTCCTTTGCGCTATGCTTTTTTTCTTTTCTTTTTCTGACTGACTGTTCTGTTTCTCCCAGTTGACCCTTCTTGGTTACAATCACAAATTGAGGACCTTGCTAGAAACTGTTATTGAAAAGATAGCAAATTTTGAAGTTAAACCTGACAGGTTTTCTGTTATCAAGGTGACCACGCATCTCTTTATTACTTAAGTTGACAGTTGGACGATGTTCTCTGTACCAGAGTTATTGAATCTGTGTAAAATTTTATCTGTATCCTTTACTAGGAAACTGTCACAAAGGAGTATCAAAATTACAAATTCCGTCAGCCATACCACCAAGCAATGTATTACTGCTCACTCATATTACAAGATCAGACCTGGCCGTGGACAGAGGAACTAGATGTCCTTTCTCATTTGGAAGCTGAAGATGTAGCTAAGTTTGTCCCAATGTTGTTATCAAGGACATTTATTGAGTGTTATATAGCAGGTATTGAGATTACGTTTTTTTTTTCCATGATTTTTATTCGTGGTTGTGATGGTTTCTGTGTTGTCTTTGTCTTCTTCTTTTATCGGAAGCTGTCTTGGTGTTCGAATATATCTATTTATCATTTCAGGTAATGTGGAGAATAACGAAGCTGAGTCAATGGTCAAGCATGTTGAAGATATTCTATTTAATGATCCAAAGCCGATTTGCCGACCTTTGTTCCCATCCCAGCACCTGACTAATAGAGTTGTAAAGCTCGAAGAAGGAATGAAGTATTTCTACCACCAAGATGGCTCAAACCCCAGTGATGAAAATGCTGCTCTAGTACACTATATTCAGGTACTTCCTTGTTCAGGTTTAGAAGATGGCCTATGAATTTATTCTCAGTATTGACCAGTTTTACATGTTGTTCTATGGAGCTTGTTTTTTGTTAGCTTAGAACATATTTCCTGAGAACATATTGTTTTGGCTAACTGAAACTTTGTTTGCCACGAACAGGTTCATAGAGATGACTTTGCTATGAATATTAAACTTCAACTATTTGGTCTGGTTGCAAAGCAAGCCACCTTTCACCAACTTAGAACGGTCGAGCAACTTGGTTACATCACTGCACTTGCTCAGAGGTATATTTGATTTTTTTTCTCCCATTTCCTAATACACCCTCTGAATTCTGTCTAATCACGCTTTTCTACAATGTAGGAACGATTCTGGCATTTACGGTGTACAGTTCATTATTCAGTCATCAGTGAAGGTACCAAACCATCCTGCCTCTTCAGTCAGTTTGGAATTTCTTTAATAACCCTTATGCTCTTGTCTGTAACTGCCTCGGGTATTTAACAGGGTCCTGGACATATTGATTCGAGGGTGGAGTCATTATTGAAGAACTTAGAGAGTAAACTTGGCGAGATGAGTGATGAGGAATTTAAGGTGAGATGGGTGAACCAGTTAGTTGTATATCTCAAGTAATCTTATCTTGCTATGCAATATGATCCTTAACAAGAGTTTATTAACTGACATGGGTTACTCTTCCTCAAGAGCAATGTAACAGCTTTGATAGACATGAAGCTTGAAAAACACAAGAACTTGAAGGAGGAATCCCGGTTTTACTGGCGAGAGATTCAAAGTGGAACACTCAAATTCAACCGTAAGGAGGCAGAGGTACATATACACACCTTCCTCCTATCTTCTAAACTAAGAAAACCGCCTCTTGAATCAACCACCCATGCATAGATACTTGCTCGAATAATTGAATTACTTGTTGGATTAGCTCAAGTTAGTATGGGAGCAACTAATTGATGAGCGAGTGGGGTTTCCTTGTGGACAGGTTGGTGCACTGAGGCAGCTTCAGAAGCAAGAGTTGATAGATTTCTTCGATGAGTACATAAAGGTTGGAGCAGCACAGAAGAAATCGCTGAGCATAAGAGTATACGGGAGCCAGCATTTGAAAGAAATGGCAAGTGACAAAGATGAAGTCCCATCACCATCTGTTGAAATCGAAGATATTGTTGGTTTCAGAAAGTCCCAGCCTCTTCACGGGTCGTTCAGGGGATGCGGACAACCTAAACTGTGAGGGCTGAATCTCATTTCATTATACAAAGACTATTTTTTTTTCCCCTTCTGGTTGTAAGAAGAATCAATATCGGTGAACCTTAATTTGGCATCAATTACTAGAAAACAGAGTTTCAATCATACATTGATGACTCTAACTAAGATTGTGTAGCCTTTGTCGACAAATCCAGAGATTTGGAACACAGACGTTAAATCTAGATGATTGATTCATTAGTTTCCCGCTTTTCTTGGCGTTCTACCCTCTTAAACCGAAGAGGCATTACTCTTCCCCAACAAGTTAACTTCAGAGAAGCTCTGAGTAGCTCTCTCAAGACCGAACATAAATCTCTCAAAGACTTCTTGAGACAATTCACCTAACTCTAACTGGTATCAGCCTGTATGAATCTCAAGACCATTTCAATCCGAGGAGTGAAACAAACAAACAAAAAGATTCAAGCTGTTTCAGAAAGCGTGATTTTTGAATTTTCTCTCTTTTCATTCTTGTTGGGGACTTATTGAGTTTATTGAGTTTTCAGAAAGGTAAAAAAAAAATTCAATTTTTATTTCGAAACTGTTCTGTATTTTTTAATTAGAAAGGTAAAAGGAAACAATTTCTTTACTGATCTAATGGTATTTTTTTTTATTATCTCATGCAATTTATTTTCCCCAACAAAGGGAGCGTAACAAAATTAGTATTCACTATTCAGTATGAGTTTGCCGACAAAATAAGCAAATACCATTTTTATATTATTGAATCATTCAATCGAGCTTGAAGATGCTGACATTCATGATAATTTAGTGAGGTTGAGACTCTAGCTTGAGAGGGTTTTGCTGCTCGAAGGCAAGTGCACTTTAGTGGTGTATTGCATTGGAGACATTTACGATTATGAAAGAAAGCATGTGTATATATTTTAATCTTTTGTGATTTGCTGAAATTGTTTTTCTGGTTCATTCAATGAACTTCATTGGTTCTAGACTTATATATATATCACGATTGCATTGTTATATATTTTTCATTATAATAACCTATATCACAACCAACTCATAAGGTGAGAGAAGTCTGACCTGCCTCAAGCACCAGCTTAGTTTGTCATGCAATCAATCTACAGAGAACAGAGAGAAGCATATTACGAAAAAAATGACATCCATTTGATGAAAATCAATCAAGATTTTGTACCTTGTAAAGAAAGGGCTCGTGCTTTCCTCCTGCGCCAGACCTCTTCACATAACCCATCTTCAACAGCCTGAAGAAGAGAAGCAAAAAATTGTGACAGGATGTTTCCTAGTACAGGAGGGAGAGAGAGAGAGAGGCAGAGTATATACATTCTGAGAGCTTTGCTTGTATCTGCACTATCTCCCAGCACCTGACGGATCTTAACTTCAGAAGAGCAGCTGGTGGAGAGAAACTCCAAGATCTTTACTGCCCTACGGCGAACGGAACTCGAGCTGTGACTTTCTTTCCTCTTTGATTCTCTGTATTGCTTCTCATGACTTATGGTTTTGATTCTGCTTTCTGTGCTTGAAATCTCACTTGAACCGGTTGACAAACACGATTCCTCTTTGGATTCGCTTGAGAGATCATCAAACTCTGGATTCTTTGAATGTGTTGTTGGCTTCAAATCAGCTGAGCTCCAAATCACTTTTGTGCGACGCTTTTTGGCGATCTGCCATGCAAAAATTGGATCAAATCCCCAAAAATGCTATACAGAATCAAAAACGACATTAGCTCTGTTCAAAAGTTATCAGAGAGAGAAAATTCAAATTCCAGAAAGATGAGTTTCTGGTAAAATTAACATAAGTCAAGATTTTCAAATCACGAACGAAACCACTGATACCGCTAACAAAAGGAAAACCAGTGCAAAAATCGAATTCAACATAAGAGTAATCCATTATCTAGCGAATCGAAATTCCAAAACCGAGATTGATGATATCGCACCTTGAATTTCATGAAGTCTTCCTCATAGCTCTTCCGAGACGAGCCGTTGTTGGAGATAGCCGAATCGCACGATCTCGTTCCGACGCTCAAGCTTCCTTGACCATAGCTTTCACCCACCGAGAAATTCTTCCCCTCAGATCCAGATCTATCACTACCCAACGCAATTTTTGGAAACAGCAGAGTAGAGAGATTAGGAAAAGAAGCATTTCGACTCCGAGCTTCATAATTTGGACTCAAAACCCAAAACAACGCAACGTTACGCTACCTTGAAGAAGAGAAGAAGAACGGCCCAGAGGAAAGGAGGAGAAGAGAAGAAGCCGCTTCTCTATCGATCGAAGAAGGAAACTCAGACATCTCCGATCTTTAGCTTCCAAACCAAGTCTTCTCTGCGTTTCTTCTACTGGCGCGATGATCTGAGCTCACCTTCTATTTTTTGAATTCTCTCTCTCTCTGAGAGTTATAATATCTCCCTCTTGATGGGCCCTTGTACATTCAAGCTTGGACTACTTATGAGCCCATTACAAAATCCACTTAAAAACTCCAATGAAAGCTGTCTGATCAAAGAAGAAGAATACCGGAATTATAATTTTTGTTTTTATCCTACCATTTTACAGAATTATGATTTTGGCTTTGTTCTTCCTTTTAATAATAAAAGAGGTTGCTTCACAAATAAGTTAAACATTTTAATTGATAAATTTGATAAGTTTTTTTTTTATCATATGATTTCATTTTTTAATATACCAGTTTCTAATGTAAAAAAAAAAGAATAATATATTTTTCATCCTCGTATCTCTTTTTTACTATTTATCTAGCAAAAGTAGTAACATTTGCGTATTTTTTTAATAGTTAGCTTTGCTTCATGTGATGGCTTGCCTTGTCCTAGAGATTACAGCAAGAATTACTGTTTAGTTGTCTCTTTGGGGATAAAAGAAGAAGTTTGCATTGACCTTACAGCTCACAGACTCGGCTTCGCTTTCCATGCTTTTGCATTGCATTCAAGCTTAAGCAACGTCAATTCCAACTACCGCATTACATACGCAGACCAATTCCTTTTTGTTGTTATTCTGATTCAGCAAGTGTTTGAAAGAAGTTCTTGGCTTGATTCGATGTTGGTTCAGGATCGTGCGGCGCCCTCTCCTCTCAAGCCGCCGAAATCTCATATCACTCATCAGCAGATCCGACGATTCAGTGAACCCAGAAACCTAGATTTCTCGTCTTGGGTCTCGGAGAATGTCTCCAGAATTGTCATCTTCTTTCTCTTCATCGTCACCATAGCAGCTTTCTTCTTCCTCTACAACACCACCGACACTGCTTCTCTCCTTTGTTTCCAGTCACAGTCAACTCAGTCTCTTCAGTCTCTCTCTCGCCCACATATCAAGTGGAATTCGATCCGGCTCCTCTCCGACAAGACCTCCCCGTACGCTAATTTCCTGACGGAGAAATGGATCGTGGTGTCGGTGACCAAGTATCCGACTGAGGAGCTCAAGAGCTTGGTGAAGATCCGAGGATGGCAAGTTCTGGCGATCGGAAACTCAGTGACCCCGAAGGATTGGAGTCTCAAAAGTGCCATCTTTTTGTCTCTCGATGCTCAAGCCAAATTGGGTTACCGTGTTTTAGATCACCTGCCTTACGATTCTTTCGTGCGGAAGAGTGTCGGTTACCTTTTCGCGATCCAGCACGGCGCGAAGAAGATCTACGACGCGGATGATCGCGGTGAAGTGATTGATGGAGATCTAGGGAAGCATTTTGATGTGGAGTTAGTTGGTGAAGATGCTAAGCAAGAGCCGCTTTTGCAGTATAGCCATGAAAACCCCAATAGGACTGTGGTTAATCCTTATATTCATTTCGGGCAACGTTCGGTTTGGCCTAGAGGTTTGCCATTAGAGAATGTAGGTGACATCAACCATGAGGAGTATTACACTGAGGTCTTTGGTGGTAAGCAGTTTATACAGCAAGGGATTTCAAATGGTTTACCGGATGTCGATTCGGTGTTTTACTTCACTAGGAAAACGACTTTAGAAGCTTTTGATATTATGTTCGATGAGCATTCTCCTAAAGTGGCTTTGCCTCAAGGTGTGATGGTGCCCGTTAATTCGTTTAACACTCTTTACCATTCGTCGGCCTTCTGGGGGTTGATGCTTCCTGTTTCAGTTAGTTCTATGGCTTCTGATGTGTTGAGAGGGTACTGGGGACAAAGGCTATTGTGGGAGCTTGGTGGTTATGTTGCTGTTTATCCACCCACGGCTCACCGGTTTGATAGAATTGAGGCTTACCCTTTTGCAGAGGAGAAGGATCTTCATGTCAATGTTGGTCGTTTGATAAAATTCTTACTTGCTTGGAGATCAGAGAAGCATAGTTTCTTTGAGACAATCCTTGATTTAAGCTTTGCCATGGCTGAAGAAGGGTTTTGGACAGACCAGGATGTGAAATTCACAGCTGCTTGGCTTCAGGATTTGATTACTGTCGGGTACCAACAACCGAGGTTGATGTCACTAGAATTGGATCGCCCACGAGCAAGTATCGGCCATGGAGATAGAAAAGAGTTTGTTCCTCGGAAGTTGCCTTCGGTTCATCTTGGGGTTGAGGAGACAGGCACTGTGAGCACTGAAATAGGGAACTTGATAAGGTGGAGGAAGAATTTTGGGAATGTTGTGCTTGTTATGTTTTGTAATGGTCCCGTTGAACGCACCGCTCTTGAGTGGAGGTTACTTTACGGCAAAGTATTCAAGACCGTTGTGATATTGTCTTCTCAGAAGAACTCGGATCTCTATGTCGAAGAAGCCAAACTCGATCACATTTACAAGTAAGACTTTTCTCAAGATTAGTATATGTTGATTAAAGTTCAAGCTTCTAATGGTACGTTTGTATGTATAATTCAGGCATCTACCGAAGATATTTGATCGATACAGCAGCGCAGAAGGATTTTTGTTTGTTGAAGACGATACAATTCTCAATTACTGGAATTTACTTCAAGCCGACAAGACTAAGATTTGGACCACAGACAAGGTATAACATACATTTCCATCATATTGTCGGTTATTTGTTTTCGCTATCTCGATATGTATATCTTACAAGGAAACTTCTTATTGTAAACCGGCGATTAGGTATCAAAGTCATGGACATCAGTGAAACCGACCGAGAAGTCTGATTGGTTTTCTGTACAAGCCGGGTTAGTGAAGAAAACTGTAAGTACAATGCCGGCTCATTTTCAAGTTAACTACAAGGAAGCCGCCAAGAACAATCATGACACCTTAACGGTATGCAGTTCAGAGGTATTCTACGTGCCTAAACGATTTGTGACCGACTTTATCGATCTTGTCGATCTTGTGGGTGATATGGACTTGCATTACAAAGTGGCTGTGCCGATGTTCTTCCTGTCTATGGATTCGCCTCAGAATTTTGACCCGGTTCTTGGTTCGATGGTATATAAGAGGAAATCATCTTCGTTTAACTCTTCTTTGAGTCTGTATTCTGCTCAAGCACCTGCGGTTCACCCGTGGAGCATATCCAGCGAACAAGATTTCATCAAATTGGTTGGACAAATGGCTGAAGGCGATCCGCTACTAATGGAATTGGTATGATGATGGGTGTAGAGATTGCAGTAATGCAATGATAGAAACAGAGCTATACAAAATTGTCTTTGATTCTTTTCTTTTTGGTTCCCTTTTCAGAAATTTTTTCTTCTGGGGGTTGTGGAGAAAGTCATGTAATGTTCCATTGTAACCATACAATTTGTGAGTGTATAATGTTTCATCTAAAATCAAATCTCTGCTTCACCACTGAAGACCAAAAAAAAAATTGTTTCAGACAGTTGGAAACAAAGCTGAAATTTAAGAGTTGTGACCCAGTTTTGATCCCACAAAGAAAAAACATTGCAATGTTACGGAAGCTTGATGAAGAGATCCTGAAGCTGAGTGTGGGTCACCACAACACCAAGTTTCTGTGAAATTGACGCTCTCACTGTTTCGGGATCCAAGCTCGACAATGTATTCGCACCGCTCATGGCAATGTACTCACTCAAATTGTGCAAGATTCCGTCTTTAGAAGCAAGACAAAAACGAGCTGAGGAAATGAATATTGTTGATGGAAGAGTGAAAGTTGTTACATCATACCTTGGGCAACAATGGGCTGGTAGGGTGGAGGTTGAGCAGTCCAGCTTCCATCAGGTTCTTTCATGTGTCTTCTATCAGAAGCAAAGTGCTTAAAGAAGAGAGGAGTATGCACAATGCGAAAGAACCTGATCTCAACCAGACAAAAGAATAAACCAGCTACAATACATTATATAAACCTGAATTTCCCAGGCAAATCTATACTGCTCAACATAAAAATGTCCAAAACACTTTGTTTCATCAACTGGTTTTCACGTAAATGTAAGGTTCAGGAACACAAGAAGATAAAGAAGCAAAAAGTTTCAGGGTGATAGAAAAGTAATCGCAACAAAAGGCTACTGCTTTGACATCCTGATATAGGTTACTTGATGGTACAGTGATGCGAAAGTTTAGAACGATAGATGTACCTCTGATATTCTGCAAAAAGCTGAAAAGATGGCTGGATAGTTTCAGTCACGTACGAGGCTAAGGGTGAAGGGAAAGGCAAAGTAGAATCGAGATCCCACACCAAAGGCTCAGAGTCACTTTCTTTCTTCCTCTATTCATGCAAATAGATAAACCAAAATCAAGGCTGACTCCAAAAACGATACATTGGAAAAGCTGGTGGCTTGGATATTATGGTTTTACTTGGACACAGATGACATGATAATCCCACAGGACAATTCCATCAGCTCTGCTACTAGCTTTCTGATGCCAAAGTGGAACCTACACGAACATCTAACCAACATTATCTATAATGGACATGGAGACATACACACTCTAATTACCAAACGAGCACATCGAATAGCTGAAACTTCAAAATCAACAATCAAAAGACGTGAAACAGAGCTTGGGGTAAAGTCCTAACATAAGAAACTACAATGAACAACAATTTGGTAAGAGAAACATGCTTGCCTGCTTCTTCTCATTCGAGATGAAAACAACAAACAAATCGGAACCCGTCGCATCCGCTAGACCATTCTCGCACAACGTCTTGCAGAGTAGATACACGTTCTCTTCGCTACAAAAAAACAGTCAACAAATAGAGACCAATATTTTATTAGGTTCTACTTCTACCAGTAAAGCACCAAAAGACAGTAGATTCTCTAAAAGAGGAACGAAATCAACTAAAACCCAAAAAGGGGGTTTTCTGGGTTTTGGAAATCATGCAAACAAGTAGAATAAGCCGTTGTATCATTTGAAGAAATCTAAAATGAAGGGAATTTTTGTAAGCAAAAGACGGGTAAGAAGAATACCAGTAGTAAGGGGTGTGTTGGAACCGAGTGGCATCCATTGCCGGAAGCTCCGAGGTGATGCTGGACATTTCTTCTTTGGATTTGATCAGTGCTCTTCTCTACTTTCCTTACTTCCTACGACTTTGATCGTCAAAACTGAAAAGTGGTGTGTACTACAATTGGGAACTGGAGGTCACCGGAGAGAACCAAAAAAAAAAAAAAAAAAAGGCTCATCGACCTTGACGACGTCGTATCATGGATAGGTCATTACGACGTCGTATTCTTTCTAATTTCCCAATTAAAATTGGATTCGGTCGCGTGACAGAGCAGTGACAATGGAGGAGGCAGACGCGAAACGCCGGCAGATCTGCAGCCGCTGTGATCGTCCAACTCCGATTTGTCTATGCCACGTCATACCGGCGGATCTAATCCCGACGAGGACAGAGATCTTCATCCTCCACCATCCACACGAGTCACGGCACAAGCTCAACACCACGCCTCTCCTGGTCAAATCCTTACGCCACGTCACCAGAATCCCCGCTCGCCGCCTCCTCCGGCGCCACATCTCCGACGTAGAAACCTCTCCCCCATCATGTCCCATAATCTACCTCTTCCCATCTTCTCCTTCCTCACCCGCCGTCACCATATCCGAATTCAAATCCCTAAACCTCCTGAACCATCAAGGGATTTCGAAACCGCCGCTGAGGCTCATCGTATTCGACGCGACGTGGAAGCACGCGAAGGAGATGGTAAAGGCAAGCGAAGAGGTTCTAAAGGAAGCTGGAGCTGTGAGGGTGTGTTTGGATTGGGGAATTGACGCGTCCGTGAGCGGGGGAAGCATCTACGAATCGGAGCTGGTGCTAAGGAAAGAGCCATTCGGCGGATGCGTAAGCACGGCGGAGGCAGTGGCGCGGTGCTTGAGAGCAATGGAGCCGGACGGAGAGGAAATCGAGAGGAAGCTGATTAGTGTTCTGAAAGAGATGGTGAGATTGCAGTCTGAGTACTTGAAGCCCATGAAACCAAGGCCAAAGTTATTGAAGAAGAGATTTCAGAATCGAGAGCCAGTGGAAGAAGAAGAATGAGTTTCGAGAGCCAGTGGAATTACTAGTTTAGCGAACTCTGGATTGTTGTTGATGACAACATTACATTTTGTATTAACTTATTACATTAGGAGAAGAACAAACAATTTCGTAAATTTTGTGAATCTCTTCTCTCAACACTTTTGGTAAATTTTGTGAAAAGAGCGATCATAGACTTTTTTGTAATAACAACTTGAAAAGAAGAAAAGCAATGGGACATGGGACATGGGACATGGGACGTGATCATACAACATTGGGTAAAGAAGGTGACACTTTTTTTACATACTCACATGAGATGTTTTAGCCCCCTGATGTTATAATATAAAGCACATAATATTCAATCATCAGAAACGTATTCATAATCCCTTTTTGTGGTCCATACTCGAATTCATCAGTCATACTCCTGTATATGGTTTCAACTGTGACCGCTAAACAAACAACAAAACTTATCGCTGTTCCAGTAGTATATCATAAGATGTAGATTTCAAACTGAGTTTGTTGACTCTATTTAATGGAAAATCTGATCCTCTCTTTGTCCCTAGTATTTTCTTGTCATTTTTATATGAATTTCGTACCAATCTTATAACCATGTTACATTTCTAAGTTTTCATTTTACTCGTTGTCGATGTTTAAAGTTAGCAACCTTCTTCTTTTTTTTTTTTTTTTAACTTTTCTTTATGATGGAGTGACCTTCAATCCCAATTTTTATTTATTTCTTGATTGAGTGTCTTCGTGAAGTTGACCCGGCAACTCACAAGGTTCAATTTAATTAAGTATCGTAAGTTATTTTTTTTATAAAAAAAATAAAACTTTCATTGATGATAAAGATGAATTCATATCCTACTTATAGTCACCATCGGTGACAGAAGCCAATTTTTGTAAGCGTATCATATGCGAAGGAGACTATAAAATGTAAGAGATCTCGATATAATTGAAAACAAAACAAAAAAATGAATATGTATACATATATGTTGTAAGCTTTATTAAGTATATTGTTTACTAAACTAATTATTTTTTTAAAGATTAGTGGATTCTGTATTTAAAATGATTCAAATAATTGAGCAACAAAGATTAAATAAAAAAATAATAATAATATCATTGATGGTAGCTGATTCTGAAAATCTCTTCTTCAAAGTACACATTTATTTGAGATTATATATGCCATAAATACATTTCGTATATACCCAAAAAAAAGGTTGAGTTGAAAAAAGAAAGTGTAGATAGAAAAGAAAAAGGTCTCCATGAGCTCTGCTAAAAGCGTAAAAGCAGAAAATAAGGCTGTTGTACATTTTTATATAGCTATTTGTATTAGAATATTATAGGGATGATTGTATTAAAATTTATTTTATTTATAAGGAAAGTGTTTATCCTTCAATCGTGCAATTTCACATGCTAAAAAAGGACACCTTGTCAAATAGTGAAATGATGAGACCAATCTCTCCATCACCATATGATATCATATACATAAATACAATATATATCTTCTTCACTTCACGATATCATTTTACTAATATATACTGTATCTTATTCATTTTTTTTTGGATTGAATATATCTTCTTATTCATTCTATAAGACTTTTCTTTTTCCAACATTTTTATAATAAGTGTGTATTTGAATATTTTTTTGTGTATGTATATGTTTTTTTTAAATATATATATGTTTTTTTTAAGAAAACAGTATAACTAGGTTGATATTTTTTTCTAATTTGGGTTTAAGTTTCACTTTAATGTGGATTTATTTATTTTCTACTTAATGTGGATTTATTTTTGATTTAAATGTGGTAAAAAAGAGAAATTGAAAAGCCAACATTGGTCGGTGGAATTACGACCGGATCTTTTTCCTCGCCTTAAATTTGACAGACTCTTAACGTCTTTCTCAAACCTCTGTCTTCTCCCTCTATCTTCTTCTTCTTCTTCTTCCCCTTGTCGTCGGCAAAAAAAATCATCCCTCTACTGTAAATCTAAGACAAAAAAGCATTTTTTAAAAAGGCAGAGAGAGAAACGTAATAACACAGCGCAGACCTCTTTTCAATTATTCAATTCGCTTTCCCTTCTTCTTCTTCTTCTTCCTAATTCATCTTTTTGTTTTCCTGATCTTCTTCCATATATTTTTGTTTTAATCGCCAGCTCTTCTTCATCTCTTGGTGCCACACACAGATCTTTTGGCAAGGTACTTTTTTGAATCTGGATCGATTTGACTAATGCCTGTGTCCGGATCACCTGAATTTTCGGATTTGATTACCTTGTTCTGTTCACGTTGTCGATTCCTACATGTCTTCCTTCAATTCTCGATCTGCTTGACTTGTTTTAACATTTCTCTTTTGCTTGTTTAGTTTTCTAAATTCTCGATTTTTCTCTTTCTCCGTGATCAATTTCTGGAAATCGCAAAAGTTGGGATTTTTCTCTGAAATGAAGATTTTATTGGAGAGCCATTGCAGTAGTAACGAAATAAAGATTAAAAAAAACGAGATTTTGATAAGTTTTACTGATGACCGATGACTTTCTTTCTCAGTGATCGATCTCTGTCAGGCTTTTTCCTGGATCATGGATTGTAAACTTTTTTATAAAGCCAGATGAATGCTAAGTAAATTAAAAATTAGAGAAATGAGATACATTATTATTCACGATCCACATTTTTATATTGCCAATGAGTGAGAGAATTTGATTGATCATCTTCTCATATTTTTCCTTTGTTCCATATGTTTTGACTGAACAGGTTCATTGGCGTGTGAAGTTATATAACTCACACACACACAAAAAAAAAAAAAAAACGATTTGAGCGTTATACAAGATGTCTGGGTCAACAAAAGTATTGGATCCTGCATTTCAAGGAGCTGGGCAGAAACCGTATCCTTTCAGCTACTTTTCCCATTGTTTTTTTTTTATATTAGTATTAGTTTAGATTGTTTTTTTCTTCTTTGAAATCTATGAAGTTGTTCAACTTTAACAATTTCTAGAGGGACTGAGATCTGGAGAATCGAGAATTTTGAGGCAGTTCCAATACCAAAGTCTGAACATGGAAAGTTCTATATGGGAGACACTTACATTGTCTTGCAGGTTTGCCATCCCTGTCATTGCTCTTTTCTCTCTTCTATTTTCATTTACTCCCCCAAGTGAAAGCTTGGTCGATAGAATAATTTTGTTACAAAGCAGAGTAACATACGTATGAGAAATGTCCGCTCCTTTTATTATTATCATTCACATTGTGTTATATTTATCTTCCATTTGTGCAGACAACACAGAACAAAGGAGGTGCTTATCTGTTTGATATACATTTCTGGATTGGTAAAGATACAAGTCAGGTACCTATTTTCAAGACTTTTTTTTTTGTGTGTGTGTTATTACTAACTTATGGTTTGATGATGTCAGGATGAAGCTGGAACAGCAGCTGTTAAAACAGTTGAACTCGATGCAGTTCTTGGAGGCCGTGCTGTCCAACACCGGGAAATTCAGGGTCATGAATCTGACAAATTCTTGTCTTACTTCAAGCCATGTATTATACCGTTAGAGGGTGGTGTTGCGTCTGGTTTCAAAACACCTGAAGAAGAAGTGTTTGAGACCCGGTTATATACCTGCAAAGGAAAACGTGCAATCCGTTTGAAGCAGGTTTTAACTATTGTACTCCCGTCACAGTAGAACAGTGATTACCAATGTACATTAACTTTTTCTTCTGTTCTACTTGTTTGTAGGTTCCTTTTGCCCGCTCATCGCTGAATCATGACGATGTATTTATCTTGGACACCAAGGAAAAAATATATCAGTTCAACGGTGCAAATTCAAACATTCAGGAGAGAGCCAAAGCTTTGGAAGTCGTTCAGTATTTGAAAGACAAGTATCACGAAGGAACTTGCGATGTGGCTATTGTTGGTAAGCTGCATTGCATTCTCTTCCTCAGTTCTCCTCAAGTCAACAAAAAAGTGTTTGAATGCTTTAAGAACAGTTTTTGGGGTGGCATAGCTTACACAGATGGTGTTTTTGGTGGAAACTTATCCATGTTATTTATCTCCTTGCGCAACAGATGATGGAAAATTAGATACAGAATCAGATTCTGGTGAGTTTTGGGTCCTCTTTGGTGGTTTTGCTCCAATCGGAAGGAAAGTTGCCAATGATGATGAAATTATCCCGGAGTCAACTCCACCTAAGCTTTATTGGTACTGGTTGATTGGGCTCCGGCCTGTTAATTTCTAATTCTTTCTTCTCGATATAGTAAACGCTTTTCTGATACTTACATCTTCTGCAATAGTACCTATACCAAGATTTACTTAATAGAATATTATGATGGAGGTATTGATTAGCTGTTACTCTTTTCTTTAGCATCACTGATGGTCAGATGGAACCTATAGACGGTGATCTATCCAAATCTATGCTGGAAAACACTAAATGCTACCTCTTGGACTGTGGTGCTGAGGTATTTATTTGGGTTGGCCGAGTAACTCAAGTAGATGAGAGGAAAGCTGCTAGTCAATCTGCTGAGGTAAAAAGTTGAAATCTTCTAGAAATTTTTCTTTGGCCCTTAGAATATCATTCTCAATCATGGCTTCTCACTTGTTACCTTTCATCTCCAGGAATTTCTTGCTAGTGAAAATAGGCCGAAGGCAACACGCGTTACCCGTGTTATCCAAGGTTACGAGTCTCATTCTTTCAAGTCTAACTTTGACTCTTGGCCATCAGGCTCGGCTACTCCTGGTAACGAAGAAGGACTAGGAAAAGTTGCTGGTAAAACACCACTTTGAAACTCAAATAATTAAATAAAAACAGAAACAGTCTATTTAGCCCTGACTTACTATTGGCACTGCACCATTTCTATAGCCTTACTGAAGCAACAAGGTGTTGGGCTCAAGGGCATTGCGAAAAGTGCACCAGTGAATGAGGATATTCCACCTCTGCTTGAAGGTGGCGGAAAGTTGGAGGTCTGTTTGTCTATTTTGGCTTTTTATCCATTTATTTTACACATTTGTCTTATCCATTTTGATATTTCATTATGTCTATGTATTAGGTTTGGTATGTTAATGGTAAAGCCAAGACTCCGTTACCTAAAGAAGATATTGGCAAGCTCTACTCTGGGGACTGCTATTTGGTCCTTTATACCTATCATTCTGGTGATAGGAAAGAAGACTATTTCTTGTGCTGCTGGTTTGGAAAGAATAGCATTCAGGTAATTTTAATGTAAATCATGGCAAAATGTGAATCCGTAGTATACATATTGCATAATCCTCCATTGCGGTTAGTTTCTCTGTTTATAACTGTAAAGGCAATATTTGTAATTCTATATATTTGGTTGACCTGGCATGTCTTAGTTTCTTCCTGGTATTACCTTGTACTATATTTTAAGGCTAAGCTCAAAAGCGGTTGTGATTGTGGAACTTTGTATCTTCCATATGAGAGTAACCAGTTAATTTTCAAAAGTCGTTTTGTTGCCTGATTCATATTTGTGAGTGCGCTGCAGTTTTAACTCTTAAATTATTGGGTCTTAATGTTAGTAATGTCAGCTCTATGAACATCTTGTTATGGATTTCATTGATTCGGCTTAACTTAACTTAAAAGTTCTGATTTCTTCCTTATCCAGGAGGACCAGGATACAGCAGTTCGACTGGCAAATACAATGTCGAACTCGTTAAAGGGAAGAACTGTTCAGGTATAATGTTATATTTTTAATGAAAGTAATGATGAATAGTACATGAAAGATCTATAAATGACGGTGTCTTCTTGCAGGGCCGTATATATGAGGGTAAAGAGCCTCCACAATTTGTTGCCCTTTTCCAACCTATGGTGGTCCTAAAGGTATTTGCATGGTGTTTACAAGATGAAGCTGATTTTTTGTCACAAGAGAATACAGTGATTGATATGGTTTACATGGACTTATTAGGGTGGTTTGAGCTCTGGGTACAAAAATAGCGTGGAAGAGAAAGGTTCAGCAGATGAAACCTACACACCGGAATCAATTGCACTAATTCAAGTATCTGGGACTGGAGTCCACAATAATAAGGCACTGCAAGTTGAATCGGTACTTGACTACCTTAACTTCTTTCTTTCTAAGTTATAATTTTTAGTTTTCGTATTTGTGAAATATTGCAATTTGAATAAGGGTGTGGTTAACTTGTTATTTCAGCTTTGTAGTATGGGAGAGACATATGATTCTTTGATATATCATTTTAACTCGTAGTTTTGTTTTGGGATACTTCCTTTAGGTGGCAACATCTTTGAACTCTTATGAGTGCTTCCTACTGCAATCTGGTACTTCCATGTTCCTTTGGCATGGGAATCAAAGTGCGCATGAACTGCTAGAACTGGCCGCTAAAGTTGCTGAATTCTTGAAGGTTAGTTTGGGGTCGTATTGTGTTGTTTTAAGTTTAGCTTGAATCTTCTTAAATAGATGCTTTGTAGTTTTACTTATCATAATAGACAGTGTCTTTCAATATATTTTAATCATCTTTTCGTTTTGCTAAGTCAGCCTGGGATTACTCTCAAGCATGCCAAAGAAGGAACAGAGAGCTCAACCTTTTGGTTTGCACTTGGAGGAAAGCAGAACTTCACCAGCAAGAAGGCATCCTCTGAGATTGTCAGGGATCCTCACTTATTCTCATTTTCTTTCAACAGAGGTGAATATTTAATACGATGATAATTGTGATTCTTTACTCATATATATATTTCGCATTTATCTGTATTCTAACTGTATCATTTTTTCTCTCAAATGTGTCTGCCTGTATCCCCGCAGGAAAGTTTCAGGTGAGATATTGGCGAAATTACACAACTTTCTTTATCCCAGATACTTTTTTTTGGAACATTTTTAACAACATGCTCTGCAACAGGTTGAAGAGATCCACAACTTTGCTCAAGATGACCTCTTGACTGAGGACATATATTTACTTGACACTCATGCTGAAGTTTTTGTCTGGGTTGGTCAATGTGTGGACCCTAAGGAGAAGCAAACTGTATTTGAGATTGGCCAAGTAACTATTTCCTTATCAACTTTTCTTCTCGTTTTGCTTTTCTCCCCTTTTTTGGGTACTGTTTTCTCAATGAGACAGTTTATGAGCAGAAATACGTAGATCGTGCTGGATCCTTGGAAGGCTTGTCTCCTAAAGTTCCACTATATAAAATCACCGAAGGGAACGAACCGTGCTTCTTCACCACTTACTTTTCTTGGGATCCCACAAAAGCTATTGTAAGATTAGTTTCTCTTTTTTTCAGTGGCTGGCATGAAAATGTATCTGCTTTCCATGAAATGCTAGTGTTGAAGAGAGACTTAGAAAACATAGCAATATGGTTCAGAAGCAGTGAGTATGTTACACCGTACAGAAATGAGGATTCTGGTTTCAGCAACTTTATATAAATTGAATTAAGTTAGATTGAAGTATTCTATTGCCTGAAAAAAGCTAGTGAGGAAGCTCTGCAACTAAAAAGTTGAGGCAAGGGATATTAAAATTTGAAGGCAGAAACTGCGAAAGGCTTCATATATAGCTAGATAACTCTGATTGTACCTCGTGGCTTTTCCTTTACAGTTGCTCTTCTTTTCTCCTTAAGTTTACCTTTCTTCAATGTTTTAAACCTGTGATATAGGCACAAGGAAATTCATTCCAGAAAAAAGCAGCGTTGTTATTTGGCACTCATCACGTTGTGGAGGTACTACACCTTTGCTTTCTCTGTTTCTCTTGGCTTTTGTGCCTGAAATGGCTAGGACAATGGAAAAAAACGCTCTTATTACTTTCCGGCTACTTGGGTTCATGATATTATCCTTGTGCTGCTGCAGGATAAGTCTAGCGGTGGGAACCAAGGACCAAGGCAAAGGGCTGAAGCACTAGCTGCCTTAAATTCTGCATTTAATTCTTCTACTAGCAGGACTGCGTATTCGGTAAATATCTATCTAAACACGAATTCAATGTAGATATTAGCATATGGTGAGAACTTAGCATAAGTTTCCCAATAATGGACATTTCAGTCTTGTACAAACCAATCTATGACCATTTAGCTGTTAAAACATCTATCTGGTTGGAAGCTCGATCCATTTCCAGCCTTTTATAAGCCAAAGAGACCTGTCTCGTAAATCCAACTAAATCCAGACAATGACTTACAAATTTTGTTGCAGTCTAGATTAAGCTCCTTGAACACATTAATGAGGTTCTTCTTTGTCTGTTTTAGCCAAGCCTAACCCGACACAAAGAAGCCTAAACTTTTGTATGTTTAGCAAGTCGCATCTGATTCTTTGATTAGTAGACAGTGATCCATTTTAACTGCAGAGCCAGGACAGATCAAACGAAAGTCAAGAGGGACCAAGACAAAGAGCTGAAGCTTTAGCAGCCTTGACATCCGCGTTCAGTTCTTCTTCATCATCAACTAAGTCGCCTCCACCACCAAGGCCAGTGGGGACGAGTCAGGCTTCACAGAGAGCAGCAGCAGTGGCTGCTCTCTCTCAAGTTCTTGTTGCTGAGAATAAGAAATCACCTGATACCTCTCCTACAAGAAGATCCACTAGCTCCAACCCAGCAGATGACACGCCTCTAAGTAAGTTCCTCTCCTTTATTTCACGTTTTGAAATTTTGAGAACACAATTGACAATATCCATATCGTTATCCACAGCTGAAGCCAAAGATGAAGCAGATGCTTTAGAAGAAGCTGGTCATGAAACCAAGGAAGAAGAGGAAGTTTCACGTGCAATAGAGGAGCCAGAAGCAAAGCAGGAGGAAACAGAAGAGCAAGATGATTCTGAAAGGGAAACAAGTGGAGCAACATTCCCTTATGAACAGCTGAGAGCCAAATCTGAGAACCCAGTGACTGGAATCGATTTCAAACTCAGAGAGGTGAGTTGGTTATAGTTAGTATTAGGAGCTGAATCACTCTGCTTATCGCCTAACTTGCCTGTTTCTTATTGTTGTGATCAATTTAAAAGGCCTATCTGTCTGAGGAAGAGTTCCAAAGTGTGTTTGGGATGGAGAAAGAAGCATTCAACAACTTACCACGTTGGAAGCAAGATCTGCTTAAGAAGAAATTCGACTTGTTCTAGAACTCTTACACCAATGGAAAAACATCTCAAAAATCCTTTATTGCACAGTCCTGCAATTCAGTTTATACTAAGGCACTAATCCGATCTTACTATCTTCAGCGGTCGTGTTTTTATTGGTTTTATTTGGTCAGTCAATTTGTTGTGGTTTGAAGAGTGTTCTTTTTTTTTCTCTTCTTCAATTTTATTTACTTTCTCATATACTTTTCTCTCATGGGTTGGTTTGGGTTTGATTCTTAATATTTTCGTACCGAACATTGAGGTGTCTTGTAATGATGATCATAGATTGTAACGATTGTTTTACCCGAGACAGATTTGTGATTGTGGGTAAGAAAATTCTTTGATTTGGATCTTCCATTGTTGTGATTATTTAATGACATATATATATATTTGTACAATCGAAGCTTTATGCATGTTTATGAGTGGTGTGGTTTGTGTATCAATCTTGTGACTTTGACTGTATAGACATGGTTCAGTCATATGTTCCTTACTACTACATCCACTCGAACATCCCAAGAACTCTTTACCCTCTGATGAAGATCCCAATTTTGCTTTCTTCCATCAAATTGATCAGGCATTGATTGCCTTGGACATATTGACTTTTGACAAGTTGTGTGTGACCTGTTATAGATAGGACTTGGCTAACTTGGATCAATACATTTCCCATTCTGACTTTCTTCCATCAGAACCAACAAAAAAATCTTGAGTCTTCCAACATAACCAGCTTATTCACATCTCTTTGGCTCAAGTTCTTTGAATTATACGAATCAGAAACCATTTGATTTATATGTGATTTATACAACACTGACAATGCAATCTCCGGGATGCATATGTGTTTGGTCATGTTCCAGATATGGTGTTGCAACCAGGGGCGCATCCCGCATGGGGCACACTATATTAAAATTTTACATCTTATTTTAAACAAAATTAATTGAGGTAAACTAAAAAAGAAAAACATTTTTTCATATATATGCTAAATATTTATTTTGAGTAATATTAACATAAAATTGTATATTGCATATAATAATTTCATCTTATTTATTGAAAATTTTATTTTAATCTAAGTATTGAAAGAAAGAAAATGCAAAATTTATTTAAAAATAATAGTGAGAGTAAAATGTAAAAATCAATTGTAAAAATAAATAAAAGTTTGAGCAAAAACAAAGGAATAAATGAGCTGATAAGTTTCATTTTAGAAAACTGAAAAAAGAAAAAGCTAAGGCACTTTGGGAGTTTGACTCAGGTTGCATGTGGCACAATTATAGCCTTACACAAAAAGAACTGATAAGTTTTATTTAAATATATGTTGAAACGAGTGGTTTATATTACTTAGTATGTGGCACGTGCCACACCACCTCCAAGCGTGGGTCTGCCCCTGGCTGCAACCAGCTAATTCCACCTATTTTTACAGAGGCAGCACCAACTCTCGATTGACACTGAGCAACACCAAGTGTTTGTTAGAGCAACTTAGGTGGAATGTTAGCTCTCAAAGTTGGAATGTTTCATGGTTCGCACCAAAAGGCAAATGCGACGAATGGAATGCATGTGGGAACTTTGGTTTGTATAATGTACTTACCTCACTTCATTGCACCTGCCTCGTAGGATTCGAGCCGCGAGATAAGCACGATTGGGAGTTGGAAGATACATCAAAGGGATGTTTGAGGACATCAAATCTCAGTTGTGTTGAAGATGTATTTCTGAAGCTGACACATGTTAAATAACCGTCTGCTAGGTATGCATATATGTACCAAAAACTCGGAATGATAGAAAGCAGAACAAGTTGTTTGACCAATTGCGAGTGTATGGGATTTACTATGACGGATGTTGAAAGCACGGGATTGTGTTGTGTGATGTGGATGTATATGCTCCTGGGTATCCAGACTTATGCTGAAGGCGGTCATGATTTTAATTGAGGTAAACTAAAAAAGAAAAACATTTTTTCTTATATATGCTAAATATTTATTTTGAGTAATATTAACATAAAATTGTATATTGCATATAATAATTTCATCTTAATTGTATTGAAAGAAAGAAAATGAAAAATTTATTTAAAAATAATAGTGAGAGTACAATGTGAAAATCAATTGTAAAAATAAATAAAAGTTTGAGCAAAAACAAAGGAAAAAATGAGCTGATAAGTTTCATTTTAGAAAACTGAAAAAATAAAAAGCTAAGGCACTTTGGGAGTTTGACTCAGGTTTCATGGGGCACAATTATAGCCTTACACCAAAAGAGCTGATAAGTTTTATCTAAGTTTATGTTGAAACGAGTGGTTTATATCACTTAGTATGTGGCACGTGCTACACCACCTCCAAGCGTGGATCCGCCCCTGGCTGCAACCAACTCTCGATTGACACTGAGCAACACCAAGTGTTTATTAGAGCAACTTAGGTGGAATGTTAGCTCTCAAAGTTGGAATGTTTCATGGTTCGCACCAAAAGGCAAATGCGACGAATGGAATGCATGTGGGAACTTTGGTTTGTGTAATGTACTTACCTCACCTCATTGCACATGCCTCGTAGTATTCGAGCCGCGAGATAATCGCGATTGGGAGTTGGAAGATACATCAAAGGGATGTTTGAGGACATCAAACTTCAGTTGTGTTGAAGATGTATTTCTGAAGCTGACACATGTTAAATAACCGTCTGCTAGGTATGCATATATGTACCAAAACCTTGGAATGATAGAATGCAGAACAAGTTGTTTGACCAATTGCGAGTGTATGAGATTTACTATGACGGATGTTGAAAGCACGGGATTGTGTTGTGTGATGTAGATGTATATGCTCTTGGGTAGAGATGTCAGACGGGCCAGCCCGCGTCCAAATAGCCCGACCCGATGCGGTTTTAATTTTTTTTTTGGGCCTCGCGGGCTGGCCCGCCGCGGGCCGCGGTCCCAATATGATGTGTCCAAGCCCGACCTGCATATATTCTACGGGTTTGCGGGCTGACCCGCGGGTTCGTAAATGTGACTCTAATTGGTTTAGTCCGCGGGAAAGGTGACTCTAATTCCTGCTACATGCGATCAGGTTATGATGATTTTGTTTAGTCCGCGGAAGACAACTTTGATGTTTGTCATAAGAGATAAAATACGGGTATGTATTTGTGTTTTCCATTTTAGTTATTGCTAGCTTGCATTGTGTTTTCTTTTGTTTATCATTCTGTTTTCTAAATTATAAGTTGTGGATGTTTCTAATATCTGAATATTTGCATACGCCACTGGAAAATTTAGAACCAGTGCTGAGGGAAGACATTCAAAAGGTGAAAGAAGAGACATTCAAAAGAATATTTGTTTGTATTGCATCATATTTTATCCTTTTCTTGTGTCTCTTTTGTTTATATTCATTGGTGCAAAAGGTTCCAACTAATTTTAATTGTAAAAAACACCATCTATTAAGCCGAGTTTCCCGTTTTTGTGGACTTGCAAACAAGACAGAAACGTTAAATCACTCTATAATCATCTAATATTTTGTCACATTTAGACGTGAGAGCACTTACAATGCCAATATAGCTTTTGTCTCCAAAAGCAGTTATGAGATTGGAAAGTTCAACGTTGGCATCCGACAAGGTCTAAAGAAGCTATGCACGAGATTTTGCGGCCAGCTCAACCTTCTTCATGTAAACATTAAGACACTCTTCCTCTATCTGAAGAAGCATTTTGTCTCGTTCCTCATCACTCTCACCAACTTCTTTCCAGAATTCCTATAAAAAGTTTATCCAATGAGTTCGTGGAACCATACCCCTAAGGTTAAGTGTGTTGTGCGAAATTACCTGCAACTTCTGCAGTAAAGTGCCGCAAGTTATTTCCCCAAAAAAAAGGATTTTATGCTTCTGTCACTGCCAATCTTGTGAAATCACAAGGTTATATATAACATTTTTTGATGAAGAACTGAAGTAAGAATACAGTTAACGAAAACAAAATTTGCAGCAAGAAGGCTCAGGTTCTCTGAGGAAGAGAATCTTGTTGCGTTCATAGACATTACAACATCAACTTGGCTTTTCAATCTATGAACCTGCGAATGTACCAGCTCTATTTTCCAGAGAACCTCATCTAAATCTACCCGGTTCCCATGAAATCGCATCAGAATCGACATGAAATCGCAGCTGCCCATGAAATCGCATCGTAATAGACATGAAATCGCATCTGGAAATCGTGAAAACAATGAATTTTGCGGTTTAGACCACAGACCCGCAAACTCAGGACGGGTCAACCCGCGCAACCCGACTTCCCGCACGGGTCAAACCCGCGAGGCCCGCTTTTTTTTTGGACAAATTTTTGTGTGTCCAGGCCCGCTCCGCTGCGGTTCTACTTGGGCTGAACCTGCGGGTCAAAGCCCAAATTGACATCTCTACTCCTGGGTATCTAGACTTATGCTGAAGGCGGTCATAATCTTCATTACAGAGTGCCGCCAACCAAACTCGAACATCAAGTGGAGAAGAGAAAAAAAAGAAGCTATCATCGTAGCATGTACTGTAGGAGAAGTTAGCATTTTTCTTTTTGTGATCATCTTCATCATTTTCTTTATAAGGAGGAAGAAACATAAACAAGCAAGAGAAATTTCACAACGTACCGGTAATCACTTTGTCACATTCGCTTCTCAATTGTGTTTCTCTTATAGTTTTTGGATCCTTGATGATGAAAGAGTGTTTTTGAACGCGGGAGGAATAGAGAATGTGGTGATATCGAACCGGACACATCTATGAGCGAAGAGAGTGATTACATTAATCTATTTCGATTTGCGAAAATAAGCATTTAATCAACACATATTTGCTCTGAAAAAAAAATGTATATATCTCCATGATTACATTTGTTATCCTATCCTAGTGTCAAATATTATATTATTGAGTTGTTGATTTGATACAAGATTATAAGTCGCATATATATTGTGTTTAATATTGACATATTGATAACATCAAATAATGTAAATATTTTTCTAATCCTTATCATAATATGATATCTATGAGAATATTTTTCTGTTGGGTTCACAGGTTTCACTTCATAACCGGGTTTTGGCCCACAACACTTGGTTAATATCTTGCTCCCCAAGATATCTCCAATACCGAGTTAATTTTTTTTTTATAAACAACTTTAACATTCATCATCATCATCATGATCATAAACGTAACCATCATAATCTTCATCACATAATGTATCCAAAATGTCCCTAGCGGAGGATGAGTCCGACCCGATTAGCTTATTCTCAACCCACCACTCCGTCGATTTTACCTTACGGCGGACTTTATAGCCGGCGACACATGGCAATTACTGTATTTGGACCGCTCACATTTCCCGGTGAATATCGATTGGTTGGTAGGTTCACGAATTTGTTTGTGGGTCGCGGATTAAACCCCGACGTATGAATCATCCCAGTCCTAACGACACCGTGTTGACGACCTTCCCTCTTCATTTTTGCTTATTTTTGATTTGAGACTTGATGAATTGTAGAATTATCAATATGTAGATATATATAGATCGGGCATATATTTGAGGAGCACACCAAAAGTGTTTGGGACACAAGAAAATGCGAATAGTCAAACGTACTTGTGCACCAAGAAATTAATATTATATTCTTGTCTGCTTTTTGTTTTTTCTCGGCATTATCTGAGAGGATTTAAAAGTCTTTTTTTCAAACATTGTCTTTGCTAAAACTAAGGAGATCCTCTATATATTTTTCTTTAACTAACAGAATAGCCTAAATTTAAACCATAAATTATAAATATTATATAAACTCTAAATCTTTAAAAATAAACCCTAAAGTCTAAAAGCTAAAATATTAATACAAAATTATAAACCCCTAACCCAGTTACCCTTAAAACGTCAAATTTTATAAGAATATATAAAAGTTTTCTTCGACAAAACCGTTTTCTCTCCCAATCAACTTCAAGGCGACTCTTCAATTCTTCATCTTCTCCGGTTGACGTCGGCTTCTCCGGCATCGGTCGGTCTTTATTTCTTTAGTTTTCTTTGTTTTGTTTCTTTCTGTACAGATCTAGATAATAATATATGGCAATTCGAGATCTCAAAATCCATGTTTTTTTCCTTCTCACAGTGTTATTACTAAATCTGAGACCGTCAATCTCAAATCAATCTCCAATCTGGATTTGGGTGTCGTTCTGTAACACCCAGATTTCATTCTCCAATGTGGGATATGTGATTGCGATAATTGGTGTCTTGGATCGTGTATGCTGCGACCAAGTTCCTCCTCAAAGTTGTGTTTGTTTTCTATCCTTTCGTGAGAGCGTATTTCTGATCCTATTCTGGCCTCAATCCAAGTGTTATGGTGTCGGCTTATTTTTGTCTTTGAACGGTGTTCGTTGTTTCTTCATCGAAACGTCTATGTTCCATTATAATGGAGTTTGTGTTTCTAAGATGAATCTCTTATATTCGAGAACTGGAAATCAAATTTGGATCTGGGATCCCGGAGTAATTGATTGCAACCTTATTGTTTGTGCGATGAAATTACGGATGCATCACCTTGATCATATTCGGAAGATGGCGGCGCGTGCAAACGAGTGGTGCGTGAAGAATTCACATACTAGTTGGTATTGGCCAGTCGAGGATACTATATCCTATGCCAAATATGCAACGATTTTATTCACTTGAGATCCCCAAGTTACTTCGTTTCTTTTTGTCCAAGTTACTTCTTTTTTTGAATGGAGTAAAAGAACTTGGGACGTTAAAAATATAAAAATGATCAATTGACGTCGACGGGTGAGTAACGCGTAAGAACATGCCCTTGGGAGGGGAACAAGGAGATGTTGAAGCTGCATAAATTATTTGAATTGTACCTCGTTTATTTTATCGAGTTTTGGAGGTCTGTGTAAAAGGGAACCCCAAAAAAGAACATTGATTACCATTTGGAGTGATTTTCCTCATTTTTCTCAATAAGTCGACGATCCCCCTGCTTATAGATACAAAATACTTGAGATAAATTATCGTTCCTCGAGGAGTACAAGCCAAAAGGTGCCATAGTCGTCGCAAAGGTTCTATTCTTCAAATTAAACGTATTTTTAGTAAAAAAGTGCGACCCCCAGGCTCTGGGTGACAAAGCAGCAAGGACAGGGCTAGAAGCTTCTCAAGCTCAAGCATTTACAGTGACCCCCCGAAGCGATCCGCCTCATTGCAGGACGAAATCCGTCACTCTACTCTTGGTTTTCTTGGCAGGGATGCCCGCACTGTTTCGGTGCGGGCTGCGAGAGCGGTACCAAATCGGGATGGTCGACAGGGTTCCTAACTACTCCTCTTACTACATAACCTTTTTTGAGATTCTTTTTTTTCTAATTACTTTCGTGCCATCTTATTCATTGTGTCAGACATCAATATCTTCAGAAGCGGGAATTTGCGACGGCCGCAAGGATATACGGAGTCAAAGCGGGAGATATATAATGTCTACCTTATTCATAAGGACGCGAATACAGACTAATTGGTATCGTGTCGACATTCCAAAGCATGTACCGAATGCAATGGTCTTTCCCTGTACGATTTGGAAAGCAAAAAAAACAATGTTAAAAAGGTATACATATCGTAATAGAGTAAGACGAATAGAGAAGAAGAAAAATAACACATGTATGTTAGCGTGTAAGGTTTACCTCGAAAGGAAACAATAATTTGTATTTCGATGTTTTGTATTCGATTTTTGTAACCATGCTTGTACTCTGAATTTTTAATGGAAGTAATTTAGTCGGAAAAAAAAATGTCAAATTTAATCCTCGTTACATTAAACTAATGTTATCAATATGGAAAATATATATTTAACAAAATGGGCCGGAAAAGTATCGGAGATGGGCTTTAATATCCGTAGCCGCGAGTAATGTTATCCCTTTTTTATCCACTGAAGAGCCTCCTTCCCCGCGTTAAGCTCTAATGGCAACCGTTACCCCTTTCAAGCTCGCCACTCCGCCGGAATCTTCCAATCGTCCAGGAGCTACGAAAGCATCCGACGCATTCCAGGAGAAGAAATCCGTGTCTGTGAACTACGACCGAGGGGAGCATGAGGTCTCTGTCCGGGTCGGCGGGTTCAGGAAAGCGGATATTCCGAGACGTTACCGACTTCGGGTTGAGAACGACCGGTTTCAGAAGGATTGCAGTGTATCGGAGGTGGTGGACCAGCTTATGGCTCTCAATCGTTGGGACCAAGTGGATGGTGTTCTCAATTCATGGGTCGGCCGGTTTGCTAGAAAGAATTTCCCCGTTCTTATCAGGGTTTGTCTGTTAAACACTTTCTCGACTAATTGTTCGATGGAGTTTTGAAATTTAAATTAGGGCTGGGTTTGAATCTCGAACTTTGCAGGAGCTCAGTAGAAGAGGGTGCATCGAGCTTTGTGTGAATGCTTTCAACTGGATGAAGAATCAGAAGAATTACTGTGCGAGGAACGATATTTACAATATGATGATCAGGCTCCACGCTAGGCATAACTGGGTTGACCAGGCTCGTGGTCTCTTCTTTGAAATGCAGAAATGGAGGTATTTGTGTTTAAATCTGGTTTCATATTTAGATGTAGAAACAAAGCCTCTCTTTTTATTTTTTTAATTGGAAATTCTTTGATTGAGAACGTTTATGCTATGGTTGTAGCTGCAAACCAGATGCTGAGACGTACAATGCTCTTATCAATGCCCATGGTCGAGCTGGTCAGTGGCGCTGGGCTATGAATCTTATGGCTGACATGTTACGTGCAGCTGTGTGTAACTTTGCTTAACTCCTGTTAATGGTTTTGGTTCAGTTGGGTCTCAAGTGAGGCTCCTTCTTCTCTTTTCCAATGTCGAAAAAGTTGATCATTAGAGAAATGGCCAGAGAACTTCTGATTGATGCCTATATTACGTCTTCATCTTGCAAGTTAAATTGACAAATCTGAGTAAAGATTATATGTTTTGGCTTTTCGTGTTGCCCAACAATTAAGAATAATCTCTTTACGGTTTAGGGCCTTTTCAGCGTTGCTTAAAACACGATTTTTACCCTTCTCCGGTCTTGCAGATTGCTCCTAGTCGTTCAACCTACAATAATCTGATCAATGCTTGTGGATCTAGTGGAAACTGGAGAGAGGCTCTGGAAGTATGCAAGAAAATGACAGATAACGGAGTTGGGCCGGATTTGGTGACTCACAACATTGTGTTGTCAGCGTACAAGAGTGGTCGTCAGTATTCAAAAGCGCTATCTTATTTTGAGCTCATGAAGGGAGCTAAAGTTCGTCCGGATACCACCACTTTTAATATCATTATATATTGCCTGTCAAAGCTTGGTCAAAGTAGCCAAGCCCTTGAGGTTTTCAATTCCATGAGGGAAAAGAGAGCTGAGTGCCGACCCGATGTTGTGACATTTACTAGCATCATGCATTTATACTCTGTCAGGGGAGAGATAGAAAACTGCAGAGCCGTGTTTGAAGCAATGCTTGCAGAAGGTCTGAGACCTAATATCGTTTCCTATAATGCCTTAATGGGTGCCTATGCTGTTCATGGAATGAGTGAAAATGCTCTCTCGGTTTTCCAAGAAATAAAGAGGAATGGTATGCTCCCAGATGTGGTCTCTTATACATGCCTACTCAATTCTTATGGAAGATCACGTCAACCTGGAAAGGCAAAGGATGTATTCCTCATGATGAGAAAGGAAAGGAAAAAGCCTAATGTTGTTACTTACAATGCACTGATTGATGCTTATGGGTCTAATGGGTTGTTAGCTGAAGCTGTGGGAATCTTCCGGCAGATGGAGCAAGACGGCTTTGAGCCAAACGTTATTTCAGTATGCACTCTTTTGGCTGCTTGTAGTAGGTCTGGGAAAAAGGTGAATGTTGATACTGTACTTTCCGCAGCACAGTCGAGAGGTATCAAGCTCAATACGGCAGCCTATAACTCAGCCATTGGAAGCTACATTAATGCTGCAGAACTTGAGAAGGCCATTGCATTGTATCAGACTATGAGAAAAAGGAAAGTCAAAGCTGATTCCGTTACTTTCACTATCCTTATAAGCGGTTCATGTAGGATGCCAAAATACCCTGAAGCAATTAGTTACGTGAAGGATATGGAAGATCTCGGTATTCCATTGACGAAGGAGGTCTACTCTTCTGTTCTATGTGCTTACAGCAAACAGGCAAGTGTTTAGAGTTTGAGCTCAGAAGAAGATGTACTCTGATTTTTGTGTGGTTTGATTGTCAATTACTTTGTGATAATTTCCAGGGTCAAGTTACAGAAGCAGAATCCATATTCAACCAGATGAAGATGGCTGGGTGCGAACCTGATGTTATTGCGTACACTTCAATGCTCCATGCTTACAATGCTTCAGGTATATACCAGGAGCGCAAGACTGTTGAAAATTGTAACAAAATGTTTTCCATGGATCTGAATTCCCTTGGAATGCTTTTGTGTCCCCAGAAAATTGGGAAAAGGCTTGTGAACTCTTCCTGGAAATGGAAGCAAATGGAATAGATCCAGATTCTATTGCTTGTTCAGCTTTGATGAGAGCTTTCAACAAGGGAGGTCAACCGTCAAATGTCTTTATCCTGATGGGTATAATGCGGGAAAAAGAAGTCCCCTTCACTGGAGCGGTTTTCTTTGAGATCTTTTCGGCTTGTAACACGTAAGTACTCGTATGTCAATTCACCTAAATCGCCTTTTCGAGATACAACAAAACACCAACCTTGTTCTCTTCTTCTTTCAACGTTGCAGCTTGCAGGAATGGAAAAGAGCGGTAGACCTCATCCAGATGATGGAGCCGTATCTGCCGTCGCTTTCTCTAGGCTTAACTAATCAGATGCTACATCTTTTTGGGAAGAGTGGTAAAGTCGAGGCAATGATGAAGGTGCAAAGAAGAACTTTTTTTATATTGTCTGCTAATTAGACTAGCGCATTCTCTTTCATTCTTGGCTACAGAAGATCAAACAAGAGTTTTAACCAAACCATGTTTGACCATTGACACACGCAGCTGTTCTATAAGATAATAGCTTCTGGTGGTGAAATCAACCTCAAAACTTATGCAATACTATTGGAACATCTTTTAGCTGTTGGAAACTGGAGAAAATACATTGAGGTAATTGCTTTTTTACTTGTCACCTGCCAAATTAATTTCCAATAATATCCTATGACAGTGATCATCAATACCGAGCAAGTTTTGCGGTTCAGAAACAATTTTTGACTTGTGTGTGAATGATTTGCAGGTTTTGGAATGGATGAGTGATGCTGGTATTCAACACTCAAACCAAATGTATCGTGACATTGTTTCATTTGGTGAAAGAAGTGCTGGGATCGAGTTCGTGCCTCTAATACGCCAAAAAATGGGTGAGATTAACAGGAATAAAATTAGTTACATGAATTTTGGTTCAGCTAAGTTTGTTTGGTGTGGCTAACGTAAGAATCACATTTCATTTTTGTTTTTGGGTTGGTAATCCCATAGAATCACTGAGAAACAAAGGAGAAGATCTGAGTCCACCTCATAGACACGAAGGCGCATTGTAATTTGCATTGTATAGATTTTTTGGGTTATTTATACACTATATGATGTTTGTAAGCTTGTTAATATTCTCTATCAATACGATAATTCGGTTCACAAAACGATATAACTTGGGTAGATTTTTGGCTAGAGTTATGTCCAGATAATGGTATCAATCTTGTTTGGATACATTTTTCAATAAAAAAATCTAAACATTCAATTCAACCAATCATTTGAATGTTTTTGAAAAATGATTTATATATGAATGGGAAGATTGGATCATTACAACGGTAGAAAATATGAAGAATCAAATGATTAAAATATAAGCTAGTTTGATAAACAAAACAAGAACAACGTTTTGAGTATACCATACAAAGAATATTCCTTGAACGAGGCTAGTGTTGGGAAACACTCGCACATTGAAATTGTCAGGACCCAGAAACCAGATCATGTACACGTGGACATAATTAGTACACGTCAGCATCGAATACAGAAGAAAACCTACTCTACTAAATGACGAAAACACCCTTGTCCCCGTTCATAGCCGTTGCAGTTGTTATCTTTCGCATCGTTAAAAAAAGGGTAAACAAAATCGGGACGTAATGGTAAATTTAAGTCCGTAATTTATTTTTGTCGTTGTTATTTAGATGATTAAAAGCTCAAAATCTGAAAATCATTGTATTCGGTGAAAAAGAAGAAGATTAGTCAAAGTTAAATTAGCCATCTCTTTCTTCCTTCTCATCTTTCTCTCTCTCTGCTTCTACTGTATCGTATCGAGCTCGGTTTTTGCTTGCCACAGTGCGCCTTTATTTTCTCTTTCCTAGGGTTTGTTTTTGGTTGGACGGGGAAGAGGTTCTGATCATGGCGTCGATGTCGTCGTCGGATCACGGACCTAAGACAGAGGCGGGATGCAGCGGAGGAGCAGTTGGAGGAGGAGAGAGCTCGGAGACTGTGGCGGCGAGCGATCAGATGTTGTTATATAGAGGTTTTAAGAAGGCGAAGAAGGAGAGAGGTTGCACAGCTAAGGAGCGGATCAGTAAAATGCCGCCGTGCACCGCTGGCAAAAGAAGCTCCATATACCGTGGAGTCACCAGGTACTGTGATTGTGTCCCTTTTTGCTAATTTTGCCTTCAAATCAGATTTGTGTTTTTTGATCCGGAGGAGGAGGTGGAATCGATGCCATTGTTCGATTGATGTTTGGTGAGAGATTTTTTGTGGAGCTGAGTTATCTGAAATCGGTGGTTTATTACTCTGAGAAATTTTAATTCTATTCACATATTATCAGATTTTAAGAATACCAGACATCATTCTATAGTCAAGTATAATTGTATAGACAATGCAAGAGTTAAGATTTGCTAGGCATGAGTGAAAACCAGAAGAAATGAGTAGATGTTCTTAGCACTCGCCACATTAAGATACCATCTATTTATTTTAGTTGCCCATCATCTCTCAGTGAGTCAAGAGTTGAATGCACTGCCTTACGGTTCTGCGGTTTTGCATCCCATAGCAGTAGGAGATGCTGATGCGTTTTCTTTCTTAAAATTTGTCGAGTACAGGCATAGATGGACAGGTCGGTACGAAGCTCACCTTTGGGATAAGAGCACCTGGAACCAAAACCAGAACAAGAAGGGAAAACAAGGTTTCTCTTTTTCTTTCCGCATCCAACAAAAATACTTTCGTCATCTTCACTGAGTTTTCTCTTGTTTGGAGGGAGTATCAAAGCTGATCTCTTTTTTCTTCCTTAATATTTTCATGATTGATGCAAAATTGGCCGCACCAGTTTATCTAGGTAAGCTCAAAGCTTTGGAGGTGTTGATTATGTTTTTGTATCTGAACATGCTTAGCATAAAATTGGATTAGCTTTAACTAAAGAACCCAACTCATACTTGACAGGAGCATATGATGATGAAGAGGCTGCTGCTAGAGCTTACGACCTTGCTGCCTTGAAATATTGGGGCCCTGGGACACTTATAAATTTTCCGGTGAGATTGCTATGGTAGTATGCTTTAAAAGTTGAGGTTTAAGCTCTTTAACTTATATGGATTCCTTAATAATTGCACTGATCAATTTATATGCATTGGTGGAAAAAGGATGGTTACAGGTGGTTCGGGCCATCCCTTCTCAATTTATACACATGGATTTACGTTTTTCATTCTTTCTCGTAGGTGACTGATTACACCAGGGATTTAGAAGAAATGCAAAATCTCTCAAGGGAAGAATACCTTGCATCTCTACGTAGGTGCGTATGTATTTAGAAGTAATTTATTTTTTCTATTAAGAACCATTTATTGCTGATACTATTTAGATATCCCTTTGGCAGAAAAAGCAGCGGTTTCTCAAGGGGGATAGCGAAATATCGTGGACTTCAAAGGTAAACTTTGACTAACAATTGGCTTACGCTCCTATTTCTCTTTATTTTTTATTGTCTGTAAAACTATTAAATCAAGAGTGCCTATAAGAAAAATCTTTAGTGATACATTATGGATCATCACAGTTTGATTGATCGACACAGTATAGACTATCACTTGCTAATTTCATAAGAAGTGTTTATATGCTAATCTTAGCCCTTAGGCATAGGGATATGGCCAAGCTATCTTCAGAATTATCCGACTGGTTGATGCTGTGTTTTGGCTGTAGCCCTCTCTAGTTTTTGTCTTTTTTTACCTTTCTTTGTCACAGTTAACATTCAAACCTGATATGCATTTCTGCTGTTTTTCCAACTGTTCTGCAATTCCTAACCAGCCGATGGGATGCATCAGCCAGTCGGATGCCTGGACCTGAATACTTCAGTAACATTCATTACGGTGAGTTTCAAAACAACGTTGACCCATCTTTGAAGCTGCATTGGACCACGTAAAACTTTTTCTCATTAATAACAGGGGCAGGTGATGATCGAGGAACAGAAGGTGATTTTCTAGGTAGCTTTTGTCTGGAAAGAAAGATCGATCTCACAGGATACATAAAGTGGTGGGGAGTCAACAAAACCCGTCAACCAGAATCTTCATCAAAAGCATCAGATGATTCAAAGGTAGAAGATGCTGGTACTGAGCTTAAAACACTGGAACACACATCCCAGGCAACAGAACCATACAAAGCGCCAAACCTTGGCGTCCTTCGTGGCACTCAGAGAAAAGAAAAACAAATATCATCACCATCTTCCACCTCTTCTGCTTTAAGCATTTTGTCGGCATCACCTGCTTTCAAGAGCCTGGAGGAGAAAGTGCTGAAGATCCAAGAAATTAGCAGCACTAGAGAAAATGATGAGAATGCAAATCGTAACATCATCAATATGGAGAAGAGTCACGGCAAGGAAATAGAGAAACCGGTCGTGAGTCACGGAGTTGCTTTAGGCGGCGGTGCTGCTGCCTCTTTGTCTCTCCAGAAAAGCATGTACCCACTTACCTCTCTCTTAACTGCACCATTGCTCACCAACTACAATACATTGGATCCCCTCGCAGACCCTATTCTCTGGACACCATTTCTTCCCCCCGGATCCTCTCATACTTTAGAGGTTCGTATTCTTTTATCTATCTTCATATAATTTTCCTACAGAGACGATTTTTTTATCTGATGGAAACCAGAGACTTCAGTGGTTTACTACATCATATCCTCCTTCAGTGATATTATTGTCTCTCGTTCTTCTGTAGGTGACAAAGACAGAGACGAGCTGTTCCACATACAGCTACCTCCCACAAGAGAAGTGAGCCGTTCCCTTTAGGCTTTCTGTTTGTCTGATTCTCCTTATCGTGAGATGAATTTGTCGACTTGACATCTCTTTAGATCTCTCTTGTGGAGAGAAAGTTGGGAGAAGTGTGACAATAGTCTGAAGCAGGAATGTACAGGTTTTTGTTAGTGGTGCTGTTTTTTTCAGTGTGGAATATATAGAATCATTGTATTTTGTGTAAAACAGGAAAAAGTTATCATTATAGTATAAAAGTTTGCTCTTAAAACTTCTGCACAAGGTTACATGATTGTCACCGATCTAATCATTCATCTCTAATTCTCTACCATAAGGTTTGACAAATATAACCTTCACATCGTGTAAACTCTCTGTATAAGACTCATCTAGTTTTTTATACAACTAACTAAATCCCACCACCCAAACAGGGACTGAGTATATAACAGTTCCGATCGCAAAAGAAACCGCAATGGTGAAAGATGCATACGCATAGGCTCTCCATGGGTAATCACTTTCTCTCATCGCATTGAACTCAGCCATTAAGGTGGAAACTGTGCTTAGACATCCTAACAGACCAAACTGTATGCTCGAAGCAACCGTGTTACATGTTGTCGTGTTCACCTGTTTCCCAAAATAGATACATAAAATGTTATCTTGTGTCATCTGTTTGGTAGAAAGAGAGCGAAAGTGAGAGAGAGAGAGAGAGAGAGAGAGAGAGAGAGAGAGAGAGAGAGTTTATACCGATTTCTTTAACGTGGCCAAAGCTGCCATGACACAAGCTGCAGCTACATTTGCAATGAGGGTGCCAAATGGGACCCACCTCAAGTGTTGTCTATCTTTTCCCAGTCCACACCCGTTGAGTCGGGCTAGGAACCATCTGAGCCAGACACCAGAGGCTGCAACTAAGCAACCTAACCATAGCTGAGCCTCGGTCGTTCCTTTGTCAAACTCTTTTACAAGCAGAGTGGCACTCACAGCGAGTAAAGCCACAAGAAACAGAAGCATTAAGGTCATAGACACAATATGGCTCTTGAAGGTGTTAGCCTTGAGACAAGAGTTACTTTCCTCAGAGCTTCTTCTGCGAATAAGCCATCTGAAACCTTTGGCTGTTTCAACCCCGAGAATGATGGAGTATGATGTGAGAAACAATCCTGCAAAGTTGTGTTTGCTGTAAACAAGTATGTTTCATCTAATTTAGTAGTGATAGGAGATTTTGAAAGGGGAATTATGTTTTCACCTAAAAGAAAGCCAAGAACAGCGTAGACCCATTGGCCATCGGCACTAAGATCCAGCATTTTCTGGTTCCAACCACTGAATGTTGTGAGGCTTCCCAAATAACCAGTCGACAATCCGATCGCTAAAAATTCAGAAACTCTCGCTATATCTGCTTTGAATACGACGCCAAACCAACCCATCAAGAATGATCCTACCTATAAGGAATCATGTGTGGAATTGTCTTAAGAGAGAGACAGGTCTATAAAAAAGGTGGGTTCTTCAAGATGAATGCATCGTGACTTTTACCATGTTGGAGGGAAGATCAAGGTACAAGATGCTTCCATCACTGGTTACTCGAGCACCAGTTGGTCCAAACAATTTCTGCAGCAAATATCTCGTAATAGCCTGTTTATTTGGAGACAACAAGGGGATTACAGTGATTAAAAACAAAACAAAGCACGAACAGAGAGCCAGAAAGATAAACATGGAAATTAAGCATTTCACAAAAGTAAAGCCTCCGAAACTTACCCCAAGAATACCAAAAACAGCCAAATGAATGAGGCACGATATGTATTCCAAGGATTTTGGTATCACACGCTCTTCTTCCTTTCCCTATGAAAACCACGAGCTATCATAAATCAAAACATTGGACTGAGAAACCAATACTAACAGTTTTAAAGGGACTATAAGAAGTTAGAGATGGTCTCTACCGGGTTGTTGGCCTCAGGTGACAAGAGTGACTTGGTTGGTAAAGGAGATGTTGTTATGTCCACAGGCAGAGGTTTGATTACAGAAGTTGTGTTCAAGTCTCGAAGGTCATGTAATACATCTTGTTCTTCACGAGAAGTATCACCAGTCCCTTGTTCTATCAAATCCTCGGCAGACAAACGGTTACTTCTACCACTACTATGCCTTCTCCGAAGTGAGCGATCCCCAATATCCCCAGCCTCGGAGACACTCTCACTATCGGCATCATTGTTAATCAGGAAAGGCAGGCTACGTGATAAGCTTAAAGAAGAGCTTACACTGCTCTCTCGACTAAAAGACTTGGTTCGATAGGATTCTTCGTGGCTTTTACCGGAATCCATTGGCTTTGTAGCCAAATTACAGGACTACTTCTTAGAAAATGCTGATGATGAAAATGTTGCTCCACCTGCACATATGTTAAGCCATGGCCACACACGCACCAGAAACAATGGACATGCGGAAAGATCAAAAAGAGACAAGACACAATCGAACTGAATCGTATTGTCGTGACGATTCAGCTCGATTTCTTCATATCGTCGTGAAGAATCTGATCCCAAAAGTCGCCGGCGGAGAAATCGAGCTGAATCGTCGTGAGTAATTTTAGTTCCAAACTCTTGAATCGAATCTATTGAAATTGTATCGACAATATGGGCAAGAAATAGTCAAGGCCCACACATAGTAAGAATTATGGCAAGGTTTATGCTTAAACAAAATGGGCCTGGCCCATTATATTTGTCGAACAGTAGATAGTCACCAGTCAAAACTTCATCAAATTTGAAATAAACCGAATGAACCGACTTTTCTGACATTAACCGAATGCATCGAAAATAACTGAGTGAGTCATTCCAAAACCTCGAAATATCTTAGAATTCGGTTCAGTTCGGAATGTATTATATGCATTATTTTTGATTTTACGTCCGTGTTGAGACGTGAATTGGATATGGATCTGTTGCATTATATGCTGCATTCGTTACGTTACATTCATGTTTTTTTATGTGATAATAAATGTTCAAACACGAAACTAGACAAAAATTATGTAATTTGAAAAATATGTTATTTATTTTCAAGCTTTTGGTTTACATGTAAATTTAAAACGGTTTATTAGCAAGCTTTTTAAAATTATAGTAAACCTTACCAAATATAAATTTATTTATTTTTCCACTCAACTAAGTCTAAAACCAACAACCAAATGCGCCAACATGTATGTGAAGGCTTCCACTTTTCCTTATCTTACTCTTAATATATGTTTTAGCAGTTAAAAATAATAATAATAATAAATAAAAGAAAAAAGGATTAAGTGGGGAAGAATATATATATATTTTTGTCGTCTAAAATTTTATTAATTAAAGGATCTTATTAATCCATTACATGGGGTAGGATACAAAAAACCGGCGGAACATGTGAATTTTTTCGGAGATAGAGTTAAAAAAAAGAGAAGTATATATAAGCCCAGACAAGGGATGAAGTTTATGAAACACTACTAAAAACTATTAGAGTAAAAGCTAATGAATCATGAACATTAAAACTGAACTGAATCTTATCCACGATATTTTATAAATAAATGGTAGACGCTGAAGGTGCACCAAAAACAAGAGAGTCAACAAGAAACAAAACCAAAATATGAATTAAACCAAATTCAATACAAAAGCAACACCAATAAAAGCGAATGCAAGAACAAATTAACCAAGAACAATGCCAATAACTACATCAACGTCCACTCCAAAGAAGCAAAGCACTCGAAGAAAACATAGACTCAAGATAAAAAAATCTTAAAATACCAAAGAAGATCACCAACTTTTACACGCGTATACTGACAAACCAGATTATAACATCTAAAGACAGAAAACCGGTGACATTCCTCGCAATAGAAGACCTGAAGATCAGAACCACTTGGGGAGAATATTCTATGGCGGCTGTTATTTGGCAAAACACATTTGGTAATTGGACGACAATATTAGGAGTCGTGGTTTATCTCATAAAGTAATTGGCGTAGCTGAGTCAAGCAACGTTATTTTATAACCAATCAGGACACTCCACGTACACGTTGCTTTAACTGTGGAGCCCACCCGAACCGCCCCTACTTGGCATGGACATTTACCCTTTATTAATCTCTCCTTTTTGGGGTATAATTTATCCACTCTCTTTTATTTTTCCTTTGTTGTTAGTTTCTTTTATTAAAGCTAAAATATCTAATATACCTGGATTAATTTTCATACTCTAAGGATTAGGAATTATAGGATAAATAAGAGGAAATAAAATATTTGAGTCCGGACAAGACATCAAAAACTGTGTTAATAAAAAAAAATTATTAAAGAAACTTTTGTCGACCACTTGTGTTAGTTATCCTCAACGAGTTGCTAAATTATTTTTATTTCTAAAGATAACATTTAATTTTAGAAACAAATCATTTAAATTATATATATATATATATGGCTGAAAAACAAATGTCAGTGAGGTGAGCCCAAGCAAGTACTTCTCTTTCATTGTTTTCTTTCCCCAGACCATAAGGTTTGATTTCTTCTTGATGCGAAAGACTCTCCTTTCTTCTCGATTGGAATCTCTCTCTCACTCTAGGGCTTTCTGGGTTCTCTTCTGATTAAGAAACGAAAGTGGGAACTTCGAACGAAATGGGTACTTGGAGGATCCAATTGAAGGCCATGCTCCGCAAGAATTGGCTCCTCAAAACTCGCCATCCCTTCGTTACTTCTGCCGAGGTCTCTCTCTCTCTCTCTCTCTTTGCTCTACTTACTTACTTACCTTTTTTACGCTGATCGTCGTCTGAGCTTCTTCTGGTCTCGTTGGTGCCGAATTGATTCTTGTGTTTTGTGTTCCAAGTTTTGGAATTGGGTCTTTTCAATCGAAAGCCTGAGTTTTGTTTATAATATATATATATATATTTTTTTGCAGATTTTGCTTCCGACTGTTGTAATGTTGTTGTTGATAGCTGTTAGGACACGGGTTGACACCAGAATTCATCCGGCTCACTCGTAAGATAACATTGTCACTAGTCTTGCTTTGCAAGTTTGTTACTATTATCGGATTGTGATTTTTTTGATTATTGCAGGAACATACAGAAAGACACGGTGGTCGAAGTGGGCAGAGGTGACTCTCCCAGTTTTCCACAACTTTTGAAGCTTTTGCTTGCTCAGGGGGAATATTTAGCTTTTGCACCTGACACTGATGAAACGAAGAATATGATCGACATTTTGTCCTTAAAGTTTCCGGAACTGCGGGTATCATCACTTCTTGATCTTAGAAATCTCCTACATCGATGTTACTTTGTTCACATTTATGCATGCACATTCCTCTTACAGAGTTTCATTGTAGAGGGTTTGACATTTTCTCGACTTGATGACCTTTAGGCTCTGTTTTTTACTCTTCACATGTGGTTAATCGATCTTGTGTCTTCTGTTTGCAGCTAGTTACTAGAGTTTTTAAAGATGACATTGAGCTGGAAACTTATATAACCTCTGCGCATTATGGTGCCTGCAGCAAAGTGAGGTATTTTTTCCTCCTTCCCTTTTGTGGTCTCAGCTATTTCGAAAATGCAGCATTTAGTTCCTGATATTATGTATTGGCACGTGCCCATTGTGTATGCATCTTATCTTGATGAGTACCATAGTCTTATAGCTGTTGGTGATCATTCTCTTCAACTAGCTATCTATGTTTTTCTGTCTTTTCTGTTGAACTGATAAAGCCTCAACATGTTTGCTTAGGAATTGTTCGAATCCAAAAATAAAAGGAGCAGTGGTATTCCATGAACAAGGACCTCATTTATTTGATTATAGCATCCGCTTGAACCACACATGGGCATTCGCAGGATTCCCTAATGTTAAGTCGATCATGGACACAAATGGACCTTATGTCAATGATCTGGAAATGGGTATTAATACCATACCAACAATGCAATACAGCTTCAGCGGATTCTTGACTGTATGGTCATTTACTCTTTTTTTTTCATTGAATGTTTGTCTAATTTGCGCCCTTGGATTTTTCTATCATCTTCTAACTCTCCCTATAAAGCTCATAGACACTACAGTAGTCAAATAATACTTGTCTATAGACTATACTCTATGCTATTATAGGGGATATAGGGTTAATCAAATAAATTCCTAATCCGGTGTTAGATGTTCACAGAGTAAACCAAAGCAATTTGTCTGTTTTGAATTGACATTCGTGTATTAGGGGATATTATCTTGGTTTGCCCCCAGTTTTGATTGGTCTTGTACCCTTTGCAGCTCCAGCAGGTGGTAGACTCTTTCATTATATTTGCTTCTCAGCAAAATATAGACATGCCATTATCAAATAAATCTCTTGGTTCAGCTTTACCCTTTGAGCTGCCATGGACTCTGTTTAGCCCCTCAAAGATAAGAATGGTTCCATTTCCAACCCGCGAATACACTGATGATGAGTTTCAATCTATTGTCAAAAGCGTAATGGGATTGTTGTATGTATCACCTGCTCTTTGTTTTTTTCTGTCTGTACATAGATGTATGGTATTTGAGTGTTTGTATGGTTTGGATGATTGTATAATTGTTGAGCAGGTACCTTCTGGGATTTCTGTATCCAATCTCCCGGCTTATCAGCTATTCCGTTTTTGAGAAGGTTGCTTTGGGTTATATACTTTGTGTATACTCAAGAATAAAGCTGATATGTATTTTGCTTTTCACTTTTCAATCACTATTAACTTAGGCTATATTTTCTGAGCTTGCAGGAGCAGAAAATAAGAGAAGGACTTTACATGATGGGCTTGAAAGATGAGATATTCCATTTGTCGTGGTTTATCACATATGCATTGCAGGCAGGTTTTTTGGCTTGAAATTTGATTAGTTATTTTTCGTTTGGCTCTTCCCTTGGCTATGATCTATCCACAAGTCGGAGTTCAGTAGCATTTTCTGTTGTTTACAATATTGACTTCAGCTAGAAAAAGCAGACTAAGGCTTCATTTCTTTCAATATAATGTAATGACTTCAGTTTTTGGTATTTCTTGTTTCTGTCCTAACTCAACTTTGTTCTGCAGTTCGCATTGTGCGCTGGGATTATTACAGCTTGTACGATGGGAAGTCTCTTTAAGTATAGTGATAAGACATTAGTCTTCACATACTTCTTTTTATTTGGGCTCAGTGCAATCACGCTCTCATTTCTAATATCAACATTTTTCACTCGAGCAAAGACAGCTGTGGCAGTTGGGACCCTAGCCTTTCTTGGAGCCTTCTTCCCTTACTATACTGTAAACGATGAATCTGTGTCCATGTATGTTTATTCTTTCTTTTTTTTGTCGTGACGGTTGTTTTTTGGATAGGCAAAAATTATGCTTGTCCTTGCCACAAACATTTGGTCTACAATACATTAATGTAAAATTAACTGTTGGACTTGTAGGGTATTGAAGGTAGTTGCTTCTTTGCTTTCACCTACTGCATTTGCTCTTGGATCAATCAACTTTGCTGATTATGAGCGTGCACATGTTGGACTTCGTTGGAGCAATATATGGCTGGTATGGTGGATATGTCTGTGGCTACAGGCCAAGGTTGATTCTCCTTATGTTCTTAACTTTTGTTCTGGTCAATCTTCATGTAGGCATCGTCTGGAGTAAGTTTTTTTGTCTGCCTCTTGATGATGCTGCTAGACTCTATTCTTTACTGCGCTATTGGCCTTTATCTGGACAAGGTACCTCCTTTTGCTACTTGTCTTTGTTTACTGCATGTCTTGTAAACGGTTTTATGCTTCTAATGTTTTGATTGTCTACATGAAATGCATGCCACTCCTCAGTAGTAAGCAAGTGAAAGAGCTAATGGTATATCTGGTTTTGTTGAGAAGCTGACTTTATTTTTAACGGAAAATAGCTTTGTCATGATCAGTTTTGTGAGCTGCTTTATCGTTTTTGACATTGTTTCTTGTTAAAAAAAATGTAACTAGGGCGTTTCTCTTTCGTCTTTGTCTATTTATATCCTGCATCTTTGGGCCTAATCCAAAAGCTGATTTCCTCAGGTCCTCCCCAGGGAAAATGGTGTGCGGTACCCATGGAACTTCATCTTCAGCAAGTGCTTTGGGAGGAAGAAAAATAACATCCAGTATCGCATTCCAGGTCAGAATATAGAGGTTACTCAGGGAGAGCCTTTTGATCCCGTTACTGAATCAATAAGCCTGGAAATGAGGCAACAAGAGCTTGATGGGAGGTATATTCATATTACATCTGATCAAATATAAAATCACTTGCAACTAATGTTTTTCAAATCTGGACATTGGATTCACATTTAATGTTTGCCCTGTAGGTGCATACAAGTTAGAAATCTGCATAAGGTCTTTGCCTCAGGAAGGGGGAATTGTTGTGCAGTTAATTCATTGCGACTTACATTGTACGAAAACCAGATACTTTCACTTCTGGGTACGTCTGTTCCTGTTTATTAAATATTCTTGTCTCCTCTAACCTCATTAATTTTTGCTTGCTCGGCTACCATATCCAAATCAAAATGTTTCAGAAATTTGTAGAATGAATTTATTGTTTTGGTTGTTTTCTGTGTTGTATGGTTGAGAATTTCCATCTGATTCTACATTTTTGTAAACAAAAATCTAGTTATGTTCCCTGGCTGTATCATCCATCCATATGTTGTCTCTGATAAATCTTGGTCTCTACAATGTCTTCATGAACCCATGCATGCAATCTCAATCCATGTGCCAGAACACTGAAATCAAGTTGAAAAAAGATATTGCTATAGCTAGACTTGATATTTTTTAATTAAATCTTGCTTCCTTTGCTTGAAGGCCATAATGGGGCTGGTAAAAGCACAACAATATCAATGCTTGTTGGCCTTCTTCCTCCAACTTCTGGAGATGCCCTGATACTTGGAAACAGTATCGTAACAAACATGGTAAATATTTTTCTCTTATTTTTACTTGAATCTAATTTCTTGCATAATCGAAAAGCTCTGACCTCTATTTCTAGTTGTAAGATAGGATTTCTTTTTCTAGCATCACTTCAATACCATCTGTCTGATTTTTTATGCTGTTCTCCTATTTGTTGAGATTTTATTTTTTATACCATCAATCTCTTTCTGTAGGATGAGATCCGGAAAGAACTAGGTGTTTGCCGTCAGCATGACATCCTCTTTCCAGAACTGACAGTAAGAGAAAAAATCCCTTCTTTTTTCTTCTGGTCTTATTATAAGTGTAGCATGTAATGCTTGCAATTCGATTCCAACAACATGGTAATATAATATTTAGTTTAGAGAAAATGATAAAAGAAAGAGAACATGAAATTGTTCAAAATTTCGAAAAAAATGCATGGAAAGAAAACACGACTTTCTTTTGGCATTTAGGCAAATTTGGTTGGTTTTGTTAAATGGGGTCCAAACATCTTCTATAGTCAATGGCTGATTTATGCTATATAATTTTTACCTCTTCTATATGCTACTGATAGTAGAAGTAAAACATTGCTAGGCTCATGCTTGTTTTAGAAGATTCAAAACTGAAAATCTGATATAGCAATAAGCCTTCATGAAAATGTTAAGATATTTTCAGTGATCTGACATTATATTGATTGGCTTGTGGTGGCCAGTCCTCGAGCATGCAACCTATTTAACATAAGGACAAACCAACTCCTAGGTGTGTGCGTTTAACGATCCTTCTCTCATGTGCTTTTTGTATCTTCTTAACCAAGAGTACTTGCTAAATATCATGAAAGAGTAGGAACACGGTTTTTTGTATCCTCTTACAACATTTCTCTGCAAGATTTTCAGTCTTATTACTGATTAAATGTTTTTCCCCATCCGAATATAATATATTAGGTTCTTGGTATGGGATAACGTCTGAATGATTTATATCTACTGTAGGTTAGAGAACACTTGGAGATGTTTGCCGTTCTTAAAGGTGTTAAGGAAGATTCCTTGAAGAGCACAGTAGCTGATATGGCGGAGGAAGTAAGTATGTAGTGAAATACAAGCTATTGTGTATTTTTTTCTCTCCAACAACCACATTCACACACATTTCAGCATGTCGATTTCATAGCATCTGGCAGCTAATGCGCTTATGGCACAAGCATTAAAACTTCAGACTGCATAAGTTGGAGTTCATGATATAGTTTTGGAGGACAGCAGATGAATTCCTTTTGTTGTTTGATGCTGCCGTTTGGGGTGGAGAGATGTATTTGTCTTCCCTGCCAATTTTGGGTATTGGTCACAACTGTCTGATCTTGGTTATTGATCTTTTTCCAGGTGGGATTGTCTGATAAAATTAGTACACTTGTGCGGGCACTTTCCGGAGGCATGAAGAGGAAATTGTCACTTGGAATCGCATTGATAGGAAACAGTAAGGTGAGAAGGAAACACAGAGGCATCTTATTTCGCATGTTTCTCTTGATTGGTTGTTGTTGAACATACTTTATTCAGGTGATTATTCTCGATGAACCAACCAGTGGAATGGATCCGTACTCAATGCGTCTTACATGGCAGTTAATTAAAAAAATTAAAAAGGGCAGAATAATATTGCTAACAACGCATTCCATGGATGAAGCTGAAGAACTTGGAGATCGGATAGGAATCATGGCTAACGGGTCTCTCAAGTGTTGTGGCAGGTTTAGTGTATTTTAAGTACTCTGGCTTTTTCTACTGCCTTGTCCTTCGTTCTGGTTTTTCCATTCAAAGTTAGGAAGAAGAATGATGCATTTGTTGGAGGCATGCTAATAACACAAATTGAACAAAGAATTCACATCCTAGAATTGTTTAATTTGAGTTAGTTACTATGAAGTGATATGATTGAGGTGAATTTTTCAAATACAGCTCATGACTAGTAGAAGGTGCTGAGATATCAGAAAATGAAACAACAGATCCCCCAAGATTATGTTATTAGACATATGAAAGTGCTTCACATGAAAAGCTGTTTTTTTTCCTGATCCAAATGAATTATTCATGTATAGCTCCGTTTAACACTTTACCAATGATTTTTGGTGTTTTATGGCTAAGCAGCTCGATGTTCCTGAAGCATCACTATGGGGTTGGTTACACTCTTACGCTAGTAAAGGTTGGTTCGTATTCTTTTCATTTTCGGTCAATGTTGTTAATGTTTCTATTTAGAATATCAAAATAACTGGGGGTCCTTTATGTTCTAGACTTCTCCAGCTGTCTCTGTTGCTGCACGTATAGTTCATCGTCATATTCCATCAGCAACCTGTGTGAGTGAGGTATATTACTTGCATTCTCTAAGGAGATTGAGAGCATAACACATTTCACGAAAGAAATGTGTTGTCTTGCTGCATGCTGTGATACTTTGCAGAGCTCCAAGCTTCTAGAGTAGAGCATTTTTTGGTTGAGAATCTTCCAAGTGTGACTTAAGTTTCTAAATAATGGATATTGTAGTATGTTAATGGCTGCAGATATTTCCCTTAGAGCAATTTGTTACTGCTTTTAGATAAGTTTAAAGCCCATCTCTTGCCTAATCTTTATAAGTGATGATTTGTCCAGGTGGGAAATGAAATCTCTTTCAAGCTTCCATTGGCATCCTTGCCTTGCTTTGAAAACATGTTCAGAGAAATTGAGAGTTGCATGAAGAGTTCTGCTGACAGATCTAGGATTAGTGAGATTCAGGATTCTGATTATCCTGGTATTCAGAGTTATGGTATATCTGTTACGACACTAGAAGAGGTGTTTCTGAGAGTTGCTGGCTGTAACTTAGATATTGAGGATAAGCAGGAAGATACATTTGTTTCTCCTGATACCAACGCTTCTCTGGTATGCATTGGATCTACGCAGAAGAGTACTATGCAACCCAAATTGCTAGCAAGTTGTAATGAGGGTGCTGGAGTTATAATTACCTCAATTGCAAAAGCTTGCAGATTGATCGTTGCTGCAGTTTGGACTTTAATTGGATTCATTAGCATGCAGTGTTGTGGGTGTTCTGTTATCTCAAGGTCCATGTTTTGGCGGCATTTCAAAGCATTGTTCATAAAAAGAGCAAGATCTGCTTGCAGAGACCGCAAAACAGTGGCTTTCCAGCTCATCATCCCAGCAGTTTTCTTGCTTTTTGGCCTTCTTTTCCTTCAGCTCAAGCCACATCCTGATCAAAAATCCATTACGTTGACAACTGCATATTTTAATCCTCTCCTGAGTGGCAACGGCGGTGGTGGTCCGATTCCTTTTGATCTGTCTGAGCCAATTGCCAAAGAGGTTTCTTGAGCATTATTTATATTCTATAATATTTTTCTGAATGCATGTTCTCGCTGTATAACAAGGCATAAGAAAATTAATTGCTTGAAATTTTTTCTGTCATTGATAAATTGCATGAGACAGTCTCCATGGTGATCTATTCGTTTCACTATTTTGAGTTACTGTATGTAGAGGGTTCGCTCCTATGAAGCTGTATACAATTTAACCATAGGTTTGTTACAAGTAGTAGAGCAAGCAGTAGTTCTGTTACACATTCACTTGTTAAATTTTATGCTTACATGATGTAGAATTGTAGATCCAGTGCACTATGGTTGAGTTTCATATTACCAAACATTTGTTGTGTTCAATTTTTTCCTCCGATGCATTCAGGTTGCACAATATATTGAAGGAGGCTGGATTCAGCCCTTGACGAATAGTTCATATAAATTTCCTAATCCAAAAGAGGCATTGGCTGATGCAATTGATGTGGCGGGTCCCATGTTGGGGCCCACTCTACTTTCTATGAGCGAATTTCTGATGTCTAGTTTTGATCAGTCCTACCAGTCAAGGTATGTATAGGTCATCAGCAGATTCATGCTTTGGTATTCTTTTGTGAAAGTTAAGCTTAATAATCCATGTGCTCCAAACATTGCTGCCTTTAAGTTTTCTGTTCCCCTGTTGTTTGCTCGAAGTGAGACATAAAGTTCTCATGATTCGTGTAACGTATGCATTTGATGAGCTGCTCTTGGAACTATGCCAGTTTTAAGTTTGTATGGACCTTTTGTGTCACATCGATTTCTGCCATTCTGAAAGATGCATGGGTCCGAAGAAATTTCAACTTTCAAAATTATTTACGATTTTCTGTTTTACAATATCTAAATGAACATTTCGTTTTATTCTGCAGGGCATGCCTTCGACTGTTATTAATCAAAGAATTAACGTTGTTTTAGTCAAAACATTCACTTAGCTGATATTTTCTTTGCATTCTAACTTTACTACTGTGATGACTTCTTTGAGAATGTTATTACTATGGTTGAGTTTCATATTACCAAACATTTGCTGAGAATGTACTGACTTTGCTAAATGCTACCTGTGAGTGTCTCTTTAGGTATGGGGCAATTTTAATGGATGCTCAGCATCCAGATGGGAGTTTAGGATACACCGTGCTCCACAACAGTACTTGTCAGCATGCTGATCCAATCTACATCAATGTTATGCATGCTGCGATTCTCCGACTTGCTACTGGTAACAAGAATATGACAATTCAGACCCGAAACCATCCTTTGCCACCAACAAAAAGTCAGCGCACACAGCGTCATGTATGTCTTTCTATTTGGAGGAGTTCCCCTATCTGTGGTTTCAATTTTATTATTTTATCGAAGTTATGTTCAATTTGAGCGGTAAGTTCAAGTTAATGGGATCCCTCCAATTGATTGTGTGAACCAAAAATTGAAACAATGTAAAAGTCTGTAGCAGGAGAAGTATTGAAAACTGTTTGTACATTCGACAGTCTTCTACCTTAATTTTCCTCGGCCACTGAAGATCTGATTCTACTATCCCTGTCTCCCCGTCTCAAAATTGTTTTCTTCGGAACAATAAAACGTCACAATATTAGTAGATTGATCTTATTTTCTTTGTCAATGCAGGATTTGGATGCCTTTTCCGCTGCAATTATTGTTAACATTGCATTCTCGTTCATCCCAGCCTCCTTTGCTGTTCCCCTTGTTAAGGTATGTATGTAAGGTCAAACCTCACAGTAGTTTTGGCAGAACGTTGTAGTTTAGTGCTATCCTTCTACTATTCCAGTGTTTTGTTCTGAACATGTATAAGTATTTTATCTTATTCAGGAGAGGGAGGTGAAAGCAAAGCATCAACAGCTTATTAGTGGGGTAAACTTTTCTCTGGACTAATTCTGGAGTACTAAAACCAAGCATGGCATCAGTCCCAGGTTCTTATTATAAACCCTGTAATATTGGCCTCATGATCTTTTATGACTTGCAGGTTTCCGTCCTTTCATACTGGTTATCAACGTACATATGGGATTTCATCAGTTTCTTATTTCCGTCAACATTTGCAATAATCCTATTCTACGCTTTTGGTAATTTAGTCTTTCATTTCCATTTGCATCATTCACTGTACTTTGGTATCAATTTACTGAAATGGCTGATTTCTTTCCGTAGGTCTGGAGCAGTTTATCGGAATAGGGCGGTTTCTGCCGACTATCCTTATGCTCCTGGAGTATGGCTTGGCAATTGCATCATCAACGTACTGTCTTACATTTTTCTTTACCGAGCATAGCATGGCTCAGGCAATTTCCAACTACTCTGTGCTTTTACCCATGTCGTTATTTGTTTTTTCTTTTCTTTTTCCTCTCTCTACTTCATATTGTTAAATGTTTTTGACTGATGGACGGATGTCTTTGTTATAACCGCAGAATGTTATTCTTATGGTCCACTTCTTCTCTGGTCTTATCCTTATGGTTATCTCATTTGTTATGGGCCTTATTCCAGCGACGGTTAATGCAAACTCATATCTAAAGGTGTGGGCTCTTCTGATTTCCTGACCTTTGTGAGCCTTGAAAATCAGACTAGGAACTGATCCTTTTTTCATTATGCGTCTACAGAACTTCTTCAGATTATCACCAGGATTTTGCTTCTCTGATGGATTGGCTTCATTAGCTCTTCTAAGGCAGGGCATGAAAGACAAATCCAGTCATGGGGTGTTTGATTGGAATGTCACTGGAGCGTCCATCTCCTACCTAGCTTTGGAGGTTAGAGTCTTCCCTTTTCTTCAACTTGTTTGTTCCTACTCTTTTGAAAACCTGAGAAATGGATCCATCATTAAGTGTCAATGATTTCATTTTGTGAATTTAAAAGGTCGAATACCTAGCTTTGGAGGTTAGAGTCTTCCCTTTTCTTCAACTTGTTTGTTCCTACTCTTTTGAAAACCTGAGAAATGGATCCATCATTAAGTGTCAATGATTTCATTTTGTGAATTTAAAAGGTCGAATATTGTGGCTTTTATGTTACTCTTGTTATTTTGTCATGGGATATACACAAAATTATCGTGAATTTATATTATAGCAACATTCCTCATCTAAACTGAACGTATATTTGACAGAGTATATTCTACTTCCTTGTGACGCTTGGGCTTGAGCTCGTTCCTGTTCAAAAGATGATGTCTTTCTCGATTGGGGAGTGGTGGCAGAATTTAAAAGCTTTCAAGCAAGGTACTGGTTGTAGTTCTACAGAGCCACTTCTCAAGGATTCGAGTGGAGCCATTTCCGCTGATATGGAGGATGACATAGACGTGCAAGAGGAAAGAGACAGGGTGATTTCGGGGTTGACAAACAACTCCATATTCTACTTACAGAACCTGAGGAAGGTATTGAAGCCTGGTCTTTTTACCCAAGCGTTAGCAGAGATTCTCCTCCCTTTTTCTTAAGTGTACAACTGTTTCAGGTCTATCCTGGTTGCAAACATCACGGCCCAAAAGTAGCTGTACAGTCTTTGACTTTCTCGGTCCAAGCAGGAGAATGTTTTGGCTTTTTAGGGACGAATGGAGCTGGGAAGACTACTACCTTGTCTATGTTATCTGGTATGTTGTGCTTCTTTAGTATTTTGAAACTATTAGCGGATTGAAGACTTTGAGACAGCTAAATAAACAACTGCAACTTCTGAAGCAATATCATTGTACTGTTCTCACTTCTTTGGGTGCAACAGGAGAAGAAACCCCAACTAGTGGAACTGCCTTTGTCTTTGGCAAGGACATAGTAACGAGTCCTAAAGCTATCCGTCAGCATGTATGTCAATTCATTGACTTTACCAACCTCACTGAGTCTATAGAATGAACATTGAATGTTAAAAATTCTTTTGTCTTTTGTACTCAGATTGGCTACTGCCCCCAGTTTGATGCTTTATTCGACTATTTGACTGTGAAGGAGCACCTTGAACTTTATGCAAGGATCAAAGGAGTGGTTGATCATAGAATTGATAATGTAAGTGGCATTTATTCGGGATTATACGCCTTAATGAATTCTGTGATTCCCCAATAACAGAGTTGTCTCTTTCCGCTTTCTATTGTGACAGAGAAAATAGGTTGTTGGCTAAGTTAAATACCTAAACAACATTTTAACCAAACCATCCTTCTCTTCCGTAATTTGAAATTACAACCATACTATTAGGCATTTTAAATTAGTAGAAATTGTTAATTTGAGATTGTCTGGATGTGTATTATCTAATAACAGGTGGTTACGGAAAAGTTAGTCGAGTTTGATTTGTTGAAACATTCTTACAAGCCATCGCTCACTCTTAGCGGCGGAAACAGGCGCAAACTATCCGTTGCTATTGCAATGATTGGAGATCCTCCCATCGTCATCCTCGATGAACCATCTACAGGTATAAGTTACCCAACCAAAAGTTTGGTTTTGACTTGCTTGACCAGTTTGACTTTGGAATCACTGACGTGGACTTCCTCTCTGTTCTACACTAGTTCTTAGCTACTCTGTAAATTTTTTTGGTGTATTTTGTTAAATGTTTCAGGTATGGATCCTGTTGCCAAAAGATTCATGTGGGATGTGATATCACGCTTGTCGACGAGGAGTGGAAAGACAGCGGTCATTCTGACTACTCATAGCATGAATGAAGCTCAAGCGCTTTGCACTAGGATTGGGATCATGGTATCTGTTAAACTCATTTGAACTCTCTAAGACGTTAGTTCCTTATAATGTATCCACCTCACAGAACCATACTCCTTAAATTACAGGTTGGAGGCCGCCTAAGATGCATAGGTAGTCCACAACACTTAAAAACGCGCTTCGGAAACCACCTTGAGTTAGAGGTAATTTTTAGTTCAATGGTGTATTGTCTCAGTGGTAGGAAGGATCATTTGTCAAAGCTTAATGCATAATGTTGGCTGTCTTCCAAATTAGGTCAAACCCAACGAAGTCAGCCATGTGGACTTGGAGAACTTTTGCCAAATGATTCAGCAGTGGCTGTTTAACGTTCCTTCACAGCCTAGAAGTTTGCTTGGTGATCTCGAAGTTTGTATCGGTGTCTCTGACTCTATTACTCCTGATACGGCTTCAGCATCAGAAATCAGTTTGTCACCAGAAAAGATACAAAGCATTGCCAAGTATCTTGGTAATGAGCAGAGAGTGAGTACTCTAGTACCTCCCATGCCTGAGGAAGATGTTCGAATCGATGAACAGTTATCTGAACAGCTGTTTCGAGATGGTATGAGCACACATCTCACATACGTTTTTAGATTTTTCCTTGTTTCACGACTGGTAACACAGATATCTCTTTTGTCGGTTTGATGCTGAACAGGTGGTATTCCACTGCCAATATTTGCGGAGTGGTGGCTAACCAAAGAAAAGTTTTCAGCATTAGATTCTTTCATACAATCTTCGTTTCCAGGTGCAACATTTAAGAGCTGCAATGGATTGAGCATTAAATACCAGGTAAAGTAAACATAAAAGCCATTGCTACTTCATTCGGTCTCTGGGATTACTCTTTAGTCTTGTGCTCAAATCTTTACATGGATTCTGTTGCAGTTGCCATTTGGAGAAGGAGGATTGTCACTTGCAGATGCCTTTGGACACCTTGAACGAAACCGGTATGACATTTAACTGTTTCTTCTCAATGATCCGCACAAATCAGTCTTTGTAAGTCTGAGGAAAGCAATTTCTTCTTGCTATGACAGGATTCGCCTGGGGGTAGCTGAATACAGTATAAGTCAATCGACACTTGAGACCATATTCAACCATTTTGCAGCTAACTCATAACCAGTTAATCCATTATTGCGGCTTGTATAACCAAAACCCTTCATGACTACAGCCCTAAAGGAGATCTGATGACTCACCCAAAATAGTTGTAAATATGGCAAATATATGAAAAACTCTGTTCTTAACGTCTATATATATACACAATGTTGTAATGTACCATGTTTTGAATACTAGACTTTATCAATACAACACAAAATCCGAGATTTCTCGTATGTTTTGATCTTGCATGTCTTAAAGAGTATATTTATGCAAACTTGTAAGAATCCGAAGAAGCTGGCAAATCAAATCTGTTTCACTCCAGTTTCACCCCAAACAACTTAAGCCCTTCATCTTCTTCATTATTATCGTCATCATCGGTTTCGTCTTCTTCTCTGTATCTCTCCACCAACTCCATAAGCTGTTTGCATTTCTTCTTGGTCTTACCGAGTTCTGAGCTCAAGAACTCATTTTCATTCTTCAAGCACTTGTTTTCGTCGAGTAATGCAGAGTATACAAATGAGGAGGAAGTGGAGGAAGACCGTTGATCCTCATTGTGATGATTAATCCCAAGCCGTTGATGATCTTCTTGCTTCACCGTCGCTGTTGTTGGTACAACCTGATGAGACTTGTTGTGTGAGTGCGAGTATGACCAACTCTTCCTTCTTCGGATATTGCACATAAGCTCTCTTTGCCCCTTTCGAAACATCTCATTACTAAATTCCCATCTTATCGTCGTTACTTTCCGAAACCCCTACAATATTTTGTAATCAGTACTCATTAATGTCATTACTAAATTCACGTACGAACTTCACGTGTGAATGCATCATGCAAATATGAAAATCCCGTCTCCCTGCTTTGTTTGTGTTTCTTTTTACGTTTATGCATCTATTAAAATATTGTTTTATTTTTAAGAATATATACACTATTTTTATTGTTTTTATCAGATATTATTTAGATAAATGGAAACGGAAGAAAATAATTGAGGATTATTCGCTAAAGAAATTATAAATGTAAACGCAAAAGTAGAAAGAATTGTTTGCCTTTAGCTTTGCCATTTAACATTTTCAGTTTGATCCAATCAAGATAATTAAAGAAAATATTTTAAAATTAGTGTACTCGGACAAACATAAATGTAAGTCAAATCAATCAATAACTTAATTGAAAAAACGGAGCATACGATTATAACAACAAAAAAAAAAGTTGCATATACGTACGTAAGTATTGAGCTGGCGAACGAAGCTAGAGAAGTTGCAATGTTTGAAAAGTGTTGGTAAGAGATCTCTAGCTAACTCCGCCGGCTGCCACACGACGAAGCCGGTTCCGTCTCCGTTCCAAGATATAACCTCGTCCGTTATCGGATCCTCAACCACCTTGTATGTCTTCACCAAGAATGGCGGTGGTACCGGCGGCTGTAGCTCCGCCGTGGATGTTGGGTTTCCGGTCATAAACTCTAACGGCAAACGCTCTACGTCGTTAATGTTATCGTTACACCGTAAATGATGATCATCAGCAACATCTTCCATAAACGAGAACTAATAATTCTTGAAGGCTGATGAGAACAGGTGGTAGTAGATCTCAATCTAGAAAGACGTAACACGACTCCATAGAGGGAGAAAGAGACGTTATTTGGTTTAATAAAGTGATTGAGACAAGAATAGGAATACTTTGAACCATTTTCAAGGAACATGCCTTATATCCACATGAATAATTAATGTGCATAGTATTGCATATTACTCTCTTAGAATGTTTTATAATGGAAATATGGAGATAATTCAAAATTATTATATAAAAAATATAGGCATTTTCACTCGTAACCAATTGATCCCATTATTTTTCAGTCTTTTTAGATATGAAACTAATCATCGATAATACTAATTATGTCATATTCAAAAAAAGGTAAAAGAAATGAAATTCTCAAATATAATGACATTTGGATTGAAATTTGTGGAACTAATATTCCTGATCTGATTTACATGGAGACACTAGTCGGTGCATTTACCAACCGAGCTATATTTTCAATATATTTTAAGTTGTACGTAACGTGTGTAGGCGTATAGGAAACGAAAGAAAATAATATGAATCACGAGATATAATATATACCAGTTGGTAAAATTGGATATTGTGATATGAAGCAACTAGTTTGGACCCCCTTAGGTGTGGTGATACTATCAATTTACAAAACCAATGAATACAAATCATGCATATTATTTATTTATCATGTTTACCTCTTTGTAAGATTTTGTTTAGTCTCATAACAAATCGAGTATTAGATGTGTACCTTTTTTCTTTCTTCAAAATTAATGACTATCTTTTTGACTTTTCATCCTTCGTATTATACTACTTTCTACACCTTAACTTAATTTTATTCAATTCTATAGTGATTACAACATAATCTTTTTTTCTTTTTTTTTTAAACACAAGTGCAGTTACATGTATAGAATAATCAGTAAGAGGCTCAATTGATCGGCAAGAAAAAGTCACAAAAAATGATCATTCATCATAGTCGAATTTGATCATTTCGTTAAGTTTATAGAAGAAATTCCAAATAAAAATAAAAAAGTTTGAACCTTCAGTTTGGATGTTTTTTACTTGCAGTACTAAGATATAGTTTTAACAAATAGAAAGTGGATAATTTTGTTTGGGGTAAAAATCAGATTTGTCGGAATTGTTTATCGTTTTGTGGAATGGAGAATGTTTAAGACATTTTCGACTACTAGAAAACAAATATATACATGCACATATGAGGCGGTCTTGAAACATCGGTGTAATGTTTTTTTGGGATATTTTCCGACGTCAAAATCACAAGAGTTTACACAAGTCTTGTGAAGAACACTCGGAGCAATATTCAAAGAAGAGGATAACGAGTGTTTGGAAGTATAACTGTAAAGATCATAATTTTTTGGATCCCTTCATTGTTAGAAATGAAAGGCTAAGGGTAGATTTTACCAAATCCAGGTTCGTGTGCGACATGGAATAAAAGTATGTAACGTTTGCATGAATTTAGGAATTGTTTGTGAACATGGAATAAAAGTAAATCTCTTTTTTTTTTTGCATTAAGTAATTAAAAGTTAATGTGGTTATAGTCAAAGTATGTAAGGCAAGAAAGGAAAAGAATCACCTTTAAGATCTCCCTATTGGTCAAAGTGCCACTGATGCATTTTCAATCTATTGGTGACTTATACTACTTACTTGATGAAGGGATTGCCGACAAACTTTCTTTGACGGCGCGTACTATCCACGCGTAAAAAATAAGAGGAAAGGAACGACGTTTTTTTCTTTACCAGCATAAAGTTAGTAGTAACGTTTAGTGGCGTTGGCGTCAACAAATCTTCGATACAACATTTGATGAAAGTACATTTGTTGACTTTTCTAGAGACAATGGAAGTGCATTTGTTGACTTCTCTAGAGACAATGAAAGTACATTTGTTGACTTCTCTAGAGACAATGGAAGTGCATGGAATTCAGACAAGGCTCCTTGCTTTTAATTGGGCCGCTCTTTTTTGGTCAGCTTAACTTTCTTGACTCTTTATACTATTATTCTTTATTTGCATGCGTCACCTTTTTCTTAGTGAAACGAAACTGAGAAGAAAAACAAGTCGACTTATATGGCATTGCCAATAAGTCTGTCACTTCCCTCACCAACTCTTAAGTTTGATTTTCACTTCAACCGTGTTATTCATCATCGAAATGATTAAATGATTCCCTTCGTATTTCGTTTTGCTAGTATACTCAACTTTCAAGAACAAACAGTGTTTAAAAAAAAAAAAAAAACAATGATATGATTTATACATTAATAATATAATTGACTCTAATAAGTTATTTACAAATATACTTGTTGAATGTTGTGCTCTTATTCTCAAAATGGTCAAGATTTGTATTGGCCGGGTGTGAGAAACTATGTGTATTCTTTTCATTTCCGCTTACTATACTTTGTTTGTGATAAATTGATGAGAGTAAGAACACAAAATTATATTATTGATTCTCATAAGAATAATATTACAAGATGGATAAACTTATATAAAGATGAAAACAACTTAATTTCCTAAACTAATATGGAAATATTATATTTAATATAAAGCTAAATTTCCTAATCTAAGATATTGATAAATATTCATATTCTTATTGATCTTTATATTTTCCATAATCTCGATATGGTCAATCTTATCGAACTCCCAATAATTTGTTCTATAAGCTAGTAAACCCAAGGAGAGGTTTATTCATGCTAAAAAAAGGCTCTAATAAAATATCTAAAAAAGATTGAAAATGAAATAGCTCATTGGAGCTTTATTTATATGCAAGAAAGTAAAGAAAAATGCAAGGATTCTTTGGTTGATCTCATGAAAGGGTGAGGAAGAGAGTTGCAAAAAATGGTAATTCTCAAAGCTACTTCATCCATTGTCATTACACACAAATATCTATATATGGATCCCCTATTTGTTTAAAACCCTAATTACATGGACTAATGGGTTTCTCATGAGACATTGGGCTTGTGTCATGTGCTTTAATACTCGATAGAGAAAGTGTGCGATTAGATAATTTCGAGCTAGAGGTCATTTCAGGTTTCGTATAATAATCTCTTAACGTTTTTGTAATCAGGATCACATATGAGCAAAACAAAAACCACGCCAAAGATAAAAGCGTAATATTTGAGACCACTGAGAAGCCCATTTATGGCCCAATAGATAAAAGGCTAAAAGCGTCCGTCCACTTAAAACCCCTGGTCAGCTTACACTTAAAATGCGATTGGCTTATCCTCCGTTAAAAAGACCAAGTAAATCAGTCAACACGCATCTCTGCCGTAGATACGTTTCATCAAGAGAAATCTTTTAGATCCGACGGCTGACAAGCATTTAAACTCGTGGACTTCGAGCGGAAGAGATAATGCTATGGCGCGTGTGGCACAGTCGCCTACCAATTTGCAAAACAGAGAAAATGGGATTTTTTTTTTCTTTTTCTTTTTCTTTTTTGAATCTGCGAAGACAGACAATTCAATTGTATGGTCTCAGTAAGGTAAGGCAAAAATGGCTGCGTCTCCCAAGATAGGCATCGGAATTGGCTCCGTGTCGACTCACCGAGTCTCCGCCGCGTCATCCGCCCTCTTTCCTCCGCCCCACCTCTTCTTTCTCACTACTACTACACGTCGCGACGCCTCCTTCATCCTCCGCCAACCAACCCGAACTCGCCCCGATTCCCTCCGCCTCAGAGTCTCCGCCGCCAATTCGCCGTCTTCTTCAGGTATCTTAGGACTTACTCTTTTGCTTGTTTATTGAGGTTTTTGTGCAGTGTTGCTACTTGGGTAAGAGCACAAGTAACCGAGCTCTGTACTGGTCCTATAACTCAGGCGAGATTATCGAGAATGTAGTGATTATAGGCTCCGGTCCCGCCGGATATACCGCCGCGATATACGCGGCGCGCGCCAATTTGAAGCCGGTGGTTTTCGAAGGGTATCAAATGGGCGGAGTTCCCGGCGGACAATTGATGACAACCACAGAGGTTGAGAATTTCCCGGGATTCCCCGACGGGATTACGGGTCCGGATTTAATGGAGAGGTGAGAAATTGGACATGAGCAATAACATATTTTGACATTTTGATTATTTCGTAGTTAGCGGCTCTAGAGAGATCATTTCCTGAGACAATTTTTTTTATTATTGGTTTGTGTTAAATGTGTTGTAGAATGAGGAAGCAAGCTGAGCGGTGGGGAGCAGAGTTGTATCCAGAAGATGTGGAATCTCTTAGTGTCAAAACCGCTCCCTTTACTGTGCAAAGTAGTGAACGTAAGGTGATTATCTTTCTTCGTATGCCACTCTTTTTGTCCCTTCGATGTAGATGAGAATGCAGGTTTGGTATGCCATATAAATGTGTGTTTAATCCATGATGGAAGGCTGTGCAATTGTCTTTTGGTTTGTTTCTTCTTCTCCTAGAAACAACATTTTTTCGATACCCTTAAAGGTAGAGACCAGTGTTGTAGATTTCACTACTTCTTCTAAATACATATGCTTTAATTTCTTTGATGGACATAAGCTCTTACGAAACATCTGTGAGGTTCTATTACAATCTTTAGAACTGGCAACCACAATGATGGTACAAATTTCTTGGGTTGAGCTCTTTTCTGATGTTGTTGCCATTTGGGGTGATTTTGTAGGTCAAATGCCATAGTATCATTTATGCTACTGGAGCTACAGCAAAGAGGCTGAGGCTACCTCGAGAGGAAGAATTCTGGAGTAGGGGAATTAGTGCTTGTGCAATCTGTGATGGAGCTTCGCCTTTGTTTAAGGGGCAAGTGCTCGCCGTGGCTGGAGGAGGAGATACGGCGACAGAGGAAGCTTTGTACCTCACAAAATATGCCCGTCATGTTCATTTGCTTGTTCGCAGAGACCAGTTGAGAGCATCCAAGGCTATGCAAGATAGGTGAGTTTTTACAGGTTATTATGTTAATCGCTCATGAGTCATACTCTTACTCTTACTCTTACTCTACTCTTCTTCTTTGACTTCTCTGATGAGAAACAGTTAAAATTCTGTTCATGGAATGTCCAAATTTAGGAAATGTGGGTTGTCAGGCTGTATTATTAGGAAACCAAATCAGAGTAGTCCGAGGCAACTTTGTATGGTTATCTGGGATTATGAGCCCATTGTCTATATTGAGTGTCTTTTGGTGCAAGTATCGACTGTAATTAACCTGTTCCATGCAAATCTTTACATTTGGATGTTTCTGGGAAAGCCTTTGGCTATGAGTTCCATTCCAAGTAAATCGATAACCAACCTGTAAAGTGCTTATCTCCTTTGATGGCTTTTGGAATTATAGACTAATGAGCACACTGTAAGTTGAGTCTTTTCAACACCCTGAGTGTTTTTTTAACAGGTTGGTTATGGCGAATGTTTCAGAGTGATCAACAATCCAAACATCACAGTGCATTACAACACGGAAACGGTGGACGTATTGAGCAACACCAAGGGACAGATGTCTGGCATTCTACTCAGAAGACTTGATACTGGAGAAGAAACCGAGCTGGAGGCGAAAGGATTGTTTTATGGAATAGGGCATTCGCCAAATAGTCAGTTATTGGAAGGCCAAGTCGAACTGGACAGCTTGGGGTACGTGTTAGTTCAGGAAGGAACATCGAATACATCAGTTGAAGGTGTATTTGCTGCAGGAGATGTACAGGTTATGCTTTGGAACTTTTAGCCTTCTTTCAGTATTTCTATTAACTCTTTGAAGTCATATTGGTTCGATAATTGTGTGAGCTACTATTCCATTTGTCACTCTAGGACCATGAATGGAGACAAGCTGTGACTGCTGCTGGATCAGGATGCATAGCTGCTTTGTCAGCCGAGAGATACCTCACAAGTAACAATCTTCTTGTTGAATTTCACCAGGTAGGAATTATTGTCAAAAAAGTCTGAAATCTTATGCACACTTCACAAGGCTTACATTCTTTCATGTTCATGTTCTACCACATGACAGCCGCAAACTGAAGAGGCCAAGAAAGAATTCACACAGCGCGATGTCCAAGAAAAGTTTGACATCACTCTTACAAAGCATCGGGGACAGGTGAATTTTTCCTTTTTCTTGCTGTTAGCATATGAACCGTAACTTATTATCTACAAGCATTTTCTCTGCTTCACATCTTTCTCCTTGTCTTTTTCCCCTGCTTTTCAGTATGCTCTTAGAAAATTATACCATGAGAGTCCAAGAGTTATATGTGTATTATACACTTCACCAACATGTGGGCCCTGTAGAACTCTGAAGCCTATTTTGAACAAGGTGATCCTTCCTGACTAAAACATTAGTCAGAAATGAAATTCATTGGAAGAGATCTTACTCGCTTGCTGGACTGATTGTCTAAGCATCTGTCCATTTCACCTTAATGTTGTTTCAGGTGGTAGATGAGTATCACAATGATGTGCACTTTGTTGAGATTGACATCGAGGAAGATCAAGAAATTGCTGAAGCAGCCGGAATCATGGGAACGCCATGTGTGCAGTTCTTCAAGAACAAGGAAATGCTCAGGTTGGGCTGTGTCAATCATTAATAGGATTGTATAGATTATTGTGATCTGGTTTGGCTAAAGGTTACGAGTCTGCAGGACTATATCGGGTGTGAAGATGAAGAAAGAGTACCGGGAATTCATAGAGGCCAATAAATGAGTACACCAGATAGATTTTATTGTTTCTGGCAGATGCCAAATCTTATCATGATTCAGTTTTGTTCATCCAAATACTTTGGAGTTACTGTAGCAACGCCATTGAATCTCAAATGAAAACAAATAGAATCATCATCTTAAGCTGCACGCATAATGTGTTACAAAGATACAACCCGCCTCGAATTGGACGGGTCAGTTTCAGTTTCAGGGACATCGTCAAGGATGAAGGGACCAAGTCTACCTGTCCTAAACAAAGTAAGAAATTTCTTGGACACCATTAACCTTGCTTCGGTTGCTTTGTTAGAAATCTTCAATGCCTTCTGTAGAACTTCAAACTGCTGCTCTATCAAACATTCCAAATCATTCTCATCCTCTGTGTCCCCATCGAATTCTGACAGTGTTGTGTACAGTGATCGTTGCACTTCTGAGATCATATCCTGTAGATGACAGGGAACCTCAATAGGTTAGGACAATTTCAAGAGGAAATCAAGCTAGAGATATAAGCTAGTTATGCTAACCCCAACATAGTGCAGAGCAGATGAATCTGGTTGTTTGGATCTCTGGTGACGAAGATCCTTTAAGTTGTAGCTTGGTTTATCGATGCAGTCTGGATGAGACCCTTCATTTCTTCCCTCGAATAAGTACTTCCAATGTAAAGGAGTCCCTCGAGTGTTTAAAATAGCGAGAAAGTATTGCGCAATCCGCTCTTCACCCACTACTGAATCTTTGACAGACCCTTAGAATGTAAGAAATTTTAAATAGACAAGTTCTTAGAATGTACGAGAACTAAGAACTGAGATTCTGAGTCCTAAATTGTATCATCTTTTGATGAACTAAATCTAGTGCACGGTTTTACACGATCTAGCATCAAGAAGAAAGAAGAGAAAGGAGATAAAGATAGATAAGAACCTGAAAGTGCAAGCTTTAACCCCGTTTCGATATCAGGAATACTTGGGACCAACACACCAGGGGAGTCTAGAACATATATGCTAGGTCGATGAGCAATCTGTTACCACATGACTATCTCAGTACTTGTCCAAAAAATCATGTTGAAGTGTAGAGCACAAGTATTAAATCCTCAAACAACTAAAGAGCAAAAGGAAAAAGAAAAAGAGGGAACCAAAAAATAGTAACCTTGAAACCAGCAATATCTTGTGTTACACCAGGCAATGGACCAACCGTAGCTCTCTTTAATCTCTCCTGCACTATGCATATGCACATAATGCATATATCGAAATAACTTATGTTACATTCCAATCATCATTTCATGGATGCAATAATGAACTTGGAGACATAGGATTCAGAGTTCAGATCATATTTGTGAAATGTGCCCTTCATACTGCCTAAAAGCCGAGTCACTAATTATCTTACCAGGAAATCGAGTTGCTGCGATTTGATGAACCGAATTAATCAGTGCAGATTTTCCAACATTGGGGACACCAACGACCATCACAAGTAAAGTAGGCTCCCTCGCAATCACTTCCTTGAGCTTCAACTCGACGAGATCAAGCAACTATATGAAATTATGCAAAAAAAAAGGTAACTTTTTTAGGCGCAACAGTAGCAATCCTTATCAAATCATGTGTGTGATGAAACTATTACTGATTTACTAAACGAACATAGATGTAAAGATGATCATCTAACCTTCTTGACAGAGCTTCTGCTATGGGCATTAATGGCAATACAATCTTGCTGCCTGGATTCGAAATGATGGGTCCATTTCTACAAACAACATCAAATTCAAGATTGCAGAAAATTTCAGAAACTCGGACCTCAGAGAGACTAACAAGAAGAAAGCAGTCTAAACACAAAGGACCCAGAAGATTCACATTGAGAACATTAGGGTTTGCTAAGTCTTTCTTATTCAGAGCTATAATACGCCTCTTCGCTGACAATTGAGACTGTAGGTCCTCGTTCGCCGATGACAAAGGAATCTACAAGATAACCAAAATGGACAATGAAAAATCATTTTGGTTAATGAAAAATCAGACTGATCCTCCCACGGATCGAATGAAAAGATAATGTTGAGTGTGTGTACGTACACGGGCATCGCGAACTTCGATAACGAGATCGGAGAGCTTGAGGCGGTTGCGGATGGCGCGAGTTGCGGCGGCCATATGACCGGGAAACCAATTGATTGCTCCGGCGTCTTTGGCGAAGCTCATTCCGCCGATCAACCCCTTCTTCACTACCTTCTTCAACCCCATCACCATTTTCTCCGGCGACAACAGCTTCAGTGAAAGAGGGGTTTTCTGAGGTTTTTCAGCTCTACACAACACCCAACAAAAAAAACAACGAGCAATTGTGGTGGTTATATAATTTGGGCCGGAATATATTTTTTAAATATTAACTGTGGGGCTATTATGGGCTTTATTTCATTTATTTTTGGGCTTATACGTTTTCTACATGACGGTATAATTCAAAACAAAAACATTTTTTTGCCAACTCTTCTTAAGTATTAATTATCAGAGGTTAACCAGCAGTTGATAAATCTGTAATCTAGCATTCAAACACTATTTTGCAATATTGGATTTATTTTAAATATTTAAACTTTATTTTCTGCTATTTTAAATGGTTTATTTTTTATTTTAGGAAAATATACATAATAGTACACCAATTAATTTGCTATTACCATTTTAATAAATCATTTTTGCCTATCCAAAAAAATACACTAACTATTTTGTCTATTTTAATTTATCAATTCTTAATCGTTCATCCATTTTACAACAAAGTACTAACTGTTGGAGGCATTCTAACACAAAGCTCTTCTTAGAATCTTCCAGCACAAAACTCTTCTCGGAATCCAAAGTTTTTTTTTAAAAAATACGTGATGTATCGTAAATGAATGGACGATTAAGAGTCGAAAAAATAAAAATGAAAGCAAAAAATCGTGAATATATTGTTTTGGGTATACACAGAATTAATGTATTAAAATGGTAACAGAAATTTAGGTGGTGTATTATTGCAAAATTTTCCCTAATTTCTATTGTTATACTACCGAGCAGTCTGAGCTGATGATCTCGTAAAGTATTACTATAACTCAAGTTAATGCACGTGTTTTTAGTTAACACAATTATCATCAAGTTGCATCTTGGTTGGATGACTACTTTTAGGAACAAACTGATTTTTTTTTTTTTTTTTTTGGTTTAAATGTTTTTATTGCATTGTTGATGGAACGAAGATCAAATTAATTAATATATATCCTATATCAATAATTTTAGTTACGGGCATTGATTATGATTTGTTAAATAAGTATATATTGTATTATTATTATTATTTTTTTTTTTGTAACTCAGGGTAATCTTAGGTCTATAGAGGGGCCTAGACTAATCTCTGGGGGAAGGGCAATCCACGGATAGGTCTTCTTCCGGGTTTTCAAATAGGCCGTAAGCAATGAGCTCATATCTATGTGGGTATCCAGGAGAAATGTGATTTAGTTTAGCGTAACAGGTAGATCGAATCCTAAATGTGGTGATACTCCAATCCCGTCCCCAACCACCCGACCACAAGGCCCCGAACAAGTATTGTATTATTGAGGTCAAAATATTACTACTTTTGTCGGTCCAATATCCAACATTTTTTTTTATCTCATGCATGAAAACATATCCTGAAAATATCTCATGCATGGAAATATCTTTTACATTTGTCCTTTCTTTCTGTTTGACTCTGAACCTGATTAAAGGATACTGTTTTTTTTTTCCTTATAAAACAATAATTCACTGTGCACTAATACGTGGACGTGTTTTTAATACGAATATATATATCAGCTATAAAGCACCAATGGTAGAGGGGAGTTCATCAATTATGCAAAGAAAAGGTATTAATTTGTTCGGTAACGGTAGGATATTTCAGATCTCTTATATATTTTCTCTAACCAGTAAAGATTTATACGACCACCGCAGCGCGGAGCCAAAAATAATTTTAACTGCAGGCAAAAATATTTAAATTAAGACATTATCAAAAAAATTAAAAATAATATCATTTTACAACATTGATAAAATACAAAATTTACAAATACATTATATATATTTTAAACCTTGTTTTTAAACTTTTTCTAGAGAATTAACAATAACAAAATTTTACCCAAAAAAAAATCAAAATTTTGATCTTTATTTGTTGTATTTTGCTTAGTTAGTTACTATATTTATCAAACAAGCTAATATATTACTGTATATATGATGAATAGTTTCAAAGCATTTTTAATTATTTTTGTAGAAAGTTATTATCATATAGTTTACAAAAATAATTAGTCTTACAGAGAACATGGTCTCATAAATTTAACTGCATCAATTCGTTTAAAAAATTTACAATTAAAATTTTGTAAGTTTTGCATAAAAATGTAAGGAAGAAAAAATGTTAGTAAGGTTAAGTCTCTTACATATGATAATATTATGGTTGGTTTGTGTACATATTTATTGACGAAACGTCTAAAATTCATAAATTAATATAAGTGATTTTAAGAAAAAAAGTAAGTAAATCCATTTGACTATCAAATTTGGATGGATACATTTCAATTATATATAAAAAAATGATCAAATAAAGTAACTGAAGAAAGGAAAAAAAATTAATGGGGGCAAATATATCATTTGATATAGGGGCAATAATTATTATGTATAAAAATTTACTTTAATTTTTTTTATATAGGGGGCAGCTGCCCCATCCCATCTAACGGCTCCGCCAGTGGACCACCGGATATATATATATATATATAATACAATGAATTAAATAAACGTTTAATTTGCACTTTATCTTTATTTAGTCTCGACTTATATATAGATATTAAATTAATTAGCCATGTCGACCTCTTCGTTTAGATGTTCTTATCCCGCTTCGTAATGAGCCGTTGGACTAAAGAATTCGTAATCTTTACATTCATGAATGCTCACTATATATCATTGCACTCATGAAACATATTTTGACTTTAAGGAACCCTTAAGCGACTAGTAACTAATATTACTATGCATATATAGGGCCACTTTCTGTAAATGAGACGGTTTCTATTATATAATATAGTTTAGTGTGTGCGTGTGTGAAAAAACAATCAATGATGGTATATATGATAGAATTTGGAGGAAACCTTAGAAGTATAATAGTTTCTCTCAATTTATTGATTTGGCCAATAAGCTTATTTATACAAAGACATAACTTGTCTAGCAAGTTCTTTACAAATATGATAATAGGAAATCTACCTATTTAACACAAATGTTAACTTTCCATTTAACTTGATCTCGTATAATCTCTGAGATCTCCTAACACCCTCCCGCAAGCTCATACGTGGTAACACGTATGAGATTGGATAATCCTTAAAATCCATAACGCCGTATATCGCCTGGATCGTTTAGAAACTTGAAATCCTCAAGTCGATTCGAACTAAAGTCACAAGTATGGGTCGCTCTTCGAACTTCTTGTCCATGAAAAAACTTGTGTCTTAAGTTAAAAAAAAATGTCATAGACATTAATTATCATAAACCACCGGATCAGTATATATCCGTTGGAGTCATCATCTTCGTGGCCACATCGAATTTGTAGTTGATGGATAACCACATGAAGACCTGAAAATAAAAGATTAAATATGAACGAACCCATCAGGTTCATGTTCATAATCCATATCATAATTGCCAATAGTTACCAAACGTTTTTTTTTTTTTTTTTTTTTTTTCAAGAGATCAATACGTAACTAGAAGAAATAGAAAAAAAAAAAAATTAGAAGGAAGAAATCGTAGAAGGAGGTCAAAGAGAAAGAATTAGAATATTAAAGGATAGATCGGCATAGCGGTAAGCAGCCAAGATCGAAACAAAAACCCTTTAGTAGTTAGGTTAATGCTCTGATACCATGATAGAATTTGGAGGAAACCTTAGAAGTATAATAGTTTCTCTCAATTTATTGATTTGGCCAATAAGCTTATTTATACAAAGACATAACTTGTCTAGCAAGTTCTTTACAAATATGATAATAGGAAATCTACCTATTTAACACAAATGTTAACTTTCCATTTAACTTGATCTCGTATAATCTCTGAGATCTCCTAACAATATATAAACTGAAGAAAGTTAAAAAATATATATACAAAATTTTAAATGTTTCTCGCCATAAAATGTAATTAACGCAACGCTAGCTACTAGAATGAATGAGTAATCTGTTATTTCTATTTAATCTCGAGTATGAGCCATTCGCAAAAATTAATGTCCAGACTCATTACAATCTCTAAAACCTATGAAAAATATGAACCGTATCAGAAATTTTACAAGATATAAAAATCGTTATTAGATAATATAGAATATATGCCGGTGTGTTGAGTGATGATTGATCTATGTGCCAAAGGCATGTTACCACTAAGATTTAACAATCGCCTAAATATATGTATTTGCATCGTTGGACTTGATTCTTGAGGCACCATATGAGGTCCTTTTAATTTTATATATTCAATGTTTATTTTAGCATTTTAACATGGAAGCTAGATCAGTTTTAGCCTTTTAGGATATAATAACATTAATTAAACCCAGAAGAAAACAATGTTTACAAGATTGCAAGGCTTAAAGGTTCGTTAATTTGACTACGATTCACGCTAAACCGAGCTAAGCGAGTCCAAGTCCATATATAGTGACAAGTCTGGGTATTCGGATATCCGAACCCGAACTGATCGGATCTTTCGGATGTTCGGATTTTCGGATTCATAAATTTAATATTTATTCGGATATTTTGTATTTTTCGGATCGGTTCGATTCGGTTTTAATCGGATTCGGTTCGGTTTGGATATTGAAATCAAGATCCAAAATTAATCCGAAAAAATTCGGATTATTCGGATTATTCGGATTATTAGGATTTATTGTAACCGAATACAATAAAAAATCGAAAAATATCCGAAAAAACCCGAAAAAAACCATAAAAAAAATTTCGGACTTATGAAAAATTTTGGATTTATGAAAACTTCGGATTTATGAAAAAATTAGGATTCGGATTATTCGGTTATATTGCAACCGAATACAACCAAAAAACCGAAAAATATCCGAAAAAACCAGAAAAACCAAAAAACCGGAAAACCCGATCCGAAGTATAACCGAGATATTATATGTTTGGTTAGTTCGGATATCCGAACGGATTTCAGATATTAACCGAACCGAAACCGAAGAAACAGGAAATCAAAAATCGATCGGTTATTTGGATATATCCGAAGCCTAAATGGTTCGATTAGATCGGTTCGGGTTCGGGTTTGGATTTCGGGTATGGATTTTATGCCCATGCCTATATAGTGATTTTCTTTTTACATCGGATCCACTATAAAAATATACACGTTACAATGGTTTCACTCTTTTAGCAAAAAAAACAAAAACAAATTATTATATTATAGTACTAGTGTGTGCGCGGATGTGAACACAAATTTACAAAAGCTTTACCTCCAAAGACTTTTATGAAGCATGCTGAAAGTATGGGTCTTGAGGACAGCTCTTAATTACGTTGTCTGCCTATGTTTAGCCTATATTTGACATTTATTTGAGTTCTTTTATGACTTTTACATCTTTTATATATTCTGTTTCCAATGTGCACACACATTATTGTTGTTGGATTTTATGGTAACAGAATGAGTCTTTATTTTAAGACATAAAAAGGACCATTACGATAACTCCTACTTATGTTTATGGTCTAGATATGAAGGTAGTCGGTGCAGTAGTACATGGAAGGGATCATGTTGCAGAATGATGTGCGACCGCCATGACTCCCATTGATTACTAGATTAGCCAAGACACTTATGATGACCAAATGAAAAATAAGAGTATAACATATTATGCCGGCCTTATGATTCCTAAGAGAAAACATTAATGGATTTTACTAACGACCAAGTGGGAGACTGTAAGGAATATTTCCTTTTCCAATTATGTGGTCTTATAGTCATCCGTTTTCTATTGGAATATTGCTATTCCTTAATATATCTGGTAACCAATTAAATTAGAAATAATGGAGTTAATTTCTAATCAATCTCTATTTTGATGGACGGTTGAGATTAATCCTAAGAAAACCCTAAAGAGGAATTAGGTCCTCTCTCCACCTATAAATATATGCATTTATCCATCATAAAGGCACCTCAAAAAACACAATACCTAAAGGTAGGCAATGGGAGAGAAACCTAAACTCCTATCTCAGAGATCAGGTTCTACGTCTTCCATTCAGCATACCGTTCAGGAAGACCTAACGGCAACAATGAATGGAGGTACTCCGCTAACCCTCCTTATAATTCTATTATGTGATTAACCTAAATGTTTGAAGATCTTAATTAGGGTTCATGTAAAATTATGCTTACAATTTTATCAAACAACTAGTTATTTGATGGTTAGGTATTTCTGGATGTGACTTCATAGTTTCTAATTTTTTGAGACATTTTTTATCCTTGTCTTTTGGTTCACACAAGTTATATATATATATATATATGCATGCGTAATTGTTAAGTCGAGCGACAAACTTAATATGGCAAGATCTTTTGAATCGGTCATCGTAAACATGAACTCAAAGATAATATAAGCATAACTTTTTTTGTTAAAAATAATATGCACGACTAAGTCATTTAATCAAATTTGAAGTTGGTAAATATTTTTTTCTGGTAAATATTTTTTTTTAATAGCTGGTAAATATTTTTTTCTTTTTATGAAGGGTATTCAAAAGCTGATAAATGTTTCAGTCTATAAAAGAAAAATAATCAAAAAAAGTTAGCACATGCATTTTTGTGATGATATTTTACTTTTTCTTTTTAACTTATATAGGAAGCTAGCACATGCATTTCCTTCACAGTTCACAGTTTTTTTTCTAATGGGAAAATATTTACTGTATCCTCTACATTTCTGTCTCTATGATCTGTTTTATCTAATTATGACGCGTATACGTATAGACAGGCCCGGCCCAATAAAAATGGTTGTCTGAAACAAAAAAAAAAAATGTGGTCCTTTATAAAATATATAAAATAAAAGTTTTAATACATAATTCAAATTTTCAAATAATTTAAATTTAATTTGAAAATCATTGGAAAAAACAAGAAATAAAATAACTTGATATAAAAAAGGATAAGTATAAAATGTTTTTGGTGGTCTTATAAAAAATGGAAACATCAATTTTGTGGCCCATCAAAAAAATGAGTGGTCCAAGGCTTTGGCCTAATCTGCCTAGCCTCTGGGCCGGGCCTGCGTATAGGACAATTCTGATTAATATAACCTATCCATTTTATTATTTCATATGTAGGTATGCCTGCATTCATATTATAATACGGAGGCCACTAATATTTACTTGGTATCGATCTTAAACCGTTCTTAAGATTTAGGAGGTAATTAACTCTTATAATAGGTTTTTTGTTTAACTATTATAATAGGTTTTTTGTTTTTTTAGAAACTATTATATTTGATTTAAAATTTTTAAAAACAAAAAAAAAACTGATTTTTTTAGCAAATCATCATGTAAAATCTAAACTAATAAAAAAATGCATCCACTAAAAAATCATCATCTCTCGGTAGACCAACAAAATTAACAATGATATGATTTACTTCTTTATATATATCCAGGTGAAGTTGACTCAACCAGTAAAAATATTGTTATTATCGTATATCGGATCCGAGTTCGAATCATGGATGTTATACTTTGGGAGGAATAATTTGCATTTGTGGATCCCAAACAAATTAATATTACCAAAGATTAGTTTTGGGTCCAAAGAGACAATGAGGAAAAAATCTAGATTTTTTTGGCTAACAATATATATAATCTAACTTGTGTAATCTTTTGGAACAAATTTTTTATCAAGCGGACTCGATAAAATTGTGTTTATGTGAAAAGAAATAAGTTAAACCCATTCAAATGAAATGTTTTCATTGGCTTTAACTATTTGTGGGAAGAGTAAAAGTTCCACATTGCTAGTTAAGAAATGTTTTCTCTTGTATATATGGAGTGGCTGTGTGATCGTATGACGGCCATTGGGCTTTAGTTCGAGCAATTAATTTTTTTGGGCCGATTTTAAGTCGCAGCCTTCTAGAATATTCTGCGGAATATTCTGTACTTGTTAATCAAGTATGCGAAAACCCTAGCCTCTCTCCTATATATACTGGCCGATTTTTGCCAGAAAAATCATTATCTGAAACACAAAAAACACATCCTAAAAGTTCTAGCAAAAGTTCCTTCAATTCCCTACTGCTTAGAGTAAGTCTCTATTCGAGAATATCGTAGTTATAATGTTCGACATATCTGTTATCGAGTGTCTGAGATAACAGATTCCTTTGGTTGTATCCTGGGACTCATGGATCTGTTATAAACCATCGCACTACGGAAGATTCTTTGAGTTAAGGAAAGAGATTCATCTCGCCTCCATTGATTTATTTATATGTCATCGTTTTATCAATCACATGTTTCCTTACCGTTTATTTATGTATTCGTGATTAAATCCAATCCTGTCTATTGTGCGAATTTTTGGTCCTACAATCTTAACTCAAAGAAGATCCGATTTATGTTTTATTACTTCAATCGGATCTTTAATCGCGAGTAAATAAACGTGTTTTCAAACGATTTATAAAACGATTCTTCTACTGATGATGATACTCAAACGTTATCAAACGCTAATTTAGCAATCTGAAACGTGTAGTATAAGCAATTTTCTGTTTATTGAATTATTTTATAAAAGACGTTCTACTGCTAGTGATACTCAAACGTTATCAAAACGCCTCTTTAGCAACTTGAAACGTGTAGTAGAAACAGTATTGCATTAAACGTCTTTCACAACCGTTATTAATTGCGATTAATAAACGGTATAAACAACGAACGCACGATGTGGTTCTTATTTGGTTCGATTGCGATCGACACCATGTGAGTATCGATCGACACCTACTGTGGCATCGATCGATACTATGCAAAATTTCACTGACATCGATTGACACCGAGCGTGGATCAATCGATTTAAGTCTCTGGAAATTTTGTATCGGTTGACACTGCGTGTGCAACGATCGATACTGTGCATCGACCGATTTGGGTCTATATCGATCGATACTGTAAAAAATTCACAAGTATCGATCGACACCGTGGTGCATCGATCGATCATGTGCATAATTCACTTGCATCGATCGACACCTAGGGTGTATCGATCGACACCGTGGTGCATCGATCGATCCCGTGCATAATTCACTTTCATCGATCGACACCTAGGGTGTATCGATCGACATTGTGTATGCATCGATCGACACCAGTTGTGCATCGATCGATACATGTTGTTTAGTCCGATATTAGCATTAGAATTGCGATTCTTAACTATACATATCGGTACTAATTGGAAGTTGTGTTTCTTTTGTCTTCACAAAATGACAACCGACGTTGAAAACAACTCTAAAATGGTGGATTCAAAACCCATCATGAAACTAGTGGAAGTGCAATGAAATTTCCCTTAAAGACTTGATAGTCAGGCTGCGGATCGAGTCTCGAAACCGCAAGATAGATAGTGTTCAGTGTGAGCACGCTGCTAATGTTGTTGTTCACAAGGACAATGGGAGAAGGAAAAATTCCCTGAAAACCTCTATTAGCTTTATGAAGCGAAAGGGTACAATGATGTTCTTGAGAAAGTGTCACATGCGTGACAAGGTTAGTCATAAAGTTAGCGCAAGTTGTAGCAAAATTAATTGACAACCGCAAAAAACAAAGGGAAGGCTGTGGCCAACCTGACTTAAGATGACATGTGTGTTATGGTCACAGAGGTCAACACGGTTGAGGACAACCCAAAATATTGGTGGTACAAAACATGTGCCACCACTCACATATGCATTGATAGATTCATGTTTAGCACTTATCAAAAATGCAAGAGTGAGGAGCAGCTGTTAATGGGTAACACCGACTCGTCCAAGATTGAAGGTCATAGCCAAGTGAAGCTTAAGATGACCTCGAGACATGAGATAACTCTAAAAATGACAAACATATGCCAGACATGCGAAAGAATCTGATTTCTGGGATGCTTATTAGCTCCGCCGGATTTGCTATTACTTTCGAATCTGGCAAACTTGTGCTCAAGAAACATGGGATGTACTTGGCAAGGGACATGTTACGGGAGGACTGGCCAAAATGGATGTAATGACAGTCTTAACCAAAAATGTTGTAGCAAATGTTTCAATCAATAAGAATGATCCAATTGCTTATTTGGTTGAGTCTTTCAATATTTGGCATGAACGGTTAGGTCATGTGAATTATAAATATGTACAAAGATTGATGAATTTGAACCTAATTCCGAAATGCAAATCAAGTAAAGATAAATGTGAAGTATGCGTACATGCTAAACTCACAAAACCCCATCCCCTCGTGTAGAAAGAACAACCGAACCTCTCGGTTTTAAAATTTGTTCAAACTCGAGACGGTAAAACATATTTTGTGACTCTCATAGATGATAGTACAAAATATTGTATGCTAAGAAGCAAAGATGAAGCCTTGGAAAAACTCAAGAAGTTTAAAATCGAGATTGAAAACCAACTCGATAGAACTATAAAGATAGTTCGAAGTGATTGAGGAGGCGTATATGATGGACCATTCGATGCGTTCTGTAAAGAACATGGCATTATCCATAAAATGACCGCTCCTTATTCACTTGAATCTAATAGTTGCGGAAGGAAAATTCTGAACTCTTAATGAGATGAGGAATGCAAAGAAGCATGATTCTTAGTTATCTCAAGAAATGTGGGGGAAAGCGTTGCTTGCCACATAAAGTTATTGGCAATACACCATATGCAATTTGGAAAGGTATTGTACCTTCGTACAAATATATGAAAGTGTGGGGGTGCCTAGCAACCTCCTAAAAATGTCACAATTGGATCTATGACAGTGGATTGTATTTTCATCGGATATGCACACAATAGTAGTACAAATCGGTTTCTGGTTCATAAATCAGAGGTACCAGATATCCATGTTAATAAAACCATAAAATCAAGGAATGCTTCTTTCTTTGAGCACGTGTTTCCGTGTAAAGATAAAAATCTGAAACGAACTCGTGAATAAAGAGATGCAATTACCTCTGTAAATGAGGCGAGCACTTCTGGAAAATTTCTAGATGATGCAGAAGAGGTTGAAGATGAACCTAGATGTAGCAAAAGATCTCGTAAGGAAAAATCTTATGGTGAAGATTTCTTAATGGTCGTTATTTTAGAGAATGAACCGAGAAATTTCACTGAAGCCATGTCTACACCAGAGGCTCATTTTTGGAAGGAAGCCGTTAATTGTGAGATCGAATCCATTATGCAAAATATTACATATGAGATAACCGATCTACCACAAGGGTTCATAGCCCTAGGGTGTAAATGGATTTTCAAAACAAAGTTGAAAACCAATGGCTCAATCGATAAGTAAAAGGCTAGGCTTGTGGTGCAAGAATTCCGGCAAAAAGAAGACATGGATTTAGTTGACACATATTCTCTGGTAACGAGAATAACTTCTATTCGAATGTTGATTGGAATTACAACATTAAGATACCTAGAAATCCATGAAATGGATGTGAAAACTGCCTTTCTAAATGGTGATTTAGAAGAGGGGATTTATATGAAACAACCCGAAGGGTTTGTTATCCCAGAACAAGAACACAAAGTCTGTCGACTTGTGAAGTCATTGAATGGACCTAAACAAGCTCCAAAACAATGACATGAAAAATTTGACAACATAATGATGTCAAATGATTTAAGCATTAATGAATGTTATAAGTGCATATACATCAAAAGTACTCCACACGGATACGTTTTGCTCTGTTTGTACGTTGATAACATGCTCACTATTGGTAGCAAGTTTGATATGAAAGACATGAGATTAACGGATGTCATTCTAGGGATTAAGATCACTAGAACATCCGTATGAATAATCTTGTCTCAAATTCATTATGCTGAAAAGATGTTTGATAAATTCAAAATCTACTCAAATGGGACTGCAAAAAATCCGCTTGATCCTCAACTTCATTTGACAAAGAATTCAGGTGAAGCCGTGTTACAAGTGGAGTATGCAAGAGTCATCGGAAGTCTCATGTACTTGACGAATTGTACTATACCCGATTTAGCGCACTCAGTAAATGTACTAAGTCGCTACACGAGTAATCCAAGACATACTCATTGGAAGGCCATAACTAGGGTATTAAATTATCTACGATACACTAAAAGTTATGGACTGCACTTTGGTAAAGAACCAGCAATTCTGGAAGGGTATAGTAATGCCAATTGGATTTCAGATTCCAGAAACTCCAAATCCACGAGTGGATATGTTTTTACTCTTGCTGGTGCAGCAATATCCTGTAAATCTTCCAAACAAACACTCTTGGCCAGATCAACCATGGAGTCAGAACTCCAGAGGAAGCAGAATGACTTCGAAACTTTCTGGAAGATATCCCGATGTGGGAAAAACGAGTGCCAGCATTACGTGTACACTGCGATAGTTAGTGAGCTATATCTCGGGCACTGAGTAAGTTATAAAATGGCAAATCTCGAGAATGACATAAGACCATTAGACAACTGATCTCAAAACGACTGATAACTTAGCGGATCCGTTTCCCAAAAGTTAGCCTCGAGATCGAGTTTGTTAAATCATCAAAATGAATGGGTTTAAAGCCTATAGATAAAGATGACGTTTGACAGATACCCCATTTATGTGAATGGAGATCCCAAGATCTAGGTTCAAAGGAAAAACAAAGTTGAACTGATTCGAAATTGAGCACTGTGAGACTATGTCTCTGCCCAGTTCCTAGGATGATAAAACAGTGTTACCTGTGAATTTTGAGGATAAGCGTTGACTTTTAATGATTCCATAGCTTTGTAATAGTATGACAGGATACTTCTGAAAACAAGTTGATGGCAGATCACCTAGTGAGTGTGAAATGAGGGCCGTTTCTAGGAGAATGAAAGAGAATGCTATATTCTCCAAGTTCACTCATGAAAAACCAGGAATGTTCAAGGCCAAAATGAACACAATAGAGAACAAAGTTCTACGAGAAAATGTCGATGTGCGATATATGTTGTCTAGGTTTACATCAAAATCCGGGTGGTTCAAGACATAATGTTCACCTCCTGGCCGAGTAAACCCGACAGATATTAAAAATGATTGGTTCAAAGCTGAAAAACGCTACCTCTCATATACAGTTACATTTTCGTATACTCTCGAAAGTCTGTCTACGTCTAATCGAGTCTAGTCAAGTATGTCTAGTATGTTCAATTTTCATATGTTTAGAGTCATTTATATTCATGTGGGGGATTGTTGGAACAAAATTTTTATCAAAGCTTGCGGGCTTGATAAAATTGTGTTTGTGTGAAAAGAAATGAGTTAAGCCCATTCAAATGAAAAGTTTTCATTGGCTTTAACTATTTGTGGGAAGAGCAAAAGTCCCACATTGCTAGTTGAGAAATGTTTTCTCTTGTATATATGGAGTGGCTGTGTGATCGTATGGGTGTCGATCGATACCCCTTGGTATCGATCGATGCTTGACGGCCTTTGGGTTTTAGTTCGAGCAATTGAATTTTTTGGGCCGATTTTAAGTCGCAACCTTCTAGAATATTCTGCGGAATATTCTGTACTTGTTAATCAAGTTTGCGAAAACCCTAGCCTCTCTCCTATATCTACTGGCCGATTTTTACCAGAAAAATCATCCTCTGAAACACAAAAAACACATCCTAAAAGTTCTAGCAAAAGTTCATTCAATTCTCTACTGCTTAGAGTAAGTCTATATTCGAGAGTGTCGTAGTTATAATGTTCGACATATCTGTTATCGAGTGTCTGAGATAACAGATTTATTTGGTTGTATCATGGGACTCATGAATCTATTATAAACCGTCGTACTACGTAAGATTTTTTAAATTAAGGAAAGAGATTCATCTCGCCTCCATTGATTTATTTATATGTCATCGTTTTATTAATCTCCTGTTTCCTTACCGTTTATTTATGTATTCATGATTAAATCCAATCTTGTCTATTGTGCGAATTTTTGGTCCTAAATAATTTAACTTTAGTAACCCACATCATATAAAAATTAAATTAAATTTTAAGAAATTTCTCCCGTCATCAAACACAAACAGTCAGAAAACTGATAAACCCACAAATTATAATCCGTTGATGAAAAAAGTTGTAAATAAGGGTTGATTATTTGGTTCTCCCGTTAACATCCGTAAACGATGTGTTTTGCGGGTGGTAACGATTGTTCGTGTTTAACAATAATCACGGAAAACACTTCCTACCGTTTTATGCCGTTTCAAATATATTTATAATTTGGCAAAAAAACTTCAAATCCAATAACTTTTTTCCGTTAGCGTTTGTGGTAGCAGGTGGGATAACTAAAAAAAAAAAAAAGGGAGAGAGATAAAATTCATACAAACCCTATAAACAATAACTTACAAAAATCAAGACTTTTATATTATATGAACAAGATGACACTTTCTAATATTCAATTACCACCTATCGTAATCATATATTTATAAGATAAAATTTCTAAAATTCCTAAACCAAAATTCCTTCGATAAATCTTACCTCGATCCCTAAAACAAAATTTATTTTGTTAATTTATGTTTAATCGTTACCTGTCATGTAAATTGATTAATAACGTTTGAAATCGCAACCCCATGCTTCCATAATCTCCCACACATATTGGGATATATCAATCGATATCTTAATCCACGACACTAGTCGATTCCCAATCTCCAGCATTTTGAGAATCAACTGCTGGTTTCGCTATAGACCCATCTAGGAATCCAAATTTTTTCTGTGAGCACAGCGCCGGTTTGAACGCATGCACATGCACATTTGTCAGAGTTGCGGACTCGAAGCAAAGGTTTTGAAATCAATGCACATGAATTGTCTGCCGCAGTCAAATCAAATGGTGAAATCGTTCTTCTAATCTCTTGTCGTTTAGTGGTTCGTGAGACATCTTAATATGAAGACATCTTGGGTTTGGAGTTCGGGGTCGGTTTCGTTTGTGTTTTAAGAAAATTTGGTTTCGTGCTCTGATATCATGTTACGTTCAAGAGCCGCAAAAATGAGATAAAATAGTTTTATGTATATTATTTTTAGACTATACATCGATTATATATGCATAGACCAATACTCTACTTCTTGCCTAATTACAGAAGATCTCTATTGAATATATATGAAAATACATAGTAATGAAAAATAATGACACTTTATGTAATTACGGGATTGATATATCCCAATAGCACACTCACATGAATCAGATACACTATATTTAAACTAGTCAGGCCTTAAGAAATAAATACAAGTTACAGGAGTAGACAAATGTAGTCCTAAAATGACCTAAAAGGGGGATTTTTGGCTTTGCGGCTGTTGATGAGTTTTCAGACTTTGTCCACTAAAGCCAACCCCTGTGGGTTTTACGCTCTTTCCCACCCACTTTTTTTCACGATTCACCCCTCCACTTTCCATTTCCTTATATTTCTGTCCCATGTTTTTTTAATTGGTTATGGTTTCTTATCTTTCTTTTTACGTCCACTTAGATCATTTAAGTTATTTAACTAGATTCTATCCCGTACGTCCGCACGAGATTTTTTTTTTTTTTTTTACCAAATTTTATAATATTTTTTTTTGTATTTAGATATAATTTGTTTTATAGATATAATTTTTTATAATAAGTGACAAAAATTTATTTTTGTGTTTATATATAGTTTGTATTTGTAGATTTAAATTTTTCTATTATTAAATATGACCGCGATTATAAAAACATAATTCTAACCCGCCCGTTCATATTACCGTATAACATAAACATAATTTCAAATATATAAAATTTTAGGCCGATTGATTATGATAAAAATATACAATAACATATCGTTTATCATGTCCGTCATTATGAGAATATTATTTAAATTTAAATATTTAAATTAAATCTAAATTAATATCCTGTTTATTATTTTTGTAAAGAAACAACTAGTTTTGTGATTTTTGATAATTAATCTAACATATATTTAAGGAAACCCAAACTAATCTAAATTAAAATTTGAATTTTTAGAATTGTTTTAAATATAAATTAAAATAATTGTTTTTATTAATATTATACTAAATTGAATTTTTTGACAACTTGAATAGTAGTTGTCCAAGTAAAAAATAACATAATATGAATGTTTTCATGTTTGGACACAAAAAAATGTATATGTTTTAATTTTACTTGTGGTAGAATTCTTAATTTTAAATTTGAATAGAATAACCATTTCTGGTTTAGATTTTATGATAATAATTTTTTTAATAAATATTTATTAATATAAACGATTATTAACATAATCTGGATAATCTTACCAAGATTAATTAGATTTGCATTTCGAATTTAATTCTAAATTAACAATTTCTAAAATTATGTGATTTTTAAAATATTAATCATTTTATATATTTAAATAACAAATATTGAATATGTATTAGTAATCGAAGGTTGTCCATATGCATGATCAAATTTATGTTTGTGCAAATCTAATTAATAATATATTCATTTTTCAGTTTGAAAAATATTCAATTATAAATCTGATTGTATTAATAAGGTTTAAATTTAGAAGTAAACATATTTTGTTATTAATTCTGACTATTTTGTTTGTAATTGTTGATGAAATCTCATAAAATCTACATTAAATTCAAAATTTAAGATTATCTTTCAATGAAAATTGTTAATTTTGTATATGTATCATTAAAAAAAATTGATTATTAAATTATTTGGCATAATCGAAATTCAAAAATTCAAAATAACTAATACTATTTTCGTAACAAAATAGTAATAAAAATTTAAATTATTTTTGAAATATTTAATTTACATATTTTTGAAATAATTGATTTTATTTATAATTTTAAATATTTAATTTAATTTCTGGCATAGTCTGAATTTTATAATTACGAATAAAATTAATATATATATATATATATATATAATGAGATTAATTAATTAAATAAATTAATCTTTAATTGAACCAGATTAATTAAATGAATTTTTAATTGTACAAAATTCAATTGTTTGGAAACATGGAATAATTATCCACAAAAATCTAATGTTTAAAAGTTATCGAAGATAAGAATAAATTTATTTTCATTTTTTCCTGTTTGGACACAAAATAGCACTATGTTTTAATAGATTAGACTAGATTCTATCTCGTGCGTATGCACGGAAAATTTTTTTTTTTTTTTTTTACCAAATTTTGTAATATATTTTTTTGTATTTAGATATAATATGTTTTATAGATATAATTTTTCTAATAAGTGACAAAGATTTATTTTTGTGTTTAGATATAGTTTGTTTTTGTAGATTTAAGTTTTTCTATTATTAAATATGACCGTGATTATAAAAACATAATTCTAACTCGTTTATTCATATTAATCCGAGAATGACCGCGATTATAAAAACATAATTCTAACATGCCCGTTCATATTACCGTATAATATATATATTTACTAATTTCAAATATTTAACATTTTAGGCTAATTGATTATGATAAAAATATACAATAACATATCGTTTATCATGTCCGTCATTATGATAATATTATTTAAATTAAATCTAAATTAATATCCGGTATATTATTTTGTAAAGAAACAATTGGTTTTGTAATTTTTGATAATTAATCTAACATATATTTAATGAAATCCAAACTAATCTAAATTAAAATTAAAAATTTTGGAATTTTGGAATTTTTTTTAAATACAAATTAAAATAATTTTTATATTAATATTGTACTAAATTGACTTGTTTGGCAACTTGAATAGTAGTTATCCAAGTAAACAATAGCCTAATATGAAAGTTTTCATGTTTGGACACAAAAAAATGTATATGTTTTAATTTTACTTGTGATAGAATTCTTAATTTTGAATTTGAATAGAATAACCATTTCTGGTTTAGATTTTATGATAATAATTTTTTAATAAATCTTTATTTATATAAAAGAATATTAACATAATCTGGACAATCTTACCAAGATTAATTAGATTTGCATTTCGAATTTAATTCTAAATTAACAATTTCTATAATTGTGTGATTCTTAAAATATTTATATATGTAAATAACAAATATTGAATATGTATTAGTAACCGAATGTTGTCCATATGCATGATCAAATTTATGGTTGTGCAAATATAATTAATAATATATTCATTTTTCAGTTTGAAAAATATTCAATTATAAATCTGATTGTATTAATAAGATATAAATTTAGAAGTAAACATATTTTGTTATTAATTCTAACTATTTTGTTTGTAATTGTTGATGAAATTTTAGAAAAGCTACATTAAATTCAAAATTTAATATTATCTTTCAATGAAAATTGTTAATTTTGAATATGTATCATTCAAAAAAATTTAATTATTAAATTATTTGGCATAATAGAAATTCAAAAATTCAAAATAACTAATACTATTTTCGTAACAAAATAATAATAAAATTTTAAATTATTTTTGAAATATTTAATTTACATATTTTTGAATTAATCAATTTTATTTATAATTTTAAATATTTAATTTAATTTATGGCATAGTCTGAATTTTTATAATTACAAATTAAAATTAATATATATATAATGAGATTAATTAATTAAATTAATTAATCTTTAATTGAATCAGATTAATTAAATAAATTTTTAATTGAACAAAATTGAACTGTTTGGAAACAGAGAATATTTATCCACAAAAATCTAAAATTTTAAAGTTATCGAGGATAAGAATATATTTATTTTCATTTTTTTCTATTTGGACACAAAATAGCATTATGTTTTAATAGATTAGATGTTTGTTTTTCTATTTTCGTATACTTTTTTGCTAAATTACATTTTCGTAAACTGAACCGTAAATGTCTATTTTATACTTTTACACATTCGATTCTTTTTTCTAAAGTTTATTCATATATACTTCACTCTGTGTATTGTAGTTTATTTATACCTACAAAGTGTAACTCATTCATTTGATTGTATATCATATGCTATATCTTGCATTTTAACATATAAAGGTGGTTGGTTATGAATTGACTGTTACACGTTACAACTCAAAAGCAAGCGTGCTTTCTATCACATACTACTTGTTTAATTTTTAAACTAAATCGCTCGCTGCGTTACACGTAAAGCGAATTCGCTTCGCTGCAAATTAAATAGAGTTTATAATAAAGACAATACGTGAAAGCGAATCCGCCTTGCTCGAAATTAAATTAGAGTTTCTCTTATAATAAAGACAACAAGAATCTTAAATTGGCATTAATCATGACGGATCATGTGGGGATCTTCATGCCTTGCATATAAGCAACCACAAACTAATCATCACATCCTACTTTTCTTCTTATTTAACAAAAACAAAAAAACACCACACATCTCAAATAAACACAATTAGAAAAAACCTCCTCTCACTATCGCTTACATATATTTCATGACACAACATTGCATTCATTCACTATATAATAAGACGTCACTAAAAGACATTTTCAATTTTGATTAAAAAAAGTCAACAATTCTCTTTGAAAAAAAAAAAAAAAGCCTTTTTATTTTATTTTATATTCTAAGAAGAAAAATACTGAGTTCTGGACCTCCGTTTTTGTCCGGGTTTATCATGTAAAACGCCTCCGAGTCACGACTCCCCACGACTCGTTCAAATCTACCTCTCATATACAACAACTCCCCAAGCTCCGTTCCACCACCGGACACGTCATCAATACTCTTCGCCGTCGGAATAACCCCTGCTCCAACCGTAACCCTCGACACCGTGTTCAACACGCGCCAATCCGACTCGGTACACGCGCTGCCACGCGACACCGCGTATCCGCACTTCCTCCCGTTGCAATACATCGTCCATTTGGGCTCGTGGAAAAGCTTCGTCCCCGATCGGTGACGCTTCTCGCACTCCAACGCGATCCTGACGAGTCCCGACGACATCTCTTTGACGAGAGTTGCCGTTGACATGGCCAGGTCCAAGAGCAAGACCGGGTCGGATCTTGGATCGTACTGGACGGAAAACGTGACGTGTCCTCTCCGGTGTCCGTACAGAGTCCCGGTGACTCTTCTCCCGAGAGAAGACGATCCACTGGTGACGAGTGAGATCAGTTGGTTAGAAACACCGGAGGAAGCAGAAGAAGGCGGCGGAGAAGGAAGGGAGAGGAATTTGCAAGCGGGAATGTTAATGACGTTGATGATAGAACGTAAGAGCGAAGAAAGCTTCAAGTGGAGTTTCCCGATGTTGCTAGAGGAAGAAGACGAGGAGGAGGAGGATGAGATTGGTCGGAGGGAGACGGAGGAGCATTTCCGGCAGGGGACGAGAACGAGTTCGTGCTCAGGGATAGTTGGGATCAAAGCGGAGGAGGAAGGTGAACGACCGTGGAAGCCACGAGCCGGAGAAGTCGCCGGATTGATCTTCCTTGTGTTGCAGCTGAAGCTTCTTTGAAGAGCTAGTTCTTGGTACGGCACCATTCTTATTGATATGTCTCGATTGAGCTAGTAAGAACAAATTAAAAGAGATGTTGTATATTTGAGGAATGAGAACGGAAGAAAGCGGCCGACCAAAGTGATTATGAGTGTTCGAAGAGGTGTGGCCGATTTGTATGTGTATTTATACACATTTTACATGAATATTTATAAAAAAGCATATATTTGTGATTATGTTATTTATTGCCTATCATTTGAGATGCCCCAGTAAAATTAATTAAATACATTTGGTTAGTTTATTGGGAATAACGTTATCAGAAAACATAGAGTTAGTTTAAACAAATAGCAGTATTAGTATATTGCTTATTGCAGTATTAAACAAATAGAGTTAGTTATATGTTTTATATCTCAATAATCAAGACTAAATTTGTACGAAATGAAATATAACTAAGAGATTTTGCAAACTTCTAAAAACAATTTTGTCACAATAAAAAAAATAAGTTTCGAAAATAAAATGTATAACCTATGAAACGAAGTAATATATATATTTTTTTTAAAACTCTGAAATAACTTTTTTATTTTAGAAATAAAATAACTTAGAAACTAATATTGATTTAACATTGTATATAAAATCTCATAATGAAATTTATATGATTATGCATAAGTTTAATGTGAATGTCATGAATGTCATTATTCTAGTAAGTTAACTTTTTTTACAGAAATATCTTGAGAAACTCTATGGTGATAATATGTTAGCATGACACAATTATAAATCACATATCAAACCAAAGATTTTTCTTAACAATCTTTCTCAATTAATATATAGGGGATAGCACGTAAAAAACTAAAACATAATAAATAAAAAAACAAACTTAAATCACTTGTGAAAATAAATAATAAAGTTTAGAAACGAAGTTTTCGATGAAATTTATAAATATATACCTTGAAAGAAGAATTTGGTAAACCATATGCAGTAAATAGCTTTGTAAACGATTATTGGACTTCTGATTTTTTTGGTTTGTAATTGATATACTACCAAATTGTTTATATAAAGATGAAAAATTAGTTTTTTTCTTTTAGAATTAGTAATCCATTAAACTAAGGACATTTTTTTTCCTTTTTATTAGATTTAATTTTATGAAAAACTTAAATTTTGTATTATTTTTTTGTTTAGTAACTTTATTTTGTTGGAGTATGAATCGGTTATTAATTTTTCAGATTTTTAATTTTATATTTTTTATTAATCGGTTATCAATCAATTTTATTATTTTCTATTATTAATTTTTTCTTTTTTTCTTTTTTTACTAATCGGATAAATTTAAATTTTATATTTTCCTATTTGTTTAGTACTTTTATATTTTATAATTAGAAATCGATTATAAATTTAATAATTTTTTTGGGGAGGATTTATTTTATATATGTTAGAATTTAATCGATTGACTTGACATATGTTCCGATCAGTTGAGTTATCAATTTTGAAATATTCAGTTTTATATAATAAGATATAATAATGTAGTTTTTTTCTTAGGTATGAATCGTAAGATTGATACGACTACGACTTTGTAGTTTGCTACTTTGGTTTATAATTACAAGATAATTTATTTCACCATCATCAAAGTCTCGCCTCCATTCGATAATCTAAACCGTCTATTAAGGTGGGTCCCTGATGGACCGGGCAAACAAAATATTATTTTTTGGAACTTTACTTTTTAACTTATTTTATCAGAATTTTAGTATGTCGACATTCGGATCATTGACATTTGACAAGGGACAACGCAACTAGTGTCGTTGAACTGTTTAGCGATCCTTTTCCATATTGTTCCGGTCGTATGGAGTGATGTGGCCTCTTTTGGGCGAAATAGTGATGTGGCTAATAAATAAAAGAAAACGATTTTTGCCTAAACAAAATAAATTGGAAGATTTGTTTTTTGTTTTGTTTTTAAATTCATATATGCAGAGCAATTATGGTAAGTAATACCAATCTTCAAAATTACGTTAGACACTAGTCGGACGGTTGGATTGGATCTAACACCTAGACCAAAAGTTAAGAATTAATCAGGGACTAATTTATAATATTATTTTATTTAATTTATATTGAAAATTAAACATACGATATCAAATATGCATTATTATGTGAAAAAATATGCAATTATATATATAATATATAGTAAATTGGTAAAATATATTATTTTGGGCTAATTTAGAAATCTCAAGACAATGATATGCTATTAGTTGAATGCACATGAGTAAATTAAATTTAATGGGCTTTTGAATTTGTCCAACAAGTTTTAAAACTCTTGGTCCAACAAGTTTTAAAATTGAGTTTTTTTTTTTTTGTGGAAAAGTCCCACATCGACAATTCTTTTTCTTTTCGCCTCTACTCCTTTATAAATAGACAATTTAACTATCCTAAAAATTTAACTTTTTCATAATTTAAAGTTAAAATTTAAACTTAACTATCCTACAACATATCAACTTAAAATTTAAAGTTTTTTTAATAATTTCAAAAAAAATAAAAAAAAAAATTGAAAAAAATCGGCCAAAAATCGGATTAATTATGTTAAAATTGGATTAATTCGATTAACGCCTAGTTCCGCTGCCTAGACACTAATCTTCAAGGTGCCGGACCGCTTAGACGACCGCTTTTTAAAACAGGGAGTAATACTACATACTGTGCAAATGGTGGTGAGTGAGAGGAAGGAGAGGAATAAAAAGAATAATAATCACTGGAAAGGAAAATAGTGAAACTAGAGTGTTTTTCACTAATATTTGTCTTGAACAAATTATAGTATAATTAGATTATTTATTTATTCATCTATGGAGATTTAAGTTATTTATTTATTTTGACTAAATATATGAATAGTACGCGCGCGTGATTATACTTTTATAGTACATGTTAATTAATACTATATGTTAATTAGTATGTGGATGAAATTAATCAAGGATAGTGCAGAGACCTAACTACCTTTGGAGTCATAAGCTAAGACCATCTCCATCAGTGAACTCCTATGAGGGGTTCTTAGCTATTTTTTAATAATAAATTCACCACCCTCAACACCTTCACCCCCAACTCCACCATCCTCTCCTTGAATCGATTGTTCCCCACGCGCGGTCCACCGTACGTCACCTTCCCTCTCCTCGTCCTGTTCACTCCCATCTCCGCCATGTCGTAAGCGCTTAGCACCGCCAACGCGCCTCCGAGGCTGTGTCCCCTCACCGTTATGCTCAGATCCTCTTCCTCGTCGCCGTGCCTCTCCACCTGAAGGCCGTGTCTTTGTCGGTGTAGAGATCCAGAAACCCGGATTCGGCTTAGCCTCTCGATTTCTCCTTCGCTCTCTCTATTTCTCCTTCGACAGAACAACGATTTGGGGAGATGAAGCGAAATTGTTTTTGCCCAAAACCGAAACCAATGATATGAGGCCACGTGTGTTTAAGGAGCGGTTCTTAAACAAGATTTTTAAGGAGCGGTTCTTAGCAAAAATTTACATTTTCATTTATTTTAAATACCTTTAATACCTAAGAACCCCACTATCAACCCTGCGTTGGAGATGCTCTAAGTATTTCAAAAGTATCTTATACCTCGGATTTTTTTTTTTTTTTTTAATATTTCATATGGGATTGTAGTTTATGGAGAGAACGTCATCATCAACCTTGCGCACACACGATAATTTAAATTATGCCATAATAAAGTTGATTTTTTAAGTAACTGAAACACATTTAAGCAACATGCATGCATTTTAAGTTGATTTTTTGCAACGTATCACACACACACGATATTATGCCATAATAAAGTAATGCCTAATTTCAGTGCAAATTATTGTTCAGTTTTGATTTAATTTTCGGGTATACAAAAAATAAAATAAAACAAATGAAACCAAATAATTGGTTTATTTATTTTTACCGAGAAAAAGGTTATTTTCTTTTAATTATAATGAACTGATATTGGTTAGATAGTTCAATCTAACCAAAATTGAACACCACTACTTGATGACGGTACTATAATATGAACACATCATCACGTGAATACTTCAACATTTCACATTACATTGGAATTTACGATTTTGAATAAGAACTTAATTAAAAGAATATCGAGACAAAGATGGTAAATATATTAAAGTGTATGTGTTCGACTAATAGAAAATCACAATTAAGTTTGGCTTTAAATGGTGTCGCAGAGATCCTTTTCCATATTATCCCGGTCGTATGTAGTGATGTGGCTTCTTTTGGGCGAAATAGTGTTGTGGCTAATAAATAAAAGAAAACGATTTTTGGATGAAATATCAAAAGTGTATATGTGTTCGACTATTAGAGAATCACAATAATTCTTAGAATTATGTTTGTAACAATACACTGCATTATCGGTATGGTATTAAACGAAGATGGTCGATAACAGATGATAATTTATGAGCCACCCACTCGTTTCCTAACGGGATTATATGAATGAAAACGGTTTTCGATTTCAAGAAGAGGAAATGAGTCACGTACACCGATCATTACATCGCGTGTTCTCATCGAGCGATAAATCTTAGCCATACTTAACTGATTTTTTTTTTTTTTTTTTTTAATGTGGAGTAATTCAGGGCTTGTTACACACCAACTAATTCCCATCAATAAAAAAAAGCCATGTTAAATCTACTGTGACCAAGGTGACTACTTAACTGATCTTGCTTAAACAGTTTGATTGAACACTGTTAATAATTTAGAATAATACTAAAATATGAAAACATCACGTACGAATACTTCAAGATCTCGTATCACGTTGTAATTTCGATATTGAATTAGAAATTAATTAAAGGAATATCGAGACAAAGAAGATAATTACACTAAAAATCTACGTGTTCAATGCATCTCAAAGTAAGTAGAGAACTACAACAACTTTTATAGTTATGTGTTTGTAACAATATATACATAAATATACGTGTGCATGTTTTTTGTTTATACATAAACAACTTTTAAGTGTGATGCCACTATATCTGTACCCATAAATTCGCACGTAACCTTGCTTTCATTATGAAAACCAATTAAATTTTTTTAGCACCATAACTATCCTAAGCTAAAAGTATTATAGCTAAAACATTTATTTTGTAAAGGGAGATTAATGACGAAATTTGGGCGGTTCCAAACATGAGATATATGTAAAATGTTGGTTACTTGAATACGTAACAAACCGCAAAGGATGTGACACGTGGTTTATTTGATGGACTCATTTGACACATCTTTTGTATTCCACTACGATAAGCAGTCTATCATTGTTTATTGCAAATGTTTGGTTAGTAAATTTCGTGGAACCTCTCTTCTCGAACCATGCAACGTGTTGTGTCCAGTTTATTGGTCTATCTTTGTAGCCAATGAAGCCTTTCAAACTCCACCATATCACACAATGGTGGATCTAGAAACATATATTTTTTTATGGGACACACAAATTTATTTGTTTTAAATAAATTATATTTAAACATATTATACATTTTACACTATGTCTATAGGTTATAATCTCTATAATAAATACATTTTTAAAAATAAACTTTGTTTTATAAGTTATTACATAAAATGACATTACAAATAATAAAGAATAATTGAAATATGAAAGAATATAATAGTTTTTAAAATTATTGATTAGAATATGGAAAATATATATTTTGTTTTAAAGAGGTTATTTATTATTTAATTTTTTAATTATTTTTAATACTATATATTTAAAAATAATAATCAATTCATATATATTAAAAAATAAATCTATTCAAAATATTATTATATTTTTTACTATAATTTATTATATTTTATTTGAATATATATCAAAACAAAAATTGAAAAATATTTTCTTAATTTTATAAAAAGTTAGACACACGAAAACTTTTTTTTTTAAGAGTTCGTAGACTAACCACAAAAACTAGAGTCATTTAAAGGTGTATATTAGAATTATGTTTTCAAAATTATAAGTTTTTGCGGATTAACACGAATAATATTTTAGTTCACTGCAAAACGGGTTAAATATATAAATTATTACAAATTGACAGCTTTATCTATAATCATTAGTTAGCTATAATGTAAAATTTAGATAAAATTAATTTTCTTAAATTTGAAAAAAAAAAAATTTAAATTACTCCGCGCTATAATTAGCGCGGATTAAATCTGAGTGGTTAATTATTATACTGACATATATCGACAAAATAGGAAACATTAATAATCACAATCCATTAAATAAATTTTCCATCATTTAAAATGTAAATCAAAATATATGGTATTCATTATCATAGTATAACATTTTTGCAAATTTTTGGAGAAATATACTAGTTGTAGTTTTTGGACACATGCCCCACCATTAGGTAAAGTAGATCCGCCCTGGATATCACACGTCGTTTCATCCGAACTTTTGGCTGATTGTCTTAGATTTTTAGGAGGCCAAAAAGCGTTTTTTTATATAAAAAAAATTGTATTATAATTAAGAGCTGCTTTTACGAGAATCCAACAGCGATCAGCCGAAGTTTTCGATAAATCTTAAATATTATAAGAGAACTCTTTTGGCTAACCATGTGCCAATTGCAGCCAACGTTAAGCATATTACCCAATAAATGGAGGAAATTGAGTGTTATGATGGGTAAACCTTTCTAAGACAGCGTGAACTTTTGGTCGAACCGGTTGAGGGACATTTGGTCTCTTACAAAACTCAGCACCGGTTCGACCAAATGTTTTCAACTAACCAACTAAGTCTTGATGAAATCTTGAAAAGAAAGAAAAAATTTCAAAACCAACACAAATTTGACAAAGTTTTGGCATAAAATTTATAGTTTTAGCATATCATACCATTTATATAAAACAAAAGTTGTTCATAAACTCTAGAATTCTATAAATCCTAACAAGTGTGGGATATGAAATTTGAGTCTTGAAACAATATCTTATATTAGCAATAAATTAAACTCCTAATTTAAGAGACTGAGTCTAAGTTTACGATCCGAGATGCGTAGATTTGAAGACTAAGACAATTGATTGAAGGCGCCACCAACCAAGTCGATAAATTAGGGAATATTACGTCAAAAGAGAAACAAAGAAACCAGTAACCAGAGTAGGAGAGCTTACGCCAACAAACCCTTAAACCAGATCAGTCGGAAGTCATCCGACTCTAGCAAACGTGGTCTTCCGGTGATAACAATTATGGAATCTTTTGAGCTTTCCTGAAACGAAAGCAAGTCTAAAATTGCAAAGGAAGTGTGTCATCGTCCTTGTCATTTTCCAATCAACATCTCTCGCGCTCAGCTAACCTAGAGATTGATTCCTTGATGTCGTGGCAAACAAACTAAGAAAATGTGAGTATAGAAAGAAGCTTCGTGTTCACCAAGCGATAAATCTTGGCCATCTCTGTTCTTTTGTCCGGTCTTAGAGCCTCGACACTGAACCCGGTTTCTTCTGCTAATTTCACAAGAAGATTCTCGTTTAGGATCGCCCTCGACGATCCGTCTCTTGACTCATGGGATTAAAACCGGACAAAAGCTTAACTATTTAAAAGCTTGGTCAGTGCTTATCGTCGATGTGTATCTTTGGAAAAAAAACAAAATAGTCTTATATAATAAGATTTAAAATTTGTTTTCTAAACTCTCTCATTTATTCAAATTTGTTTTTATCGATAATATGGAATATTCTTAACTACGAATTATAAAACATAATTTCTGGATAATTAAACGAAAGTTTTAATTTATAATCTAATTCTATGGAACATAATCATGTGGTTATCAATTTTAAATTTTCTTAATTGTGAATTACAAAACGTTATTTCTGCATAACTAAAAATAAACAAAATTATGGATCATTATTATGTGGGCTATCAATTTAAAGTTTAAATATATTATATTTTATCCGTGTATTAGGCGGAAACTAATCTAGTAAAGTATAAACTAGTACTGAAAACAAAAATCTATTAAACAAAAGAAACTTTGTCTATCTATACAAGAGTCAAGAGGTTCTAAAGAAATCAATTATATATCTTAATAGAAGTAGAGTCCTCATCAAAACTCCCCTGATCCATCATTTGGTGAACATTTTTACCTGTTTATGCAAATAATTATCTAGGACGAAGTTAAACTGTATGATGATGAGTAAACTACTCCATAATTACGTCATTCACCATATACTTAAAGAATTTAAATGTCATTCAAAACTTTACAAAAAAATGGTATACTTTCTTCTTATTTTTCTCTATGTAACAAGTAAACGAGGAACTTCCTCTCTAAATCTCCTTTTAATGGAGAAATCATAGGAACGAGTTAACGTTTCTCTGAATCTTCTCAAGTCAAGCTTCATGTTTTGTCCCTGTAGATAGATTCTCTTCGTATATTCCCATCCTTTATCGTTGAGACTATCCGGATCTCGGATTATAGGATCATCTTTGCCATATTCATCATATAAAGAGCTCTCTTTCGGCGTAATCTTGTATCTAACGTACTTCAATCCTAGCTTCTTTGCCGGTTCACCATAGTATGTCTCTGCCGCCCAATCAGTCCCTAACGGGACTATCTGAATAAAAACGGTTCTCGGTTTCAAGAAAAGGAAATGAGTCATTGCAGCTCCATGTACACCGATCATTACATCGCTCGTGTTCATCAAGCGATAAATCTTAGACATCTCTGTTCTTTTGTCTGGCCTTAGAACCTCGACACTGAACCCGGTTTCTTCTGCTAGCTTCACAAGAAGATCCTCGTTTAGTATCGCCCTCGACGATCCGTTTCTTGACAGAATTACCAGCTTCGGCTTCTTCAAGTCAAGTGTTGTTGTCTCATTCGCCTCTGTTTCGTCCTGGATCAAGCTTTGGATACGAGGCGAATAAGCTCGGTCCAAAACGTTTCTGAAATCAACAATGGTTTGATTCCCATTAGTCATTAGTGTAGAATTCACTGTTAACTCGTCGTGAATACGCAATCCAACAGTAGCTTCCTTGAAACAATGTGTTCTTGAATCTCCATTGAAATCGACCAGTGGATAATCCGAGAGCTGCGAAACGATATCTCCGTATTTCATCTCCCACCAATCATGATACTCGACGATCACAAACACAACTTTTTTGTTGAAATGTTGTGAAGTTATAAATAAAGGGATAATCCCGTCGTTGAACTCGTGATAAACGTTTCCTGTGTATCCGCCCGTGGAGAAGAATACTGCAGGAACATCGTGGTACACATCGCAGGCACGATCTGAAGATTTGTTTGAATCTTTGGTGATGAGGTTGAGTTCTTGAACCGTGTCCATCACACTAGTCTCCCATTTTCTGGTGTAAGGTTTGATCTTATCGGGTTTTGTGTTGTTCTTGTCGGAGGTGAAGAGGAATACTGACGAAGAAGCAGAGTTTGTTCGAACATCGCCTTTCATTACACAGATGTCGGATCTCAAACCGGTTCTGTCACAACAAATGGTTCCTACACAGAGTTGAAGAATCGGCAACCCTAAGTTTGTGGAAGTTTTTAATAGATTACAGAAAGATTGGTTCCAAAATTAAGACAACAGAACTCTGTTCTGTTTCTGGATTCTTTTAGCAAAAGAAAAAGAGGACTGTTTCGGGGTTTTCGTAAACAATTTTGGATTGGATTTGAAAGAAAAAAAAAGAAATTAAAATACTAACCATTGGAGATATCTGAGCAGAGAGGTGCAGTGGATGGCTCGTAAGAAGTAAGACCTTCACTTTCTCTGCTAAACGAATCTGCGGAAGAAGAAAAAAAGAGAGGGATGAGTGATAAAACAGAAGAGAAACAGAAGTACAAACTCCAAAAAACAAAAACAAAAAAAGATGATAATGATACCTAGGAGAGAGAGAGTGGAGAAGCCGAAGATGTAAGGAGACATGACGAAACAGCAAGAAAGGATAGAGAGGAAGAGAAGAGAGAGAAACTTTTGTTTAGCTCTGTTCAAGCCACCACCTTCTTCAACTGAAACTCTAAACCTCTCTTCTTTTCTTCCATGGTGGATGATTAATCTCTGATACTGCACCATCTTCTCGGGGAAAAAGCAAAAACCCCAGAACCCAAGTTTTGATTTTGACGAAGGGTTTGATCAATTTCGCAGAGGAATTCACCGGAACCTAGTAATTTCTATAATCACAAAATAAAAATAAAAAAACTTTGTCTTCGGGAGGAAGGATAGAGAGAGATGGGTGTATCTGAGGATTTAAAGATAGACTTTTGATACAGACACGCAAGACTTTTGACACATAAAAGCATATATATATACATACAACTATCAGTTTTATATATATTTTGGGGTTTATTGGAGTTTCCTCTGGTTTTCGGTAAGAACACGGAAACAACAGAGAGGAGATGGCTGTCAAGTGTTTGGTCAAAGTCAAATAACTAGGCCTTTCATTTTTTTAATTTTTATTTGGTTACATCGTACCTCCGATTTTTTTATTTTTATTTTTATTTTTATACGAGAATTAATTTTGAATCTAGTGATTATTCGATTGGAATCGAAGTTACGCAGGGAAGAAGTATTCAGACAAACAAAAACGGCAGAGCATTTGGTCACGTGGGCCTAAAACGGAGTAAAGTTTAAAGGTCCATATACATTCTTGTTGATCATGTGGCATGTGCATAACGCCGAACATCTGCTTTGACAATTAGTTTCGCCTGTATAAGCTACTTTACATAAGGCAATGAGTTGTATCTTTGCCGATTATTAGAACAATTATTTACCATTAAAAATGCAAAAATAAAATGAACATTTTGATAAGACATCTCATCCCTTCCAGGTTCCAATGATTTTCGAAAACTCAGACGATAGTTTGTTAGACCATCTCCAACGCAAGGTTTTTAGAGGGGTTATTAGGTATTAATGGTATTTAAAATAAATGAAAATGTAATTAAAAGCAAAGAATCGGTGCTTAAAAATATTGTCTAAAAACCGCTTCTTAAACACACGTGGACTGATTTAATTGGTTTTGGACATTTTTTTGGGGCAAAAACAATTTCCCCAAATCCATTTTTCTCGTCGACGGAGAATTAGAGAGAGAGAAAAAACTTGCGAAAGAGAAATCGAGAGGTCAAGTTCATGCAAACCAAATCGAGGAAAATCCAAGGAAATCCGATCCGCGATGGAGCAGGAAATGGATCTCATGGCCGATGGAGCAGCAAATGGATCGGCGATGGAGCGGCAAATAGAAGGTAATGAGTATGAGTTTTTTTTCTTGTGAATTTTCGAGTTTATTTTGCGAATTGGAGAACAATCCTTCGTTATCAATCGAATTTATCGCCGACCCTTGATTATATACATTGATTAAGAGCTACTATAATATTCCATTCTCGGTGCTTTAGGGTTTATATCTCAAATGTTTGCTCTCCATCGATTTGCTGAGGGTTTTTCTCATATGGGTTTATCTGGTTAACATTTTTGGAATGATTGTTTAGCAGGAACCTTGGATTATGAGATTATGGCGTTTCATGCTCTGTTCGTAATGGATTATGAGAAGGCAGCTCAACTTCCATATGTTCTTCTTCTTATTGGCATGTAATTACTTGTCTGTCACCTTTTTGATCTACAATGGAAGTTTATTGAGATGCTTAATTAGTATGAAATGGGTCTGGTTCTGGATGTTCTATTGGAGAAACAATATTCTTCTACCTTAGGCTTTAAGTGTTAAATCAGATTGGTGTTGATTAGATTTAAGTGCTCTGTACATCTAGAGAGTGAGCGCATCAGGTTTTACTTCTTTCTCCTAATTTAAGTATTGGTGGACACTTGTTTTTGATAAATGCTTGTTAGCTGTGTGTTAGGTAAAGGTCTTCTCGGTTAGATAGGATTTGTGATAAATGCTTGTTTTGCTTCTTTGTTTAACATTTTGATCACATTTCTCGGTTAGATAGGGTTTGTGATAAATGCTTGTTAGCTTTGTTAGGTAAAGGTCTTTGTGATCAATGCTTGTTAGCTTTTGTTAGGTAAAGGTCTTGTGATCAATGCTTGCTTGCTAAAAACACTTAAACAAAATCACTTATATATTGCTGCAAACACTTAAACACAATTGCTAAAAACACTTAAACACTCAAACTAGGATATGGATTCTTAAACCACTAAACACTTAAACCACTAAACACTCAAACTAGGATATGGATTCTACGAACCCATATAGTCACTCTCCAGGCTTTGTAAACCTCTTAACTAGTCAACTAGTTAATGAGAGTTACTTGCCTAGTATAAAAGTTGGATCATCAGAAGTCCTTCTGTTTAGTAGACAATGTTCTGATGATCCAAGCCTAGGTGTTGAGGCGCCTAAAGAAAGAAGGAAATGGACACCGAAGGAGGATGTTGTTCTCATCAGTGCATGGTTGAACACCAGCAAGGATCCGGTTATTGGGAATGAGCAAAAATCTGCAGCATTTTGGAAACGCATTCAAGCGTATTTTGGAAACAGCTTCTTTGTTCTTTGTTCTAGTTTGTTGTTCTTTGTTCTAGTTTACAAGTTTGCGGTTTGTTGTTCTTTGTTTTATGTTTACAAGCTAATTTGTTGTTCTTTGTTCTATGTTACAAGCTGATTTGTTGTTCTTTGTTCTATGTTTACAAGCTAATTTGTTGTTCTTTGTTCTATGTTTACAAGTTTGCGGTTCTGATAATGCTTTGCTTCGTGTCTTTTTGTATGAGCTGGAGGCACAAAAAGAGGTGAAGACCAATGATAGAGATCACGGGTTTTGTAAAAAGAGGTGAAGGCCAATGATAGAGATCACGGGTTTTGTAAAAAGAGGTGAAGGCCAATGATAGAGATCACGGGTTTTGTAAAAAGAGGTGAAGGCCAATGATAGAGATCACGGGTTTTGCTTCATGTGTTGTTTTATTGATCATTGTATGGGTCCATTTTGGTTTTGTTTTGTAGTATTGTAAACCACAAAATATTGTAAACCACATATGTGTTATATGTTTACAAAACTGTTATTTCATTTCTCTATAAAACTCTAACTCTTCTCTTCTTTTATTTCTCTATCAAACTCCAACTATTCTCTTGTTTTCTCCATCAAAAAAAAAATTTATGGCATATTCTTCAAGCAATGCTTTCGATGGACCGCTTGATGAAAGTTTTGATGAAGTCTTCGATAAAAAATTTGACAATATGTTCGACGCCGTTCTTGATCGTCATGCAGCAACAAAGCCAAAGAAGAAACGAGCATATATTGAAAGAGAACGTGAACAAGGCCACAACTGCTTATGGAACGACTATTTCAGTGAAGATGCAACATACCCTCCTCATATATTTCGACGCCGTTTTAGAATGAATAAGCCCTTGTTCATGCGTATTGTTGATCGACTCTCCCATGAAGTTTCATTCTTTCAACAAAGAAGAGATGCTATCGGAAGGTTTGGTCTCTCTGGACTACAAAAGTGTACATCAGCAATTCGTATGATGGCATATGGTTGTGCGGCTGACGCGGTTGGCGAATACCTCCGGCTCGGTGAAAGTACTGCAATTTCATGCTTGGAAAATTTCGTAGAAGGAATAATATATTTGTTCGGAGATGAGTACCTAAGAAGACCTTCACCAGAAGATCTTCAACGGCTACTCGATATTGGAGAGACGCGGATTTCCCGGGATGATAGGAACCATCGATTGTATGCATTGGGAGTGGAAAAATTGTCCTACCTCTTGGAAAGGGCAATATACACGTGCATCAGGAAAACCGACAATCGTCTTAGAGGCTGTAGAGTCACAGGATCTTTGGATATGACACGCGTTTTTTGGACCTCCAGGTACCTTAAACGATATCAATGTTCTTGATCGCTCACCAGTTTTTGATGATATATTACAAAGTCGAGCTCCAAAAGTGAATTACTTGGTCAACAGACACGAGTATCATTTGGCGTACTACCTCACAGACGGTATTTATCCGAAATGGACAACTTTTATCCAATATATTCCACTTCCTCAAGATCCGAAAGCATCGTTATTTGCTACATATCAAGAATCCGTCCGAAAAGATGTCGAGCGTGCTTTTGGAGTCTTGCAAGCTCGATTTGCAATTGTAAAAAACCCAGCTCTTATTTGGGATAAGGAAAAAATATGAAAGATTATGAAAGCATGTATCATACTGCACAATATGATCGTAGAAAACGAACGAGATGGATACACTCAGTTTGATGTATCAGATTTCGAACAAGGAGAAGGAAGCAGAACTTCACAAGTGGATATAACGTACTCTACAGATATGCCTACAAATCTCGGCAATATGATCGGCATTCGAAATCAAGTTCGTGATAGACAAATACATCAACAATTGAAAGCTGATTTAGTTGAGCATATATGGCACAAATTTGGCACCCCTCAAGATTACAACTAAACGTTTTTTGATTTCAATATCTATATTTTGTATGTTTTAAATTTCATGTAATGCAATATAAATTTGATTTTATAAAATATAGTATGTTTAAAATTATTAACAATATTATTTAAAGTTCAAATAAATGATTTATCAAAATATTAATTTTTTTTTAAGAACCCCTAATGAGGTTCATGATTGGAGGTGAAAAAACTTATAGAGTTCTAAATTGAACAAATAATCAAAATTTATTATTAAAAATTGTTAAGAACTCCCTCATGGGGTTCAGCATTGGAGATGTCTTAGATTTTTTTGTTCTCTTGTTCTGTTCCATTTTTTTTTTATAACTTTATTGCCAAATGATTTTTTTTTGTTTAATGTAGTAGCTATATAAAGAGAAGTATCCAATATTATAAGAAATATGTTAAACTCTATTTAGATGGTAGATTAACGCCTAACATCTTAACCGCTTACTTGAAGATTAGCAGACATCTAAGCCTAGATGATCATTTTAGGCAGTGTTCAAAATTGCATCAAATGTTAGTCGGACAGTCGGGTTAGACCTAACGCCTAACCCAAAAATCAGGGATTAATCGAAAATTAAATTTTAATTATTAATATATATATATATATATATATATATATATATACATGTATGCGTAAAAACACAATGATACATCTACCATAGTGGTTTGTGATGCCAACTCATATGCTGAGAACGCGGGTTCGACCAAGTCGCATAAACCCTAATTTCCGTCGAGTTTTTTTTTTTCATTATTGTTGATGGGTTTGCTCGTTTTTATGTGTGTTCTTTATTCAATTATATCAGATCTAACACCCATTATATGATTCGACCCATTTTTTCATTCAGATTTGACAAAAAGTTAAGCCGGTTTTTTTTATTAGTCGCCAATTAATCGCTGCAAGTCAAGAAACCGCCTAATCCAACCGATTAGGACAAAATTGTTGCGGTTCTGCTCCGCACACTGCCTAAACAACCGATTAGTCGGCAAGTAAGACGATTTTTCGAACATGGATTCTAAGCCACATTAAAATATAAATATTTTTTTTTATAGTAAAAATTAAATATAATTGACGACCAAAAAATAATAATTATTATAATGGCCTCGGCACAAGCCGGCCGCATTGGTGAAAAATGGTTCAAGTCTAATCGATTACTCGGATGTGCATATTAATTCAGCACAACTGCTCTCTCTTTTTTTCTCCTTTTTTTCTTTTCCAAATTGTGGTTTGAATTGATTTTTTTTTCGTGTACACATTGTAGGACCAAAATTTACACTACAGACAGGAAAGATTTAATCACAGTAATATGTAAATAAACAGTTTAAGGAACAGACGATTTATAAACGATAAAGCAATACAAGATCTGAGGAGGCGAGATAAATCTCTTTCCTTAACTCTAAGAATCTCCCGTAGTGTGACGGGGTTTTATAGATCCATGAGTCCCAGGATACAACCAAAGTTTAACTGAATCATCAACACCATGATTCATGTCTATCGACCATTATTCTACGATACTCTCGAAATTAAAACTTACTCTAATCAGTAGGGAATTGAAGAAACGATTGCTAGAACTTTTAGTAAGTGTTTTTTGTGTATCAGAGGATGATCTTTTAGGTGAAAATCGTGTTGTATATATAGGAGAGAGGCTAGGGTTTTTCCATGACAGAAAAGGAATATTTCTAGAATAACCTAGGCGGCTGCGATTTTTAAGTCGGCCCGCTGGGTATCGATCGATACCAAGGGGTATCGATCGATACCTCAAAAGGTCCACGGGCCCAATCAAGGCCCAAGATGCGAACGTCGCACGTATGGCTTTTCTTCTCTCATGTTGTTCGTTTAAGACACAACCATTCCAACATATATACACGAGAAAACATTTCTCGGTTAATGAAAACATTTCATTAGAAAGAGCTTAACTCATTTCTTTTCACACTAACACAATTTTATCAAACCCTCAGGCTTTGACAAAAAATTAGTTCCAACACACATCACGAAATCAGCTTCTGAAGGTAAACCCTTTGACCCAAAAAAACAGAAACACACACAAAAAGCTAAGGGTGGTAAATTGGTGATTGGTTTCCTTTATGGTGTCACTATAACATACAATTAAGGGTGAAATTATTATCCGGTATCCGATATCCGATCCGGTATTCGATCCGATCCGATCCGAAAATCTGGATATCCAAGGGGGTCGGATAAGGATCCGGATAGTTAAATTTTGAAGTCCGGATATCCGATATGTTAAACATATTAAAAATATATATTTTATTAATATTTTTTTAATATTATGAGATATATATAAGTTTTAAAAATATTTATAATAACAGATTTTATTTTTTTACAAAATATTGTAAAAATTATTTTTTTAAATTATTTTTTATAATTTTTATCATTATTTTTATTTTTTTTTAAAATTTTTTTATTGATTCGGATATCCACGGATACAACGAAAGTCATCTTCTACCTCAAAAAACCTTGATTTTAGTATATTCCTCCCGGATTTTATTACTTTTGTATCCCTGTAAATATATATATATATATGGTTTATACGTGTTTCAGTTAAAAAGAACACAAAAACTACTATTAACCTGCAAATTTCAAATAAAAGTGGAGTTTATACGCTATTTTCTATTTTGACTATTTAAAACTTTCTCTGCTTATTCGATATTCACCGGTGAGTTTGCCCAAGCACAAATGGGCAATAGCGGATCTATTAAGGGAGATACGGGTTCATATGACACCCTATATAATTGAATTTTCTTTATAATGTTTTTAGATTTGTTAACAATGACACCAGTCTAAATTTTTCATTGACCCCATAAAATAAATTATTTTCCCTATCCAATTTAGTTATTTTGACCCCACATAATAAATTAAAAATCTCAGCCCATACTATAATACACTTAGAGAAGCCCATTTAGTTTTTAACCATTTCATTTATCTTAATTTTTTAAAAGCAATTAAACATAATTTTGTTTTTGGCAAACAAACAACCTAAGACCATCTCCAATCATGGGTTCTTACCAATTTTTTATTTATAAATTTTATCTAAATATTCTACAACTTCATTAATTTGTTTTTTCTCCCCCAATGATAGAACCTCTGATGAAGTTCTTAATAAAAAAAAAATGAAAATTATTTTATTTTAAGAAGAGTTTATTTTCTTGAATAAAAGCATAAAATATATTGCATTGAATGAAATTTGAAGTATACATGAAAAAATTGAAACAACTTCTTTAAAGTTGAAGTTAAGAAGAAGTTTTTTTAAAAAAAGTTATTTTTTTAAAATTAAAATTAAAAAAAGTAAAAATAAAAATCCGGCGAATTATACATCGACACGTGGCTAAAAACCACACATAAGAACCAGTTCTTAAAGTTTTTATTTAAAAACCGATTCTTAACTTTTTTATTTAATTTTAATTTTTTTTGCATTAAGAACCCCTATTAGAAATGCTCTAATAGGCTCAAATGACTGTATATTTGGTTTTCAAAGAACATGAATTATTCTTACTTTCATTAATTATTATAAATTTATAAACGAGAGATAAAAAACCGAAAAATGTTTTTTTGATGATGTTCTATATTTATATTAAGGATGTTTTTTTTAAAGTTATTTTTTGATTCAAGTAAAATAAATTTCTACATTGACCCCGATAAAAAAAAAATTTAGGTCCGCCACTGCAAATGGGTAAAGTCATTGCAAAGCCCCCAGGCTATTCACATTTCTTACTTACCTAATTTAACTAACTTATTTTTAACAATCACCTAAACAACCCTATTTTTTTTTTTGTGAATGGCTTTGCCATTTTCACATCGAAAACACACAATAAACGATTCAGAAGCGAGTGTTAAAAAGCATATAAGTATATAGCCACTAGCGATTTGTTATTATTATTAATCGAACTTGAAAGAGAGACTGCTAGAATTCCTGATTTTCAGACAAGAGAGGATTACCAAAGGAGAAGGGAAATTCCATTACAACATGAACAAAGAGAAAATAGCATCAATCCCTCTCGTATGAGGAGTCAGACCGAGGAGAACATCCGTGAAAACAAGGGTATTCCTCCCAAAATCTCTTCTGCTCCAAGGGAAAAGTCACATCGCAATGGTAGAGAGAGTTCACACCGCGAACGAGAAAGTGTCTGGAGAAGAATGAAGCCACCTGCGGAGCAAAGACAGAGAAGTCAACATGACTCACGAGTTGTAACAAATCCTCGGCATTGGGAAACCTCACATCCTCGAGATGTAGCTGATCGAAAGCGGCGTTACGAGGACTCTTTCGTATCAAGCAGAAAAATGGAAGAGAACAAAGGCAAGGAGATTGCTCCTCCACGAGATTACCGAAAACTTCAGATTAATGAACCTGCAGCTACATCTCATCACTCACAAGCCTCAGACTCTCAGAAGACAATATCGGATATCCCCCAAAACGGTAAATCTGCAAAATAGGCCTACGCATCCCCAAAATACCAACGCAGTCGGCCGTTTCGGCTGCATCTCCAGCAGAAATCTGACGCTTTGTCAAAAGGAAAGGGAAAAGCAATTGACATGGGTGACTGCTCTGAATCAGGAAGCTCGGCAAAGAAAAGTTTGAATTTTGAGTTTGAGACGGAAGCACATGTGCCGACGGAAAATCCAAACCAATTGCTTAATTTGGAATTGAGGAAAGAGTAAATATCCGAACCACGAAGGAGTTGGTATGATATGACTCTTGAGAATGAGGAAGAAGACGAGGAACTCTGGACCATTGGAGAAGAAGAAAAGATCAAGCAATTGGATAAGGGTTTTGGATCCATAACAGAGTTCGGAGAGGACGCTATAGCCGAGGAGGAAAGGGAAAAAGGAGATGATGAGATGCTAGAGAATGAGGATGAGGAGATTGGCGACTGGGTTGATGAGGATGATTTGTTGGATGAAAAACTCCTATCCGCTGATTTCCTGGGAGAGGATCTAATGATCGAAGAAGCTGGATTTTTGGAAAAAAAAATTTCATCTCCGATGGAGGAAGACGAAATGGCCTCTGAAGAAGTTGAGCAGAATGATGAATTCGCGGAGCCTGCGACTTTCGGTGAGCACTCTCCTGTTAAACACCAATCGTGTTTTTCCTCTGTATCAGGAACTCTGGAAAAGTCAAGAAAGAAGATTTAAGGCAGCCCAAAATTATTGGGCTTTTCCACAAAAATGAGGACATTAGCAAAGGTGGTGTTGAACTTTTTACGGTTCGCACAATTACCCACTGTGCACAATGCCTCAATCTAATGGCATGTCATTGTAGCACTTTGGGATCGAATCCACAGGGAAATAAGAACGACGCACTAAGAATACAGGACGCTATCTAATCTAAGCAAATATCGGGTTTTGGTTTTTATCGGACAATTTGAAACGTGCAAAATAGAGAAATAAACGAGTAGCAAAGCAAACAAGAAAACGATTAATATCAAATTTAAACAAACGAATTCTCGGGTAAAGCAATCGACTCGGGTGATTCTTTAATCTACTCAAGATGCTCAAACATTCGACTAAATATCTCCCTAGGCCTTAGAACACTACTAAAGATTAATCCACTTCCATGGTATTAACCCATTTCTTAGTCATCAATCGTCATAAACTTCCGTTCGCGATTCTATGACTAACAAGCATTAATAACAAGTCTAAATAGCCATTAAACACCCTAGACATCTATTTCCATAGGCTAGGAATGTAAAACACTCATTGAATTGGTTGGGGAATTTCATCGAACACCTTCCGGGCGAGAAATTCCCTATGATCTAAATCAACTTTGTCAAGGCCAATCCAGCATTAATAACACTCAATAAGAAAGGATATCAACTAATCTAGTTCTTAAACATCAAGAACAAACCTAGAATCACCCTAATCTACTTCACCCAAGAATCCTAAAAGAACTACTCACACATAGCTAAATCACAAATATAAACCGTACAAATGAAAGCCATAAGCAAAATAAGAAGATTGGTAAAAAGAGTTTAAGAAAATCTTCACTAAAATGGTTTGGATCTTGAATCCTTCATACAAAACAAAAACAAGAAAAGAAGAAAGAAATAAGTGGCTTAGAACCCTAAAAAGAAGCAGCCCAAAAAAAACTCTAAAAAAAGGACCCCCGGTCTAATTAGGCTTAATTTGCTTAAGTAGATACAGATCGGGTCGGGTCAACCCGGGACAAACCGGGTTTGACCCGACAATTTTTTGTCCGAGAGGGTTCACAGCGGTCAGCTCAGACCGCTGCATGACCGCTGTGAACTGACTGCTGTTTGCTTCGGATGGATCCGCAGCGGTCTGCTCGTACCGCTGCACCTGACCGCTGCGGATTTGAAAGTGCAGCGGTCTGGTTTGACCGCTGTATGACCGCTGCGAGACTTCTGGTTTTTGCTCCGGCTGGATCCGCAGCGGTCTGCTCGTACCGCTGCACCTGACCGCTGCGGACTTGAAAGTGCAGCGGTCTCCCTAGACCGCTGCATGCTGGCCGCTGCGCTTCCTGATTTCCTCCTCCATCACTCGATCATCTCTGTTCGCTGCGGGTACGTTCCTCCTAGTCCATGATCTTCCCCAAGCTCCAAAAAGCACCTAAAAGACTCCATAGCACACAAACATATGCAAAAACTAACCTAAGACTCACTAATTCTAAAATGGATGCAAACTATACCAAAAACAAAGAAATGAATGCAATAAGTCACAAAATACTAACTAAAATGTATGCTAAAATGGGCTAAATTATGCAACTATCAACTCCCCCGAACTTGCCTTTTGCTTGTCCTCAAGCAAACAAACATAAACAAGTTGGAGAAAATGATTGAAAGCGGGAGCTCAAATCAAAAGAAGCTAGCAAAGCATTCACCATGATGTCCTTAGGAAATTATAACATGTTGCAAGAACAAACTTCTTAATCCACTCTAGCTTCTCTAGGCTTATCGCAACTCCAAATATTTTTCTCTACACTCAAAGTCAAGCATCCGACTACCGTCATATCGACCAACTCTCACATTCAATTAATCGTTTCAAGGTGCGGTCTCACAAATGGGCAGGTGATCTATATACCAATCGGTTGAACAAGAGAAAGATTTATCAATATAAACAAGAGATCAATTTAGTGGTTAACTCTATGAAAAACGGAGTACAAACACTTCGCAAAAGCAAGGAAGATCGGAACAATTTACGCATACAAAGTATTCACTTCCATTGTTCTACCCTTCCCTAAGCTTTGAGTATCCAATTCACTATTTCTACCCAAGTGTTTTTCTTTTTGCTCTTTGCCAAACTAAATCTCTACCCTTTTGGTCATTTCTCTTTTCAAATCGTTCCTTGAAAATTTCCATTCGCTCTTTCGATTCCTTTTCTTATCTTTCATCACTACTCCTTTCCCTTTCTTTTTCACACGTCTTTTCTTTTCTTTCATCTCTAGGGGGAGTCTCTTTTTTTTTTTTTTTTTTTTTTTTTTTTTTTTTTTTTTTTTTTTTTTTTTTTTTTTTTTACTATTCCCCAAACATTGGCAACTCTTAACACCATTCTCAATCTCCTTTCTAATCACTAGCCAATTTCCCAAGAACAACAAACCTAGCTAATGGAAGCTATCCCTTGTCGTCCTCGATACTTACAAGATTTTACAAGTGTAGTACTATCAAGAAACGAGGCCTCACTCACAAAATTATCAAGGGTGGAAGGAAATGGTTGGGTTTAAAGGTGGGGAAACCATTTATAAATGGAAATGGCCACCCAAGTCAACAAGAGTGGTAAAAATTAATGCAAAGATGACTTGGATGTTTTTAGGTGACCATGGTTAAGCATACACAAGCCCATAAGTGAGAAAATTAAATTCAATTAAGTCCAATAGTTAAGGAGTTGGTTTCAATTCAAGCAAACATCAACAAGACGACAAGTTTCAAGTGGAGAGATCAAAGCACGAAGTTTGCGAGTTTTTTCAAGAGATGTTCAAGCAACATGGTATGATTAACAAGGGCATCACATTGAATGAAATGCTAAGCTTTAGTTACTATCATTGCTCCCTATGCATATGCAATGCACTCCTAAATGCTTCTAGACTCAATCCTAAAAAGAAAAGAATGCAATGCAAAACTATATGATCAATTTTTTTTTATGGTTTTTATATGCACTTATATGAATGAATGAGACTCAAAGATGGAAAAATAAAAATAAGATCACAAAACACAAGATCAAAAGACACAAATCCTTCCCCCGAACTTGAATTGCAACGTCTCGGTGCAACACAAATCAAAGAGAAGGTAAAAATATGCAAAAATATGTACAATGAAATGGAGTTTGGATCATACCTTTGGATTGGAGAGGAGTGTGACGTGCTGTAGCTCTACCCATTCATGCATTAAGCACCACGACCTTGGACCCAAGAAAACTATAAACATCAAACAAAAACATTAAAAAGAACAAGAAAGAACGAAAATATATACAAAGATAGTCATGGGAATGCCTCCCAAGAGCGCTTGTTTTACGTCGCTAAGCTTGACGTTTCAACTGTTAATCATGAGAATCAAAAGGTTGAGCCAATGCACCTTTGGTCCTTCTCTTGTCAAGACAAGAAACAAAATATGCAACATGGCACACGACTATCCATGGCAAAGAGGCATAACTCACATCAAGAAAGGTTACTAAAAATATAGCATACATCTTGGAATTTTCCTTGATGATGAGATGTTCACGAGGACCAAATGCATTTGATGGAAAAATGAAGTCGATTTCATGTTTAAACGAGTTAATCACAAAATAGTCAACTTCATCTCCATCAATCATGTAAAACACATCCTCTTTCCTAGATTTCATCTCAACCTTAGGGTCATCTATCTCATTCAAGATCTTATCTACATCAAGCACATCCCCTAGGTAAGATTTTTCAAGAAGAGAACTAGATTCCTCAGGCATTGAAAGCTTAAACTCGATATCATGATCATTCAAAGCACATAGATAATTAATATCAAAACATACTTCATGATAATCACTAGCAAGCTTTTCTACTCTTAAGGTTTCTAGTATTTGAGACTCATATATTAAATCACAGCATTTATTAATGAGCTTGAGAGCATGTGAACTAGAAGCTACATCTTCAATGCAAGGCAAGTGACTATCCTCATAATCAACGATTTCAAAGGTTGTGTCAAAAATACCTTCTAGTTGGCATGGTGGAACCCAATAAATTACCTCTTCGAGTGCATGAGCTATCTTTATCTCAATATATGTGAGCTCCCTTCCCTCAAGCGCTGCCCGACGTGACATGAGGTTCAAACGGATCATAATCGCGAGATTACTCCTTGTCAATGCCGGGTTTTCTTTGCAAAGCTCATCCAACTCTACTTTTTGTTCTGATGTGAGTACACTTTCATCAAATGGTGGCTCCACATATGGCTCATCATCAATGCTTTCATCAAATGTGGCATCCTCTTCTTGTGGCCAATCATTGTAATCCATGGCCATCGACTCTAAGAAGCAAAAAAGAAGAAAATAAAAAGTTAGTAGAAGTCAAGAACTTAGTCTCAAATAGTATCCAAATCCTAATGGCTATTGCTAATCTCCCCGGCAACGGCGCCAAATTGGTGTTGAACTTTTTACGGTTCGCACAATTACCCACTGTGCACAATGCCTCAATCTAATGGCATGTCATTGTAGCACTTTGGGATCGAATCCACAGGGAAATAAGAACGACGCACTAAGAATACAGGACGCTATCTAATCTAAGCAAATATCGGGTTTTGGTTTTTATCGGACAATTTGAAACGTGCAAAATAGAGAAATAAACGAGTAGCAAAGCAAACAAGAAAACGATTAATATCAAATTTAAACAAACGAATTCTCGGGTAAAGCAATCGACTCGGGTGATTCTTTAATCTACTCAAGATGCTCAAACATTCGACTAAATATCTCCCTAGGCCTTAGAACACTACTAAAGATTAATCCACTTCCATGGTATTAACCCATTTCTTAGTCATCAATCGTCATAAACTTCCGTTCGCGATTCTATGACTAACAAGCATTAATAACAAGTCTAAATAGCCATTAAACACCCTAGACATCTATTTCCATAGGCTAGGAATGTAAAACACTCATTGAATTGGTTGGGGAATTTCATCGAACACCTTCCGGGCGAGAAATTCCCTATGATCTAAATCAACTTTGTCAAGGCCAATCCAGCATTAATAACACTCAATAAGAAAGGATATCAACTAATCTAGTTCTTAAACATCAAGAACAAACCTAGAATCACCCTAATCTACTTCACCCAAGAATCCTAAAAGAACTACTCACACATAGCTAAATCACAAATATAAACCGTACAAATGAAAGCCATAAGCAAAATAAGAAGATTGGTAAAAAGAGTTTAAGAAAATCTTCACTAAAATGGTTTGGATCTTGAATCCTTCATACAAAACAAAAACAAGAAAAGAAGAAAGAAATAAGTGGCTTAGAACCCTAAAAAGAAGCAGCCCAAAAAAAACTCTAAAAAAAGGACCCCCGGTCTAATTAGGCTTAATTTGCTTAAGTAGATACAGATCGGGTCGGGTCAACCCGGGACAAACCGGGTTTGACCCGACAATTTTTTGTCCGAGAGGGTTCACAGCGGTCAGCTCAGACCGCTGCATGACCGCTGTGAACTGACTGCTGTTTGCTTCGGATGGATCCGCAGCGGTCTGCTCGTACCGCTGCACCTGACCGCTGCGGATTTGAAAGTGCAGCGGTCTGGTTTGACCGCTGTATGACCGCTGCGAGACTTCTGGTTTTTGCTCCGGCTGGATCCGCAGCGGTCTGCTCGTACCGCTGCACCTGACCGCTGCGGACTTGAAAGTGCAGCGGTCTCCCTAGACCGCTGCATGCTGGCCGCTGCGCTTCCTGATTTCCTCCTCCATCACTCGATCATCTCTGTTCGCTGCGGGTACGTTCCTCCTAGTCCATGATCTTCCCCAAGCTCCAAAAAGCACCTAAAAGACTCCATAGCACACAAACATATGCAAAAACTAACCTAAGACTCACTAATTCTAAAATGGATGCAAACTATACCAAAAACAAAGAAATGAATGCAATAAGTCACAAAATACTAACTAAAATGTATGCTAAAATGGGCTAAATTATGCAACTATCAGTCGTGTTTCTCCAAGAAACAAGGGAAAGAAATCTGGGGCCAGCCCAAGTCCAAGCCAATCAACAAAAATCCCTCATGAGGAGTACCCAGATAAGACGTCGAAGAACAATCATGGCCAGTCTGGCACGAAGGTACCAGGATGAATGTGATAGCATGGAATTGTCAGGGAGCGGGAGCTCAACTGACAAAAGAACACCTGGAAGAGCTTTATCGGTGTTTTCTACCTAGTTTTTTATTTTTATCGGAGACAAAAAATAATCGTTATTTTCTGCAAGATTTGCAAGTTTCATTCGGATATGACCATGTTTTTACCGTTGAGCCGAGAGGCAAAAGCGGCGGTCTAGCTTTATTTTATATGGATGATCCAAAAGTTGTTATTTTATATTCGGATAATCTATGATTGATTTGGAATCAACTTTTGAGGGAAAAAATATTTTCATGACCTTTGTGTATGGTGATCCGGTCGTTGAGTACCGTGAAAGAGTTTGGGAAAGACTCACTCGAATTAGTCTTAACCGCCGCAGAGCTTGGCTAATGATGGGGGACTTTAATGATATCACTGGGAATCACGAGAAGAGAGGAGGACGAAGGAGATCATAAAACTCTTTTATACCGTTTCGGACCATGCTAGATAATTGCGGCATGTTAGAATTTCCTTATAAAGGAAACTCTCTCTCCTGGGTGGGACGACGTCGTTCCAGAAAAGTTAAATGTCGGTTAGACAGAGCGGTTGGAAATGAAGAATTGCATCATAGCTTTTCCCACACTAATGTGGAGTACTTAAAATTGTGGGGCTCGGATCACCGACTTGTCACAACTCGTATACAATCAGGACCTCGGAACATAAAAAAGCTTCCGTTTTGACAAGAGATGGGTAGGAAAACCCGGATTTAAAGAAGCAGTGATCACGGGATGGGGACTTTCTGACGGTTCGACCCGATTGGAATTTCATCAAAGGATAATCTCATGCCGAAGTAACATCTCTAAATGGAAGAAAACTCTGCCCACAAACACGGCAAGACTTATTGAGGATTTAAAAACTCAAATCGATTTGGCCCAAGCGGACGACGATACTACATTAGAGGAAATCGAAGAGCTTCGAAGATAACTTTGTACCGCCTTTCGAGAGGAAGAACTTTTCTGGCAACAAAAGAGTCGTAACCTTTGGCACAAGTTAGGAGACAAAAACACAAAGTTCTATCACGCCACTACAAAACAAAGAAGAGCACGAAATCGTATTATATGTCTAAAAGACCAAAATGGACATTGGGCTGAGAGCGCTGTGGAAATCGAAAGAGTTGCGACGCACTATTTTCAAGACCTCTTCTCCACTTCACAACCTTCAGAACCAGCAGACACACTCCGGTTTATTACCGAAAAAGTCCCAGAGGTTTCAAATAGTCTCTTACTGGCGGAACCTACAGAAGAAGAAACCAAAATGGCCCTTTTTGATATCAACCCGGATAAGGCCCCGGGGCCAGATGGAATGACAAGCCGGTTCTTCCAAAGGTTCTGGCAAGACATGCGCCAAGATATTATAAAACTAGTAAAGGAGTTCTTTGTGTCGGGAAGTTTCGACAAAAGACTAAATGAGACAAATATATGTCTTGTCCCCAAGAAGGATCGACCTAGAGAGTTGTCTGACTTCTGACCAATTAGCCTATGTAACGTAAGCTACAAGATTATCTCTAAGATCATGTGCAAAAGGCTAAAGAAAGTACTCCCAAGACTAATCTCAAAGACCTAATCAACCTTTATGGCTCGACATCTTATTACAGATAATATTCTGCTTGCGCAGGAAAACGTCCACGCTCTCCGTACAAACCCTAGCTGTAGGTCGAAATTCATGGCCATTAATACTGGCATGAGTAAAGCTTACAATATAGTTGAGTGGAAGTTCCTAGAAGCCCTGATGCGGAAGCTAGGATTCGCGGAAAAATGGGTCCAACTCTTGATGTTTTGCATCTCCTCCGTCTCTTACCAGGTGATCATTAACGGAGAAGCTAAAAGGAGGATCAAACCGCCAAGGGGACTCCGCCAAGGGGATCCGTCATCTCCATTCTTGTTTATCTTATGCACAGAGGCACTTATCTCCCTTATGAATGGGGCGGAAGAAGATAAATAAATTACAGGGTTAAGGATTGCGCGGGCAAGCCCTAGAGTGTCCCACTTATTATTTGCGGATGACAGCCTTTTCTTCTGTGAAGCAAACGTCCTGCAATGTACAGAGATTCTAAAGATTATAGTGACTTATGGAAAAGCATCAGGTCAACAGCTCAACCCATCCAAATCATCTATAACCTTTGGAAATAAGGTGGACCATCAAATCAAAAGAGAGATAAAGTATGTTTGTGGAATATCAAGAGAAGGGGGTATGGGGATGTACCTAGGACTTCCAGAAGAAATTTGTGGTTCAAAAAAGAAAGTCTTTGCTTTCGTACAAGACCGGCTAAACAACATGATAAACACGTGGTCGGCAAGATTTCTTTTCAAAGGCGGAAAAGAAGTGCAGATAAAATCTGTATCCCAGAGCCTTTCGACATATGTCATTTCGTGCTATCTTCTGCCTCAAGGCATTACGGACAAACTGAGCAGTGCTATCTTCAACTTTTGGTGGAGCAAAAAACAAGATAGTAAGGGACTTCACTGGATCGCATGGGACAAAATCTGCACCCCCCAAGAGTTGGGCGGTTTGGGCTTCTGCGAATTACATGAATTCAATCTAGCTCTTCTTGCTAAGAAATTGTGGCGGCTTATACAATACCCCTCATCATTACTCGCAAGAGTTCTTCGAGGACGATACTATAGGCATAGTAGTCCTCTTGTGGATCGTCAGGTCTATTCCCCATCTTATGGGTTGCGTAGCATTATGGCCGCAAAACCACTCTTAAAACTAGGTCTTTGGAAGACGATTGGCTCAAGCTATAACACTAAGGTGTGGGATGAACCATGGATCCCAGTTATCCCGGCGCGTCCGGCAAGAGCACTTAGACATGCTAACCTCATAGATTCGCAACTTTTAGTCAATTCCCTCATCAGCCCGGAGACAAAAGAATGGAACGAACCAGTTCTCAGAGATTTAATCCAACCCGAGGATGTTCCCCTAATCTTAGGGTTGAGACCCAGCCGCCACTTCACCTTAGATGGGTATGCATGGAACCATACGAAATCAGGATTATATACAGTAAAGTCAGGATATGATCTCATAAGTAGGACCAGGATCGCCCAAAGATCTCTTGGGGGTGATAGAACCTAGTATCACATGCCTAAGGAGTCAAGTGTGGAAGACAAACACCTCCGGGAAGCTCAAGCACTTTATATGGGATGCTCTATCGGGATGTGTGGCGACATGTCAAAGACTTACGTTCCGCCACTTGGGTACGGATAAAACGTGCCAAAGATGTGGCGCGCCAGAGGAAACAATAAACCACCTCCTATTTGAATGTCCACCAGCCCTTCAAGTGTGGGCACTATCGGACTTTCCGTCCCTTCCGGGTTCCTTCCCGAGTACATCTCTCTACCAAAATATGGATTTCTTATTTTGGAGAACAAAGGAGTTCGGACTTTCCGAACCCCAATCAAACAAGTACCCATGGATCATATGGTACATTTGGAAGGCAAGGAATGAAAAAAATTTTAACGGGAAAGAGATCTCCCCGGAAGACACCCTCCTAATCGCAAAGCTTGAGGAAGAAAGCTGGAGAATCGCAAATCAGAAGGATAACGAAGAAGAAGTAGAAGACCAGGCAAACTAAGACATACAAAGAGTGCCCACCTTAAACCCCCAAATCCCGATATGCCAAATTGAAGCCTCTTGGATCGATCATGGGCCGATCAGTGGACTAGAGTGGAGTCTAAAGGAAAACATGGGCCAACAAACAACATGACAAAAAAGGTGTCGCAGAAGCCTATCGGCACTACATGCGGAGCTTGACGGACTCTTCTAGGCAATGGCATGCGTAAAAGAAAGACTCGTCAGATCGGTTTGTTTTGAGACATATTGTTCAGAGCTACTGAAGATGACGGAAGGCCTGGAGGATTGGCCATCTTTCCAATCGGAATTAGATTATTTCCTTTATTTTAGAGGATATTTTGTGATTTTTAGGTTAAGTCTTATCCCTCGTAGCCAAAATGTCAGTGCCGGCGCTTTTGCAAAAACGGCGCGAGCACGAGACTATATATTTTCTTATATAAGTCAGATCGAACTGGTAAAGAATGCTTTTAAAGGCAATCACCATATCGTTTTAATTTGACTTAATGTATGGAGTTTTTGTTGACAAAAAAAAAATATAGAAAGGGGTGATACGTCAACTTCAGAGCGAAATATCAGTTTGTCTCACGTACTAATGTTTAGCTATTTCAGGAATAATATTATATGGTTTCTGTATATTATTGAGCCAATCAGCCAAGTTCAATGTGACAATTAAGTGACCCGAATGTGGATAAGAACAGTACAAATTCAGTGGCAGTTTATTTCTGCTCCTATATCCAAACACGACAAGTTTATGTCTGTTCCTATATCCAAACACTCGTAAAAATCTTCCAACTAAAATCCAACACATGCGACCGGTATGACTTCCCTAACAAGTCACTTGTTTCTTTCTCTTCGGTCCTCCTAAAACGGACAAGCAAGCTACAAAAAGGACAAAAAAGAAAAAAAACAAACGTCAATCGCTGGAGATAATTAATTGACCGTCCGATTGATTATTAAAATGACCCACTAAAAGCTACGATTCAGATCTTCTCGCTTAGGTGCACCTCAATACACCTCAATTGTTCCCCTATCTCATTTGTCTATAAAAGGTGAAACAAACCTGCGGATTCTCTGCTTCTTCTCCACATATCCATCGTGTTGCGTTTCTGTCTTAATCGCCTCTCCGAAGAAGAAGAAGACGAGAAGAGGAAGAAATCGGAGGAACCTGTAACCGATTAAGATCTGTTAGGTTTTTGTTTGTTTGTTTGTGTGGTTGATTTAGGGTTTTTTTAATCATGTCGGATGCGTATTGTACGGATTGCAAGAGGGAGACGGAGTTGGTGTTCGATCACTCCGCCGGAGACACCCTTTGCTCCGAGTGTGGTTTGGTCTTGGAATCGCACTCGATTGATGAGACCTCCGAGTGGCGTACCTTCGCCAATGAGTCGTCCAACAGCGATCCAAATCGTGTCGGTGGTCCGACCAACCCGCTTCTCGCCGATAGTGCTCTCACCACTGTCATCGCAAAGCCCAACGGTGCCTCCGGAGATTTCTTGTCTAATTCTCTCGGGAGGTGGCAGAATCGTAACGCCAATTCCGATCGTGGCCTGATCCAAGCTTTTAAAACCATTGCCACCATGTCCGAGAGGTAGTGCGATTTTGATTAAATTTCCCTTTTGAGATCCCATTCTCGCAGATTTTCATATTTTCTCTGAGTTTGGATCGGATCTTTACAGCCTTTTTTTAGAGCTAAAAGAATTTTTGTGGGTGGTCTCCTGCTTGGAGTTTGATTTTGTATGGCCTTGCTTTGATTAGATTTCTGTTTGACAGATCCACCTCCTGCATAATTATTATCATTTTATTAATTCCGATCACTTATGTAATTTGATTTGTCCATGCTTGATGCCTGTTTAAAGGATTACTCGTTTGACATTGTCAATAACATAACTAAAGGGAGTTCCTTTTTCATTGTCCATTGGGAGTTTTGTCCTTCGTGATGTTGCTGCTGTTGGTGTGTAGAGTGTTTGTTTATATTGCCTGATTCGTGTGAGAGTACTTACTTGTTGATCGATTTTTTTCTCCAGGTTGAACCTTGTTGCAACTATCAAGGTAAGCTTTGTTAATCTTGTGTGGTTACTTAATAGCCTGTGGATATATTAATAGAAGTTTTAATGTTGCTGGTTCAGTATGTGATTTTCATTTACGGGTTTGGTGAATTTTTGCTGATATGTAGGATCGGGCTAATGAGATATTTAAGAGGCTGGAGGATCAAAAGTCAAGCAGGGGAAGAAATCAGGATGCACTTTTTGCAGCCTGCTTGTACATTTCCTGTAGACAGGAGGACAAGCCACGAACTATTAAGGGTACAGTTCAAAGGTTTCTCAATTGAGAGCGTCTGGTTCCCTCTTGATATTAGCTTTGCCATAAGTCAATCAAATTCCTGAACCTTGTGAATAGAAATCTGCTCTGTTGCCAATGGAGCGACAAAGAAGGAAATTGGACGAGCAAAAGACTACATTGTTAAAACATTGGGGCTGGAGACCGGCCAGTCTGTTGAATTGGGCACTATACACGCTGGTGATTTCATGGTGAGTTTTGAGCTATAACTTTATATGGCACTGTTGGCTTTTGTATTGACATTGCTGTCTTGTTGTTGTTATTGCAGAGAAGGTTCTGCTCTAACCTTGGAATGTCTCATCAAGCGGTTAAAGCTGCTCAGGAAGCTGTGGCAAAATCTGAGGAATTTGATATACGGTACATTTCATTTTATTTGCAGATTCCGTACCTTGGTAGGCACAGCAGAACCTTTACAAATACTTAATTGGCATCTTGCAGGAGGAGTCCTATATCAATAGCAGCAGTAGTTATCTATATCATAACCCAGCTTTCTGATGACAAGAAGCCTCTCAAAGGTTTGTGTTTTTGTTTGTTTTTGTTTAGTTTCGGGCACAGAGGTATAAAAGAAATCTCAGAGTGGTTAATATTTGGGGTGCAGAAATATCGCTAGCGACAGGAGTAGCAGAAGGGACGATAAGAAATTCATACAAAGACTTGTATCCTCATCTTACAAAGATAGCGCCAAGTTGGTATGCTAAGGAAGAGGACCTTAAAAACCTCTCAAGTCCTTGAGATTCTTTCTTTATTATTCTATGCAATAGAGACCTATCTATATATCTCTATCGAGGAGGAGAATACAAAGCAAGTGTTGTCTCGAGTAGAGAGGCTTTTGTTTTTTTCAATTTCTTGTTTGGAGTCTTTTGTTAAGAATTCTTGTAATGCGTCAAAGACTTGAAAAAACAAAAAGTAAGAAAGAAGGTTTTTGATTCAATCTTATTCCCCATGCGTCATGGAAGAAGATTTGCATTTTGTTGTTGAAAGTTGAAGAGTTTTGTAATGTTGCGTCTTCAAACGCCAAAACAACGTAAAAAGGAGTTTGGATTTTGACAAGTTAAATCTCAGACAGAAAATAGAGCAAAGTTTAATATATATAGTTTAATATATATAAATAAATAAATAAAACTAAAAAATTTAGGGTATGAAAAGTAGGGATGGGCAAAAAAACCGAATCAAACCAAACCGAACTAACCGAATTTAAACCGATTCAAACCAAACCATATTCTATATATAATTTAATCGGTTGAAGTTTTTTTCAATCCGAGTGGTTCGGTTTAAAACCGAACCGATAAACCAATGTTTTTTTTTGTTAGTTAGTTAATTAATAATATTAAAAATATAAACATATATGGTAGGATCTCCAGCTCTTCAACTAAAACATTTAGGCTAAAAATCTTAAACTCATGTTTTTTTTTTCTTTTCAATTTCTAATTTTTTCTTTTAAATTTTCAATATAATTAAACGCCAAATATTTGATTAGCTAAAAGTATTTGATTGAAAAACGAAAAAACCAAAAAAATTACAAACCCTTATACTCAAACGCCATATAATTTTAGTTTAGTTTTAAATTTTTAGGGAATAATTTTTTTTATTCCTTCGTTTTGTTTACATTTTGTTAGAATTATTATTTTTATATAAGTTGATTTTTTAAAAACCAAATTACAACCGAACCAAATTAAACTAAACTGAATTAAACCCAAACCGAATCAAACTTATTTCGGTTGAGTTCAGCTAGAGTTTTACTCAACCCAAATCAACCGACCCGAGCCGAATTCGAAATTAAACCGAAATGCCCACACACCCTAATGAAAAGTCCATATGGTAGCGAAATCACTCGTGCCCGTTATTTCGTCATGAAACACGAAAGAGTAACAAAAAAAAAACACAATTAATAAATAAATAACAAATAAATAAAGGGTTTAAATCCGAAAACCCTCTCTTTGCTTCTTCTACTGAATCCAGCAATATCAATGGCGAACGACCAAGAGATGAGTGGTTGGACTGATCTTCTCCATTCTTCTTCGAAGCTTCTGGAGCAAGCTGCTCCTTCGTCTCAGTTTCCTCCTCTTCAGGTTCTTCCGCTTTCCGCTGTTTTTTTCTCTTTCCTTCTCCTCCTATTTCCCTCTGGTTTCTCCGGATTTTCTTCTTCTTTGGGCTGGATATTCGATGTTCCTAATGTTAGATTAGTACGATTGGTTTGTGTCTGTGTCGCTATCAGAGAAATTTAGATCAGTTGGAAGCGTTGTCGAAGAAGCTCAAGGCTAAAACCCTAAGGAACGAAGCTCCTTCTCAGTCTATTGCTGCCACTAGGTTATCCCTTTTTCTTAAAATTCTCCAAAGTCCGGAGTGCTAGCAATGTCTTGAGTTTGTTTATTTTCGTAAAAATTGTTATCTTCCATTGTTGAACTTCTAAAAGGGAGTAGCTAGTCCACACGAGCAAGAGATGATTCTCTTGTCTTTATTTTCGTTTTGAGTTTTGCAGACTACTCGCACGGGAGGGAATCAATGCAGAGCAACTAGCTCGTGATCTAAAATCTTTTGAGTTGAAGGTGAAGATTTTCTTTTTCTATATTTCATCTTAGCTTTACTAAGCTTATTGTCTGCATTCGTTTCTTTGTGTATTGGTGGTTTTTGCTTTGAGATAAGAAAGTACAATATGAATAGCTAGTATTGTTTTTACTTGAGGTAATACATATTTCATATTTTGTCAAAAACAAAAATCTCCTTCGTTAGTTGTCTTAGCAAACGGATTCATGACCAGTTGCTGTTGCATGACTGTGTCCTTGGTCCGTTTATTGTTATTGTAAGGCGTTGGGGTCGTAGTATGCTTTACACATCTCTAGCTTGCAGCCTATTTTTCAAATGTGATTATTCATTGCGGCATTACGTGATGTTTTCTTTCTTTGATACTCTTTAAAAGACAACATTTGAGGATGTGTTCCCCGCTGAGGCTACGAGCGTCGAAGAATACCTGCAACAGGTACTTCCGTTTCTAGACTTTTTTTTAAAGTTTACTATTTTTATAGATTGATTCTCTTGACGATGACTGACTTTTATGATGTGTGTTGATTTTTGTTTTTCTTAGGTTCATGAAATGGCTATGGTATCAGCTATACAGGAAGGCCAAAAGGATAATGTTCGAAGCTTTAATGATTACATGATGAAAGTGCTGGAGGTTTGTATTCTGGCTATCCATATTTCCATCTTTGATTATATGCTTCCCTTCCTTTTCCTCCTAGACTTTTGTTTCTTCTCAGTATGCTTTTGCATACAAAGATTGATTAGTCAGTAGTTGTGTGAAATAGAGGCGCGTATTGTGTTCTTTCCTACTTAATAGTTGTCTATACGGATTGCACTATGCAACTAGGTATTGAAGGATGCTTTTGTTGGCTGGATGGTTTGCTTATTGATATATTAGAAGGATGTGCATGCTGATTTCCCAAATATTGGATGTGAATCTGAAATGACAGGAGGATTGGAGAAAAGAAAAACGTGACTTCCTTCAGAGCCTTAGCAGGATATCAATGTTACCTAAAACGAATATGATTGATACAAGCAGAGAGGCCAATGCTGGTCAACTAGTGCCAGTGGCTTCGAGTCCTCGAATATCCTCAACACCAGGCAAAGAACTTGTGGCTCTTGCTAACATACCCATTCATGAGAAAAAAACATATGTCTATGGAGAGGTTGTGAAGAAACTTAACACTTCAAGAGAACGAGGCTTGCCATTTAGAGTACGGATTTCCTATACCTTGTCTTCAAATTTAGTACTTGTTTCATTTTGCTTAAGAATCAAGATCCTTTTGGATAAGTACAGCTGAAAAATATTCTTTTTCCTCGACTACTTTTAGAAGTCAAGCTAGAATTCTTATACTTTTCATTTGTATGCACTCTACCTTTTGATGATGATTTACATATTTATTGTTTGGGTGTTCTTGCTACTGATCCCAATTCATACTTTTGTATAGCCTGCAATGTGTTTTAAGGACGCTTATGAATCTCTTGGTGTTGAGGTAACTCGTGGAAAGTCAGTCAACATGCAGAAAATATGGCAGCTTGTTCAGGTAATCTTTTGAACGGAAACTATTTCGTCCAGCCAGACCACTCTCTAAGGATTGTTCTTATCTCTTTGCCTTTCTCGTTTTCATGCAAATTATTTCTGATTGTTGACAAACTTTTTCCAGGCAATAACAGATGAAGACTCAGCAGTTCGACAGGGTGTTTCGAAGAGGATGTCCCTCGCGATAGGTGCAAGACGCCATTTACAACGTGGGCATGAGAAACATATAATGGACACAATTCAAAGTCACCCTACACAAGTATTCATTTTTTTCTTTTATTTATTTATTTATTTTGTAGTTGATAATAACAGCTTCTACATGTACGTTGATGAATCTTTTGATTACCCTCTAATTCAAATGGTTGGGTGCTGTCTGAAATAATTGATCTTTCAATCCTATTTCAAGAGTGTTGGTAATCATTATGACATGTGTCTTGCTTTTCTAATCCTGTTCCAGGCTTCTCTTGGTGGATCTGTTGGAAATTTGCAAAGAATTCGTGCTTTCCTTCGGGTTAGTGTCACAGACTTTATAGAGCTTAACACGCATCATATGTTCAAACTTCAAACAGCTGTTTAGCTTTCTTATTTCTTGTTTTCTTTACTGTGCAGATTCGTTTGAGGGAATATGGAATTTTAGATTTTGATTCACCTGATGCCCGTAGGCAGCCTCCTGTTGATACGACTTGGCAACAGGTTTTTGATAATTTTCCTTGCACTTTGAATTTTAAACTTCGTCCTCAACATTTAATTGAGATATAGAGATTTACATTGTGGACATGCAGGCATATTTATATGGAATAACTGATATCTATCTCTTGAATCTCAGATATACTTTTGCTTACGAACTGGGTATTACGAGGAGGCTAGGGAAATTGCTCGGTCAACTCGGTCATCTCAGCAGTTTGCACCACTGGTAGGTCTTCTTTAGATCCTAATATATTTTCAAGAGTTTTGGAATCAGCACTTTGGTTACCTTTCCTTTTTGCAGCTTACAGAGTGGATTACCACAGATGGTATGGTGGCTGCAGAGACTGCAGCTATTGCATCAGAAGAATGTGAGAAAATGCTAAGAATGGGTGACCGGTTGGGTAGAACCTCATATGACAAGAAGAAACTCCTACTCTACACCATCATCTCTGGTTCCCGCAGGCAAATTGAGCGCATACTGAGGGATCTGTCGACACTCTTCAACACAATTGAAGATTTCTTATGGTTCAAATTATCATGCATCAGAGACGTTGCTGGTGGATCTTCATCTGTGGTCTTGAATGATGGCCTCGCGCCGTACAGTTTAGATGACCTTCAGGCATATCTCAATAAATTTGAGCCTTCATACTACACGAAGAATGGAAAAGACCCCTTGGTATATCCATATGTTTTGCTTCTCAGCATTCAGTTGCTTCCCGCTATCATGCACTTATCCAAAGAAGCAGGAGACGGAGGGTATAATATTGATGCTGTTCATATAGCTATTTCTCTAGTGGACCATTCCGTTTTATTTGAAGGCTCTGGGACTGGCCACAAACTAAGTGTGATGGATGCTAATGCTGAGGCATCTAGCATGATTAGGCAATATGGGTCAATGTTTTTGCATCACGGTGATCTCCAAATGACGGTAGAGTATTATGCACAAGCTGCTGTTACTGTAGGCGGGGGACAACTAGCTTGGTCTGGAAGAAGTAATGTGGATCAACAGAGGCAGAGAAACTTAATGCTGAAGCAGCTACTGACTGAGATTCTTCTGCGAGAAGGTGGTATTTACTTTTTGCTTGGGGCAAGAGGTTCTGGTGAAGAAGGTCAGCTTGGAAGGTTTTTCCCTGATTCTAGATTGAGACAGCAGTTCTTGATTGAAGCTGCACATCAGTGTCAAGAAGCTGGATTATATGACAAAGTAAGTAGCTTCTGATCCCGTCTTACATTGTGTAGAGCTTACTCTGTCTCGATCTTCTAATAGAGCTTTCACCATGTTTTCCATATTCTCAGTCCATCGAAATACAGAAGAGAGTGGGTGCATTTTCGGCGGCCTTGGAGACTATAAACAAGTGTCTATCTGAAGCCATTTGTTCTCTTGCCCGTGGAAGGTTGGATGGTGAAAGCCGAACATCAGGGCTTATTCTCGCAGGAAATGATATTCTTCAGACTTCCAAATATTACCCGGAAGTCAGGTATATTGTCGCAGGCTAGAAATCATTTATCTACTCTGCTTCAAGTTGAAAATGTGCTCAAGTAGTTTGTTATCATTTTTTCCTCTCACAGTCTCCAGGAAAGAGAGCGCGTGATGGAACAAGAGACCATACTAAGAGAGCTCGAGGCAATACTATCGATCCACAAGTTGGGTAGACAAGGCAATCATCTGGATGCTTTGAGGGAAATAGCAAAACTTCCGTTCCTTCATCTTGATCCTAGAGTGCCTGATGCAACCGCTGATATATTCCAGAGCGCATCTCCATACTTCCAGACTTGTGTCCCGGACCTGCTCAAAGTTGCCCTAACTTGTCTTGACAATGTAGCTGACACTGATGGATCGATCCGTGCCATGAGATCCAAGGTACATAAACTAACGAAAAACATATTTTTAGTTGAGTCTATATTAAATACAAAGCCATGAAACCTGAGTGAGTCTCTGATTGCTTTGAGCAGATTGCTGGGTTTCTTGCAAGCAACACACACCGGAACTGGCCTCGTGACTTGTACGAGAAGGTGGCTCGAAGCTTTTGAACATTTTTTGGGCTCATCTTCCAAGTTGTTGACTATGTGGTTCTGTTGCTAACTAAGACAGCTGAAAACAAGAATTAAGTATTTAACTCTGTTTATGTATGTTTTGCGTTTTTACTTTTTAGTTTTCACTCTCTTTTATTGATTTTCTTAGATTTTTTACTACAACAAGAAGATCAACGATTCAAATCAAGTAAACTCTCATGTATGATTTTAGCAAATGTATCTTGCTCGAACTTTGAAGATTGTATTATTAAAGAAGAAGAAATGTATTTTGTCTTAATCATTGGTTCTTAATTAGGTAATCAGGATATATATGGATCTGAATCGAAGAAAAACGTTTTGGGTTTTTGTAAGCTTTTTAGTGTAAGAGAAAACGCCTGACTTGTTCTTTCTGTGTTTGCGATTGATACAGCTCAGAACCAACGCTACAAGAACAAGATCATGAAACGTTGGTATGTATCACGTTTTGAGATTAGAAAGAAAAAAGAAGACTAAATGAAGATTCGGACTTACTAGACCATTAACAACTTCTGTTTACACCTTTTAATCCCCCCCCAAAATTCGTTAAACCGAACCGGACCGGGTTTTGGTCTACTTTTTTATTTATTGAAAAGGCGTTTCGGAGGAAAGAAGAGAAGAGTGGTAAGTGGAGAGGAGATGAGGAAGGTGAATCCGCTTCTGAAACGAGGACTCAAAATTGTCGAGGATGGCGTTTTGCTGAAGATCCTCCAATCTGAAATTCGTCACGAAATCTCCAACCCTCGTTTCCAGGTAATCTCTCATTTGAGTTCTCCATCAATGGGCGAATTTGGCTTAAACCCTAGGCTTTAAGTAGATTTTGAACCCAGGGAGCTGAGACTGGTAACCTAGGAGATTTCAAATTGGATTGGGATTCTTCGGAAAGCCAAGATATTGTTCTGAGGAGACAATTTGATTCAGGCGAGGAAGTTGTGGTCTCAGCTTTATTGCGACCTCAAGTCGTCGAAAAAGCTGATGCAGCGTTTCCCAGGGATGCTGTGGCCAAAGTGTGTATCAGAAAGCCTGGACTCAGCTCCATCCTGAACTTTGATTGCCAGGTTTTTGGATTTGGATCTTCAAGCTCTCGTTTCCACATCCAAAGAGCCTACTTTGTCCCCTCTTTACCATCTTCTTCCACTTACCAAGAGGGCTTTCACAGGTAAATCACACAAGAGCTCATATCAATCTCACCAACTTTTCTTCTGCTCTTTAAGTGTTTAACTTACTTTGTTCCTCTTTTAATTTCACTAAGTGGCATTTTTGAGTCTTATCAAGTGTATGTTAGGCCAATTTTTCATTTTCTTCTTCTTCTTCTTCTTTTGGTTCTTTAGGTCATCAGATCCCAAACTACGGTTCGCGCTGAGGGATTACCTAACATCCAAGGGAATCGGTGAAGGCCTAACCAATTTCCTCTTGTGTCATTTGAACAAGAAGGAGCAGGATCAGTACGTTAACTGGTTACGCAAGCTTGAATCAACAATGTCACACTCTCTGAAGCCGTGAGCTGTTCACTCCATTTGCTCTTTTTTTTTTTTTTTTTTTACCTTCTTCTTGGAATTTTCTTGCAATGGTAATATGATGATGACCTTGAGAGTAGCATGATCAGCTTTGCCATGGATTTTTTTTTTTTTTTTTTATATATATAGGAAAATTTTATCAACAATATATATGTTAACTGGTATATTCCCAACAAATGGGACCCCAAATCTTATGCTTTTGAAATCGTCGAGCAAGCTTGGTTTGAGCTTTGGTCTTTCCCAAATTATTTTTCTGAATTGATAATTCATCATAATACAAATTTTATTAATTCAGAAAATTTTGACTTCTTATAAGAACTTCGAAAAGTTATATACTAAATTAATAATCAAAGTAATTGTTGATTTTCTTACAAAGTAGATTTATTTTAACCATTGACTTAATTTTTCTATTTATCGATTTATATTTTATTTTCGTTAACTTATTTTTGATAGTAGACTTATATTGTTTTTTGTTGAATTTTTATAAGGTTGACATGTTTGAACAATCGACTTATATTATATAATAGTTTATATAATAGTTTATTTATATTTGATTTTGGTCGACTTACTTTTGAGCAATCACTTTATATTTTGGTTGGTTGATTTTTTTTACAAAATCGATTTATTTTAACCATTGACTTAATTTTCCTATTCATCGAATTATACTTTATTTTCGTTGACTTATTTTTTATAGTAGACTTATATTGTTTTTTGTTAATTTTTTTATAAGGTTGACTTGTTTGAATAATCGACTTATATTATATAATATATATATGTATATGCTATAATATTATCCGATATTGAATATATATTTTTAAGTTTAAATAAGATCATAGTATTGATTGATCGTACGTTCATTATATATACAGATTTTTGCTTGTAAAGAGGACTCGCGACTTCTTTGATTAAATAAAGAGCTTTTAAAAGCTCCTCTTCCGTCGTGTTAGTGAATAAAGGGAACATGAAATATAAGTTATTATTGAGGACTAAATTTAAATTAATATAATCAATTTAAAATAATATAAGAAAATGAAAATATATATTTAATTATTAGTGAGGACTAAATTGTCATTTAAACAAAATATAAGGTATATCTCAAATTCTTAAAAATTTTGGTATAGATTTCAAATTTTTGATAAAATTTAGGGTTTATGATCAAATTAGTGAGAAAAAGTTTAAAAGTGAGAAAAATGTGAAGTAAAGGTAAACATTTTTTTTTTTTTTTTTTTTTTGATAAATCCTATCAGCTGATCCGGTCAGCCCCGGTAGGAACGCACCGAAGTATTACGAAGTGGACTCCTCCAAATGGTTCAACGAACACCATTAGCTCCACAGTTTTGCTAGGTTGTCAACGGGCCATGAGATCCATGAAATTTATATGGACCACCACACCACCTGTTCTGAATTTGAATGATTTTCGACTAATGTATGCACCAAAAAAATTTTGGTGACATGTATGCACCGAAAAATTTATTTGATTCTCTTTCTTGTGTGTGTGTGTGGTTTTCCATAGCCGTAAAAATTTAAAGGTGAGAAAAAGGTGAAGGAAAGGAATAAAAAAAGAGAAACTTTTTCAAAAACCAAAAAGACGAATGAGAACAAAAATTCCGACCATGGCAGCACCAAGTGCTCCACGATCCAAGTCGGGGCGGCATCTCTCCCGACTTATTTATTAAAGCAACATGTTTTTATTGTTTCAATCAATTGTTATTACAAATTTAAACTACCGAATCTTTGACGACTGTTAGTTTTCAGACAAGTAGATTCTTTTAAAATATTGTAGCGTAACAAGTGGAATCGAAAGAAAAAAACTTTGGAGGAATATATTCTTCTCTTTTTTGTTTTCCTGCTCTTTCAGCAAAACAAAGTTAAAAAAGAAAAGAAATTCTTCCCATTTTTGATTGGTGAAAACAAAACATAAATTATAGTAAAACTCAATGCTACTGATAAAAAGTACTTCAATTTGTACAGCCAGTCAAAACTCTTAATAATGTTGCATGAATCACAAAAAAACAAAAAACTAAGTAGACTTATAATTGTGGTTGTTAACTAATTGTATTTGTTTAATCACTCTCGGAAACATAAATCAGTCAGCGTGAGAGTAGCTAACACACGTGACATAACATCATAGGTAATAGTAAAAATATAATAATAAAAAAGCATAGATCTTGAGGATACGGCAGAAAATCGATTTATGGATGGAATCAAATATGCAGACAATAGTATTCGGTTATCGAAGAGACATTTGTGGACGGAAGTAAACCCCCCTTGTTTTTCATTTTCATGGATGAATTCCGCATATTCTCATATATAGGATTTACATATATTACTGTCAAGAGTAATTTTATTATTATTTTAATATTCAATATTTGGATTTATAAAAAGTCAAAGATTCAAAACTTGAAAAACAAGTATTAGGTTCAAATATTCGTCCGGGTCGGATCATTTGATTTGATCCCTCTCTCTTTATTATCCGAATTAGCCCAAAGCATAATATCCGGATCCGAAAAAATTAACCGAAATCGATCCGAAAAAGAAGAACCGAACCCGAACCAAAACCATTAAAATATTCGAACGGATCCTAGATTCCTATATCCGAAGAACCGAAACCAAACCGGAACCGAACCGAGAACCGAATGGATATCTGAAATATCCGAAATGCAATTATATACCCAAAATATTAATTATATTTAGACTTTATAACCCAAAATTACAATTATAAATCTGAAGATATGAGTTATTTTTATACCAAAATGATTGAGAGACCCAAAATAACCAAAATATATGAAGTTTTTAGTTATATTTGTTAAATTTTGTCCAAATTTTATTTAAATTTAACCAATTTTCATTTTATTTTTATGATTTTTCTGATATCCGAAACCGAACTGAACCCGAAACAAAATTCTAAAATATCGGAATGGATAATAAATCTTAAACTCGAAAATCCGAAAATCCAAAAATCCGAATGGATCCGAACCGAATCCGATCGGATATCCGAACGCCCGGGCTAATCCGAATGAGACGAAAATGAAATTCGCAATACATATGGGCCCTACCCGAGTATAAGATCCGATTGATTCGTCGGGTTTGGGTCATCCATAAAAAGCAACTCTCACTCACACACACCACAACAAGCTATTGCTAGAGAGAACAAGTGTAAACAAAGGCTCACCATATCCTCTGTACAGAAACAGCTTTCGATAGATTGAGAAATGTCGAATTTGCTTAGGGATTTCGAGGTCGACGCTAAGAATCCGTCGCTGGAAGCGCGTCAGCGATGGAGGTCCTCAGTCTCTGTCGTGAAGAACCGTGCTCGTCGTTTCCGTAACATCCCCGACCTCGATAAGCTCGCTGAGTCGGAGACTAAAAGGCACCAGATCCAGGTTCGATTTTTCAAAGTCTTACTTTTCATCTTTAAACACTTTTTCCTTTTCTTGTTTTTTTTTCCCGCTACTTTTTAATTAGCCTAATAGAAAGCAGAAAATGGGTGTTTTACACTTTATCTCTTATATGATATTCATTTGTGTAATCAATACATTTTATATTCCGCTCGTTGAAAGTTGCTAGTCTTATACCGAGAAATGGAGATTTTGAACACAACTATGGGAAATAGGAATTAGGGATAAACAATTTCAATCGCCAACGCCCATGATGATGTTGACATCAACTTGTGTCAATATTATTTCTTGTCACTACTAAGAAGATGAGCCAATTTTGAGAGGCCATAAAAAGTCTGACCCTTTTTTAAGTTTTAACTATTCTTGGCGACTGAATCCAAACACCAAAGGACGACAGTCTCTTTGACTTCTTGTGTGCAATTATTTAGCGTAAGGAAGTTACATAAGGTTCTGAAACAGACATCAATTTTATCTGTCCACTTGCATAAACCATATAAAGAAGCATTTTTGGATATGAGCTCATCATGTCGGTCTTATTCTTTTTCCTTTTAGATTAGAAAAAAGGTTTATTGAGAAATATTACAGATTACATTCTTTAACTCAGGTTTCAAAGCATAATTTAGTGATGGGAATGATAAGCAGTTTATTAATTCTGGTTTGAGCTTCAAATCCAAAGACATTTTAGCTACATTAGTTTTAGTTGTGTTTTTTTATTTTAGATCAGTGATATAATAATTAGCTGGTGTTGCAGAGAGCTTCACTCTGTCACATAAAGCAAAAATGAAAACTAAGTAAGCAGTGGATCTTTTCGGTTCTTTATCCTGCATATGTTGATTGCATTACAGAAACTGTTGGATCTTTCTTCAATTTCATGTATGACCGAAGTTTTTATTATCTGTTTTCTTTTCTCATAACCAGGAAAAGATCCGAGTTGCTTTTTATGTACAAAAGGCTGCTCTTCAATTCATTGGTGGTAAGATATCCAGTGCTGAATTTTTAGAGAGATGCATGGTTTTACCAAATTGACGGCCACTGGGTTTATATGGTTATGTAAACTTTTATTTTCTTATTGTATTTTTCTCCAGCTGCTGCTGGGACAGAATACAAGCTCACTGATGAGGTTAAAGAAGCCGGATTTTCTATTGAAGCAGATCAGCTTGCTTCTATGGTTCGCAATCATGACACTAAGAGTCTGGCAAACAATGGTGGAGTTGAAGAACTTGCTAAGAAAGTATCTGTATCTCTCACTGAAGGGGTTAGTTCGAGTGAACTCCCCATCAGGGAAAAGATCTTTGGAGAAAATCGTTACGCTGAGAAACCAGCCAAATCGTTTTTATTGTTTGTTTGGGAAGCACTCCAAGACATAACCCTTATCATCCTTATGGTATGCGCTGTAGTATCAATAGGCGTGGGTGTTGCCACAGAAGGATTTCCAAAGGGAATGTATGATGGGACAGGTATCTTGCTGAGTATACTCTTGGTGGTCATGGTTACTGCGATCAGTGACTACAAGCAATCTTTGCAGTTCATAGACTTGGATCGAGAGAAGAAGAAGATTATTGTCCAGGTCACCAGAGATGGGAACAGACAAGAAATCTCCATTCATGACTTGGTCGTTGGAGATGTGGTACATCTATCTATTGGGGATCAAGTTCCAGCTGATGGGATTTTTATATCTGGATACAACTTGGAGATAGACGAGTCAAGCCTAACGGGCGAAAGTGAACCGTCACGTGTGAATAAAGAGAAGCCTTTTCTGCTTTCAGGAACCAAAGTTCAAAACGGTTCTGCAAAAATGTTGGTGACAACAGTTGGTATGAGGACTGAGTGGGGAAAATTGATGGAGACGCTAATTGATGGTGGAGAAGATGAGACTCCTTTGCAGGTGAAGCTAAACGGGGTTGCAACAATAATTGGTAAGATTGGTTTAAGCTTCGCTGTGCTTACATTTGTGGTATTGTGCATAAGGTTTGTTTTGGAGAAAGCAACGGCTGGTAGCTTCACCAAGTGGTCATCTAAAGATGCACTGACTCTACTTGACTACTTTGCAATTTCTGTAACAATCATTGTCGTTGCTGTGCCCGAAGGTTTGCCACTGGCGGTGACCTTAAGTTTAGCATTTGCTATGAAAAAGCTGATGAGTGACAGGGCACTTGTGAGGCATCTGGCTGCATGCGAGACTATGGGTTCCTCTACTTGCATCTGCACTGATAAGACAGGGACCTTAACTACTAACCACATGGTGGTCAACAAAGTATGGATCTGTGATAAGGTTCAGGAGCGGCAAGAGGGAAGTAAAGAAAGTTTTCAGTTGGAAGTACCAGAAGAAGTTGAGAGTATTCTTTTGCAGGGAATATTTCAGAACACTGGTTCTGAAGTTGTTAAGGATAAAGATGGAAACACTCAGATCCTAGGATCCCCGACAGAAAGAGCAATACTCGAATTTGGTCTGCTTTTAGGTGGTGACTTTGGCGCGCAGCGTAAAGAGCATAAGATACTTAAGATCGAGCCGTTCAATTCAGACAAGAAGAAAATGTCTGTTCTTATAGCTCTTCCTGGAGGTGGTGCACGGGCTTTCTGCAAAGGTGCATCTGAAATAGTGTTGAAAATGTGCGAGAATGTTGTGGATCCGAATGGAGAATCCGTTCCACTAACTGAAGAACGTATTTCGAATATCTCTGATGTCATAGAGGGTTTTGCGTCGGAGGCTCTGAGGACTCTCTGCTTGGTTTACAAAGATCTGGAAGAAGCTCCCAGTGGAGATCTTCCTGATGGAGGCTATACAATGGTAGCAGTTGTTGGAATCAAGGATCCAGTACGCCCGGGTGTTAGGGAAGCCGTTCAGACTTGTCAAGCTGCTGGGATCACCGTCCGTATGGTCACTGGAGATAACATAAGCACAGCTAAAGCAATTGCAAAGGAATGTGGCATATTTACTGAAGGAGGTTTAGCTATAGAAGGTTCACAATTCCGGGATTTGGCTCCTCACGAAATGAGGGCCATTATACCCAAAATTCAGGTTCTTTGACATGGTAGATAGAAATGAGTTGTTATTGTTCACTTGTCTCTAGAAAATCTTAGACTTGTTTCTGCGTTCAGGTAATGGCTAGGTCTCTGCCATTGGACAAGCATACTTTAGTCAGCAACTTGAGGAAAATTGGAGAAGTAGTTGCAGTGACTGGCGATGGGACAAACGATGCCCCTGCATTGCATGAGGCAGACATTGGACTTGCAATGGGAATAGCTGGAACAGAGGTAAACCGTAAATATTCTCTGTTACTGGTTTGGTTAATCCAGAGATTAACGTTTCCTTTCTGTGTCAATTCCTGATATTGGAGGTTGCTAAAGAGAATGCTGATGTGATCATAATGGACGATAACTTTAAAACAATAGTAAATGTGGCTAGATGGGGACGTGCTGTGTATATAAACATTCAGAAGTTTGTTCAGTTTCAGCTAACCGTTAATGTCGTAGCTCTGATCATCAACTTCGTCTCTGCTTGCATCACAGGTATCGATCACAAACAACATTCAAACATCACCTTCCTTGTAATGTCTCGCGCTATAACAGTTTCTTTTGTTTTCAGGATCTGCTCCACTTACAGCTGTGCAACTGCTTTGGGTCAACATGATCATGGACACACTCGGTGCATTGGCTCTAGCAACAGAACCTCCCAATGAAGGTTTAATGAAACGTCCACCAATCGCTAGAACAGCTAGCTTCATCACCAAAACGATGTGGAGAAACATTGCTGGTCAAAGCGTTTACCAGTTGATAGTCTTGGGAATTCTCAATTTCGCAGGCAAATCTCTTCTCAAACTCGATGGCCCGGATTCCACAGCCGTTCTTAACACCGTCATCTTCAACTCCTTCGTCTTTTGTCAGGTACCACTCTAAAAACAAAAATAACTAGGTAAAGCCTTTTTTTATATATATATAAAGGATAAGTAAGTAACATGAGAAATCAAATTGGTTATATAAAAACAGGTGTTCAATGAGATCAATAGCCGCGAAATACAGAAGATAAATGTGTTCAAAGGAATGTTCAATAGCTGGGTGTTCACAGGCGTAATGACTGTGACCGTAGTGTTTCAAGTGATCATAGTGGAGTTTCTTGGAGCATTTGCTAGCACCGTTCCGCTGAGCTGGCAACATTGGTTACTATCAATCTTTATAGGATCATTAAGCATGATTGTAGCCGTTATCCTTAAATGCATACCCGTCGAGTCATGTCACCATCACGATGGCTACGAGCTGCTTCCTTCTGGTCCTTCTTCTTCCAGTTCTGCCTGATACCGTTTCTTTGTTCAGTTTTTTTCCCTGTTATCAGGACAGTGATTCTCAAATATGTAAGTTTTCTATTTTGCTTACTTTGGATACTGAAAATTCTTATATTTACCACGAATCGAAGTTTGTGTTCCACCACCACCAATCCTCTACTCGAACTTGTGTAAATACATTGAATTTTGTAGAATGTTTGTAAATCTACGTAAAATATCATTAGACATGTCACATGTGTAAGCGGAATATGTTATCTATCAAGTGATGTGTATACGATATATAGAGAGAATAAGTAGATTCACAAATATTGATAATTAACATCTACTTTTTCGTATATTTATGTTAACGCGTATTCGTTGAAAAACATGTTCATTAGATATGATGAAAAATCATACTACTATAGCATAAAATACAAGAGTTCTATCTCTGTGTCTCACATGAATGTAAATGTATTCTCTGTATACATGTTCAAACAAAAAAAAACGTCGAAAAAGGGTGGAAAGAATACTAACTCTGCCTAATACTTTATAAAAGTCATAATTTTTGCATAATACTTTTTGAAAAGTGCTTATAACACGATAGTTTCTATTTCCGGAAGTAAAAACGCTTTACTTAATTTTAATTTGATGTAATCTTTGTCACGCGGATGAAAAACAAATCTTTGGGGAAAAGCAAACAAATGTACGGACGTCATTCTCAAATTGTCAGTTCAATAAAGAAAAGAGCTTCGCGGGGACCCCCCTCGATCTTCCTTATTATTACGGTTTTGCCATTCGAGGTCTCGTCATTTTTTCCCAGCCGTTGGATCAAAATCCCATCATCTGAGATCGTACGTGCAACTCGTATACACACTAACATTTTCCCATTTGCCATGCTGTACAGACGGTCAAACAAAAGTCATTTGATCTGACGGTTGAGATTTCGGTTTGACGTGGTCCCCACGATTTTCTAAAACGGCAAAACGGGGAACACTTTTTCCCTCCCCGCGCCTCCGTTGGTTCACTGTTTAACCGACCTCTCTCTCTCTATATTGCAGAGTGTTCGTCGCTTTCACTGCCAGCCTTTTTCTCTTTCCTCTCTCTCTTTCTCACTAAATTCTCTCGCCGACCTTCTCCGAACCCTAGAAACCCACTTAAACTTTGGAACATCGATCGGCCTACTCCTTCCCGTCTTTTCAACGGGATTGTTTTTTTTCCGGTATGGTTTTGAGCCTTCCTTCACTCTCTCGCTTTATCTTCCTGTAAATTTTAGTGTTCTTTTCTCGCATTTGGAGATATATCACTGTTCTTTGCCTTCTTGAGTGAGAGTTGCTTATCAATTTTAAAATGTGGGAGGAAAATGTTGGTTTACAGGATGAATTTTGCGTCTTTCCGTTGTCGCTACCATGGATGATGATGATGATCTCTGGGGTCCGCTACTTGGTACTTGTTTTGGATCAGTCGTGATGCTCTCATATTATGCTTTTATACTGTTTGTTGTCTTGTGACTGATTCTAGTGGTTTTTTTTTTTTTTTTCTCAGTTGTGGAAGAAGATACATCTCGCAAGCCCCTACGTGGTTTTGAATTTTGGTTTGATTGCAGAACAGGTTCGACCGATAATTGTGGTTTCATGGTTGTTAGTTGCTGTATTATCGCTGTGATTCTCTTTGAGAACAATCGATTGTTGCTTTTTGGGTTTCCATGGGTTTTTAGATGTGCTCGAAGAAAATTTCCAGAACGAAAGATACTGTGAGCTAGTGTGGCGGATATTGAACGAGAAGAAGGAAGATGCTGAAATCGATGAGCTTCAAAATGATATGGCTTCCTCTGGGACCGGTGACTCGCGTCATATAGGCTCTTCTGATTCGGTAAAGAGACTAATTTGATCTTATTTGCCCGACAAATTTCTGGCCGTCTTTGTTTGATTTGTATTCACAGATTGATTAGGACTACTTTGTTATGTGTTCAACAGGACAAGACCCTCAGTGCTAATCTTCCAGATGCTGACACAAGTTCTGCAAATTCGGCTCTCGATGAGGATGAAAACACATCCAGTATCAGCGATGCTCAAACTATCGAGACAAAAGATTCTAGTAACGACACTGAAGTAATTGACCCCGAAACAAGATTAAAGCCTCAGGAGACACCAGCAAACGACCCAATAACAGTTGAGGTATGTAAAGTTTTCTTCTTTTCTGAATACCACTATCATGCATCCATGGGAATCTGGTTTCGTGCAACCTTTATTTTTTCTTGTTCTAAAGACCTAAATGAGCAGCTCGGATGTTTGTAGTGAAAATGCTGTGTGTTTTTCAATGATGGACAGGTTGCAGAAGATGCAGATACCTCTTCTAGCCCTGTGTTGGCAAGCCAGATTGAGGATGCTGAGGAACATTCTTGTTCATCCTTGGTTACTGACCAAGTGTTTGATCCTATAAAACAAGCCCCCGAGAACAGATCTCCATCTGCTATAAGCCGAGAGAATATTGGAGGTTCTACTCTGAGGCCATTGGGTTTAGAGACCAGAGAGAAGGTGAGAGAAAAGGAAAATGCTACAAACGAAGATGGAGAAATATTGAAGGATCAGCAGCAAAGCAATAGCTTGCAAGACATTGAAACAGCTTCTGAACCTTTTACCACAGAGTCTCTCTTAGAAATGTGTGATGCATCGGAGGAATGCAGAGAAACCCCATGTGATGATAGAAGCAAAAAATCACAGCCTGAAGCTGTGAAGGCTGCTGTTAAAGACGAGCTGATCGTAAACTTGCTTACCGAGGCAAGACAAAAGGCAGAGAGTAATGCACTGTTGAAGCCTGTGTCAGTCGCAGAGAGTAATGCATTGTTGAAGCCTGTGTCAGTCCTAATAAAGAAGAGACAGAGGAAATCTAATGGCAGCGATAATAAAGGCATGAACACAAGTTTGATCAGAAACACCAAGCAGAAAGTAGGAGGTGAAGCTGGTGAGATTAATGTTGATCCAGTTAAAAAATCAACCCAGTCAAGTCCTAAGCTCATCAGGAGTTCAAGTGTTCCTACACAGCATACAGATTCAACATTGGATTTGATAGAACGAATTAGACAAAGAGGTGGGCAGACCATGGGTGACTCAGTGACCTCAATAAGCGAGTTGAGGAACAAGACAGGCAAGGAATTAAGAAGCATAGCAAAGGAGCTGAAAATGACACATTACTACAAGCTCAAGAAGGAAGATCTGCTTCAACAGTTAATGAAGCAGCTAAATTTGCAGCTAACTGATTGTACAAAGCAGGTAATGGAGTCATAACCGATCTCACTGGTATAGTTAACATTAGACCTTACAGAACAGTCCTCTTTGTTTTTTGGACTTGATGGTACAGCCATTAGCTTGTATAATCATACGGAGCTTTCTTGGCTTTAAGAGTGCGTTTCAGAATAGCCTAAAGTTAGAATGCTTATTGGGACATTGAAGTTGATATTTGCGTAGTAAAAAAATGGGGGTTTTTCTTCTTTCTTTCAGTAAATGATTTGAGCAAATAAAGCCTCATTGATCATAAAGAAAAGGATCGTATTGACTAGAGAGTAGAGACTGAACAAGAATAAGACATGACACAAGTGAAACTACCCCTTCCATTAAAGCTATAACGTTTTAACGCAGAAGAATCTGCAGTTTGCACAAGTGGTTTATGTTATATCTCTTCGTAATCAGATCCAACAAGTTTGGATTATATAAAGCCATGACTGAATTTATCAAGGCTGATCTAGAAGGGAAGGCCTGTAGAATGCATGGCTCTGTGCAATCTCAATACGGTCTCTGGGATCGTTCAATGTTTCATCCCTTAATGCTTGCAGAATTGCTTGTGTAGATTGTTCTCTGCAAAATCCAGACACAAAATTGAGCAACATAATTCATTAGAGAATCAAAGAAGCAAGTTTCTAATGATTCAATGTCCCACAAAGTCCAAGACATTCATGAAAACTAGAAATCTGATTTCCCATCTATCATTTTTTTCGAAACATAGAAACTTTCTTCAGTTTGACCCCAAAAAAAAGGAAACTTTCTTCACATTTCATATTTTACCTTGTGATGAGTATCTTGTAGAGTGTCTTCAAAATAGGACATGATTCAACCGGGGCTACAGGTTTCTTCTCTTCAGAGTGCAAAATGCTTAGGCTAGACTGACTAAGCAATTGATAAAATGCTCCCACTGCAGAAACACCCTATTCAACAAAAATCCAACATTCACATAAGCATGATAGCCAATAAAAGTTTCGAATTTGTTTAAAGGATTGTTCTCACTTAGGATTTGAGTACCTGAATCATTCCCTTCCCGCTTATACTATCACCCATGTCTCTATTTATCTCCCCTTTGGCGAGCATCTGACCGTACCACGCGTTACGCCCTTTTAATAAGGTCACATAAGTGTCAGCTAGCAAAGGCCCTGCAAGTTTCTCAGGTTCTTCTGCTAGTAAATGAGTAATAAATATCATCTCAGATGTACAATGAGCAAAATACACCGATTTGCTTGTAGCGCTCTCGTTAGTAAGCGCAGCCACCATTCCTGAAAAACCAAACGAGAAGCGTGAAAAGCCGAGGCAATCACTCAAATCCTTGTGCACACGCAGAAACTTACCAGCTCCAATGGCGTACACATTCTTGAGACCTCCCATTACTTCATGTGTCACAAGATCACTATTGTCCCAAACAATGAAATGAGGCTGTCTTAAGAACTTTGCTAGTGGTTTCCTCCATTTCTCAGCTCCGCAGATTCTAGCATTAGCATATTCCTTGTTGTAAATTTCAGCAGCAATGTTTGGTCCACCAAGATACAGTACGTTTTCAATCGGCACACCAGCTACCACAAACACCAAAAATTGAGAACCAGTTCCAGAAAGAGTTGAACATTTCAGAAACTAAGCAAGATGTGTTAATAGACTCAATACTACAAAGGGGAGAATCAAGAAGAAGAAGAAGAAGAAGCTTACTTGCTTGATGGATCATCTTTGTTGGAGTTATGATATGTGGAACTGGTTCAAGAGCAGTTTCAATACCCTTTGACAGAGATATAATAATCGGAACCGTAATTCTCTCTTTCCAATACTTGCTAATCTCTTCAAACACTTCACGTGTCTCGGTTGAAGGCAATCCATTAACGACAATATCAGCATCCCACACAGCTTCTTGCAGATTTGTCACAACCTTGAGAGGGCAAAGCGGCGTGTCGACCATGTTAAGACAAAACCCGTCTTTCAATATCTCATCCGCATAGAGCGTCCTATCACCGAGCCTTGCCTCCACGTATTTCAGATAAGCGCAGCGTCTTATCAGTCTCCTCAAGACATCTTCCCGCGAATTGATCACTTCGAACAAATGCTCCGCTGTTGCTCAATCAACAGCTCTCCCAGCTCTTCTCCATATCCTGATCTGAAACTTATCCCTGAAACTTCCATAGCTTTCTTGGAGAAGTGCTGCAAAAACGCTTCCCCAAGCACCAGCTCCAACACTTACAATCCTTAACGGATCCTTGTCTGGTTTCCCCAATTGACGACGAAAATCATCAAGTTTCTCCTCCAAATTAAGACCATTATGTTGAACAGACCCGTTTGATTGCAGGCTCTTGGCCTCAATGCTTCCCACCATTTTCTTAGTCCACACCAAGAAATTCAAACACAAGCCAAAGGCAATGAGCAATGTCTAGAAATGACTTTTTTTTGGAGTTTATGTAATCCTCTATAGATGGGTTTGGATCACATAGAACCAAGAAATCAAGTAGAATTTGATATAAAGAAGAAGAAGAAGAAGAAGGCCAACTTGGGCATTACCAATCAGCTTAATGAGATTTTCTTGGTTTAATAACTGAGATTTTCTGACCAAACAAATTGAGTTTTTTGTTTTTGTGTTGTAGTTTCTTCTGCCATATAACAAAAGTGGAAATCAAAAAACAGACATTAATGCAATAGAAATCGAAAAGCCTTTAAATAGATAATGCAGCAACCTGAAAAAATCCAGAGAAAGATTATGGAATAAAATAAATGAAATTAATGGTAATACAAAACAACTTTGTTAGCTCCGTCTTGAGTTGTTCATCTACCCAATAAGAAAAAAAATACAAGTCAAGAACAAACCTTTCGTGTCGGCAACCATAAAGAAAGATATCAAATCCAAAATCAACTCATGAGAATTGCCAAATGAAAAGAGAAAAAAACGCATGAGAAGATTTTGAGTATCTATCACAAAACTTGCATGCAGAAAAGAAAAATGATACTAAAGAGTTAGATTTTAAATACAGAGGGCAAGCAAGCAAGGTTTTGTGCAAGGGAGAGGAATGGACATAAGCATTGATGGGTACAGTTGAGGAAAGGGAGAGACTTTTTTATTTATTTTGCTTATGGGTATTTAAGGGAAGGTGCCTAACTTCGGACACTCTCATTAATGGCTCAAGCAAAACACTACTACCATTTTCTTCATTTTTTCTATACCTCATCCATTTTTTTGGTGCTGGATTTTCAATCTGAGCTACTTTTTTGGTGAACTTTTAGTTATACCACCATTTATTATACACTGAAACACAAACATAATTGTTACCAAATCGATCACCTTCTTTTCAGCTGCAACTCTCTCTCTCTCTCACTTCTGTGTTTAATCAAGAACAGTAAAATAGAGATAAGAAAAATAACAGGAGCACACAGAGTTTGTAACCCAGTTCAACTCATCGGTGTGATGATGTCTACGTTTAGGGCCGGATCAATCCAGGCGATATATTGATCTGAGATGAGTTACAACGCCAAAAGCTACAACTCGAAAACAATCTCTCAAATGTTACGTCTCTCACGCTACATGAAGGAGAAGCAGATACAGTATTTATACTCAGCTAAAGACAAAGACTCTGTCGCGATCATATGCTTCACTTTAGCCATTCCTTCTTCAATGAAACGCACAATTTTCTTCAACATTAAACCATGTCGATTCAACCAGAGTAAGCCATCTTTCTCAATTCCAATTCAACACCAGACCAGTATCTCATTAAAATTGAATCGCACAAACTAATCTTCAACATTCTCCACCTTGATTCAAATTTCATCTCATCTCAACATACCGCACGTACTTAGGATTTAACCTCCGGCGTGATGATTCTTCATCTTCAGTTGGTCAGCCTTAGAAGACCTAAAGCTGAAACAAACTTGTTGTGCGGAATAGTCTTGGTTAGAATATCTGCAGGATTCCTGGAAGTATGTATCTTGTTCACATCCACTTCCCCTGATTCAATGACCTCTCTGATGAAGTGATACTTCAGTGCTACGTGTTTTGTTCTCTCGTGAAATGTATTGTTCTTCGACAAACATATGGCTGACTGTGAATCACACCATATCGTAGCTTTCTCTGGTTCAAATCCCAGGTCACTAATCAGTCCCTTGATCCAGATTGCTTCCTTGACAGCTTCATTTAAGGCAATGTATTCAGCTTCAGTAGTAGATAAAGCCACAACTGGTTGCAAACCAGACCTCCAGCTCACGGTATTTCCTCATACTGTAAATACATACCCAATAGTCGATCTCCTCTTGTCAAGATCACCGGCAAAATCAGAATCACAATAACCATGAACCCTGAACTCTTTGTCTCTTTTGAAAATCAAATTCAACTCTGAGGATCCTTTGACATATCTGAGTAACCACTTGACTACTTCCCAATGTATATTTCTAGGCCTGCTCATAAACCTACTGATCAACCCAATCGCATAGGCAATATCAGGTCTTTTTTCCCACCATTGCGTACATAAGGCTTCCCACAACACTTGAGTAAGGAAACCTGTTTGTATCAATGCATTATGAAACATCTTTTACCGCAGATAACTTAAAATGTCCTCCCATCGGTGTATTCACTGTCCTTGCATCGGCCATATTAAACTTCCGAACCACCTTGTCTAAATAGTATGACTGAGACAAGTACAAAACACCTTCTTTTCTGTCTCTTTTGATGTCAATTCCCAAAATTCTGCTGGCTGCACCCATATCCTTCATTTCGAACTCATAACTCAGAAGAAGATAAACCCAGCCATGATCGACCTTTTTCACATATACGCAAGAATCACGTTCACTCCTCTGAAATTTCTGCCTTTTCATAAACTCATGAAATCTCTTGTTCCATAGTCTTGGTGATTGTTTTAAGCCGTACAGAGATTTTTTCAGAAGACATACCTGATCTTTCTCTTTATCCACTTCAAATACCTCAGGTTGTTCCATGTAGAGCTCATGTCTTTACATTCATTTGTTCTAATTCCAAATCTTGATTCACAATGACTGACATCAAAATCCTTATAGAGACATGCTTAACTACAGGTGCAAAGACTTCTTGATAGTCTATGCCTTCTCTCTGAGTGAACCCCCGAGCCACTAATCTAGCTTTGTATCTTTCTGGTTCAATACCAGGGATTCCAGGTTTCTTTTTATAGAGCCACCTGCAGCCAATAACTTTCTTTCCTTCAGGTCTGTCAACAACATCCCAAGTCATGTTCTTTTCAGTGAATTCATTTATTCTCCCATAGAGCCATTCCATATGATCCATTCCTTAGATTTCCTTGCTTCATGAAAGCATTGCGGCTCTTCTGGCTCTATGTCCTCTGCAGTTAGGAGTGCAAAGGCTGTCATACTATAATCCGTGAATCTAGATGGTGGCACAGTGACTCTGCGTGTCCTGTATCTTGCTAACTGGTAGCCTGCTAATTCATCACCATCTTATTCCTGATTAGTATCAATGAATTCATCATCTGATTCACTTGAACTTTCCACCTGAAACAGAATTCCCTGCAATTGTTTGATGTTGTTGTTGTTGTGGTTCCTCCGAGCTTATTCTAGCAGTGATCTCAGTTCTGCTTGTTCCACTTGACTGACATGTCTCGAAGTTTCCTTTCACACCCTGATTTTCATCTGATTTCAGATCCTTGAACACCATTTCCTCATGAAACACGACATTTATGCTTGTAGCACACTTCTCTGAGTCTAACAACCAGATTTTGTACCCCTTTGTACCTTGAGGATAGCCCAAGAAAACTCCCTTAAGTGCTTTTGGTCTTAGCTTTCCCTGGTCATGATGCACATATGCAATAGAACCAAACCTTCTTAGATGTTTGTAGCCTGGCTTTCTGTTCAGCCACAGTTCTTCTGGCACATTATGATCAATTGCAAAGCATGGGGACCTGTTTATCAAATAAGCTGCTGTGGAAGCTTCTTCTGCCCAGAACTCTTCACCAAGTCCAGACTCATTCAGCATACATCAAACCCTTTCCATGATCGTGCGATTCATTCTTTCCGCAACACCATTTTGTTGTGGTGTATAAGTGCAGGTTCGATGTCTTTCTATTCCATGTGCTCTACAATACTCATCAAACCTTGAATTGCAAAATTCAAGTCCATTGTCAGTTCTTAAGACCTTCACTTTCTTACTCACTTGACTTTCAACCAATATCTTCCACTCGCATAACCTGTCAAATGTTTCATCTTTTGTTTTCATGAACATCAACCACACCTTCCTTGCCTTGTCATCAATAATCGATAAGAAGTATTGTTTCCCAGACAATGAAAGAGTGACATTGGGTGAATCCCATAAATCAGCATGCAAGTAACCGAGAGCACCTTCTGTATTGTGTATCCCCATATTGAAGCTCAACTTCTTCGATTTTCCCATTACACAATGCTCACAAAAGGCAAGGTCTTTGACTTCACTTCTGTTGATAAGTCCTTTTCCAGTCAAGATCTTGAGATTATTAATGCTCAAATGACCGAGCTGCTATGCCACAATGCTGTTTTGTCACTGACTTTCTTTTCAATATTACAGTTTTCTGACAAAGCAGTGTCACCATCGAGAATGTACATACCATTTATCAGGTTACCACGAAGTGTTGTCCTATTACCCTTGAAGTATATGACTTTGTCGTCTCCACCTTCATGCTTAAATCCAAGCATGTCAAGAGTCCCTGTAGATATAAGATTTCTTCTCAGATTTGGCACATACGTGACATTGTGCAACACAGTTATCGAACCACCATGTGTGTCAATTCTGATTGATACTTGTCCTTGTGACTCAACTGTATGATCATCACCCAATGGGATTGTAGTACCTCCATTATCTTGTAGATCAATAAACCAATCTCTACTCGACGTCATATGAAAAGTAGACCCATAATCCAATACCCACACATCCTTAGCATTATGATCATTAATGCTCAGTGCCTCCAAAAAAACTAGCTTCTCCGTGATAACTCCAGCTTCTCCTGGACCTTCATTTTCGAATTTCTTCTTCCTAGCATAGCAATCCTTTTTCATGTGACCCTATTTCTTGCAGAACCAGCAAGTCACCCTTGTTTTTGAGTTTGATCTGCTCTTACCTCTTCCATTTAACTCTTTTGGACCTTTGGTAGTAGATCTTCCTCTCTCCTTTGTATACTCTTTTGTATACAGGACTGTTGCAGAGTTTTTGGAATCTCGAGTGGATTCTTTGATCTCCCGTTCTCTTGATCTAACCGCTGATATAACCTCGTCAAGGGTCAAAGAATCTCTCCCATACTTCAAAGTATGCCTTAGATGATCATAGCTTGGTGACAGAGATGAGAGGAACAAGATGGCTTGAACCTCGTCTGAAATCTTCACGTTCATATTGTTCAGCTCTGCAACAATCTTCAAGAACTCATCTACATTCTCATTAACATTCCTGGAATCACTCATTTTGAATGTGTAAAACCTCAGTTGTAGATGGATTCTGTTTGGTAGAGTACGATCTGCATATAACCTGTTAAGCAAGGACCACATCTCAGCTGCTGTAACACAATGCTCTATCTTCCTCAAAACCTGATTTTTCACACTTGTGATAATCAGACCCAAAGCCTTCTCTGAATTTTCATGCTTCGCAGGGTCTAGAACTCGCTTGGTCAGTGGTCCAGACACATCTGTTTCATCACCATCACCAGGTTGTTTCTCTTCACTTCGAGTGAGAGGGACCTCCATTTCCAGTTTCTCATCCGTGAGGATGTCCTTCAAGCCAAGGATACGAAAATGAGCCATCATCCGTGTCTTACACATGGAGAAGTCTCCTTCACCGTCAAATCTATCAACATCAACTCGTGCACTGGCTAAAAGCTCCTTAGCCATCTTGATATGAACAAAGGTGTCGCCTTTTGCAATAAAGATCAAGTCTTTGCCACAAAGTTTGTATTTTTATGACAAAACTTGAGTCTTTAAGACAAAACCAGAAGAACAAAACCAAAACTTGAATCTTTAAGATGAAACTTGATGTTTCCTTGATAAAGGTCGTACCTTTCTCCACAAAGCTTCAAGCTTTCTCTGTTTCTTCAACAAAGTTTGAACCTTTCTCAACTTTCCACAAAGTTCAAAACTTTCCTCAAAACCAAGAGCTCTGATACCATTTGTTACCAAATCGATCACCTTCCTTTCACCTGCAACTCTCTCTCTCTCTCTCTCACTTCTGTGTTTAAGTAAGAGCAGTAAAACAGAGATAAAAAAAAATAACAGGAGCACACAGAGTTTGTAACCCTGTTCAACTCATCGGTGTGATGATGTTTACGTCTGGGGCCGGATCAATCCAGGCGATATATTGATCTGAGATGAGTTACAACGCCAAGAGCTACAACTCGAAAACAAGCTCTCAAATGTTACGTCTCTCACGCTACATGAAGGAGAATCATATACAGTATTTATACTCAGCTAAAGGCAAAGACTCTGTCGCGATCAGATGCTTCACATTAGCCATTCCTTCTTCAATGAAACGCACCGTTTTCTTCAACATTAAACCATGTCGATTCAACCAGAGTAAACCAGAACCAGCTTTCTCAATTCCAATTCAACACTAGACCAGTATCTCATTAAAATTGAATCACACAAGCTAATCTTCAACAATACTCTCTATGTTTCATAAATAATGTCATTTTTACACATTTCACACATATTAATAAAACTATTAAAAATTTCATATTATCCCTTATTAATACACTAAATAATTTTTCTCTTTTTAATTAATACATTAAAACAATAAGGTTAAAACTGAATTTTTATTCAAAATTATGAATTGAAAACATAAAATGACACTTTTTGTGAAACAATATTTTTTTTAAAATAACATTTTTTATAAAATGGAAAAAGTATAAATATATATTTATATATGCATGTTAATTAATCAATGGGTCCACCGCAAAAAAGGAAAAAAAAACAAAAACCATATGTTATCTATCTTGTGATATGATATATAAATGATTTGATCACCTAACAAATACAAACTTTATAACCAACTTGATTTCCCCCCAATATATTCTCTTTCTCATTTTTTTTTGTCTGTTTAGTGTCTATTTATATATTTACATAAATTTTTTCCTAATAAAAAACACTAAAAATATTACTTATCACGATTTTCAGAAGAAGATTGGTGATTTGTTTACACATATTATTACTTATCACGATTTCTCTGTTTATCTACAAAAAGAAAACAAAACAAAAAAGCATTAAGAAATCATAGTTTTGAGAACAGTTGGGCAGCACCTCCTCCGCCTTCAAATACATACAAATACCCAAAAAAGTCCAGCGACACTGACACACACACGTTACCCATTTTTGTTCTATTTAATGAAATCAAAACCTCTGGTCGGTAGAGAGGTTCTTGACTTAATTACTCAGGTGGGCCTTCTCTGGATGGGCTATGCTGCTAATAGGCTAGAGTGGAAATATTTTAGTGGGCTTTGGTCCACTGTAGAAAGCGATAGACCTCTCTCCTTCGATCGTTTTCTTCTTCTTCTTCTTCTTCTTCTTCTTCTTCTCCGCTGCATCTCTTCTTTCTGCCCGGATTTGCAGAGTGAGTGAGTAAGTGAGAGAGAGAGAGAGAATGGAGACTGGGCTAAGCGAGATCGGAAGCACGAAGATGTTCGATGGCTACAACAAAAGATACAAACACTACAGTCCGACACTCGGATGTTCCATGACTTTCTCCGTCTACTTCCCTCCTTCTGCCTCATCTTCCAAAAGGTTCCATGTATGTGATCTTCCTTCATCTTCTTACTAGTTTTTGATCTCAGTTTCTTATTTTAGTTCCTTCGATTCATGTTCCTACGTAAAGATTTGATTTTTTTTTGTTTTCTACAGTATAATAGGATTCATCTATGTTGGTGGGGATCATTCATTATTCACATGCTTTTCAGCTCCATCTAGATACTTCGTTTTCTTTGTTTGATCGTATTATTTTTATCTTTTGAAGACAAAGAGTACCAACTTCGTTTTGTGACTTGTCTCAATTTCCCTATTTATCTTCACACTAATCTGGTGTGCTGTTTGTTGGATTTCATGTCTCTAAGAAGTAAAATTTAGTTTTACATGATTGCTTTTGGATTCTTTATTGCCTTGATTTCGTTGTGATGCCCTAATCATGCTACTCAAAACCACTGATTGGCTGTTTAGACAAATGATTCTCCATTTTGTTGATTGACAGGTGCTTTACTGGCTTTCTGGCCTCTCCTGCACAGACGAGAACTTCATTATCAAGTCCGGGGCTCAACGTGCTGCTTCTACTCACGGCATTGCTCTTGTTGCTCCAGATACTTCTCCAAGTGAGCCACAGTATTTTCATTTGTTTTATTTGCCCTGGTTTTACTCTGGTTTATCATCTTCCCTTGATGTTTAAACAAACCATTTTTTTAATGTCTTTGCGTTTAATAATCCGTGATGGTTTTGATATTGTAGGAGGACTAAATATTGAAGGGGAAGCAGACAGTTACGACTTGGGTGTAGGTATGCAACGTTACATGCCTCTGCTTTGCATTCCACACACTTCTTTTTCTGAGCAAGTTGTATTGGTTTGGTCTTACTAGTATTCAGGTAATTCTTGCAATGAAGGGTGATAAAATTTTCTTTCTTTCCTGTTTGATTTCGACTAGGAGCTGGATTCTACCTCAATGCTACACAGGAGAAGTGGAAGAACTGGCGTATGTATGATTATATTGTCAAAGAGTTGCCAAAACTCCTGAGTGAAAACTTTTCTCAGCTTGACACAACAAGGGCATCTATCTCTGGACACTCCATGGGTGGACATGGAGCTCTTACTATTTACCTGAAGAACCTCGATAAGTATAAGGTACCAATTTCAATAATTTTTTGTTCTTCTGTGCTTTAAGACATATGTGACTTTCCTTCTGACACTCCAGTGATGATTACAATGCTTGGGACCAGGATAATAATGTGTCAACCTACAACGTCTTACTCTTTGAAAATCTCTTCATATGTGTGGATTAAGGCTTCCTTCTCTTAGATCATTCCTTCTTACTCTTTAATCTTTTCGTATGTGTGGCTCTTTCAGTCTGTGTCTGCGTTTGCACCAGTTGCCAATCCCATAAATTGCCCGTGGGGACAGAAGGCATTCACCAATTATCTAGCTGACAACAAGGCTGCTTGGGAGGTAAAAAAGCCTTAGAAGATTGATTCAGTATGCATATAGCCGCCACACTATAGTGATTTCATTTTCTGCGTTTTTCTTGATTTTCAGGAATACGATGCCACTTGTCTTATTTCGAAGTTCAACAATCTGTCTGCCACAATTCTAATTGATCAGGTAAAACCCTTTTACATCATGGTCTTCTTCGTCTTCACTTTGTCGGTCAATCTTGTAGCTTATTAACACAGAGGGAGTGTGGTCTGCATCCCCATGCGAACCAAAACACTGCTTTGTTAAGTTACGTTAAATTCGTCAAACTCCATGATCCATCCAATGCAGGGAGAAAACGACCAGTTCTTCCCTGATCAGTTATTGCCCAACAAGTTTGAGGAGGCATGCAGGAAAGTGAATGCGCCGCTCTTAGTCCGTCTTCATCCAGGATACGACCACTCCTACTATTTTATTGCCACATTCATCGAAGACCACATCAGCCACCATGCGCAAGCTCTTAAGCTCTAACTCACTCCAGCTGCTTGGCATCCAGCTTTGGCTTTGTCTAAATGTTGGTATCAATCAATAAAGCAAGTGGACTTGTGATGTTTTGTGTTCAATAACTGGTTTGTGTGATGTTTATGCCTAAGATAATAATTAAAAAGATGTCTCTGCTTCATCTCCAATTCCAGGCGTTGTAGCCCCTCAATTTCTGTTAACAAATAACAAGTTCAGGCGATGTACACTGCATAAAAATCAAAACTTTCTGGCTTATTTTACGTTTTATCGGCCTGCAACAAATTACTTGAGCAGAGAAGACACTGCCTCACAACATTGTATTTGAAATATAAAATTGTGGGGGTAAAATCAAATTTTTAGTGAAATACTTGGTTAAATGTATAAATAAAAAGGTTCTGCAAAATAACCCTAATTCGAATCTTGCCATTTTCATCGTCGTCTCTATTCGTCTCTGCTGTTTTTAGGGATCAAAGGACGGTTTTTTCCCACTGAATAGCTTCGCGGGGTCAGAGATTGCGAGGATGACGCAAAGCAAAGAGAACTATGATCTTACCCTTCTTGTCGCGCCGAATCTGGATAGACACCTCGTGTTTCCTATGCTTGAATTCCTTCAGGAGCGTCAGCGTTATCCTGATGAGCAGATCCTCAAGTTCAAGATCGAGCTTTTGAATAAAACGAACATGGTCGACTACGCCATTGATATTCACAAAAGCCTCTACCACACCGAAGATGCTCCCGAAGGTGCCTACTCCCCTCTGTAGCCATGTTTCGCTCGATTGTTCAACTGAAGAATGTGGGGTTTGTTTTATTAGATATGGTGGCGAGGAGAGCGGAAGTGGTGGCTAGGCTCAAATCTCTGGAGGAAGCAGCTGCTCCACTCTTGTCTTTCCTTCTAAACGCCAATGCAGTGAAGGAGCTGAGGGCTGACAAGCAGTACAATCTACAGATGCTGAGAGAGCGATACCAGGTTTGGTTTTGCTATTTCGTATTATATACCCACAAAGGTTTGGTTTTTCCAGATGTATGCATGTTTTTGTGTTTGGTGAATATGCCCAGGAACGCTAATTGCAGTTTCCGATGCGAAATTGAGCTTCAAGAACACTGAGTTAACATATCTAACATTTGTCTTAACAGATTGGTCCAGACCAGATTGAAGCTTTGTATCAGTACGCCAAGTTCCAGTTTGAATGTGGGAACTATTCTGGGGCTGCTGATTATCTTTACCAGTATCGAACCCTTTGCTCCAACAGTGAAAGAAGTCTGAGCGCTTTGTGGGGAAAGCTCGCATCTGAAATATTGATGCAGAACTGGGACATTGCACTTGAAGAGCTCAACCGTCTGAAAGAAATTATTGACTCAAAGGTCTCTTTTTCTAGATTTTCCTTGCTTGCGTCTCTGAGCTCCTCATAGATGCGAGTGTGTGCTAATCAACCATTTTGTTTTCAGAGTTTTGCATCTCCACTAAATCAGGTGCAGAGCCGGATATGGTTGATGCACTGGGGTCTCTATATCTTCTTTAACCATGATAACGGGAGGACACAAATCATTGACCTTTTCAACCAAGACAAGTGAGTATTACCTTTTTGTTCCTCTGCACCAATTCTTTCTGTCTTGCACCCTCTCAATTCCTTTCTACAGTGTGAAAGTAACATTCTAATTCGAAGCACCGATATCTTGTTCTCTTCCCTGACTGCTTACTATTGGAACCCATCTGTGCTTCTACATTTCTTCATATAGGTCTGCATTCTAAACGATTCTTAGGGTAAACTAGACATGTAATGAGACTTTGATTAGTTTCGAGCAGTATGATCTGAGTAAGTTCAATGAAGTTATGCAAAGTGTGTGACAGGCTGTGTTTGTGTGTGAAAACTGTCAGAGAATTGGCTCTTTCCCTTTTAGTTGGATTGTACTTTCCGTATTGGAGCTCAGTGAAATTGATTCGTTTTCTCATCCACTTTGTTCTTCAGCTCTGTCATGCAATGTGTACTTAATTGAGTTTTTTTTTTTTATAATCGTTATAGGTATATAAATGTCATACAAACAAATGCTCCTCACCTGCTGCGTTATTTGGCAACTGCTTTTATAGTCAACAAAAAGAGAAGGCCTCAGTTGAAAGAATTCATTAAGGTCATTCAGCAAGAGCACTACTCTTACAAGGATCCCATTGTTGAGTTCTTGGCCTGTGTCTTTGTCAATTATGACTTTGACGGGGCTCAGAAGAAGATGAAAAAGTGTGAAGAGGTAAAGCAGCCTTAACCTGTAATTTTTGCTTAAATGTAGTTGCAGAACCGTATATTCAAACTCTTACATGTTGAAACGATATAGGTCATTGTAAATGATCCATTCCTTGGCAAACGATTCGAGGATGGGAACTTTTCAACGGTACCGCTGAGGGATGAGTTTCTTGAGAATGCCCGTCTATTTATCTTTGAGACCTACTGCATAATCCATCGGCGAATTGACCTGGCGTAAGTGAGCACGTACAGTTTGTTGTCTCACAACTGCTTTTAATTCATAAGTTAGGAGAAAGTTTAGAATGGAGTTAACCTTTTGCCCATAATGAGGATCTTATGGCATTGGCAGGGTTCTAGCCGAGAGACTAAATCTGAACTATGAGGAAGCTGAGAGATGGATTGTGAACCTTATTCGAACCTCAAAGCTCGATGCCAAAATTGATTCAGAGCCTGGAACTGTTATCATGGAGCCAAGACAACCTAAAGTGTATGAAATACAGCTTTCTAATTCTCATTGATCTTTACATCGAAAAATTAGAAAACAATCTAAGCGTTGTAACGCTTCCGATGCAGGCATGAGCAATTGATAAACCACACCAAAGCATTGTCTGGACGTACTTACAAGTTAGTTAGTCAGGTCCTAGAACATACCCAGGCGCAGGCTGCTCGATGATCATTTTTGATGTTAGAGCTACCATATTAATTTTGAACATCTTGATGTCTATTTTTGCTCTGAATTGACTGTAGTTTCTGAAAATTCTTGTTCTTCACAAGTTTATTTATTGAATTGGAGCATTCTCAAATATCAAGATTTTGCTTCCCAAAACCATGTCTTGTGATTTAGCCCAACAGAAGTTCATGGCTTCACATGCAGTGTGCAAGTGCAAGTGACCAAATTGGTCTCATGCGACTTGGTTCATCATAAGCGTGCATGTCTGCTGGGTTCATCACCAATGAGCACAACTTTAATCTTTCAGACACCTTTAATCTTTTGGATCTGTTACACCAAATTTTCATTTCTTTGATCTTTTCGATGTGTTACAAAAAGGTACAATCTGCAAACGCAAACAAACATTTGTTCAGTTACAACGCGTAATTGGGCCACAACCTCGCAGGAGTTACCCTTTTCACTATTGAAGCAAACAAATACTCGTGTATGCAAGCTGGTATCAGTTGCTGTATTGATTTGTAGAAGACCTTTACACTTCACTAGCTCTGGAATAGCTCACCTGGGAGTAACCCAGTGGATCTCTATAGCTTATGCCACCAAGAAAAATTTAGCGCTCTACCACCAAGAAGACGTGTTTCGGTATGTCCTCTCGCTGTTCCTCCAGTATCGCCTGCTTGGACTTGTCTGACATGGAGGGCTACTTGCTTCTGCTGCCTTTCTGTTTCTGCTTCTGTAACTTTCTCTAGATGCCCTCGCTTTCCTAATTTCTTCCTGAACTTCATAGTCCGACCTCTGTCAAAAAAAAAACCCTGATCAGTCACGTTTCATACGCAGAAAGTCGTAGGATATTCTATTCCTAGTAAGTGTTCATAGGGGACAGAGGAATCACGTTAAAAGGTTTGTAAGCAGAAATTGCTGAGAGAAAACAAACCTTAGTTGGGTCAGAAAGAACTGAATATGCCTCTCCAATCATTTTGAAGAGCCTATCTGCACCCTTGTGAACCTCTTCTAATATCTCCTTCAACCATGGTCCTTCGCTTTCGCTTCTGACAAGAATCTGTGCAGCCTGAATACACATCAAAGAGGAAATATCAGCACATGTAAAATACTGTTTTGCAACATTGTCATCAAGTAAAACCCAGATAACCTTGTCTGGGTGATGTCTAAGAGCTGCTTTGCGGTATGCCTTTTTGATATCAGCAGCAGAGTCAGATGCCTTCACTCCCCTGCAAATTAGCAAAACGAGAATAGAAGATAGCATGAATATAAGCATACAATTATATTGGAAAGAGTAGAATAAATCCTAGCCTTGTCTAACATGAATGGTATAATTCACTTTCACTGTGAAAAGTAAGCATACATGATGAGGAAGAACTCCAGAGGAATGCCCTCTTTCGATTTTTCTTGCATCACAGATAACTGTTGACGGGCCTGCCTTAGTTCTTTCCTGCTGCTTGCACGATCAGCAGATGTATCTGACGTTTTTGTCTTCTCATCACTTTGCTTTACGAGAATGCTGATAAGCCTCTGGAGATCACTAGCGGCTTGATCATAATCTCTAATCATCTCATGTAGTGTGGCTCTCCTGGAAACTGCCTGAAATTGGAAGGAAAAGTAGGGTTGGAATTTTTAATGAACCCTCATTCCAAGAAAATGATGGTTACATACTGCTTTTCTACCTTATCACGTTTCAAGAACATAAATTATGCATGCTCTTAGTCTAAATAAGAGTTCATAAGAATTCTGTTTTAGCTCAGAGGAAGGTTCATGTGTGCATGCTCCTGAGTTAAAAGGGAAAATAATACCTTTGTGTAGTTTTCATCAAGAGCCATGGCAAGACTACAGTCAGCAATTGCATCTGTAAACTGGACTAAGGCCTGATTAGCAGCCGCACGATTGCAAAAACAAATTGCTGCAAAAGGGCGTGAGTCAACATTTCTTGATAGTGCAGCAGTATACTGCTCTACTGCTTCCATGTACTTTCCTGCCCGAACAGCTTCATTACCTGCGTTCTGCAATCACAGGAAAAAAAACTCTGGTAAATGTAACTAACGCAAAAAAAAATCATTTTTATTCAGCAGGAAGCATGATGAAGGATTGATCAGAACTGTTGATGTTAAAGACAACATTATACCACACAGATATATGAAGAATCCCTTAGTACCATCATAGAGCATACCTTGTAACATAAAAGTTCAGAAATGGTGGCCACTAAAGAAGCCGGCGAGTCACGACAGTCTTCTTGATTCCTAGCGAGCAAAACATAGATTTTCAGCAAGGATCACAAAAGTTAAAACACGCATACCAATAAGTTCATTATTGCATGATACAGGATCCTCATATCTATCTTTACTTATCGTATTTACAATAATCTCAGTTGGTTCATGTTGGTTCAATCAACTTGGTTTACTTTTCATATGCGATAACCGGTCACGTGTTTAGACCTGTCACGCTATTTGTACTACCGTTGTGCTACTTTCTAAAAACAACAAGAATTATTCCTTTTCTCTATCTTTCCTCTCTCTCATACTCTCTATCATCTTCATCATATCGATCATCATCAAATCAGGTATTCCGAGGTGTTCTTCTTTCTTCTGATCACCTTCTAATCCCGATTTGCCGATCTCCGGGTTTTTGGTAAACCTCTGGATCGGGTTTCTATCTTATTTGGTTTCCTGTCTCATTGGTATCAGAGCTTTGCTCACGACTCCCTGGTATAACGACGATGGTAGTAGAGACACGGCAACAAGAGAAACAAGTACAGGAGCAGATTGAGGAGATGCGTCTCCTGCAAGAGAAACAGATCGAGGAACAGCAACGCCGAACAGATTCCCTCGAAACGCGGTTCAGTAAGCTCGAAACAACGATCCATGCTTATTTTTCACAAGAGAAACACGCATCTAAACAGCATCATGAGCCAAACCAGAGTTCATGCTCAACACCCCCAGGTGGAGTCCTATCTCACAGGACGTTCCAGTTACCAGATCCACCTGATCTGAGTGGGGTCGAGCATAACGTAACCAAGTTAAGTCCGTCACCTCCAGTTGGAGTCCCTCAGGGGATGTTCCAGTCACCAGATCCGTCGGGTCTGAGTGGGGTTGATCGGAGCTCAGCAGGGAGAGCTGCTGGCATAGACGGACCTTCTTTGTTACCCAACGGACTTTCTTCTCGGCTCACCAAGGTGGGATTCCCAGTTTTCGATGGATCTGAGCTGCGTGAATGGATCTATCGCTGCGAACAGTTTTTCAGCCTCGATGGCACTCCACCGGAGCTAAAGGTCAGGCTAGCTGCTTTACATCTTACCGGCAAGGCACTTCAATGGCATCACAACCACATGGCTACTCGGTATGGAATTTTTCCCTCTTGGACTGATTATGTGGCTGCGATTTCTAAGAGGTTCAGTGAACTCTTTGATGATCCACTATCTGAGCTAGTTGGGCTGAAACAAGCCAACGATCCCGTTGAAATCTACTTGGAGAAATTTGAAAATGCTATGACCAGATTAGCCTTACCCGAGGATTATGCTCTTAGCATCTTTTTGACAAATATGGCCCAACATCTAGCTCTCCATACCAGGCAGTTTGCGGTTAAGACAGTCTCAGAAGCAGCACGCATCGCCAAACTTCATGAATCAGCACTCCTTTGCACACCAGCAAGGGTGGTTAGAGCTCCCTTCAATCCTTCTTATCAGAAGCAACATAATCAATACTCTTACAGAGGCACCAATAGCACACCTCTGTTGCCTTCTCCACGGTTCTCCGATACTACTAAGCCGCAGCCTTATAAGCAGCAGTCCCCCTCTAAGTCTACCCCTGATCACACCACTAGGAAGTACACTTATGAGGAGATGCAGGACAGAAGAAACAAGGGGCTATGTATGTTTTGTGAGGAGCCGTATACACCAGGACATCATCTAAAACATAAGAGAGCACGGATATTTGTAATGGAATGTGATGACGAAGAATTCACTGATGACGAGGAAGGATCAGTGGATTTGTTGGTTGAAGAAGTAGGGGAGGATTCTGCAGAGAAATCTCCTACTATCTCAGTTAATGCCCTAAGTGGATCCACTACCTTCAACTGTATGCGAGTAGTTGGAACTTACGGCAAGAGAAAGATCCACATATTGGTTGATCCAGGAAGTACTCACAATTTCCTTGATTTAGCCATGGCGAGAGAAATGGGCTGCCCCTTGGAGCAGATAAAACCAATGTCCGTAGCTGCAGCCAATGGACACCGTTTACTCACCGGGTACAAATGTTCTGACTTCACTTGGGGAGTACAGCGGTATGTCTTCACTACTGAAATCAGGACACTGCCTTTAGACTGTTGCGATCTGGTGTTGGGAGTGCAATGGTTATCTACATTAGGTCCTATTTTGTGGGATTTTCTCAACCTGCGTATGGAATTCACCTTTCAGGGTATAAGACACATCTTGAGAGGCGTTACGAAATCTGGAATTAAGGTCATCAAAGGAGGCCGTTTGAATAAGCTGCTTCTCCACGAGCCCCAAATTGCTATGATACGGATCAGGGAAATAGATGATTCTAATGAGGCGCCACCCCTCACACCTGAAGCTATGTTTTCCCATATCTCAGCCAGTGGAACAGAATCATTGGGAGAAGCCTCACTTCAACCTCTACTTACTTCTTATAGTGATTTGTTTGAAGAACCAACTGCTTTACCACCATTCAGGCAGGGGTTTGATCATAACATTCCACTGGAATCTGGTGCTAATCCCATTAATCAAAGACCGTATCGATACTCTTCCTTGCAGAAGGATGTGATTGATAACATGGTGCAGGATATGCTTAGTCAAGGAATCATACAATACAGCAGTAGTCCGTATGCATCTCCTGTTGTTCTAGTGAAGAAGAAAGACGGCTCTTGGAGACTTTGCGTCGATTACAGAGGACTCAACAAGCAGACTGTGAAAGATAAATATCCAATCCCTTTATTGGAAGATCTGCTAGATGAATTAGGGGAATCTAAGTACTTCTCAAAACTCGATCTGCGAGCTGGTTTCAACCAATTAAGGATGACCCCTCAGGATGTGTACAAAACAGCCTTTAAAACACATTCTGGCCATTATGAGTACCTCGTTATGCCATTTGGACTGACAAATGCTCCCTCTACCTTTCAAGGGTTGATGAACCATGTTTTTCAGTCTATCGCACGGAAGTACCTTCTCGTTTTCTTTGATGATATATTGGTCTACAGCCCTACTTGGGAGGACCATCTCGTGCATTTGGATGTAGTGTTTTCTATCTTGAGACAGCATCAGCTATACCTCAAGCCCTCCAAATGTACCTTCGGAGCTACCATGATTGAGTACTTGGGGCATTTTATTTCTGCTGCAGGAGTGAGTACTGATCCTAGTAAGATAAAGAGCATAGAACATTGGCCTACCCCGGCAAATCAGAAGCACCTCCGGAGTTTCCTGGGTTTAGCAAACTACTACAGAAGATTCATAAAGGGGTACAGTGTAATTGCCAGGCCTCTTACTAATCTGCTCAAAAAGGAAGGTTTTTCTTGGAGTCCTGAAGCAGCTGAAGCTCTTCAGACTTTGAAGCAAGCTCTCACCACTTCCCCTGTCCTGGCCTTACCTGACTTCTCCAAAACATTTGTTGTTGAAACTGATGCCTCTAACATCGGCATTGGAGCAGTTCTTATGCAGGATAATCATCCCATTTGCTACATAAGTAGAGCTCTGGGTCCGAGACATCAATCTCTCTCTGTGTACGAGAAGGAACTGATGGCTGTGGTTCACGCAGTACAAACTTGGAGTGCTTACCTAGCCCACAAGTTATTTATCATCAAAACAGACCAGAAATCTTTAAAGTTCCTCCTCGATCAGAAGGTAACCACTCCATTTCAACACATGTGGCTCTCTAAACTTATGGGGTATACTTTTGAGATACATTACAAGCAAGGTAAAGAGAATTACGCTGCGGATGCCCTATCTCGCGTTACGGGGTCGGAACTACTTCATATTACTCTCTCCCAGGCTCATCAAGGTTTTTACGATTCTCTCAAGCTTCTTTGGCAGACAGATATCAACCTTTCCAACATGATCTCCGAAATTGTTGCTGATCCTACATCACATGCTGCTTTCACCTTTAACAACGGGGAGCTACGCAGAAAAGGCAAGCTAGTGGTGGGTAATAACAAGGACGTGAAACTTCATATCCTCCAATGGCTACACGATTCTGCTATTGGGGGTCACTCAGGAAGAGATGCCACTCTCCATAGAGTTAAATCTCTCTTCTACTGGCCGAAGATGAGTGCTGAAGTCCAGAATTATGTACGGAATTGCTCAGTTTGTCAGAAGAGTAAATACGATTTGGCAGCAAAACCGGGTCTGCTCAACCCACTGCCTATCCCGGCTGGTGTATGGGAGTCTATAAGCATGGATTTCATCGAGGGTCTCCCTCCATCCTTTGGTAAGCACTGCATTCTGGTTGTTATCGACAGACTTAGCAAGAATGCACATTTCCTAGCATTGTCACACCCTTACACTGCTTTGGACATCGCACAAGTCTATATGGATCAAGTCTTCAAGCTTCACGGTATGCCACATGACATAATTAGTGACCGTGATCCTACCTTTCTGAGTGAAGTCTGGAAGGAGATGTTTCGCGTACACGGGGTTGATCTACGGTTTTCTACAGCCTATCACCCTCAGACTGACGGGCAAACAGAGGTCACAAATCGCACACTCGAGACTTATTTACGGTGCATGACTTCCGACACACCTCACACTTGGAGCAAATGGCTTCCTCTAGCCGAATGGTGGTACAATACCACTTTCCATACAGCTATAAAAAGCACCCCTTTCGAGATTGTGTATGGGCAGCCACCTCCTTTACATCTTCCTTACCTTCCCGGCGAAAGTTCCTCTTCAGTGGTTGACAGGAGTCTGCAAAAACGAGAAGAAATCATTGCTCTGATGAAGTTTCATCTCTTGCGAGCTCAGAATCGGATGAAACAATATGCAGATTCTCACCGCTCCTCTCGGGTGTTCAGAATTGGAGATTACGTATATCTGAAGCTTCAACCATACCGGCAGAACTCACTTAAAAACAGGAAGGTTCCCCATAAACTATCCCCACGTTTCTATGGTCCCTTTGGCATCACTGAACGTGTAGGTCCAGCAGCTTACAAACTGCAGCTCCCTGCACACGCCGCCATTCACGACGTCTTCCATGTGAGTCAGCTCAAGCTCTGCCCTAACCCACCGACATCACCACCAACACTACCTCAGTTCTGGTTAGACTTGGGTAATGCAAAGGAACCAGAGATCATCCTCGAGAAGAAGATGGTCAAGCATCGCAATGCCGCCGTCACTAAAGTACTCGTCCAGTGGAAAGGATTTCCTCCTGAGCAAGCTACATGGGAATTTTACAAGGACTTTGTTGCCAAATACCCTCTCTTTCATCCTTGAGGACAAGGATGCTGTCAACAGGAGAGTATTGATACAGGATCCTCATATCTATCTTTACTTATCGTATTTACAATAATCTCAGTTGGTTCATGTTGGTTCAATCAACTTGGTTTACTTTTCATATGCGATAACCGGTCACGTGTTTAGACCTGTCACGCTATTTGTACTACCGTTGTGCTACTTTCTAAAAACAACAAGAATTATTCCTTTTCTCTATCTTTCCTCTCTCTCATACTCTCTATCATCTTCATCATATCGATCATCATCAAATCAGGTATTCCGAGGTGTTCTTCTTTCTTCTGATCACCTTCTAATCCCGATTTGCCGATCTCCGGGTTTTTGGTAAACCTCTGGATCGGGTTTCTATCTTATTTGGTTTCCTGTCTCATTGCACAACATAGACAAAGTGATTACTCATTGCGGTTAGATCCCACTTGCTGTAACTTTTCTAATATATCAAGGGCCATCTCAAGGTTTCCCAAGTAGAAGTGCGACTTTGAAATCAAATTCCATCTCCAAACTATTAGTGAGTGATGCGTAGACCCTAATCCATCAACATTTGTGATGCCACCAAGCCCTGCTGAAACAGAATTCCTCTCAGCCGTCTGAAGGGTATTCTCACAAAGCTCAATCACCTCTTTATAATGTCGGATCTGCAAAATTGACATGGAACATCATGCTCAGGGAAAGTATAATTCAACTTTGAGAACTGAACTATAAAAACGACTTACCATAAACAGGGCCTCCGCCTTCATTTGAAGCAGTTTATCTGAGCATGAACTAATTGACAAGGCATTTGCAATTGGAACCAATGCATCAGATGCGCCATCGGGTGTTTTCTTCTCCAAAAATATGGATGCACAGTTGGTATAGTCAGCTACCCTCTGCCGGTAAGTAAAGTAAATAAGTGTTCAATTAGACATTAACAAAACTCTGTACTGATTCATCACACTTTTGCCCGAACAAACATCCGATATATGACATCCAAACTGATAAAGCATAAATTTTTTATGATTAGACCATGGTATAATAGTGATCTAGCTGAGGAGAGAATGCATACTTGAGCCTGTTGTAAGCCTTCAGCTGATTCTATAGTAGTCCGTCGATCCAAGCAGATACTAGAGGCTGCTTCCATGCATTTGTTAAAATACTGCACTGCTGATCCAAGTTCCCCCAGCACAAGATGACAGCTACAGCGAACATAAAAGAAAAGAGAATAAATCAATTCCACTAAATAACATATCATTAATTTTACTAGATACATAGTGCGATCATTATTGCTAGAATTTACACTTCCTTATCAAATTCGATCTAAAACCTTAGCTGGTGTCAGGAGGAAGGTGAAGACACTTGTAAATCATGAATGTATACCTTCCTTCAGCACTGAAGCTATAGAGCTTAAGCAAAAAGAACAAATTGACTCGAGGTGATACACTATTTCTGGACATGATACGTTCCTTTATTTAAAGGATTTGATTCATATGAATGACAACAAAACAACTATCCAGAAAATTACGCCTTCAACTTACTTTGCAGCTCTCATATACGCTTTAATGTAGCTTGAATCAAGTGAAGCAGCCATCTCACAGTCGCTTATAGCCTCCCTCAATCTTCCAAGAGAAATTCTTGCTGCTGCGCGGTTGCCATAGCAAAGCGCAAGAGGCTTTACAGAGTACTCTGAATTATCACTTGACGGGGAGGAATTAATACCATGTGTGTAACATTCCTCAGCTTTACACATATCACCATTTCTGTAGCTTTGATTTCCCCTGATACAAAACATTATTTCTCTCAATTCTCAGAAAGTATTCAAAAAGCACCAGTGTTGAAGCTCTTGAAATAGTATATGATACCTTAGTCGCCAAACCTCACATACACCAGGCATCACAGATGTAGAGCCTGAATCCTGTTTAGCTTGACCTGTATTCACAGGTTGATTCTCTTGACTGTTTTGCTAGGTGGCATTAAGATTGTTTTTCGGAAAACTGTTATTAACTTTCCTCTTATATTTCCTTACAGCTTCAACCTTTTTATTTGGTATTTTTCCCTGAGAGCTGGAAGCTGAGAAAGAAAATTCCGGCATACAACTATTTCCATGATCCTCTGCTGTGAAGACAGATGGATCCCTGGCTGAGGCAGACTTAAAGTCATTGCTAGAGCGGGAATTTACATGTTCTCTCGAATGTGAGCGATCAGTTGATGTCAGAGGAGTTTCTGTTGGAAATTGATTGCTGGCTTTCTCACCTTCATAAGGAGAAAAATCCATGGGTGAGCCATATCCAGGGGAACTGAGTTTCTCTTGAGACTGAATTCCCTCAGAAGCCTGATCGTTGCCTCGATTCGGCTCGTGCTGTTTCACTTTTTCCTTGACTTTCTTTGATCTCTTGTCCTTGGATAAACGATTTCTTCGCGCATGCACTGGAATTCTACTCACTTCTGGAAACAGACTGTTCTTAAGCACAGAAGGATCCCATTGGGGTACATTGAAATCGTCAAAGGGTGTTCTTGTATTAAAGGTAGTGCTTGTTAAGTTGTTTATCTTGGTGGTATCAGAATGAAAAGTAGGTATTTTATCCGCTGCATTATCACTTTGTGGAAAACCATTGGAGCTGAAAGAGAAAGGCCCTGGTGTTGCCACACCTTTACATTCAGCATCAACCTTTCCAAAGGTACCAAAGATAGATCCAGGTGCGTTACTGGATTTTCTTGCTTCCTCATAGCCGTTGCCACCATGAACTCTGGTACCACTGATATCAAGCTTCTCCATCTCAGCACGCAGGTTCAATTCAGAATCATCTATAGTTTCACCATTAGCAATTTGCACACTGTTAGACTTTCTACAAGTATCAGAACAAGATTTACTTTCCGATGCATTCTTGTCTAGGACATTCTGTCCTCGAAAAACCTCCTCTGACGCACCTGGATTCTTGACACTTTTCCAGCTTCCATTTTGACCACTATCAAACCCAAGTCCATTTTCCGCACCACAAGGTGTGCTTTCGTTACACGGTCTCATGTATGCTGGATAATCATTACCAAGCTTTCCTAAAACTCCATCTGAATGCTGTTTTGTGAATTCCGAACCCAAGTGATAGTCACCTATAGGTGTGCTAAATTCCTCCTCATCAGAGGATGGAGTTACTGGGGCATTAGCTTTTGCACCAGAACTATTCCCATTAGCCCCAAACACAAAATGTTTATCCCCAGGTGCAGAACTATTCTCATTTCTATCATTCACACTGTTCGTGTGGAGACTACCTACAGAAACTAAAAAAAAAACAATCAGCTCACGAAACTGGAATCCGTAAGGAAATCAATTTACCTTTACTGGGCGGCGCAAATGGGTTGAAACCCGACAGGATGTCGCCGGAAAGAGAGGCTCCTTTCACCTTTCTACCGTTCTTCCTCAGTTTGACCAGCCTGGGCTTGGGTCGACTCTTGGTGTTTTGTCCTGAACCAGCTCCAAACCCGAAGTCGAAGGAGGACGAAGGGTGCATGCTTCGATGATCGTGAGATTGGACACTCTCCGGAAAAAATGCAGAGAATAATCCATCGGCAGAAACCGTTTCAGGAGGAGACCTGATGAGGACATCGGCTCTACAACCGGACCAGGCGACCCATTTCAAGATTTAGCCGAGAGAAGAGAGCCCATGCCAGATGACCGTCCGAACGATCCGATCAGCACTGAGGGAGGTAAGTTCTCTCGACCAAATGCATATTTTAAGACTAATGGGACAGGTAGTTTTCCTCTTAGAGATGCAGAACAGCCAGCTGCTTCAATCCCAAGCCTCCTAGCCGGGAAGGACCAACAATGGGCTAACGAAGGTGCTGAAGCTAAGGAATCACAAGAACTAGAAGACTTCACCAAGTTGTTGCACGCACGGGACATCATAACCGTGAAAGCTCATGGAACTACTACCACCTCAGAAAGAGACTGTACTGTGCGTACGGTAGGCCTAGATCCTGATCCTATTGGCGACAGCAAGACCTTTCTTGTTGTTGGGACAGTTGCTCCTAAGCTACTAACTGAGGGATCACACTTTCATCGACAAAGTGACTATAGCCAGCACTTTGGTCAAATCCCTCAGCCCCAATTCAAGAAAACCGACGATGAAGACATTTCCCCCAAAACTGAGGGAAATCTTACCGGAGTTGAACTGAGGAAATCATGCATCGAATCAACCCAGGGAAACCATTTCTCTCGACCAACCAACCATGCTGAAGACCCTGGTCGAGTCCCTCAGTTGCACTTCAACCGATTCCAAAACCCACAATTGCAAGCAAAGCCACCCGAGAAGACCCATGTGCCTTGTTCAGTCCAAATGGAGATCAAGATCAACTGGCCCAGCCCAACAACCACTTGGGTTACATTCTTAGCTCACCCAGAGCATGTCTCGAAGTGGAATCAACTCAAACGGAGATCAGAAGAAGGAGTTATTGAATTTACAATTCGGGTGATTCCCAACTTACCCGATTTGGACACATACGCACTAATTGGAGGATTCCGACCAAACCAGGAGGAATTAAACTACAAACCGACTTGGTATGGAAACTTGATCCATCATAGGAAGACCGAGAATTGGATTCATCTCAAAAGCAGTTCAGACTTGGAAGTTATTGATTTTACAAATCAATGGACCTGCTTCGAACCCAATTCCGCGACAAGGCCAAAGATCGTGCTACACAGCCCAACTCAGCAACGATCTCGACCTGAAACTAATTGGAGAATATTAGTGGATCTCTTATGGTTCCAACAAGCCCAAGATTCAAGGAAACTCCCATCGGATCCTCAAGTTATGCCATTTTTCCCAATACGGGTTTACCTGGTTCCGTTTAAGGCAAGTCCGAGTTCCAATTGGTTCAAATCATTACCAAATCGACAATGGCGACCAGGGGAGCTCATTTACCAATTAGAGGCCTCAAATATCATCCCACCACGCACCAGCACACACAGGATCAGGCGGATCCCCTTGCATATAGACTTTCCTTTTATGGTCACGTTCACACTTGGAGTCTTAAATGGCCAACAGCTATATTTTCGAAAGTATGGCAACTTAAGCATGGGTTCAACGCACCTGGACACCTCGAGGCATCACACTTACTCGCCCAAGCTGTCAAGACTCAAGCGCAGATCCACTTACCTTATTTGGCCAAGACGAGCAATTAAGCCTAACGGCTAGTTGTGATTGCTTTGCGATTTAGTCCTTTGATTTTTGCTTTCTAGAATATTCTTGTACGAGCACTATATAAGCTCAGCCTTGTTTTCATTTGTGGTAACCTTTCAATCAAATTAATACAAGTATTTTCGTTTTCTTTCAAAGAGTCACTTTGAAGAATTGTTCATTCTCTTGAATATTGTGTGCGATTCACCTTATTCATTAGAAACCTCGGATCTAGTTATTTGTGTGATTCAAGTAGCTTGTTCGAGTCAAGGATTGAGAGAGTCAATCAAAACCATCAGCCCACTCATCGACTCCACACGAGAGAAGCGATCGCCATCGTGTCAAGTCCATTCACCATCGACCATCTTTCGACCAAAGGAGAGGGCGACCGCCTGCCTTTCGTCCCATCGACTATCCCGGTTAAGACCTCACCACCGAGGCTTACACCAAGACCCAATCTCCACCGCCGGAGGAGACATCCCAAAATATTCGATACTTCCAAAATCAAAAATTGAAATTTAGGGCTTTAGAAAGGAGTCGGAGTCGGAATCGGAATCTCGGGTAATCGTCTGCAATGTCCCAGAAGCTGAAAAAAAGGGAGCTAAAATCTCCGCTTTATATTCAGAAATTAGTTTTGATTTTTTTTTAACTAGAAAAAAGGAATTTACGGAAAAACCGACCCATATTCATCAAATTTACGGTTTGTACTTGAGCAAACCCGAAATAATAGATCTCGAGTTGGGTTATACCCGAAATAATAGAAAAAAAAAAAATTACCTAAATCATAATTGTCGATTTACTTCCTCCTTCTTAGGGGTGAGGCACAAGTGAGTGAGTAAGTGAAACGACCCGAGTGAAATCGATCGACCCATTCTCAATCGATTCGAGTTCAATGGTGGAAACGAGGCAAACCCGGAAGACGAGACCGACGACTTCTGTGTCGGAGAAGTCGGAGAAGAGGGAGGCGAAAAAGAAGAAGACTGCGCCGGCGGAGAAGAAGAAGACAGCGCCGGCGGAGAGTGGGCCAGAAGAATCGTCGGCGAGAGAAGCGGGTGTTGATCCGACGGCTGAGATGAGAGACTCGGGTGTTGATCCAACGGCTGAGACGAGAGACTCGGAGGAGGAGACGGTTTCGGATAGTGAGGCGGATAGTGCGGCGGATACGGCGGCGGATAGTGAGGCGGATAGTGAGGCAGATAGTGCGGCGGATAGTGCGGCGGAGGTAAGACCGTAGAGTTCTGGCAACGTAGAAATGAATTGGAGAGAGATGTAGAGTTCATGGTAATACTAGGATAGGATCACCAGGAATTAAAATGGTAGAAATGTAATACTAGGAAAACTTTCTTGCATGCAGGATGCCTGGGCAGAGACGGAAGCCATGAAACCACTTGGAATGTACTTTCAGCCTGAGCAGTATGGCAAGAGCATAAAGCTATCAACCCGGTGCTTCGTCGAAGAAGTTTTGGAGACGTTTAAAGAAGTGGATCTCAGTCCGACGGAAAGAGATTGGTTTGAGAAGCATCCTCAGTTCTGCCACATTCTCCACATGCCGAAGAGCAATCATATGGTTCAACCCATGTGGATGATGTTGTTGCGTACAGCTGCGATCCAAAGGAAAAAGGAGGCATGGTTTGTGGTCAATGGCATTCCCATCCGATATGGGTTACGAGAGCATGCTATAATCTCAGGACTCAACTGCCGCAACTATCCTCTGAACTGGCAGCGAAAAGGGTCCAACTCCTTCAAGAAAAAGTATTTTGATGATTTGAATAAAAAGAAGATTTTAAGGGAAGAAGTGAGGGATCGGCTCAAGGAAATGGGACCGGATGATAGTGGAGATATGCTAAAGATGGCGGTGCTGTATTTCTTGAGCAGCATCGTCTACTGTCCCACCAAAACCGGAGCAAAAGGGAAATCCGTGCTCGACATATTTGTAAGATACGTCGCTGATCTAGATTTGTGTAAGACATTTCCTTGGGGCAGATTCTCTTTTGATCACATGTTAGAGTCCATTGAGAGTACGATGAGCCACTATAACGGTGAGGTGGGAGGCGGCTGGGTGATTCCTGGTTTTTGTCTTCCTTTGGAGGTAAATTGTAGAACTTGACTAGGTTGGTCCTTTTTTGCGAAGTATAATTATATGCGGTTGTTTGTAGCTTTTGGCGTTGGAGGCCATTCCGGCACTGAGAAGTAGCATCTGAGAACCTGTTCAAGCTCCTAAGGACGATTGTCCAAGGATGTGCAAGTATAAGTGGAAGAAATGCGACCTGAGAGGCTGGCCTCTTGAGACTGTGTATGAAATACTCAGAAGTACTACGGTTAGTAGTATTTGCAGATTTTAGTAAAACTAGAAAAACTTGGTAATACAAGTAGATTTGGTAAAACTAGGAAAACTTGGTAATACTGGTAAATTTGGTAAAACTAGGAAAACTTGGTAATACTGGTAGATTTGGTAAAACTAGGCAAACTTGGTAATACTGATAGATTTGGTAAAACTAGGAAAACTTGGTAATACTGGTTGTTTAAATGTGTTTAACTTGATAGGACATTGACAATGTGTTGATAACTACGGCTGAGGAGAAAGAGTTCTTGGATTCAATCATGGAAATGGAGAACGATGTTGACGAGCACGATCCTGTTGTGGAGAGTTGGGAGGCGCTGCTTCACAACGGAATAACCGTTGAGTTTGAAGATATGAAGGATGAAGATGTGAAAGGGCGAGAAATAAAGGAGGAAAGAGCAGCGACTGGAGGCCGAGCTAAGAATACGTCTCTCGGGGAGGTGGTGGCCGCGATGCATACCTTGACAGATCAGCTGGGTATGATATTAGAGAAGGTTGGAGATCTTGAGGATAGGATGAAGACAGTTGAAGAGTATGTGAAGGCTCGGAAGGGTAATGTGTTTGTGCGGAAGGAGAAGAATGTTTCTTAAACATTGAAGTAGGCTCTTGAACAATGTTTTGTATGAATTGTAATTCTATGTAATGTAATGTGATGTTTGCTTAAATTTCGATGATATGTAATGTGATGTTTGCTTATTTTTCGTTCGGAAAGAAAGAATTTCAAAAGTCAACTAATACCAATAATGCATAGTTATACCAGTATTACACAGAAATTATAACATAATACAAATTATAACATAGTACAAATTATTACACAGAAATTATAACATAGCATAAAACAAACATCTAACAACCTTCCCCACTTATACCTGCACATTCTCAGTGCCGGAATCCAACGCCAAAATCTACTTGAGCTTGGCTATCTCTTCGGCATGGGTTTGAATCTCTTTTCGCATTTCTTCAATCGTCTTGCTCTGCTCTTCAACCTTCCGAAGTAGCTTCGAGATCTCTTCTTCGACACCGACAACCCATGGCTGACGAAAGTGGAGTCCATCATCCTAGAAAAAAAACATACAAGTAGTTTTACCTAGTATTACCAGTTATACATCCGAAAAAATCTAAGTAGTTTTACCTAGTATTACCAGTTATACATCCGAAAAAAATCTAAATAGTTTTACCTAGTATTACCAGTTATACATCCGAAGAACATCCAAGTAGTTTTACCTAGTATTACCAGTTATACATCCGAAGAAAATCTAAGTAGTTTTATCTAGTATTACCAGTTATACATCCGAAGAAAATCTAAGTAGTTTTATCTAGTATTACCAGTTATACATCCGAAGAAAATCTAAGTAGTTTTACCTAGTATTACCAGTTATACATCCGAAGAAAATCTAAGTAGTTTTACCTAGTATTACCAGTTATACATCCGAAGAACATCCAAGTAGTTTTACTTAGTATTACCAGTTATACATCCGAAGAAAATCTAAGTAGTTTTATCTAGTATTACCAGTTATACATCCGAAGAAAATCTAAGTAGTTTTACCTAGTATTACCAGTTATACATCCGAAGAAACTCTAAGTAGTTTTACCTAGTATTACCAGTTATACATCCGAAGAAAATCTAAGTAGTTTTACCTAGTATTACCAGTTATACATCCGAAGAAAATCTAAGTAGTTTTACCTAATATTACCAGTTATACATCCGAAGAAAATCTAAGTAGTTTTACCTAGTATTACCAGTTATACATCCGAAGAAAATCTAAGTAGTTTTACCTATTATTACCAGTTATACATCCGAAGAAAATCTAAGTAGTTTTACCATATGGGCATTTTGTGGGAATCCCGTACTCGGCGTCGGCGACGAATTGGAGCATGTCGTGATGCTCCTTCAGCTTCTTCATTTCCTTGCCGCGCCTCTTCTCCTCCTCTTAAGGTTCAACATCGAAATTGTCAGTCCAGTGGTAGCTAGAATCCATGGATCTCGTGAAGAAATCGTGTCAAGGGGTAATATATCGTGAAGAAAGGACCCGTGAAGAAATCGTGAAGAAATCCAAAAAAATCGAGTCGAAAGTGGTAGAGAGAGAGAGAGAGATATAAGTGGTAGAGAGAGAGAGAGAGAAATGGATAGAGAGACCCGAGAGAGTCTCGAAAGAAATAGAAAAGAAGAGAGAGAGAGAGAAAAAAAAAATGTAGATCTAAGAATTTAAAATTAAAATTTCAAATTTTGAATTTTCGGAAATTTTGAATTCCCGCCGAGTTTTTGGATTACCGCCGAGATTTTGGACTTTGGGCCTGTTTTAACTCTGGGCCTGATTTAAAAAAATGCACATAGTTATACCAGGTTGTTAGTTTTACAAAATATTGAAAATTTTGATTTCCAATTAAATTAGTATTACACCAACAAAAACGTATATTTTCTAGTATTACAGTAGATTTTATTAGTTTTCCATATGACTATCAGTGTTCTATGCAATAATAACTTTGAATATGGTATTTTTGTACATTTCACTTAACAACTTAGAAATACATTATAATGTGTTTCTTTAAGTATAAGGGAATGTTGGTCATTTTATTAGTTTTCCATATGAATATATTTCTACTTTGTATTGTTTGTTCATTCTAACGTTTGTATAACATAGAAGATGTATGATAGTTTCATAATTTAGTCCATTTTAGTATACATTTTAGTTAGCATTTTGTGACTTTTTGCATTCATTTCATTGTTTTTGGTCTAGTTTGCATCCATTTTAGAGTTAGTGAGTCTTAGGTTAGTTTTTGCATATGTTTGTGTGCTATGGAGTCTTTTAGGAACCATTTGGAGCTTATGGAATCATTTTGGAGCTTAGAGCAAGATCATGGGGCAAAATAAACCCAAACAATCAAGAAAAATGCAGAAGCCATCCGATGTGCTCTAAAGATTGGGTCAGAAGAAGCTCTTGCGCTCAGATTAAGCTTTGGAACACTTGATAAAGTTTGTAGGTAATTGAGTCATCTTTCCAACGGACGTTGTTTCATCAAGTTCTGAGCTGTATTGCGGAAGTTATCACCATTTCACTGAGCATACGTCCGTCTGGCGCGCGAATGAGCTACATGGAGCTCACAGCGGCGTACCGCAGCGGTCTACAGTGACCGCTGCGGATCCTCCCGACGAAAAAAAACTGAGATTCACAGCGGGCATGCAGCGGTCAACTCCACACCGCTGTGGGACCCTCCAGAGCAAAAATGTAGAAACCGTCCGAAGTGCTTCAAAGATCGACTCATATGAACAGTTTCCATTCGGATTTAGCTTCGGCGGTCTTCATGAAAGTTGTAGCTATGTGAGTTAGCCTTCCAATGGAACCGGTTTCAAGTCATTCCGATCTGGGGTTAGAGAGATACGACAACTTTAGTAAGCGCATGTCCGCCTGGCCTGCAAACGGAGCAAAACCGGAAATCCACAGCGGCCAGCTGCACCGGGCAACTGTAGACCGCTGCAACCTACGACCTGCTTTGATATTTAGGCCAAAAACCTTGTTGTTTGAGGAGATATCTCATTTTAACTTCTCAAAAACACTCTTCTTAGAGAGAGTTTGGAGTTTTTAAGAGATTCTTGGTGTTTTTATGAAAGTTCTTGTTTGTTTTCATCTATCTATCTATTTCTAATCATCTAACCATGAATCTAAACACCTCCTACATAAGATTTGTTGAGATTATCATGGTTTGTGAGTAGTTTCTTTAGAACTTTGGGTATGGTAGATTAAGATGTTTTCTTGCTAAATCATGATGCTTACGACTTAGTTTATGAAGAATCCTTACTTGTTAGGTGTGATTAATGCTAGATTAGCCTTGACAAAGTTGATTTAGAACTTAAGGAATTTCATGCCCGGAAGGTGTTCGATGAAATTCCTCAACCAAACTTAGCAAGTGTTTTACATTCCTAGCCTATGGAAATAGATGTCTAGGGTGTTTAATGGCTATTTAGACTTGAGATTAATGCTTGTTGATCATTTAATTGCAAATGGAAGTTTGTTCTCAGTTAAGTGATTAGTGAAGTGATTATTTTCATGGAAGTGGATTAGTCTAAATTAGTGATCTAAGGCCTAAGGATTAGCATTGTTTGAGTATCATGGTTTAGCTAGAGAATGTCCAAGTCGATTACCATTACCCGAAGTTCGTTTGCTTATTCTTGTTTAAATCGTTTTCGTTACGTTTTAGTTCAAAACTTGTTAGTCTTTTAATTACCTTTGTTATATGCTTGGTTATTTATTATCTTGTCTTTAAATTGATTAGGATCATTAGAAAACCTTTATTTGATTAGCTTAGATTAAGAAGTGTCTCGTATTCTCTGTGTGTTGTTCTCGTGCCTCCTTGTGGATTCGATCCCTAAGTGCTACAATGACATACCATTAGATTGTGGTATTGTGCACAATGGGTTAATTGTGCGAACCGTAAAAAGTTCACTATCAATTTGGCGCCGTTGCCGGGGAGGTTTAGCAATAGCCATAGGGATTAGGACTCTTTTTGAGACTAAGTTTTATTTTTCTTTGTTTACTAATCTTTCCACCTTGTTTGCTCTTCTCTCTATAGGTGCATGAACTTTCAAAGGCGAGGTATGAATATGAATCTAGCACCACCGGTTAGAGATGCAAATGAGAACCGAGAAGAGGTTGCTCAAAGGGTTAGAGCACCGAGGTTGATTGGAGCGGGTGATGCTCCCAACGCCCATGGAAATCGCGCCGGTATACATCCACCACCGGTGGAGAGTAATAATTTTGAGATCAAGGCGAGTCTCATTTCCATGGTGCAAGGAAACAAGTTCCACGGTTTACCGGTGGAGGATCCCTTAGACCACTTGGATCAATTCGATCGAATTTGTGGAATAGTTAAGATCAATGGAGTCTCGGAAGATGGGTTCAAGCTTCGATTATTTCCATTCTCTCTTGGAGACAAAGCCCACCAATGGGAGAAGAACCTACCTCAAAGATCCATCACTTCTTGGGATCAATGTAAGAAAGCCTTTCTTGCCAAGTTCTTCTCTACTACAAGAACGTCAAGGTTGAGAAACGAGATCTCGAGCTTCACTCAAAAAGGGAATGAGAGCTTTTGTGAAGCGTGGGAACGATTCAAAGGCTACACAATGCAATGCCCACACCATGGCTTCTCCGAAGAATCGCTCTTAAGCACTCTATACCGAGGAGTTTTGCCCAAGTTTAGGATGCTCCTTGATACCGCAAGCAATGGCAACTTCTTGGGAAAAGAAGTTGATGATGGGATGGAGCTTGTTGAGAATCTTGCCCAAAGCAATGGGAATTATGGTGAGGATTATGATATAGCTTTGAGAGGAAGTGGAGAGTATGAGGAACGAACAAGAAGAGAGATGAAAGCCCTAAATGAGAAGTTAGACAAGGTCTTGGAAGCCACACAAAGGCGAGTGAACTATGTAAGGGATTGCAAAGGTTACCAAGAGGAAGTTCACTTTGTGGGAAACCAAGACGGTTACAACAAAGACTTCAACTCCAACTTCCCGCAACAAGGGTTTATTCCTAGAAACCAATTCCAAGAAAACCAAGGTGGTTACCCAAGCAAACCATATTTTGCACCTCAACTTCAACAAGAGCAAGGAAGCAACTCGACACAACAAGATGTCGAAATGAAGGGTATGCTTCAACAACTCTTGACGGGGCAAGCTCTTGGAGCAAATGAGTTGAATAAGAAGATGACCGAGATTCACAATAAGGTGGATTGCTCATACAACGATCTCAACGCAAAATTTGAAGATCTATCCTCTAGAATCAAACGCTTGGATCAACAACACACTCAAGGAGGTTCCCATTCTAGTAGACCCATGGAGAAATTAAAGGGCAAAATCGATGCAAACCCAATGGAGTATTGCAATGTTCTCCTCTCAAGTGACGAGATTGAAGAAGCTATACGAGAGATCAAGAGAGTTCTCCATGAATCCAAAGATGAAGTCGTAGTGGTTGCTAGCAACGAAGTAGTTGAGAAAAAAGATGTGGAGGCCAAGACAATTGTGAGGAAAGAGACTTCTTGCATTGAACCTCCTCAACGTGAGCCCAAATCGATTCCCAAGCTTGGAAATCCGGGTAAATTTGTCATCTCTTGCTCCCTTGGTGATTTGAATGTTGATGATGCCATGTGTGATTCGGGATCAAGTGTGAATGTGATGTCACTTGAATTGGTGAAGAGTCTTGAAATCAAGAGCATGAAGCACCACCCATCACACATCACTTTTGGAGATTCTTCTTCTAAGCAACCACTTGGCATTGTTGAAGATTATCCTCTCAAGATCGGAAATTGTCTCATTCCAACCGATTTCATAGTTATGAAGATGAAGCAAACCAGCAAACTCCCGCTCCTCCTTGGAACTCCATTCCTCAATACCACCGGTGCAAGCATGGACTTCCAAAACAAGAAGGTCGTTCTCAAGAACGTGAATGACAAAGTCTTCTATTCCATGAAGCCCTCTTCCACCAAGCTTTGTGGCACCATTGTTTGTAAGGATGATGAAGTGGAAGTTAAAAAGGTTGAGTATGTGGGAAGTTGTGAGAAGATGAATTTGATTTCACCCCCAAAAGCTTGTAAAAAGAAGAAAGATTCTCATGAAGAGAAAGCTTTGGGTTATGGTAATGTTGAAGAAGCCTTAGCGCTGGATGGTGTTTGCTTGGAATCTCTTTTCCATACCTCTATGGAAAATGAGGTTGAGAGTATAAAGGTTCAAAAGAAGGGTAAGGGCACTAAGGCCAAAAAGAAGAAACCCAATGATACCCACCCTCCCACCCTTGTCAAAGGCGTGACGAGCAAGCCTAATGAGGTTAGATCAATTTTTCCCAAACTCGCCACTATGACCTTGACACCGTGGAGATATGAAGATGGTGTGGTTGAGTACAAGATCAAGTGTAAGGGAAGGTCAAAACCTTTTGCCATGGTTAGAGCAATCATCACACCCGAACTTAAAGAAAAAGGTCCAACGGGAATTCAAGAGATCATGAGCAAGGTTCTCACACTCAAGCTCGAAGACCCGCCATGGAGTTCCACTACTCCTTCTCTCCAAGCCTAAAACGGTTTGAAACGTCAAGCGTAGCGACGTAAAACAAGCGCTCTTGGGAGGCATTCCCATGACTATCTTTGTATATATTTTCGTTCTTTCTTGTTCCTTTTGATGTTTTTGTTTGATGTTTATAGTTTTCTTGGGTCCAAGGTCGTGGTGCTTAATGCATGAATGGGTAGAGCTACAGCACGTCACACTCCTCTCCAATCCAAAGGTATGATCCAAACTCCATTTCATTGTACATATTTTTGCATATTTTTACCTTCTCTTTGATTTGTGTTGCACCGAGACGTTGCAATTCAAGTTCGGGGGAAGGATTTGTGTCTTTTGATATTGTGTTTTGTGATCTTATTTTTCTTTTTGCATATTTGAGTCTCATTCATTCATATAAGTGCATATAAAAAAAAAAAAAATATTTAGTTGCATTTTGCATGTTTAAGATTGAGTCTAGATGCATATAGGTGTGCATTCACTTGCATTGAGAGAATTATCCATGTAGAATATAAACTTAAGAGCTTGAATTAATGCCCTCGTTAGGAGTTCTTTGATGCATTTGAGCGATCACGAAGTTAAGGATGATCCATGCTTTGATCTTGCGGTTTGAATGTTTTTGTCTTGGTTGAAGCATGCTTTGAATTGAATCTAACTCTATCTACATGAACTTTAATCTTGACTTGAAATTATCATGCTTGTACATTGAAAAGTTGAACTCATGGATGTCATATACATATTTGAGCTATCTTACCCCTTTTTACCACTCTCTTGTTAGCTCAAATAGCTGATTCCCATATTTGGAACGGTTAACCACACCCTTAACTAAACCTTTCCTTCAAGCCTTCATCTCTTGTGTGTGTCGTGAGGCCTAATTTTGAATGAACTTAGCAAAAAGTGTTGAGTTTGGAACGACAAGGAGTTGATAGATAGGTTGGTGATTTGGGTGTTGATGTAAAGAAAAGAAAGTGTGGAGAAAGGAAAAGATTGAGAAAAAGGATCGGGGAAAGTAAAAAGTTTGGATTGGTTGGCATGAAAATGTGAAATAGCTCTAGGTGTTGAAAGTATAAGTCTCTATGTGTGTAAAAGAAAGAAAGAGCCAAAAAAAAAATATATATATATATATATATGGCTAATGCATCTAAATGATGATTGAGAGACTAGTTATGAAAATGAAAAAGAGCTAAAAGAAAAAGATGAAGAGTCAATCCATTTGTTGAAAGAGAAGAAGAAAAGAAATGTGGTCTAAGAAGGCAAAATGCCTTGTGATATGGGTAGTTTAGGAATGGATCTTGATGGGTTTAGAAATAGGAGTGGAGTTCATATTGGGGCATTGGGTAGACGGATGTCATCCTTGTACGCATCAATTGTTCTTTACTCTTAGCATTTTGCCAAAGTTCATTCTTTCGTGAGAGATCCCATTGCATTGGAATACCCACATGATTGAGATCATTTTTATCTCAAAACCTTTTCCCTAAGCCAAATGAGTTCACTTGATTTTTATTAAGCATGATTCACCATTGTACTTAATGAATGTTAAAGAGTTAGAGGATATGATTACTTGTAGATGCTAAGGCTTAGACCAATTCGTATAGCGACGAGTATGGCTAAATCTTTTGAATTAGAGGTTGTTTGTGCATCACATAACTACTCTCAAGGGCATTGAATTAAATTCTTTTGTTAATATTCTCGGATATGATCTCTCGCATTCCAACCTCTTCTTCGACTTGTTCTTGTTTGTTTGCTTGCGGACAAGCAAAAGGCAAGTTCGGGGGAGTTGATAGTTTCATAATTTAGTCCATTTTAGTATACATTTTAGTTAGCATTTTGTGACTTTTTGCATTCATTTCATTGTTTTTGGTCTAGTTTGCATCCATTTTAGAGTTAGTGAGTCTTAGGTTAGTTTTTGCATATGTTTGTGTGCTATGGAGTCTTTTAGGAACCATTTGGAGCTTATGGAATCATTTTGGAGCTTAGAGCAAGATCATGGGGCAAAATAAACCCAAACAATCAAGAAAAATGCAGAAGCCATCCGATGTGCTCTAAAGATTGGGTCAGAAGAAGCTCTTGCGCTCAGATTAAGCTTTGGAACACTTGATAAAGTTTGTAGGTAATTGAGTCATCTTTCCAACGGACGTTGTTTCATCAAGTTCTGAGCTGTATTGCGGAAGTTATCACCATTTCACTGAGCATACGTCCGTCTGGCGCGCGAATGAGCTACATGGAGCTCACAGCGGCGTACCGCAGCGGTCTACAGTGACCGCTGCGGATCCTCCCGACGAAAAAAAACCGAGATTCACAGCGGGCATGCAGCGGTCAACTCCACACCGCTGTGGGACCCTCCAGAGCAAAAATGTAGAAACCGTCCGAAGTGCTTCAAAGATCGACTCATATGAACAGTTTCCATTCGGATTTAGCTTCGGCGGTCTTCATGAAAGTTGTAGCTATGTGAGTTAGCCTTCCAATGGAACCGGTTTCAAGTCATTCCGATCTGGGGTTAGAGAGATACGACAACTTTAGTAAGCGCATGTCCGCCTGGCCTGCAAACGGAGCAAAACCGGAAATCCACAGCGGCCAGCTGCACCGGGCAACTGTAGACCGCTGCAACCTACGACCTGCTTTGATATTTAGGCCAAAAACCTTGTTGTTTGAGGAGATATCTCATTTTAACTTCTCAAAAACACTCTTCTTAGAGAGAGTTTGGAGTTTTTAAGAGATTCTTGGTGTTTTTATGAAAGTTCTTGTTTGTTTTCATCTATCTATCTATTTCTAATCATCTAACCATGAATCTAAACACCTCCTACATAAGATTTGTTGAGATTATCATGGTTTGTGAGTAGTTTCTTTAGAACTTTGGGTATGGTAGATTAAGATGTTTTCTTGCTAAATCATGATGCTTACGACTTAGTTTATGAAGAATCCTTACTTGTTAGGTGTGATTAATGCTAGATTAGCCTTGACAAAGTTGATTTAGAACTTAAGGAATTTCATGCCCGGAAGGTGTTCGATGAAATTCCTCAACCAAACTTAGCAAGTGTTTTACATTCCTAGCCTATGGAAATAGATGTCTAGGGTGTTTAATGGCTATTTAGACTTGAGATTAATGCTTGTTGATCATTTAATTGCAAATGGAAGTTTGTTCTCAGTTAAGTGATTAGTGAAGTGATTATTTTCATGGAAGTGGATTAGTCTAAATTAGTGATCTAAGGCCTAAGGATTAGCATTGTTTGAGTATCATGGTTTAGCTAGAGAATGTCCAAGTCGATTACCATTACCCGAAGTTCGTTTGCTTATTCTTGTTTAAATCGTTTTCGTTACGTTTTAGTTCAAAACTTGTTAGTCTTTTAATTACCTTTGTTATATGCTTGGTTATTTATTATCTTGTCTTTAAATTGATTAGGATCATTAGAAAACCTTTATTTGATTAGCTTAGATTAAGAAGTGTCTCGTATTCTCTGTGTGTTGTTCTCGTGCCTCCTTGTGGATTCGATCCCTAAGTGCTACAATGACATACCATTAGATTGTGGTATTGTGCACAATGGGTTAATTGTGCGAACCGTAAAAAGTTCACTATCAATGTATTTCTAACAAAATTAGCTGATTTAATCTGGGGATAAGGTTTTCAAATAACAAAACATAATTAATTTCAAAAGTCAACTAATACCAATAATGCATAGTTATACCAGTATTACCCAGAAATCATAACATATTACAAATTAAGCGAAAACAAGTTTTACATAACAAAAGCATAAAAGTTCTACATGGGGGCATAGTCTTCTCGATATAACAACCACGGTAGTGTCCTTCCCCGCTTGATTTGGTTATGCGTCCTTCCCTTTCGGCGCCTTTCTCCAGTTGATGGAAATCTATTTTCTTTCCGCCGACCTTTCTTTATGACGGGATCCGGAGGTATTATCTGCTTCTCCATGATGTAATCCGGGACAATCCACGCAGATATATCGGGCACTACATATATCGACCTGGTATAAGCCAATGTCCACATCTCCGTCAAATAATATTTCGAACACAACTCATAAAATACTATTCGGATATCACGCCTTCCAATTTTCTTGAAGGAGATGAAAGCGGATAGTGCGTGGAGGCAAGGATACATATGAATATCATAGAACCTGCAAGTGCAAGTTTTTTTTGCCAAGCTCACCAAATATAGTTTTCCGTCTTTTGAAATTACCTCGTATTCAAGCTCATAACCGTTTACCTCCCTCACAGATAATTTCTCAGCATCAGGCCAAATGTTGTGCAAGAAGTTCTCAACCAAAGGAACCAGTATGTTCGCACTCGTTCCTGACACAGACTCGTTCCTATGCTCGTTAAACCAATCAGAAAACTTTCGAACTATCGTATCAAGCATGGGTATTAAGGAGTATTTCTTGGCATCCTTAAAAGTTTTGTTTAGAGATTCCACGGAGTTGCTAGTGTCGAGGTTGTATCTAGCGACCGGAGATACACATCTAGCCCATTTTTCTGGCACGGTGGTTTCCTCCACATACTTCACCGCTGAAGGAAATCTCTGCTTAAACGCCTCGTAAAGCATATTGAACTCAGCCACCGTGTGAGCCTTACCGCACTCTTGGTATTTTTCGGCGACAACGGCTCTGCTTGCGCTTGGAGCATTACCTTTAACGTTTTGAGACAAATGCCATAAGCAAAACCCATGATGAGGTTGTGGATAGACGTTAGCTATGGCGTTGATGAGGCTTACATTTCTGTCACTCACAAATACCAACTCGGAAGAGTCGTCTACCACGGTTTGCAGCTTCTCGAAAAACCAGGCCCAACTAGCATTATTCTCGCCGTCAAGTACACCGAATTCTATGGGATAAATGTGACGATTGGGATCCTGAGCTGCGGCGAAAACTAGTACACCACCAAATCCGGCTTTCAGAAAGGTTGCATCCACAATAATCACTTTCCTCATGAACTGAAACCCATCAATGCAAGCTCCCAAAGCTATGAATAGGTACTTGAATTTTCCCACCTCATCCAGTTCCACAGCCGTTTTCATACCCTGATTCAGCTCCTCTAACACGTACAAATAGCTATACAACATCCTGTAGTTCTCTTCCGGGCTTCCACGCAAATCGTGAATTGCTTGATTTTTCCTTCTCAAAGCCGTGGAGTACGATACCTCTACACCAACTTTGTCCTTCACAAGTTCCATGATGACTCTAGGAGTTGGAGTCTCTAGTTTCCCTGGATATGCCTCACTCACAATAGATGCGACTAGATGTACTGTTCCTTTCCTCTTAATGCTGACTTCTTCACTCTGACTAGCGCGGTTGCATGTGTGCATCTTCGTGTACGTTCTAATTGAGAAACCATCCGAGTTTGGGATCTTCGCTGCTCGTACACTCCATTTACAAATTTGCTGAGCACATTTGGCCACCCATCGCACGGTATCCGATTTATTTATAACATACCCGAAAGAGTTAACAAATGCGCCTCTATGAACCAACTCTACAACGGCTTTCTTACTAGGAAATTCTTGACGAATACTGAAATCCAAACCGTCATCACATGCCTCTAAACTCTGAATACATTCAAGAACAGGTGGTTCCTCAACATAATAATCACGCATATACGATGAATCCACACCGTTACCCTCACATTCATCATCTTCATCATCATCATGGTCATCCTCTTCTTCTTGATTTCCTTCTCCGTTGTCAACATACAACGTATTGTCATTGAGTCCTATTTCTCCGCTTCCATCATCATTGCGCTGCGAATCTATATAGTTCATACCATAAGAGCTTTTCCCCGCTCTCGACTGTTGCTCGGGCAGTTCCGCTGTACTCAACAACTCCACATTCAAAACACTTCTACGATTCTCATTATCTAAATGCGTTAGATACACCAACAGATCCTCATCATCACAAATAAACGACTTTTCCTCACATCCAGCCAACCTAGCAATGTAACTCAATTGCAATTTAACCTTACTTTCGTCTAACCCAAGCTTCTTGTATAACTTAGCTTCTACCATGGACATTGTTATCTCCTCAACTGATGTCTTGAACACTAGACCATTAATGCGACCTTCGCATTTATAATGTATGTTGACGTTGCTGCTCATTTTATCCTGCCAAAACAATACCAAAAAACTCAGTCAATACTGTTTTTTGTTCACAGTTATACCCTAGTTTTTTCCAGTTTTACACTATTTATTCTCGGTTATTTACTAGTTTTACTAGTTATACATCATCTCGCAGTATTACTAGTTTTACTAGTTGTAATACCATCCCCAACCCAGATCGAACCCAGATCACAGTATTACTAGTTTTACTAGTTGTACTATCATCCCCAGTTATACACTATTTATTCCCAGTTATTTACTAGTTTTACTAGTTATACATCATCTCGCAGTATTACTAGTTTTACTAGTTGTAATATCATCCCCAACCCAGATCGAACCCAGATCGCAGTATTACTAGTTTTACTAGTTGTACTATCATCCCCAACTCATGAGATCGAACTCGAACTCGAACCCAGAAAATGCATTTCAGATTTAAAAAATTTATAATTCACTACGATTCAACCACTGTAATGCATTTGTTAGCCAATATAATCATATTCAACCCAGAAACTACTCATTAAACACTCAAATTTCCCCAAAATCTCCAAATTTCCCTAAATTCTTAATTTCCCCAAAATCCCCAAACCTCGATTCTACATATGCAACCAAACCTCGATTTTAGAACACAATGCAGCTCCGGCGGTGCAACGGCGGTGAATGTGACGTCGCCGGAGGTGGTCGTGCAACGGCGGCGAATGTGACTGACGTTGTCGGAGGGTTCGTCGTCGAGGGAGTCGTTGTCGTTGTTTTATTTTATTTTTTTTGTTTTTATTATTTAAAAAAAACAATTAGAAGAATGAGAACTTGAGATAAGAGGAGAAGAGATCTCTTCAATTTCTCTCTATTTTCTCTTCATTAAGGGCTATAGAGATTTAATGGGGACAATGTTGCTTATTGTTTTTTAATAAGGGCATAGAAGACGTTGATCCTCGGAATCTCTTTGCGTGAATGTGTGTAGAGAGTAAGCGTTTTGGGTTTTTGGGATTTGCTTATTACCAAACTTGTTTCGCCATTCCCAGGGAGCGTCTGCTTCGCCTGACAAATAAAATTAAATACTACAATATAAAAATATATACACACGTGTGTATTGTTATTACTTCACACGTGACAAACGAAGTGAAATTTGAAACCACATTTGATTGCGTTGAGGTCTCCAAGCTCGATTGTATGCTTTAGACTAGAGATGTTTCGGGAGTTGTATAATATTGGAGATTCCTTTTGCAATGGAGAAAAGATGTTTTAGCCAAAATGATACTGGTTCCGTTTCATATTAGTTGTCGTTCTATGTTGTTTTACGTAGATTAAAAAAACAATTCAATTTTCTGTTTTATCCCTCATTAATATATTATATACTATGATCACACTAATTAATAAGCTAAATGAGTAGGGATAAAAGTGAAAATATTATCAAACATTTGCACTGAAATTCTAAAACCACAACTAATATGAAACAAAATTTAAAGTCTACATTAGCAAAAATTAAGGTCTAAAACGACAACTAATATGAAACGGAAGGAGTATGTTTTTACTTGCTAGAAACAGATTCTGCTGAATGTTTCAGAGTTTTTGGACACACTATTATTAAAACCATCTGTTTCACTCTAAAATTGGTTGTTTTCCAAAAAGAAAGAAACAAAAGAAAAAAGAATTTCACTCTCTTGCTGCCTAGCTGAGCCTAGAAACATTTGCGCTTGCGATTTACAGTTGTAGCTGTTTTGGCAGTGATCATAGCATCCTTTGAGGACTGCATCTGCATGCATGATGTTGCCTTTGGCTTAGAGAAGTTGGATGGGAGATAAACGTGTTGCCTTTTGGAAAATTCTGTGACCAGGGGCTAGAATCGCCAGAGGGTCGTACGCATATTTCCTCTTTGCAAATGTTTCCCATCTGTTGCCAAAGTGTGGTTTCCACTCTTTTTGAGTTTCATAGTGGGGCAAATACTGCTTCACGTTGATGTTTTCTGCTTCACAAAAGGTTACAACTCTTTTGTTTTGTTTCAAAAGGTACTCTAAATCATTTTTCACTAGTGCAGAAGGGAGAAAGGCCACGAGATAGAAGATATCTTCATTTGGAGTGATCAAAGATGTGCGTTTGTTCCATCTGCAAACATTGATTAATTAAGTGGATGGAATATAAGCATGGTTTTATTTTTCAGAATTTGCTCATCACTTACTTATATTGATTGACAGGATATATAAGGATAGGTCCGTTGCTATTGCTTGTGAGAATGTTGTTGAAAACTTGTGTAGCAAAGTCAGATATTCGGCTCTTGGGAATCAGGAGATTCAGCCAGGGATGTGGAACCTCCCATAAACCTTTTGCTCTCAGTTTTATCTCCGCGATATGCACACGATCCAAAAACTCAATATATGGCACTTGAGATGAGAACAAAGTGGATGGAATATAGTTCAACTCTGAAAGTAACTTGTCGGTTTCCTGCATTCATTCATTCCTGCTATGTTAGAAACCAACATATATGATTGTCACTTAAGTCTGATATACATCTTACCTGATTCATAGAGTTAGCTTCTTCTTGGATGAAATATTTGGCCACTTCTAGACAATAAAGAGTTTTACCATCTGACTTGAATTGGCTTGCCTGTGTGGAATCGTTAGGACTGAATGACGACCTCCAGTTATTAAGAAGGTCTGTTCGATTGATTATCACAAATCCTTCCACGTAGTCGAAAGCATTAATCTCCTTGGAAATCAAATGTTCTTGGTCCCTTGAAAATGCAGAGAAGTCTGAATAGAGTACCCTGATCCATTTAACCTATTAAAAATGTAGTCAGGAAACTGGTGCTTACAATCATATATTCTGACTCTATATCATACATATATGCTCAAGATGGAACTTTACCATATGCGGTGCTGGTCCAAGAGCGATCCGTGCCCGCGTGATTATGCCAAACTGTCCAAGCCCCCCAAGAACACTGTAGAAAAGTTCAGAATTCCGCTTCTCAGAACAGCTCACTACTTCTCCTTTCCCTGATTCAATATATTCATTGTTTTCACATTCTTATTTTAGTTTCAAAACCTATTTTAGTCCTCAGTACCTGTGACAATCTCTAGCTGGTAGACGTTGTTGATTTGGGGTCCATGCTTGAACGCTTGACCACTGATTCCAGCGTTAGATAGAGTACCTCCAACAGTGAGATGAAGGTAGTCTGTCCAGGACTTTGGTGAAAGACCGGATTTTAGAGTCTCCCGTAGAATGTTGATCCATAATTCACCACCTGAGACATCGACATACGGTTGCTTCCCCTTGTAAATCTTGATATGATCATGACTTCGAAGCGACTCCATGTTGATGACAACACCTTGATGAGCTAGAGCTTGTCCTTGAAGCGAGTGACCATGGCCTCTGGCTGCTACTGTAATATTTGAGGTGGCCCCCAGATGTACTATATGCTTCATCATCGATGAAATATCAGAAACTGACCTCGGATGTAGAATTGCCAAAGGTGGTAACTGGTACCTGTTGCCAAAGTCCTTGGCCGCATTGTGAACATCATCGAAGCTTATGTAACCCTCCAGATCTAGTGAATCTAATAAGGAACGAATATTTGCAGGAGGTAAATCTATTGGGGTACTAACAGAATTATTGGAACAAAGATTGGTTCTACCTGGTATACAGCTTAGAACCAAGATCATGAAAATTCTTAGAAAAGTCTTGTTATTTCGTCTACGAAACCCTAAGGATGATGAGATCAATCCCATTTCTAGTTTCTTGATGAGAGGATTTGAAAAAGAGTGAGAGATGAGGTAAACTTGAGGCAATCTCATGAACAAAAAAAAGAGGTAGAGAGGGGAATTTAAAGGAAAGGTTTTGGGCGGTACAGTCATATACTTGTGTTCACTATATAGTTTGGATTGCCATTACTTTTTTTTTTGTCTCTTGCTGTAAATTAAAATATCTTAATGACATTTTATTTTTGTTTATGCCTATTTTATAGGAAGTAAGTTTCTAATAAAAAGTAGTTTTAACTCCTATTTTCTCAACCCTTTTTTTTTTTTTTTTAAATGTTTGGTTAACAACAGTTCACATCCCGAGTACATACATACATTCTCTCCCTAGCCTGCATAGAAGGTAAAAAAAAAACATTTGTTTTACTGCATAGTTTTTTCTTCTTGTTATTATTTTGTCTCTTGGCTACGCTTACTGTCAGAGCATGTACAGTTGGGCCCCCTACTTGGGTCTCATGGTACTTGAGCTCAGTTTGAGGGAAGAGAATCTTGCCCACCACACTCAGACTAGTGACCTCATTGGATCTTTTTATTGGACCATTTTTGCATCAGTTTATCTTGTCAGTTCTTGCAGTATTTGAGTTTGACTATTAAGCTTGGAACTACGTTACCCCTTAGGACCAAACATCAACATTGGCTACGAGTAATTTGACCTTAGTTGGAAGTGATATATGCTCTTTGCTCAAAATTATCAAAGGGAGAGATAATGTATGTATATATGTTGTGTCTTCCAGTAACGTCATGTTCTTTTTGTTGTGTGATTGAAAGATGTAGGGGCTGAAGAAGATTGTAATGTGGGCAGTCCAGTGACAGTTTGAACAAAGGTATTATTGATTTTGCTCATTTGAGTAGGAGGAGTGTTGATATTTTAGACTGAGATATATAATTTTCATCTTTTTCTCTTTTTTACTTTCTTATTATTAGTAATAATATCAAGTGGCAGCCAACAAATATATATAGTCGCAGGATATAATGACTCAACGAGTCTAAAAGTTTACAGTGACAAATTATGTCAATAGATTTGCAGTGAATAAACTAACTAGCCTTCGTCGTGTATCTGTCTTATGTGACCACCCTTGGTGTGCAATGAAACCAGTGGTCTAAGCATTATTACTCCTTTTTTTTGTTACATTATATTTTGCTTTATTAGTATATAATTTCATGATTACATTGTCCCAATTATTGGGGGCATAGTCTAATTCACCTTTGTTTTTGCAATCGTAGCCCACAATACCTGTAGTGGACAAAATACACAGAAGAAACCTTTTTTGCTGAGATACTCTTTCTTCTCTATTTAGACTAACAGTGCATTTTAGTCTAAAACATATTCCCTCTTGATTTAAGTTGTTTTCATAAAGTCAATTAATAACCTAAGTGCACACTACTGCAATCATAACAGTATATCGATGTAGTATTTTAAGATCGAATCCACAGAGATCAAGTGTAACGCTACGAGAATACAGAAGGAAAGTAAATCTAAGACGAATGATGTTTGTTTGTTGGTTTTAAATTCTAAAATTAAGAATGATGAATGAAACGATATAAATTCAATAAAAGAAAGCGCTAGGTCTTTAGGTAATTCGCAAGAAATCCAGATTCACCGAACATATTGTCAATTAGGGAGATAATTAAGACTCGTTCTTGAACTCAAACATGAATGTCTAGCTAACCCACTGTCGTGGTACTAACTACTATGCCTATCAATCTAAGAATCTAAATTGTCGTTTGACCTTAAAATTCTAGGCAAGCATTAAAGTTCAAGTTTGATTAGTTCACAAATCGCCTTAGCATCAGCTTTCGTTGGCTAAGGACGATTTGCTCATCTATGTTCTATCAGGAAACCTAAATCACTTTTGATGTTTAGGTTAATCCTAAGATCAGAAACTAGGTGATCAATCTAGTCTAAGCCTTAAAATCAACAATAGATGAAGAACTCTATGTAATTCTCTAATCTAACAGATATGTTTCAGTGATTCATGGAGAATCCCTTGAAACCCTAAAAGCCTAATAGGGAGATTACTCATACATGGAAACAAAGAAAACACAGAGAGATGAAAAGGAATTCATAATCAAATAGAAATAAAATCCAAAAGGGTTCAGAAATCTTCTTCGGTATGAAGTTGAGATTCGTCTCCCTCAAATCTCCCAAGAACAATCCCAGAAGTTCTCTGATGAATAATATAAAGCTTAGCCTAAACAATGGCTGAAAAAATAAGTATAAACAGGTCTAGAGTCATTCTCCACGAATCCCTAGGTAAAACCGGATCAAAAAACCGAAATTTCCTTTTATTTTTCGCGTCACTAAACCGGTCGATTTATGTTGGACCGTCTTCACGAAAACTGTCGTAACTTTTGATCGCACCGTTGGAATGACCTCAAACCACTACCAAATGAAAGCTGATCCATTGCTCTATCTTGTATAAAAATTTGAGCTCGATCCATTGGTGGTACGTCTTTCAACGAATGCCAAACTTCTGACGTCTATGTATGATCCTGCATCTTCATATGCTCTTTTCACCCAAAAACGGCTCATTTTCTCACAAAGTCACCTAAAACCTGAAAAGACTCGATAAAGGACTAAAAGACTCTTAAAAGACACTTTGACTCAACAAAAGACAAAAAAAAAATGTTAGAAACCGGTAAAAACACAGTTTATCAACTCCCCCAAACTTAATCTTTTGCTTGCCCTCAAGCAAACAGAAAACCAAGAACAATGAAGAGGTTTGAAAACACGGAGATTCACCTTTTCTTAAGAACTCTGCAATGACCATCATCTTAGCGATCCACATATTGCTTAACCAACTTCAAATCAAACCACCATGTACTTCTCCGTGGGCATTGCAGCTTTCCCAGTTTCACCACATTATCTCACAAAATGATTCAAAAGCTATCATTGCTGGGTCTCACCGAAAGATCATAGTGCCAAGGACCTTCTAGACTCTTTCCCTTTCAATATTATGACAAGACAACTACACAACTTTGGTAGTCTTTCTCTCCTCCAGATTTATTATTTTCTCATTCTCTTTTTCGCAGGGTTAATGGCTGATGGAACGCGAGTATTGATGGTTTTTGCCACCGAATCTCCGGTTCATTTTAGTGCCACCCTTTTATTCTAAGTTGTAGGCGAATAATGGTATCACGGAAAAATTTTCTAACCTCGCTTCCAACCTTAGTGTGATCATCTCTTTCGAAGTAAAATAATGGGGTCGATGGAAATTTTCCTATCCCTTTACTCGAAAGAAAATCATTTCATCTTTTCTGCTTATCTAACAAATGAGGGGGAGAATTACCATATTTTCACACTGATTGTCTTTGTCAGATACGAAAGAGGAGTCAAGCCCTGAAAACACCAATCACAACGATGAGGTAAAAAGGAAGAGCTCAGAAACTAGCTCAGGCCATTGAATTTCTGTAGAGACATGGATGCCTCTGATGAACTGGTCAGCCCTTAGATTTTTCATTAGTCTGATCTGGAGCTAATTCTGCAACAATGGTCACTTAGATGAAAGTCAGAACAACAAATCCAAGAAAGTGATCATAATCTCCAACAAATTTTGACTCCATAAAACGACTCAAGAAAAACACCAAAATGACTCAAGAAAGAAATCAACGTTAGTAACGACAGAGATCCTCCCCCAAACTTACTTCACACCGTCTCGGTGTGAAAATAAACCATAGAGAAGGCAAAAGCAAATTGGAAATTTTTTTTTTGTTTGGATCGATCGATCCTGTAGTGCGGGTCGGTCCAGAAATTGGCGTTTTTTGGGATCGACCCTCGGATCGATCGATCTGAATTTTTTTTTTTTTTTTTTTGGAACCTGAAACAAAAGAACCAAAACCAAAAATTAAATGCAAAAAGAAAAAACGGAAAGGGAAGTATGTACACTTACCAGTGGGTTGCCTCTCACCAAGCGCTTGTTTAAAGTCGCTAGCTTGACTTTGGCTCAGGTATCAGTCAGGATGAGCATGAGAACTTGCCCCGAAACAAGTTCCGCAATCAAACATCTCCAGCTTCAGAATTCTGCTCATCATCCCTTTTACAACATCTTTTCCTTTCTCATTCAGCTCCGAAGTTAGAATTGCTCTAACCTTAAAGAAAGGCTTTGAGGCTCCTTTGCACTTCACCTCATACTCAATCGAGTCTCCATCACATCTCTGAGGGATCAAAGTCATATGAGAATCTCCCTTGATTCTTTTGCTCTTCACCTTTCCCTTTGCCTTAGCCTTAGCCTTTTTGATGTCTATCTTGATGATGATAGGAGGATCATCTAAGATTTCCTTGACTTCATTCTTTTCATAAGGTTCTGTCCAAGGATCAACCACCAGCGTCTCTCCTGCGACAACAGTGATGCAAGATACTTGTTTTGGAGCTCCTCTGGTGGGTATGGCTTTGTAGAAGACCTTTTTGTCTATGTTAGAGAATGAAATTCTCTTATTGGGCATGTCCAGAACTGCACCCACTGTGGCCATAAATGGTCTTCCAAGGATCAAATGCATATTCGAACCTTCACTCATCTCCACAACCTGAAAATCAGTAGGAACCAGACAATCTCCTACTTTAACAAGCAAATCAGGGATGGTACCATATGGAGTCGTGGTGGAAGAGTTTGCAAATGCGAGAGTCGCATTAGGAGGTCTTATATCAGCAATTTCCAACCTCTCTGCAACAGCCTTTGACATGAGATTCACGCTAGATTCAGAATCAACAAGAGCCTCTCTAAATTCAACCCCAGAGATAGTGCATGGAACAGAAAACTTTCCAGGGTCTACAATCTTAGACAACTGCTTCATTGGTGCTGGTGTGCTCCTTGCCTTGATGAAGAGTGCATTAATCTCTTCAAGAGTTTCTCTGCAATACTTGAAGGGATCAAGCAAAGGTCGGTCTTCTAAGGCCTCTTCAATGAGATATCATGGGGTATCTTTCTCACCATCCTGTCAAAACCACTCAGCTTCTCTGCACTTATGGGGTTCCTGAGGTTTCTAGGGGGCATAGGATACGGGATCTTGGGTACATATGGTTGTGGGGTGATGGAGGTGTGCTTCTCCTCTGCTATAACATCATGTGCTTCATGCTCATCCATCAACTCAGGTGCAGTCTCCATCTTATCATCAACTATTACCGCGTTGCAATGCTCTATGGGATTAGTCTCAACTTTTCCAGGAAGATTTCATGGCTGTCTCCTAATAGCGTCTGCGGTCTGAGCTACCTGAGTATCAAGTTTCTTCACATGAGTCTGGATGGCTTCATACTTGCTGTTGAGGTCCTGATACATCAAATCTACATTCACATTCATCTCATTAGCTGTCTTTTGTTGATGTATCATCAGCTGCTGCATCATAGCTTCAAGTTTAGATTCCTGATTGGGCTGAGAGTTGGAGACTTGTTGCGGTTGTTGAAATCCTCCTTGATTCTGCTGTAAATTGTTATGCCCCTGATTTTGCACGAACGTTTTCTGCTGGAAACCCTGTGCAAATGGCTTCTGTCCCGAATTTTGCACTCCAGTATGCTGAAATCTTTTGGAGAAAATGCTGACGCCCGGATTTTGCACGAATGGTTTCTGCTGAAAATTATTCGCGCCCTGATTTTGCACGCCCTGAAAATTTTGTGCGACCAGATTTTGCACGCCCTGATTTTGCTGTGGATAAATCTGATTCTGAAAACTGTGCAGTCCCTGATTTTGCACGTAATTCACCTCTTCCTGATTTTCTGGTTCGCCATCAGCAGCTTTTTGAACTCAAACATGAATGTCTAGCTAACCCACTGTCGTGGTACTAACTACTATGTCTATCAACCTAAGAATCTAAACTATCGTTTGACTTTAAAATTCTAGGCAAGCATTAAAGTTCAGGTTTGATTACTTCACAAATCGCCTTAGCATCAGCTTTCGTTGGCTAAGGACGATTTGCTCATCTATGTTCTATCAGGAAACCTAAATCACTTTTGATGTTTAGGTTAATCCTAAGATCAGAAACTAGGTGATCAATATAGTCTAAGCCTTAAACTCAACAATAGATGAAGAACTCTATGTAATTCCCTAATCTAACAGATCTGTTTCAAGGGATTCTCCATCTGTTTCAGTGATTCATGGAGAATCCCTTGAAACCCTAAAAACCTAACAAGGAGATTACTCATACATGGAAACAAAGAAAACACAGAGAGATGAAAAGGAATTCATAATCAAATAGAAATAAAATCCAAAAGGGTTCAGAAATCTTCTCCGGTATGAAGTTGAGATTCGTCTCCCTCAAATCTCCCAAGAACAAACCCAGAAGTTCTCTGATGAATAATATAAAGCTTAGCCTAAACAATGGCTGAAAAAATAAGTATAAACAGGTCTAGAGTCATTCTCCACGAATCCCTAGGTAAAACCGGGTCAAAATAAGTGAAAACTGAAATTTCCTTTTATTTTTTGCGTCACTAAACCGGTCGGTTTATGTTGGACCGTCTTCACGAAAACTGTCGTAACTTTTGATCGCACCGTTGGAATGACCTTAAATTACTTCCAAATGAAAGCTGATCCATTGCTCTATCTTGTATCAAAATTTGAGCTCGATCCATCGGTGATAAGTCCTTCAAAGAATGTCAAACTTCTGACGTCTCTGCATGATCCAGCATCTTCATATGCTCATTTTCACCCAAAAACGGCTCATTTTCTCACAAAGTTACCTAAAACCTGAAAATATTCGATAAAATTCGATAAAGGAATAAAAGACTCTAAAAAGACACTTTGACTTAACAAAAGACATAAAAACAAATGTTAGAAACCGGTAAAAACACAGTTTATCACCTCTTTTCATGAGTATCTCTTATATCTTGTTCTAGAGGATCAATGCATATTTCTTAATTATAAAAGAAGAGCATGAATTTCAGTAGACCCCTCTATTTCCGTACAGCAACATTATTGACAAATTCTATAAATTTTAGCAACATTCATTGTTGACAAATTCTATCAATTTTAGTGGCACTAAGTTTGTTGGTTTTTTCTTTGTTCTGTGGGAGAATTCTTTTTAGTTGTTTATTTCAGCCTTGTCGAGTTTTTGCAGGTCTCAATGTAGTGTCACTTTCCACTCAAAAGTTTCATATATTTCTTTTCTAATATAATTTCACAGGTAAATCGCCGTGAATAAGAAGATAGTTGGGCATAATTAAGACTCTTTAAATGGCATCATGATTGCCGCAAAAATATGAGGTTAGACTCCACAAACATATTTAATCATTACTCTATATATGTGATACATGAATCTCTCTATTTTCCATCTTCTTCTCTTTCTTTCTTTTTTTGGTCCAAACCATCTTCGAATAAATAAATAAAAAACATCATTATGGCATAAACCGGCCGATAAATAATTAGATATCTCAATTTCAAATTAATGATATTCGAGAGAGAGAGAAATGGTCCCAAGATAGAATGTCGATTTGGGAGTTGGGCTCATTGGCTAGTTCGTTGACAATTAGGTTTCTATTGTCTTCAATTATTATAGAGATACCTTTCTTTCGTTTCAGAAAACTATATGTCTTCTTTTTTTAAAAAGTTTTAATTTTTACATTATTTACCTATTGCCTATTATTATATAGCTTTGTATTGTAGACCCTAATGCTATGGGTTCCATTCCATCATCACCAAATAAATATAATATAATATTTTATTTCTAATTTCATTTGGTTTTGGTTAATTAATGCAATGAGATCCACCAAACAAATCTTCAATATATGCTTTTTTTACTTATATAAAGTTGTCTTTTTACTATTTAGAGTAAGAAAACAAATTAGGTGTCTATTTAGGAGAAAAGAACAAATTAGTTTGCCTACTAATTAATGAATGTGTTTCAGCCTATTAGAATTTAGCTCAAAATTAATGTTCATAACATTCACTATACATGTAACTTTTCTTTTTCAAGTTGTTGGATTCTTTATATAAATAAATAAAAAAACTTATAATTTGATTTAAATATCAAAGAATTCTCTTAAGGGATGAGTCTCATTGGCCAAACCTTAATTGCTTACGTTTGTGTTTATATTAGAAACAATAAAACTTAAAAAAAGGTATAATTATCAAACATAAAACATTTTCAGTTTTCATAAGATATTTTTCAAAGTGTATAACGTAAACAGAAATATTATATGCGTATTGAAATAATTGAACCTCTATTTTGTAGTCGTATTATATATCATGAACTTCTTTCAACCAAGCCAACCAACTTTATTGATCCACAATTTAATTTGTGAGTGAGTAGGTGTTTTCTTTAAACATATATAGGTGATGATAGGTACGCTATTATCACTGTATAACCTTAGGCCCATAGGAGTAGTAATCAACAACTATACTGCACATAACCTTTTTCTGAGCGCGAGAACCATTCATTAAGATTTGTTAACGATCATTTATTTAAATTATAGTATATAAACATAGCACTTGTTCTTGTCTTCTTAATAAGATATTCAAGGAAAAAACAAAAATCTATAGCATTTGATGGTTTTGTTGGAGGATCAGGAAACCAAAGGAAGACCAATTTTGTGAACAAAAGAAAGCTTTTATATATTAATAATCAATTATGTGGTTTATGCGCAAAGCACCATATTATACATCTAATCACCTTTTCCCTCTTGTCTTGTGGATGATTACCTCTTTTATTATGTTTATTTATATGAAAAAAACATATCAACATATTAGGAGGGCTATGATAATTCTCGATCTTCAAGCGTGGATCCACATGAAATACATATATGGTTCTGAAATTCTCATGGCACGTTCCTCTATAGACTATATATACAATCCACGATCTAACGTTTACAAGACAGAAACTCATTATACAACCGAGATATAAACATCAAATTCTTGTAGCTAGTTTGAAAATCATGTCTAAACACAAGGGACATATAAGCTTCAAATATTTAACTCATAAAAGTCTAATATACCAAAATAGCTTTTCATTATTATTGCTAATTAAACTAAATATCAACTATCTACTCGACATATTTTACTTAGTTAGAAGATTTCTTTTACTTAGTTGATTCTTTTTTGTCTATTACATCTTCATATACTAAAAGATTTATCAAACACCTCCGACTCTCATTAAAGAAACCTATCTCTCTACGTGGTTCCAATTTGTCCAACTCTCTCCTCCTTCAACTTTTGCTCTAGGTGATGTTGATTATCAGTCTCTTACTCGATGTAACTTCCTTAATTGCTCTACTTGTTTGTATTTACTCTAAACGCTTGATCGTGAACTCTAAACTAGATTCTAAATTCACGCGTCCGCACGAGATAATTTTTTGTAATATATAAAATGTGAAATGAGGAATAAGAATTAATTTAAATTTTATTGATTCAAATATGTTTAATTTGTAAATTTTTAAGTTGATAATAGATTTAATAAATGTTTGGCAACATGTTCAATTTATTTTAAAAAATAAGGGGTGTTTGAAAACAGATTCTAGAAGTGTTTTTGTTTTAATAGTATAGATAAATGATGTCCCTATGGGAATCAAAAATGGATAAATACAAAGAAAATTAGAAGAAACAAAAACTATTCATAAGTGCAAATTTTAATCCTTATCATACATATCTAGCAAATAGTTAATTGTATGATAAAATCCAAAACATACATAACCACGATATACGGTTCAACTTATAATAAAATGCATGCTCAATCATTTAGATTAAAGGCTTTTTGTGTGTAATACTTTATTAGGAAGAGATCAATGTTTTTTGTTTAACTACTTTGCTCAAAATCTCTGAAAATTGTTTTACAATATAAATACCTATAAAACTCATATAGTATAGTAGCTTAGTGTTCCGTATGTTTCTTTTCTAAACATGCAAGAGAGCTAAAAAAAGCATAAGATCGTTGATTTGTCAAAAGCATGATGAGACAAACAAATCCCATTCGTCATCTTAATATGATTTCTTTGTTTTTTTCCTTTGGGAACTGTATTTGCATCCGAATAGATTAAATTTCAATGATAAGTTGGCATAATTTCTTCGTATATCATATTATGTGGTCGGGATTGCAAACCTTTTGGGCTCCATCTTGAAATTGTGGTCAGACTTGTGGGAAAAAAATAACAAATTTAACTAAGTATCTTGCAAAATTATAAGTGTACATCTTAATGCTACAACTTCATCATCTTTCATAGACAAATTGTTGTAGTCTATTGGTTTAAATCGCACTAGTCAAACTCAATTGATACACCTATTTTTATTTTGTCTACTACATAATTGACATAGTAAATTTCAAATTACTTTAGATTTTAACCCAAGAACTTCGATTATCTATTATATAAAGAGTGAGTGAGTCTCACAAGGGGGTGACACATCATCACTCTTCTCCATGACACATCAGCTTTCAAAATTAATATAAAAAAATAAACATTTTAATTTTGACACATTTTCCAAAAAATTAAAAATCTGAAGTTTTTTTTTTTTGTTAACAGAACTTAAATTTCTGCATAGTCACAATATCTTTGAACTCTTGTACAAATTAATTTTGTTGATCAATTAATATAACATTTCAACTAAAAAAAAATTAAATTAAATTAAATTTTCATAACATTTAAATTTAACTTACATAAAAAAATTTCAAAAAAAAAAAAGAATTACGTAAACTATATAGACGACAAAGTAGGATTTAATGATAATGACAGAGATAAGCAAGTTTAATTTGGCTGATAAATTAGATAGAGTGGATTGATCGGGTTATGATTGATGAATGTTTTTTGATATTTTTTGTGAGACTTCGAAAACTTATTAAAATAGAGTGGATTGGTGGGATATACTTTGTTCTAATTTGACCATAAAGCTAAAATTAAAGAAATGAAGACCGAAGACAGAAAAATTAAGAACCGAATGCATAAGAATCAAATCGAAGAAAGATGAAGAAAATAACTTTCTAATTGTCAAATGAAATTAATATTTCTTATTTCCGATAAATCAGGTAGTTTTTCAATAGAATTCAGTTCAAATATATTTTTTTAATTTGTTTGAGAATTATTAGTTTAACTCAGAGAAATCTATCTGTTTTTCAAACCATTTTTCTAAATTCAAAACCGTAAATGGGACTGGTTGATTTGCGGTGCTACTTAATTTACGAAAGTTTTATACATATTTTGAAGAAAGGTTTATTGTTCTAACTAGAGGGGTGAAAGGAGGTAGGATTGCGAGAATTGTAAACTTAAGATGGCAAAAGAATTTATATACAAATCAAAACATAACCGTTCTTCTGAAAGAGCGAGAGTTACATCTTTATGATAAAGGAGACCAACGGAGAAATCGAGAATAACAATATTATAAATAAATTTAACTTCTGCACACATGTATCAAAAATCAGTTTTCCCGAGAAACATATTAAAAATGTTACCATTTTGTTCATATACGAGTATTCACGACGAGACTAACTGGAGCTTGACAAAAAGAAAACACCATAATTTTGATAGATAAAATTTTGAGGATAGCGGATGAGTGTAGTAAATTATTTTCAATTCTCATTTGATATTGTAGTAGTTCTCACCTATGTTTTCAGTTCTATAAACCAATAAACTTAAAATTAAACGTTATATCAACGACAAGTTTGTGAAAAGACAAATATATGAGTGATCATAGGGATTTGGGTAGTACTAAGCAACTTAATATTCAGAGAAAATAACAAACTTTCTTACCAAAATTCAATTCTATGTAACGGGAATGATTAAAATATGTTACTATTAACTAATATGTCAGACTATATATATATTTTAATAAAGAAATCTGCGTATACAACTCCATGTAACGAGAATGACTAAAATTTGTTACTATTAACTAATTTGGCACACCAAATATATATTTTAATAAAAGAAATCCGCGTGTATACGCGGGTATTCATCTAGTTATTAATAAAGAGAGAACTTGGACATTTGGTCTTGAAGGGGTATATATATATATATGAAAACAACAGATGAGTACATGTGGCAGACACTTTCCTTTTCACAAGGTTGAATTTTTGATGCAAAGGGAAAAAAAGGTCTGAAAAGGAAATGAAGCCTAAGGCCAAATGATCCCTTAGGTTCATGACAAACCATCTTCGGCACGCGCAGCTTCAAGAATTAAAGAACTCGTACAGCACTATAAGAAAGCTACATCTCTACATAGAAACACCATTAGAGAGTCTCCTGCAACAACTCAGGAACTGTTTTCAATGTCTTAGGGAGTAAATCAGTTTGTGACAAATCAGTCTTAATTCTCTTGACTCCGATTGAATAATCTGGAGAAAGATAAGCATTTGCATAAAGTTTGTAGCACAATCATTTCAGAGGCATAATGTTACACCCCATATAACAAGTTTTGTTTATAATTAAGGTGCAAGAAACTATTAGATTAGACTAAAAAGATAGAATATAAACAATGGTCATATTTGAACGAATAATTTAAAGCTAAGCTTGTGTGTTAGTGGGCACAAACTATAACAGTAAAAATGAGGAAATAATATAAAAGGGAATAATAATTACCTCGTAGAACAATTTCTGAAGGAGTAGGGACACTTTAGAAGATATGTTTTGAGTGATTTTTTGAAACTAAAGAGAAATCAATGAGGCAAATTTGATTAACAAGATTCAAAGTATAGTGGCTTTGTGCTATTAAGTTCAATGAACTAGCTAGTAAATCTTTGAAATCTAATATTAGAACGAAGGTAAATCTTTCAAAACAATGACTGATGAAGCATCGAGTCCCAAGTATCTCAAACGATAGCGACAAGTGATTATTTGTCTATATTGAGGGTTATAGAACATAGAAAAAGGGTTATCTTCAAGCTATCTTCACGTGGTAAGTGGAGCCAATTCCTCACCCACTGCACTAGATAGAAAGTAAGTAACTAACATGAGTAATAAAAGGACTTGAGATAACGCGAAAAGACATCTAAAAGACTTGGAAACTGAGCAGACAAAGTCGTGGAACAAGAATAAGAAGAAGAGGAAGCATCAAGTCTATCTTAATGGCTGATCTTGAAAGTCTCAAGCAAAGTTGAACCACTTTAGAGAAAAACCAAGTCACGAGCCATATGCAATAAAGGGGACCCCTCCTCTAAGCCATGTCTCGGCATGCGCCACGTGGATCCTAATATGATATGGTAGGATCACTATCTTGAATCTTAAACTGACTCATTTGACTGATAGATACCACTCAACAAAAACTAACTATAAGGTGTGCGAAAAAGAGTGTGGGGTTGGCCAACTTTTGAGACATCAGAAGAAACTAACACTGGGGGGGGGGGGGGGGGGGGGGGAAAGAAAGTAAAAGAGGAGCAGTAAAGGGGTCACAAGGTTTATAAAGCCTGACATTGTGACTTTTTTTGTACGTCACGTTTCAGATCTCTGTTGGGATATTGCCCGAATTAGCTACTGAAACATGGTAGAGAGGCTAAAAATGTCTTGTTCATCAAGTCATGCATGTAGGAGAATCACAAGTCTATTTGAAAACAATAAACTAAACTCGAATTTGCTGAAACAATCTATGCAAAAAGAAACGTTAGACTAGTACAACATTAATGATCAGTTGAAGTCTACAACCCAAAAGTAAACAAAAAAAATTTGCAAAAAACTAGCATGGAATATATAAGCCGTGGATTTTTTCAAGAAGTGTTGTAGTTTCAATGTTTAAAGAATGAATAAGCACAAAGATTTCATAGAGAATAGAAACATGTTGATAAACAGTCTTGTGCACGTGATGATCCCGCCAATGTAATAGCCAGCCCTTTCTAAATATATCAAATTGTAGGCTTGAATGGATTTCGTTGCAAGATAGTCCATTGATTCAAATTTACAGATAGAATTGAAGTAGCCAGTGATTACATAATATTTGGTAAATAAACATTACCTTCTTGATATACTAATAGCACTTGCAATAATGAGGTCCCTTAGCAATAAAAAAGTTTCTCTCAAATTATATAAAACGGGGAAAAGATGGCTCTAAAATTTCCAAGATCAATGATTTGGAGGACTAACAAGTTTTCGAATGTTATCTACTTGGTTGACTAGTACCGGTCCATGATTATCGGAGGTCCTACTAAAAAAAAAAATGTGTCTTGTTTAGTAAAGAAAAAAAATTGAATTTTCAGAAGAAAAAGAAATTTAATTAAAAAAAAAAATTTAGTAAATATGCCCTAGGCGGTCGACTATCCCGCCTATGCCCCGGGCCGGACCTGTTGACTACAGAGAGTAAAAACAAGAATGTAAAACTACACTAGGTCTGTTCATTTGCCTACCGCATGAGGTTGCAGCTGCGACATGAGATCAAACGGTGTACGCTAGATGCAGCCTTCTGCGGCCAAACGCTGCGTCCAACCGTTGCGATCTGCGTCTAAAAATTTTATTGCGATTAAAACTGCATTTGGACGTATGTTACAACTGCAACCGCCGGCTTCAGGCAAATGAACCTATATTAGACTTTATATAATAAAATTAATAATTAAGCCAAATATATATATACATACTCTTAATTATAACATTCATATTCCTAAGGTCCCAAAATCTACAAAAGAAGAGGATGTCAAATATAATTGATCGGAGCGTGGTGAACTTGCTCGGAGTATGTTTGAAAATAATTCCAGCTTTCTTTAAACCGCCACCTGATTTTGGTTAGGTTTCTTAATGTTGGGCTCAGCTTTATAAAATATAAGAAGAAATAAAGCCCATTATGAAAAGGCCCAATATGGACCGACCCGTTTCAGAAATTTGGTTAAAACTCGAAAGTTGATTAATTTACTAAATAAAGTTCCAAGTTTTTTTGTTTTTTGATTCGGCGTCATCTTTTCCGTTTTGCTATTGCCTCTTGAGAGAGAGAGGTGAGAAGAAGTTTCCCTGGAAAATCTGTGATTGAGCTTCTATTTGTTTCTCAGGAATAGGGATCTTTTTAACCATTGGGTTGTTGATTAGGTTATGGGTTTTCTCTCAGGAAAGACGGAGCTTGAGGAACCGACAAGTCTATTTCGTGTTTGGGGGTCGCGAAGAGAGTAGCGAGAGATTCGTGGGTTCCTGGTAAACTACGATCCCAGCTTCGATATTTCTCCTGAAAAATGTTGATTTCCTTTTCGTTCCTCGTCGTAAAATTTCAAATGTATGAAGCTCGATACTTTGACTGTTAGCTGTTTGATTAAATTCCCAAGAGAGCACTGACTTTGATTTTAGAATAAAGCTACCCTTTTCATCTCGTATTAACTCTTTCTTGTTTTTCTTTTAATGAATTTTGTATACAAGGCCTAGAGAGCTGATCTGGGATTTCTTTGTTCCAGGGTTTTTGTCTGCATTGCTGCTTCGGTGGGAGATTTAAGGAAACATGGAACCCAACAAGGAAGATAATGTGTCATTGGCACCAACAGCTTCAGTTCCTATAACTCAAATCACAGCAGCTCCATTTCTACAAGATGCCTCATCTCAGCCAGGTAATTTATTAGCATTCAAGTAATTGTTACATCTAAGACTTTACTTTGTGATCCTTAACTCTAATTGTTTCTCCTTTACTGTAACTGCAGGCGTCTCTGCCATACCACATGTGGTTCCTTCTTTTCCCCCACCAATGGCGCCAATACCAATGGTTCCTCCAGTTGCCCGCCCAGCTACTTTTAGGCCACCTGTTTCACAAAATGGTGGAGAAAGAACCAGTGACTCAGATTCGGAATCAGAGGATGAACATTATGAAATATCTGAAGAGAGTAGGCAAGTCAGAGAAAGACAAGAAAAGGCAAGGAAAGACTTGCTGATAAAGCGTCGTGCTGCTGCTGTCGCAGTTCCAACAAATGACAAAGCTGTTAGGGATCGCCTTAGACGACTTGAGGTGCCCGTTACTCTATTTGGAGAACAGGAAATGGAGAGAAGAGCTAGGTTGGCTCAGCTTATGGCTAGGCTCTCCATCGATGGCCAATTGGATAGACTGTTTAGAGCTCACGAAGAAGATGCGGTTCCAAAAGAGGAAGTTGATGATGAAATCCTTGAATACCCCTTTTTTACCGAGGGTCCAAAGGAACTTAGAGATGCTAGAATTGAAATTGCCAAATTTTCTATCAAGAGAGCTGCTGTCAGGATTCAGCGTGCTAAGCGGCGAAGGGATGATCCAGATGAAGATATGGATGCAGAGACTAAGTGGGCTTTAAAGCATGCTAAAGGCATGGTCCTTGATTGCAGTAATTTTGGGGATGATCGTCCTCTTACTGGCTGCTCCTTCTCACGCGATGGGAAAATACTTGCCACATGGTATATCTCTCGTCTATCTCTTTCTCACTCTCAAACACAAACTAACATAATTTCCACATCCTGTTTCTTAGGCTTGGATCTATTTTTGCTCGTCTCTAATTGATTAGAGTTACCTGGAATATATTGCATTCTACCTGCATCTTCGTTTCCATTGATATATCAGTAGAGAAGTATCCTAATAAACACTGAACCTGCTGATTTTCCTCATTTTCAATTCCTTACACCTTTATCAGACCATGAAGTTAGTTATAGGCCTATAGTTTATCTTATAAATAGCATACTCCATGTCTATTGCATTTGTCCCTTCTAACTGCATTTACACGTTCTCTAGGTTCATGACTTGTGTGATTCACATAATTCCTCTTCTGTCTAATAATTCATGGTTTTTCTTTGTCTAGTTCTCTGAGTGGAGTTACTAAATTGTGGGAGATGCCTCAAGTTACAAACAAGATTTCTGTCTTGAAGGATCACAAAGAACGTGCAACTGATGTAGTGTTCTCCCCTGTGGATGATTGTCTAGCAACTGCTTCTGCTGATCGGACTGCAAAGTTGTGGAAAACTGATGGAACACTCTTACAAACTTTTGAAGGTCATCTGGATCGTCTTGCACGCGTTGCCTTCCACCCATCAGGGAAGTACCTCGGAACAACAAGCTTTGACAAAACATGGAGATTGTGGGATGTAAACACTGGAGCAGAGCTGCTTTTGCAAGAAGGTCATAGTCGTAGTGTCTATGGAATCGCATTTCAACAAGATGGAGCATTAGCAGCTTCTTCTGGGCTTGATTCACTCGCACGGGTTTGGGATCTCCGCACTGGTAGGAGTATTCTCGTCTTCCAAGGACACATTAAACCGGTAAGACTCAAGTTTTGTTCTCTTAGTCCTCTTCTTCAGGCAAAAGTGATCATTTACTAACCCTTATTTTACTCTCCTCTGTTGTATATGCTTCTCCAGGTTCTCTCAGTGAATTTCTCTCCTAATGGTTATCACTTGGCATCTGGTGGTGAGGATAATCAATGCCGTATTTGGGATCTAAGAATGAGAAAGTCATTGTACATTATACCAGCTCATGCTAACCTTGTGTCTCAAGTGAAGTACGAACCACAAGAAGGCTACTTCCTAGCCACTGCCTCATACGACATGAAAGTCAATGTAAATACTTCTGTAATCCCTTGCACTAAGTATCTTTTACTGTCTTCTGTTTCATTTACTTGATAGTCTGTTTCCACTTTTTCTAACATTTTGTCTTATATAACAGATATGGTCAGGCAGAGATTTCTCGCTTGTTAAAAGCTTAGCAGGACACGAGTCAAAAGTCGCCTCTCTAGATATCACTGCAGATAGCTCGTGTATCGCAACTGTATCACATGACCGCACCATCAAGCTTTGGACAAGCAGTAGCAACGAAGAAGACCAAGCCGGAGAAACAATGGACATAGATCTCTAGCTTCTTTATTCATCATATTTGCACGAGAAAAAAACTTGGAATTGAGGGATTTAGAGATCAGGTTGTTAGAGAGTACTTTATTATGGTATTGATCGTAATCTTGTCAGGGATTATCGAAACTCAGGATAATGATTGTCTTCGAAAATTTTGCCATTGCGTTCAACAAAAGCAAATGACTGAACTTTGTTTACCTGTGATACTACTTGACACCATGTTAACAAAAAAACTACGTTGCTATAGTAGATTGTACAAGGAACTAAAGTAATGTTTTGTATGTGTGACTTGTCTGAAGAACAAAGAGATGTGATCTTCTAAAGACTCTTCAGGTTGCAGATTTATTTGTACCAACCAGCAAGAAAGTGCCGAAGCATGAAACAGAAGGCGCACGCTAGAGCCTGTAGTAGAAACAATATCACAAAACCAGTATCGATTATTTTCATTATGTAAAAATGGTGATGAACATATAACTGAGAACTACCTGGAAAACGAGAAGATGGATACAAAGAGACTTTTCTGATTTAGGACCAAATAACCTCAAGTAAACGTTGACGAGTGTCCCATCTTTTGTTCCGGTCAGTAATCCGGTTGCAGTATCAAACCTCGATATTCCAAAAGACAAGATGAGTGATGCGTCTGTTCTTTAATCAATCTACAAAAGGTAAGGACACAAAGATGGTTACCTCGGGAGACGATGGCGTGGACATTTCACAATGCCAGCAAGCTGAGGAGTTAAATATAGTATGTAAGATAGTTGAAACATGAGTTCACAAGATTATAAGCAAGCCAGAGACGAGTGTAATTAGATATGAACCTGAGGAAGCGACAATAGAAAGTTCAGAACTTGAGGAAGAAAGAAGATGAGGAGGGTTTCACTGCAAAAGCAAAATTTCAGAAGAGAAAGATGGCATGGGAATCAGTTGCAGGGTCTTACACTAGCTGGATACATGATGCAAATGATGAATCTGAGCATAAAGTATAAGAAACTAAAAGGAAAAGATGTACTACGATATGTTTATAAAAAGGCTTTAGAGGTGATTGTTTCCATGTAAAAGTGAAGTGTCTCATAATATTTAATTAGGGTTTGGAAGTATACCTGAAGTGACCCAGAATACCAACAACTGCCATAGTCATTCCAGCAAAGACTGTGTAAGTGTCTCCAACAAAAACTGAAGACGGATACCTAACAACAGCAGATGGCTTCAGAAAAAAGCATTACTTGAACTAAGAGAAGAAAAAAAAAGGTTATAAGAGAAAAATTTGTGAAGGATTTTACCAATTGTAGGCAAGCAATGCTAAGGATGTAGCCATCAGTGGTTGAGTAAGAAATATCGAAAAGGCGTGAGCTTGGTGATGCTCGGGATCAGTGGATGATCCGATTTGCATAACGTTGTGTATCAGGATCTACAAGTAACTGGGATGCATTAGATCTCAACCCAAAAAGGAACAGATAGAGAAGAAGTCTAAGACATTATTTCTGACCATAGGACTTACAGCAGAGGCGGTAACAACTGTTTGACCAATTTCAAGGCCATTCAAACCAGCGTGAATGTTAATAGAGTTTGTGCAGAAGACGGCAAGTAACCCCATATATAACTTATATATCCGTCCTGAAACATTGAAACATCTATTGAGCTAACCATGAAATACAGTTATGGTAGTCAATGTGTACAAACGAGTGTAACATGGTAACATGTACAAGAATCAGAACCTAGATCAAGCACTTCCAAGCCAACATAAGCAACTAGAGGTTTCGGTATGACAATAGTTGTATGACCAGCATAAGCCATCAGTAGTGGAAGGGTAGCGAAAGATGGCAGGACAAGTTTCCTGTTTTTTTTTTTTTTTGAAATTAACAAGAGAGAAGATGTGAACAACAATCATTCATGAATTCCATGAGAACAAAATATATAAAATTCGAACTTACACTCTCCAAGGCACATCAAGGACATCATCTACAAATCCAAGCAATATCATGAAGCAAATAGATGCTAGTGCTGCATTATACTCCACAAGCCACTGCACAAGAATCATTAGCCAAACTGAGGATCCTTGAGCAGAGGTGTTAGTGGCATGATCAGGCTGAGAAGACTTACATTCGAATCTTCAGTGAAATTAAAATACTGAAATATTATCGCCACGATCAAGAAGACAATACCAACAACAATACCCAACGATTCAGGGCTGAAAAGAAAACAAGAGGAAATGAAGCAAATTTTGATCATATTTGTAAGCTGATGGATCAAAACTTACACTTGAACTTCTCCTTGAGGCGTGCCCCTTTTGTTGATATCAAAACCAAACATGTTACGCCTCAGAACGTATCTGGCAGCGACAGGAATCATCTTGAGTGTGACGAAGAACCCGACCAAGCTAAGCCCAGCGTTAATGAGGATCGAGCGCCTGAGCTCGTTGTCAACCTTGTAGTGAAAACAGAGAAGGTAGAGATAGAGCGAGCACAGAAGAGAAGAGATCACGAAGATCACTCCCAATTTCGGCGGCGCGAGACGGAATTCCTCGCCGGAAGCATTCCGGGTCATCTTCTGCTCCGATGGCGCTGAGTTGGGTTCTGATTGATCCGGTTTATTGGAAACTGACATTGAAGAAGCTCTCTTACGAGCTGCCATGGCGAATCCGTTCGCTCGAATTCGATTCCCCGCCTCTGGATTTGCTTCCAACCCCGTTCGATGAGAGTGTTGAGACTTGAGAGAGCCAAGTGCTTTTAGGCGTCACAGAGACCAATAGAGCTTTGCCACTTCAAAGTAATACGACACCGTGTCATCCAAGTAGGATTTTAAATTATTTGAATAAGTCAACTCTGGTAAAATAGGCAAATTACATACACACCCTTGTTGAAAGAAAAAAACAAGCTTAAAAATCAAATAAAAAATGACCTAAGTGATAACCCCAACCTCTATTACTCACTCTTAATCTAACAATGACCTAAGTGATAACCCCAACCTAAACCCTATTGAAAGAATATAATCTAGAACTAAGCTCTAATCAACATTTTTTCTATTAATTTTACATGTTTGTTGCAAACAAACAAAAATCTCACATGTTTTACCATATTAATTTACATATAATTACAACAACAACAACAACAAAGAAATTACTTACAAAAACAAAACAAAATTACTTACAGAACAACCCAAATATTTAACGGAGGCTAACACCATCAAAGAAATGTCTTGTGAATTGAGAAAAACAAAAAAATACTTGGACAAAATTCAATCAAGTAATACACGTTATAATGTTAATCATGGAAGTGTGCATGTGTAATATTACCAAACAAGAGAAGCGGAACAAAATGAGATTGGAGCAGAGATGGTTATGATTTTTGTCATTCTCACTTTTGGTATCGAGTATTTCGTTGTTCTTCTACATTAGATCTCGATTTTTTTATTCTTTTTTGTTGCAAATATTAAAAAAAACACAAAGATTAGGATTGAGATGAAAATACAAGAGAGGCTGATGTGAACGGGAAAAAATAGTGACGGCTTACGTCAGAATTTAGTTGTGAACACGTTTGTATATTTCATGGATTGCTAAAGTTTGTGGAGTGATCCAAGAAATTAACTTTAGGTAAAGGCAAACGAATCATAAATATTCTGAAAGGGTGTTTAACAAAAAAAAAAAAAACTGATTTTGAAACGTACTTTAACACGAAACTCGTATACAGAGTCGGCCCTGAGCCCAAACAGAGTAAATCCATGCTTACGGTTCACTTTTTTATAAAAATATTTTAATTCTTAAATTACAAACAAAAATTATATTTTTCAAAAAGTCATGAGTTCCAAACATAGTATAACACTCTATTTTTTTTTAAATAGTCTAATTTTTTTAAAACAATCTAATTTTTTTTTTAATTTGCGATATTCTAAAATTGAGAGGTGATTCTGCTCGTAGACTTGATAATTTTCCCAATAAAAGTATATGAAAAATTATATAATCAAAACCCATTATTTCATCATAGTGGCTACCAAGTGTATATACCAACATAAATATATAAAATAAAATAAAATAAAATAAATAAACAAAAGGAAAAAGAAGGCACTATCTGTCCCCACACGGTTCCATTGAGACAAAGGCTTATGTTATGTATGTGTGTGACTATATTATAAATATTAGTTGGTTCTTGAACTTCATCATTACATGTAAATTGAGAACACAAAAAAAAGAGAGAGTTAGAAAAATGGGAGTGTACTTAGGCAACTATTGTTATGTAATTATAATTGTGTTGGTGTTGGGAAAAGAAGTGAGAAGTCAGTCATTAAAAAATGGTTATTATTCAACTTCATGTCCAAAAGCTGAGTCAATAGTAAGATCCACCGTTGAATCTCACTTTGATCATTTAGCACAAAAAAAAAAAAATCTCACTTTGATTCTGATCCCTCCATTTCTCCTGGCTTGCTTAGGCTTCATTTCCATGACTGTTTTGTTCAGGTTCCAATTCTTCTTCAATCTCAATCTCCTTTAAGCAATTATACAAGTAACTGAATGTTGAATTTGACCTATACGTACCTATTATTAGGGTTGTGATGGATCGGTTTTGATCAAAGGGAAATCTGCGGAGCAAGCCGCTCTAGAGAATGGCGGTCTTAGAGGGTTCGAGGTGATAGATGATGCGAAAGCCCGGCTTGAGTCGGAGTGTCCAGGAGTTGTGTCATGTGCAGGTATACTTGCACTTGCTGCTCGTGACGCTGTTGACTTGGTACGCAAGTTTACTAACCCTAATTAGATTAGGGTTTTACTTGATTTCCTTGCAAGATTTTTATTGATTACACGTATATGGAAACAGAGTTCAGGGCCAAGCTGGCGAGTTCCAACGGGTCGAAAAGACGGGAGAACCTTGTTAGCGTCGGAAGTATCGAATCTACCTTCGCCCCTTGACTCTGTTGCTGTTCAAAAGCAAAAGTTTCAAGATAAAGGATTGGATACTCATGATCTCGTCACTCTACTCGGTATGTTTTTCATCTCTCTGTCTTTTTCTTTCTTTTTTAAAATAATCTACATTTTTATTTTCACATCCCTAATTTATATTCTACTAATTACCCGCACGAGAATAAATTATTTAATTTCTTTATAATAAGATTATTAATTCCTATTTTCTTTTTGAGTTTATTTAACTTTTTATATTTTTAGGAGTACGTAATTTTGTTTTTATCGATATTTTTATCCATAATTGCGGATCATCGGGATGCATAACGCGTTATCCATTACTTGAACCATACATTGAAAAAGGGGATCCCTTTCATGATTAGTTCATAGTAGGGCTGGGCGTTTTAATGGTATCCGAATCCGAATTTGATCCGAAAAACTTGATTCCGAATCCGATTCGAACTAGAAAAATACCCGAATAAGTTTTAATATGTCTAAGTATTTCGGGTTTTGGGTAATACCCGAACCGAAATCTGAATTACAAACCCGAAGGTAACTTAGGCAACTAATCCCCTTTGTTATACCCGAACAAATCCCCTTAGTAAAGTTTAGGGCTGAGCGTTTTAACTGTACCCATACCCGAACACGACTCGAAAAACTTGATCCCGAACCCGATCCGAACTAGAAAAATACCCGAACGGAAAATTTGTGGATCATAGTTTCATAGTTTTGATCATAGTATGGATAAAAATACCCGAACATACTCAATCTTACCCGAACTTACCCGAAGCCGTAGTTATTTCGGTTATAACCGAATCCGATTAGTACCGAATTGAACCCGATCCGATGGTTTAAAATATCCAAACGGATCCTCTAAGCCTAAACTCAAAAACCCGAAAACCCAAAATAGCCGATCCAAACCCGAATGGGTACCGGAACGCTCATATCTCGTTCATAGCCTGTTAATAGACAAAGGCTTATGTATGTGTGTGACTATAAATTATAACTTTTAAATATTTTTATATTTTTATGAGTTTATTTAACTTCAGTTATGTTAAACTTTAAACCTATATACATATGTTTAAAAGAAACATAAATAGATCTTTAGTTTTCCGATATTTGAAAACAAAGTCATGCACATGCCAACATGGAAAAAGTTTACGTACCTAAAAGTTGTAGTACGCCCTGTTTCATTTTATACTTTTTTCTTGGAATTTAAGCAAATGAAATTTACACAATTAATCGTTGATTTGAGGAATAAGATTTGAAACTGAAAAACACCTTATAGTTACCGTCTTACACAAAATCGATCAAGAAAATTATCAACTCGTAAGATTAGGGTCATCTTTTTGTTGACGTATGTAGATTGATCGTATTTGATCCTTACGAGGGTCTAATCCTGTTTTAAAATGTTAGCTTTTATTCAGTAATATTTTTAATTAAAATGAAAAAAATTATGAAGGTGAAATGAATGTTTTGAAAGATCTAAAATGATTATCTGGTTGAAAAATTTACTTCAAAAACGCTGGTAGAAAATTCATTTTCTTAAAATGTTTTTTATATATATAATCATAACGTTTTTTTCAACTAATTTTTTGATTATAAATAAACCATACAGTTTGTGTATCCTATTGTATATTTTCTTGTTTTATGGAGTAACTGAAGTGTAGGGAAAAAAATATTGGGACACACTTGTTATTAATTAGTCCATCTTAAAAGAGTTATTAACTATACCTGATTTTTTTATTTTCTTTTGGTTAAAATTTACACCTGCTTCTTTTGTCTCTAAAGAACATGTGCCATTTATCTTTTCTCTCAAAAATGATATAACACATTATATGCACATTTTATGAGGACATGCAGGTGCACATACAATAGGACAAACGGACTGTCGATTCTTCCGTTACCGTCTATACAACTTCACGGTGACCGGAAACTCCGACCCAACCATAAGCCCATCGTTTCTTACGCAGCTCAAGACTCTTTGTCCTCCCAATGGAGACGGTTCAAAACGTGTTGCTCTTGACATTGGCAGTCCTTCGAAATTCGATGTTAGCTTCTTCAAGAACCTACGAGATGGCAACGCCATTTTAGAGTCGGACCAACGGCTTTGGTCGGACGCCGAGACAAATGACGTGGTGAAGAAGTATGCGAGTACTATTAGGGGTTTGTTAGGGTTTAGGTTTGATAATGAGTTTGGTAAAGCTATGGTTAAGATGAGTTCCATTGATGTAAAGACAGACGTCGATGGTGAGGTTAGGAAAGTTTGTTCCAAGGTGAATTAGTTTTGAGTAAAACAGAAAAGACAGATATATATAAATAATACCGAGTGTATGTCTTGTGGTTCAAGAAATCCCTTGTTGGCTTATGTGTCCCAAGTTCGAGATATTGAATTTTAATATTTCAATAGAAAATAATCTAGAAAAAAATATATAAGGAATTTTCAGTTTAGGAAAAAACAATTTTAGAAAATAATAGTTTTCATTTTTGTACTGATATACAAGGTTATTTCACTAAATTCCCTATTTTTATTTTAAGTATTCTTCTTTTCGTAATGATTGAGCAAAACTATGCATAAAGATTAAAATCATTAAAAAAGACAGTGAAATAACAGTTGGCAAAAGAAACACCAATAGAATTCTGACAAACAAACAAAACATATCAACTTCTCCCATTTATTAATATGAACTATAGATAATTGTTTGGTCCACCAAAAGATCTGACCTTTTTGTTCATCTCCATACCTTTCCAACGACAGATTATAACTGAGAATGCTCAGATTAGCGATTTCTTTGTTTCTCTTTGCATTATGCTCTTTCACATCGTCTTCCTCTGCGAGATCATTCACCAAACCTCGTCCGATTGATTCGTTTCTCCCTAAACCCAAGCTAGAGGTAATATCAATTTCGATTCATTGTAAGATTCTGATTCAAGAATTACGAAAACAACTTATTGATTTCTTTTTGTTTGTTTTTTAATTGGGATCAAAATTTCAGAATGCGGGTGTGTGTTCCTACACGGTGATCATTAAGACAAGCTGTTCCTCGGTGTCTTACACCAGAGATAAGATCAGTCTTGCGTTTGGTGATGTGTACGGCAACGAGGTGCGTTTTTAAAATAAAAAAATTCATTTCTGGGTTTTACATGTGCAAAATATCCATATATCGAATTTTGCTTCAATTGAAAAAATGAATCCGTAATCAATTGAATTTAGAATTTGAATTGAATCTTTTCCCCTTTAATATTTATCCTTAACAATTTAACAAGAACTTCTGGATTTTGAGATCCAACAAACTTGGCCTAGCTAGGTTTAACCAATCCCAGCTTAGTCAGTCGATTTATATGATTCCTAGTCGAGATAAAGAGCAAATTTGTGAAAATTCAGATCTAAAAATGCGATTTTCTTTGTCAACTGGTTTTTCGATTTTCTGTGACGTAGGGTTTTGTCTTCTTTTTTTTTTATTGATAAACTTTGGAAGTTCCGGACTTTTGGTCCATAATTTTTTCCGGTGTCCGGAGACATCCTGATAATATACCACGTTTAAGGCGCATTTTAATAGTTACGATGATGCATACTCAAAATATTTAAATCTTGAAATTTTGTCACACATGTGGTTACACTCTTTCGATCCTTAATTTGTCTAATAAAATTAGGGGAAAAAATATTTATCTTTTTTTATTTTTGTGAATCATTTTTTTGATGATCAAGGTATACGTGAAAAGACTAGACGATCCAAAGTCGAGGACATTTGAAAAGTGTTCTTCAGACACATACAAGGTAACGGGACCGTGTATGCGCGACGTATGTTATCTCTACCTCCTCAGGCAAGGATCCGACGGCTGGAAACCGGAGAACGTGAAGATCTACGGCTCATCCATCAGATCAGTCACTTTCTACTATAACCTCTTCTTGCCTAACTCCGTTTGGTATGGATTTAATGTCTGCAATGGCATTAGCATTGACAAGTCTTCTGATCATCAACCCATCATTGCCTCCGCCCTTGCAGCTGCTATGTAAGATTGATATAAACAAAGCGAATCTGTGAATGATGTGTTGCTATTTTTATGGCAGAAACAGAACAGTACTAGTATTGTGTTGTTTGAGTATATTTGTGAGAGAAAAACATGTACAATGCGCAATGTGATGATGTGATCTATATTGCAAGTTGCGACTAGCTTTTCTCTTTAATATAAAATAAAAAAAAATAGCATGCAAATTTTGCAATTAGTTCACATTTTTTTTATTTTTTTATCTAACAAATATTTAACTAAAAATATAATTTTTGTTTTAATTAGAAAGGTTACTCAAAATCTCAAAGAAATATGTAGTTTTATTTTGAGTAAAAACTACTCCCTCCGTTTTTCATTAATAGATATTTTAAGTTTTTCACAAATATTAAGAAAACACATTATTGGTAATCCTGCTTATTATACAAGCAGATATATTATCATTTGAATCAGCTTTGTGCTCTGTAAAATGAATGTGAAAGTATCTCTATTTCTGATCAGGCTCGTCTGTATATGTATCTTTTGTTTGTTTCATGGTTTCTAGGGGTCCTGAAGATGAAGGAACTTCCTTTTGAATTAGTCATTGAGATACTTGCAAGGGTTCCGTGTAATGACTTGCTACCGTTTAAATGCGTCTGCAAAAGTTGACATTCACTGTTCCAAGATGAGAGATTCATCAGAAAGCACACAACTCATGCCCCAAGTATGATTCTTTTGCTTCCTCGACGGCCAGAGGATTCAGAACCACCGCGCACTTGTACCTATCAAGGTCGCAAGCTAGAGATGATATTTGAAGACCCTGAACTGAACGCTGATTGGCCATTGTGGTGGACTCTTTTGCTTAAAGCTTCAAAGGACATCTTTGGCTGTTTGGAACCCAGCTTTGAGAGAAATAAGAAAAGTTGCAAGAATCAAACAGACAGCAAACTAGGGGTTTGATTGGTTTCGGTTATGACCACTCAATTCAAGATCACAAGATCCTTGTGGTTCTTGGTCAAAAAAAAAAGATCCTTGTGGTTCCCCCTTTGCTAACATCAAAAGATCCGCTCACAAATTGCTCTAAAGCACAAGTGTTGACTCTTAAGTCCAGTGTGTTAAGCAAGAGGGGATCCTTGTGGGTGAAAACATCTTCTGGCAGCTCTATGCTCTTAACTCTGCCATAGAAATAAGGGAAAATATCCTGACATTTAGTTTGGTTTCAGAGACATTCAACTACTGCTCCAGTCCTAGTCCGCAATGTGGAAAACTAGTGTATAGAGTTTTAAAGGTGTTGAGAGGAAGTCTATGTGCAGTGGAGAGCGAGAAAGGAGACTACTGTGATGGTATGGTGGTTTGGTCGAATCAAATCTTGGAGCAAGATCTTGTGGCTGACAGCATCCGATATTGAAAGGTCAACGTGTTGGCGGGTCTATGAATTTCGGCTAGGAATCGTGATAAACCAAGCGGGATTGTTACTCGTAAAGGTGACCACACGTGAAGGAAAATAAAACTATGTGAATACTACTTGGAGGAGGATAGAATGAGAAAGGTTGAAGCTACTTTGCCCTTGTCTTATTTTGGCATAATAGAGTATATTGCAACTCTTGTTCCTACTAAAGCTTAGCTTTTAGTTTCTTATGTTTTTTTATAAAGGAGATTTGTTGACTTATCGTTGTTTCTTAATATTCAATTAATGGGTTGGTTTCTATTTATTCTGGCATTTATTTGCAAGTGAATTAGTGAACAAGCGCAATGAAAGTAAATCATAAGCACAGATTGGCCAAGACTGGGAACCAACTGTTCTGTTTGGGGTATCTTTACTGATAATCATTCCAAATTTCACATAAGCACGACTCTCTGTAGAAGCAAAATTTGTGAATCTCTCGCTGAAAGCCATTTAGAACTTTAGTCAAAACACCGAAAGAACCAGGAACGGTAAAGCTTTGAATATATCAGAGCTTGAGAATAAGGCCAATGGGGCAATGATCACTGCCGTTGATATCAGGGAGAATGTAGGAATCATGGACATTGGCTGCGATCGATTCAGATACCAAGAAGTAGTCCAGTCTCCATCCTGTTTCACACCAATTCACCAGTTTAACAATCCAAAATATGAATCTTGATATGTATCAAACAACTATCAACAGATTTTTTATGCAGACTTAATTACCTCTGTTGGTTTTGCGGGCACCATGGCGATAACCCCAATAAGTGTAACCTACAACACCAGGATGTTTCTTTCTAAAGGTATCCACCAAGCCCTTGTCTAAGAAGTTTGCTCCAAAGGATTGTCTCTCTTCTATTGTAAAACCAGCACTTCTTTTGTTCCCCTAATTAAAAGAATTAGGTGGAACAAGCACGAAACAAACCCAGAGGTAATTATTGTTTTCAAATAATCGAATGACATAAAAAGAAGAATCTAAGTTAGTTACCGCGGGATTGTAGATGTCGATTTCTTCATGAGCACAATTTAGATCACCAGTCAAGACTACAGGTTTAGACTTCTCCAGCTCCTGCAGATGCAACGGGGGCCACTGAGGTCTGTGTAAGAAGAACATATACAATAAATAAAGAAACACAGAAGAAAATTTTCATACTTTGATGTAGTTGCTGAGGGTTTGATCCCATTCTTCAATCCTGTATGACTTGAAAGCCCAGACATTTGTTCAATTAAAGAAAACTAGAATATGTCAGCTGTAGAAACTAGATGCCGTAAATTTGAGTACCAGTCTTTTTAAGCCATCTCCGGAATTAGGGACATAGGTGTTTATCAAGTAGAATGAGTCGAATTCAGCAGTCACAATGCGTCCTTCCATGTCATGATCTGATCCGGATAGACCAGTACCATAGCTAACCGAGAGCGGTTTTATCTGTCAAAAGACCAACTTGATTAGAACATTTACATTTCAATTTCACGTATAAGATAAAATGGATATGAAATAACGAATAAGCACATTCTTGTGTTACCCGTGAAATAATCGCAGTTCCAGAGTAACCAAGTTTTGAGACGCTGCAGGACCAGAAACTATGATCATAGCCATCAATAAGAGTTTTCTTAATTTCCTCAACATCCTTCACCTGCCAATAAGTGTAAATAAATGTATTCAGTACAAGAATTTTAAGAGCTGGCTTTCTTTCAAATATCGAGCAGAAACTAATTAAGACGGGCTAATGTTATGTAATGACCTGGATTTTAGTCTCCTGCAAGCACAACACATCAAAATCTTCTCTTTGAGCAAGCTGCAGAGCAGAGAAGCTCTCTAACTTCGACAATGCTCTCAATCCATTAACATTCCAAGTCATAACCTTCACACACTTGGTACCCTCTGGTAGAGGGGGAGGTCTCATTATCTTGGGGTTATACGGTTTCCAGTCTTTTTCAGGCTTCTTATGAGCAAGTACCGTCCATGGTTCACTTTGATTAGAGGATGAGACGATTTCATCTGTTTTAAGGACTTCGCTACAAATGGTCAATGATGCTTCTTCCTCTTTCAACCGAGATTTCTGCTTACCTAGGAGGATTAAGCAAACACAATATTTCATAATATTCTATGTAGATGCCAGTATATATACACAGTGTTCGCTTTGTTTAACACCTGACAAACCTGTTCTTGTCATTGACTTCCGTTCATTTGAGATAGCTATTGAAGAAACTTTAGCTTTCAAGTTTTTCTCAGTAGCCTGTTTTACTCTTCTCTCTCCATGGTCATTGCCATAAACTTCAGAGCTAATGCAGTCATATTCAGTAGACTCTTCCTTATTTCTGATTTTTCTTTTGGTAGTGACACTTTCTGAACGGGTGGATGAAGTAGCTTCCTTTTTGTCTGCACCAGAACTTTCATCTGTAACAGATAAACAGGCAATGACTTGGTTTTTACTAAAGAAAAAATGTAGAATAGACACAGCTCCGAACCAAAATTCTTTACTGCCTTCACTAGAAAATCGGAAGCTATAGCAATTTTGAGACTTTTCATTCTACTTCAAATGGAACAAGCGTAAACACTACTAAATGCAAACAAGTCCACAAATTCCTTAGATGAGATAGAGTGTGTGTTCTTGGTGTGCAGTACCAGAGCAATTTTGAGACTTTCATTCTACTTCAAATGGAACAAGCGTAAACACTACTAAATGCAAACAAATCCACAAATTCCTTAGATGAGATAGAGTGTGTGTTCTTGGTGTGCAGTGACATACCTGGTAAATTGCTTTCCATATGAAGTCGTAAAATTGAGATAAGTTCTAGTTTGCGTCCTTTCACAGGTAGCCCAAGTTTCCTATATTCAAAACCATTGTAACACGAATACACAAACGTTCCACAAGTTCAAACAAAGAACAAGAATTTGGATGTCCACAGAAACAATAACCAAGCAGCAAGTGAAGGAAGAAAAAAAGGAGCATAAGCTTGCCTCAATGTAGCTCTAAGTTCTTGAACCGTCATCGTATCGATTTCCTTTTGATAATCGTGAAAAATTCCCATTTCATATCTATCACTATCACTTCCCTATACATCAAAACCAACAATTAAATAAGAGAGCCAAAAATCATTAGCAACCATTACAAGCGAAAAGCGAACAGTCACAACCTTAGCACCAACCATCTGATGACAATTCTGATCAGGAGCTGCTGCTACTATCTTGAGTTCCTTTCCCTTGCTGTTGTTGATTGAGAAAGGTGCAGATTTAGCCGTAGCATTTGACATAAGTCTGTTGTTGAAAATTGTTGTTCCTATTCCAACACCGACAATAGAAGAACCAATTCTTAAGCTTCTAAGAGGCACCACCAGAAACCTAGAATCATCATCAGTCGCGAGATTAGAATTTTGGAAAAAAGTAATAAAAATTTGAAAAAAGGTCACAGCTTTGAATTCATACATCAGGTAAATGAAACAGAACACAGAAGAAATCCGAAATCAACAAGTGGGTTCGATTTGTCCGAAAGTAAAGAAACGAGTCAGAAGATAGCAAGACAGAAAGCCCTAAATTTGAAAAAGAAGAAGAAGAAGAAGAACAAAAAGGAGATAATCCAGCAAACAAGTCGAAGCAGATATTAACAGATTTAGACAGAAATGTACTTGGCGACATTGATAACGGAGCTTTGGAGACCGAACTGACGAACCTTGTTCATCGAATGAGGGCACATTAAGCGAGACGAAGGGGAAGAAAGAACCGCCAAAAAAAAGAGCGTCTTTTTACAACGCGATTTCCAATTTCGCTCGCTCATCTCTGCGCGTTTATGTACGCGCCGTTTGTCATTGCTCAACTTACATGACTGACTCATTTTCATATCAAGACCAAAACTTTTGGTCCAAAAAAAAAAGATATAGCTATTGGATCATGAATTGGGATGTTCAGTAATAGAATCAGATTGATCCAAAGCGTTATTTCTACATAGAGCTTATATAAATGGACCAAGGAGATTCAAAAAAGCCTGCTCTAATACTCCCCCTCTTGTATAAAATCTAAGCGAAAAATGTACATCAGGCTCTCTGAAAACTTTAGAATCATCCTCGAGAAAATTCAAAAGTAAACACTTGGGGTGTGTTTCAAGCTTGGAGGAGATTCACCATCAAGAACATCAAGGTTAAACTCCAAGACTTTCCTAACAGTTGCTTGAGATGACTCTCTAGTAATGCTTGAGGTTGAAGAGTTGTCTCCATTCTTTGAGAAAGACATGTGAGCTGAGGTTACCACTGAGCTGAAAACACCTGCTTCTCTTAGCTCTTGGATTATAACCTGAGAAAGATGATATCTTTGTGAAATCAAAAGCACTCAGAGAATGTAGAATTTTTATTGGATATGGTAGCAATGTAACTGACCATTGGTGCATAAATGCGAGTCAGAATTCCTTTCCTAAGAAGTTTTAAGATCAATTTCTTGTCAGTCCATACAACTCGTTCTCTGTACCATTGAAGCATTTCCTCTGAAGTTGAAGTTGAAGCAATGATGAATGCCTGCAAAAAAGAAAACAAATGTGATGAATAAAAACTGTAGAATCGACGAAAACAAATCAAATCCATACTCACGGCTCTGTCAAAGTCTAGCATGAAACATCTCTTGACATCCTCTCTAGTTGGTTTGCAGCCACATCGATCACGTCTTGAAGTAAGATCTGAAAATCTTGGGTAAGTGTAGTGCAGAATCGCAGCTTCTTCTAGTTTAATGTCACTGTCACACACAAAGATAGGATCAATGTGAGATTCCAAAAGCAAAAGAATGGATGTCTATATATGTCTAAGCCAAAGTAAGAGAACACGAACATACTTTGGGATCTTCTCGTAGTTATACCATCGATGAGCACCATTGGGCCGAAGATGGTCTTGAATCCGAGCAGCGGATTTCCCATTTCCATAGGTAAGAAAATAGTTCGGATTGCCACGACTTGCCTCTTTATAGCTTCCAAAGTAAACATCTCTAGGAAGATGTTCATAATTCTTCTTGAACATTGATACCTAAAAGTTAAAAGAAAGAAAAAAAAGCAAACACACTTTTAAATCTGTTAAAAAACCCAAGACAGCTAGTTCTAGATGATAATGTTCTGTACACCTCACTGAAAGGTTCCTTGATATCATCTCGCTCAACGCTGCTCTCCTGAAACAAGAACATTTTGCGCACATCAACAAACCGAAGAAAGAAAGAAAGAAAGAAAGAAAAAAAACAATTCTCGTTGAGCTCACGTAATTTGCAAAGATAACTGCGTCCACATCTGCAGGAACATCTCTGAACAAGTTTCTTAACGAATAGTCACGGGTTCCAGAAGGATGCACAAGCTCATCGGTGTCGAGATGCAGTATCCACTCCATACCAGCATCCTAATAGATATTACACATGGAGAGAAAAAAACATTCTACCTTACTAGTGAGTATGACTAAATGTATGTGTGAGCAAACAAGAGGGGAATGTAACAAAGTACCCTAGCCATGGTGATAGCCATTTCCATATTCAAGCTTTGTTTAACAAATAATTCGTAATTACAGGGTTTGTAGAAGAATTTCTCCAACCAAGTCTCATTCCAAATCCGGCTGTAAATAGAATAAATTGAACCATTAATTTTAGGTAGATCAAGATGCAAAGAAGGAAAACACAAGAATAAATGTGTGAAGATTGTCCCACATTGACTAATATATAAGAGATTTGGACCAATCCACTCATTGCCAATTGATTTTGAGTTGGAAGCCCATGAAACTTAACATGATATCAAAGCCCGAACACACACTGCATTGATGGTCTGTCGAGATTAATGGCTAGAAAAACCATTATCTCGAGGGGAGGTATTGGGATTAAGTAGAGATTAATGGGTCATGGTCCTTAATCTCATGGGACTTGGGCCAATCCAGTCATTGTCAATTGGTTTTGAGTTGGAAATCCAGAAAACTTAACAGATGAATACCTTTTAGCTTGCTCTTCTTCTAATTCTCTTGTCCTGTATATAACCTTTACACCCTGCAAATAATAATATAAGGAACAAAACAAAAAAGAGACAAAACCAGGATTGAAGAGAGAAGAAACTCGATCGGGCTCACAGGGATGGACTCCAAAACTCGAGACACATTGGAGGAAGCAGCAGTGCCTTCAACGAATAGATAAAAGGTTGAAACTCCAATGACCTTGTGATAAAAAATCCATGGCAGTGTCTGCTCTAATCCTGCTGAAGTGCTCGTCGTAATACATATCTACAAATATCTGGATTCAAATCATATAATCACATTATAATACATATAAAAAAAACAACCAAAAACTGAGTCTAACCTTAGGTTTAAGATCCGGATTGTCATGAAGCTTCAAATCCCGGAGATACGGAAACGATGGAACACGGCTCTGACCCAGAAGAGAAGCGCAGCCCGAATCAGACCGAAGAGACCGTTTCTCGGCCATTCCGGGGAATCGATGGTTATCAGTAACAGAATCGTTGATTCCGCCTCGCCATTGGAGGAGGAAGGCGAAGCAGGCTAAGGAGAGAGGAAGAAGGGTCACTAGCAAGAAAAGCCGCGATGACGAACTTGGTTTAGAGGAGTAGAGACCAGCCATGTCACAATGCAACACCCCAAATACTTGTGGTGAAAGTATGTATATTGTGATGTTGTGAGGAAGACGACGATACTTGAAACCTGAAACCTGAAACCGAAACGAGTGTTGAATTGAGACAAGGAGCCGTTTTGTCAGTTGGCCATTCTTGTCATTTATTCTATTTTTTAGTTAAATAACGGAAAATTACTTTCTGGGTTTTAGGAGCAAATAATATCTTTGACAAAATTGTGTGTGTTAAAGTGGAATTAAACAGGACCTAGAAATATACTTAAATGAGACAAGTGGGAAATTTTTGGTAGCAATTTAATTTAGGAGTTTTGACCTTGAATAACTCTTTCTGCTAGTTTTTTTTTTTTATTACATTGCCGAAACCACTATGGCATTTAATTTGACTCCAAAACTGAAGAAGTAAATCAGTCTTTGGTAACGCCGATTATAAGGTTTTTCTACTGTTTCTACATTTTCTACTCTAAGTATGATATTTAAGGGGGCAAAATTAATGCTAAACTTATCATCCTTAGGCTAATCAATAAAAGCCATGTGGTTACATGAGGAAGCTACCAAATCAATAAAAGTATATTTGGAAAAGGTTTCCTTTCTAAAAAGTAAATTAGTTTTTTTTTCTCTCTTTTTCTATATAGAATATCCAATTTTCTATTACCATTTGGCATAATAGTCTAGTGATAATATTAGGCTAAGTTCTTTACCAGAAGGCTCGAATCATATTAATTTTTGGGTCAATTAGCTCAATAACATGTTTAAAGACCAAAATGAGGACAATGGTATTAAAATATCTAGAGAAATACCTTTAAATAGCACAAGATTTACTTTTTGTTCCAAAACTAGCCTCATAAATTTAAAATTCCGAAAATAGCACAAATAATTATGTAAAAATACTTGTTTATCCAAAATAAATTTAAAACAAAATTAAACATTATGTTTGAGTTCACTATTTCCAATTTAGGGTTTAGTTTTTTCCTATTAAAAAAATAGTTATATGTCATTTTAATATTGAATTTGTGCTATTATTGTCATTTTCAAATAGTGATGCTAAATTTGGAACAAAAATTTAAAAGTGTGTTATTTTGATCAATTGCCCTAAAATTTATCCTTGACCCAAAAAAAAAGTTATTAAAATTTATATACGTACTAACACAGAATTAGTGTGGAGGGGGGGGGGGAGTAACACTGAATTTTATTTTTATACCTAAATGGATCGGCGACTTGAGCTTAGTAGCCACTCAGGTTCGACAATGTCTCTAGATTTCCATGAAAACCCACAGACAAAAGTGTAAAAGATAGACGGTGAAAATTTCCAGGCTAAAGAGAGAGGTCTCGTGTTCGAATCACAATTGTTGTTGAGAAACTTGAAGCTCAAGTTGTTGCTTCATGACACAGTTCAGTAACCATTCGCTGCTGAATGTCCAAACCCTTTTCTTTGCTGCACATAAAGCCTCCACTGTGTCTTCTTCGCACCCTATGTATATCGCTTTCGATGTCTCCTTCACCTTATCCACTCCTCTAATCACCTGAAAATTCCCCGTGAAAAAGAACATATGTTTTCGATTCAAATGTGGAAGCTTGTGGTAATTTAACACTTACATTTCCACCAGCAGATTTTATGATAGCGGATAAAGTTTTAATAGGCAACTGAACGTGAGGTCCAACGCATATGTCATATCCTTTAAACAACGAGTTAGGTCTAGCTTTTGCTCTAAGAACTGTGCTTTTTAGATCGGTTTCGTATTTCAACTGGTAGTCTTCATCGTGCAATATGTGCGAAGCTTCATCTAATAATTCGGTTCAAAAACAAAAAAAGAGATAATGTCAGTCAGCAATAGAATTCAGACAACTTGAGAGTAATAATTACCACCAGCTTTGGGATGTTTTTGTCTCATCTTACTAGCAAATCTGCCTTGTCGGAAACTTTCTTTTAACCAACTTGGTGATACGATCCAAGCCCTGCAACCAAGTATGATGATACAACATAAAGTCGCTTTATTCTTATGATAATTTCACAACAGTCAACATGATGCCAGTAAATTTGAGACTAACCCAGAGGAAAGAGCAGTGCAGAAATTAAGCGTTTTCCTGACTTTTCCGGTAACAATATGTGTGCTCATGTTGCCATCCAAGGTCACATCCCCACCTAGTTTTCTTATTACCTGCAATAGAAATCAGAAGACAACATAAGGTTAATAGAAAACACATCTATGATACACATGAGATAGAAATATATATACCTCTGTTAACCAGGCTCTCTTGTTTTCATCCCCAATGTCCATCAACAAGATTCTATATTTTTGTCCATTTGGAGGACCTTCCATGTTGATCGGAGAGTCAGACATCCCAGTCACCGTTCTGCATTGTTCACCATTGTTTCTTTTGCAGATTTTGGGCAGAGGATTCTTGGTTAAATCCACTTGGGAGGAAGAACCGTCTTTTAAATGCTTCTGCTCTCTTGCAGAGCTCATAGCCAAATCCTTTATAGCTATCTCAGAGTCATTATTGCGGTTTGCCCTGACCCTTTTGGATTGTAGAGAAGACAGTGAAGCTTCCCAGGATCTCTTCAAGCCCAGTGTGGAACATTTGGTCTCACTATCAGCTGTGGTAGTTTGATCAGAGATCACGTTATTGTGGTCCTTTCCTGTTATCGAGTCCAGTGGAATTCTGATACCAGAGAGACCTGTACATGGCACATTACATGGCACATTGTAACAGAAATGTATGAGTCTTCTAAACAAGTGAAAATGCTTTGTGATGGTGCATTACACAAAAGAAACCTACGCAAGTTACTTCATCTATTTATAGCCCAATTCTCTTCGAGTACTTGATGAAAACAATGGGAAACAAAATAAGTATCATGACATTGGCTTACAGTCAACATATACGCTTTCACTAAAACTCTCCCCAAGTTTAGCTGAATCTCCAGCCACAGGACCTGTGCAATTATTTCTGGCTGAGGGTGGAGATCCCTCGCACTGATATTTCCGTGAAGAAGCAATCTCGAGGTTTGCAAGATTAAGAAAGGTTTCTTTTTTCAGATGAGAAAGCATGAGAGTTGAACCGCCGGGAAAACACAAGGCTTTTCGAATATTAGACTTAATGCGTAACCTCCTTGCTTTGCCTTTCTGGTCTACCTCTGCTAGTGTTATAAATCCCTGAAGTATTCATTAAGGGTTACAAGAAACCGATCAGCCCAAATACTTCAAAATATAGTTTAGTTCAAATCCAACAAGCTATAAAGATAAAACTCCAAGAACAATAAATAATAATCACCTGTTTAAGCCAGAATCCTTCAGATTCTTTGTCTGCCCAACAGTATATAGTTCGAATGCCAACACTATGCAGCCTCTTCATTAATTCTTCATAGACGAGTTTACCGAAACCCTAAAAAATATATTAATATAAACCCATCTATTTAGATTTTGATGAGGTTCATAGCAAGCTATTTTTAGTAAAACCAGTTGCTGAAAAGAAAAAAAACATGTACAATTCAACGAAACACTTAAAACCAAGTATGCAATATCTATACATGAAACTTATAGACAATTTTTATTAAACACAAGACCTTTGGTACAGCATTGCACAATAGAAGCTATTACTATTTCTTGAATTGTTGGAAATGGGAAATGCAGGAGTTTCGATGACGACCTACAAGAGTAAGTGTCAATGAGCCAGAGTAGAACGAACCTTTTTCTGGTGTGTATATGTTACAGCAGCAAGAGGTATCTCAGCATACTGTGTATCAGCAGGGACTATTTGATAGGTGATTGCAGCTAAGATCTACCAAAAGCAAATACCAATAATCAGTTTTTTACAGTTGCAGTAAAGCAGACAAACTACGAGCATCATCTCTTATTCTTGGGACAAAAGAACAAACTCTTGAGTGAATATAAACTTCAATCAAATTGTGAAAAGAATATAGCCTTGTGGTACATAGATATTCGTCCAGGGCCTAGGCTGCTTTTTATCAAAGGTCAGAGCATAATAACTAAAGCTTATTTACCTCATCTGAGACTCCGCAAAGCGTGGACTTCAAAACCAATGAACAATACTTGCTGCAAGATAGCACAATATTGCGAATAGAGCATTACAATTGGGTCCATTCTCGATGATTCTAGTGAAAAATGGCCAAAGGAAGTCTCCATAATAGAACAAGTAAAGAGTTGCTATGATAAAAGAGAGTCTTAAGTGCAGAATAATACCCTTTGGAGACGCATGTCCCAAGGAATGCAGATTGCTTCCCAGTGTTTGAAGCGTATTTCATGTCAGGTAGCTCTTTACTATATAACTTCAGCACTTCCTGAATTGATAAATAAATAAAAACTGCATTGCAACACACCAAAAAAAAAAAAAAATCAACTGTAGAGTGATTTGGTCAGGGTCTCATCTTACCTGAAGATGAGATTTGGTAAAATCATCTTCATCCCGAGGATTGAGAAGAAGAAACATGTACTCTTTCGTATAAGCAGAAACGATTCTACCCTTATCTGCACAAGAAAAGAAAAGAGAACTATTTAAGAGATTATGCAGAGAGGAGGGAGCTCTCTACCATTTGCTACACATTCTTGTATTGCGATAAAATCCCGAAAGAACCCAAAATGCTACAAACCTGAGATGTTGTCTCTGGAAAAGTTAATCTGAATGCTGTTGGGTCCGGATTCACATGTAAACTTCTTACCATCCACAGCGACCTCTGGAGAAATCAATCAAAACACCGGAGATTCGTTTAATCTGACCGGAGTATCGGAAAAATCAAGGCTTTCGAGTTCTTACCGATAGGGTAGAGAGTAGATTGAATCGGCGGGGGTCTCCTTGGCGCCATGATAATTTTAGAGAGCGGGATTTCGAAACTTTTCAGAAGGACGAAATGAAACAACAACATTCGAGACTATTATAAATACATGGGTTATCGAAGGGCATTTACGTAATAAAAAAAGAGAATTAGGCCTCTTCTTCGAAAAATTCGGGTCGCTTCATTTTCTTTTGGAGAATGTTTGTGTCTGAGACTATCACAAATCCTAAATGTCAAGACTTGTGGGGTAAAAACCGAAGCTTTAAGACGAGAGCTTTCGCATTTAAACCCAAGACCGAAGAAAGTCTCATTTTTCTCGGGCAATTTACTAATTTTTGGTTCTTTTGGTAGCTCAGAACCGAACTTGAAGATGAGCTTGGTGTATATGACACTCTTTACATCTCGATAAGATTGAATCCAAATGAGCTGAATGTTACGTAATCCACATCCTTTTCGTAGCCGCCAACCTGTCGTCTGTAGAGAAGAGAACATCTGATCCTGAGATGTGAAAAGCATCTACATTTGAGTTTGGTTTTCTCTTCGACTTGAACCCAAAGCAACATTGATTCTGGTAGCCATCACCAATCCAAATGTTTTAGTAAGCTTCTTGAATAGAAATGGTGATAAATGTTGCTTGTCCCGAGAGAGGTGGAGGAAATAAACTCTAGTTCTCATTTTTTTTTATGTTTTTACATTTTTGTGATAACAAGTTGAGAAATGAACATCATAAGGTACAAAGTTACAGGTTCTTGTGGAAGCAAATACTAAAAGAAGGTACAGTGGCTAAGATACAACGACTCTGACTAGTTTCTTCAGCGAGGCTGGTGGATGTTTCTGGGAGAAGCAACCCTCTGGTTTCCCCATTTGGCTGGCTTTTCTGCATACTTCGCCGGTTCTGCAACTGATTTAGGGCTCCTGTTTCCGGTTGATTTCCTAACCATCTCACCATTCTTTCCTAAGCCTGATTACAAAAGAGCAAACCGAGAATTTAATTAGTCTCCAATTCTGTTGATCCTTGTTTGTCTATTGGGAATCAAACCGACTTACCAAACTCGGAAGGTGCGTGGTAGATTTGTTCACCGTATCCTTGATCACTGTCGAAGAAATCTTCCATGTCATCGAAATCAAATGATTCTGGAAGAAGGTCAGCAACATCACTACTTGGATTGTCACTCTCTCCGTTGTCGTAGAAACCGTCTGGGCCTTGGTGCTGGCTGATCCAGTAATCATGGTACCAAGTCGAGGTTGTCACCAACTGCCACCATTCCGGAGAGAAATCTTCCACCTGTCGAACAGCTGCCGGAACAAAAAGGGGTGCGTCAGGGTTTAGAGTAGAACGTCTTCCTGAAACCATCGCCATTTCTTTAACTCGATCTTAGATCTGCGCACACAAACAGCAAAACAAAAAACAAACAAAAAAGTGGATATCAATGAGATCATATCAAAAAGTGGATATCTTTGCACGATGATTACACGGTAGAGAGCAAACAGATGTATATATTTTCAGATCTGAAAACGAGGAAATCACTCAAACCGCCCAATACTAGGATTCAAAGCTATCAATCTCAAGACTTAGTACCGAACTACCGAGGTCGAAAGAAGTGGAATCCGTACAACTGTTAGCTAGATCGACGATCACCACACAGATCGCAAATCAGAAGATAGTTTAATCACTTCATTTTAATTCATACTTTTTCAAAAAAAACTTTCCAGGAAACAACACAAAACCCATCAAAATCCACCAACTACGAAGATAAACAAAAAAAAAACCATCGGATAATCGGCTTGAGAAAATTGATCGAGCACAAGAAGACAAAGATAGCAGCAGATCTTTTTACCTTGGCCGAAAAAATATCTGCAACTCGCTCAAAGTTGATATTTTTCTTTGACAAAAGCGAAAGCGAAAACGGATTAGGATCAGACACGATGCGAGAAAGATGAGGGGGAGAGTAGTAATTATATAAAGCAAGGCTCGGAGCCGGACCTCTGGTTCGTTGAATCATATGTAAGAAACAAGTGGGTAGGTCTGGACCCGCACCTAACATGGTTTTGAGTAATCCGCCGTCCACGTGTAGACGCGTTACTGGTGGCTTTATTTGACTTCTTTTCGTTCCAATCCGTTGGCGACTCGTACAAAGTAAATTATTATTCTCTTTTAAAAAAATATATATATCTTAAATTCTGTCGAAGAGGATAAGGTAGGAAACTAATCCAAAATATATATAGGCCCATTAATTAACCAATGGGCCTAACCCGCCTATGGTTTGATGTTGGTTATGAAAACTTGTTAGTTCTTAGAATTGATTGTACATTTCTGCTCATACTTTCTAACAGTATATCTCAACAATTAAATTTACAAGAAAATGTTGTGATGATGGAGGGAAATTAGATAAGAGAACAGTAGATGTGTAAGTGGGGTCATAGGATAAATAGTAACATTCAATAATGATGTTATCTTGGGGGACTTTGGGATGTAGCCTGATCTGATTAGTGTGGGGACTCCCATGTGTTTGTGAGTGTGTGACTGAGTGGAAATTAATTTCCCACATATTCCAATCTTTCATGGGGGACATATTTTGATGATTTCAGTTGGAGAAAGCTCTTCCTTTTTAGTCATCATTTTCAAGATTGAGCTCACATTGAGGGGTTTGTAGCACTTGTTATAGTAGATTTTAGCTTCGTCCTAACGACTGAACTGTGCATTTTTGTAGGACATCAAGTGTGAGTATATATATATATAGAGATATAGCTAATCAAATGGAGAACCAAGCCTTATGACCTTGACATGTATCAGAACTCGGCAAGATGAAACAGGGGTCGGGAAAGTGTTGGAACGTGGATCACTAAGTATGTTTAAAGGATGATTAGGGGACGGGAGGTGAGATTTTCGTTAATAGAGCAATTTAACCACGATTAAGATAGGTCGGGAGAAATATGAGTAGGCCGGGGGCCGCGTTTCGTTTTATTGATGAAAGAAAGGTGAACACTTTTGAATTACGAACTGGTTCCGAAGGACGTCCAGTTCGGCGTTCTAAAGTGTTGTCTTGTTACAAAGAGGTCGGATAACTCGTGGAAGGTGAGAGTAAAAAATCCGAGAGAGCTTTCATTAATGACATATGAGGGGTATATATAGTCGGGGTCGGCTTCCTGCTCCCCGGGATCTCGGGCCACGTGTCGCCTGCGGCCTCTTTTGCGGGTAAGGTGGCCTAGGAGGCGTGTCCCGGCTTTCGAGGAGAGAGGTCATGATGAGCTCGGCGTGGCGTGTTCGCAGAGCAGTGCACTGTTTTACCAACTCTGCTCCACCTGCTCCTTCCTGCCCTTGTCAGCTCTGTAGAGTTGGTGGGACGTCGGGTCGAAGGCACATCCCTACGCGGGTAGGGTACTGCCTTACCAACTCCCACTCGCCTATTCTTCTGACACTCCCTGTTCTGGCGGGGCATCAGCGCGGGCCCGGGGTACGTTGCTTTCAGGTCGGCTACCGAGCTGAAGAGCGGTCTTGCAGATCGGTGGCATTGAGTCCGGTGACCGTACTGAAGAACGACCTTTCCTAAGATGGGCCTAACTAATTGGGGGTGCTAGGCCCACCTCCAACAATAGGCCCTCCCCCAGTTCGGTATCGCGAGGCGAAGTGAGGGTGCCGAAGTTGATCTGATGTTAGTTCGGCGCATCTTAGGACGGTCCTTCCGGGCTCAACTGTGTTTACCTTTTCCGAAAAACCCGTAGGAGGTTGGCGCGTGCTCACCACGTGGGACGACAAAGGACGCTTCGTTTTTCGCGTGGACTGCCCACGCGCGGCGTGTAAAAGACGCTTCGCGTTTATCGAGGCGTCCTTTGCTTTTTGGCGTGGGGAAACGAAGAGACGTCATCATTAGGTTTTTTGGGCAGCCGTGCTTCTTTTGACACGTGTCCAGGCGTCGCTTCACTGTCCCCCTTCCTCTATTTAAACCTTCTTCCTCCTACTGTTAAAACCTTCTGCGCATACTCCTAAGGTAACCTCCTTTCTCCGATTTCCTTCTTCTCTTCCTACTTTCTTCCTGTCTTTTCGATCTCCTCCTCTCCGTGCGATGGCTCCGATGTTAGACGGTATCCGAGCTGAGTCGAGCGAAGAATCGGCGTCCCGCGGTGGCGGTAACGACTCTCCGAGTTCCTCCTCCGGTGATTCCGAGCATGCCTCTTCTCCGCGACGAGGGGCAGACAGTGGGGAAGAGTTGGCCCCCTCGACTTCGGGGGCCGCCCCGTCGCTTCCGGGGACCCGTCTCCGGCCGAAAACGGTGGTTAGATCCTCTGGCGGTCGCGGTGCTGGCCAAGCTGGGGGCAGAACCGGGCATCTGGGCGGCCGCGGTGGTCGTCAGGGCGTCCGTGGAGGCGGAGCTCGAGTGGCCAGGGTGAGGTCCCCCCTGGTCTCCTACGAGCAGGGAGGGTCACCGACCTGGAGCACAGCGGAATCGGTGACCCTCCTGGGGAATCTGTGTGGTTTTTCCGCCGGCGTTGAGCTCAGGATACCCAGGGCGGAGGAGCGCCCGTGGACTCCTCGGCCGGGCTTCGTCTGCTTGTACGAGTCGTTCTTCCAGAAGTGCGGCTTGCGCCTTCCTCTCCCCGAGCTGTTCGTCCAGTATTGCCGGGCGCGGGGCTTGGCCTTCTCGCAGGTCTGCCCGTCCACGGTCCAGGGGATGATCGTGCTGCTGACCCTAGGGCACGAATGCGACGTGGAGGTGACGTTGCCTATGTTCGAGGCGTTCACCCAGCAGAAGGCAAACCCCGGGATTCCTGGGACCTTCTATGCCGCTTTCAGGCCCGCGGCGAACGTTCTGGAGGCACCCAGCTCGGGGTCTAGGGCGAGCAAGCTGTCGAAGGTCGAGGACTGGTCTCGTAGCTACTTCTACGTCCGGGCTACCGCCGTGGCTGGGCTCAACCCGTCTGCGAGATACACCCGGGGTTGGGACTTTTTCCCCGGGTAGGGATTCGCAGGTCGGGCTGACTTCTCCTCTTAGGCTTCGTCTGACTGTTTTTGTTTGCTTCGCTTTCAGGTCCTCCTTTTTCTAGATCCAAGGTACCGGAGTACGCGGGTCTTGTTGCGGTGCTCAGGTCGGCGCGTAGAAGAGGGTGATATGCAAGGGGCGAAAACCACAGGAGGCAGGACCGGAGGATCTGGTGGCTGATTCCCGTGGAGGAGGTCGGTACTGGAGTGCCGTCTGGTGAGACCGGTACCGACGTGCCAGTCGCCGGGGATCAGCAAGCAGATCCTTCGGCCCTGCCTGCTAGTGAGACCGGTACCGACGTGCCAGCCGCCGGGGATCAGCAAGCAGATCCTTCGGTCCTGTCCGGCGTAGCCGCGGTCGGGGAAGAGGGGTCTGGGCAGCCCTTCCTTGGCGAGTACGGGACCAAGGCGAGGATGGTGGCCCCGGGAGATTTAGATGGTACCGTGCTGACGGGAGTGAAGACCGATCGGCCGATGCGGCCTTGTAAAAACCTTTTTTTTTTTTTTGTTTTCTTTTTGTAGACTGGGCCGTAGGCCGTTTCTTTTTGTTAGGACTGGGCCGTAGGCCGTTTCTTTTTGTAAGGACTGGGCCGTAGGCCGTTTATGCAAAGAGCAGGCCGTTGGCCCCTCTCTTTTTGTAAGTGCCGTTTCGAGGCTTTTGTAACGACTAGGCCGTGGGCCATTTTTATAACAGACGAGGCCGTTGGCCCTTTTGTGATAATCGAGGCCGTTGGCCCTTTCTTTTTTTTTTGTGTAAATGCCATTTCGAGGCTTTTTTGATCGGTAGAGTAGGTCGTAAACCGTACTCTGTCAAGTAAGCAGGTCGTGGACCGTGCTCTTGTATTGGGTGCGAGGTAATCTCGGCTTAAGGCACTTATTGCTTGTGTACCTTGTTTTTTTGGTGCGGGTAGCGAGCCCGGCTTAGAGACACTTAATGCTTGTGTGTCTAGTAGAGGTGCGAGCCCTGGGGCCCGGCTTTGGCACTTATAACTTGTGTGCCGGGGAGAGCGAGCACCGGAGCTCGGTCCCCTTTTTTTTGTAGTGCGAGCGTTTGGAGCTCGGCTTATTATTTTTTTTTTGTAGTGCGAGCGTTTGGAGCTCGGTTTTTTTTTTTTTTTTTTTTTTTGTAGTGCGAGCGTTTGGAGCTCGGTTTTTTTTTTTTTTTTTTTTTTTTTTTTTTTTTTTTTTTGTAGTGCGAGCGTTTGGAGCTCGGCCTTTTTTTTTTTTTTTTTTGTGTAGTGCGAGCGTTTGGAGCTCGGTTTTTTTTTTTTTTTTTTTTTTTTTGTAGTGCGAGCGTTTGGAGCTCGGTTTTTTTTTTTTTTTTTTTTTTTTTTTTTTTTTTTTTTTTTTTTTTTTTTTTTTTTTTTTTTGGCGGTGCGAGCGTTTGGAGCTCGGGAGCGTTTGAGCGTTTGGAGCTCGGCTCCTGTGCGCAGGTCGGGGACCGTTTTCCTTTGTCTAAAAGGTTTTATTAGATTAATAGCTGAGCCCTGGTTAGGGGTTGCCTACGTACCCTTTAGTAGAAGGGATCAAGCCAATCGTAGTTCGTTTGTGTACAAAAGTGGAGAGCGGATTGGAGCCCGGGGGCTTAATAGTAGAACCGTTTGAGGTTGATCGAGTTCCATGAGCGCGGGATGGCGTCGCCGTTCATCGTGACTAGCTCGTAGACGCCTGGTTTTACGACCTTGGAGATGAGGTAGGGGCCCTCCCAATTGGCACCCGGCTTGCCTGCGTTTGGTTCGGCGGTGTTTTCGAAGACCTTGCGGAGGACCAGGTCGCCCTCGGCGAAGAACCGGCCTCGAACCTTCTTGTTGTAATATTTGGAGGCGAGCTGCTGGTAGTTCTGGATTCGGAGCAGGGAATGGTCCCGTTGCTCTTCAAGGAAATCCAGCTCGCTGAGTAGGACGGCGTTGTTCAGTGCGGGTTGCTGGGTGAGCATAGCGCGGCGAGGAGTGGGGAGCCCGACTTCGGATGGGGCCATTGCTTCCATGCCGTGGGAGAGGTTGAATGGTGTTCGGCCTGTCGATGTCTTTGGTGTTGTGCGGTGGGACCAGAGGACTCCATCGAGCTCGTCGGCCCAGGACCCTTTCTTGTCGTCTAGTCGCTTTGTGAGGCCGTCGAGGATGGTCTTGTTGGTGGTCTCGGCTTGTCCGTTCCCCTGGGGGTACCTCGGAGTGGACTTACTTAGTCTGATTTTCCACTTCGCGCAGAAATCTTCGAAGAGGGCCGATGTGAACTGGGCACCGTTGTCGGTGACGATCTCGTACGGGAGCCCGTGCCGGCAGATGATGAACTTCCAGACGAACTTTCGGACGTCCTCTGCCTTGATCTTGGCGTATGATTCGGCCTCGACCCACTTGGTGAAGTAATCGGTCATGACTAAGAGGAAGCGCTTTTGGCGAGATCGGGGAAGGGGCCCGACTATGTCCATGGCCCATCGCATGAAGGGGTAGGGTGCCACCGCAGTGGTGAGGAGCTCGGTTGGACTATGAATGAGGGGACCGTGGCGCTGGCACTTCTCGCACCGGGCTGCGAATTTGTCGCAGTCTTGGAGCATTGTCGGCCAGTAGTGGCCTTGGTTTCGTATTCTCAGGGCGAGAGCCCGGCCACCGGAATGGTTGCCGTCGGCGCCCTCGTGCATTTCCTTCATCACGTCGATGGTTTCCTGCCCGTGGAGGCAGGCGAGCAGGGTTCCCGAGGCGCTCCATCGGAACAGATTGCCGTCCAGCATTGTATATTGGGCACACTTCTTTCTTAGCCGCCGGGCGGCCCATCGGTCTGGGGGGCGAATGCCGTCTGCGATGTATAGCAGCAGATCGATTCGCCAGTCCGGCAGTTCGGGCTCGGCCGGGGGCGGTGGTAGGTTCTCGGGAGGTTGGGCGTCTTCGTCAGGATCCGCGACCTGGGGACCGATCAGATAGGCTCCCTTTGGCAGCTCGATGCTGGGGAGGTCGATACTTTCCACCGGGATCACCCGTCGTTGCTCTGGAGCCGAGGTGGAGGCTAGTGCTGCGAGGGCGTCTGCGGAAGTGTTATCGCCTCGGGGGATTTTTGTCAGGGTGAACTCGGAGAAGTCTGCGGCCATGCCTTGAGTCACCTTGAGGTAGGCGTCCATGCGATCATTCTTGGCCTCGTACTCCCCGCTGAATTGATTGGCGACGAGCTGGGAGTCGCAGTAAGCCCGGATTTTCTTTGCGCCGACCTCTTTGGCCAGGCGCAGGCCGGCAATCAAAGCTTCGTACTCGGCCTCGTTGTTTGATGCCGGGAAGGCTAGGCGGAAGGACTGTTCGAGGATCTCCTTGGTCGGGGATTCGAGGCGTATGCCGACGCCGGACCCGTGCTTGGAGGCCGATCCGTCGACGTGCAGAGTCCACACTTCGGACACCTCGCTGACTGCCAGCTCGGGTGCTAACTCAACTAGGAAGTCGGCCAGCGCTTGAGATTTGATCGCGGTCCGACCCCGGTACTCGATGTCGTATTCGCTCAGCTCGACAGCCCACTTCATTATCCGGCCTGATCGGCTCGGGCTGTGGAGGATGTTCCTGAGGGGGTAGGTGCTTAGGACGGCAATCGCGTGGGATTGAAAATAAGGCCGGAGCTTCCTAGCTGCGACGACCACTGCCAGGGCGAGCTTCTCCAGAGTCGGGTACCTGCTCTCCGCGTCGTCGAGCGACTTGCTGATGTAGGAGATGGGTTTTTGGTCACCCCGGTCCTCCCGTACTAGCACGCCGCTGACTGCTGACGTGGAGATGGCGACGTAGAGGTAGAGGATTTCGCCTTCTTCTGGCTTAGACAGGACGGGGGGAGTGGATATGTACTCCTTCAGCTGTCGGAGGGCGTCCTCGCATTTGTCGTCCCACTCAAACCGCTTGTTAGCCCGGAGTAGTTGGTAGAACGGGAGACACTTGTCGGTAGAGCGGGAGATGAATCGATTTAGCGCGGCGATTCTCCCGGTGAGTCGTTGTACTTGACGCGTGCTCTCCGGGGATTTGAGCTCAATGATAGCTCGGATCTGCTTGGGGTCGGCCTCGATCCCGCGCTGGGTGATGATGTACCCGAGGAATTCGCCTGATGTGACGCCGAAGGAGCACTTGGCCGGGTTCAGCTTCATGTTGTACTCGTTCAGCGTGCGGAAGCAGGACCGGAGGTGTGTGACGTGGTCGGTTGCCACCAGAGACTTTACCAGCATGTCATCTATGTATACCTCCATAGTGCGGCCGATTTGGTCGGCGAACATCCGGTTGACGAGCCGTTGGTAGGTGGCCCCGGCGTTTTTTAGTCCGAAGGGCATTACTTTGTAGCAGTAAATGCCTCGGTCCGTGATGAACGCGGTCTTCTCCTGATCATCAGGGTGCATGGGGATTTGGTTATACCCCGAGAAGGCGTCCATGAAGGAGAGTAGCTCGTTTCCCGCGGTGGCTTCGACGACCTGGTCGATTCGGGGGAGGGGGAAGCTGTCCTTAGGGCATGCCTTATTGAGGTCGGTGAAATCCACGCAGACCCTCCATTTTCCGTTCTTCTTCTTGACTACCACTGGGTTGGCTAACCAGTCCGGGTATTTCACCTCGGTGATCGAGCCGGCCGCGGTGAGCCTCTCTATCTCATCATTGACCGCTTGGGCGCGCTCCGGGCCAAGCTTCCGCCGCTTCTGCTTGACCGGCCTGCAGGTTGGATCCACGTTGAGCTCGTGGCTGCACGTGTTCGGGTCAATGCCGGGCAGGTCGCCAGTTGACCAGGCGAAGGTGGAGACGTTCTGCCTTAGGAACTCGACCAGCTTTTGCTTGATGCTTTCGTCGAGATCGGTGCCGATGCCGACGCAGCGGGCGGGGTCGCGTGGGTCGATGTTGACCTGGGTGACAAGGTCCCGCCCGGGAAGATCCTGGGCGCCGAGCTCGCCGGGCTGAAGCGCATTGATGGCCAAGCAGGCCGGCGCGGCGCGGCGCAGCTTGTGCTCGATGGCGAAGCAGGCGCGGGAGACCCTCTGGTTACTCCTAAGAGTGTATGTGCCGGCCTGGTTGGGGAACTTGAGGCACTGATGGTACGTCGACGTGACCGCCTTCATCGAGTGCAGCCAGGGGGTTCCGAGGATGATGTTGTAGATCGGGGTGGTGTCGAAGACCACGAACTTGACGATTTTCGTGACCCGACCTACGTAGACCGGTAATTCGATGGTGCCGATTCCGTTGACGGTGTCCCCGGCGAAGCCGGTTAGCGGGATGGAGTGCGGCTTGATCTCGACCCCGTTCAGGTTCATCCTGGCGAGGGTATCCTTGAAGATGAGGTCGACCGAGCTGCCCGTATCGACGAGGACTCGGTTAACGTCGCAGTCGGCTACGCGGACTTGTACGACGAGGGGGTCGTTGTGGGGCTGGTGGACCCCGGCCGCATCGGCCTCAGTGAAACATATCCCCCTCTTGCTCGTGTCCTGGGCGTCGATCTCCGGCCCGGAGTGCCACTTCAGGGATGCGTCGGTCCTCCTCTCGTGACGCTTGATGGACCGCACTGAGTCGTTGCACGAGAGGAGACCTCCCATGATCATCCCAATCAGAGTGCGGGCCGGGGGAGGCGATCTACCTGTTGCCCGGTCTCGCGAGGGAGATCGTCGCCGCCGGTCGTCGTTCTGGGCGCGGTGGTAGGGCCTAGTCCGGTTATCCGCGCGACCTTGGTTGTCGCGGGGTTGATCGTGATCGCCGTCCCGAGCATGCGGTCGCAGCCGCTCTGGGACGCTGATTTCTCCCCGCTGGAATTGCTTCAGCAGGACCTCTTGGAGGGCGCGGCAGTGAGAGGTCGGATGCCCCTTTCGCCGGTGGAAATCGCAGAAGGCCGTCCTGTCGTATGGCTCATCTGGTCGAAACTCCCTATCGCTCGGCTCGTCGGGACGCCGATCCTGCTGGCGGGGATCCCGTACGTATTTGTTCCAAGGCAACCCTGGGGCGGGGGTGGGGGGAAGTACGGGATCGTGTAGGCGGAGGCCGGAGGGCGGTCCGTTGACAAGGAATGCAGCGGCCTGCTTTCCCTTGCTGCGATGGTACTCGTCGTCGTAATGTTGGCGGGGCTCCTGATACCTTTCCTGGGGCCGCTCCTTTGGGGCCGGGACCTTGTGAGAGGCACTGTTTCTTGATTCAGCCGCCTTCTCTTCTTCGAGCTCAACGAAGAGTCCAGCGCGGTGCAAGGCGTCTTCCAGAGAGCGCGGCCTGTTGAGCTTCATATCGTCCTTGAAGGCCGAATCGGCCCGCAGTCCTTTTCTCAGAGCGGGGAGCGCTGACTCGTCAGTCACGTTGCTCTGGGAGGCCGTGGCCTTGAAGCGCTCGATGAAAGACCTGAGCGACTCCTTTGCTCCCTGATTCATTGCCCAGAGGTCCGCGCTGGATGCGGACTGGCGGATGTAGATGGAGTAATGCTCGAGGAAGGTGGTCGACAGGTCCCTGAAGCTGTCGATGGAGTGCGTCTTTAGCCGAGAGAACCACGTGAGGGCCGGGCAGGTGAGGTTTTCCACGAAAAGCTGGCAGTGAGCGGCTTCGCGCTCGTCTGGTGAGAAGTGGGCGCGACCCATGGCGATGGTGAACGCCGTGAGATACTGGGCCGGGTCGGTGGTGCCCGCGTAGGGCTGTAGCTTGAGCTTTCCGAGGTGCTGGAGTGGGACGGAGGCGATCCGGCGGGTGAACGGCGTGTTCTGCGTCTCTCTGAGGACGCGATCGATTTCTGGGGCCGCGCTGGTGGCTTGGTGGATTTTGGAGGACATCGCACGGATGGTCTCCTTCATAGCCTCGAACTCCGCGTCTCTTGAGCGCTCCGCGCTAGATCGGAGATGGTGGGCTTCGTCGCCCGGGTGGCTTCCTATGGCCGGGACGAAACGTCCGTCCGGCCTTTCGGATCCAGACGGCGAGTCGCTCGGTCGGCTTGTCCGGAAGCGGGGGGTTTCTTCCCGAGAGACCGGTTCTCTGGGATGGACGTCGGGGGACCCGACATTGTCCGACCGGTCGCGGGAGGCCCCTAACGTGGCGAACCGCTGGTCGGTGGCTCGCGTTAGCTCATCGATCCGGGCGAGCAGGGTCTGCATCATGACGGACGGCGTGGGCTGGTCTTCCGGTGCTCGTGGCGCGTTGTGGGCGGCGGAGCCGTCGGAATGGGCGGGTGCTGACGCCGGGGGCGGGGCCCTGGAGAATTGCTCTCGAGGAATCGCTTGATCGGCAGCCGCTTGGGCTGATGACGGAATGGTCGCCGTCGTTCGAGTCGTTGGCGGGGCCGTTGTCGGGGCCTGGGCCGTTGTTTGGGCCGGAGTGTCTTGGTCTGACAACACTCTTGGGGTCGGGATTGCCATCGTTGCTTCGGTCGTGTCGGTGGTTGAACTGCTCCTTGCGTGTAGAAGAATCTCAACCCCTCCTTCTAGCGCCAATTGTTGGAACGTGGATCACTAAGTATGTTTAAAGGATGATTAGGGGACGGGAGGTGAGATTTTCGTTAATAGAGCAATTTAACCACGATTAAGATAGGTCGGGAGAAATATGAGTAGGCCGGGGGCCGCGTTTCGTTTTATTGATGAAAGAAAGGTGAACACTTTTGAATTACGAACTGGTTCCGAAGGACGTCCAGTTCGGCGTTCTAAAGTGTTGTCTTGTTACAAAGAGGTCGGATAACTCGTGGAAGGTGAGAGTAAAAAATCCGAGAGAGCTTTCATTAATGACATATGAGGGGTATATATAGTCGGGGTCGGCTTCCTGCTCCCCGGGATCTCGGGCCACGTGTCGCCTGCGGCCTCTTTTGCGGGTAAGGTGGCCTAGGAGGCGTGTCCCGGCTTTCGAGGAGAGAGGTCATGATGAGCTCGGCGTGGCGTGTTCGCAGAGCAGTGCACTGTTTTACCAACTCTGCTCCACCTGCTCCTTCCTGCCCTTGTCAGCTCTGTAGAGTTGGTGGGACGTCGGGTCGAAGGCACATCCCTACGCGGGTAGGGTACTGCCTTACCAACTCCCACTCGCCTATTCTTCTGACACTCCCTGTTCTGGCGGGGCATCAGCGCGGGCCCGGGGTACGTTGCTTTCAGGTCGGCTACCGAGCTGAAGAGCGGTCTTGCAGATCGGTGGCATTGAGTCCGGTGACCGTACTGAAGAACGACCTTTCCTAAGATGGGCCTAACTAATTGGGGGTGCTAGGCCCACCTCCAACAGAAAGGTAATCAAATTTGACCCAAAAAAAAAACTGAACGAGGATTATCAAAATGATCATAGATCCTCGTTGGTATAGTAGAACTGAATTGGAGTTGTTGCTTTATTTTTCATTGTTTCGGTATCAAAAGGGTCCACTCCAAGCTTCACAATGTGTGGTTCAGCTTCAGCTTCAGCTTCAGCTTCAAGGAGACTAAATGTGTTCTGGTTTTGTTTTATTTTTTATCAAGAATACCTTGAAATGAGATGTTATCTTCTTCTCTTTTATTTTTTTAAAAATATAACACAATTAGCAATGAGTCAACCACTCACTCTATAAAGGAAGTGAGTATAAAATGTAGAATATTGTTCTGTTTATTATGTAAAAATAAATCATCTTAATAGTGTATTCTTTTTTGCTAACAAAGTGTGCTAGATCAACTTGAACAAGTTAAACAACTAATTAAATATATTTTTTTAAGTTTGATGTAATTAAAAAATATATTTGATAGTATCAGCAAAAGGCAGAAACCAATGAAATTGTATATTTTATAGTATGTGCAAAAGGCAGAAAAGCGCGTGAATCTTGTTTTGTTGGTAAATTATTATTATATTTAATTGGTGGTTTCATCGTATTGAACGATGAGTTTTGGATAAAAACAAAAAAAAAGATAACTGCAAAAACGCGTTTTACTTAAAACACTCTCCTCTCCTTTTCCTTCTCCTTATCTTTCTCTAAATCGCTCTATATAACTTGTATAATCAGTTTCTGGATCTAGGGTTTGCACTGTGCGTGATCTCCTTTCCTCTACGTCGTTCTCGAGTTTCGCAGGAGATCACAAAACCTAACAATGAGTCAGTACAATCAACCTCCCGTCGGTGTTCCTCCTCCTCAAGGTTTTCTCGCAATTCCCTTTTTTCCGAGTTTCGATCCATATTTCTTAGATCAGGTTATCTCGGTGCTGAATTTTTGGTTTTGTTAGACTACTTATCGATTGATCTGAATCCGTGCGTTTTTTATGATCGGGATTAGGTTATCCGCCGGAGGGATATCCAAAGGATGCTTATCCACCGCAAGGATATCCTCCTCAGGGATATCCACCGCAAGGCTACCCACCGCAGCAAGGCTACCCTCCTCAGCAAGGTTATCCTCAGCAAGGTTATCCTCCTCCGTACGCGCCGCAATATCCTCCGCCACCGCATCATCAGCAGCAACAGAGCGGCCCTGGGTGTCTAGAAGGATGGTAAGCCAAAAGACTCGATTTCATTAAATTGTTTTACATTGCATATTTTCCGTGTTTGAATATCCAACTACAGATTCTTAGTAAAGTCATGTGCTACAGCTATAGAATATTCCTCTGATCCCTTTTCTGATCTCTCTTTGTTGATTATCCGATTGATTGTGACATACTGAATTATTTGGTTTTTGTTCTTTAATGGCCTTACTAAAAGAGTGTGAATTTGTGCATCTTTGTAGTATGAACATCTTGCATATATTGAATTTGCATCAAACAATTGAACTACTACTACTGGTTGCTACATTGCATATTTAGAGAAGCAATTGGATTTGTAATTATGCTCCTGGTTTAAGAGTGTTATGAGTAGTTGAAACTATGCTTGTAGACGTTTTTTGGTTACTTTGTATCAAAGCTAAAAGTGATTTAGAATGTTTTTTTTTGTTTTGCTTTGCAGTCTTGCTGCTCTCTGCTGTTGCTGTCTCTTGGATGCTTGCTTCTGATTGGAGCCTCTGCTCTCAGAGCTGCTGATTTAATTGCAAGAGAGGGTTTGGCAATACAAAGAAGCTTAATTGATTTGTTGTGGGCATTAAGAATGGATTGCTGATAATCTCTTGTCTATTCTCTTTCGTTTATGTTTGATGTTCTTCGGTTCATAATAACCTATTATTGTCTATCGACGACGTTCTGGCTCGGTTTGGATTTGACTTATGGGATTGTAAAAAAATTGGTGGTGAGACACTATTCCTATGCCACAGTCTATTGCTTTCTCTATGTGTTCGTATTAGATTTAATTTATAGTAAGATTTCTCATTGACAAAGTAGATTCGTTTCGCGTGGAATTTCCACTGACCATAACCAATCCACATGGGTTGGTTCCATTAATGCTGTTAGGTACTGATTTTAATCGGGGAGAACAAATAAGATTATTTTGAACAAAACAAATTAATTACAAAATCATGCTTGAACAAAAAGTATAGAATTTTATAGCGATAGTGTACGATAATCTTCTGTTCTGTTCCTTTACAAAAACAAAAATTAGCAAAATTCTATTTCAAAAACAAACAAAAATCCAACACCGTTTTGTTGGTGGTGGAGTCACAATTATGAGAAGAAGACTCGAGGATCGTAGAAGCATCACAACACCGTTTTGTTTCGCCGTTGACATAACGAATCAAACCACTTTGGTTCTTTTCTCTAACAACAATCGCCTTCTCTTTCTTAAACCCGTGTGTCGACAGACTCGACACTGATTGAACACAAGTTTTGGCCTTGTCGACACTTTCTACTCGACTTGGCTTCGATAATAGTAATCGGTTGGGAAAAAATTGAACTGAAGAAGACCCGACATTGGATTTTTGCAATCAAATCTAAAACTAAAAACAATTTTGTTTACGTTTCTTTTATTGCTTTATATAAAGAAATTAGGGGAAAAGGGTTCAGAGTGGTTTTGAAAATTGGAGTTTCTTGAGCTCTACATGTTTTACTTGACGAACAAGTCTAGATTGGTTAGGGTCTGAAAAGTCTTTAATCTGTCTTTGACGCTTTGACTTTAAAACTCGTCTAGAAGTCACTAGAAGAATAAGACAGGGTATTCTTAACTACTAGAACAATTATTTCCAATTTTTAATTTATTTATGGAAATATATCCATATCGATGCATGTTACAAATTTCCATATTTGAATATGAACTATATTTTCTTCATATTTATGCATAAATGATAGAACATGCCTCATCTGAATTCCTTTTTGCGTGAACGGGATTTTGGATTATCCCCAAAATAAAATTTTAAAAGCTGAAATTGAACTCGAATCTTCCTTGATTACCCCTAAAACCTTGCAAATTTGAAATTACTATACGAGATTCTTTAAGTATGGTATATTATATATATATATATATATATATATATATATATATATATATATATATCTTTTAGCAAAAAAATAAAATATATATATGATGATATATTCTTTATTTTTATGTGATTCTCTAAACTCCATACTCAAAACTATCATTGATTAACTAAAAGAGACTTGTCAGTGTAGGCTTTGCTTCTAAAATTACCATGACAAATGACATTGCTCGTTTATTACAAATATACTACTTTTACTCGGATACTTTTACTCGCCCAAATGGGCTCTGAAAAATATATATTCGAAGCCCATTATGGTCTATACTCTGGTGAAAGGTCAACTTCAAGCTCTGACTCTGACCAGGACATTTGGGTGTGTTACTGATCCACGGGATTATGGTGCTAAGTTGATGATTCCTGGAATATTGAGATTTGAGAATGACGTTGAGGTTGGTGATGAAGTTGTTCTTATGACCACTAATGATGTGCTCTGTTTTAGTGTTTTGGCCTTTTGGGGCATTGTCATTTGTGATCAGTCCTCTAATTCCATAAATTACACTTAATTAGCCAACAAACAAAATAAAACTATTGATTTTGCTTCGTATCATTTTATTTTTTTAAAAACTTTTTTGGATGAATATTAAATTATATTCAAACCCGAAAAAAAAAATAATGTTTCCTACCTTTTACATGCGATCGTTTATAGGTATAATATCTCCGAATATTTTTTATTAGTTGCAATAGTTGCAATTTTATAATATCTTCGAATGTCAAGAGATAAAGTTAAAACTATTCGGTTATATCAACTTTTGTTTATCAGTTTCTACACAAAAATTATTTTTTAAGACCAGAGTCGGCCGTACCAAGTAGTGCGTCTTACGTTCTGTAGAGATTTTTCAAATTTGTTTATATATAGACGAAACTATTGAATATATATCTTGCTAATGCTATCAAAACTTTTTGGTTCATAAATCCTTTAACAAAAAAAAACACACACAACGTGTTTGGCCACGCCGATGTTTAGCACTAAAAAAAGGTTAGAGTCATAAATTATGATTCTAATTGTGTTTGAAGTATCTCTCATGCAAATATTGAGAAATTACACAGCAATGGCATATGCTTTTCAGAAATACTATTAAAGTATTGATAAATAAATAAAATTCACGAATAACCTCTTAAAAAATATTCTCTATCGTAATTATTCCCCACCAAATCCAATAAATAAAGAAATGAAAAAGAAAATTAGGTAATGAATCATGATGTTGCAGTGGTATGACGATGTCAGAACATAATTATGAATCGAATCCAAACACAAACAAAATCCTATGTAAACAGAGACATTTTTTGTTTCTTTACTCAACTCAGTATTAAATAATTAAAAAAGAAAATCAAAGAAAAAGGAAATACTAATAGTTATGAATTGAATAGTAATAAATGTAATCAACTAATCGTATACTAAAAAATAAAAATATGAATGAAATGAAATGAAATGAAAAGAATAAAGAGTATGAAAAACACGAAAGCACTCTCTCCACGAAGCTTCGCGGAAGCTGCCATGGCTTCCCCATTTAATACCTTCCTTCCTTGCTCTTTCCTCTCAAACCATCTCAACAACCAAATCTCTTCTCCTCTCACTCATCTTCTCCGATTTCGTAGCTATGAAGCTCGCCGCTAGCCTCAACCGCCTCAGCCCCAAACGTCTCTTCCGCTCCAAATCCAAGGCTTCCGTCTCCAGATCCGAACCTTCCTCCTTCAGCTCCGGTGCTTCTTCCTCTTCATCCGACGGATCGTACGGTCATCTCAAACCAGGTCCTGCATCCACTCCACTCAGTGTCCTCCCCGGCGATTCCGATTTTTACTCTGACTTGATTCAGGCCTTCAAATTGATCGATCGCGACGATGACGGTGTCGTTTCCAGTGGAGATCTAGCGGCGCTGCTTAGTAGGCTGAGTCCTGAGCCGCCGAGTCAGGAAGAGGTGAGTCTGATGCTCAGAGAAGTCGACGGCGAAGAAACCGGTTGTATCAGCCTCGAAGAGCTTGCTAGCCGCGTCGCCGGAATCTCCTCCGCTGAAGGATCCGTCGAGACGGAGGAGATTAGGGAGGTGTTCGAGTTTTTCGACGCGGATCGCGACGGGAAAATCTCGGCGGAAGAGCTACACAGAGTTTTCGGAGTCATCGGAGACGAAAGGTGCACGATAGAAGAGTGTCGGCGTATGATAGCGACCGTCGATAGGAACGGCGACGGTTTTGTTTGCTTCGAGGACTTTTCACGCATGATGGGGCTTCAGGCTCCAGCGAGATGACTCATCATTCATCATTCATGTTTTGATTCTTGATAATAACTCCGGCCAAGCCATGCTCCTTTTTTTTTTTTTTTTTTTTTTTTTTTTTTTTATAAAACGTAATTTCTATTTTGCGGCAAGCAATTAAATTGTTTACCGGCGGTTTAAAATCAGATGTCTCTCTCTAAAATTGGTTATGCCCGTTGGTTTCAAAACTTTATTTATTTGAGAAAAAACCTAGTAAGTATATTGATTTTATTTGTTTTTCCTTCAAAAAGTATTGAACTAAATAAAGATTGTCCCAAATTGCACGAACATTACTTTCTCATCCTGGTAAATTTGCTATACTTCAAATAACATTTAACGTCTTAAAGAACAGAGTGAATGATGCGGATCTCACAGAAAGGACAAAAAAGTCAAACAAAATTGCCAACAAAAAATGAAAAAGAAATAACATATGGATGAGAAGACTCGGTTTCTGTAGACAAAAAATGAAGAAGAGAAGACTCGGTTTCTTCTAAACATACTTACCACTCAAAATGTACCGATTAACTCTTTATCTCCAATTACATGAATTTTTCTTTTCTTAACTAATCTAAGTAACTACATCTATTTAACCACCGAAAGATTGCATATGCTAACGATGTTTGTATTAATCAATAATATTTAGATACAAAATTCAGTTTAAAGATAAACAAAAAGAAAGCAAACAAAAAAAAAGATGTCCACAAGCATTGTCTAAGCAAATGCGCCGACCAACTGTCTTCCACTCGACCCGTGGCATATGGAAAATGGACCCTCCCCATCTCCAATGCGGAATCTATTTACTTTATACGAGTTTTTACTCTAAATTTTAAATTTGTAATAGATTCCGCCGAACTCTAAATTGGAAGTAAACCAAAGATACATGCACCACAAGGTCCACAACAAAAGCCGAGTCTCAGTTGAATTTTCGTGAGATTAAAAAAAAAAGAGAGGCATTTGCGCCGCTTCTCAAGTCCTAACCACACATAGAGTATTCGGAACGGCAAAAGATTTATTTTACTATTAGTTGGTTAGTAAACGGACTTTATTAATGCATTAAATTTATTATACGCAACGCGTATAAGAATGATTGTGCTAAAGAATTAAAACTCTGCCGGAAGTATAAATAAATGCTTCCTGAGGAATGTTATGGACGACAGAATGATTTATTTTATTAGTTTCTATTATGAAGTTTTTATGAGATTCTATTGATTAAAATATACTCCAAATGGTACTCTTTAATTAGTCAGAGAATGGTAATTCTTATGGTAAATGAGATGTTAAGATTCCCAAATTCGAATTATGCTTGAAAAAAGGCCGATAGACTTATTTGACTCATTAAGACAGAATTTTTATGTTTTTTTGTTAAGAATATGGAGATAAGTGTAGAGTCCGTAGACCGTAGAGAAATGCATAAACATATTAAAGTGCTGATCATTTTATTATTGGTCGAGGTTAATGATTCATTCTCATTTGTATGTTTTTATTAATTTGACCATTTGTATATCTTATAGAGCGGTTATAAATTTTGAAGTTTAGTATGGACTTAAGTCTTATATAAATTACAATAAAATTTGATCTTTTATCCAAAATCAGCTTAAATTTTCAATTTTCTTTTTTTTACTAAAATAGTAAAAAGATTTCAATTTTAAATACTTTAAATATCAATTTTAAATACTATAAATTTCAGTTTTAAAAAATTCAAAACATATATTTTTTTTTATTAATTAGAGGTTTCAAACAAGATAATATCGTATTTTACCTCTCAATGATAGTGGTGTTTTTTTTTGACATATCGATATGTCGACATTTGGTATGACTTTTCATATATGGCTATAAGTTTGAAAGTTCTTGGGATGTTTGTTCGTCTTCATACGTAGATATACACTACACACATTTGTATATATATATCCGCTTGTAATATCTTTCAAATTCTGCAAATTGTGAACGATTTAGCATTTTGTTGGACATAAAAAGTCATTCTTCGAAACATCATCAAAATGATAAAACATCATCAAAGTGCCTTTTGTTTTTCAACTTCGGCTTGAAACCAGTCATTATGAAGCTCCTGGAGGACTGCTGCTGCTTCTTCTCCTATCTCTACTTCTGTTGTTTCTCCTCCAATTCATATTCCAAGTAGTGATCATCAGAACAGGAGCAAAACATATAGTATTGAGGTGTTTCTTCTCATCTGAAACCATGTTTAGTAATACCATAAAGACAAATTGTCATGTACGAGACGTGCACAAAAAAATGCGCATCTATATATGTTGTTTTGCTACCAAAGCTCTTCAATGGTACCAAAAAATTAAGCAAAACATAAGAACATTTGAGATGCTTCAGTGTGCATGATCACATAAGCCTTTCTTTTCACTTTTTCCAGCTTTTAGTTCCTCAAAGCGCTCCTCTAACTTTTTTATTATTGGCCGAGGTCAATGATTCATTCTCATTTGTATGTTTGGCCATTGTACATCTTATAGAGCGGTTATAAATTTTGAAGTTTAGTATGGATTTGAGTCTTATATAAATTATAAAAAAACTAGATCTTTTATCCACCTAAAATTGTCAATTTAAAGAAGATTTTTTTTTGTTAACTGGAGGTTTCAAACAAGATAATATCGTATTTTACCTCTCAATGATAGTGGTATTTTTTGGATATATCAATATGTCGACATTGGGTATGACTTTTCATATGGCTATAAGTTTGAAAGTTCGTGGGATGTTTGTTCGTCTTCACACGTAGATGTACATTACACATATTTGCATATTTGACCGCTTGTAATATCTTCCAAATTCTGCAAATTGTGAATGCTATGGCATTTTGTTGGACAAAAAAAGGCATCCCTCGAAACATCATCAAAATGATGATAGATATGCTTGCTGCATTGTTATTGGTTGACAATGTTAAAAATTAGAACGGTAAAAGTTAGAATAACGAAAAATTATAAAGCACTACCATCTAAGTCTAGTTGCCCGCTAGAATTTTGTTGTTGAACTAACATCGACGAAACAAACCCATTTAAAATCATCGTGGCTGTCCAACTGACATCAAAGATATACACCCAAATAAACATGCCCGACATGTTTAGAAATCGTTACTAAAACTCCAAAATCTTACCAACTCTAACAAAATATTTGTGCCATTTTTTAGTAAAACTCCAAACCAAGCCTCAGCCACGACCGAGCCATGACCAAACTGAGACTGAACCGACCCGGTTAACCTCGGCCGAATTGGGAGAGGAAAGAGGCCAAGCCAAAATTCATATTCAAATACGAGGCGAGGTTACCCTTTCACGAAGCAAATACTAACGAACCGAGGCGAGGTTACCCTTTCAAGTATAGTGGGCCGAACCACGAGCCTATTAGATGACCCAAGTCATCATTCGCCTTAGAAGACAATTCAAGTCGGTGGCCGTGTAAAAATAAAATGAATTTTTCGGAATATATCTTCCGAGATCCTCGCTTAGGCGGTTTACAAGACTTGTATAAATAGAGATCAAAGTCGTTCATAAGCGACACAAGTTTTTATCCTAGCAAACAACTCACATAAACACATCTTTGTACGAAAATTTTTTCTAAATAGCAATAAAAAAACCATCTTTGGGGATCTTTGTTCTCGTGTATTGTTCTTAGAATCTTCTATCCCTTACAAGAATTAGTTATGCGAGTTTCGAGTGTTACAACAAAGATATCGATAATGGTTTGTTAGTCAAAGTTGGGGTTCAAAATGATGTTCTGGCAATGCTATACAGATCCACAATGAAATACTTTCTCCACCACTGCATTATAAAACCAAATGCAATAGTGAAAACCAATAAACTCTGGAATAGTTTGGATTTATGATCCATAAACCTGATCATAATAATTAAAAAAAATTAGGTGAAAAAGATTATGATACAAAAACGAAGTTGATGAGCCAAAGAACTTGGCCATTTTCTAATTTGTTGTAAGTTTATACGGTAATGAGTATGGCAAGTTCTACACATTAACCATAGATATTGTAGGACCAAAATTTACACTACAGACAGGAAAGATTTAATCACAATAATATGTAAATAAACAGTTTAAGGAACAGACGATTTATAAACGATAAAGCAATATAAGATCTGAGGAGGCGAGATAAATCTCTTTCCTTAACTCTAAGAATCTCCCGTAGTGTGACGGGGTTTTATAGATCCATGAGTCCCAGGATACAACCAAAGTTTAACTGAATCATCAACACCATGATTCATGTCTATCGACCATTATTCTACGATACTCTCGAAATTAAAACTTACTCTAAGCAGTAGGGAATTGAAGAAACGATTGCTAGAACTTTTAGTAAGTGTTTTTTGTGTATCAGAGGATGATTTTTTAGGTGAAAATCGTGTTGTATATATAGGAGAGAGGCTAGGGTTTTTCCATGACAGAAAAGGAATATTTCTAGAATAACCTAGGCGGCTGCGTTTTTTAAGTCGGCCCGCTGGGTATCGATCGATACCAAGGGGTATCGATCGATACCTCAAAAAGTCCACGGGCCCAATCAAGGCCCAAGATGCGAACGTCGCACGTATGGCTTTTCTTCTCTCATGTTGTTCATTTAAGACACAACCATTCCAACATATATACACGAGAAAACATTTCTCGGTTAATGAAAACATTTCATTAGAAAGAGCTTAACTCATTTCTTTTCACACTAACACAATTTTATCAAACCCTCAGGCTTTGACAAAAAATTAGTTCCAACAATCCCCCACATGAATAGAAATGACTCTAGAACATATGAAAATTGTACAGACTAGACTTTACTAGACATACTTGACTAGACTCATCTAGACGTAGACAGACTTTCGAGAGTATACGAAAATGTAACTGTCACTGAATGGTAGCGTTTTTCAGCTTTGAACCAAACAATTTTAATATCTGTTGCGTTTACTCGGCCAGGAGGTGAACATGATGTCTTGAACCACCCGGATTTTGATGTAAACTGATACAACAGATATCGCACAGAGACACTTTCTCGTAGAACTTTGTTCTCTATTGTGTTCATTTTGGCCTTGAACATTCCTGGTATTCGTGAGTGAATTTGGAGAATATAGCCTTATCCTTCATTCTCCTAGAAACGGCCCCATTTCACACTTCACAAGGTGATATTTTATTAGCTTGTTTTCAGAAGTGTCCTGTCACACTCCACTATATACACAGCTATGCAATCATTAAAAGCAAACGCTTATCCTCACTATCCACAGGTAGCACTGTTTTATCATCCTAGGAACTGGGCAGAGACATAGTCTCACAGTGCTCAACTCGAATCAGTTTAATTTTGTTTCCCTTTGAACCTAGATCTTGGGATCTCCAGTCACATAGGTTGGGTATCTGTCAAACGTCATCTTTTTCTATAGGCTTTAAACCCATTCCTTTTGATGATTTAACAAACTTGATCTCTAGGCTAACTTTTTGGGAAACAGATCCGCTAAGTTATCAGCCGTTTCGAGATCAGTTGTCTAAATGGTCTTATATTATTCTCAAGATTTGCCATTTTATAACTTACTCAGTGCCTGAGAGATAGCTCACTAACTCTCATATTGTACACATAATGCTGGCACTGGTTTTCCCACATCGGGATATCTTCCACAAAGTTTCGAAGCCATTCTGCTTCCTTTGCAGCTTTATCTAAAGCTATAAACTTTGACTCCTTGGTTAATTAGGCCAAGAGTGCTTGTTTGGAAGATTTCCAGGATACTGCTGCACTACCAAGAAAAATTATTATCCACTTATAATATCTGTCAGGTTTACGAGACCAAGAGGTGAACATAATGTCTTGAACCCCCCAGACTTTGATGTAAATCGAGACGACATATAACGCTGGATAATTCAACATTCTAGTTATGGCTTTCCACAGAGTATGACCTGGATTACTCATGTAGCGACTTATTTACTGAATGCGCCAAATCGGATCTAGTACGATTCATCAAGTACGTTAGACTTCCGATAATTCTTGCATACATCACTTGTGACACAACTTTATCACAATTAAAGTTATTGCAATCTTGTTTGAGTAGTTCTCAAAACATTCTAGGATCTTGAGACAAGATTATCCACTAATCTTATGTCTATCAAACTTCCCACTAAACAATTTCTTAGTGTGTTGGATTATGTCCTTCTTGCTTCCATGATGAACGTGTCATCTTATAAACATAACAAAACGTATCCATGTGGAGTACTTTTGATGTATATCACCTTAAGTGATTTTGAAGCTATTTGACATCACTTTGTTGTCAAACTTTCCAAGCTATTGCTTAGGAGCTAACTTAAGCTCGTATAAGGACTTTGCAAGTCTACTTATTTTCTTTCCTTTTTCAGGAGTGACATAACCCTCGGGTTGTTTCATGTAAATCTCCTCTTCTAAATAGTCGTTTAGAAAGGCAGATTTTACATCCATTTGATGGATTACAAGATCTCATATTGTTGTGATTCCAATCAGCATACGACTAATTTCAACTTTAGCCTCTTCTGCTTCTTTACAGAAGTACCGGCATTGCTCGATCTAAGGTCCAATACCCGTCAAGCATCGATCAATACTCATGGGTATCGATCGATACCTCTAAAAGCGTAAGAGCCCAAGAGATCAATTGCTCGCTTAGAGCTTATCCTTTACTTGGATGTCTGGTATATCTACTTTATACACCATAAAGCAATCAACACTACATTGTGTGCATAAGCAATGAAGATACAATCCACCGTTTTTGGTCCGATTGTCACCTTCTTAGGTGGTTGCTAGGCACCCCCACACTTTCATGTATTTGTATAAAAATACATTACTTTTCCAAAGTTCACATGAAACATTTTCAGTGACTTTGTGTGGTATTTAGTTCAAGATATAACTTGTGGTAAGCAATACTTCCCCCCACATTTCTGGACTTACCCAGATTCTTGCAACATTGCATTCATCATTTCCTTGAGAGTTCTGTTCTTTCTTTCAGCAACTCCATTGGATTCAGGTGAATAGGGATCAATCGTTTGATGTATACTACCTTGTTCATGTCCTCTATCACTTCAAACTATGTTGATAGTTCTTTCGAGTTGGTTTTCAACCTCGAGTTTAAACTCCTTGAGTTTTACAAGGTCTCGTATTTGCTTCTTAGCAAATAGACATAACTATATTTCGTACAATCCTCAACGAAAGTTACGAAATATTTCTCTCCACCTTTTGTATGAGTCAAACCAAGAGGTTCACTCGATTGTGGTGTTTTAGTGAGTTTGGTTAGAACGCAAACCTCACACTCATCTTTGCTTATTTTGTATTTCTGGATCTCATTCAATCTACGCATAGATTCGAATATACTTTGACTGAAACATTCAGATCAAATACTAAGAGATTTTGTACCATAAGCAAATGATTCTTTCTCATTAATGTCAGCAACATTGGTTACATTAATTTTTAAGTCCGACTGTCTTAACTTTAATTTTGACCAGTCCGTCCTTAATATAGACAACATTCTTTGTCAATACATGCTAATCAGCTTTGACAATTGACTATGAATTCGTGCCTAATTAGCATTGTGCCCTAAATAAGATTTTTATGCATCTCTAGCACATGCTTTACATTAGTGAGAGTGAGCTTCTTTGAGAAGTCAACTTCAGCACTATGAATAAATTCTTGTCATTATTTATGGTAGGAGGGAAACATTCCCATATCAACGCATATATGAGCTATTACATTGGTATAATACCACCACTCATTTGGGTTATGCTTAACCATATTGACTCCGAGGATGACATTACACATGTCTATCTCGACTAAATTGGCTTCAACCATTCCATTATTTTTTTACACCACCAGATCTAACAATGATCACATCGGTGTTGTTAGTCATATTGAAATTTGATTTTGTTTAAGAGAATCAAACCAAATTAATATACTAACCAATACTCAACTCTCAAGTTAAATGGTAAAATTAAATTCAATTTCTAGAATTTAATAAACTTAATACAATATCGAATTGTATTAGTATTCTTGAACTCATATCAAGAATCGCAAGAGGCCTGTTGAGTATCGATCGATACCAATGAGTATCGATCGATACCTCAAAAATCCAATGATTTAATTATTCGATTAACTCAGCCTCCAATATTTAATTGAACTTCAATTAATTATTCCAAAATTCGCAAATTTTTGGACACATAATATTGAGCTACACGTCTTTAAATTTTGTCCAAGGCTTTATCTTTACTCCGCAGTAGAAAGATGTATCAATATCTCGTGCAATCGTCTATGAATGCCATGAAATATTTATTGCCTCCTCTGGTTTGAATATATTTCAAATCACATAACTCTGTGTGAATTAAACCTAGAGGTTCTGTTGTTCTTTGAACGCTGGGTGATGGCGTTTTAGTGAGTTTGGCTTGGACACAAACCTCACATTTGTCTTTGCTTAATTTGCATTTAGGAATCATGTTCATGTTCATTAATCTACTCATAGATTTGAAATTAACATGTCCTAATCGTTCATGCCAAATATTAAAAGACTTAGCGAGATAAGCAAATGGTTTCTTATCATTAATCTTAGGGTTCTACGAGGTGGATGCCTCGGTTACATTATCTTTTAGGATTACTTTCTCAACAGATATCTTACACAGATTATCACATATAGAACCCTTACCCAAATACATCCCATTTTTCGTTAGGATTAGCTTATCGCCTTCCAGCTTCACAGAGAATCCATGCTTACTTATAAGCGATCCAGAGATCAGATTCTTGCGCATATCTGGTACATGGATGACTTTCGTGAGAACTAGTTCCTGTCCAGAGGTGAGCTTCAGAACAACCTTCCCGTGACCATCAACTGTCGACGAGGCGGAATTTCCCATCAAGAGTTTATCACCACTCTTATTCTTTGTGTATGTCGAGAACATCTCGCGATCCATACAGATGTGTCTGGTTGCACCACTGTCGAACCACCAAGTCTTTGGATGGCTCTCTGCAACATTGGCCTCAGTGACCACAGCACACATGTCAGCTTCTGTCAAGTTCGCTTGAGCTTTCACTGTTTTGATCAGACTCGTAGTCGTTTGATCCACTTTGTCACTGGTTTTCTCCATAGTTCCAGAGTTGTTGTCAACGTTGTTTGTCATTTTAAGCTAATGAGAACACAACTTTTCAGTTAGTACCGATATATAAACTCAAGAATCGCAATTCTAAGACTGATATCGAACTGAATCGCATTGGTGTCGATCGATACTCCTTGGTATCGATCGATACACATTCAATGTCTATTGATGCACCCGTATGGTGTCGATCGATGCCCTCAGTGTCGATCGATACACCCTTGGTGATGATCGATGCACGTGAGTTTTGCATAAGATCTATCGATACACCTCGGTGTCGATCGATGATCAGCTTGTATCGATTGATACACCTCGGTGTCGATCGATGCTCAGCTTGTGTCGATCGATACACATATAGTGTCGATCGATGCACCCTGCGTGTCGATCGATTCAAGTGAATTTTTACACAGGATCGATCGATAAACCACAGTGTCGATCGATGCTCGATGCACATACTGTGTTAATCGAAGCATCTTGGTGTCGATCGATACACATTGAGTGTCGATCGATACACCCTGGGTTCCGATTGATGCTCGATGCACATACTGTGTCATTCGAAGCAACCTGGTATCGATCGATACACGCTCAGTGTCGATCGATATACCCTGGGTGTCGATCGATACAAGTGAATTTCACAGGATCGATCATAGCACCAGTGTCGATCGATACCTGTGTCTTATACACAGTATCAATCGACATAGACCAACTTGGTCGATGCAAAGTATCGATCGATACACTGAGGTGCCGACCGATACACTGTTTGCATGGTATCGATCGATACACTTAAGTTTCGACCGATACAATTTAGTCCAATATCGACCGATACCATAGGGTGTCGATCGATACTCACAAGGCCTCGATCTGAATCGAACCTATCAAGAACAGATGTGTGTTCGTTGATTATACCGTTCTTTAATCGCAATTAAAGACGGTTTTTTTTAGAAGATGTTTAAGCAGATCTGCTTCTACTACACGTTTCAAGTTGCTAAACAGCTGTTTGATTTACGTTTGAGTATCACTAGCAGAAGAACATCTTCTTAAAAAATAGAGAGAGATGAAGATTGCCTCTACTACACGTTTCAATTTGCTAAAAGCTTTTTGACAACGTTTGAGTATCATCAGCAGTAGAAGAATCGTTTAAAAACCGTTTGAAAACGTTTATTTACTCGTGATTAAAGATCCAATTGAAGTAATAAAACAGAATTTGGATCTTCTTAGAGTTAAGATTGTAGGACCAAAATTTACACTACAGACAGGAAAGATTTAATCACAATAATATGTAAATAAACAGTTTAAGGAACAGACGATTTATAAACGATAAAGCAATATAAGATCTGAGGAGGCGAGATAAATCTCTTTCCTTAACTCTAAGAATCTCCCGTAGTGTGACGGGGTTTTATAGATCCATGAGTCCCAGGATACAACCAAAGTTTAACTGAATCATCAACACCATGATTCATGTCTATCGACCATTATTCTACGATACTCTCGAAATTAAAACTTACTCTAAGCAGTAGGGAATTGAAGAAACGATTGCTAGAACTTTTAGTAAGTGTTTTTTGTGTATCAGAGGATGATTTTTTAGGTGAAAATCGTGTTGTATATATAGGAGAGAGGCTAGGGTTTTTCCATGACAGAAAAGGAATATTTCTAGAATAACCTAGGCGGCTGCGTTTTTTAAGTCGGCCCGCTGGGTATCGATCGATACCAAGGGGTATCGATCGATACCTCAAAAAGTCCACGGGCCCAATCAAGGCCCAAGATGCGAACGTCGCACGTATGGCTTTTCTTCTCTCATGTTGTTCATTTAAGACAACCATTCCAACATATATACACGAGAAAACATTTCTCGGTTAATGAAAACATTTCATTAGAAAGAGCTTAACTCATTTCTTTTCACACTAACACAATTTTATCAAACCCTCAGGCTTTGACAAAAAATTAGTTCCAACAGATATTGTCATATTGACGTAGTCGCGCATGCGTTAATAGAGAAAGAGGACAAATATCGCGTTTGGCTTAGCGAAAGATTCGAACCCCGAGGAAGCTGGAACTACAAAACATGGTTTCTCATGGTCCCATTTCTTATCTACAACTACAAGTCTACAACACAACACATGTTTTATTTCTAATACGTGTTTTGGCTGTGATCACACAAGGTGCTCGACAAGATGCGTAATGTTTGGAACTCTGTTTCTCAATTCATCAAGGCGAGAGGACATATATGTTCAGAAACGATCTCCTCCGACTCTACCGATCAATAAATAGATCGGAAACCTAACAAATTTTGTCTCTTTTCCGTCTTCCTTCCACGAACCAGCAAACTCTCCGTCCATCTCCGCCGTCAAAAGCTCCAACCCCTTCTCCTTAGCCGTCTGATACGCCGAAGATGACCTCAGATACGTCAGATACTCCTCAATCCCCATTTCTCTCTCCGTCACGAACCTAACGGGAAAACTTTGACTTTCCGTTGACTCATCATCCATGATCTTCTCGAACGGAAACTCAATTCCCCTGTACTCATCCTCCACGAGCCGCCTAGCTTTATCCCAATATGGTCCAAGTCTCTCCTCGTAAAACCGCTGGAAAACCTCGTCGACGGCGGCGTTAACCTCCGGATTGGTGTAGCACCAGGCGGCGATTACTCCGTTGGGTTTCTTGAGCACGTGTTTCACGTGGCTGTAAAAGGTCGTGAGTTCGAACCAGTGGAGGGCTTGAGCGACGGTGACTAAATCGACCGATGATTCCGGCGCCACCAGCTGCTCGATCTCCGACGAAGACATCACCGGTGGAGTGAGCTCGTAACGGACGTTGGGAAGCTTTGCAGCAAACTCAAGTTGCTTGGAGCTCGTATCGGTAGCAATCACGTTCTTGTAGATTCCGGCTAGCTTAAAATTTGGAAAGAAAAATTCAGCTCTGAAGAAATCATAAATCGAAATCGAAGCTGAAGATGTTAGGCATCCCACATCCGACATAAAAACAATATATAAGAGATATTGACCAATCCACTTCACTTCATATTGGAATCCTGAATCAAAATTGAGGATTTACAAGAAAGATTGTTACCGATCGCGAGGCTTGGCCACTTCCGGAACCGACGTCCCAGGCAAGGTCGTGGCACGGTGTTTTCGAGGCGATGAACGAGAAGAGTTTGCTCGGGTAATTGGGTCGGGCTGCCGCGTATTGCTCCGCTTGCTTTATGAACAACTTGGCCATTTCTTTCACTCTGTTTTTTTCCTTTGTTTCTTCAACGCACAGAAAGCTTTCACTTGAATCCGATGGAAACGAGTCAAACTTGAATTCATCACCAATGCTCAAGGAATCTTCCCACTTTCAGGTCCCATTGTTTGTATTATTATTGACTCTGAGATAAGCCCAAGTATAATTAATGAATCACTCGGCCTTTTACAAAGTAAGCCCATATGTTGTAGTTTGGAAAAGAGGGTTTCTTGCAATCCAAGATAAGATGTAGAGAGAATGTACGTACATCTGAACTGAAGAAGAGAGAAAGTTGCGAATCGGTAGAGTCTACTAACTCTTCCCTGTGAGCATCAATGGTCGTGGAGACAAGATGGTGTTGGGATGAGAACGACTAAGTTTCAATTTCGAAGACATCTCTCTCGTTGAAAATGGCTTGAGAAATTTCGGATGGAGTTTCAGTGGCACTAACAAGAGGTCCTTATGTGCCTTTGGTGGTGAACTAGGAGGGTTCTCGTGAGTGAACAAAGAGACTTTTCTCAGCAAGCAAGCAGAGAGAACAAAGACAAAACTAAAGAGAAGTACTAGCTAGTTTATGGTTCTTGGTGAGTGTGTTATTCGGGTTTATGGTTCTCATATATGTTGTTGTAATTGTTGATCCGTAAATCACACAACAAGGGTAAAACAGTACTTCAATCGGAATCTCGTTTATTGATCTAAGTCGGGGGTTACAACAGGATTTAAGTAAGATAAAGACAAAAGGATTCAAGATCGGTAATGAGCTCTCTCTTGTATTCTCTGTCTCTGCGGAAGTTGTGGATGTCCTTGAATGAGGCGATGGCCTCCTTATTTATAGTGTCTTTGAGGCGGTTGAAAGGAAGATTTCTCCTTTTCCGAGTTCGATTAGGAAGAGGAAATCTTCCGGTTTTCTCGCCGAGATAAGGATAAATTCCTGATATCTCGACGAGTCGACCCAAGGGAATATTTCCTTTTCCGAGATCGGTGGGAAAAGGGAAATATTCCGGTTTCATCTGTTGTAACGGACCGGACTTGTGATGGGCCTAGATCGGTAGCCGAGGTGGGCTTTCAACGAGATTCCGAGCTCGGCCCAATGTTTTCGGGCCGACTTATCCTCGATCCGAACCATCATAAACCGGTCTTGATTGAACCGATCTCGGTTCGAACCGAGTTAAACCAGGGGGTGCTAATCCCCCCTATAACAATTGGTCCCCCCCTCAGTTCGGCGAGGGAGTTTATGAGTACGGCGAATTTTTGGGGAGTATTCTTTAGCTCGGTTAAAACCGAGATCGGTATGATCAGATTCTACTTCGAGTTCGCCTTGATGATACGAACTGTACGAGTTCGGCGAACTGACTGAGTTCGGCTTGATGATACGAACTGTACGAGTTTGGCGAACTGCTTGAGTTCGGCTTGATGATACGAACCGTACGAGTTCGGCGAACTGCTTAAGTTCGGCTTGATGATACGAACTGTACGAGTTCGGCGAACTGCTTAAGTTCGGCTTGATGATACGAACTGTTCAAGTTCGGCGAACTGCTTAAGTTCGGCTTGATGATACGAACTGTACGAGTTCGGCGAACTGACTGGGTTCGGCTTGATGATACGAACTGTTCAAGTTCGGCGAACTGCTTAAGTTCGGCTTGAAAGGACGGATCCTCTTTAGATTGGGGTTCTTACGGTTGAATCGATTTTACGAACTTTCGAATTCGGTGAGTTTTTGGTATCGAGCTTTGATATATTTGAAGTCGTACTTTATACGACTTCTCAAACTTGTCGTACACAATGGTGCCGTAAATAGTACGGTCTTAGCCGGGTGAAGAGGACAAGTTCGACTGAACCTGCTCAAGGTCGGCAATCCATATTGTAGATCGGCTTATCGATTTTGCGGTTGTTGAGAAACCGGCTTACTGGTTTTTGCGACTGTTGAGAAATCGGCTTATTAGTTTTTGCGACTGTTGAGAAGTCGGCTTAGATTTGCGAGGAAGGACGTTCGGCTTGACCCTAGAGTTTAGTTTAAGAGTACGTGAACAGCTCATCTTAATATGCTCTAGGTTTTCTCACATTGAATCCGAGTGTGCAAGACGGGCTCGGCTTATTTGGCTCGGATAATCTGAGAAGTTGGTGCGAGACTGATCTCGGCTTTGAATGTGGAAAGTGTATTATCCATTGCACCATGAGGATGCGTGCGAGCTAAGCTCGGCTTTATCAGATCGCCTGGCCAGGACGTTGATATGGGAACCGTTGGTGGTCCAAAATGCGAACTGTTTGGAGTTCGGCAAACATAAAGTTTGGCTTAAAATACGAACTGTTGGAGTTCGGCAAACATAAAGTTTGGCTTTTAAAATACGAACTGTTGGAGTTCGGCAAACATAAAGTTTGGCTTTAGAAAATACGAACTGCTGGAGTTCGGCAAACATAAAATTTGGCTTTGAAAATACGAACTGTTGGAGTTCGGCAAACATAAAGTTTGGCTTTGAAGGTACGAACTGTACGAGTTCGGTAGAATGCCTTGGTAAAATTTTATTAATGTTATAGCTGCGCCTTGTGAGGGCTGCCTACGTACCTTCGAAAGAAGGATCAAGCCATTCGTAGTTCATATGGTATTAGAATCGAGCGTATGTGTAGTAGCTCGGTGATCTTTTTTGGCGAGCGTTTGGAGCTCGGGAGCGTTTGGAGCTCGGTTCTTGTGTACGAGCGTTTGGAGCTCGGCTTTTTTTTTTTTTTTTTTTTTTTTTTTTTTTTTTTTTTTTTTTTTTTTTTTTTAATGGCGCGGTCTGTTCGAGGGTTGGAAGGCTCCTTCGACTGGAACTTCCCCCTTTTTGTACTTCATCATCAGGAACTCCTGTAGATGTCGGCACTCTTCGGTTGAATGATTTCCATACCGGTTATGGAAATTGCAGTACGGTGCGGATTCAGTGTTGTCGGGCTCTTTTGGCTCATCCGACCGAACCCAAGTGTTTGACCAGGATTGCTGGGTTTGGGCCGCATTGACGGGTTGTTTCGGGGGAACGTATAGTTTGTCTTTCTCGGATCTTTCTTCCTCCTCCATGATGAAGATATGCGCCCTGTGCAGGATGTCCTCCAATGTCTTTGGATTATTGCGTTTGATCTCCCTGTGAAAGTCCGATTCGTACCAGGTGGCTTTGTAAAGAGCCTCGATTGCGGCTTCGTCGTCGATCGTGCAATGGGGTACAACCGTTTTGAAACGTTCCATGAAGTTGCGTAGAGGCTCGTCCTGCTTCTGCTCGAGGGCCCAGAGTTCGGCGTTCTTTGTTTTCTGCTTGACAAACATGGTGAAGCGTTTGAGGAATTTGGTAGTGAGCTCGTTATAGCTGTTCACCGAACTTGGCTCGAGCGTCGAAAACCAATCAAGCGCGGCTCCGGATAAGTTTTCGACGAATAGTTGGCACATGGCTGCGTTCTTCTCGGTTTCCGAGCCGAAACGAAATCGGTTCATTGAGATGACAAACGAGGTCAAGAAGCGTTTAGGATCGGTAAACCCGTCGTATGATATGATCTTGACTCTTTCTAATCGCCGGACGGGAGTGTTGATGATCGTGTCGGTAAACGGTGTCCTCTGTGACTCCTGAATTATCCGGTCGATTTCCGGTGCCGAACTTGTAGCCTGGTGGACTTTGGTCCGCATCTCTTGCAGTTGGGCCTGTACCTTGGCGAATTCCAAATTTATGGCAGCTTGGTCTGCGATGTTAATTTCCGAACCGGACGCGAATCTTCTTGTCGGCATGTCGATCGTGCCTGGGGGTTGAGCGTCGGTTAAGTCGGACAAGAGATTTCGGCGTAACGTGTTTTCGTTGGCGGGGGTGATCGGGTTTGGTTCGAGGATACCGGTCTGGTTTCGGTGTTCGAAGTGGGATGCTATCAGTGAAGTGATCCGCTCTTCGTTCCTTTTGTTGATCTCGGCGAACTGTGCCGCCATGGCCTCCATAAAGACGGTCGGATCCGTGAATATCGAAGCAGCCGGAGGCGGCGGAAGAGTTGTCGGGGGGTTGGTTTGATTATCTCCTCCAATAAGTGAGTTCGGAGGAAGCCCTCCTCCGTTTGTTGGTAGCTCGGTATTGACTGGATTGGGTTCGTCAGTGCGCGGGTTTTGACCGTTGTTGTCCGAGCTGTCGACGAGGGCTGCGGTGGTATCGACTGGAAGAACCATTGCCGAACTTCAATCAAACGATATCCGAAAGTACTGTTCTATTGTCCCCACAGACGGCGCCAATTGTTGATCCGTAAATCACACAACAAGGGTAAAACAGTACTTCAATCGGAATCTCGTTTATTGATCTAAGTCGGGGGTTACAACAGGATTTAAGTAAGATAAAGACAAAAGGATTCAAGATCGGTAATGAGCTCTCTCTTGTATTCTCTGTCTCTGCGGAAGTTGTGGATGTCCTTGAATGAGGCGATGGCCTCCTTATTTATAGTGTCTTTGAGGCGGTTGAAAGGAAGATTTCTCCTTTTCCGAGTTCGATTAGGAAGAGGAAATCTTCCGGTTTTCTCGCCGAGATAAGGATAAATTCCTGATATCTCGACGAGTCGACCCAAGGGAATATTTCCTTTTCCGAGATCGGTGGGAAAAGGGAAATATTCCGGTTTCATCTGTTGTAACGGACCGGACTTGTGATGGGCCTAGATCGGTAGCCGAGGTGGGCTTTCAACGAGATTCCGAGCTCGGCCCAATGTTTTCGGGCCGACTTATCCTCGATCCGAACCATCATAAACCGGTCTTGATTGAACCGATCTCGGTTCGAACCGAGTTAAACCAGGGGGTGCTAATCCCCCCTATAACAGTAATCTTTTGGTGTAAACTCATCGTTGATGGTAAATTTCGGGATACACCAGTTTCCAAAAGTTCTATTTCCAAATATATTATTCAAGTTCCCTACATCTATGTTTTGATTCGAACCGAGCGATGATGAATTGTTGTTAATTATAGAGTGTTAATTGGTATTTTGCGGGCTGTTTACAGAATTTGGTATAATTATAATAAAAGACAGTAATAAACTAATTAAAATCAAAGACGACTTATTAACATTAAAATAAATATCTAATAATTATTATTATCATTGTATATTTGATAATCAGACACAGAAAATTGACGAAGAGAGGGTGCTTATAATGTGGAGCATATGCATCACTTATATCTCCCTATATACAACACCACAACGCAAAACAGAGAACCATGCATATATATATATATATATATATATATAAATAATATATTTATACGTTAAGGAAGCGACAATTGCATACTAAGTTGACTATGGAATCGGAGACGGGAGGAGCTTTAGGATCTCCGTTAAGGTTACACCTCACGAATGTCAAATTCGCCGATTTTTTATGCCAAAGATTGATAAGCTATGTGATATAGAAATGAGTGAAGCCATGACCAATGTAATATATATATGCATTTTGATTTCAACATTTTTCTTTTCTTTCCCTGTATTTTGATTTGGTTTAGAGAATGGTTTTAAAGGTGGTGCATGTGTGGCAAATAAAAACATAAGGAGAGTGTTGGGGTATTTATATATGGGTATGCGAAATTTTTATAGACCAATGTAATATGTATTTTACCAAAGTCACATTCACAGATGACCTGAATATTTATTTTCCCTTGTAAGAAACAGTATTTTTCATGATATTAATGCGTTTGTGTCCATTGCTTGCACGAGGGGATGATGTGAGTAACTAAATGAACTCTGATTGCATTAAAAAATCCCCAAGGAAAAGGAAATGGAAAGATGTATTTGTTTTACAAAAGTTTTTGCTAGAAACAATAAATTGTAGTATTTTTTTTTTAATTTTGATTAGTGAATGTGAATGGCTTCAAACGTACACGCGAGTAGTTTTGATTTGAGTTTTTTTTTGTTTGAAATTCGATTGATTTTGTTTTGGTTAATGGCCTTATAAAACCGAATAATCCGAATCAAAACCGAACTTTGTTGATTGGGAGAGGACAATTGCCAATTTCTGATAGGCTCGTCAATAATATACGTAGCCGAAATTTGTTTGGTATTTAAGCTAAAGGATATCTGAGCTTAAGTTAAGCAATGTCGAGAACAATTCAAGAGAATCGATGTCGACTTTATACAATATAAGCTGAAATGGGCTTTTATGGACTCTGCTTGGCCTAATATAATAAACTCAATCGGCCCAGACTTCGGAGCAAGAAAAGTAGTGGAGATTACTCTCTTCTTCTTTTTTTTCCTCAATTGAAAATTATTTTAGCATTTGTGAAAATACCCCTTTCTTTTTTCTTACCACATTTTCTAACTATTATAAAAAGCCATTAGTAAATAATTAAACTGATAGAACTTTAGAATAATGAAATTCCCAAAATTGGAATGGTGAAGTGAGAGATCTGGAAATTGGTGAAAAAAGTCTATGAAAGTGACAACCAAATTTAATGGTAAATCTGCATTAAATCATGTCGAATTTCATTTGTCGGGCCATTATTATTTTACCTTTCTTTGGCCCCTCGATTTTTTTTTAAAACTATCGCCAACTTTTTTCACCATTGACTCATTTATTTGATTTTATTTTTACCTATAGAACATTTATTTTCGAGTCATGTCCACAAATTCAACATTACCATATGTATCATATTTTATTAAAGAAGAATGCTTCTGATTGATTTAAAAAAAAACAAAGAAGATTTCTTTTTTTAATTTTTTTTTACATTGGATTCTAAATTGATCGACATCATATCTGGAATAAAAAACATCTTTATAACACGTGAACCATAAGCTGCGAATAATTGTTGTACAACATTTAAATCGCTAAAAAGTGGTGAAGTAATTATAGGTACGATGGTATATTATTTTTGTTGTCAAAGACGAACATTAATCTTGTATCTCAATTCTGGGACATAAACAATTAAAAGCATTTTGATGCCTCTCAAATGTTAATCAAATTAAACAGCATTTACAGTAATTGTTTTTTACATCAATGAAAGTATGTTTTCCTCTTTTCAAATTTCAAACTTTTGGGGTTAAATTACTTATTTCAATTAGTTATTATCCATTAAATATTTTCTGATTACATATATAATTTCCTTCAATTTCAAATACTAAACATTCTCCGTTTGATATCTAACAATTCAAACTCTCCTTGAAAATTGATTTGGCCTTTGTCTAGATATTTTTTCTTAGACCATTGTTTGATTTAAAAAGCATAGTAAGCTAGAAGAATGTATTTGCATATGTTGATATGAAGATCGAAAAAAACTGTTACGTAGAAATCAATCACACAAGTACGTGTTTCTTGTTATGATTTCCAATCAGACAAGTATATGTCTTGTCAAACAAAGAAGTTGAAGATACAAAAGAAAAAGAAATCCAGTAAGAAAATGACCGAAAAGAAGTTGACAAAAAAAATTAATTATAAGGAAAATATTGAGATGTTCCATTAGAGAGAGCACTAAGTTTTTACTTTTATCGTAGATTTTTAGTCGAATCCAAAATCTTGTTTTATGTAATGCACAGTGTAAATGATGATAAAAACAAATAAATAGTCCAGTTAAATGAACAATGATATTTGAGATGATGAAAAGACATGAAAGCCCCTGAAACAGAGATAATAGAGAATAATAGCAAAGCCCAATGGTCACAGTTACAGTCATCACAGAAAAAGAAAGTTTCAGATGTCTCTAACTCCAGCTCCCAAGTTTCAACTGCTATCTTCTCTCTCTGTTTCTCCCTCGATACTCTGAAACAAAAGGAATTTTGTGAGGAGCTTTTGGCTCAACCCAAAGGTCTCTCGCTCTCTCTTAGTTTTATGCAAAGGCTCACATTATTATGCATTTAATACTACTGAACATTTACATTGAGTGAAAGAGACGCATGAAAAGGAGACTAACACTTAAGCTCTAGGCCACAATCATGGCATGTGGAAGTCAGTGCTCCTACAACATAATTATTCACATTCCAACCGAATCATATATAATGCATAAATATTGTACTGTTAATCAACTCGGTTATGAGAGCTTTAGTTTAGTATGTAACCCGTGAACATGGACGCTTTAAAAACACGACTAAAAGTTCTACTTGGCTTTATTTATGTCATTGGTTATTGCAAAGAAAATCTGATGTAGATGGAGACCGTGAGATTAATTAAATACTTTTATCATGAGATAGCCTATATTGATATTTTTTTTTTCTTCCTATAGGGAACAATATTAATTATTCTTACTGTGAACAGTAAATCAAGTTTTGTCTAACTATTATACGGTTTTTTCTTTTTCTATAAAAGAGACCTTTACGTGACTACTGTATAAAAACAAATGTAAATATACAAACAGATCAAATATATTACTATTTCCCTCTGTTTTATAAAAAAAAATGTTGTTTTGACATATTTTACATAAATTAAGAAACATTTAATTATAAAAATGTGCATTTACTTAATATAACATTAGTTAGATAAAAATAACTTAATTAAAAATAAAAATATGAGATTTGGGTGAAGGGGGTTAAATATGAACTTTGTCTAACATATTAGATTGAAAATGTAAAACAATACACTTTGTGAAGAACAAAATAACTATAAAAATACACTTTTTGTGAAACTTTATTTAGTAATAGAACACTGTTGGTTTCTTGGATTTCATCTTTTTGATTAATTGGATCTTCAGTTTTAGTTAAATAGTAGAGGTGTGTGGCAGCAGAAGCTAGTCAGGTGATAGTGAGTTTATGACACGTGTCGAACGTTGAGACAAATTTGAAGTAACGGAACCCGTTTAAAGTAACGCTACGGGCCGTACCGTTCTGTTGAAAGCCGCTATTTTGGCGTAACCGTATAACTAGGAAGAGACCTCTCATGCGATGGATTAAAAGTTCATGTAATTTTTTCCTAAAAAAAAGAAGAAGATTGACAACAATATAAATAGCGAATAATTAATTATACTCCATATAAAAATAATTTAATGGTACTCAAAAAAAGATTGACGCAAAGAATAATTAATAAATAGCTAATAATTAATTATTTCCTAAAATATTATTTTAGGTAGATTTAGAGAAATTAAGTCGTACTCAAAATTCTCTGCTATATAATAAAATGTCGACCAAAAGTAACAGAAAAATAAGTTAATATATGAAATGCATCTGATTTTAATTCCACGCATAGACATATGTGTGTATGTTGGTTTTGGTTCGTTTTTGATAAATAAGTTGATAAAACGAGAATTAAGTGAAGGACTTTTTGCTAGCTTCGTTTAAGTTTGTCTAATTAGTGAAAAGTATAAAAAAAAATACACGTAAGAAGAAGAAAAATAAAAGTTCCAAAAAAAGTAAAAAATAAGAGAGGAGGAGCAGAGAGAGGAAGAGATTGAGAGGTCACGTCATAGAAGTCAACATCACATCTCTTCACATGCAATAACACACACCATTGTCTTGTCTTGTCAAATATCTTTTTACATCCCAACAAAATTTTAATCACATACTTAAATAGTTAAATAATCTATCTATTCATACATGGTTTCATCTCTCTCATTTTTTAGATATGGTCTTCAAATTTCATGTGGGTACCTTTAGATCTTTCAACGCAAGACTTAAGACTTCCGGGGCCGTTATGATATAGTATATAATTATTTGCTAGCATAGCTTATATATCCATGTATTAAACCCTACGGTTGCTGTAAAACTATACTTAATTAACAGTTTGCAGATGGTTATATATATATATTAGTTCAAACATGTATAAATTGAAACGATAAAAAAGGAAAATTTACCATTTATTTAGCATATTTAATTAGTTTTCGAATATGAAGTTTTGATTCGGTTTATTTGGATTGAATATCCCTAATCATACATACTAAAGATCTGCTCAAAACTTTGCTTTAACTGTTAAAAAAAAAAAGCAACTCATGGTTACTGCTTCACCTTCAGTTTTTGTTTTAAATTTTATCTCTTCTACAAATTTTTGTTTTTGTGCATACGTTAAATCACCTGCAATCCTTAACAAACACTCCTTCTGTCTTATGCCACAAAGACTCAAGAATAGCAACCCATTATACCTAGTAAATTCCAGCTTTTCTTGTCTACTTTTACATACACATGCAATAAAAATACAATATATATGTGAAATTGCAAACGAACTAAATGTCGTTTAGACAATGTTTTCCTGGTTCAAAATAAATATGTTTTCGAGTTTCAATGTAAATTTAAGCATAAAATACTCAATTTAGCATCAACCAAGAGTTATTATATATTTTAAGGGTATAATTGAAATTTTAATATATTTTATTAATTTATGTGCAAAATATCAAAACGACACTTATTATAAAACGGAGGAAGTAATAAACAAATAAACAAGACATAATTCCAAGAATTAACTTGTTTAGAAGTATAATTCAATTTAATTTCTTAACATGTTTATTTATTTGTGTAAAAAGTGTCGAAACGATAATTATCAAACAAAATGAATATGATAATTTTTATTTGTTGATGAAGATTTCACATTGTTATAGTTAAGAAAGTAGTAATAAGCACTTTAAGCATTCTGTATTAATTTATACAAATGGGTTACTGGTCTCCTAAAGTCCTGCCATATGATAACTCAAGCACCTATTTTTTTTGTATCATCTACCTTTTTTCTAGCCCCAAATCATTCATATATATAATGGTAGTTGTAAAGATATGTACAGTCATATATAGATATATAATGGTATGATGGTTATTTTCAGATGTTCTGTGTCTCTGTTATTTGCATCTGATTCTCTACATTTGCCAAAGATTTTCCTTTTGGATGATTTGAGGGAAAATATAATGTGGGATCCATGAAATAAAAATTTGGGTGATGGTGAACAAAATATGGATATAAAAAGCTTTTAATTCTCAATTCCAACTTTCTTTTCCTTTTATTTAATAGATGTAACTTTTTGTGGCGAATGGGACCCATATTAAATCAAATTAAGACAAAAGAATTTCCACTTGACCCCTAATACTAATACCTATAGTTTGAATAACTAAATGTTTAATTCTTTCCAAAATTGAATCTTTCTTCTTTTCATCAAGTGTGAAGTGTGTGCTCTTCTTTAATTTTCTTCACCTTTCTCCTGTCAAGTCCCTTTCCCATTACAAGAAAAGATACGCCTAATCTCCTAATTTTCAAGTTTTTATATAATTATTTTCGTCCCCATTAATATCCAATTTTTTTTTTTACATAATTCTCGAAACGCTTTCCTTTTTTTCCATATAAAATTCTCTTGAAAACTCGAAATATCGAGTGTGAGGTTGCAATAAAATTAAAAGCTCAAAGAAGTTTAGAAATGATGGATTAATTTGGCCTTATCCTCCATCTGGATGACATTAAGAGCGAGGGTCTATTCTTGTGCCCAATAATACATATGTATCACTACTTTGTCGTATGCACATCATGAAGTTAGTGCATAATGCATATATATTTATATATATTGTGGTTTGGTTTTTTTAAGTGTGATTAAAGTCAACATTTTGGCAAAAAAAGAGAGTCAAATTACTTATGAAATCAATAAAGTATACATAGTTATTATTACTTTTACTCCATCCGTTTAATTATAAATACCATTTAGTGTTTTTTTCCACATATACTAAGAAAATAATTCTATTTTTATTTTACCCCTTATTAATTAAAGCATTATATAATATGATTTCATTAATAATAAATTAAAAGAGTATGAATAAAAGTGAAAATTTTATCAAAAATCTATATTGAAAATAAAAAACGACACTTAAAATAAAATAAAATTTATGTTTTAAAACGGCACTTAATATGAAGTAGATGGAATATTATTTTCTTTTGGTAAACCAATTTGAATAAAAAAAAAATTCAAAGGATACAATGTTAAGAAACAAAAATAAAAACCTCTTTCTAAGAAACTCTTTGAAAGGTAGATGATTTTCGAATGCAAATGGTGTGAAATTGATCAAGTCTTCGGTGGATACTTGCGGAGGCTAACCGGAAGGCCAGGTTTGAAGCAGTTTGGAAGCAAGCATTGGTTGCATATTCCGGAGGGCTGAAGATTTGTTCCTGATTGTACGATTCACATTTTTATAAATTTGAGATGCCGAGAGGAGGCAATGAATTCGATTTTTTCCTCATAGTCATATATCGTAGCCTGCAAGATTATAATGCGGATAATTTTCTTTAATATATTCTCATACGTCTGTTTTTTTAGCCTCTCTAGTGGCTAGTATTATGAGAGATTTGCAGGAATATTCATAATTGGAAATTGGAATCAACTACGTATACACACTTTTGTCGATCGGTTCGTATGACTACTAAACAAGTTAATTTCAAGGGACTCGATTCGAAGTTTCTTGGAGGTTATTGGGTAGACTATTCACTACAAGAAAACTGTCAAATTTCAACGAAAATTTACGACCGTTTTAAATCGATGTAACTTTACATCGACATTACGACGACATTACGACGAAATATGTGTTCGATGTAAAATCGTCGTAAATATATGTCGTCGTAATTTCGATGTAAAATTACGACCATTTTACGACGACATTACGACGACAATATAAATCGTCGTAATATCGATGTAACTTTACATCGATATTACGACGAATATGGCTTCTGCATATTACGTTGATATTACGACGTAATATCGTCGTAATGTCGTCTTGGGTTAAGGAGCAGACCGTTGTATTCCCACTTCTGATGATCTGGCCAACAAAGAACTCTGGGGGTAATGAAGACTGTCTTTACATGAAAACAAGATCCCACAGGATTCTTTGTTAGCAAGATCATCAAGAAGTGGGAACACAATGATCATCATAAGAACCCAAGGAAACGTGGATATGTATATATTTAGTGTGTATTTTTTTTTGAGTTAACATTGAAGGTGTGGAAGGTATTTATAGAAATTTTCTAAAAATTACCAACGGATTTGCAACGAAAATTTACAGCGGTTTTACATCGAATAGCATTACAACGATTTTACATCGAATATACGACGATATTACGTCGAAAATATTTGATGTAAATAATTAGGTGACCTATAAGAAACCGTGTTTTACCAAATTCTCAGAGTCGACGTGAAATCGTCGTGATATCGATGTCACTATTTACGTAAGTTCTAATCATAGTATAAACAAGTTTAAGTTTTTACAAAATCATTTATATTATTTAAGTCATGCATGTTACGAATATATACTTATAAGAACGAATGCTATACATTATTATGTAAGATAAGGAAATCAGTGACGATATAGATTCAATCGTCGTTATTGAATCTGTTGTTAAATATTAGAAGTATTAGATGCACAAATATACTTCGTTCTTACTTCCAGGATATGTGTATTGCGATTTACGGTTTAGGGTATAGATTTAATCTTTTACAACGAATTTACGACGGATTCGTCGTAAATTCATTGTAAAAATTACAACGATTTTACAACGAATCCGTCGTAATTTCGTTGTAATACTTAAAATTTAGGGTTTAGGGTTTGATTTACATGTTTAGTTTTTTATCATATATCTTGTTTTACATAAGTTCTAATCATAGTATAAACAAGTTTAAGTTTTTACAAAATCATTTATATTATTTAAGTCATGCATGTTACGAATATGTACTTATAAGAACGAATGCTATACATTATTATGTAAGATAAGGAAATCGGTGACGATATAGATTCAATCGTCGTTATTGAATCTGTTGTTAAATATTAGAAGTATTAGATGCACAAATATACTTCGTTCTTACTTCCAGGATATGTGTATTGCAATTTACGGTTTATGGTATAGATTTAATCTTTTACAACGAATTTACGACGGATTCGTCGTAAATTCGTTGTAAAAATTACAACGATTTTACAACGAATCCGTCGTAATTTCGTTGTAATACTTAAAATTTAGGGTTTATGGTTTGATTTACATGTTTAGTTTTTTTTATCTTATATCTTGTTTTACGTAAGTTCTAATCATAGTATAAACAAGTTTAAGTTTTTACAAAATTATTTACATTATTTAAGTCATGCATGTTACGAATATATACTTATAAGAACGAATGCTATACATTATTATGTAAGATAAGGAAATCGGTGACGATATAGATTCAATCGTCGTTATTGAATCTGTTGTTAAATATTAGAAGTATTAGATGCACAAATATACTTTGTTCTTACTTCCAGGATATGTGTATTGCAATTTACGGTTTATGGTATAGATTTAATCTTTTACAACGAATTTACGACGGATTCGTCGTAAATTCGTTGTAAAAAGGATTCGTCGTAAATTCGTTGTAAAAATTACAACGATTTTACAACGAATCCGTCGTAATTTCGTTGTAATACTTAAAATTTAGGGTTTAGGGTTTGATTTACATGTTTAGTTTTTTTTATCTTATATCTTGTTTTACGTAAGTTCTAATCATAGTATAAACAAGTTTAAGTTTTTACAAAATTATTTTCATTATTTAAGTCATGCATGTTACGAATATATACTTATAACAACGAATGCTATACATTATTATGTATGATAAGGAAATCGGTGACGATATAGATTCAATCGTCGTTATTGAATCTGTTGTTAAATATTAGAAGTATTAGATGCACAAATATACTTCGTTCTTACTTCCAGGATATGTGTATTGCGATTTACGGTTTAGGGTATAGATTTAATCTTTTACAACGAATTTACGACGGATTCGTCGTAAATTCGTTGTAAAAAGGATTCGTCGTAAATTCGTTGGAAAAATTACAACGATTTTACAACGAATCCGTCGTAATTTCGTTGTAATACTTAAAATTTAGGGTTTAGGGTTTGATTTACATGTTTAATTTTTTTATCTTATATCTTGTTTTACGTAAGTTCTAATCATAGTATAAACAAGTTTAAGTTTTTACAAAATTATTTACATTATTTAAGTCATTCATGTTACGAATATATACTTATAAGAACGAATGCTATACATTATTATGTAAGATAAGGAAATCGGTGACGATATAGATTCAATCGTCGTTATTGAATCTGTTGTTAAATGTTAGAAGTATTAGATGCACAAATATACTTCGTTCTTACTTCCAGGATATGTGTATTGCGATTTACGGTTTAGGGTATAGATTTAATCTTTTACAACGAATTTACGACGGATTCGTCGTAAATTCGTTGTAAAAATTACAACGATTTTACGACGAATCCGTCGTAATTCCGTTGGAAATCGAAATATTTAATTTACCGCGTGGGGGAAAATTTTCAATAGGTTGAATTTTCGGTTTTAATATTCCGACGATTTTACGACGGAATCGTCGTAAAATCGTCGTAAATTACCAATGATTTTACGACGACCACAAAATTTATATATATGTGACCAGATTTTTCCTCCCTCACAATCTCACACAAACTTACTCTCTCTCTAAAACGCTCTCACCTCTCTCTACCTACGAAAAAAGTAAAAAAAATTATTTTTTGATTTTTTAAATTATATTATTGTTTGTGAGGATTTTGAATTGTTAGTTAGGATTGTAATTTTTATTAGTTAGGATTGGACTTATTAGTTAGGAATGGAATTATATTATATTGAAATTGAGTTATTTTTAAATATTTTTTTAGATATGGCGCCACGTAAGACACACTATCGGCAGTTTCTCGAGACGGGACCGAGTGCTAATTCGCAACTCCCGTCATCTTCTGCGACACCGTCCGCTGTTCCGGATTCTTTTTCCGAACCAGCGCCGCCTCCAGAAGCAAGTGTTCGACCGCCGTTGTTGTATGCGGGATTGACTGTCGAAGATATTTTGCAGTCGCCGGGGCATGATTCTTTAGATCGGTTAGATCCGCGACGGCTCCTGAATAGTTTATATTAAGAATTTTATTTTGTATTTTGTATTTTAAATTTTGAATAGATTTATAAAATTTTAATTTATAAATATAATTTTATTAATTATTTTTTTTTTAATTTTAATTGAAAAAAGAAATAATATATTATATATATATATATATATGTATTACATCGAGTTTACATCGACTCAACATTTACATCGATTTTACATCGTTCAATAATTTACGATGAATTTACATCGAATATTTTACATCGATTTACCAACGCATTTACAGCTACCTATTACGACGAATTTACGACGAATTGTCAAAACAAAAATTGTATAATTCGATGTAAAATCGATGTAATGTTTCATCCTATTACGACGAATTGACGACGGATTGTCGAAAAAAAAATTGTATAATTCGATGTAAAATCGATGTAATGTTTCGATGTAAAATCGATGTAATGTATTCGTCGTAAAATCGATGTAAATTTACATCGATTTTACGACGAATAATATACGACGATTTTTAGTCCTCCTTAATGTTACGACCAATTTACGACGATTTCCGATTAACGACGATCATATTACGACGAATTGTTATTCGTCGCTAATCCGTCGTAAACCATGTTTTACAACCAATTTACGACGATTCTGTTAGTTGTAAAAGGGCAGTTTTCTTGTAGTGATTTTCATCTAACGAAGACGTATAATTCTTCCAAATCGAAATAAGAAAAACAAAATTCTAGAACCAATTATGCTAATATGTGGAGGAGGGTGCACATAATATACAGACCGGCCGATGTGATAGCTGTGAAGACAAAAGACAAATTGAGAAATGGAAATTACTTGTAAATATCAAATGCCAATGATTTAGGGCAAAGACCATATGAGTACATTGCAACAACTGAAGCATATTGGACTTTCGACAAACTACAAAATCCCATTTATATATAATCATGCCGCCAATATATATATATTGGTCAAATGTTTCAAAGTGACATTTGTCAACTTTAAAAGTTTCTTCGAGAAATCTAATATCTTATCACCAAAATAGCAAGTCAAATTGTGAAAGAAAAAAAGGAAGTCAAAATGTTGTCATCCTTTTATTGGATTAAATTAACAAAGAGTTTGCAGACTACATGTATTTTGATTTTTGAATCCCTAAAATTTGCTTAATTTATAACTGGATTAAGAAAAGAGAAACTCAGTTAGTGTATACAACCCGTATATATTATTATATTTTCTATATCAAGATATAAAGTTTTATTTTTACTATATACAAATCGGTAGTTTTATTTGTTTTCAAATTTTGTATTAGATATATTTACCGTTATTTTTGTTTATATAGATTATTAGTTCAGTTTTATGGTTTTTTCAGCTGCCATTAGGTTTTGATCTTTGGAGTAGTCGAATGGATGGTAGAGATGGAGGGCATATTTGGTGACTTTCCCCAACACAAACATTAAGAGCGACAATATCATCACAGTGATATATATATTCCACCATAACCACTTAAAAGAGAATTTAAGATGTGTATTGACCCAACTCCTTCCACGATAACCTAATTTTTATAAGCCCTTTATCAAAAAAAAAAGAACCTAATTTTTATCCAAAAAAAAGAACCTAATTTTTATGCTCATCCACTTCTCATTTTCTATGGATTTTCCATCAACATTTGAATCACCAGCTCACAACATTTAGTTGGGTTCCACTTAAATTTCTCCTCTCTCTTTTGGTAAAAAAAAAAAAAAAAAGTCATCCTCTCTCTTTCTATAAATATATACATATATACATACCTACATATTTATACCTATATTATATACACAAAAACCCTACAACTTGTAGGCTACAAGTCAAAAAGTCATATCGACCTCAGCCAATGGGCTTGCGCTCAAAGGGTTATTGGTGGACACCTATATATGAATTATATGGTATCTATATATGTTTCTTAATTTGATGTTTCAACTAGGGCTAAGCAAAATATTTGTTATATCCGCTTCGATCAGTTATTCGTCTTGATTCGATTCGAAAAATTCAGATATCCGTAAATGTTTGGAGCATAGCAAATAGCAAAATGTAGTATACGTAAAAACCGAAGCAAATAGCAAATATCATTTTTTAAAAAACTGGATATCCGCTCCGCTCCGTAAATTTATAATTATATATTTATATACATATGATATTATAATTTTTTTGTAAAATAACCGAATAGATGTATAGTGTGAATAACTTCGGGTATCGGTTTGGTTAGGTTAATACCGATACCCGAAGTATAACCTACCTAACCAAACATTTTTTTTACATATAATAATATTAATATTTAATACCTAAACTAAACCATCCATTTGGCTTTGTGACTTTGTCTTTTCAGCTTCACAGTAAGTCTCTCCTCTTCTCCTTCTCTTCTTCTTCTCCCCTTCGTCTCCTTCACATCTAACTCTCTTCTTCTTTTTTCCAGATCCAGCCTCTGCTTGGGTCGGTAGATGGCGGCGAGGCTGTCATGTGGTTGGTCCGAGGAGACGACGGTTTGTGGAAGGGAGGTTTTTTCTCGGCGACGGAGTCGTCGGATGTCTTTGGTGCCGGTCCGATTTGGGTTTTCCACCATCGTGAAGGTTTCTTCTGGATGTTTGATGAGACTAATCATAATCGTAACTTCCTCTCCGATCTCCTTCGCCGTCGACCTCTAGCAGCACCACCGGAGAGAAGAAAGTTGTTACTTCGATTACTCTTTGCAACCACCATCGCTATCATGGAGAGCAACTACAACGAAAGGAAGGGCTCCTCGCGGCACCGACAACGAACGCCAGCAACCGGAGAAGCCCAAGCGGAGGAAACGAGGAAGTCTTTGAGAGAGAAAAATGTGGAGCGCGTGAGATCTACTCTCTTCCTTCGTTGAAACAAATATATTTTTTTTTTTTGTTGAAACAACTTTTTTTTTTAATCTATTTTTCTGATATTTATGTTTTTTTTTTTTTTAAATATTTTTAACGGATCAAATCGGATATCCGCGGATATATATTGAAATTCCAGATATCCAAAAAATTTCAGATCGAATCAAATCAAAAACTCAAATATTCGGACGGAACAGAACGGATCGCAAATACCAAAAAAATCCATGATATTTGCTCCGTGTCCACCCCTAGTTTCAACGTCAGGAGTTTCACTGGAAGACGACTTTAAAGAGTGGAACTTCTTGGGGTTCATGTTATTTTCGGCTGCATTCAAAGCTGTCGTCATCTTTTTGGGAAACGTTTTAGCACAATATGCATACATACATCTATACATAGAGATGAGATATACACACAACCACACGTATATGTACATATGCTTGTATTTTCCAACAAAATCTAAGTTAGCTAATTCAAATCTTGTTCAAACTATTATACTTCTTCACTCCTAGACCTACAGAGCATGTTATGATGTTAGGAAAATGATGGCTTTATATTTATTCTTTATCACTGGTTGTACATTTTGACCATTGCAAACTTTCTACTGACTCTAGCACACTTCGAAATTACTCTAGGAAAATGATATATGGCTTAATATATTGTATGTGGATTCTACATATATAATCTTCGCATATCATTGGCCTCACATAAGTTATATCAATAAATTAATGTATATATATATATATGTGTGTGTTTGGTGCGTCAAAGACTCAAAATTGGTAATGCATTAAAAAGTGTATAACTATATAGTTCATAACCCTTCGTTAGTTGTTCACTGTTGAAGAACAGTGGAAATTGCCAAATTAGTACAGGATTAAGCCATGTGAATAGCTTCATTTGTTTCTTTGTGTTCTTATAATTTATAACTCCTTTTAGTACAATTTTTATCTAACTATTCATATACGTAATCCACACATACTTCTATGTGCTCTGGTCCCCTCTTAAATCATATTTATATTTGATGAGTTTGTGAGATAAAAACGAAGAATAGAAGCTTTTTAGCGTTTCCACCCAAAAAAAAAAAAAACTGAGTGTAGGCATGGATGATAATTAAGTGGTTTAGAAATGTAGTGACTAATATTTCTCCACGTATCAATCTTAATTATAATATTTAAGTGTTTAGGTGGCATCTTTTTAAATTTTCCCTCAAACTTATAAATATAATATAAAAATAAGCGCTGTCGGGAAATGAAAAACAAAAAGCAAGCAAATGACAGAAAACAAATTTTCTTAAGATAAGAAAAGAGAAAGGTGAAGAAAAAAAGAGTGGGGAATAAATAAAATAGTTTCCCAAAGTTATCAGAAAGTGGCATATATGGGATATAAAATATGTTTGATTTAATTATTATTGAAAACAATAAACATGCACATTGATCATAATTTTGTTTGTTACATATTTTGCGTAATAACCCGCATCCATGTGCATCAATATTTTGTAGATAATATAATTTATAGAATTAGTGACTACACTGAGTACATTTAAAAAATAATTGAATTTCATACACTTATTAAAGATGTAATCAACTCAAACAACTAAAAGAAAGGTGGAAGGTATTTATCCCAAAACGGACTCTAACATAGATAATCTATGATAGATTAAAGACTAATCCCGATTATATTCACTCTCTGGAGTATTCTGTTGTCTCTAATTCCTATTTTAGTACTAATGGAGTATAGATTTTACTATTACGTACTTACTATTTATTTTTATTTTGTTTTTTATAATGTTTTTTTTTGTTTGGTAGGCGTCGGTAATGTTCAAACCACAAAAACATCCATACTTTTTCTTACACAATATGGAAACTTTTACATTTTTTTTTAAACATCAACATGCAAACGTTCATTGAACATATACTTGACAGTTATATTTATTCTTAGAAGTAGGGTTGGGAACGGAGCGGATATCCGGTTTTTTTAAGGTATCCGTATCCGTATCCGCCGGATAATCAATTTCATTATCCGAATCCGGATCCGAAAGCTCCGGATATCCGGGTTCCGAATATTCGTTGAAAAACTCGGATATTCGCGAATATCCGGATCCGATCCGGTTTTTTTTTTTTTTTTTTTTGCTCACGGGTTGAGACTCTCGCTCGCCGGCGAGAAAGTTCCAACCTTCCTCCTTAGCTCTGGTTCAATGGTTGCTGCTCCGCATCCATCTCCAATTCCTCCAGATCCGCTTTCCTCTCCGCAAATCCCTTCTCCCGCTTCAGCCCCTGAGCAAATCGGTGATGTCCTCATCCGATCTCAATCGGCGATGTCCAAATCGGCGACAAAATCGCCATCTGACAACACCAAGGAATCACGATCCCACGATCTCCAGCCTCCGATTCGAAACCCTCCGCCTCCGACAACAGATTGCTCTCGTCGGAGGTAACGATAACGTGACGAATCCCGTGAGAGAGAGAAAAAAAATTTGTACAGGTATTAAAACGGATATCGGATATCTGATCCGAAATTTTTTTATTATCCGTATCCGTATCCGTATCCGGCGGATATGTTATTTCATTATCCGTATCCGTATCCGGACTACCCGGATATCCGTTTTTTGGATTGGATCGGAGCGGATACCGGATCGGATACCGGATACCGGATAATAATCCCTACTTAGAAGTATATTTATTCTTAAAACCAGTTACAAAAAAGTATATTTATTCTTAGAAAGAATGAAAAGGTAAAAAAAAAATGAATGTTAAAAAACTAAGAGGGTAAATACAAATAGTAGGTAGCAAAAACCTTAGGATCCCGTCAAACCAGGACCCGCTTTCCCATTTACTCTTTGGTAACTGATTGAGATGACAACCCAAGCTTTTACCAATAACGTTCAAAATAAAATAAAAACAATTATTTAAGTTTTTTTCCAAATATTTTTCTTATTAGCGTCCAAATGTTTCCAAGTCGATATTAACAAGCAGGTTCTTTTTATTTTTATTTTATTAGGTTTATTCTTTCTTCGTTTAAAAATTTCTAAACTACGAAAGTAAAATTATTAGATGTTTGAAAACTTCAAAACAAGCTACCAAATTAAAATTATTAGATGTTTGAAGTTAGCTATTATATATTATTTGTAATCTGTGGTATGCACAATTGCATTTCAAATATACAGCAACTTGTAATAATAATTCTACAACATTTGCTCAAATATTATTTTTCTGTAAAACTTACTAAAATTTAGTATATACTAGGATTATACCCGGTGCTACGCACCGGTAAAGTTACTTATAATTATAAATTGCATGTGATCATTTAAAACAAAATTACTACTAAATTTCATTTCCTTATACAATGCAGTCCAACTATTGTCAAAATCAAAATGCTTCGATCCGGTTAATATTTTTAACAGGTTGTGTTAGTGGTAATTCCACTATGTTGGTTTCTTGGGATGGTGTGCCATTATTCTGTAATCAAAGAAAGAAAGACATAAGAAAGTAAACAGAAGAGATTTCAACAGTTAATTAAAACTTAAACATTTTGTTTGCTATATTCAAAAATTTCCTCCGTTTGCTATATTCAAAAAAATAAGGCTTTAAAAAACCAGCAATAAGATCGACTCAAGTAAGGTTCTCCATATCTTGTGTGTTTGAGTCACTCTTCCGATGCTTATTCATGTGAGACTTCATTTGAAAACTCTATTTGTTGAGAGAATTCAATTCAAAGTTAAACATTTTTCAATTCTCACAAAGATTATAGGAGTCTTTTCTAGTTATTTTTTTACCTGCAACTTGAATGATTCCGTGGGCAAGGTAAGTGAATTAGGACATGACATTTGCTACAATGGAGATCCACCAAATATGGTCGAAATCAGGAATTTAAGAGAGCAAGATCTTTGTCACTCCAAATATGATCATGTAAAGATTGCTCGACATGTGACACGGGTCTTTCCCTCCACTCTTGTAGAAACAATTCGATCTCTTGATCGCCCTGCATGTTCATCAAAGAGTATCCAAATTTTAAAGCTTTATTTTTCTGAAGAATGTTTAGAAAATAAACTTTAAAAAAAACTCACATCATGCTTATTGATGCTGCGATTGTGTATCCGATCGCGATACCAAAAACGGAACAGAAAATACCGGAGCCTTCTGCATTCCAGTCCTCGAGGAAACTGATCCAAATAACAATGTTATTCAGGGTATGCTGCTTTCCTTTTGGAAATATTCTCTGTTGAATTGATCCTTCTGCATTCCAGTCCTCTTAATCTTTTTGTCCTATAGGTGATGACTATGACAAACATCCAAAAAACGAAACCCATAATCAGAGATCAGAAAAAGAAAAAAAAAATGAATATGAGAAACACAAAATGGATCGGATCGATGGAGAAGAATATAGGGAGAGGGAGACCTGAAACAATTTGAAAGCGATCGAGAATTTTTCATCGTATATGATAATATGATAGAGGAAGTTGGAACTGTTTCAGAGATCGTGAAGTAGTGGCTCTGTGTGAGAAAATCTAGGGATTTTTAGTTGAAATTTGTGAAGAGATCGTGAAGTAGTGGGAGAAGATTTAGGGATTTTTAGGATTAGATATTAGGGATTTTTTTTTTCTGTGATTTTTTTTAAATTTTTTATAGGTGTATGACATGTCAACATGTAATTGGTCATGTGACTTGTGCTTTAGTAGATAAAGATTCAAATAAATCTTAATTATTTATCCAATATGCCCTCAAGTGTTTTTTAAATATGGTAAATGTATCATATAAAGGATTAACAACTTATAAGTGCATAACACACACCCTAAGTCCTAACACAGTAGTTTCCATTGAATATCGGATATAATTCTACAAAGAAACTCTTATAAAACATTATACTTAAAGTAAAAATTACAAAAACTTCAGCAAACAATTTTAAAAACTAAACCTCTAGTTGTGATTTTTTTGTTTGTTGGTATGCGCAAATTAAAAAATAAATATCAAAAAAATTCAGGTACGTAAACAATATATAGTAATATGGATAAATAATTCTCTTTTTAATTAGACTTAATATGTAGATATAGTACCTTTCAAAATTGCTAATATTAAATGTTTTTTTTACCCCTTTTTATAATGGCATTTTACATTTGCCATTTTAGGCTAGTTTCATCAACTTCATAAACAAAATTCATTGTTCATTTCAATGAGGTTTAACACGAATGTTAAATATTTTCTATACCTAATCATTCTGTTTAAGATTACAAAAAGAAGTATATATAACAACAATCTTAATTATGACTTTTATAAAACAGTACTCATAGCTTGTAGTAAACCATTGGATGAATACCATGATTCACCTAAGACGAGTAGGGAAACTCAAAACTTGAGACTTACGCAAACTAGGCCAATCACGACGATGATGTACTTCAAACTTTTGCCTATATATTATACATATATGTATTATGGTGTAAGAAATAAATATATGAATCATTTTCATTGTGTTAAAAAAGAAGAAAAAACATTTTCATATGTTGACAAAAAAAACCCTACATTTTGATGTAAGGTGGGTTTGAAGAAGAAAAAAAGAGGAAAATGTAAAAATTGAAAAGAAGAGAGAGGGAATGAAAAGACAAGTCAAACGTCAAAATCGAACCACTTCCTTATCATACGACTGTCAGTGCCCTTCTGTGTTGTCATTCTTTTTCTCTTACTTTCTTTTACCCCTAAATTACCAAACAAATAGAGAAAGAGATAATAAATATCCTCTCGCTCGTGCGCCCCTGAGCAGCACACGAGGTCGATATACCATCGAAAAATAGTTCGTACAAGTAGAAAAAAAAATCATCCAATCATCTCCATCATGACATTTTTTTTTGTTTTCTGGTTAACTTACAATTAAAAAAAGATAAACGTATCAAAAATAAACTTTACTTTTTTTTTAACTGTACTACATTTTAAGCAACAAAATAATATATATTCGATGAGATTTTTTTTTTTTTTGTGTCATAAATCACCCTTTTGAATAACTAAAATAATATATATATAGCGGTTTGGTTAGTGTATTAACAAAAGAAGAAAATACCCAACAGACGGACCCTATCGATCCGGCCGACACGCTTCATCATGCCCTTCCCACTCTCTCCCATCCATTTGTAATTTCTTGTGGAAAGACAGTATTATTTTTTGTTTTGCTATTTTGATTTTTTTTTTTATTAAACGCTAATCAGAATGAATTTAATTTTGATTGGTCCAACTTGTAAAATTCAGCTTTCTCAACTGGTGAATATATATGGGTTCGGACCACGACTGCGCCATTATCAAAGCCACGTCTTGACTTCTGTGGTTGGATGTTTCATATTAATTTCGTTCTCTGCCTGATTGATTTGATTAATTTTGGTATTTTACACGAATAATATCTTTATTTTATGGTTGATACTTGTTGTAGCTAAAAATACAATTATTAGAATTTGTAAATAGTCAAAATAGAGGGATTGGAGAACATTTTGGACAAAGTTTTTGCGAGCTAAATTGAATTAGTATTTCGATTATGAAAAAAGTTTTACAAGAACAAAAACAAAAAAATATAATTATTTGAGTCTAGAGCTAAATTGTAGTAGAGAGTGCTGTTGAAAGTTGGAATTTTTTTTATCATTTGCTCCTTGCTCTCATTCTTGTTTAAACTCTGATATCATGTTTAACGTCTCTGTTTACTCCGTTTGATTCGCCATGAATTGCCTTTAAGTCTGAAATTTCGGCCATTACATTTAGGCGACTTAAATCACCAGTTTGAACAAGTTTTTGGTCTCAGCGGGTTGACTAACGGTTCAACATTTAATCCTATTTAACCGTAAATGTTCACTCCGGTGGACCTTTCAACTCGGACCGTTACCTCGTTTACTCATTTAACCTCATTGAATTCATTGATTTCACATGATTTTTTTACCATAGATTTACTGAATCATATTTACTAGGCCGGTTTTTTATTTCCCACAATACTATATGTTTTTTTGTTAATAAATACCTTGATAATTACTATAGTATTATATATAGTATTCAGATGAAGTTTCATATTTGCAAAACGGCATTAAGAGTAACGTGCGTATATATTTATAATTTGATTAAAAAAACTTTAAATAAGAAAAAGAAAAGGTAGAGAGGGGAAAGGTGAGGATTGGTCCAACGGTCAAACAGAAAACCATCAAATCAGAATTCACTACAGTTAGGAAATTTATTGCACTCCTTCTGTCTTTTAACTTAATTAGGCCTATGTTCTTATCCATCACATTCCTCTTAATTTTACCATTTTATCCCATCTCCATGCACACATGACACAACCTTACATATATGTATGTATCCATGGTGTTGTTCAGGCTTTCACATGTTCGGTATCAAGCCAAAAAGACAATTGCCGAGGATCTTGGTTTTATTATATTATCCTACTCAATAAATACTTCTCGTTTTGGTAATTTAATGTTTGATAAGATTGAGTAGGATTTTGATTAGTCAGATGCTAATGATGTTCATTATTTCTTAACACTTTCTCGTTATTTATATTATAGTTTTCTCATTTCAATTTTTTTTTTTTTGCTAAAGGGTTCTCATTTCAATTCTTTTCATTTAATTTCCATTAGTAGATTTGGCCCACCCTGTATTCTTTTCTTCTTAATAATTATTTTCCTCTTTTGGTAACCAAATCACTAAATTTCCAATTGAGTAATGCTTTAACCTTTCTTTTTAATCAAACCAGTAGTTTTTTTATATACCATCTTAGTTTAAATATATGAGCCGCCCGGTTCATCCATTCAAATATCTCTCTCTCTCATTCACTCTCTCTCTTATCAGGCCAAAAAATATCTAGCACCACAAAGCAATAAAGAATCTCTCTCTCTCTCTCTCTCAGAAGAGCAAGAAGCTTCAAAAGATCAAACCTTAAGCTTTTCTCCCCGGAAAAAAATATTCTCCCTTTTCAAAATCCAAAACCTCTAGTTAGCCAACAAAATCAATCAAACGAGGCACCTATTATTTTATTTCATTTTGCCTAAGACTCCTTACTAAACCCTAGTTTTTTTTCTTCTGGGAGCATTCAAGAACCAAGAAGAAAAGAAAAGAATGAGCAGCCTCGAGGAATCCCTGAGATCTCTGTCGTTGGATTTCTTAAACCTTCTAATCAACGGTCAAGCTTTCTCCGACGTAACTTTCAGCGTCGAAGGCCGTCTAGTCCACGCCCACCGTTGCATCCTCGCCGCTCGGAGCCTCTTCTTCCGCAAATTCTTCTGTGGGACCGACCCACCACAATCCGGCACAGGCATAGACCCGACCCGACATGGGTCAGTACCCGCTAGCCCAACAAGAGCCTCCACGGCCCCATCTGGAGTCATACCAGTGAACTCAGTCGGTTACGAGGTGTTTCTCCTGCTGCTTCAGTTTCTTTATAGCGGACAAGTCTCGATCGTGCCGCAGAAACACGAGCCGAGACCGAATTGTGGCGAGAGAGGATGTTGGCACACGCATTGCTCAGCCGCCGTCGATCTTGCTCTCGATACTCTAGCCGCCTCTCGTTATTTCGGCGTCGAGCAGCTCGCATTGCTCACTCAGGTTTCTTTCTCTCTCTCTCTCTGCCTTCACTCGGTTTACTTCTCCATGCACATCCAAAGGAAACATAATTAGAATTTTCAACTTCTTTTTTTGTTGTTCTGCTTCTTTTCGATTGTTTTCTTTCATGGGTTTTGCTTAGAATTGCTAAATCTCAAGATCCTTTTGATTTTGATTGGTTTTCTTCCATAGGTTTGGCTTAAATTTGTTAAATTTTTAAAACCCTCTTGATTGGTTTATTTCATATATAGGTTTGGCTTAAATTTGTTATAATTTAAAACCCTTTGCGATTATATATATGTATATACATATATGTATACGTCTAAGCTAAATAATATTTGTGGTTGTCTTGATTTCATGTGTAAATGAATTTATTTTCTTGCAAAGGAACCATCTTCGTCGGAAAAGTTTCTGAAACTAGAAAACGTTGGTTTTGTTGCACGAAAGAGCATTTTCCTAAAAGTAGAAACTGTGAAGAGCTGTATTATGTAGTTAGATCTATTCACTTCTTTAGTCTTAATTTCTTATCCAATCCCACTATTCTCTCGATTTTCCTTATTTGGGGTTTCGATAATAATCCATAGATAACGAATGAAACCTACTCCACCATCAAAACATCCATCTGAAATGACAAGTGAATGAAAAAAAACACAACATGACCTAAAAAAGAGAAATTAAACCCACTTGCTAAAAAAAAATGTCAGTTCTTTGGATTTAACACTAATCAATAAAGTGTTTGTATTACTGGCAGAAACAATTGGCAAGCATGGTGGAGAAAGCCTCAATTGAAGATGTGATGAAAGTGTTAATAGCATCAAGGAAGCAAGACATGCACCAATTATGGACCACTTGCTCTCACTTAGTCGCCAAATCAGGTCTCCCACCGGAGATTCTAGCCAAACATCTCACCATAGATGTGGTCGCCAAAATCGAAGAGCTTCGTCTCAAATCTTCCATAGCTCGCCGTTCTCTTATGCCACATCATCACCACCATGATCTTACCGTGGCACAAGACCTCGAAGATCAAAAGATTAGAAGGATGAGACGAGCTTTGGATTCATCAGACGTGGAGCTAGTGAAACTAATGGTAATGGGAGAAGGACTCAATCTTGATGAGTCATTAGCATTGCATTACGCTGTTGAAAGCTGTAGTAGAGAAGTTGTCAAGGCTTTGCTTGAGCTTGGAGCAGCCGATGTGAATTACCCCGCGGGTCCAGCGGGGAAGACGCCGTTACACATCGCGGCTGAGATGGTCTCTCCCGACATGGTGGCTGTCCTGTTAGACCATCACGCCGATCCAAATGTACGGACTGTCGGAGGAATCACCCCTCTTGATATCCTTAGAACGTTAACTTCGGATTTCTTGTTCAAGGGGGCAGTTCCTGGATTGACTCACATTGAACCAAATAAGCTCAGGCTTTGCCTTGAGCTTGTTCAATCCGCTGCAATGGTGATATCTCGAGAAGAAGGAAACAATAGCAACAATAACAATAATGATCACAACAACGCAATTTACCCTCAGATGACTGAGGAGCACAATAGTGGAAGTAGTGGAGGAAGTAATAACAATTTGGATTCAAGATTGGTGTATCTCAATCTTGGAGCGGGTACAGGTCATATGGGTCCGGGTCGGGATCAAGGAGATGATCATAACAGTCAAAGGGAAGGTATGAGTCGGCATCATCATCATCATCATGATCCATCTACTATGTATCATCACCATCATCAACATCACTTCTAGTTCTCTATTGGTCTATCTTGACCATTAAGACTCAAAATATATTTATTAATTTAGTTCTTATATCTTCTATATATATTTTTGTAAATGGAAATGAGGACATATAATGAAAGTACGAAGTAGAGGGGCATGGAGGAATTTACGATCATGCATTATATAATTGAAAGACTTAGGTTTATGTAATCTTGTTCTCTAGAGTTGTATTGATTAGTCATTTGATTAATTTTGCCTTATCTTACTACCCTAATCTCACTAATTCCAGCTTCTGTGTGTATGCATGTTAAGAAATTATATAGTAGGGACTTAAAAATTATTTAACAATTAGCAGATACAATAATATATTCTGTCTGGTTAAGAAATTGTTAGATTTTTTATTTTTTGACAGAAAAATTGTTAGAAATGTTAAACCTAGCACGATAATAATTCCACATTATTTTGTCTTATCCGTGATTCGATCGAGAACTGTCTTTTAATTGAAGTTTTTGTATGTATTTGCATCAGCATTGCCTTACTGGGTATATATATTCCATTTGAAAACAAATATTTGTTGTGTGGTTCATTATCCACCGCCGTATGAGACGGTATGCAATTCCACATGGAATATGAGTGATTTCACAAATACAAAATTTCACTTCTATATTATTCCAGACGTGCTGATCGTAAAACTAATTAATAAATATACGAAAATAATTTGAATCAGTAGAAAAATAATTGTTGATAAATTTATCCTCAAGTTTTCATCTAATCGTATTTTCAAAAGTAGGAATATGAGAGATGATATCATTATAGCTTTTGTCGTTTTTTCCAATGTTACGGTGGGAGATCCAAACTGTAATTTTCTTTAATAAACTTGGGATCTTCAACCGGTTGAACCAAAGGTTGCCCGATAACTTTTTTTGTTGGTTAACTTATTTCTAAAATCTATAAAAAAAACTATATTATAGAAACAAGTTACCATCGGGAGATAACATTATGTTTTAATAAACAAAATTAGAGGCCAATATGTTGTCAATTGTAATTAATTGTCGACAATTTGTTTGACATATTGGAATCTTTTATATATTTTTTAGAAACATGACCCTAAATTTGTTTGAGAGGGTAACAATTATATAGTTAAAAGATTTTTTATCATGCTCTATGCATATATATTAGATTGAATAAAACTGATAATCCAAACATTTAGTCCAACTAAAAACATTGATCTTCCATCGATTAGCAATTAGTTCAATATTTTTTTAATTCGTACGTAGTAGTTCGACTCTCGTTTAACAATTTTGTCTTCTTTTATTTGTACCATTTTATCCATGAAATCTGATAAACAAAAAATGAGTATTAAAAGTTTAATTAGGGGAGATTACAAGGAGACATCCAACATTTTTGTAAGTATCTCTTGATAAATTAATAGAGCCATTTTAAGAACTTTAATGATTAGGATGTGATTTGATTGGGAAACTTAGATTGGAAGCAATTAGTTTTTCATATCTCTAAATTAAAATTTGAAACATCAAATCTATTGTCGTGTAAGATTAGCACGATGAGATTGGGACATTACATGACGAAACACCTTTGATCATATAAAAACACACAAGACACATATTTATATATTTTATTTTTTGAAGGGGGAAAAAGAGAGGGAAAAAAAAAAAAAAAAGTAGAAAAGCCAATATTTATGGAAGTGTCAATGTCATCATCTCTACAATGTAGAGCCCAATCAAATCCGATCTAGTGTCTTCGGTCAGTGTTCTTTCTATACTTCGCTTTCATCGCAAATAAATTTAGCCAGAAAATAGAACATGAGATATAAGAATTGAAAAAGTTATAACCATAAATATCAAGAGTATTTAAAAATAAAACCATTTGAAGTATGATTCAAAGAGTAATTTTTAACTTTTTTTGGGAGATTTTTCTTTTGTAATTATGCAGTAAATAAAATTTTAAAACAGCAATAATATAATAACACCATAAACACAATTATGACAGTTTACAATTATTTGTAGTATTATTATCTATATGAAGATCAAAATATGATCTAAACATTCGATTTTGTTGACTCATATGCATAACTCTCTTTGAGCTTTACTCGGTTCACAACTAACCAACTTATATGTAAGGGAGTGGTTCTGGTGCAATATTTTAAGATATATAGAAAAAGATTGCAATGTACTGGAACAACATATTGTGTCCTGTTTTGTTTTCACCACCAAAGAAGACAAAACCATAATTCTTACCACGAAAGGGTTGATTAGGTTCAGATCACAGCTCCGGGATGTAGATGTTTGTGGGAAAATCATTACTTGAGCAGAGCATATAAAATAAGGTAACAATTACGAAAGATTTGATGGAATAAATTAGAGAATCTGTAAAGCTGGTTGGTCATTTCTTGCGAGCCAAAGCTGCAGCGATTCCACCGGCTATGAGTCCAACGGCTGTAGCCGTGATGCCTATCCCAATAACACCATCTGCAATCAGGGCCAACAAAGTTTTACATCAGAGATCAATAGTTCAGATTGGTGAAAAAGTATTCAAAAAAACCGCTTTTAATTATACCCTTTGCGATTTTGTCTTCAATGGTTTTCTTTAAGACCAAAGCTTGCCTCCAATCAGGTTGAATCTATGGAAACCAACCATTATAAGAGTAAGACGTAGAATAGCATTTAACACCATGAGCCTATTATCGGGTCGTGAAGAAAAGTATAAACCTCGATACAGCGTTCCACGAGCTGTCTGCTCTTTGAGTATTCTCCAGTACGGTAACATCCAATAGCAAGAAGATAAAGCTTCTCTCGGTCCTGCAAAGGAGGGCTACTGCTTTCTAGAGAAGCTACAACAAAAGAGTTTTTGTCAAAAAATCTGGTTCACACAACCATGAAAGGGCAAAGCTTCAAGCCTTGTGCTGGCAATAGTTGGGCATTTAATTAGGGCTCAAAGCACTTGCATTTGATGTAAACTGTATAGTTCAGTAAAGAAACTAGTACCTTCGAGCATGGCTATTCCACGCTGGATATCTTCCGCGTGTCGGGAATGAACAAGAGCCCATGATAATCGCATTATGCTCTCTTTCTTATGATCTTCGGGGTTACGATCAGTGGCCGCCTTAACCTCTCTCTCACATTCCTGAAAGCAAGCATCAGAGAGGTTACTTGGTGTGTAAGGAAAACATTGGAAATACATGAAGCAATATGAAATAAACCATTAAGACATCTCTGGTAAAGTTACCACAGTGAGATCAGGCCCGGCCCAACAAAAATAGTGGTCTGAGACCAAAAAAAAAAAATGTGGCCATTTGTAAAATGTATAAAATAAAAGTTTTAAGGCATAATTCCAATTTAATATGAAAACCAGTAGAAAAGAAGAAATAAAATAACTTGATATAAAAAAAGATAATCTGAATTAGACCGTTTACTAGACGAAATCCCGTTTTTCAAATTCTCATAGGGACTTTGAGGTTTCTTCAAAGAAATGAGTAAACAAGTAATGGATGCTTCTCATTCCTCATTTAGTAGGATCTAGTTCTCATTTCTAGTCTCAGCACTCCATATTACCTGTTTAACTCCATAACGGTCTGTTCATAGCATTTTGGCCATATATTACCGTTTTGGGTCTGACTTAGACCGTTTACTAAACAAAATACCGTACAAAAAAAAATTTGGTAGCTTTACAAAAAATGAAAACATCAATTTTGTGGCCCATCAAAAACTAATAAAGAGGGTGGTCCAAAGTCATCCTAGCCTGACTAGGCTCTGGGCCGGGCCTGAGTGAGATCATGCTTCGACTAATAATCCGAGTTATGCAAAATCTCAACAGATTTCACAGCAATTGCGTTTTCAATATGGACGGATACGATTGTTGTTGATTCCGAAATTTGACTTACGATTCTAGTAGTAACTATATACACAATTTTCATAAAATTCCTGGAGCTCAGTTCAGAATCTTCCGATCAATCAAACTAATTTTAATATCACCAACAAAACCCAGAAAAATTTATGGTGATTTTGTTCGGATCGTTTTTTCTGATCAAAACCACCGGCAGAGAAAGGCGAACAAGATGGGGGAGGAAAGAAAGAGGAAACTTACAGTGATGACATCTCGGTCGCACCATGGGATCTTATCACCGCCGCTGAAGAAGGAACCGATGGAGTCGAAGAAATTTCCGATTTTAGAATCCATTATTATGGTTAAAACGCCGACTTTCTTTCTTCTCTTTTTAAGTAACCACGAGAAAGAGGCACTTGAGGCCCAAGCCCAGACAAATATTATTCCTTCTGAAATTGTAATAAGACCCCTGTATTTTGGTATAAATATTCCTAAATTTATCTCTATAACTATTTTTTATTTATTTTTGGTCTCCCAACTATGTTTAATTATCTAAAAGCTAAGATAATTCGTAAGGCAAGCTAAGAGACTATGTCTCGGATTTTATCAATTGATAATAACAATCATAAGAAATGTACATAACAATTTCTCTTTCTGGCATAAATGAGAAGGTTCTATATGCCAACATTGGTTTTGCATCTTCTGAGATCATCTTTGAATATGCAGATGCACAAGCAGAGAACAAGATTGAAAAAGAAGAAAATGAGACTATCAACTTCTTCTTTGGCAGCAATGAGACTGAAAACGAGAATTATCAACTTTGGCAGCAATGAGATCTTCTTCTTTGACAACAATGAGATCGAGACTCAAAACTGAAAAAAAAAAAACTGAAAAAGTAGAAAACGTAGACAATGAGACTATCGACTTGGAAGATGCACAAGCAAAGAACAAGAATGAAAACTGAAAAATAAAATAAAATAAATGAGAACGAGAATGAGATTTTCTTCTTTGGCAACAATGAGACTATCAACTTTGCCACTATAGATTTCGTTTATGCTTCTAGTGATAATTACTACTTGGAATTTGAAAAAGAAAAAATAGAGAATGAGAAAGAACATAAGCAGAGAGAGAAGAAGCCATCAGCAGTCTTGGAGGAGCTTCATAAAGACATGTGGTTTCAAGCAGAGGTTGAACACCAAAAGTCACTAGTGGATAAATGGATCTCGAAAAGCTGCTAAAAGTTGCTGAAGTTTTTCACGGGCTGATGTTGAAGAAAAAGTAGCGCCAAGAATAGCTCAAATCTGAAGAGAATTGAAGAAGAAGAAGTAAAGAGCTTGAGTATTAGGAAGCAGCGATGTGTGATGACATCTCCTTTATGAAAATATAAGAAACTAATAGCTAAGCTGTAGTAGGAACAAAAGTTGATTGTTGTTTGATCCATATTCAGATTCATATTAAGATTGTTAAACAGGTGATCATGCACACTAAAACATCTCAAATGCTCTTATGTTTTGCTTAAATTTTTAGTACCATTGAAGAAATTTGGTAACAAAACAACACATATATAGATGCATTTTTGTTGTGCGCGTCTCGTAAATGACAATTTGTCTTTATGATATCACTAAACATGGCTTCTAATGAGGAGAAACACCCCAATATTATGTCATGCATGTAGTTTGATATATTCCCTTCTTGGTTTTCATTTCCTATGAAAGGGAACAATTCCCTCAAGTTTGACTCATTTTGGGTTTTGATCATAATCCATCATAATCCATATATAAGGAATGAAACCTCCTCCACCATCAAAACATCCATATGAAATGACAGAAAAACGAAAAAAAAAAATACAAAACCATAACCTACAAAGTGAAAATAAACCTACTTACGAAAAAATATCAGTTCTTTATATTTAACACTAATCAATAAAACTATTCGTACTATTGGCAGAAACAATTGGCAAATATGGTGGAGAAAACCTCGATTGAAGATATGTGATGAAAGTGTTAGTAGCATCAAGGAAGCAAGACATGCACCAATTACGGACAACTTGCTCTGCATCTCTAATCCCATACTATTTTACACTCTAAATTTTATTTTAAAGTAAAATATTCTTCAGCTTTAATCTATTTTCCACTCTAAGATAGAGTAAACATATTTTTTACTCTATTTGATAGTTGAATTTTTTTATTTATAGAATAATCATTTAACTTTTAAAATTTATATTTATAACTGAAACAAATAATAATAATAATAATATTTTATTGTAATAAAATCAGTTTTTCATTTAAATAATATATTAGTCTTTTCAAAATTACATCACACGAAACCACCTCTTATGCTATGTTTTTATTATTTGAGACAATTTGCAAAGCAAATCATTTTTGTGTTTTTTTTCCTATATCATAATTTGACAATTTCTTTTGCAAACTCAAAAAATAAATAATAAGTTTTTAATTTAAATAATATCATAATTATGGAAGTTTTGCAAAGAATAAAATAAATGTACTTAAATTGTAAATTTTATAAATAAAAAGTATTAGTAATAAAATAGAAATATAATATATATATATATATATATATTAACACTGATACAAATTATGAGAACTATTACAAAAACAATTCGACAACGCTACCCGCTCCACAAGGATCTACGATCACAATGAACGACTCGACTTGCACCATGCTGAATATATCTTTATAAGTTTACCTCTATTAATGTGCAAAAATTGCATCTCATGAGAATCAAAACTCGGATCTCTTGGTGTATAAACATTAATGAATCTTTTAATCAACTAATAGATTAAAGGGTAACCACAAAACCAACTCATTGAGAATGTTCTCTTTTAAAATACAAAATAGCGTAATATATTGAAGATAAAACCAACTATATTTCATAGCTACTCTATTTTAGAACGAAAAATAGAAAAATACATTAGTCGCCAAATCAGGTCTCCCACAGGAGATTGTATATCGATCACTCATCGCTTGTCTCAAGGGCAGATTGTAATACTTCTTCTAGATACTTTTCCGCAGCTGCAAACTGTCTTTTCTTGTCTTCGATTGCTAGTGCAGCCAGAGCTTTGTCCTGTTCAAAGAAATGAGCAAGCAATCTACTGTGAACAGAGGCTAGCAACGACCAATAACCAAAAAGAGATTGATAATGTAGATCAATGAGAGTTTAATCAAGATTTGGAAGAACCAGAGATGTTTCATTTTCTTGGATTCAATGAAAAAGAAGTAAGAAGATTACCGGAGGCAAGTCCTGGTAGCTTCTTAGAGTATCAAGGACAGGTTTTGTCATCTTCTCCAACTCCTTCCTGTGTTCTGCCATTTCCACCAGCTCTCCGTGGCTGATCTTAGTAGTGTAGCCAACACGGTTGAGCAACATCTGCTCCCCAGAATATACATAAGAGTACGATAATAATACTTTGCTAGTCAACATCATCACTGTAGTTCTTGTACGATCTGGATCTTTATCAGAATGTATGTTTATGATAAAACAAACTCAAAAATAACTTTATCCCTGGAATCATATCCTTTAATTACTAGCAAGAATATAGTTTGTTCCAGTTTCGGCTTGCTAAGAGTTTGTTCCAGTTTTTACAGAAAGTTATCTGATTCTCAAATAACCCCCAACAGATCAAATTGCAGAAAGGTATATGATTCTCAGTTTACCTATTGCCAAAGGAGTGTATGTAAAAACTGAAAGGAGAAGAAGGCGCTACCTCATACTTCTTGTACTGCTGTATGTATTGTTCCTCCTTTGCTGCCATTACTTCCAAATTTGTTTTCCAATTCTCCATTTGTGATTCACAAGGGACTACATCGTCTTCTAGCTGCACAAGGATTCTGAAAAAACCCATGCAGATAAAGTAAGATTAATCTAAGGAAAAGCTTATCTGTTTAAGAGTTCAATCTATATGTTTCAATACCACGAATCTTACTTCTTCAAATACGTCAGCCTCTGTATTGCTTTCCTTGTATAATCAAGAAGAACATTGGACTCCTTCTGTGCTTTAGCCCTTTTCTCCTCCACTCCAGTCTTCCTCAGAGAAATGTCTCCCATTGCAACAAGGAAACTATACACATTTCTTCTGCATCAGTTTCCCATTTCGAGATAGCAACACCACACCTAATAAGAGAGCTAACAGTGAACTCACCTGCTCAGTTCAGTGTCCCTAATGTTCAACAGATTTGCCACATTTGCAAGAACTTGAGCTGAAGAGACCACATTCGAAGGTAAGCTCTCTTGTGCCATTCCCGCACTCTCCAGTATCTCTCTAATCCTAGCCGCTACATCAACAAGTTTTCACCCAGAGATCTTAAAGATCACACAGCCAGTAAACAGAGAAAGATAATCCCCAGAAAGAAAAAAAAAACCAATTTTGTTTCAAACTCATGATGCTTAAAACAAGATTAATTATCGAAGCAGACAAGCAATCGAATTAGGGAGTAGAAGCAAATACCTTGAGCACGGTATTCCAAAGCCTTTTGACGAAAATCGTTGGCGACAATGCTTGCAGCCTGAGACTTGGCTTGAGAAGCGGTGGCGAGATTATACAGATGGGCGATGCTTCGATGAGTGTAGTCAAAATTGGGGACTTCTCTGCCGGCGGCTTCAAACTGAAAAGTGAGCCACGCCTTCACTTCCGCGATCCTGGCGGCGTCAGAACCGCCCTTGGCTTCGCTCACTGCCGCGGGATCACCATTGACGTCGCTCATCGTCTCTCTTCCAAATCAGGGAAAAATCCGCACACTGTTTCGGATCAAACAAAGAAGAGACCAATTGAAATCAGTTAACAACTCGAAACTTTGGGCGATGAGAATGCGATCACGTTCAAGTTCGCTGAAACCCTAGATTTTACAATTTTGGGAAAGAGAGGTTTTCGTGTTGGAGCAGTGTTAACAGTAATTTATTTATGAGATACCCATTGACATACCTCATGCTCTTACAATTACGTTTGATGTGTGTGTTGGGAACCAAAATTTTTGAGTCCATTTTTTTAATGTTTGTAGAAAATTTATCCTTATATATATACGATTAATTCAAAAAAAAAATTCTAACTTTTTATACATGTGGTTGATCGGCCTTATCATATATGTTCCCAATATATTTTGATTACTTGAGGTCAAGAAAAAAATAAGGTTTAAGAGGTTAATTTTCATATATTCACTTCCTTAGTTTTTACAGCAAACTAAATTGATTTGGACTCTTGTTTCAGCCCAAACTTCAATTAATCTCTACAAGGCAAAAACAAACAAAAACAAAAACCCCGCAAAATGGAAAATGACGAAATGATTCCACGATTTCATAAAATTTGCAAGAATAATAAAAGAAAAAACCGATCGTCCTGTGCTGTCAATTAGCATTAAAAAAATAGGTGAAAATATGCATCGATGATTATTAGTCTTAATTCTTAGGCTTCGAATGGTTGTGTTATATGAAGTGGAACGGACAAAACATACCAAGAACAACAATACAAAAGTGTACAATCATGTTTGGGATGCTCCGACCCTTCGTTCCATATAGTTCAACCATTTGGAATCTTAATTTTTTTGTTCTTTTTTTCTTCTTCTAATTTTCAAGTCTCAAAGAATAGTTAATTACAATAATATTTAGTAATAAAACTTGCTTTGTTTGATTATTGACTAGATAAGTACTCGTATATATGCGGGTTTGTAATTTAATATTTTATAACCCGTGAAAAAAATGAAAGACGTAAAATAGAAAACAAAATTAGATCACCCGTGAAAATATCTTATACATAAATTTAGAAACAAAGTTTACGATAAAATAAATATATACATTGAAAAAAAAATTTGGTGAATAGATACAGTAAATAGTTGTGGATACGATTATTGGACTTTTATTTCTTTTTGGTGTAATTGATATACTACCAAATTGTGGTTTATATAGATGTGAGAAATTAATTTTTCTTTTTCTTATATGATTAATTTTCTTAATCTAAATGAAAAACTACGAAATATTTTTTCTTTACTATATTAATCTTGCCTTTTAGGATAAATTATAAATTAAAACTAATTTGATTAATATTTACTTTAGTTCATTTGTTTTTTAAATTAAACTGACACATGTCAAGATATAAATTAACCGTGACAAATGTCATGATATCGTGAGTGAGAATTATTCTACGTGTCACACTCACATTGAGAGATCTAACTTTATATATATACGATATATATATTAGTAACTTTACATTTTCGAATTATGAATATGAAATTGAGAAACTATCAATTTGGTTATCTAGAGGTGGGGAATGATAATTTATTTTCTATTTAGGATTGTATTCCATTTTAAGTTTTTGGTTTTTTTAATAATTACTAATTGTTCTTTCCTTTTTAAAAACTTTAGTTTTTTATGATTGCAATCTATTGTTTAATTTCCTTATTCTAAACTGAAATAAGTTTTTAAAAATAAAATTTGGCTTTTATTCCTTTTCTTTTTAGGATTGTTATCTATTGTTTAATTTATTTATTCTAATTTAAAATATGGTTTTTTAACTTTAGTTTTTATTTATAATTTTTGTTTAATTTTTCTTAATCTAAACATAACTACTTTTTCATTTAATTTTTAGGATTAGGAATCGATTTAAAATCGTATATTAATAATATTCTTTTTAAGTTTAGAGTATATTTATAATTTTTCTTTTTTAAGTTTGATCGTGGTTGTAGATTATAAACTTTTAAGTTTTTTTGTCACTTTCCTTTATTATAAGGTTTTTTTACTTATACTTGTTTTTTTTTAAAAGATTGCATTTTTAGAGTATATTTATAATTTTCTTTTTTTTTAAGTTTAATCGTGGTTGTAGATTATAAAATTTTAAGATTTTTTGTCACTTTCCTTTATTATAAGGTTTCTTTACTTATACTTGTTTTTTTTTTGAAAGATTGCATTTTTTATTTTTAACTTTTTTAATATTTACTTTAATTCATTTCTACTAAAATTGCATTTTTTAGTTTAACTTTTTTTAATAATTACTTTAATTCATTTTTAATTTTTTAATTAAATTGACACATGTCAAGATTTAAATTAACAATCGTGACAAATGTCACAATCTCGTGATTAAAAATTATCATACGTGTCACACTCACGTCGAGGGATCCAGCTTTATATAATAAGATATATATATCTATATATGAATCATATATAAATTTTATAGTTTTTTGTAGTTTATATTTTTTTATTTTTTTATTAGTTTATATTTAAATAAAACACAATTTATTTTTGCTTTTTATTATTTTGTCTTATAGGAAAGTTTATATTATTGCATTGTCATTTTTCATTTTTTACACATGTCACGATCTCATGATTGTTAGAATCTTAGTAAAAATCTTAATTTTCTTTTTATTTTTTTCCTTATATTCAGATTATTAGTTTGACACATGTTGCGATCTTAAGTAACAACAATACATGTCACGATGTCGTCATTGAAAATTATCCTACGTGTCACACTCTTATCGAGGGATTCAACTTTATATAATAAGATTTCTTTAATCTAAATGAAAAACTAAGTAATGTTTTTTCTTTTCTATATTAATTTTGCCTTTTAAGATAAATTTAATTAGTTGACTTTTTAATTTTATTTTTAGTAACTTTATCTTTTAAGATTATGAATAAGAATTTTTAAGTTTTTTATTAATCGATTTTCAGTATTTCCAACTTTGACTTGACACATGTCGCGATCAGATGAATTAACATTTTTGAAACATTTAGTTTTATATAATAAAAATTTTACTAATTCTTAACTCAAATTTTTTTTTTTTTTTTGCTTTTATTCCTTTTTAAAAACTTTAGAAATGTGTAGATTATTATATAGAGTTTGGTCGTTGTTGTATATTAATAATTTTCCCTTTTTAAGTTTCCTTTTGTCATAATGGAAATGATTATAAATTTTTAAGTTTGGTCGTATATTAATAATTTTTCTTTTAAGTTTAGAATATATTTATAATTTTCATTTTTTAATTTTGGTCGTGGATGTAAATTATAAAATTTACCTTTTAGAATTATGAATGTGAAATTGATAATGTATCAATTTGGTTATCTGGAGTCGGGGAATGAGACTTTTTTTTCTTTTTAGGATTGTATTCCTTTTTAAGTGTTATTTTTTTAAGAATTACTAATTGTTCTTTCCTTTTTAAAAAATTTAACTTTTTAGGATTGTAATCTATTGTTTAATTTCCTAATTCTAAATTGAAATATGTTTTTAATAAAATTTGGATTGTATTCCTTTTCTTTTTATGATTGTAATCTATTGTTTAATTTATTTATTTTAAACTAAAATATGAGTTTTTTTTTAACTTTGACTTTTCTTTATAATTTTTGTTTAATTTTTTTAATCTAAACATAACTACTTTTTCGATTTTAAATCGTATATTAATAATTTTTCTTTTAAGTTTAGAGTATATTTATAATTTTCCTTTTTAAGTTTGATCGTGGTTGTAGATTATAAGTTTTTAAGTTTCCTTTTGTCACTTTCCTTTATTATAAATTTTCCTTACTTATACTTATACTTTTTTTGTTTGTTTGGAAAATTGCTTTTTTTACTTTACACATTTTAATACTTACTTTCATTCATTTTTACTAATATTACATTTTTTTAGTTTAACATTTTTTAATATTTATTTTAATTTTTTAAAATTAAATTAACACATGTCAAAATCTAAATTAACAACCGTGACAAATATCACAATCTCGTGAGTTATAATTTTGTCTATGTATCACGCACACGTCAAAATATTTAGTTTTATATAATAAGAGATATCATACTCCAATAAACGTTTGTATATCAAAATAAAGCATTTTTTTCTTTCTTTCAAACCATTAATATTCAGCAAATAACACATTCTGGTCCAACATTAAACCAACCCCCTCTCTCTCTCTCTCTCTCTAATTATTTCAATCTTCAACCAAAAAATATATTTTTTCGTCCTATCTGATTAATTCTTTCCATCAAAGATTTAGCTTGATCCACATGGGCTCAACCTTGTGCTGCTCTCGCGATCCAGATACCACCGAACGTACCACCGGCAACACCGGTGACCGGAGCTGGCCAACCGGCGACGACAAGTTTCTATCGGACACGAGCACGTTTTCCGTGAAGGAGCAAGAGCATCAGCTTAAGGCAGCGAGATTGGAGGAGCAAAGACTTGGCCGTGAAGCCGAGAAAGTCAACACATGGGTCAAACAAGAATCAGCCAGATTCGACCATCGTCCATAGTTGTCCACTGCTTTGACCAAGCCTTCCTATATTCTTGTAAACTATCAAAAAGGCTTATGCATAGTTTTGTATATCATTATTGTACTAATGAAAAACAAACTAATAATTATTAAATTTTTTTGGTTTAAGTCCACAAAAGAAACAAAAAGTTTACAGGTTTTGACATCAATACATGATACTGATTGCTACACACAAAGAGAGCTAAATAAACAGAACGATATTACCAGACGCATCGGTATGTAACATGCGACTCAGTGAGGTCGCCTTTGTATGTGACCTTCACGACTTGCCCTTCCTCTAGTCCGTAGTATCGCACAATCGGGTCTTGCTTCGATAACCGAGGAAGCTAACAAAAGGGAAACATAATTATATTTAAAAAAAAAAACATCTTAACTCAGAGAAAGCTAGCTCAGAGTTCTTAGCAATGATCCAAGTACAAAAACTTGCTCACTTGTTTCTCCTCGATACTGAACTTCTTGAGAAGTGATTCCTTCTCTTTATCATTCAAAACCTGATGTTTTGGCCTCAAGACATGTTTGGTTATGTTAACCAGCAAATCGGTTATCTAACAATACAACAAGGCAGCAACAAAGATGTTATGAACCTACTGAGAATTTAAGTCGAAACAACTCATACTCTAACAAGGTAATCAAGATAAAGATATATACCTGAAATAACTCGACCTTGAACGAGAAAAGTTCAAAGGCGTTTAGAGCTTGATTTGTTATATGACTTTGCAGGACCAATATCAGTCCGGTTATACTTTCTCGGCTAAGTACATCTGCTGCAATGTCACGCACCGAATTGACTTTAACTATACCACTTCCACAAAACACAACCGCGATCTGAAATTCAAATCAGAGAAATTGCTCTGTCTCGGTGCTTGACAATTCAGTGATTACAAGATATAAAGATGAGCCTTTCAAACAAAACAACATCTTTGAAGAGTTTTTTAACCATGTCCTAGGACACGTACTACATTTCAACATTCTTCTCAGTGATATATAATAACTTTCCACACCTTATGTTACAAAAACAGACGAAATCTAACCTAACTATGGGAACCAAGATTCCTTAAAAAAGTACAAATACTTTCGTCAGACCAATTAACACATACTGCATGCAATTGAATGGAAAAAAAACATCGAATTTTCCATCACCTTGGCAGAAAAATCAACATGCAGAGAAAGAAACAGTCACATTCTGCATCGACTTCAAATTATACCTTTTTCGAAGAATCAGAGCGATGTTGAGCTGAGATACGGAGTCCATCTACGTGGGGACATTCACCGTAGAGCGCTCGAAATTCCTGTAAAGTGAGATCAATGTCGTCGTCGGAGACATCGTATCCTCTGTCCCGGAGCATCTCCATGGTGGTTCGACGCGCCAGGAAATAGCTGTGGCTCTCGACACTTGAATCATCAACGGACTTTCTCAAACCAGATCCAACCGCTAACTCCTTCCCTTTCCCCGCCATCGTCTCTCTCGGGGAAGCTAACTTGAGTAGAGTGAAGGATTGTCGTTTTAACTTTGCAATCAGTTTTAATTTGCCGGTGATGGCTTTTACGGTGACAAATGAAGTTTGCAAGTTGCAACAGACTTTATGGTAGCCAATGAGCAGGCAGGTGACGTAATAAAAGGCTATTAAGCTGTAACTTTAGCCTATCTGCTTGTGCCTATTTGGCACTTTTGGGAAGCTCAAACATAACTAATAAATTTTGGCTCATGACTAGTCTAAGACCAAAAATGGCAAAACAACCACTAATTTTTTTTTTTTTTTTGCATATCTATCTGAAAACAAAATTTAAACTTTTACATTCTTTTTAATCATCTCAAATATTATCAATTACAAATTACAAGAACAAATACAATTCTACCGGCCTACAAGAATCCACGATCAACGGTCTACCTACATCATGCTCGTGATGGAGCATTTTACCCTTGACACGCTAGACCACGACGAGTAGTTACACCGCGCTGGAAATCGCCTGAAAATATCCCTCCTGTAAGTTGCATCCTCTGGAAATCGAACTCCCTACCTTCGGGTGTAGAGCTTCCACAAAACTTTTACTTTCAGAAAACAAAATATTTTAAGTTTTATATAAGAGAAACATTCTAATTCACGTTTATGTTTACAATTAACGAGTAGAAAATACTAAAATTTGGTTTTTGTTTGGAAAAAACGAGCATCCTTTTATACAAACATTAATGTGAAGAAACAATTGAGGCCTAGAAAAGACATAATAGCTTTGAGCCTTAAGCCATATGCTATATCAATGTACAAGAACACAACCATATAATTCAAAGAGCACAACCGATCAAACATATCTTTAAATCAAAGAATTTCTCTAATTTTTTTCTTCCTATCTTCACAAGAACATCAATGCAACAAATCTAATCACTAGAGGCAACACTTGTTACAACGTACCAATCCATTCTCATTGCATCCATTGCATCTCTTAAACACATCTTCTTTTTCCTCAAACACTTTAGTACTACCGCCACAATTAGTACACGGCACAAACCTTGCATCCCCGCAGCTTTCGCAAGCTCCCACGGATTTAAGAACAGGAAACCCTTTTAACATCTCTCCCAATTCACCTCCATCGTTGAGTTTCTTGATCTCCTCAATTACACCAATGTGGATGCCTCTTATAAACACTTGAGGCAAACAAACCGGTTTCTCTTCGCCGAGTGCATTCTGAAGCTCTTTTCTGTATTTGGAGTCCATTGAGATGTCGCATTCCTCTACCGCAACCTGAAACCCTCTCAATATCGTTCTTACGCAACAGAAATCCTCATAAGTCGTTCGAATTCCTCTGAGGCTAGTGAAGTACAACACTATCTTGCTCTTGTTGCCTTCTGTTTCAGGCAATCTTGGTTTCTTTGGCTCTTCCAATGGCTGAGAACTCAGTGGACTCGAAGATACGGATTCTGGTAAACTGATTAAAGTCGACTGATTTGACTGGATGTAAGAGAGTGATTTAGTGTTTTTGCCTAGTTGTTTGGAAGATAATGCTTTCTTGTAAGACGAGATGATATTTGGATCTAAATCAGAGAGAAATGACTTTTCAGACAGATGTTTCCACAGAGCTTGCTTGGGTTTAGAAGGAAATGGAATCCAGTCTTCCTCATCTTCTTCGACTCTCACGATTTTGTAAGATTCGTCCAATTTCAACGCAGACCCGTTAACACACACGTCTCGATTCGCGATGGGTTTAGAGAAAGACTCCAAATTTACGGCGGAATAACGCTTACCCGTAAAGGAATTCTCCAAATCGAAGTCGTCGTCGAGACCGTTCATGAGCTCCCATGTGTTAATCACTGAGTCAGGAGACAACGAGTCGCGTGACTCCTCCGGTTCAGGCGTCGTCTTATTATTCTTCCCGGAAACGGTGATATGAGGCAATGTTTGACTGTCGGAGGCTCCATCGAGATCGACGAGTAGAAGAGAACCGTAAGTGGTGGATGTGAGGGAGACAAGGTGGTGCGTGTCGCCTTTTTTAGCCGGTGGATGATGAATCGACGGCATCGGAAATGAGAAAGCTCTCGGGACCGTCAGAAATTGGGAGTTGAATTTCGTTTCCGGAGGTGAATATGACGCCGAGAAAGACGAACCAGAAGAAGAAGAAACTGTTTTCGAAGCAGAAGAACCCATAATTTCGAATCGGGAGGGAAAAGAAGAACAAATGGCGTTGGTGTTCTTTTTTAGTTTCTAATACTCTTTTCTTTCTGGGTTTCTTGTGCTTTTCCTTTCTCGGAGAATATAAAAGAGAAAGAGAGAGAAAACAGGTGGAAAGGAGCTGTCTAGGTAAAAGTTGGAGGTGGAAGATGGTGAAACTCTAGAGAAGACGATGGTGACGTTGATTTTACGACATCAGATTTGAATCTTACTGGAGAATTAAGGAAAGTATTTATTTGATCCTATTTCTTAGATCTTAAATTCAGAAATCAAAACAAAGTAAACCGTGTTGCAATAAGTAAATAAAATGACAAGATCCTCAAAAACTGCATAAACTTCTAAATTTGAACTTAGCCAAAAAAGACTTCCACTAAAAAATTGTTTGGAGAAATCAGGACAACATGGTATAACTTACACAAACTTTATATAAAACTTATAAAAGAAATAAAGAATGTTGACAAACAAAAAAATAAAGAATTCCGAAATATTTACTTATGAACAAAAACATCTTCTATTTAACTTAACTAGATTCTAAGTTTCTAATCCGTGTGTCCCCATGAGATTTTTTTTTTTTAATTAAAGTTTGTAATTTTTTTTTTGTATTTAGATATAATTTGTTTTCATTTATTTTTGTGTTTAGATATAGTTTGTTTTGTAGATTTATTTTTTTAGTATTAAATATGACGGTAATTATAAAAACATAATTCTAATACGTCTGTTCATATTAATTCAAAAAAATACAGCGATTATAAAAACATAATTCTAACCCGTCCGTTCATATTAATGTATAATATAAATATTTACTAATTTCAAATATTTAAAATTTAAGGCTGATTGATTATGATAAAAAAAAATATACAGTAACATATTGTTTATCATCTCCGTCATGATAAAAATATTATTTAAATTTGAATATTTAAATTAAATCTAAATTAATACCTGTTTTATTATTTTTGTAAGATATAATAAAAATTAGTTTTGTGATTTTTGATAATTAATATAACATATATTTAAATAAATTCAAATTAATCTAAATTAAAATTAAAATTTTCGGATATATTTTTAAATATAAATTAAAATATATTTTTATTAATATTATATTAAATTGACTTGTTTGGCAATTGAAATAATAGTTATCCACAAAAAATAGTAATGTTTTTATTTTTGGACACAAAAATGTATATGTTTTAATAGTATAGATAGTTATATACATGAGTGATACTCGGCTAGTTATTTCTAATTAGGATCAAAGTTAACAGAAATATAGCAAAATAATATTAAAAATTCCAAACATTAACACCGATTATGGAAAAAATAATTTTACATGCCTTAGTCTCCAATCCGAAAAATTATAAACTGTAGAGAAATTGAGCTCTGCACTGATACTTTATGTTATATGAGAATAAACACGAAACTGAACTGCACAAGCCACACTCATTGACGATTACTTTGGTACTTTGCCTTTGTCTTTTTAAAAAAGGAAGCGAAAATATTATTAAATTTAAAATAAAATAAAGAAAAAAGCAAGATGGGCAAAAGAACGAAAGCTTATTACCATCTCCAATGGTAAATTCCATCATAGGATTTTTATTAATTTTTTAATCATAAATTTTGATTATTTCAAAATTTAGAACTTTTTAAGTTTTTTTAACTTTAATGGTGAACTTTATTAGGGATTCTTAATTATTCATTTTCTTAAGTTTAATTTCTTTTGTAAAAATTATAAATACACTATATTTTATAAAATCAAAATTATATTGTATTTCATGAATTTCAAAATATTGCCGAAGCTTCAGGAAGAAAAAATTTAGAATTTTAGAATCTTAAAAAAAAAGTTTAATATGTAAAAATTCCAATTTATTAATATGTAAAAAAAAGTTTAGAATTTTAAAGTTGAAGTTATGAAAATTTTTTTTTAAAAAAGTTAAGAATTTTTTTTTTAAGTTAGGGTTAAGAAAAAGTAAAAAAAAAATCTAATAAAAAAATCCGGCGAATTAGGGATTGACACTTGGCTAAGAACAGTGTAAGATCCCCTTAAGAACTGGTTCTTATAACAAGAATAATATAACAAGAGTTTTAAGAACCAGTTCTTACACTGTTCATAATTTTTTTTTTTTTTTGGTTAAGAATCCCATCAAAAAAGTTAAGAATCTACCGTTGTAGATGCTCTAATAACTTATCCGTAAAGAAATATCCCCAACGCGCTTAATTTGTTAAGAATAATATTTCAAATTTTAATTTGTGGCTTATAGCAACAAAAATAATGTAATTATTGGTTGCTTTATTTGCTTAATTCATACATTGGAACCTATTTCTGACACAACTCATTACAACTGCTAGTACATTTAGTTTTGAAATTCTTTGAGCATCTGAATACCAAAACCAGCTTAATATATAAGCCAATGTAAACCCAAACAGGGACGAACAAAGTTGATTCGCATATCATTTATCATTTAATCACACTTATTGAAGCAACCCAGTTTTGGAAACAGAGACTAGAAAGAAGCATCAAAATCAAGAAATCCTGTAACTATATACGAAAACACACAACATTATTCTCTCAAATCAACAGAAACTCACACAAATTGAGACGTATTATATATAATTCCACTTTACATCGACCAAACAATGACCTCTCTATACATAAACCCAAACTCTTCAATTTTAGGGATTCGAGTGATTTAGAGACGATTCTCATCAAAGGAAACAGTTCTCTAAAATCAGGGGAAGGAGATCGTGACAACGCACGAAAGGAATGTAGAATCTTTAATCGATCATCCAACATGGAAAGGAGCAATTTCTTGATTTCTGAGAGAACCGGCGATTTCGTCGGCGATAGACAAACAAGTGAAAATCCAGCCGCTGAGAGCAAACCACACCGTTTTCGTCAGATGCATCGCCGTTTCCAAAGGCATCGCCATTCTCAAAGGCTTTTCTCTCTCTCTTTTAAATTCGCGACCAATATTGATACGGCTGCAGAGAAACAATTGGAAATTGCAAGATCCAGCGGGTGAAGAAGCTTACTTACGGTGAAGGAGGAGAAATATGAAATAAAATTATACACGTGCCACACGGGGGGATATTTTAACCAATAAGACGTTGCCAAGTGTTCATACTTTTCACCAGCCGCGTCTCTTTCAGGCCAGATAGGAGAGCGTTAGGGAGCCAACCAATAAATTCGAGCCTGAGAAGATCCAGATCCGACCCGATTGCTTGTGATAAATGTTAAAACAACCAGAATAAATGGAAAAAGAGATGGTTCAATTAGATCAGCCTATTAGGTCATTGTGGGCTCGGAAGGAATAGCCCGTAATCCTTCCACCGTCGAGAGCGGGAGGTAGACGCTGCTCTGTGAAACCAGCCTCACGCAGTTTCCCCCACTCTAGAAACCATGTGACTCAAGCCTTCGCTCAAACCCCATGCCTCAACTCCCAACTTGGAATGGGCGAGCCAGATTATAGCCCTACCCGAACCCGGCCCAAGAGATCGACCGAAGGTCCCATCACTTTGTTGTCTCCACTCGGATCACAAGCCCGCGTTACTGAACTCGACGTACAGATGTTGTAAACCTCACTATTATATACAACAAAGAAACGCTTAGTTTAACCGATGTGGGACAAATAGCCTATACTTATTAATAAAAGGTCTTCTTCTTAATGGAGTTTCGTTTCGAAAGAGAAGGGAAAATCGGGAAATTGGAGCAGTGAAGGTGCGTAAATCTCGTGCTTCGCTTATCAGATTCCGATTTTTGGTTCTCCTCATACTGAATTAGAGATTTTAGGATGATGGCGTTAGCTTTCATCAATTTTCTCAGTTGTAGTCAGTCACTTTTGGCTTTCAACTATGGTTCTTAAGCTAGTGTATATATAGCTGTCAGTTTTGATACGATTCAATACTGATTCTCAAAAGCTCCAGTCCTCCATGTCTCCAACTTGGAACTGTTTATCAACAAATTTCCTAAAAATCTTGTGGGTTTAAATTTCTGTGTTCACAAAAAAAAAAACAAGAAATCCACTACTGTTTGCAAATTTCTTTTGTTTCTTCGCTCTGATACTGCTCTTATCTTTCAGGGACCTTGTCGTTGCCCTTGCCATTGGAGATCATATTGGTTTTGAGCCGTTGTTAGCGTCTCATCACCTTAATAAAAAGAGAAGAAAAATCAAGAAATACGTAAGATAAGAGATGACAAAAGAATGGCTATAATACAAACCAGATTTGTATTGTGAGAAAAGGACAGTGCTACTTACCACTACCTGGATTGTTCAAAGCTTCAGATTCGGGATGATGACGTTTTACTCCTCGTGCTTGTTGCTGATCAACGCTTGTATACATTTGCATTGATTGGCTTGTATAACCTAATTGTTGGTCAATGCTTTCTCCATATTGCACCCCATTGTTGCCTCCTCCATATTGGAGCACGTTGCTGCTGCCTCCTCCATAGTGCATCCCATTGCTGCCTCCTCCATATTGCATCATGTTGCTTCCTCCTCCATATTGGAGCACGTCGCTGCTGCCTCCTCCATATTGCATCATGTTGCTTCCTCCTCCATATTGGAGCACGTCGCTGCTGCCTCCTCCATAGTGCATCCCATTGCTGCCTCCATATTGCAGCCTGTTGCTTCCTCCTCCATATTGCAGCTCGTTGCTTCCTCCTCCATATTGCACTGTTTGCTGCGTTTCTACTGAGAAGTTTTGTTGCACCTGCGATTGCTGTTGGTATTGTCCATCTAGGTCGTAGAGCTGTTCATTGGACTGCATTACTATTTGTTCTAGTAATTCCATATCCATGTCCTCGAAACTTAGTTCGTATTCTCCAATATCGCCTCCAAGCTCAAATGTAGAAGGGTATTCTTGCATAGCAGGTACTTGTGCAACGGTTTGATCTCCAGTATCTATGGGGAAAGAAAAGGAGAATCATTCATACAAATGCTTAAGTGGAGAGGGTTAAAACAATGACAGATCAAAGAAAAAAAAAAGGAGAAAGAGAGAGAATCAAGTCTTTTCTTTACAGGAAAGATCATTAGATGAAGACCATTGATTAGTAGCTGCTGGTACATAGGTTGGAGCTCCAGGGTGGTCATCTGTAAGGAAAGAAAATGAAACTGATTCATACAAATGTTTAAGTAGAAGTGTTAATACAATAAGAGATAAAGATTGAGTCTTTTCTTTACAAGCAAGATCATTAGATGTAGCCCACGGATAATAATCACAGAGTAGATTTTGCTGATCATTAGGAATTTGCGACTGCGTTACTGCAAATCAGAGAGACAAAGTGTAATAAATTGAGTTTTCGAGCGAGTGTAGCACCAAAGTTTTATCGATCTGACTTTACCTGTTGGACCAGTGGTTGCTGGTGCAATGGTTGGAGCTATAAGATAGTTATCTGCTGAAAGAAAAGGAAACTGATTCATTCAAAATGCTTAGGTAAAAGGGTCAAAACAATGAGAGAGAAAGATTTAGTCTTTTCTTTACAAGCAAGATCGTTAGATGTAGACCATTGATGAAGTTGATTTTGCGGATCATTAGGAATCTGCAACTGCGTTTCTACAGAACAGAGAGACGGAAGGAATTCTTAGAAGTCAAAAGTGCAAGGAATCGAATTTTATAGTACCAAATTTTGTCTGGCTTTACCTGATGGACCATTTGCATCAGGCAATGCTAAGCTTGCAAAACTCGCCTTTGTCTTGTAAGCTACGCAATGCAAAGATATTTCAAACAAAACAAACCCAATTTCGAAAATAGTTTATTAGTTAAGAGACATCATTAGAGAGCCTTACAAGATGCAGTAGCTAGCTTTTCCAAGAGACGACTTCCTTCAGGGTGTTGAAGAAAAGTCCCGATCGCAGCTGCACAAAGACAAACATAACCAAATCTTTCGTAAGATCTATCAGTAAGTAATCCATAAGAAGAGTGTGGTCTCTGTGTTAAACGTACGTGATGCACCACAGATATCAAGATGTCCATGCTCGATCATCAGAGATACTTGCTTAACAAGCAAATCGTTGTGCATCTTTGTCTGACGAGCAATTCTGCATCTTAAGTAGTAATTCCTGAAGAATTCTGGGCTCTCTCTTTGAAGCTGCTCCCAAACTAACAAGTGAAAAATCCAAAATTTATAGAGAACCATAGATAGAATCAAGAACCAAATTTGTAAACTACTTGCATGGAATGTGGCGATGTTTAAAGACTTACTTGATTTGGTGAGATCGGAACTAATCTGGTAATTCTCCTGCAGATAATTTGCGGTTTCTTCCAAGCTCAAGTACTTTTGAATACAGCTTTCGATTTTGTTCTTTACCTGTAACAGAACAACAACAACAATAGCAAAGGTGAAACAGAGTAGGTAAATAATAAACTTCAGAGAATCATGGAGTCACGAATTTAATAGAATTTTAGTGAAGAAAGAATCATTACATAGTCTCTGATCTCTGAAGCATTACAGCAGCTGCAGAGAGCTTTGTGTTGACATGATTCGCCCATAACTTTGGAGGAAAAGATGATCTCTTTCAAGAAGAAAGATTCATTATTTTTACCAAACAAAAAAAAAAGATTAATTAAGATTCTCTTTATTTTACTTTTTTTTTGGGCATCTTATTAAGATTCTTTCATGTGGGTCATGATTCATGAATATATAATAGATAGCGAAAATATTGAAACGTCGTTGTCTACAGAGAGTAGAAAAAGAGAGCAAGAAAAGTTTCGTATTTTGAACCTGATTTTCGTTGAGAAGCTTTCACAGTCTTCTCGTTTCTTTACACTATTTCGCTTGGAAAATCGTCGTCTTTATCCTCTGTTACGAAGTTTCCATTGTTGAGTCGAGTCAAGCTGGTGAAGGTGAAGATGGATTTTCCAAGAAAAAAATCAGACTTTCTCAAGGGAATTCGTGAAACTAGAACAAGAAGTGAAACTATCTGAAGAAAATCTAAACCCTAATTTCAGCCACGTAAGAACTATATAACAAAAACAAACTATTAAGGACGGTGATCAGGTTTTATGGGTCCCACGGAATATTCTATTTTATTTCTTTTTCGGTCCCACGAAGTATCTAAAGAAAGCGAATTTACAGCTACTTTAATAGTTTAACTGAACTAAAAAACAAAGATTCTCTCATGTAGAAATCATTTTAGCAAAAAAATACATATATATTATATATTCAGGGAAGAATTGATTGATTTTTTAACTTTTCAAGATTCGATTTTTTTTTTTACTTTTTGTATATTCAAAATATCTGAAAGAAATTATTTTTGTTTAGTTTAAAATGAAAGGTGTCCATGTCCATAATACTTTAATTAAAATGTGTCTTACTGAATAAATATCTCAATAATTTTAATTTTAATATTAGTAGAATTTAACATAATTACAAAATTTACAAAAGACATAATGAGTCAATTTTTAAATAGCATATATTTGTAATGTAATCATAAAAGCAATAACAGATTTACTAAAAATATAAAAATCCATAAACCAATGACTACATAACTAAAACTTAACTATTTGATGTTCTCTTACTTGCAAACATTACACTTTTGTTTTGTTTTAAACTATTTAGGCCATATGGGCCTCATAAACCGCCACACATAAACGGGCCGCTATCTTTATTCAAGCCCATATAAGCCTTAAGTAAATAAATAGACAAAAACTTCAGAAGTCTGTCATAAGAGTCATTGAGATCAATTCTCATGTATGCTTGAAAACAAAGCAAGAACTCAAACAAAACATAAAAGGAAACATAAGAAAACTCAGTAGATTTTATTTACCCTTGAGAATGTTTTGATACCAGAAAAAAAAAAAAAAACATAAACAAAACTGGGAATTTACTGAATTTTCACATATTGAACAATAACAAGTAACAACCAATTACCATCATCATCTACATATATATCCCCTCTTCATTCTCTATAGCAACCCTGTATTTACCAGAAGAAGCATTCCTACAAAGAACCTATAAGAAAAAACTCAGAAACAAAGTTTTGAGAAAAACTTTTGCGGAACACCGAAAGAAAGAACGGTTCAGACCGAGGTTGTGATATCATTGTATTTAGGTCGTGACCGATCAGTAGATATCACTTCTTCTATTGCTTTCCTCTTATTACTACTCAACATTGCTTCGTGTCGTTCGGATTCAAGTTCTTGATGGAGAGGCAAGATTTCAATTACCGATGAATCTTCTTCTATCTCCGGTTTCAAAGCTGCATTCTCTTCTTTTGCTGGTTTCTCAGTCTCTTTCTTCAATTTGGTTTTCATCATATGAGGTTTTAACTTGGTAAGATCAGCCAGCTTTACCGGTTTCAAGAAAAACTCTTCAGCTCCTTCTTCCAGACATCTGTTGTTCAATTTTTCAGGACATTATATCAGTACTAAAATTCCAGATCCATTGCAAGAGACTAGTTCATGTTTCTTATATTAATGCCATTTCACAAATCAATAAGACTCCAAATTTATTTTTAATGAAACAGAGGCATACCTGGAGATTCTAGCAGGAACGTTCTCAGATGACATTATGACTACTGGTATGCTTTTAAATGCTGCTGATTCCTATAAAAAGAAACAAATTGTTCTTATTATATACAATGGCATAAGGAAAGAAAGTCTAAGCGAGTGGGAAAATATTCCAAAGAGATTTTCCCCATTGACATTCTCAATCGAAACTAAAGAGAAGACCTTTATTTATTTTTCTGGAAAAGACAGCAACCCAATTAGCCAAAACTCGAATAAGAATAAGAAGACATGCCTTAACTCTCTTGAGCAAATCATAACCAGTCATGCCTGGCATACAATAATCTGTAATTATAAGATTTATTTCAACTTCCTGCCCAAAGCCACAAACAAACAAATTTCAATAAAATGAATTGTAGATTCGAAGGAGATTCAGTTGAATCATGAAGAAAAACTGAACCTGATGAGTTCACTTACGGGTGATGTATTTGGGTCGTCGCTCTCGTTACTTTCTCTCAAACCCAGAAATTCGAGAGCTTTAGAGCCTGAATCAACTGTCGTTACTGCAAATATACGAAACGAAACGAAACGAAAGCTTTTTAGAATATTTATCCAATAACACTGATGAAAGATTTTGGCTTTTTGTTTTTCTTTCTGTTTACCTTGACATGAGGACTTTTGAAGCAATCTCTCTATCATTTTCCGATCGAAGAGACTATCATCAACAGCCAAAACATGGAACTGTGACTCTGTTAACACACCCATTGTGGAAATTGAATCGAAAATTTCGAGATCCGAATCTAAAATCAACAAAAGCAGTAGCAAAGTTTCCAACTTTGTTTTTCTCCGGCTTCTTTCTTTTCTGAAAATGTTGGGCGAGTTCTCAATGAGCTTAGGAGAGAGGTGGAGGAGGAGAAGGAATAAAAGGCGTTGTATTTTTCACCTTAAATCTCGGGCGAAAATGAAAAATTAAAACTAAAATTGGATCTAGCTTTGAGTTACGGACTGAGCAAGTTTTAAGGGATTAATTAAGGTAATTTCTGAGAAGACAATGAAAGAAAGAAATTAAAGAAACTTTGGTAATGGATAAAATAATGAAAGAAATCTTTATGAAGATTTTAAAGGATTTGTTTTATGCACCAAAGACTTTCAAGGATTAAGATAAGAAGATGAGGGATTTGATTCCCATTCATATAGATATACTGCCACAACCACATGCATTGTTAATTTTTGATAGATGAGTTGGAGGTTTTTTTGTTGTCTAAAATTTATACAAATACACTTTCAAATTCGACGACGATATTGATAAAAGTCAGTAGACTATAAATTAAATTTGAAACTACTAACCAGATGTTTTAGAACTTATTAATTAAATAAGCCGATCATTTCTTGATGTTCATCAAAATGATTATATATAGGGTTTTATCTGATTTTCTTTTTAACGTTTAGTTTAGTTAAGCTTTTTAGCAACAAAAACAAAAACGTTTAGTATAGTTTCTTTTTAAAGAATCTAGTAGTTTGATTATTAATAAATTGCTTTTTCATTCTAATTAATTTAATGTTTGAAAACAAAATGTATCGAAGAGAACAAAATATGCATATATATGGTTTACCTAAACAAGTTATCATTTTTTGTTTAACTATTTTTTATTGATGGAAATAATTTTATTTTTGATTTCATATATTATGTTGAGATGCCACCGATCAAATCATTGTTGAACCCAACTAAAAACATGTTTATTAATTAAAGACATGGTTTTAATTATATATCGTTAAGAGTTCTGGCTTATCTGAAAAAATGGTATTTGAAAATGCAACTTAATTATATATCGTTAAGTTGTTCTCTTTAGATAACCGAAGGTTTCGGATCAAAATATAAACTAGCCACGGACATATGAAAGATCTAGATATTTACTATTTAAGACATCAATAGACAATAGTGATTCATATTTTTTTTTGTAAGATATTAAAAGTTCTCAAAATTTAAACTTTATTTTAAATAAATTTTTGAATATTTTTTTGCTTACGTCAAGTTTGATTTGTTCATGTGTTTTTTTTTTGTTAAATGGTTTTCATTAATTAAAAATAAGTTTACAAACTATGATCCTTAGATCATACAGTAGTTATAAAAAAAATTAGAGTTTGAAGCATAATGAAAGTGAAGAAGTGAAAGATTGAAGAGGAGTAGTTTTATTTTTTAAAGATTGTTAATGTGTATATTTTTTGTTAAAGATTATTAATGTATTTATTTTTTGTTAAATGTCAATGTGTGTACTAAAACATTAAAATATTTTTTTATTTAAACTTGACACAAAATTTCGAAATAATTTGAGATGGTCCTGATTGAAAGAGTGATTTAGTGTAAAAAGATTTTCGCCGGACCACAAATTTGTATGTTACATTTTACGTTGTGGGTTTTGTCGATTCATGCAACTCGATGCGACGTGTTGTGTTGCGTATCATTTACTTATTGGACGTAATTTTTATGTTTTCCAATTGTTTGAGAATTTTTTTTTTCCAATTTGTTTTTAAAGTTTTTTTTTCTCAGTCGTAATGGGTTCATATAATCGCATGCAAATGTGGTTATTCCTGGTTATAATGCTTGACCAGTAAATGAATTTGATAAAAGTCTTAGGTCTTATTGGTAACATATAAAATGTAATTTAAGCAATCTCTCATCAAAATTTAACCAACTATCCATAATTTAACTATTCGTATAAAACAAACATATTATTTTATACCGCACTAAAAACAAGAAAAACAAAATCATATCGCACCGCATTTGCCTTTTTGTAATTAGGATTTGTTAAAATCCAGAACACAATAAAATGATAGTAAAAAACAAATTTTATTAACATAAGTATTATTTCATGGGAGAAGTAATTCTTCCTAATATAAATTCGTACTTTAGTATATAAATTAAATTTAAAAATAATAACCTAAGTGTGAAATAGCGGTGGCGCTTATCGTATAGTACTTAGCAGTAAGATTCGTTGGCAAAAGAATAGGAAACTATTAGCTAGCGGCTTGTTGGGGTTGTGTGGTGGTGGCAAAGACATGACAATGTTCACTTGATTCTCTGCCAAAGATTTTGCCTCCCATGGTCATGCCCATCATCACCATTATCATCATCATCATCATCATCATCATCTTTATCTGCACGACACATATCCAGAGTATGGTAGACACATGAAAAGTCCCTCCAATAACCATTCCCTCTTATTGCTCTAGTGGGTTCCATATTGTTCATACTTTCAACTTTGTTTTTTCCTTTTTTCTTTTTTTAATATATCATATCGGCTGATTCGATAAGTTTTGATAGAAACATATCGATAGTCATATGCTATATAGTGGGGTTCTCTCCGAATAACCACTACACTGTTTATCCCAAGTTTTTTTTTCCCTTTTTAATTTTTTTTTGATAATTCAGATGATCCGGTTGAACTAGAAGACCACCGACTCCGACCAATGTATGATAGAAAGTCTTATTGCACCGAGGGTATGTGCATCATCTCCCCAACACCGACTAATCATAGGGCCTGGAAAGACCATGTAAAAGCTCTGATGGTCAAATGGATTAAATATTACGATTCTGCTCCTGTGAGAAGTTTATCCCTAACTTAAACCAACATAACCACTCTCACTACATAGCAAAACCACTCCAATACCACCACTCTCACTACATAGCAAAACCACTCCAATACCACCACTTGATTCCCTTTCTAATTTTCCCATTGTAATATCACTTTTTTTTGTTATCGCCAACAAAATGACAATGTAAGACTCGCTTTTTATTTTGTTTGTTAACATACTATTGGCTATGACATAAGATTCCTACTAATTGCAGTTTCTTAATCTAATTTTGCATGTCGTTTTGATCATGTGATATAATTACTATACCATCAATTTTATAAAGTGTGTCTGAATTGACTGTCAACCCTAACAAATTTCAAATTCTTTATCTGAATGAATGGAATCATTTTAGTTTTTTTAGTTTATAGTTTTAATATTTGCAACGGATCCAGACAACTTCATTATTTTTATGAATTGCATGGCCAAAACAATATCTTTCTAACTAATAGAACAATAATAATCATATAGTACATTTTCTTATCCCACAATCATAGTTACAATTTACTTTTGGCTGTTCTTGATTATTAATAACTGAAAATCTTAGATCGAAACTTATATCACTTCTTTAAAAAAAAAACTTATATCACTTCTTAAAATCGGTTGGAAACCAACGTGACACTTAAACGCCTTCAATAGTTTAATATAACTAATAGTAAGTGATAAACTGTGTTTTTACCGGTTTCTAACATTTGTTTTTGTGTTTTTTATTGAATCAAAGTATATTTTTAGAGTCTTTTAGTCCTTTATCGAGTCTTTTCAGGTTTTAGGTGACTTTGTGAAAAAAGAGTCGTTTTGGGTGAAAATGAGCATATGAAGATGCAGAATCATACAAAGCCGTCATAGGTTTGGCATTCGTTGAAGGACTTACCACCGATAGATCGAGCTCAAAATTTGATACAAGATAGAGAAATGGATCAGATTTCATTTGGAAGTGGTTTGAGATTATTCCAACGGTGCGATCAAAAGTTACCCCAATTTTCGTGAAGACAGTCTAACATAAACCGACCGGTTTAGTGACGCAAAAAATAAAAGAAAATTTCGGTTTTCCTTATTTTGAACCGGTTTCGCATGGGACTTAGGAAAAACGTTTTTTAGGGTTATTTTTCTATTTTTAAGCCATTGTTTTAGGCTAAGCTTTATTTTCTATAGACTTTTACATATCTTTCTTGGGAGAGACGAATCTCTGACTCTACATGCTTTTGAGAAGATTTATGAACCCTAATTTATTATTTTCTATTGGATTATGATTTCTTCTTCATCTCTTTGTGGTTTCTCTGATTCTATGTCTGAATAATCTCATAGTTAGGTTTTAGGGTTTCAAGGGAACTTCATGAATCGTTGAATCAAATTGGTTAGAATAAGGATCTATCTTCTAGTTCTTCATCTATTGTTGTTCTTAGTGCTGAAACTTGATTAGCTACCTAGTTTCTGATCTTAGGTTGTTTAACGCATCAAAAGTGTTTGTTTAAAAGTCTGAAAGAACATAGATGAGCAAAACGTATTTAACCAACGAAAGTTGATGTTAAGCCGTTTTGTGAACATATCAAACTCGATCTTAAAGCATGTTTAGTTTCCTAAATTCAAACGACAGTTTAGAATCTTAGGTTATTATGCATAGTAATTAATACTACGACAGTAGGTTGATTATAAAATAGTGATTTGAGTTCTAGAACGTGCTTAATTATTTCCCTGTTCGATTCTCTAATTTGTGATTCTTGATTTTCTGCGAATTACCCAAAGACCTACCGTTTCCCTCCATCAAATTTACATCGTTTTATTTCCATTCTTAGTTTTAGTTCATTCATAAAATCACAAAACATTTTTATTCGTCTTAGTTTTACTTTCCTCTTGCATTCTCGTAGTGTTTCACTTGATCTCTGTGGATTCGATACTAAAGTATTACATCGATATACCGTTACAATTGCGCTAGTGTGCATTTAGGTTTTTAATTGACTTGATGAGTAAATTTTTGCTTGGAACGACTTCGTATCAGCCATAAACTCATCATCATAAGAAAAAAAAGCTCCTCAGTATTCGAAAATTCGCTACTCGATTTCTAGTCTTTAGTTTCGTATATAATTTTTATCTTGAAGAGCAACCAAACACAAAATAATTTAAGACTATATAATATATACACTCAATTTAGCAATCAAAGAGACTGAGAAGCAAGGGTCAAAAGATCGTGGCGTTGACTAAAAAGGCGAATTGATAAATGGAGTGGAGTGATCATGAAACTGTAATGAACGATGTGTCGGGAAGACATGCTTTGAATCTCAATAACTCTAAAAATATATAGTCGAATAGATCTTCAATCGAGATCTTGTCTCTTTAAACTTCAGCACAACCGTCCATGTCTCCTTGATGATAGAGGACCCCTCCTCCTCTTCAACACATTCATAACTTCATCATCACAACTTTTGATTTTGACCCTACAGTTTGAAGAAGAAGACTACGAAATTAATTAGTGGGGTGAGTGAAAATATTAAGTGGATGTAAATCGGACGATATATACAATTACATTAAAAATAAAATATTGTAAGAACGAATGTGTTCGCCATAACTAGTAATCAGTTAAGGTTTGTCTATACTTATGTCTAAGTTTGTAGAATTTCTAAAAAATCAAAAAAAAAATGTAGTTTAATCTCGCAAAAATAAGTATTAGTCTACGTTAAACATATTAAATTATTAACAAATAAACCTCTTAACTAAAGTTTAAAAAAAAAAATCATAATATATACAAAAACATCAAATTAGTCAATTTAAAGTTTTATGATGGTTGTAACTTTTATAAGCATAATATGTCATGAAATATTTATAATACTTATTGAAAAAAAAAGTTAGAAATAGGAAGCAATCTCTTTTTCTTGTTTCTTTGGCCCTTTTTTGTGCCTTAATGGAAGCTCTCTTTTTCTTGTTTCTTTTCTTCTGTTTCTCTATCTTTTCACTTCTACAACAGTAAAAACAATAATAAATAAATTTGTTTATTTTTTCAAAAATATAATCAATCGGTTTGGAATCTTTGTGTCTTTATCAGATTGTCATGTCTTATTCTGAGCTCGTTAATTGACGACGATAAAAACGTTATCTGATTATTTATATTATCACAAATGTAGAATCCATGTAATAACCAAACAAAAGTAAAAATTTGACTTGTTCTACACATATAATAAGTACATACGATATTTACTTTGAAAATTTGCAAACTTATGATTTGACTGGTTGAAGGAAACCTACGGTGTAATTATCAAATCATATTCGGCGAATATTTAGTATTTGACTTGTATATTTTGATATTATTTTATATTCAACTCAAAATTACATCCATGTGTATAATAAATATAAGAATTAAGATTGGTATGAATGCAAAGTCAATGTCACGAATATTATTCGCGCATCGAGAGACGTTGGCATGTGACATGAGAGAAGATACGGTGGATCGTATCTGGTGGCATCCATCTTTGATTTATTTATTTTATTTTATACATATATATTTTGTTTGGCTATTTTCTCTTATTATTATTATTATTTAACGATCTGGTATCCACCACACTCGATAGAAATAAAACTCTATAAATAACAACAGTTTATATCTCACACAAAAGGGGATCCGATATAATTTAAGGAGAACACACATAAAATAACATTTCAAACTCTATGAACTCGCGCTACTACACATAAAAAACTGCATATAAGACCATTTAGTTGTTTTCCTCTTTTGGCTTAAGTCGAATGTATTCTGATTTTAGTGTTGAATTGTCTTTTAAAAGACACCACACTTATAACCTAATTAAATGACCTCGATCGTCCTTTCTATGCTATGGTCCATGCTTATTTTTATTCTTACCGGTCGTTCTCCAACAATTACCAAAAACAAACGGAAAACGATGATATTTAGAATTCCAAACAACAATTATGTTCATGAAACTTATAGATTATTCAACGTCTCGCAAATATGTTCAGAAAGATAAATAACTTTTATTTCCGAACTGGCAGTTTTTTTTTTTTTGTTATCTTAAAGTCAACATTAATACCTTCACAAGTTCGTAAAACATAGTATATATTTAAACCATAATATGAAAATAGGGTGGGCTTCTGAGCAAAGTGAATTGTTATGAAAAAAAGAGAAGTTAATTGTTATGCCAAGACGCATTGAAGCATTGGTGGATCTAAATATTACAAATACTTCTTTTTCTTTTCTTTTATAATAGGAAATTAATTTATACCGAAATACAAATTAATTTTCAGAATCTATGGAACCCAGGATGTTTTATTATTAATTTAAAATATTCACATGAACAAACCATATTTAAAATCGCAGTATTAAAATTCGAATCCTAATTTCCAACCTCATGAAAATACATGCATATCTTTTTGTTTGTTTGTTAACGTACGTGATGGAAAAATACGTTCCTTAAATTCATCCGATTACTTTAAAAATGGGTGCGTACGTATTACGAGTGGTTGTACCCAATCGGTCTTATAATTGACAAAATATGTTAAGTTTGTATGTATCGATAAGCTCACATTATTGCTAGTATATGTATTTATTCGTTTCGGTTTGTATCGACTCACGTTAGCTCACGGTGATATCATTGTTAATAACTAGATATTATAAAAGAAATGAGTTTATGGTCTTAATACGGTGAACCAAACCTCAGCCATAATTTTTAAAAAGATACGACCGTACGTTGAGATCTACTTTGATAATATTAACAGCCCGACTTGTCGACAAAAGAATTAAGAAACAACTCGAGTTATATCACTTTTGCATGCTCCGATAACTTCAATTGCTATCGATCTAATATACAAAAATAGTTACACTTTAGATATGAAAGTATCATGCATAATCACGTGGGATTGGGCTAATGGTTGAACCTAAATAAACACAAGTTTGATTCCCGTCGAAAGAGATAATTTATCAAAGACTAATCTCAGCTTTGGATGATGTATGAATTTAGGTCTAGAATTTCCAGATTAACAAAAAAAAAGTATTATGTATAAACACTAAAGAAAAACACAAAACGGGAAATTATCAATTGTGGGAGTTATGACTCTTATTCATATTTCTACAAAGAAAATAGTTTGCCGAATACCATGCAACATTTTTGAAAAACTTATTCAATCTTAACTCTTAAGGCGAAATTAACAAAAGCATAAACCATTTATATACAAACTACAAAATACATTTTTTCATAAAACCTCGTTCCAAAAAATCTTACCGCTTCTATTGGTTATCGTTTGCTAGAAAACCGAGGAACGATAACAGACACCAATCTGATATGAACAAAAATAAAATTAAAACAGATTGGATACATATTAATTTTGCGGAAACCATGGACCTCAGGGTCTGATATATATATATTCATCCAGTCACATATTCACATGATTGGAATAAATTCAATACAACGAAATATTGGAATAAATTCGGCACTTATATGAATATGTGGACTCTCTACGTACGGTTTATCAATAAACAAAAAAATAAATTTTAAACCATTGGTTCACTAAAACACGCAACGTTGGTTTTCTTCCAAGAAAAAAAATAAAACCCTTAAAGTAAAGATCCAATACATAAAGGGTTTGTTTATAAAAATGATGCGATGGCAAAATCGTAAATAAATCGTGTTGATATTACGCATGTTTTTATAAAACAACCTGATATGATACCATGCAAAATAGCGTCTCTTCGATAACATGTAATTTGTAAAAAAACATGAATGAAATCAACATCTGCTTCGTTACGAATTTATCATCGTATCATTTTTGCAAAGTAGCTTCAAATTTAAGCTATCTAGTATATATATACGCATAAGTTACTATAACCTCTATTTAATGGCACAAGTCATTTACCAAATTGCTAATATGAAACCCATAATTCTAACATACATAGGTTGCCAATGGGATTACATGTAACTGAATTTAATCAACTGAATCGTTAATTGGTAATAGGATAAGATGTAACGACAGTTAAAAAAAATATATATATATATATTGTTCGGGGCTTTGTGGTCGGGTGGTTGGGGACAGGATCAGGGTGTCACCACACTTCGGGTTCGATCCACCTGTTGCGCGAAACTAAATCACATTTCTCCTGAACACCCACACGGATATGGGCTCATTGCTTACGGCCCGTTTGAAAACCCGGGAGGAGACCTACCCGTGAGTTACCCTTTCCCCATGGATTAGTTTAGACCCCTCCATAGGTCTAGAATTACTCTGAATTATCTAAAATAATAATATATATATATATATATATATATTGTTGAGAAAATATTCCAAATTTGTACTGCGTAAAGATCCATAAAAGGAAGAAAAAAAAACCGAGTGGCTATTTCAAGAGATTTCTAATCATTCTTGGGATCAACCGTTATTTAACCCCTTTTTTTTTCATTTCCAGATTTCAAGTGGCATTTTGTTATAAAGGCTATGCTCTAATTACCACTATTAGTAACCTTTTTTGTAAACTAAGATGCTAGGTTCCCTATGTTAACTATTACTGCTTTTGATATACAATCTAAACATTTATATTAACTCTTTATTTTCTAATTGTATTTATCCAACTACTTCGTTAATTCAATACCTGTATCGCATCTTTCTATTAGAGATTTTGCACGATGGATCAGCCTAGACCATAATAATCAAACTAGCGTGATTAATTGAGATCGTTTAATTTGTGTTTTGATTTGTAGAAAACAATACACAAACTGAAAATAATTATGTTGTGCATTTTGTGTTATGTATTTTCACAATAGTGATGAACATTTTTATTTGAATTAAAATTATAGTTCAAATACTTATCTTCTGGTTGATAATATGGTTATACGCTAACTTTGTTATGTAAATATGGGATAACAAAGTTCATTTCATGTGAAAATTAATTAAGTAGAAATATAGATGGTCCTCATGTTTCTTTTCCCCTAGATGGTTTCATCATTAGTCTGTATTCCGTAACATATATAAGATACTAAACCGAAATTTAAAATGCCTTTACAAGTGATGTTAGGACACCATATACGATATATGTCTAGTGCCCCTCCGATACAACACAAGGCCAAGGAAAAGGCAAATATTACTCACCAAATCTTTATATTTTATGTTACGCATCATATAATACAATAAATAAAGATTATATGATTATGTTCGTGTAATTCCATTTGATTATAAATCTCACATTGAACTCCTTTCTAACGCCACAATTAATTATATTATATATTTTTATTGGTTTAGAATAATGTTATTAGATCAGGGTGTAGTACAATTTTTGTAGCCTTTTTTGTTTGATAAATAAATGTAATACAATGAATATTCACGAGGTTGTTGAATAATGGTTACTTTTCTTTTTTTTTGCTATGAATGTTAATATCATTATAAATGAAATAATAATGGTTACTTGGTTAGGCTTAACTTTAAGATGTAATTAAACCCTAAAACGTAATTATTCGCGAGGTATTTACTAAATAGTGCAAATAACGGCACCATACAAACTACTTACTAAAATAAAATATTATCAATCGTTAATATCTCGATTATATCATTATATATGGATTATGGATACGTACATAAGGGTCAAAGCGACTCCCTACCGGAAAAAATGTGGGACTCTATTGAATAAGTGTTTTGTTCATGTATTTAAGTCTTTAACATTTCACATATTTTAGGTGAACAATGGATTACTGAATAATAAAATAACACATAAAATAACACATAAACTAAATGGTAATGGGTTTTCTCACTTTACGAAGAGTTTTCATGTTGGTGTAGGTCAATGATCAATTTCTTTCAATCGTGAAATTATCTAACTATTCTTATTTGGTCAGTCGAAATGGTATCATATTTCAAACCCATTAAAAAATCCGGGGAATACGTTACTCGACGGCTACACTTATCGTAAGAGGATTAGTCGGGTGGTAAAAATTCGGATCACCCTTATCAAAAAAAAAAAAAAAAACATGAATAAATAACTGTTTCAAGTTAACGTAATATTCATTAATGATTAAATCATAGCTCCAAATATTATGGTTTTCAAATCATAACGAAACCTGTAACGGAGACTTGGATAATTTTCAGGTATCCTTATGCAAATATTTTTACCTCAATTATCGGGCCGCTATGGACATGTTAATGGGCTTAATTGGACTTGATAAAAAAGTTATTGGGCCTCATCTTCTATTTTCCTTTTTAGTGGTATGATTGATTAAATAGGAAATACAAGACTTAACTCTGAAATGATCAAAAGTCTTGAGATTGCTTCTTAAAATTTTCTAGACTTGTGAAGGAAGAATGGTACACTATGACGTTTAGAGGAAAGCCTCGATAATAAGGAGTTGGGCTCTCAAGGCAAATGTTGAAGCCCAGTCAAGTCAAGTATCACCATAAACCGTACGTACAAGCGCGTGGACATACGCAACACAAACGTTCGACAAATAGTCGACACAACAAGTTACGATTTGCTGCAGAGCAAGAGAAGAGAGGCGATTCTCCCAGGCTACGAAATCAAACCTCAATTCTGAAACCTCGAATAACAAATTCGTGTCGATTTACTATTATAAATTTCAAATAGTGTTTATTCATTGTCTTCTTCATCTTCTTCTTTATGTTTTCAATACTAAAATTATCGATATAACCGATGCTAATAACCTTTTCTAATAAATTAAGAAAGAGAAACTTTATTGGGAGATCGATGAGATCGACCATATCGAGAAGAATGGAAAACATGAAGAATGGAAAACATGAAGAATATGGATATTTACCAATATCTTAGTTTAGGAAATTTACATTTATATTTATCTTAATTTAGGAAACATAGATTACTTCTACCGCTATATAAGTTTATGCATCTTGTAACTTTATTCTAATGAGAGTCTAATAATAATTCTTCCTAAACACTTTTGTGTTCTTACTCTCATCAATTTATCATGGTATCAGAGCATGGAAAACATGAAGAATATGGATATTTACCAATATCTTAGTTTAGGAAATTTACATTTATATTTATCTTAATTTAGGAAACATAGATTACTTCTACCGCTATATAAGTTTATGCATCTTGTAACTTTATTCTAATGAGAGTCTAATAATAATTCTTCCTAAACACTTTTGTGTTCTTACTCTCATCAATTTATCATGGTATCAGAGCCTAGATTCAATTCCTATGGGTTATGATTTTTTTTTTTTTTTTTTTTTTTTACAAATATTAAGGGAACGTATGTTGTTTCTCTTTACAAATTCGACGAGGCTGCGGAAGGCGCCGATGGCTGCGGAAGGCGCCGATATTTCCCTCAATTTATCATGGTGCGGAAGGCCCTTTGGATATGATGAAAGACGAGGCTGCGGAATGCGCTTCATGTAGACACAATACTAGGCTGCGGAAGGCGCCAATATTTTGAAGATTTGTCCAATCTCATACGTGTTACTGATATTCGCATATTTTAACTCTTTTTATCATGCATCTCATCTAGTTTTTGTACATTAATGTGTAGTTTCGTAGAGTTTTTCTATAGTTTTGCATTCTTAAGTAGGAGTTAATGAATTTTAGATAGGTCCTAGAGAGTTTTGGTACAATTGGAGTGTTTCAGGTGCTTATTGGAGTCTTGGGGAAGATCATGGACTAGGAGGAACGTACCCGCAGCAAACAGAGATGATCAAGTGATGAAAGAGAAAACCAGGAAGCGCAGCGGTCAGCTCACAGCGGTCAAACCAGACCGCTGCACTTTCAAGTTTCGCAGCGGCCGGAGCACAGCGGTATGAGCAGGCCGCTGCGGATCCATCCGGAGCAAAAACCAGGCGTTTCACAGCGGTCATGCAGCGGTATAAGGAGACCGCTGCACTTTCAAGTCTCGCAGCGGCCAGCTCACAGCGGTATAGGGAGACCGCTGCGGATCCATGCGGAGTAAAAACCAGGCGTTTCACAGCGGTCATGCAGCGGTATGAGCTGACCGCTGTGAACCTTCTCGGACACAAAAATTGTCGGGTCAAACCCGGTTTGTCCCGGGTTGACCCGACCCGATCTGTATTGACTTAAGCAAATTAAGCCTAATTAGAAAAGATACTTTTTGTTTTCTTTGAGTTTTTTAAGCAAAAACCCTTTTGAGAGCTTTGAAGGAGATTGTAAGAGATTCTTGAGTGATTTATGCAAGTTCTTATTGGATTATTTCTTCCACCTATTTTCCCATCATCTTTTATGATTCTCAACACTTCCTTTATGGGATTTGTGGAGAAAACCATGTGTTGTGAGTAGTTTTCTAGGGTTCTTGGGTGAAGTAGATTTAGGTAATTTTAGAGTGAATCAATGATGTTAGGGCTTTGATTATTAGTGATCCTTCCTTGTTTAGTGAGTTTAATGCTAAATCATCCATGATCAAGTTGATTTAGATCATAGGGAATTTCTCGCCCGGAAGGTGTTCGATGAAATTCCCCAATGAACTAATCAAGGGATATTTCATTCTTAACCTATGGAAATAGTTGTCTAAGGTGTTTATTGATTAAATGATCTTGTTTCTAATGCTTGAAAGTTATTAAATCACAAATGGGAATTTGTTCTTGATTTAGTAAATTCCAAAGGGACTAATTCCAAGGGATTGGATTAGTCTTGTTAAATGATCATAGTCTAAGGATTAGCATTGCTTGAGTTTATTGGCATCATTGTGAACCTCTAGAGTTACCAACAATCGTATACTTCACCCTTGGATTCGTTTGTTTTAGAACTTTCTTTAAACCGTAATTTACATTCTCGTCTAAGTTTCTATCTTTGCTTTAGCTGGAAGTAGTTTGCTTTTAAAATCCTTTAGGTTGCTACAAAACCAATTCTTGAACCGCTTAGATTAAGAAGTTTTATGCATTCTTAGTTTTTAATCCCAACCCATTATGGATTGACATCTCAAGTACTACAATGACATGAGTATACTTGGGATAATTGACACGAAAATATCCTGTATCAATTTGGCGCCGTTGCCATTTGGGTTTTGCATTAATCATTAGGATTTTAAATCTTCTTGAGACTAAGTTTTATTTTTAATTTGTTACTAATCTCTTTCACTTGTTTTTTCCCCTTCTCATAGGTGTATGAACACGAGATCACAAGGCACATCAAATCTTATACACCGTGTTGACAACATCCGTGCTCTAGAACGAGCAAACACAAGGGCAAGACAAGAAAGCGAGAGACACCTTCAACGGTTAGGAATGGAGGGTGAACAAGTTCCTCCGGTTGCGCACCAAGATGCACCCGTGCTAGGTGTTGGTCACCAAGGTGTTGGTGTGAACCGAATCCCAATTCATCCACCACGACCGGCACGACTAATTGGAGCCGGTGATGCACCAAACACACATGCTAACCGTCAAGGAATTGCACCACCAGCAGTTGAACACAACAACTTTGAGATCAAATCCGGTATTATCTCTATGGTGCAAAACAACAAGTTCCATGGGCTGGCCATGGAGGACCCATTGGATCACCTGGATCAATTCGACCAAGTGTGTGGTTTGGTGAAGATCAATGGCATCTCTGAAGATGCATTTAAGCTGCGGTTATTCCCTTTCTCTCTAGGGGATAAAGCTCGGCAATGGGCAAAGAACTTATCTCAAGGTTCCATTACTTCATGGGACCAATGCAAGCATGCATTCCTGTCAAAATTCTTCTCTACAACAAGGACAGCTCGACTAAGGAATGACATCTCAAGCTTCACACAAAAGAATAATGAAGGCTTTAGTGAGGCATGGGAGAGGTTCAAAAGCTACACCATGCAATGCCCACACCACGGGTTTTCGGATGAATCCCTTTTAAGCACTTTGTATCGTGGTGTTCTGCCCAAGTACCGAATGCTTCTCGATACCGCGAGCAACGGGAACTTTCTGGGTAAGGAAGTTAATGATGGGATGGCGCTTGTAGAGAACTTAGCTCAAAGCGACGGCAACTATGGTGAAGACTATGACAGATTTTCACGAGGAGGTGGAGACTTTGATAACCAAAAGACGAGACAGGATATTAAAGCTCTTAATGACAAGCTTGACAAGCTTATCCAAGTCTCACAATCAACCGTGAACTTTGTTGGTGAGTTCGATGAAAACCAAGGCCATCAAGAGGGAATTGCGCATGAAGATAAGCACGAAGAAGTCAATTATGTGGGTGGTCAAGGTGGCTACCAAGGTGGCTTCAACGCAAACTATAGGAATCATCCCAATTTTTCCTATAGAAGCAACAATGTCGCAAACCCTCAAGACCAAGTGTATCCCCAACAAAACACTCAAGGTCAAGGATTTCAACAAAAAAACTTCATCTCTACAAACCAACAAAGACCATTTGTTCCAAGGAACAATTTTCAAGGAAACCAAGGTGGGTTTCAACCAAAGCAACAATCTAACCCACCCGGTTTTGCACAGCAAGGACAACCAAGCAACACAACGCCTCAAGACACCGAGATGAAGAACATGCTTCAACAAATATTACAAGGCCAAGCTCAAGGAACCATGGAATTGAGTAAGAAAATGGCGGAAATCCACAACAAGGTGGACTGTTCTTACAATGATCTCAACTCCAAATTTGAGTCATTGTCGTCTAGAGTCAAACAATTCGAAGGACGAGGAGTTGCTTCATCGTCACGCCCTCAAGGTACCTTCCCGAGAAAACCCGAGGCTAATCCGAAGGAGTTTTGCAACGCTATCACATTGCGTAGCGGAAAAGAGCTTCCCCCACGGGAGATTCCATCTAATCTCAACGAGGACATTGAGAACCAAAGCGGGGAGGTGATCATTGAGAATGAAGCAAATATGGGTGAAGAAGATGCTGTTTCGGGGAAAGCTAAAGGACCAAGGACAATCGAAGACGAAACCGTGGTAGCACCTTCAAAGAAGAAGTCTTTTGTCCCACCGCCTTATGAACCCAAGCTTCCTTTCCCGGGCCGCTTTAAGAAGCAACTCATGGAAAAATACAGAGCGATCTTCGATGAGCAAATCAACAAAGTCCAAGTGACTATGCCCTTGGTTGATGCTTTCTTGTTAGTCCCACAATACACTAAGTTCCTTAAAGATGCAATCAAGGATAGAACCAAGGACTTAGAAGGAATGGTTGTGCTTTCCCATGAGTGTAGTGCAATAATTCAACGGAAAGCCATACCAAAGAAGTTGGGAGATCCAGGAAGCTTTACTCTTCCATGTGCTCTTGGACCACTTGGTTTTGATCATTGCTTGTGCGACCTTGGAGCAAGTGTAAGCTTGATGCCTTTCTCAGTGGCAAAACGTCTAGGCTTCACTACCTACAAAGCTTGCAAAATTTCTCTCGTGCTAGCGGACAGGTCGGTGAGACACCCAATTGGAATGCTTGAAGATCTACCGGTGAAAATTGGAGATTTCGAGGTACCCACCGATTTTGTTGTTCTTGAGATGGATGAAGAACCCAAAGATCCTCTCATCTTTGGAAGACCATTTTTAGCCACCGCCGGGGCTATCATAGATGTGCGAAAAGGGAAGATTGATCTTCATTTGGGCAAAGACGATGTGCTTAACTTTGACATCAATGCAATGATGAAGAAGCCCACGATAGATGGTCAAGCCTTCTACATTGAAACTATGGAGGAGCTAGCGGATGAGCTCCTAGAAGAGTTGAACTTGGAGGATCATCTTCAAATTGCTTTGACTAAAGAGCATGGAGAGAATGGGTATCTTCATGAAGAAAGTGTTGGTTACATGAAGTTGCTAAACTCGCACAAAGCGCTAGTTGGAGAAAATCCGTTTTTGGAACTAGAGCACAAAGAAACTGTTGAAGACGGATTGGAAAACAATGTAAGCTCTTTGGAAATTGACTACGTGAGTGCTTTAGATGTCGACTTGGAGGACGAGCAAGGAACTAGCAATGGTGAGACTAGTTTCGATGAAGATTGGAGCGAACTCAAAGCACCAAAAGTCGACCTCAAACCACTCCCAAGTGGACTAAGGTATGCGTTCTTAGGTCCAAATGAGTCTTATCCGGTCATAGTAAATGAGAGTTTAGATAAAAATGAGTTGACCGCCCTTTTGAGAGAGTTGAGGAAATTTAGAAGAGCAATAGGCTACTCTTTAGATGATATAAAAGGAATTTCCTCTTCTCTATGTACACACCGAATCCATCTAGAAGATGAGTCTATGAGCTCTGTTGAACATCAAAGACGGTTAAACCCGAATTTGAAAGAAGTGGTTAAGAAGGAGATTCTTAAACTTCTAGATGCGGGGATAATATATCCCATTTCGGATAGTACATGGGTCTCACCGGTTCATGTGGTTCCCAAAAAGGGTGGGATAACGGTTGTACGGAATGATAAAGATGAATTGATTCCCACTAGAACTATAACCGGACATAGGATGTGCATAGATTATAGGAAACTAAACTCGTCTACTCGAAAAGATCATTTCCCTTTGCCTTTTATTGATCAAATGTTAGAAAGATTGGCAAATCACCCTTATTATTGTTTCCTTGATGGATATTCGGGATTCTTTCAAATCCCAATCCACCCCAATGATCAAGAGAAAACGACCTTTACGTGTCCTTATGGTACCTTCGCATATCGAAGAATGCCATTTGGACTTTGTAATGCACCCGCGACTTTTCAACGGTGTGTGATGTCTATTTTCTCGGACTTAATTGAGGACATGGTAGAGGTGTTTATGGATGATTTTTCTGTATATGGTGCCTCGTTTGCTTCTTGTTTGTCAAATCTTTGCAGGGTACTCACTAGGTGCGAAGAAGCAAATCTCGTCTTGAATTGGGAGAAATGTCATTTCATGGTGCGAGAAGGCATTGTCTTGGGGCATAAGATCTCGGAAAAGGGCATTGAGGTCGACAGGGCTAAGATCGAAGTGATGATGGGTTTGGAACCGCCAACAACGGTGAAGGGCATTCGAAGTTTTTTGGGCCATGCCGGGTTTTATAGACGGTTCATCAAGGATTTCTCGAGGATAGCGAGACCTCTAACAAGACTTCTTTGCAAAGAGGTAGAGTTCAATTTCGATGGAGAATGCCTTGAGGCATTTTTGGAAATCAAGAAAGCTCTTGTGAGTGCTCCAATTGTGCAAGCACCGGATTGGGATCTTCCGTTCGAAATCATGTGTGATGCTAGTGACTTTGCGGTTGGCGCGGTTTTGGGTCAAAAGAAAGACAAGAAGATTCATGTCATCTACTATGCTAGTAGAACCTTGGATGATGCTCAGACGAGATATGCAACCACGGAAAAGGAGCTCTTAGCGGTGGTTTATGCTTTCAAAAAATTTCGCTCCTATTTGGTGGGATCCAAGATCGTGGTATACACAGATCATGCCGCTTTGAGACACTTGATAGCAAAGAAAGATGCCAAACCGAGGCTTCTACGGTGGATCCTTCTTCTCCAAGAGTTCGATATGGAGATTAAAGACAAGAAAGGCATTGAAAACGGCGTTGCGGACCACTTGTCTAGATTGAGAGTCGAAGAGACAATTCCCATAGATGATTCTCTTCCCGAAGAACATCTTATGATTGTTGGGATGTTGAAGAAAAGTTATCATGCGGGGTTGAGACTAGACGAGGTCATGAGTTTGAGTGATCTCGGTTTGCCGTGGTATGCTGATTTCGTGAACTATTTAGCTTGCGGGAAGGAACCACCAAACTTGGACAGTTACAACAAGAAGAAGTTCTTTAGAGATGTAAACCATTTCTATTGGGACGAACCTTATCTATACAAGAGATGCTCGGATAGTCTGTACCGGAGATGCATCCCGGAGGAAGAAGTGAATGGAGTGCTGTATCATTGTCATGGTTCGGTATATGGAGGGCATTTCGCATCCTTCAAAACTGCAACAAAAGTGCTTAATTCCGGGTTATGGTGGCCAAGCTTGTTCAAAGACGCTCACACCTACGTTTCGTCATGTGATGCTTGCCAAAGAAAAGGCAACATAAGTAGAAGGGATGAGATGCCTCAAAATCCCATCTTGGAAGTCGAGGTGTTTGATGTGTGGGGAATAGATTTCATGGGACCATTTCCCTCATCTTATGGAAACCAATACATATTAGTGGCGGTGGACTATGTTTCTAAGTGGGTGGAAGCCGTTGCAAGTCCAACTAATGACGCCAAGGTGGTCATTAAGCTTTTCAAGACGATCATTTTCCCGAGGTTTGGAATCCCTAGAGTGGTGATTAGTGATGGTGGAAGTCATTTCATTAACAAGGTGTTTGAGGGCTTGCTCAAGAAGCATGGGGTCAAACACAAGATTGCCACACCCTATCACCCTCAAACGAGCGGGCAAGTGGAAGTCTCTAACCGCCAAATCAAGGCAATATTGGAAAAAACGGTGAGTAACTCGAGGAAAGATTGGGCCAAGAAGCTAGACGATGCTTTGTGGGCATACCGAACCGCGTTCAAGACTCCCATTGGTACTACACCTTTCAACTTACTTTATGGGAAGTCATGCCATTTGCCCGTTGAGTTGGAGTACAAAGCATTGTGGGCAGTTAAGTTGCTGAACTTTGACATTAAGACAGCTTCGGAAAGACGTCTAATCCAATTACATGAGCTAGATGAAATCCGTCTCGATGCCTATGACAGCTCAAGGATTTACAAGGAACGGACTAAGGCGTTCCATGACAAGAAGATTGTCAAGAAAGGTTTCAAAGCTGGGGACCAAGTGCTGCTTTTCAATTCCCGGTTGAAGCTGTTTCCCGGAAAGTTGAAATCGAGGTGGTCGGGACCGTTCAAGATCAAAGAAGTACAGCCTTATGGAGCGGTGACGCTGTGGAACAACAGTGGTGGGGAATTTACGGTTAACGGGCACAGACTCAAACCGTACTCGGCATCAGCATTCATCGAGGAAGGGATCTCGGTTCCGCTCTCGAACCCGTCTCCCGCCTAAAAGGGTTTGCAAAGTCAAGCTTAGTGACTTTAAACAAGCGCTCTTGGGAGGCATTCCCACGACTATCCTTGTATATATTTCAATCTTTCTAGTTCCTTTTTATGTTTTTGTCTCTTATTTTCAGGTTTATTTGCTCGGGTCTGCACAAAGGGGAAGACGCACTTCGAAAAGGAAATCCAGAAATTTTCAAGACCCGCAGCGGTCAGCTCGCAGCGGTGGTCATAGACCGCTGTGACATCATCCGTCGAAAAGCAGGACATCCGCAGCGGTCTCGCAGCGTTCAAACCAGACCGCTGCGTCAAAAAAAAAAAAAAAAAAAAAAAAAAAAAAAAAAAAAAAGAAGAGGATTCGCAGCGGTCAGGTGCAGCGGTTAACAGAGACCGCTGCGAAATCATCCGTCGAAAACCAGGACATCCGCAGCGGTCTCGCAGCGGTCAAACCAGACCGCTGCACTCTCAGGATTCGCAGCGGTCAGGTGCAGCGGTATGAGCAGACCGCTGCACAATCGTTCGTCGAAAATCCGAGGTTCCACAGCGGTCATACAGCGGTTGAGGGAGAGCGCTGTGAAACTCTTCCAGGATTACAAAATGCCGGGAGGAAACAAAGGCGCTTCTGCTTCTAGAAAAGGAAAAGAAATCGTTTCACCATCAAGTGATCATGAAAACAGAAGTGGGAGTGAAGGGGATGTCCCAATAATGACAAAAAGGAAAACCGAGAAGCAAGCGACGAAAAAGGCGGCAACAAAGACAAAGCCCTCAACTGCTGTGCTGATGAGAATGTTCAAGGAGACGGAATTCACCCAAACAAGGTGGGCAGATCATGAACTCCTCGAAGAGCTGGGTATTCGCGAAGATGTTCAAGAAATCTTCAAGAACATGGGCCTAGGTACCTTCTTTGAAATGGCGCATCCAGCTTTTCAGTCGCCAACCCACCAATTCCTCTCTTCTCTATCCTTCTACAATGACACTTCGAAGGAATTGTCGGATAGAGAACGTGCCTACATTACCTTCAAGATCGGTGGGAGAACGCACAAGATGTCTTTACATCAATTAAGCGAAGTCTTTGGATTCTCGGAAGGAGATAGATGTGCATTGAGTTTGGACCGATGGGAGGCAACCGCCGTGTGGAACACCATAAGCGAAGGGCAATACACAAAAGGGACGAGCAAAGCGAGTAACATTAGACATCCCGCGATTCGCTACGCTCACAAGCTGCTCGCGCACACTTGGTTTGCACGAAGGGAAAATGGAAATGTGAAAGAAGATGAGATGGCGCTCCTAATCGAAGGAATCAAACCACATTTGAGGACTTGCTCAAATGGAAATGAAATTATTGGTCAAGACGGGCATCGTCTCAACCTTGCTCACTATCTAGTAAACCGGTTCCTCTACTACCAAGAATGGGTCCATACCACAAAGGACACAACACCTCAATTGAGTGTTGGCGGGCTCATCACTCCGATACTGCTAGCGTGTGGAGTCGACTTGGAACCCGTCTCGGAGAGAATAGAGCGCATCGATGCCGCCTACCTCGTTAGGTCGGATTTTCTAGTGGGTCGCCTTGGAAGAAGCTATGGGTACCGTTTTCATGTTACGAAGACGGAGAAGAAGAAGATTGTTCTTCCACATCGCCAAGTCACCACCGTCATCATGAGAGAAAACTTGCTCTTTCGACCCAAGCCTTGGCTACTCTACGATCAAGCAACTCATGGAAAATTCACCACCATCCAAAGCAAAAAGAGTAGCAGCGTAGACCCGCCCACCGATCAACCAACACCACTATCTCCCGACAGAATCTTCGGAAGCGAAAGGTATCATTTCCAACCTTATGACGAGCCTACCTCGGGCACAGCACTTCGCGAAGCGCATAGCCACATCCGTCTCCTACAAAGGTGGAACAAGTGGCAAGACAAAACCGTTAAAAAATTGGTGAAAACGGTTAAGGGGATGAAAAGCCAAATCAAAGAGCTAAAGGCCAAAATTGGAGGAGAGGGCTCATCGCGCGAACACGGTGAACGTGTTGAAGAAGAACGAACCGGTGAAAACGTCATGGAGGATGAGAGGCGCCATTCTTTCGATACAACAATGGCAACCCATAGCAACGTCGAGCCACCTCGAGCTTCCTCCCATGAGAGGATTAGGAGGAAGAGAAGAGCCACAAGATCACCATCAACGAGCGGTTCAGGGAACCCAACACTCTCCATTGACACGTCCCCTTCCGTCGAATTCTAAAGGTAACACTCCAATTTTGTAAATATTTTTCGAGTCTTCAATTAGGTACTTTCTCCAAATTTTCTTATACACCGAGACGGTGTTAAGTAAGTTGGGGGGAGGTACCCGTTGCTAATAGCGTGTTTTGTTTTGTTTTATTTTCCTTGAGTCTCATGCATTCATGTATTGCATTGAAAAAAAAAAAACGAAAAAACGAAAATCCCAAAAAAAAAATGATCATATAGTTTTGCATTGCATTCTTTTCTTTTTAGGATTGAGTCTAGAAGCATTTAGGAATGCATTGCATATGCATAGGGAGCAATGATAGTAACTAAAGCTTAGCATTTCATTCAATGTGATGCCCTTGTTAATCATACCATGTTGCTTGAACATCTCTTGAAAAAAAACTCGCAAACTTCGTGCTTTGATCTCTCCACTTGAAACTTGTCGTCTTGTTGATGTTTGCTTGAATTGAAACCAACTCCTTAACTATTGGACTTAATTGAATTTAATTTTCTCACTTATGGGCTTGTGTATGCTTAACCATGGTCACCTAAAAACATCCAAGTCATCTTTGCATTAATTTTTAACACTCTTGTTGACTTGGGTGGCCATTTCCATTTATAAATGGTTTCCCCACCTTTAAACCCAACCATTTCCTTCCACCCTTGATGATTTTGTGAGTGAGGCCTCTTTTCTTGATAGTACTACACTTGTAAAATCTTGTAAGTATCGAGGACGACAAAGGATAGCTTCCATTAGCTAGGTTTGTTGTTCTTGGGAAATTGGCTGGTGATTAGAAAGGAGATTGAGAATGGTGAAGAGTTGTCAATGTTTGGGGATATACAAAAAAAAAAAAAAAAAAAAAAAAAAAAAAAGGGGAAACTCCCCCTAGAGATGAAAGAAAAGAAAAGATAAGTGAAAAAGAAAGGGAAAGGAGTAGTGATGAGAAGATAAGAAAAGGAATCAAAAGAGCAAATGGAAATTTTCAAGGAACGATTTGAAAAGAGAAATGATCAAAAGGGTAGAGATTTAGTTTGGCAAAGAGCAAAAAGAAAAACACTTGGGTAGAAATAGTGAATTGGATACTCAAAGCTTAGGGAAGGGTAGAACAATGGAAGTGAATACTTTGTATGCGTAAATTGTTCCGATCTTCCTTGCTTTTGCGAAGTGTTTGTACTCCGTTTTTCATAGAGTTAACCACTAAATTGATCTCTTGTTTATATTGATAAACCTTTCTCTTGTTCAACCGATTGGTCTATAGATCACTTGCCCATTTGTGAGACCGCACCTTGAAACGATTAATTGAATGTGAGAGTTGGTCGGTATGGCGGTAGTCGGATGCTTGACTTTGAGTGTAGAGAAAAATATTTGGAGTTGCGATAAGCCTAGAGAAGTTAGAGTGGATTAAGAAGTTTGTTCCTGCAACATGTTATCATTTCCTAAGGACATCATGGTGAATGCTTTGCTAGCTTCTTTTGATTTGAGCTCCCGCTTTCAATCATTTTCTCCAACTTGTTTATGTTTGTTTGCTTGAGGACAAGCAAAAGGCAAGTCCGGGGGAATTGATATTCGCATATTTTAACTCTTTTTATCATGCATCTCATCTAGTTTTTGTACATTAATGTGTAGTTTCGTAGAGTTTTTCTATAGTTTTGCATTCTTAAGTAGGAGTTAATGAATTTTAGATAGGTCCTAGAGAGTTTTGGTACAATTGGAGTGTTTCAGGTGCTTATTGGAGTCTTGGGGAAGATCATGGACTAGGAGGAACGTACCCGCAGCAAACAGAGATGATCAAGTGATGAAAGAGAAAACCAGGAAGCGCAGCGGTCAGCTCACAGCGGTCAAACCAGACCGCTGCACTTTCAAGTTTCGCAGCGGCCGGAGCACAGCGGTATGAGCAGGCCGCTGCGGATCCATCCGGAGCAAAAACCAGGCGTTTCACAGCGGTCATGCAGCGGTATAAGGAGACCGCTGCACTTTCAAGTCTCGCAGCGGCCAGCTCACAGCGGTATAGGGAGACCGCTGCGGATCCATGCGGAGTAAAAACCAGGCGTTTCACAGCGGTCATGCAGCGGTATGAGCTGACCGCTGTGAACCTTCTCGGACACAAAAATTGTCGGGTCAAACCCGGTTTGTCCCGGGTTGACCCGACCCGATCTGTATTGACTTAAGCAAATTAAGCCTAATTAGAAAAGATACTTTTTGTTTTCTTTGAGTTTTTTAAGCAAAAACCCTTTTGAGAGCTTTGAAGGAGATTGTAAGAGATTCTTGAGTGATTTATGCAAGTTCTTATTGGATTATTTCTTCCACCTATTTTCCCATCATCTTTTATGATTCTCAACACTTCCTTTATGGGATTTGTGGAGAAAACCATGTGTTGTGAGTAGTTTTCTAGGGTTCTTGGGTGAAGTAGATTTAGGTAATTTTAGAGTGAATCAATGATGTTAGGGCTTTGATTATTAGTGATCCTTCCTTGTTTAGTGAGTTTAATGCTAAATCATCCATGATCAAGTTGATTTAGATCATAGGGAATTTCTCGCCCGGAAGGTGTTCGATGAAATTCCCCAATGAACTAATCAAGGGATATTTCATTCTTAACCTATGGAAATAGTTGTCTAAGGTGTTTATTGATTAAATGATCTTGTTTCTAATGCTTGAAAGTTATTAAATCACAAATGGGAATTTGTTCTTGATTTAGTAAATTCCAAAGGGACTAATTCCAAGGGATTGGATTAGTCTTGTTAAATGATCATAGTCTAAGGATTAGCATTGCTTGAGTTTATTGGCATCATTGTGAACCTCTAGAGTTACCAACAATCGTATACTTCACCCTTGGATTCGTTTGTTTTAGAACTTTCTTTAAACCGTAATTTACATTCTCGTCTAAGTTTCTATCTTTGCTTTAGCTGGAAGTAGTTTGCTTTTAAAATCCTTTAGGTTGCTACAAAACCAATTCTTGAACCGCTTAGATTAAGAAGTTTTATGCATTCTTAGTTTTTAATCCCAACCCATTATGGATTGACATCTCAAGTACTACAATGACATGAGTATACTTGGGATAATTGACACGAAAATATCCTGTATCAGTTACCACGTTTGAGCTTGCGGGAGGGTATTGGGAGATCGATGAGATCGACCATATCGAGAAGAATGGAAAACATGAAGAATGGAAAACATGAAGAATATGGATATTTACCAATATCTTAATTTAGGAAATTTACATTTATATTTATCTTAATTTAGGAAACATAGATTACTTCTACCGCTATATAAGTTTATGCATCTTGTAACTTTATTCTAATGAGAGTCTAATAATAATTCTTCATAAACACTTTTGTGTTCTTACTCTCATCAATTTATCAAACTTCGTAAATGGAATAAAGAATGGTATTCAAATTATAAAAAAGTTATTCTAGAAAACGTGAGGCAGGCCCTTTTTCTTTCCACCTCAAACCAGAATATTTCTAAAAAGAAGACAGAGAGACACGTCACAGAACAATGTAACAAGACCGATATATACCATAATTTTTTGCTTTTCGCAAAGTGAGATTCTCACAATTCTAAATATGCTGGTAGACCGTTTGGTTTAACAATACAGAGAACTAAAATTATACAGTTTCAAACATTTTCAAAAGATTTTGCAACTCTAACTTTCGTCTTTATTTCAATCCTTTTTTTTTTGGGTCATAAATCTTTATTTAAATCTAATATGTCCACTTTCACATATATATATTAACGAGAAAATAACTAATTACAAAAGTAATATTCTTAAAATACAGATATAAAAAGAAATTGTCATCAAAAGTAAAAGGCGAAAGAATAGTTCGAAAAAAGAAAAGGTCATCAAAAGTAGTAACATGGGATCGCTTTTCTTAATCTCTCTTATGCTGTTCTCTTTTTATTCCTTGTCTTGTCTCTAACGTATTCTCAAAAATGAAACATCCAAATAATTAATTAGTACACATGCATATAAGTAAGTAATTAGCCATTCCAACTTACACCTAAACACACAATTTTTTTCTCGAAAGAGAAGGAAGAGCAGCTACAAAATCAATGCCAATCAGCCGCAAAGTTTTGACGTGGGCCGTTGTGACGGCGGTTATGGGCGTCCTGGTCGTTTTCGTCGGGCCGTCCATCATCGGACCGGAGAGTATAGTGGGCTCGCAAAACGTCCTAACCACGGCGAGGATGATCCCGCTTCCCGTGGATGGACCGGAGAGCATGGACTGGGATCCACGAGGGGAAGGCCCATACGTCGGCGTCACCGACGGTCGCATACTCAAGTGGCGCGGTGAGGATATTGGCTGGGTCGAATTCGCCTATACATCTCCCCACAGGTTTCTTTAATTATTTTTGCATGTTGTAAATGTACACTCGAAAGAAGAAATTAAAAGGATTTTGTTTTTTTTTTTAAATTCATTTTGCTTTTTGCACTGGCTTAATTTTACAATTTATACATTAAAAACATAGATATGTTACCGAGACATGAACTCTTGTAGTTTGCTAGGGTTGTCACTGTATCACGATCACATTCACATATGTATATGTATGTTCTTGATATCATAGCAAAAAAATGTATGTTCTTGATAAAACAAAAATTCTAATTAAAAACAGAAAGATCAAACGCTAAAAAGAAAGCTAGAATAATTGTTTCATAGACAAATGATTGTAGGATAGACACAAACAGAATAAAGTTTCTGTATATTTTCGAATTTGGTGTATATATGAAGAGGGAACTGTTCAAGCCATAAGGTGGAACCTGCGTGTGGGAGGCCTTTGGGACTGAGCTTCGAGAAGAAATCGGGAGATTTGTACTTTTGTGACGGTTACTTTGGGGTAATGAAGGTCGGGCCTAAAGGAGGATTGGCCGAGAAGGTCGTGGACGTAGTCGAAGGTCAGAAAATTATGTTTGCAAACCAAATGGATATAGACGAAGAAGATGATGCTATCTACTTCAACGATAGTAGCGACACTTATCACTTCGGGTATTATATCTTCACCTCTATTACTTTGTTTTTTCATTCCCGCACCTGAAATTTTGAAAATTGCTAGATTATAAAAGAAGGTTCGTGAATCAATGTACTCATTGATTTTGAGTTGAAAATCCATAGTTTTTTAACATGGTATCATATATCACATATTCCAAGTGGTCGTATAAACGGTCCGTTTTGTTGTGATATTTCTATGATGATTGTGCATGAGCCCTACTAGAACCCACATCAAAAGTTGTGACATCTCTGAACTATAATAACTTTATGGTCCATTAGTTTTAAATTAGAAGCTTATGTTACGAAAAAAGAAAAATTAAAACTAATTTAATAAAAAAAAACAAAATTCTTGTAAACAACAATAGACCAATTTATAGTTAAAACGTATAAAATTTGCTTCGAAAGAATTAAAGTCCAACTGTCGGACTATTCTAAAATTGTTACGTTCTTGTTTGGATCAGGGATGTATTCTACGTGTTTCTATGTGGCGAAAAGACGGGAAGAGCGATTCGATACGACATGAAGACAAAAGAGGCTAAAGTTGTAATGGACCGTCTTCATTTCCCTAATGGTCTTGCCTTAAGCAAAGATGGTTCGTTCGTTCTTTCATGTGAGGCCCCAACGCAACTTGTGCATCGATATTGGGTCAAAGGACCTAAAGCCGGGACCCGCGACATATTTGCAAAGCTCCCTGGCTATCCCGATAACATCAGGAGGACCAAGACAGGGGATTTCTGGGTTGCCTTGCATTCCAAGAAAACACCATTTTCTAGGTTTTCGTTGATGCATCCGTGGATTGGGAAATTTTTCATTAAGACGTTCAAGATGGAGCTTTTGGTTTTTCTATTTGAAGGAGGGAAGCCTCATGCCGTGGCCGTGAAACTCTGCGGCGAGACCGGAGAGGCTGTGGAGATTCTTGAGGATAGTGAAGGGAAGAATATGAAGTTCATAAGTGAGGTTCAAGAGAGAGATGGTAAGCTCTGGTTTGGGTCTGTGTTTATGCCTTCCGTTTGGGTTCTCAATCGTCAGTGATTAAAGTAACTTTCTTTTGCTTCTACATTATCACTTTCTCATGTGTGTGGATTTGATGATAATCAAAGGGGTTTTAAAGTATTTGCTGTATCCGGTTAGATTTGCATTTATAATAAGTCCTTTTCGAGACTCTTGATCTTATATAATTTACCGAGATCTTGGTTTATTTTGTTTGTTTGTTAAAGTAAATCTTGGTTTCTTTGTGGTTTACTTTGCTTTCATTTCGACGATCTATTTTCTCAATTTGATTATATTTCGAGTATTTATTTGGGTTTTTATGTTACCTGAAAAGTAACTTGTATAATATCCTACCTACAAGCTCAGAGAGAGATATATGGAATAAAAAGTGACGATTTAAAGCGAATAATTCATATAACAAAAATAAAATTAAAGTATAAAAAGGACACTAGGCGGTTTCGCATGACCATCGACTTTCATCCTGAATGAGGCAAGAATCGATTTTTTATGTTTAAAAATTGTAAGAACCGATTTGGAACCGATTTAGTCTTGATTCGGTTCCGTTTCAGTTTATTATTTACTAGTGGGTCAGCCGCATTTCGCACGGTCTTTTATATTATTATTTTTATGTAATTAGAAAAGATTTCAGTAATAATAAAATTCGTATTTCGCCACAAAATTTTTTGTTTGTAATAATTTAGTATATCTATGCATATCCTCCTCTTTAGATGAGACACACCATAAAAACTACTCAACCTTGTTGGAGTTATCGGCGTCAAGTCATATCCGCCGAAATATCATATACTTGGAGAACTAATGCTCATAGCTAATCGTGACTAAAACCAATTACCAAATTTAGTCTACACATCTAGACCAATTCAATCCTTTGAAAACCCTTACATTTCACACGATAGAAAAGAAGAATAGCGTTCTAAGAGTTCAAAATCCACGTTAGAGAATAATTAATAAATATACTTCACTTTTCTCATATATGGGTCGAATATCCATTCATATGACATTAATCTTATTTTCAAAAAAATCTGACGTGTTTCCAAGATTCAATCATAATCTCTCTATATGTCTCTCTGTCTTCCCCCCCCCCTTCTCTCTCACAATCATCAACGCGGCAAATTGAACCACAAAACACATTTTGCCCTGATATAAATCTAACATTCACTATCTTTTCCATTTTCTTGCGAGTTTCGATGTTGCCATTCTGACTTGAGCATTGGAGAATTTGGCGAAGATTTTAATCATTCGTCCTCTCAGTGATTGACTTGAAAATGTTATTATTTTGGGATACTACAGTTTGCCTATCATGACAAGCATTTTTTCATACCCATCAAAGACTCCGAGTTGCCATTCGAGCTTCTGAAAACTCATGCGAGTATTTCTTTGTTGGATGAATCCTCGTCCCCATGCCCGAACACTAATTTCTAACCATCAAAATGATTTGTTTTATTTATCCCCTATAACCCACTTAAAATCAATTGACACATCCCAAAAATTTGTCATTAACAACGATTAATTAATAATTTTTTTTAATTATAAATGTTTTAAACAATTGATTTTAAATTTTTATACATTTTATTTGGAACTAATCCTTATTGATTGTTTCAAATTATATATTTCACAACATTTGTTGGGTTTTATTTTGAAAAAGTTTAATCCATAATTTATAACCACTAAACTCTATAGTTTTCCTTATACTATAAAAATAAATTGATAACATTAAACTTATTAAATTTGAGTTTCTTTAGATCAATAATATATAATTTATGTTTTCTTTAAATAATGTATTTTCAAATTATAGGAAAAACTATTATATTAATGGTTGATCATTATTATGAGAATTTAAGTATAATAACACAAAACATAATAAATTAAATAAATATTTTAAAATTAACAAATAAGTTGAAACTAAATGAGTGATGAAGTGTCACAAATATAGAGTATAAGTATATGAAGTAGCAGCCTAAGAAAAGAGAACATTCTCCTTTATATATATAGATGTTTGATATATGAGAATATATATTTTGGTAGGCCAAAGCTCTTTTTTCATCTTTGTATTACTTAAAGACCAAGATAATACGATATAAAAGTATCTCTTGTTTTAAAAAAAAAATTGTGAGGCTATAGACCGACCTTGTGCAGCCCACACTAACCATCATAGACAGGATTAAGTGGGATAATTGTAAACATGAGGAGGACACATGTTCTCTTTTGAATAATTTCGTTTTAAGTGGAGCTGATATTTTTGGAATTGTTTGTTTGGAATCCAAACATTGGATGGGTTTGATGACAAAGAAAAGGGTCAGAAATCAGAAGGCAACACAACGAATAGGGTTGCCGAGTGGGTCTCATGCCGTTGTTTCTTCTGCCCACTGCCCCCTTCTCCTGTCATTTCACTTCCTCCAACTTCCTTTGTCCTGTTTATAATATCCAAACATTTATGTTTCATTTATAAATATAAAGTCAAACAAACAAATTATTAATTGTTACAAAATAAAATGTGGGTAGTAAGGTTATGATCTCGTTGCGTCTTTTTCTAATTAAAAGTTTGATTTTTCTGCGTAAGGAAAATATAATATTCCCGTATATATATTTTTTGTTTTGTTGAATAACATTTATACTTTGCTCAAACTTGTAAAATTGATCCAACTAAATAGACAACAAATCTGCAGATTTGGATGGGAAGAAAAATATATAGAGAGTCAGAGTATAGAAGATATCCCAAGTAAATGTGACCCCTCAGTTTCCGGCGCTGGTAAAGCAATCATACTATCTACATGTAATATGCCTCGCAAATCACAACTTCAAAAAAAAAACAAGTAGTTAATCTGATTTTAGTAATTACTTTGTTTTTATTGTTAAAAAATAAGAAATTGTCAAATATAATTAATACACGAATTGAGGCAGACTAAAAGAAATGTTATGTTTAATTTCCTTAAAATGTCATCCTATAAACGGCAAAATCTTGTATCTTGTCAATAGGTTGGTGAATGGAATCATGGCTGTCTGGTTAGTAAGAAGGAAATATATCTTTCATACTAAAGCTATTACGAAGCAAATGTTTGAACAGAAAAAATTAACAAATGGATGATGACAAAAGAAAACTAACAAACGGAATTCCGGATCCACAAATCCCAAGAAATACAATACAATAATACATAAATTAAATTCCAAGCTAAAATATTAAGTTTTTTTTTTTTAACACGAATTCGACATAGAAAACTATTTATTATTTCTGACACCTTCTATATAACAAACCATAATAACTCTTACAAGATACACAAAATAAGTGGAAAAACAAAAATCGGAAAATGATGAAACTCTTCCTGGTGGTGGCATTATCCGTTGCCTTTCTCTTTAGCCTCACCAAATTTTCTGGCGAGAGACCAAAACATGGAGAATCCATGTTGACTGTTCATTTCCCTGAATTCCGTCTGATTCCGACCACCGGAGCTTCGGGACCGGAGAGTTTCGTCTTCGATTTCTCCGGTGAAGGTCCTTACACCGGTTTATCTGACGGTCGAATTGTCAAGTGGATAGCTAATGAGAGCCGTTGGATCGATTTCGCCGTCACCACCCCAACAAGGTACCCGATAATCTCACCCTTTTTGTTTTTTTATACTTTTATTGGGATTTTTTTGGGTGTGGATTTGACTCCTTCAATTTATATCCACCAACTCCTTCTGTCCCATCGAAATTATCGATTTAATTATCAGAATAATAAAATTACATCATTTGAAATTCCAACATTCATCAAGTTTAATCTTTTGATAATTTGATTAAAATCTCAAATTAATACAACTAGTACTTATGAATTCCTGACTGATGAACGGTACTTTATAAAATCTGTTGACAAAAAAAAAAAAGGTACTTCTTTTGTTTCTGCATATGTACATCAAACTTTTGTTTCACGTGGTCAAGTACTTGTTGTTTTAAATTGCAAAATTAACTGGCATGCATGTGAAGTTCCCATTTTGAGGGGGATTCTAAAACCTCAATTGCATGTGCATTATATATGCATATTTGGCTACGCAGCTTAACTGCTTCTTTGATTTCCTTTGAATATTTTCTCCATGCACGCGCGTGTTGTGAAACGTTGCAGTTTTTTTTTTTTTTTTGAAAAATAAATTTTATTTAAAAGCTGACAGCTAAAGAATGAATGACAGAACAATATAGAAAATGCTGCACCATTTTTATTTACTAGGAGTAATGAGTAAACTAACCCTTTGGTTACAAACAAAACATATAGGAAATGCGTTATTGACTTTTTTTGGTGGTCCAGGTTTGTTATTAGAAAATGTTATTTTGTTACACTTTATGATTTTAATGAGATTTCGATACATTTTTTTTACAAAGATTACAATATATTCAAAATAAAAGTGTACAACAATGCCTCTATTTAATATACCACTAATTAAACGGATGGAATAAACAAGTACTCATTCAGATCAGCTTCGCTGAATAGCAAAAAAAAATAGTTATGAAATGATGGGGTTTACACTTCAATATGTTTTAATTAAATGCAGAGACGGTTGTGAGGGCCCGCACGAGCACCAACAAACGGAACACGTGTGCGGACGACCATTGGGCCTGGCCTTTGAAAAATCCACTGGTGATCTTTATATAGCCGATGCTTATATGGGCCTTCTTAAGGTTGGCCCAGAAGGTGGTTTAGCCAACCAGGTGCACCAGCTGGATGAGCCCCTTAGGTTTACCAACGGTTTGGACATAGATCCACGGACCGGAGTTATCTACTATACCGATAGTAGTTCGGTTTATCAACGGAGGTATCCAAGTTTTTAATCATCTTAAATAAAAAAAAGCATGCTCTGGAAAAGAAAAGAAAAAGCATGCTTATATGGAATATACACATGCATAGTATATCGTATTGTTATATCTTTTGAAATGAAAAAAAAAAAATTATAACTAAAATATTTTTTTGCTAGAAAACTATAATAGCGTAAATGATTATAACTAAAATATTTTTTTTTAACTATATAGTTTAAGAGCGTAAATGATTAATTGAAGTTGTTTTTTTTCAGGAATTATATAGGGGTGATGATGAGTGGGGACAGAACCGGTAGACTGATGAAGTACGACCCAAACACAAAACAAGTGACCACTCTTTTAAGCAACCTAGCGTTCGCAAACGGCGTCGTTCTGAGCCAAAACGGTGATTACCTTCTCGTGGCCGAGACTGCCACGTGTCGGATCCTACGTTACTGGCTTAACGACACGTCGGCGTCTAAATCTCGCGAGAACTACGAGATTTTCGCGGAGCGGCTCCCCGGGTTTCCCGACAACATAAAGAGAAGTCCACGTGGCGGATTCTGGGTAGGCGTCAACACAAAACACACAAAGCTGTCAAAATTCGCCGTTTCTAACGCGTGGCTAGGACGCGCCGCCTTGGGCCTGCCGGTGGACTGGATGAAGGTCCATTCGTATTGGGCCAAGTACAAAGGGAACGGGATGGCCGTGAGGTTGAGCGAGGGTAGTGGCGTGATATCAGAGGTCTTCGAGGGTAAAAATGGAAATAAGTGGATGTCCATAAGTGAGGTGGAGGAGAGAGACGGAACTCTATGGGTTGGATCGGTGAATACTCCTTTCGCTGGAGTTTATAAAATCTAAAACCAATCAATGCAAATATGCGTTTCCATCATTATCATCTATGCATAACTAAAGATTAATATTATAAAGTCGCGATTCAATAGTCAACACTCAACAGTGGTTAGTATTCATTGTTTTTAGGATAATAATTTTTTTTTTTTTTTGATAAACAGGAGTATCCAAAGGCTTACTAGATCCAAGATTAATCTTCAGCGGTCCAATAATTGAGATACACGACAGCAATTTGCTGAATTAAACATGGAAATGTGACCAAGAAGATTCGAACCCAGGGCACATACCCATACCATTGGAATTCCCAAACCACTGGGATACGAACTCTTGGTTTATGATAATAAATCTACTTGCATGATATCATCTTATTATATAACGTTGAATACCCTCAACGTAAACATGATATATAAAATATTTATAATTTATTAGATCGTGATTTATACCATTATTAATTTTAGAGCATGAAATATGTCAATACAATAATATATATTTTTAATTAATTATTTATTTTTTTAAAAAATTATGCTTAAAAAAAATTAAAACTACTAAAAAAGAAAAAACAAAAAACAAAAACTACAAAAATATACTATAAACTCTATAATTTCTAATATGTTTATTTCTTTGGAATGATTGTTTATTAAGTTTGTGGAAAATATAGATCAATTTCAAAAATTTAATTATAAATAATAAAACATAATTTGTGGATAAGTTAACTGAATCTTAATTTAGAATTTAATTAAGTAGGTTATAATTATAGGATTATCAATTTTAAAATCTAAATATTTTAACAATTTTTCGTTGGATGTAATCTAATCTTATTATATAAACCTATATATTTTTATTGAGGTAGATGCTTTTTCATAACTTTATAAATGTAAATATTATAATCCATAGCTCGAACACAAACTTTATAGCTCTACTGGAAATACCCTATGAACGAAGGGCATAGACGGGGATGGGATTTAAACCCGCTCTTATCTATGGACCATAACTTCTTGCAAAGAAAAATAAAATAAAAAATTACAATCCACGATTTGATATTATAACAGTTGTTATTATTATAATTTTCACGAGAAAAACACTACACAACAAAATACATTTATATAGACCTACGACTTTTTTTATTGAACTAGATACCTTCTTAGGCACCAGTTTTATTTTATTTTAACATAAGTACGTAATAGTAATAAACCATGCATTCATGCAAACAAACATAGAGTTTGTGTTACACGCCAATTCATGGCTTAGCTTCTTCCTTCTTCTTCTCTTCCTCAGTAGACATCTTCTTGGAACAGCAAGCACTGCACTGCCCATAAGCGTAGCTTCCGCAGCAACCGTACCTACATCTACTGGCTTGCTGAGGCTCAACAACTTCAGCCTCGGCTTGAGGACTTTTGCAACAGTAGCTGCACCGTCCATAACGCCAGGGTCCGCAACATCCGTGCCTACATCTACCGGCTTGCTGAGGCTCAACAACTTCAGCCTCGGCTTGAGGACTTCTGCAACAGTAGCTGCACCGTCCATAACGCCAGCGTCCGCAACATCCGTACCTACAACCACCACCCCAGCTTTGCTGAGGCTCAACAGCTTCCACGGCCTCGTCGGCCTGGGCCTGGGCCTGACTAAGGCTACAACAAGCACTGCACCGTCCATAAGCGTAGCTACCACAACATCCGTACCTACAACCGCGTTGCTGAGGCTCTACAGCGTTGGCCTCAACAGCCTCGGTCTCCACGGCCTCCACGGCTTGTGGTTGGCGACAACAATACCTGCACCTTCCATATATCCAACCACCGCAACATCCGTACCTACAACCGCCACCGCCACCGCCACCGCCACGTTGTTGTGGCTCTATGGCATCGGTTGCTTCACTTGGCTTCACGTCATCCTTAGCTGCATGCACGTGTGATTTATATATGTTATTTACGTCGAGGCCATGTATTAAACATTCAATCATCAGTTATGTGAAAGTATAAAAAGGGAAACTATAAATATAGAGTTGTATACCATGTGTAGCATCGTTGGATGTGTCGGCAAAAACAGCGAGAGAAAGGGAAAAGAGCAAAGCCAAGAGAGCGAGAGACTTGAGGCTTCCCATGTTTTGATTTCGTTACACAAAACACTTAGCTTGTTCGGTTTGTTGTGAAAGAAGATGTTTTTGGTAGTGAAGAGTGTATGACCACAGCACATCTATTTATAGTTGGGCGGAAAAGCATGGCGACAAAAGAACGGTCAATTATGTCGAGACGTCGAGTGAGGGAAGATAATGGCGTATTTTATGGGGAAAACAATTTTTACGCTTTATAGAAAATGTAAAAAATAAATCAATGACCACATTCGTTCTTATTGATTCCTTGATTAAATATTTGGTCCTGGCATACGTAATCACCATGTTAGCAAACTATCTAAACTGATAATAGATGTGATCGAGAATAATCGCAGAAACTGATTAAGAAAGATTATAAGAAGCTTTGATGCTAACGTTTATAGTTCCTTCGTGTAATTAAGTTTTGGTTATGATGGCTCTGAGCCTCTAACAATTTTGTTTTGTATTTTCCATCAACCGTGGCTCTAGCTAAGCCTCTAAAAAAACGTATGTATATATATAAATAAATTGTTGTTTTTGCAAATAATAGGCTAGGTTTGAGACAATTAGTGTTATTATTTTTCTGCGAATAAATTCGTATCGACATGATATGCAAAATTTATTTTTCATGTTTCTTGTTTTGAAAACGTTTTGAAATTGATTGATTTAAAAAAAAAATTAATACGGACACTTCGAAAACACGATTCTTAAAAATTTCAATTGAAAAACATAATATAAAAGTTCAATTTCATTTAGAAACCCAATGAAAATTTGTCTTTTTTAATTGAAAATGTAAAGTAAATAAATAGTTTGAAAACGTAATAAAAATCATTATGAAAATACAGTTGTCGACAAAAAGAAACGTAATGATTGGTTGTAATTTAGAAAATCTAATTAATGTGAAGATTATGAAACACTCATATTTTTCTTTTCTTTTCTCGAATACATATAATCACAGTTTCGACGGATATTTTCTTACAAGTTCTCTATATACTGGATATGTAACACTCTTATTTTTCAAATTTTTTTTATCTTATATATTACATATTAAAAACTATGCAAAGAACAAAAAATGTTGATTGTTACATTAACATTAAATTCTAGATTCTAGTTTATTAATATAATAATCACAGGTTAATGACAAAAAAAGGTAAAAGGTCAGTTAATATTTTAAAATATGGCTAATCCAATCGACTAGAAAAAGATCTGAGTAAAAATTATCGGATCAGAGTCAAAACTATATAGTATTTGTCAAGTACCCGCTCTTGCTTCTGGCCAAAAGCACAGTAAAAGCTGAACGTTGAAAGCCAATACATGCATCGAAAGGTTCGTCAGCTAAACTCTTCTATGTGGTTCCATGTGTAAATACCATGCTCTCTACATGACCTGTGATGGTTACACGTGTCAAAATAGTTGTCACAAAGTCCAAACTCTTAATTAGAGTTGAAAACCCACCGTTCGAAAGGATAATGTCCTTCTATACATTCCAAAAGCAATCATAGGATTCCAATTCAAACTCTTCCTCTTTTGGTAAAATCATTAGAACTGCGCGAAATGAAGAAAAATTAAAGAAAGTTAGAAACGAAATAATATGAATTAATCAGCTTATGGTCTCTTGTGGTTGAATGACTCATTTTGAAGTTTAAATATGTGAATCCAAATTTTCGTGGTATAATTGTTTCACTCGTAAATTAGTTTGAACTTGGAAAGCTGAACTGTTTACCAAAAACAAAAAAATGAACAGACGGAGTTCTCGCCCGATCGAAGTGCAAACTACTTAGATAAAATTAACAAGCCATATTCCATTAGAAGCGTTACTATGTTACTGCATTAGATACTCAAGCTCACTCACTGATCCACACTGGGATCTTCAGTTTCTTACGTATGGACAGAAAATGAAAACGTTTAGGCAACCATATTTGGGCCTTATTTAAAACCCATATTTCGGACCGTTACATAGTAATTGGCTTTCTGGCCTGAAAAAATAGTAGTATGTTATCCTATTTGACGCGGGTAAAATAACAAAAACACTGTAGATATATATTAACACTATGATAAAAATGTTGATGGAGTTGATGTCAAAAACCTTTTTTTTTTGCTGATGCAGTTGATGAATAAAACTTATGTTCCGAAATCAAATTATATTTACTTGTTGTCTTGGCTGGGAAAAAGAAAAACAGTCATCGCAACACTTCAAGTCTTTAATATATACAGTTTCTCTAATCAGAAGGTTATTCCTTGTCAGAAAGGATAAAAACAAAAAGAACCTATATTATAATATCGATTAGGGAAAATATCTTAGTCATATAGCATTAGGTCACCATAGCTTTTGCATTATTATTATTATTTTTTGTCAGAATCGCGTTATAAATTAGTCGATCAATAACTTTGAAGATCATTTGCAGTGAAGAATTGTTGTTGTGCAATTTACTATTCCTCTTATTCCAAATCATGTAAAATTGTTGCTTGAGCAACCAACCTGTGCAGAATCTTCAGACTTGTCATCCCAAGCTAAGAGGAGAAATCAGTCCAAAAGAATGAAAAAACAAAGGATAATAATCAAATCTTCTGTTGACAATCTGTTCACTAGCTAACTTCGCATCTCAGGAAAATATGATTTCGGTTCTCTTCAATATCCATTATACTTACGTAACCTCGTTAAGTTTAAAAACTACTAAATTCATACGTGACAAATTGCGATTGGGCTATATTTCCAATGACTTTAAAGTCTTGAGGATAAAGAAACTCGGAACCGGTCAATGTCTAGGGTTCACAAAAACACTTGATGAGTATTTCCACTAGTGTTTGACAATGAACAGTTTCTCCATCACAGAAAATTATAATAATATAATAGTTAATCCAAATTGCAACTTTTAATTAATCATCGTCTTAGTTAATAGTAATACTATAGGAGTAAACGGTAACATAAATTCATTAAACAAGCATAAGTAGTTAAATTAATGTCATAGGAAAATTTATTTGGTTTACAAGTTTTGTGGAATTGAACATTTCCCTTAGCCACACTGATGGTGGAGAATGGTTGTCAATGAAATTATCTATAAATGGGCCAAACAATACTCTTAATCGCGTGGCCCATATTTGTCAACATGTGGGCCCGTTTGTGAATTTCTGAGCCACGTATTCCAAAGAGGTCCCTCTAAAATAGACGTTTTCTCCATTTGTAACCTTGTATTACTTTGCATGGCACACAATTGGCCAGGGCCCAACTTTCCCTCTTTTTTCTTTTTTTTCTTTTTTTCAATCAATGATTAGTTTTATTCAAACCAAGCTTAACGATTTTCCCACTTACTGTCTTTTATAAATTACAGCATGTTTCTCGATGTGAAATACTCTACTAAATTACATGGAGGATTAAAAGAAGTTTTGTTTTTTTTTGTTTTTTCATATACCAAACAAACAACTGTGGAGATGATAATAAACTGTATTGAAGAATTATGATTGAAGGAAAAAAAGATAGATAAAGCTACTTTACTTTATTTTTAAAAGAAAGATAAAAGAAATTTTCTTTTCTTCTTTTTGTTTGTGAAGAACATAACTAAAACTGAACCTGAACTTTGATTTCAAAGTTTGAAACCCTATCCCCATCTTTCATATCCTGTGTAATGTAGGATGAAAATACAAGAAATTTTTTAACATGGTTTGAAATTTATAATTTAAGAGTGTAACACTTTTTTTTAATTGACACTAGCAAAATTGGGCGAAAGCGAAACGGATAATTTAGAAAAGGGTATGATCGTAATATCACACTTGTTTAAAGAATCTCCGCACACGCATCTTTCTCTTCGCCTTATAATCCCAGAGAAGGCGAAGACAACGGAACAACAATCACAGAGAGAGAGAGAGAGCTATGGCGTTACGAAGCAAGAGGTTAGCGACACTTCTCTTCTCCATTTCCGGCAACTCTCGGGTCTGCAATTCCGGTGGGTTTCATCACGGCTCGGATCGGATCGCGAGAACCGGGGCATTGCTCAGCCGCTGGATCTCCTCTTCTTCGTCATCTTCCGCTGTTGTGGCGGAGGATGAATCTAGAGGGATTTACGGATTGGGAAGTGTGTTGAAAGAGTACGAAGATTACAGGAGATCGCTCTACGGTGAGTTCACGCACAAGGCGTTGCTCGTCGACGCCGTTGGTACTCTCCTTGTTCCCGCCCAACCCACGGCGCAGGTCTGTCAAATCTCTTATTTCTTACGATTCTCAACGATTTCACAAAAACGCTTCACATGCTTTGTATCTTGCTCTGCGATTGGAAAATCTCTGAAAACTCACGCCCGTTTATTGGATTGAAGTTTGATCCTGGATACGGTTAATCAATGCAATTCGATCGATGGCTATTGTTTGAATTTTGTTTATGCTGTATTATGTGATGTCTGCTTCTCTCTAGAAGCTTAGATGGAATGATTTCAATCTGCAAATTCTAAGTTCTGTTAGGGATTCTGATTGTGTAGATATACAGGAATATTGGAGAGAAGTACGGAGTTGTGTACTCGGAGGCTGAGATACTTACTAGATACAGAAGAGCTTATCAGAAACCATGGGGCGGATCTCTTCTCAGGTATCATCATCTTCCTCTTTGTGTTTCTTCTACTCCAAGAAAATCACCACTATGCAACATGTTCTTGTGTGGCTTTCCAATTCGTTTGGATGTCAAAAATTTCACACAGATTGCATTATGTTTAGTGTTTCTGCGTCATGGATCATGATTAAGACTCTAATGATGAAGTGATAACCGTGTGTGATGTTCTTAATTTTTACTCCTTTGTTTGTAGATATGTAAACGACGCTAGACCTTTCTGGCAATATATAGTGAGTGCATCAACAGGCTGTTCCGATTCCCAGTACTTTGAAGAGCTTTACAGCTATTTTACTACAGAACAGGTTTGATCTCCGCTACTATATCTCTCCATACGCTTGAGGAACACCTTAAAGTTTGTTTCTTTACTCTTAGATATTTATGTCCTTTTGCTTTACCAGGCGTGGAAGCTATGTGATCCAGAGGCAGAGAAAGTGTTCAAGGCTATCAAAGAAGCGGGTGTAAAAGTTGCCATTGTGTCCAACTTTGACACTCGATTAAGACCTCTCCTACGAGCACTGAGATGTGAAGACTGGTTTGATGCTGTGGCTGTTTCAGCAGAAGTAATATAACTTCGTTTCCTTTACATCTTTTGGTTGATGATGTGAAACGTTTTGGGAGCTAGTGTGTATTAAATGATCTTGGTTGATTGTTTCGCAGGTTGAAGCGGAGAAACCAAACCCAACCATCTTCTTGAAAGCTTGTGAATTGTTGGGAGTGAATCCTGAGGATGCGGTTCATGTAGGAGATGACCGTAGGAATGATATATGGGGCGCTAGAGACGCAGGCTGTGACGCTTGGCTCTGGGGAAGTGAAGTTACTTCATTTAAACAGGTAAATGAATGTCTCTGATTTCCTCAGATATCTCAAGAGATTAAAATCATTGGTAACCGAAATTGAATGTGTTTTTTTTGCAGGTTGCTCAACGGATAGGAGTGAAGGTCTGAATCAAAGCATATGAGAGAAATGGTTCAGACTTTATCAGGCTTCAGTTTTAGCTCTCTCTTTTTTGTGAGCAGTTTTGTACATTTGATTTCTCTTTTGTAGTATAATGTGTGTGATATATGTTGCCGTTTATGTAAAAAACCAGAAAATAATGTATAATAATAAAAGATCAATAAGGCTTCATGATCGTTCTTGATCCGAACAGAAGTCTTGTACTGTTTTTGACATTGCTTATAAAAGTTACAAACCTGAACCTCGACGATGTATGAAGTATGAACAAATACCAAAAGTTGCCTACATAACTTTGTTCCAATACCAAAGGTTTTTAATATTATGTTCCGATTTGTTTTTTTTTACTTTTTTTAACACCAGTTCCGATTTGTTTATGAAGAAGATGAAGCTGACATTGAACGGTTTAGTTTTTTTTTTTGTTATAAATACGTCTTTTGGATTATTGACCAATTATAAAAAAATACGTCTTTTGGATTATGGATAGTATATATCTCTATAATATTATTTAAGAAATATTTTTGAAAATGAACTTTGTTTTGTAAGTTATTATATGAAATGTTATTACAAATAACAAAAAATAGGAAATGGTATAATTATCTTTTACAATTAGTGATAAAAATATGGAACTTATTTATTTCACATTAAAGATGTAATCTACTATATATATTTTAAATAATAATCAATTCATATATATTCAAAGAAAAAAATATATCCAAAATCTTGATATATTTTTCACTATAGTTTATTATATTTTATTTGAATTTATATCAAAATAAAAGTTGTAAAATATTTTACTAATTTTATAAAAAATTAGACACAAGATTTTTTTTTTTAAGAGTTCGTAAACTAACAAAAAAATTAGAGTCATTAAACGGTGCATAATAATTAATAGAGTTATGTTTTTAAGATTATATGTTTTACGGGTTAAACCGAATAATATTTTAGTCTACTGAAAAACGGGTTAAATAGACAAATTATTCTGTTTGACAATTCTATCTATAATCATGAGTTATGCATATTATAAAATTCAAAAAAAAAAAATTGTTCTTAAATTTCAAAAATAAATCTTAAAAAAAAGTATCTTAGACGACTATCTTATTTCAAAAGAAGAGATAAAGTATCATTAGAATAAGCATATAAAAACCACACTAATAAGGCAAAAACAAATTTTTTTGACTTATATATGAACCTAAGCAAAAAAAAATATTTTTTGACCAATTTTCAAAAAAAAAAAATTTAATTTTTTTGGGCCTTTTCGTTTGAAGAATTTATTAAAAAAAAAAATAGATCCAAGTCTAATCATGCCATAAATAAGGGGGAACACACAACGTCTTAAGGATATCGACAAAGTAAAAAATCTTCTTCAATTTCTTCAGCATTTCACTTGGATCCATGTTTTGTCCCGTCACCGTTAGTACGTCTAGGTCTAAATTAAAATTTGCTTCCTCAAATCCTAACCAAAAAAAAAAAAAAACATTCTTACGCATTGCTCACAATTTGAAAGCTTAACTAAAATGATCTACATCTGTATATATATATATATATTGGTAAAGTAATATTATATATATAATATATAATATATTAAATATATATCTACAACAAATGGTTTAAGTTGGTTTAGTATGTTGTGGCCCACCGACGAGAAAAAAAAAAAAATCTGGTTCAGTGTATAACGATTGGGTTGTGTTGTGTACCTGTACGATTAGACAAACTTCTAACTGCTTTCCGCCTGGTTTTTTCGTTAGAACCTTGATACTTGAAAACAATTCTCGTCGACTACAAACAATGAAATAAAACTAAAGCTTTTAGTAATTTCATTAAATAAAAAAACCACTTCAATTCACTGAATCTGTATGGTCGTATATTTATATATTGTTCAATAGGTTTGCTAAGAAAAGAAACGAACCATCTATTGAAAAAAACTAAAAAGTTGGAAATTGAAGAGAAGATGATGGAAAAGAATGTGACTACAAGTTTACAATTGCGTCTTGCTCATCAACCTCTATAAATAAGAAAGAAAACTGAGTTCTTTGTACAAAGAAAAAGAAACTTTTTTTTTCAAAATGGAAATTTTGGAAGATTGGTGATCAAGAAAAATAATTAAGAAGAATGGAAATTTAGAGTTTTGTGAATCTAGAAGAATGGAAATTTGGAGATTAAGAGAAGGAAAAAGGTTATTATTGTTTCTTCAAGAACATTAATATTTGTAGTTTTTCTATATAAACAAAACTAAAAATAGATAAGGTACACTAAAGAGTATATATATGTAACTTAACAATATGATTAGTGGTATATATGCACGCCCACTAATTGATGGTGTGGCTGTTTCAGCAGAAGTAGCATAACCTCTTTGCCTTTATATTGATACGAATAATTAGTTAATTTTCCTTATATCATTAGTGTTTCTATTTCTTTATTTCCCTTTTCTAAGATGTTGTATTTTAGGGTTTTAATATAGAGAGAGAATTTTTCAAATAGTACGAAATGAGAAATTAATTGTTAGAATAGTACAAAGTTTGGGAAAATTGTAAAAATAGTCTGTTTGAGAATATTTTGTAGGGTTTAGGGCTTCGCCCTTAAAACTAAACTCTAAACCCTAACAACCCAACCTTAAACCCAAAACAGTTCAATTTGTTTTTTTGAAAAATACTAATTTTACAATTTTTCCAAACTTTGTACTATTCTAATAATTTTTTTGTCATTTTGTACTATTTTAATTTGGACCATTACCACTTTAATATATATACATGTTAAGTCTTGGTTGTAAGCAGGGGCGGAGGCACATAATGGGTAGGGGGTCAATTGACCCCTATAAATTTTAATTATTTAGTATAAGTTTTTGAAATTTTGTTTTATTGATCCCATTGAAATATTTTTACTGACTCCCATAAATCTAAACCAAACACAAATCCACATTATACCAATTAAAAATATTTATTTGAAGCCTTTAAATCTAACTCAAATCCAAATTAGCAATCTAGACCATAAAAAATAGGCTCATAACTAAAATAAAAAAACAGTATATATAAAAGTTCTATAACATATAATAGTTTATTGAGTGCTTCTTCTTTAGAATTTGATTTTCTCCCTTTGTATAATTTTCTATAAAATATTTTTATGTTTTTTCAGATATACTTACATAACTAGAACAAGTTAATTTTTTGTTTGTTACAAGTTAATTTCTACTTTTTTGTTATAAGTTAATTTCTACTTAACATGCAGAATGGATGAGACAATAACCTATAAAGAAGTCGCTACACAATATATACGTAAAATTTTAAATTAAATGAAGAATTATAATTGTAATATTTTAACTACAAGCTACTTCTAAAACATGGCAAACAAATACAAAAGAAAAATCTTTAATAGTTTTTAAAGTTTATGATATAAGAAAAAATGTTCAAAAACTATATACGATATACTTCGTAGTATTGTTTTCGCATTTTTAGTGTTTTATATATTAACCCCGGTAGAAAAAAAATCTAGCTCTGCCACTGATTGTAAGAATCATCCAAGCTAAAGAGTGCTTTGCAGGTTCGATCGGATTAAGCTGAGGGAGAGAACATAGTTTTCTTGGGGAGTTTTTACTCTTGTTACGTTATTACTTCCTTTCATTCTAATAAAGAGTGTTTTGGTTTTAATTATGGTTCAATCATATTCTATCTCTAACATATTGTAGGACCAAAATTTACACTACAGACAGGAAAGATTTAATCACAATAATATGTAAATAAACAGTTTAAGGAACAGACGATTTATAAACGATAAAGCAATACAAGATCTGAGGAGGCGAGATAAATCTCTTTCCTTAACTCTAAGAATCTCCCGTAGTGTGACGGGGTTTTATAGATCCATGAGTCCCAGGATACAACCAAAGTTTAACTGAATCATCAACACCATGATTCATGTCTATCGACCATTATTCTACGATACTCTCGAAATTAAAACTTACCCTAATCAGTAGGGAATTGAAGAAACGATTGCTAGAACTTTTAGTAAGTGTTTTTTGTGTATCAGAGGATGATCTTTTAGGTGAAAATCGTGTTGTATATATAGGAGAGAGGCTAGGGTTTTTCCATGACAGAAAAGGAATATTTCTAGAATAACCTAGGCGGCTGCGATTTTTAAGTCGGCCCGCTGGGTATCGATCGATACCAAGGGGTATCGATCGATACCTCAAAAAGTCCACGGGCCCAATCAAGGCCCAAGATGCGAACGTCGCACGTATGGCTTTTCTTCTCTCATGTTGTTCGTTTAAGACACAACCATTCCAACATATATACACGAGAAAACATTTCTCGGTTAATGAAAACATTTCATTAGAAAGAGCTTAACTCATTTCTTTTCACACTAACACAATTTTATCAAACCCTCAGGCTTTGACAAAAAATTAGTTCCAACAATCCCCCACATGAATAGAAATGACTCTAGAACATATGAAAATTGTACAGACTAGACTTTACTAGACATACTTGACTAGACTCATCTAGACGTAGACAGACTTTCGAGAGTATACGAAAATGTAACTGTATCTGAGAGGTAGCATTTTCCAGCTTTGAACCAAACATTTTTAATATCTGTCGAGTTTACTCGGCCAGGAGGTGAACATGATGTCTTGAACCGCCCGGATTTTTATGTAAACTTAGACAACAGGTATCGCACAGAGACATCTTCTCGTAGAACTTTGTTCTCTATTGTGTTCATTTTGGCCTTGAACATTCCTGGTATTCGTGAGTGAATTTGGAGAATATAGCCTTCTCTTTCATTCTCCTAGAAACGGCCCCATTTCACACTTCACTAGGTGATCTTTTATTAGCTTGTTTTTCAGAAGTGTCCTGTCACACTCCACTATCTACATAGCTATGCAATCATTAAAAGCCAACGCTTATCCTTACTATCCACAGGTAGCACTGTTATATCATCCTAGGAACTGGGCAGAGACATAGTCTCACAGTGCTCAATTCGAATCAGTTTAATTTTGTTTCCCTTTGAACCTAGATCTTGGGATCTCCAGTCACATAGGTAGGGTATCTGTCAAACATCATCTTTTTCTATAGGCTTTAAACCCATTCCTTTTGATGATTTTACAATTTGATCTCGCGGCAAACCTTTGGTAAACGGATCCGCTAGGTTATCAGCCGACTTGATGTAATCTATCGTTATTACACCAGTTGAGATCAATTGTCTAATGGTCTTATGTCGTCTTCTTATATGACGAGACTTGCCATTATATAGATTACTCAGTGCCCGAGAGATAGCCGACTGGCTATCACAGTGTACACGTAATGCTGGCACTGGTTTCTCCCACATTGGGATATCTTCCAAAAAGTTTCGAAGCCATTCTGCTTCCTCAGCAGCTTTGTCTAAAGCGACAAACTCTGACTCCATGGTTGATCTGGCCAGGAGTGTTTGTTTGGAAGATTTCCAGGATATTGCTGCACCAGCAAGAGTAAAGACATATCCACTCGTGGATTTGGAGTTTCTTGAATCTGAAATCCAATTGGCATCACTGTACCCTTCCAGCACTGCTGGTTCTTTACCAAAGTGCAGCCCATAACTTTTGGTGTATCTTAGATAATTTAATACCCTAGTTATGGCTCTCCAATGGGTATGACCTGGATTGCTCGTGTAACGACTTAGTACGTTTACCGAGTGTGCTAAATCTGGTCTAGTACAATTCGTTAAGTACATTAGACTCCCGATGACTCTTGCATACTCCACTTGTAACACTGCTTCACCTGAATTCTTTGTCAAGTGAAGATGAGGATCAAGTGGAGTTTTTGCAGTCCCATTGGAGTAGGTCTTAAACCTCTCTAGGATTTTTGTAGCGTAATGATCTTGAGACATAATTATTCCTTTTGAATTTCGAATAATCTTAATCCCTAGAATTACATCAGCTAATCCCATGTCTTTCATATCAAACTTTCCACTTAGCATGTTCTTTGTTTGAATGATTATATCTTTGTTGCTTCCCATGATTAGCATGTCGTCTACGTACAAACACAACAACACATAACCTTGTGAAGTACTTTTGATATAGATGCACTTATCACATTCATTGATGTGAAAGCCATTTGACATCATTACACTGTCGAATTTTTCATGCCATTGTTTCGGAGCTTGCTTGAGTCCATATAGCGATTTGACAAGTCTACAGACTTTCTTCTCTTGTCCGGGAGCAACATAACCCTCAGGTTGATTCATATAGATCTCTTCCTCTAAATCTCCGTTTAGAAAAGCAGTCTTAACATCCATCTGATGTATTTCAAGGTTTCTTAAAGCTGCGATTCCAATCAACATGCGAATCGAAGTGATTCTCGTCACTGGAGAATAAGTGTCAAAGAAGTCCAATCCTTCCTTTTGACGAAATCCTTGTACCACAAGCCTGGCCTTATATTTGTCTATAGAGCCATCGACTTTTAGCTTAGTGGTGAAGACCCATTTACAGCCCAGAGGTTTACAACCTTGAGGTAGGTCTACCAACTCATAAGTATGATTTTGCATAATTGAGTTGATTTCACTGTTAGATGCCTCCCTCCAGAAAGGTGCATCAGGTGTAGACATCGCTTCCATGAAAGTTCTTGGACCACTTTCCGCTAGGAATGCCATTATGAACTCAGAGCCAAATGTCTTCTCCTTACGAGCTCTCTTGCTTCGTCTCGGTTCAGCTTCTTCTACTTCTGTAGAAGTGCCTGAAGTGCTTGCCTCATTGCTAGCATCTCGTTCGTGACGAGTTCGTTTAGGATTTCCTCTATCCTTACATGGAAACACATTTTCGAAGAAGTATGCATTCCTTGACTCCATTATTGTGTTTACATGAATGTCTGGTATATCTGATTTATGTACCAAAAATCGATAGGCACTACTATTGTGCGCGTATCCGATGAAAATGCAATCTACCGTTTTAGGTCCGATGGTGACCTTTTTTGGAAGTGGTACTGCAACTTTTGCCAGGCACCCCCACACTTTCAGGTATACATACGAAGGTACATAACCTTTCCAAAGTTCATAAGGAGTTTTTCCTGTGACTTTGTGTGGAATTTTGTTCAGGATATAATTCGAGGTAAGCAGGGCTTCCCCCCACATGTTCTGGGCTAACCCAGATTCCTGCAACATTGCATTCATCATTTCCTTGAGAGTTCTGTTTTTTCTTTCAGCAACTCCATTGGATTCCGGTGAGTAGGGAGCAGTTGTTTGATGGATAATGCCATGTGCTCTACAGAATGCATCAAATGGTTCACTATATTCACCACCCCTATCACTTCTGACCTTTTTTATGGTCTTGCCGAGTTGGTTTTCAACTTCCAGCTTGTATTCTTTAAATTTGTCCAAGGCTTCATCTTTACTTCGCAGTAGGAAGATGTAACAATATCTCGTGCAATCATCTATGAAAGTCACGAAATATTTCTTGCCTCCTCTGGTTTGAATATATTTCAAATCACATAAATCTGTGTGAATTAAACCTAGAGGTTCTGTTGTTCTTTGAACGCTGGGTGATGGCGTTTTAGTGAGTTTGGCTTGGACACAAACCTCACATTTATCTTTGCTTAATTTGCATTTAGGAATCATGTTCATGTTCATTAATCTACTCATAGACTTGAAATTAACATGTCCTAGTCGTTCATGCCAAATATTAAAAGACTCAGCGAGATAAGCAATTGGTTTCTTATCATTAATCTTAGGGTTCTTCGAGGTGGAAGCCTCGGTTACATTATCCTTTCGGATTACTGTCTCAACAGACATCTTAAAAAGATTATCACAAACAAAACCCTTACCCAAATACATCCCATTCTTCGTTAGGATCAGCTTATCACCTTCCAGCTTCACAGAGAATCCATGCTTACTTATGAGCGATCCAGAGATCAGATTCTTGCGTATATCTGGTACATGGACGACGTTCGTGAGTACCAGTTCCTGTCCAGAGGTGAGCTTCAGAACAACCTTCCCGTGACCATCAATTGTCGACGAGGCTGAATTTCCCATTAGGAGTTTTTCACCATTCTTGGTCTTTGTGTATGTGGAGAACATCTCTCGATCCATACAAATGTGTCTGGTTGCACCAGTATCGAACCACCAAGTCTTTGGATGGCTTTCAGCAACATTGGCCTCAGTGACCACAGCACACATGTCAGCTTCTGTCAAGTTGGCTTGAGCCTTCTTGCTACGACAATCGACGGATTTGTGTCCTTGCTTCCCACAGAAGTTACACAGTCCTAAGAACCTTTGAGAAGTCTGACCATTCTGACCACTCTTGTTCTTGAACTTTTGGAAGTTCTTTGGTGGCATCTTCCCTTTGCCTTTGTTTAGGCGACCTTTGTTCTGCCACTTGCCTTGATTGGGGTTTTGGTGTTCAACCATGTTCGCATTGTGTTCGCGAATTTTCACACCTACATTGATCTGTTGTTCCCGATTCGTAGACTCTACGCGGAGCTTAACAATCAGATCTTCAAGGCTCATCTTCTTTTTCTTCAGCCTGAGGTAGTTCTTGAAGTCCGTCCAACCAGGAGGTAGCTTCTCAATGATGCAGCAACCTTGATAGGTTTCACACAACCGCATTCCCTCAGCAAAGATATCGTGTAGGAGCCTCTGCACCTCATCGACTTGTTCCATTAGTGGTCTTGAATCCACCATCTTGTACTGCTCGAACTTCGCCACAGTGAATTTCTGAGTACCAGAATCTTCAATGCGGTACTTCTTGTCTAAGGAATCCCACAGATCCTTAGATGTCTCAGCATTTTCGTACACCCCAAACAGAGAGTCCGAAAGGCTATTCAGAATATAGCCTTTGCACAAGAAGTCAGCATGTTCCCAGGCGTGGACACTCGCAAGCGCACGTGGATCAGTGTTATCTTCTGGGAGAACAGGTTTCACCTCACTGGTGTATTTCTGCAGATTCAATGTTGTCAGATAGAAGAACATCTTCCTTTTCCACATCTTGAATGCTGTCCCATCAAACTTGGTTGGAGGAGCGACATGGTTCCCAGATGGAACTTTGACCGTCTCGATCTGACTCGCAGTCGATTCAACCTTCTCACTGGTTTTCTCCACCAATCCAGAGTTGTTTTCCACATCAATTGTCATTTCTGTTAAGACAAAGAAACAACTTTTAGTTAGTATCGATATATCAACTTAAAGAATCGTAATTCTAATATCGAACTGAATTTCATTGGTGTCGATCGATACTCCATGGTATCGATCGATACACATTCAATGTCTATTGATGCACCCGTATGGTGTCGATCGATGCACCGTAGGTGTCGATCGATGCTCGATGCACATACCGTGTTAATCGAAGCATCTTGGTGTCGATCGATACACATTGAGTGTCGATCGATACACCCTGGGTTCCGATTGATGCTCGATGCACATACTGTGTCATTCGAAGCAACCTGGTATCGATCGATACACGCTCAGTGTCGATCGATATACCCTGGGTGTCGACCGATGCAAGTGAATTTCACAGGATCGATCATAGCACCAGTGTCGATCGATACCTGTGTCTTATACACAGTATCGATCGACATAGACCAACTTGGTCGATGCAAAGTATCGATCGATACACTGAGGTGCCGACCGATACACTGTTTGCATGGTATCGATCGATACACTTAAGTGTCGACCGATACAATTTAGTCCAATATCGACCGATACCATAGGGTGTCGATCGATACTCACAAGGCCTCGATCTGAATCGAACCTATCAAGAACAGATGTGTGTTCGTTGATTATACCGTTCTTTAATCGCAATTAAAGACGGGTTTTTAGAAGATGTTTAAGCAGATCTGCTTCTACTACACGTTTCAAGTTGCTAAATAGCTGTTTGATTAACGTTTGAGTATCACTAGCAGAAGAACATCTTCTTAAAAAATAGAGAGAGATGAAGATTGCCTCTACTACACGTTTCAATTTGCTAAAAGCTTTTTGACAACGTTTGAGTATCATCAGCAGTAGAAGAATCGTTTAAAAACCGTTTGAAAACGTTTATTTACTCGTGATTAAAGATCCAATTGAAGTAATAAAACAGAAATTGGATCTTCTTAGAGTTAAGATTGTAGGACCAAAATTTACACTACAGACAGGAAAGATTTAATCACAATAATATGTAAATAAACAGTTTAAGGAACAGACGATTTATAAACGATAAAGCAATACAAGATCTGAGGAGGCGAGATAAATCTCTTTCCTTAACTCTAAGAATCTCCCGTAGTGTGACGGGGTTTTATAGATCCATGAGTCCCAGGATACAACCAAAGTTTAACTGAATCATCAACACCATGATTCATGTCTATCGACCATTATTCTACGATACTCTCGAAATTAAAACTTACCCTAATCAGTAGGGAATTGAAGAAACGATTGCTAGAACTTTTAGTAAGTGTTTTTTGTGTATCAGAGGATGATCTTTTAGGTGAAAATCGTGTTGTATATATAGGAGAGAGGCTAGGGTTTTTCCATGACAGAAAAGGAATATTTCTAGAATAACCTAGGCGGCTGCGATTTTTAAGTCGGCCCGCTGGGTATCGATCGATACCAAGGGGTATCGATCGATACCTCAAAAAGTCCACGGGCCCAATCAAGGCCCAAGATGCGAACGTCGCACGTATGGCTTTTCTTCTCTCATGTTGTTCGTTTAAGACACAACCATTCCAACATATATACACGAGAAAACATTTCTCGGTTAATGAAAACATTTCATTAGAAAGAGCTTAACTCATTTCTTTTCACACTAACACAATTTTATCAAACCCTCAGGCTTTGACAAAAAATTAGTTCCAACACATATATCCAACATATATCCTTTTTATTAGATCTGAAACGTTTTGGGAGTGAGTGTGTATTAAAGGTTGATGAAGCGGAGAAACCAAACTTGACCATCCTTTTGAAAGCTTGTTAATTATTAAGAGTTTAAAAACATAAATAACTTTAACTGAATCTATTTTTCGTTCAACGGGTTGTTCAAAGGATAGGAGTGAAGATCTGAATCGAAGCATATGAGAGAAATGGTCAGACATGTCCGGGCTTCAGTTTTCAGCGCGAATTTTTGTACATTTGATTTCTCTTGTAGTTTAATGCGTGTGTGATACGCATATATGTATTGCTTATGTTAAAAAAAAAAACAGAGAGAAGAATGTATAATAAATGATCAATAAAGTTTCATGATCATTCTTGATCTGAACGGAAAGTCTTATACTGTTTTTGGTATTTGCTTGCAAAAGTTACAAACTTGAACCTCTGATAATGTAATGTATGAGCAATACCAAAGGTCGCCAATAGGGATGTTAATTGGATATCTAAAGAATAAAATATTAATATTTTGATATAATATAATTATATAATTAAATTTTATTTTTAAAACAAAAAATAAACTAATGGAAAATGGACAAGTGGCAAAGGAGGTTCTCATGGGCATAGGATCGACCGTTTCTCACCTTCTCTCTTGCTTTTTCTTTTATTTGATTATTTTAATGCTGAGATATCTGGTTAGATACTGCCTTATGGTGGGTAATTTTACCCTATCCTACTTTGACCCTAAGAAAACCCTAATAAAAAAAAACTCTACCCTAAAAATATCCTACATTAGGGCAACCCAAACAAGTTTTAGGATTACCTGCGGGTACACTAACTGTTTTTATGGTTTTTGTTTATGATTTATTACCATTATTTTTTTTGGTTAATTTTAAATTAAATCCGTGTGTAACATAATTAATTTTGTTATGTTTGTAATAAATTTTAATTGGAAATATAGAATCATTTTTAACGAGAAAAATAAAATTTTGTATTTTTGACGAAAAACCGTGATTTTACATGTTTTTTTTTATAGGAAAACGAGATTTTACGTTTTTGACGAAAAAGTGAAATTTTGTTTTTTTTCTTGAATTTTTTTGAGGATTTAGGATATCCATTGGATAATTACCCTAATTTAACATCCCTGGTCGCCAACATAACTTTCCTCCAGTACCAAAACTCAAAACTCTGGTCGCCAGTACCAAAACTCAAAAGTTTCAATATTATGTTTCAAATAATCCTAGCATATTCTAGAGATACAGAGTGCTGAAGTCAGTGAAAATCCTGAAATTGTTAATTTATATTTTCCCCAGTTAAACAATTATCTTAGGGCCCATTATACTTAAATAAACCCATCAGGGTCTTTTGATTTGATGGCCCTAAAAATAGCGACCCAAAATCTCAAATCTCAAATATCGTATTTTTGTTAATTTATATTTTCCCCAGTTAAACAATTATCTTAGGGCTCATTATACTTAAATGACGGGAGTTGACCTTTATACAATTAATAATGATGTAGAGGTTTAAAAAAAAAGTTAGCCACTACACTATAAAAAATTGTAGTTACTAAATTTTAAATAGGGAATCTACATTTGTTAAATATTATAATAAACACGAAAATGCTTATGTACATGCTTACTGGTTTATTTCATAAAATATGCTTGTAATCAGGAGAAAAGCCTTTACATATTCCACGTGATTTGCACGTGCCTCTCAACATTCCACGTCTAAGAGCATGATCAATGCTAGAGTGCTTATGGGGGTGCTTAGCATATATTTAATTATTAAAGTTGTTTCAAACACTTTTGTTAAGAGTTTTTTGTTTTCTCTACTCCAATGGGAAAATTCTATTTAGAGGTGCTTAAGAATAAAAAAATATTTTAATTATTTTATTGTAAGTTTTAATTTTATCTTACCTTTGATTGTAACATATATATACGAGGAGAGGTAAGAACTCATATGCTCCTGCCAGAGTAATGTCCTTTGACTTTGATGTAATAAGTAATCAGGTTGCTAATGAGTGTGCAACAGCTTTTCATGCAAAGCAGCTTGTCGCAAGGGACTTCGAAGGAGTTGATTTTCAGCAGTTCATTCTCTGCAAGCTACCGGAAAAGAGATGTTAGGCGACCACTTAAGAATAAATCTCGCACCTGAATCAACTGCCAACGCTTTGTGTTCAACACCAACAAAGAAAAATGAAAATAATGCATAGTATTAGGCTATAGCTAGAAATCCAACAACTGACCATCATCATGATGGTATTTCTCCAAACCCTACAACAAGCAGAGAAACTAGACATCACCAATAATTGTTTTTGCTGATGAACAGAAAAGAGGATGTTTCATGTGATGGCAACAAAGGGAATCAAACTAACCTCCAAGGCGCAATCAATATTTTCATATGTTGTATATTCCCGTTTCCATGGCGACAAAGAATCTCTGAACCTTCTTGCTGCTAGTATCATGATCAAATTGCCTGGAACGAAAACGACGCTAAGAAGCTTGGACTCATCAAATCAATTAGTTTTATCAGCACAATTACCCGAAAATACAAAGCGATACAATAACTCAAACTTTTCCGAAACCTATAAATCCGAATCACATAAAATCGACGAAGTGTTCGGAATCATACCTCTTGATGGATCGAACAAGATCGATTGAAGCAGCACACTTCAATTTTTTGTTTTCCGGAGAAAATCATCCAATTCAACTGATTCATTTTTGCGCGTCTCCATAAGAATTGAAACCCTAAGAACACCCGAGGACCATAATTCTCTCGACGGTATAATTGAATTGATAAGGAAAAAAATAACAATTCAACGGATTCAAAAGAAACTTCTCTTGGAAGGGTTAGTCTCTTTCTCCAATTGGTTTTGCAATAGAAGCAGAAAGAAGAAGAAGAGAGGAATCGTGAAAGATGATGAAGAAGATGAAGAAGAAGAAGAAGCAATAGCATCGCTGCAACGAGCTTTAACATCCACAAGAGACAGTTTTGTTCAGGAAAGAGTTGAACGGAGGCCATCGCCGATCGAGAGAGAAGACAAGAGAGAAGAGAGAGAAGTGGAAGAGGAGACCCATCGACGAAATCTCGCGATCAATTCTGATTTTTTTTTAATTCGGTCCAATCAGACCATGCCACGTGGCATTAAGCAACGCATCTTAAAACGCTAAAATAAGCGTCGATGCTTCTTCAAATAAACCAATTTTTATTTATTTAAATGTTAAAAATTCTTAAGCACTTGCTTAAGAAGTCTGCGTTGATCATGCTCTAACAAACCCGTGTATCCCTCGTGTACCTCTCAGCGTTTGACTTTTTTTTGAATTAAAATTAAGACGTTTGACTCTTTTTTTCCAGCTGCATTATAAATACGTTTTCATTCTAATTACACTGCACTAATTTAAAAAACTTATTATATAATTCGTTGATAAAAAATTATATAACGAATTTATCCTATTTAAATTTCATTAGTTTTTAACTCCACTAAAAATTAATAGTTTTTGTCCCATATTTTTTCCAACTATCAAATCAATCAATACAATGGTATGATAGTTTATAAAAGGGTATAGTTTATTATAGTAGTAAATTCAAATCTTTACTCGATCATATTAAAAGAATATTTAGATTTTTCCGTTTATATTTATATTCCCTATGTTTCACTTTATGTTTAAGTAGATTTTTTTTTCTTTCAAATTAAATAATGTTCTCAATATTTTATGCAAAATTAATTGATTTTTTGTGACTATTTATATTTTTCAGTTTGTTTTATTATTGGTAGATACTTCTTTGTTTTTAATTAATAGAGTTTTTTCACACAAATTTAAAATATATTAATATTTGATTATATATGCGTTATTTTTTTTTGTTACTAAACAATTTTCCATAATTCTAAACCAATAGTAATTTAATTATTTTTAAGTATTATTTTTTAAAATTTAGAATTCATCATTATTATTTGATTTAAATTGCATAAAAACTAAAACATATATATTTATGAAAAAAAAATTATTATTTTTTAAGAAAAAAAGACTGTAGTAAATTATGTTTTAGTTTAGAAAAAAATGATTATTGAATATGTTTGCAAAAATCTTTAACATTTTTTAAAATGAAATAGAGAAAGTAGATCGCATTACCAGATTCAAATTAGTGTAATGACTTAAAATTAGCATTAAATCTCCATAGAAAACTTGGATATCATTATCTCGCATTATAGAGTTGTATACATTCAAAACAAAAACAAAAACAAAAACAAAATGCATGTATTTGTAGGTCAACGGGTTATCCTTGGAACATGCTCCTACTTGGGGAGAAAATGCGTAACCACGTGTCAACGCATGTCCACCCCTGACCATACATTTCGCCCTACAGTATTAATTTTTAATTTATATCTCATAGATATACTTTTATATTTATACAGCAGAGAATCAATTTTTTTTTTTTGTATCCGTGTGTATAGATATATAAATATAAATGAGTGAGACATAAATATTCCAACTAACTCACCAGCATAATCCCAACCGAAAAGGAGTCTTTAAGTGTCTAAACCCAAAATGTGTGCACTTGTCCCTCCGTTGTTTCCAAATTTCGGCTGGCCTTGCGGAGATCATAGCTTATATGAAAACGACGACGTAACCAACACGTTTCTTGATTTTCCGTTGCCGGACTTTGAGGTGGCTCATCAGAATGTGTCTTCGGAGAGAAATAGAATATTAGAGTTAAAGAATCCCGTCGTTATGAAGAAGCTTAATCACAACGCGAGCGAGCGTGATCGTCGCAAGAAGATCAACGCAATGTTCTCATCTCTTCGTAATTGTCTTCCGGCAACCGATCAATCGGTAACCATTAATTCGAATATGTTTATTTGTTTACTTTTTAAGAATTTGAAAGAAAAAAACTTCGTTTATCTGCATTGAAATTTACTAGCTATACAATCAACAGAAAAAAATTCAACATTTTAAGGTTTTTTTTTTATTGAATGTGTTCTTGCAAATTCTAGAACTTCTTATCCATTTGCTTTAGCAATTTTGATGTTGATTAAACCAGTGAGATGTGTGTATTTAACGCAAACGAGGAAAAATAAAACACAACAATCGGCCCACATATAGTAATGTTCTTTATCGTGTGTATTTCTTGCAGAAGAAGTTAAGCGTTTCAGCAACAGTTTCACAGGCATTGAAGTACATACCAGAGCTGCAAGAGCAAGTTAAAAAGCTTGTAAAGAAGAAAGAAGAGCTCTCGTTTCAAATCTCGGGTCAAAGAGATCTCGTTTACACCGACCAAAATGGTAAGCCAGAGAAAGGGGTCACAAGTTATGCATCAACAGTTTCTGCGACTAGGCTCGGTGAGACCGAAGTAATGGTCCAAATTTCATCGTTACAGACTGAGAAGTGTTCGTTTGGGAATGTGTTGAGAAGTGTAGAAGAAGATGGATTGGTTCTTTTGGATGCTTCATCTTCAATGTCTAAAGGAGAGAGACTCTTTTACACTTTGCATCTTCAGATGGATAATTGCAATTTGAATTCCGAAGAGTTAAGTGATAGGTTGTCGTATTTGTACGAGAAATGTGCAAAGTCGTTTACATGATCCAATAAATAATTATGTAATTTGTTCTGTTACTCCATTTAAAACTCGAGGTTCTTTAGAAATAGTACAAACCTTCCGCCTAATCAAGAAGGTTTTGTTTTTGTATAATATGTTATTTTTGTCAAAATAAAGGTTTGTTTTAGAGTTAAAGGCATAGATGTGTTTTGTGCAATCCGTAGCTAACTCCAAACCAAAGATATGGGTCTAAATATGAAAATAATCAAACAGTGTCTTATTTTAGGTAGAATTAGCCATTAGTATATAGTTGTAACTTGTAACAGTAATATTGAGTCCTAATTATTGAAGCTATGTATGTGAGAATTTGCAAATAAAATGCTCCACTTAGACGATGGTTTGAAGTTCGTCGGATCTGATTCTTTACATTCTCTGTTTATGCAAATAGCTATGCTCTTTTCATTCTTAAGTTTTTTTTTCTCTCGTATCCATAATACTCCCTCCGTTCTTAGATAAGTAATGTTTTAAGGATTTTTGTTTTGTTTTCAAATTAGTGATGTTTTCAGTTTTCAATACAAAATTAAATAATCTTTTTATTGTTTTTGACCATTTCTATTCTGCATATTATTTTTTTATTGGTTGAATTGTGTTTAAATAGTTAATAAATGATGTTTTTTGTATGAAAAAAATCAAAATTAAATGAATTTTTAATTAGTGTGCAAAAACTTTAAACATCATTTATATTAGAACAGATGGAGTTTTATTTTGTATTTTGTAGATGTTCATATCCTTTTGTTGATTAGGACTAAGATCAGGTGAATGATCAAATTTTGGGCCTTAATTGGAAACAATTCCGGCCCAGTTTGCTTGATAAATAATTAAGTTAAGAAGACATGCACAAGTTTATACTAACAAGTAACAATAGCATATAATTTTCCTATACGAGAGACATGGTTACAAATGGTTTTTGTGTCACTCGTCCGACAGAAAAGTTGTTCAAATCTATATTTAATTTTTATGTTCTTTCTTTGTAAATTATTTGTACTGTCTTACAATTTTAACATGATCGAATATTTTTTGGTCTAATATATTAACATGATCGAATATATGACCTAGTATTGTCACGAATTTGCTTTAAATTCGAAAATGCTCTATTTTTTATAACGAATTTCATTTTATTTTGAATATGCGTGTTAGTGAATTACGTTTACTGTCTTTAGACGCATCATTGTTGGGGAAAAAACACATCATTGTTTATTTTTCATGACGTTTTTTGCAAGCGTCCAGGTGCAAAATTTCGTACTTACAAAAATAAAATGTGTTGTGTTTGTGCTCTTTCTTATTCTTTTAGTCTAATTAATGGTGGTCATATGTCCACTTTTCATTCCTAAAATGTAATTCGTATCCGGTTGAACTAAGAATTACATAAAAGACTTAAAAGTTAAAACCACTAAACCATCAATTTTTGTGATAAAACACAAGTGATACAAGAAAATTTTGCAAGTATGGATATTAATATATATGATGTTATTATCATATTATTTATGTAATAGAATGTATATGTAAATTTGACATACATAAATAATTACATTTTGTTGTTTATTCCGTTTATTTAGTCTCTTCATTTATTTTCCATCAGTTGTTCCTGTTACGGTACTACCTAATCTGAGAAATTATTCTATTTTACCACATAGTTTAATTTTGGTGGTTGGAGAAAATGAGAATTAATAATAAAAATTTATACTATTACTTCTTATGTTTCGTAAATAATTTTATTTTGATACATTTCACACATATTAAAAAAACTTTAAAATTTTCATATTAACTTTTATTAATACATTAAACAATTTTTTCTGTCTAATTAATACATTAAATAATAAAGTTAAAACTAATTTTTTATTCAAAATTATGCAATAAAAATATAAAATAAAACTCTTTATAAAATAAAAATAAAACTTTAAAATAATATTCTTTGTAAAACTATTTTATTAAATATTGATATTCGTATGTAAGTTTGTGAATTTCTCAAGAAGGAGAATTTAGACAAAGGAGAAAAGACTTCCTTGGGAACAACAAAAACAAATGTACAGAAAAGTACATCAGCCTCCGGTCACCGTCAACAAAGCTATGACATCTACTCCTAGCTAAAGCTTGGGATGTTCATGCATCTACCTTTTTCTCGTTGCTTGCAGTAAAATATTTGTTTTATTCGTCTAGACGTTTCAGTACAAATAATAATCATGAAACTAGATTATTTATTTATTTTTATTTTTGCTAACATTTGGAAGCTAGATTAATTTTGAAATAAACAAAATTAAATTTAAACATGTTACAAATGATTATTAGTGCAATGTAGTCTTACAAAAAGGTTTTTATTAGCCACGATTTTTTTAGCCACCTCAGTTAACATACAACTTAAACTATTGTAATATGTTTTAGACCCAAAAAAAAAAACTATTGTAAAATGTTTAGCATACCAATTATTTATACATCACAACTTCTGAAATAAGACTCAGCTAATTATTTTTTAATTAATAATATTTGTATTTTTAAGGCTACAATTGGAAATTTGTTGATAATTTTCCATTGAACATATTTTTAAACAAATGTAAAACGATAAAGAAAATCTAAACAACGCCTATTGGAAACAGAAAGAGTAACAATTATGGCTGAAGCAACAAACACGGAAAAAAGACGGAGTGTGAAATTAGTTGATTACTTGAATCAGGACATATCTCACAGCTGTGACCTGTAACCTGTAACCTGTAACCGGCACTTTGGAATTACCCTTTTTCGCACATTTCTTGACATGCATTTACATCCCTCTAATGCAAAATCCAAAACTTCCTAATTAATTAGTCTTAACTTTTTTCTAGTGGGTATTTATTGTATAACTTGGTCATTGGAAACGGCCTTTTATTAATTGGCTATTACTAGGGTGTATATATACAAGAATCATCGACAAAGGTTAAAAAAAAAGATTATTACCACACGTCAAAACTAAAAAAAAACATTTATTATTTTTGTCAACAAGTCATAAATATCAATACCACTCAATGTAAAATTCATAAAATAACGGAAAACGACATATTTCTCTATCAGAAGTATGATATAGATATAGATCTATTCGAAGTTTAGACCTCGACACAGATCTTTTCAATTCGAAAGTTTAAGCCGTATTTCCCTCCAATTTGAAACATCAAAACCTATTTACACACATGATAGAAGTTTGAAGCGTAAAACCACATAAACCATGATTTAAGTCGGTTTACTATTTACCGAATGATACTTAACCACTTAAAATTGGAACTAAACCGATTTATTGACCTGAATAAAAAAATTAACCACTTTTAAATTAAATATATTTTATTAATCATCTCCATCATAAAATTACAATCGACGATGAAAGTGAACAAAAGAGCAGTACATATGAAATTAGACTAGGCAAAATCACTACATCGAAAATCAGATTTACAAATCTGAGTTTGGGAAAGAGGTTACATGCCAGCCAGACACACCACCAACCCGGCGGACACGAACATGGTAGCAAAACCCAATCACCGCCGTGGTAGAAGAGTAACCGGAGTGTCCAGATCCGGCCACCGGATCCGCCAACAGCGAGAAATCAGACAGCTTCCTTACTCTTGGAGGTGGCGCATAATCAAGCTCGGTGAGCACCATCACTCGATTAACCGAATCGACCAGAACAGTGTCGTGCCATGACCAAGCCGAGCCTAGCTGAGGCAATACCTTGAACTGACGAGTCAACAAATTGCAGGCGACGAGGGATTTGCTAGACTCGACCGAGTCGATCGAGTCTCCCCAGAAGACGCTACAGGCTGCGGCAATCGAAAAGGGAGGAAATCGAGATGACACGATGTCGTAAGATTCAGCGATGGTTGTGGTGATGCGGAGGCCGAAGAGCGAGTAGATTCAGCGGCGGACGAGTGGAAATGATCTCGGTGAAGTACTGAGAGGTCAAGAGGCCGTTGATTGGCGACGACTCCGTGATTGTCTCCTCCGTTGGTTTTGCGGCAGCGGACGGAATCGTGGCTTAGAGAAAGGAAGCCGTTGGTGGTGGAGAAGTTGCAGGAAATATAGACGGGGACGAAGAAGAAGATGAGAGCGCGAGATGGGAGAGACAAGAGACGGGTTGTGGTGGTCGAAGACGGTGAGGATTGGTCTCCGGCGTGAAGAAATAGAGAGAGAGTTTCACCCAAAAAAAAGAGAGGAAAAACCAGAGGTGCTAATTTGCCAAATCATAAATTTGCAAGATCTATCTGTAATAATTTATGAATAATATGAAGAAGAGGTTTGTAAAATCATAAATATGTTTTGAAATATTTGTAATTCATAAATTCGAGGGGCTAATTTGCAAAATCATAAATCTCGGTTTATTATCGGGTTTAGTTGGTTTGGTTTTAGTTTAGATTATAAACAGAGAAAACCAACATTTGTGTGTAAATAGGTTTCGATGTTTCAAATGTAGGAGAAATACAGCTTAAACTTTCGAATTGGAAAGATTTATGTCAAAGTCCAAAATTTAGGTGGATTTACATCTATATCATATTTTTGAGGGAGAAATATGTCGTTTTACCTAAAAAAACAAAATAATTTGGTAAATAATGTGGAGATAGTAATTATGGAAAAAGATGCACACTTTTGGCTGTAAAAGATATACATGATATACATACACGTATACATACATATATATTCCAACTTTCCCAATTGGCAATTGCCCACTATATAAGTAGAGCCAGAGACAAATTAAGGCAGAAGGATCTAAGATAAAACTAAACTAATTTGTTTGTTTTGTTTGATAAACTAAACACTCCTAATAAAATACTAATGGAAAATGAGGGTACGTGATCAACGGCTGAGATTTGATGTCACACCCAAGCCAATGGGTTTGACCGGAACTTCTTTTATCACGGCAAGATCCGTCGCAGTTCTTCTCTTTCTCTCTCTGTTTCTTCTGATTCTGCCACCGTTCCTTCCGCCGCTTCCACCGCCTCCGGCGACGCTCCTCCTCCTTCCTCTCCTCCTCATGATTCTCCTCATTTTCTTGGCTTTTTCTCCTTCTAATGAGCCTAACCTCGCCTTAGAATCTCTCGACCCCTGATGTCGCCGACTTGGGCACCGTTCGTACATTACATATATGTATAGGTGTGTCTATACATGTGTTTGTAAGGAGCAAATTAAGGGCTTTTAGTTTCGTGCAACTAAGATCATCTCATGTGACAGATCTCCGAGTTTTCTTTTAAAAGGATTTCGTATAAAACTAGTTTTTAATTACCTTTCTCCGATTTTTAATTTTTTTTGTTCTTTCTTATTTTGTAGAAGAATCTTGTTTATCAGCGCCACACTATGAATTGTAGAAGAATATTTTTGAAATTAAATAGAAGCCTTCTTGTTATCTATGTATGTCAGTATGTGCATATATATGTATGTTTATCGCTATTTCCCTCTTTTTCTTAACTCAACGTCCACTTTCATCTTTGTTATCAGAACACTTTCTCGGGAAATTATTGACATATTAAAATTTCCAAGTGATGTATGTAATGCGGTGATAGTTAAATTTCAGTTAAGAACCAAGTCGTTTAGGGCGGGTGATAAGGGATGTCTATGTGGATTTCTCTCACCCGGTTTCGAGTCGTTTTGACCACCTAACCGCGTAATTTATTAAACAATTGCGTGAACCCGGATATAAGACCTCCTAGAAATTAGTCTAGGTTCAAAGAACCTAATATCACTACGGAATTTAACAAAAAAAAAAAATCAATTAGGGTTCAAATTTTCCTATCTTCAAAATTATACAATATCACGATATAATTTAATTATAAACGAACTAAACCAAAATTGGTCAAGCCATGGTCGTTAAAATAAACTTTTTAATGATAAAAAGAGCCAAAAGATGCCGAAGAGAGGGTTAAATGCTATACTCTTCGACGAGAAAAAAATGCTATACTCTTCTTTTTGGGTTTTAGGGTTTATGGTAGGCTTGATATAAGATCTGGACAATATACGATAGTACCGGTTAAAATTTAAGTTACTAGGTGATCACTGCAACCACTATTTCTATTTGGTATCAAATACATTGTTCATGGAAGTTTATTTTTTTCTTGGCTTAATTAATTGTAGAATCACTTATTCTAATTTTCATTAGCATATTATTCTTTCCGTTTTTTTTATATGTCATTTTAGAGTTGAGCACACAAATTAAGAACTATTAATTTGTCTATTATATATCCTCACAAATTAAATGTATTTACAGTTTTAATTATAAATCTCTATTTTCATTGTTTTTTTAACTTGAGGTTATAATAGATATTTTATTGCAAAAGTTACATTAAAAACTAAAAATGACACTTAATTTTTTTTTAAAACAACTCTAAAACGGCATATAAAAAAACGGAGAGAGTACTACTTTTTAAAGTGTCATAAAAAGTAGCATTTTTAAAAAACTCTTGCATCTACAATTATCGTACACGCATTTTATTGTTACATCGTGTACCTTTCATTATCGTACACGCCGTACTGGAGCACTTTTAGGTTGAACAATAGTCAAAAATGTTATTTTCTATTACACTTTCAAATATTATTAACACTTTTATCATATACTCCATCTGTTTTTTATTGATATATTTTTTTACATTTTTGTTTTTTAAAAATAGATATTTTAAGATTTCAATGTATTTTTAATTAATTAATAATAACAAATTTAAATTTTCAAAAAATATTTATTAAAAATAATTGAATTTCTTGAATTACTATTGGTTTAGATAGGGATGTCAATTAAGACCAAAGCCCGAGGGTCGGCCTGGTCCGATTCTGAAAAACAGCGGGTTCGGGCCTAGAAATATAAGCCCGAAAAAAATCGGGCTTTTCGGGCTAAAGACCATTCGGGCTAGTGTGTTTTCGGGCTTAGCCCGATCGGGCTCGGGCTAGCCGAAAAGCCCGGAACTTTATATTTTAATTAGTTAGAGATTTTATTTAAACATTTATCTTTCTAAAAATAATAATTTGACATATTTTCTATACATTTCATGATCCATGTACCATTATCATTCATCCATATTTACTTCATATTTTTAAAATCATTATCTATAGACTTTCAATGACATTTTTATATAATTTATACATGTCAAAACTTAATATTATTTTAATTTTTTTATCTGTACATCTTGATGGTGATAAGGATTTAGAAGACGATGAATGATATTCTAATCTAAACTCTACTACCTAGATTTGAAGTGTTTTGATTTTATGTTTTATTTGATAATACAATTTATTTGCATTTTATTTGTTTTTTGTCAAACTTTTGCTTTTAAATTTAATTGGATTTGATATAATACATTTCAATTTAGATTTATTTTGATAAATATTTTTTTTTAATTATTCATCTGAAAATTGTGAATTTTTGTGTTTGTAAATAAAAGAACGAAAAAGCCCGAAAAGCCCTACAGTCCTGTCCGGACCGGACCGGACTTTGGAATATAGACCCGATTTTTTTTCGGATCGGGCTCAAATATATGCGGGTTTTACGGATTTCGGACCGGGCTGGGCCGGGCTAGTCCGATTGACATCCCTATGTTTAGAGTTATAAAAAAACTGTTTAGTGTACTTTTTTTTTAACATTTATGATTGAATATTAATTTATTTTTTATTATGTGTGAAAAAACTATTAATACAAAACAGAGAGAGTATATCTACTTGTTAATTTATCAAATAAATTTTGTTTGTATAAAAACTTGTGGAGTCCACATATGTTAATCAAACATTGGAAAACTGGGAATCGTCCTTTAATGTCCGGGGAGACAGACTAAAATGGATGTGCCAACTGTTCACTAGTCCTCGACACACAATTAGATTCTTTTAATTTGGTCAAAAGTGAGCTCGGATTTTATGATCTTTCTTTAAGTTTTTGTTTTCTGGTTTTTGATCTTTATCTTTGAAAATAAGGGAATTAAGTTGAATAACCAAAAAACTTATTAAAAGTAAACAAGGAACCATAAAAGTTTTTGGTTAATTTACCTCATTTTTTAGAGAGATATAAGATAAGTAGATTCTTACTTTAAAGACAATTTAATTGTGTTAAAGAAGAGAATCAAAGAAATTGTAATATACTGTATTATTAATTTGTGTAAAAATTTATAAAACAACACTTAAAAATCGAAGGAGCAAGTGGGCTAGTAGTTGCCATATATCTGCTGCCATCTTATCGGTGTTGAGTTCGACTCTACCTATCCTCCATGTGTGTGAGTATTTGGCTATTGGGCCGGCTTGTTGTGGTCCAAAATAATGACAAAAAAACAACTCTTAAAAACCAACTGGAAAAATATTTGAAATATATAAATATATATATACTAATAATATATTATATGTTATGCTACAACTTTTATGAAACATTTTTTAAAAACGACAGAATATGGTTCTTTTCAGGTTATAATATTTTACGAAAGTAGAATTTTAAATATGAAGATGAAGAATACGTTACATATATACTATATATACTGTATAATCTGTATAGAATTGTCTTCATACTGACAATGTGGTCATTTAAAGACTCTAAACGATATATACTGAGTGATATGGATCACTTCCTAATTAATGCGAAACATTTGGTAAATGTTTATCCCTTAGATATACCTATAAAATAAAAAATCAAAACAATTGTGTTGCATCATTTTATTTTTATGCCATGGTTTGCGGAATGAAGAACAATATATAGAAAAGTTATATTTGACTTGTAGGCACGGTGGCTGGCGAGTAAAAGAGTCATAAACTCATGATTGTTTAAAGAATATGTGAAGTAAAGTGTAAAAATTGGTTGGGGATGAGCTTTATCGTCGGTCTAATGATATAACACAAAGAACTATATATGTTAATTTCGATTTATAACAAAAAAAAATGTAAGTTAAATTCAAAGGATTGATGGATTGATTTCATAAAGATCATGAAATGAAATCAATCCATCAATATTTGAATTTAACTTACATTTTTTTTGTTATAAAGATCATGCATGCAGCCCACATGGACGTGGTCGAGTGATAGTGGAGAGGTGGGATTGTTCCACCAACGGGAAACCCGGGTTCGATTCCCTATCTGCGCTGGTACTCGAAACATTAATCACGACCATGTGTGGAAGCTGGCACTGGGCTTCGGCCCAGTTGAAAACCCGTGAGGAGGCTTTGTCAGTTGGGCCAATTCACTCTAGGCAATAGTCGGAAGGTCAGTCTCTATCTCTCCGATAAGATGTCAATCGAACAGCCTAGGTTATTAAAAAAAAAAAAAAAAAAAAGATCATGCATGCATCTATTCACACACTACGTTCCAATTTTCCAACAAAGTGGGTTTAAAAGAAAACAATTTCAAATTTAATCGCGAAGTTTTTGTTGGTTCTGATAAATTGAAGGACTACATTTTATTGATGCTGTGTTAACCATTCAAAACCAAGGATACATTTATATACAAAACATAATAAACTAATAATCGTTCAGATAAAAAAAAAAGAAAAAAGATGATATCCTTAGAAAGATCTTATAATGTTTTGTGATATTTCGATGTGAATTATTTTAATTTCCTCAATTCACGTCCATCACTTTAATTAGTTCCATTATCTTCCAATAAGTTCTATTTCTGATTCAAGATGACATCACGTTTCTTATTTCAACATATATTTAAATTTCCAATTTTGAAAACTAATATAACAATCATATATAAGTGTGTGTGTGTGTGTATTGAACAAAAATGCGAACTACTCTATGATTATATGATAAATGTGATACTTTATTTGGGAAAATAGTGTGGGTGGGATTTGAGACAATGTACAAAACAAAAGGAGATTTGACCAAATTCAAGGGAGAAAAAAGACAAAAAATAATTAAATAATTATAAATGATTAAAGATGTCTTCGCTTTATCGAGTCTCTATCTTTCGACAAAACAAAAAGCATATGATAAGGAATTTAATTTGTCCACAAAAACCAGATCCACTGAACCTATATGGATACGAATGAGAATGAATGCATACGTCTTGAAATGTCTGGTCTTTTTATTTTTATTTTGGTATCGAAATTAAGGGATTTGATGACTGAATCGTAACCATATGGATACATTTGGAAAAAGGAAAAGAGTTCGGATGAATTGTGAAACGTTAAGTGATGATTAAGTGATTCATCATATAATCCCTAGATACCGAAATGTGCTCGTTTTGACCACAAACTCAAGAGAATTTAAAGTCAAATATCTTGAACTCTTTATGCGTTATATAATCATTTATATATTAATCGAGAAGTATTTTTAGAAATTAATATTGCCTTGCCGATTTACTATAGTATTATGCTGATGTGTCATTACCATATAGTTTCTAAAATCCATTTTCAAAAAGGTTGAGTTAACTAGAGTATTTATATCATTTGACATTTTTATAAAATTTACATCCATTTGTTATAGATTCCCTTAATTCGTTAATTGCTTATGATTTTTAATTAAAAATAATCTAAAATATTACCCTAACTAACTTAGACGAAAATCCTTTAATTATTTCTGTAAAAGTTTAATAACCGTTGACAAAAAAAGAAGTTTAATAACCATTCAAATTGAATAAGGAAGATTTGTTATCCATTAGTTAGTTTTTAATCATTATTTTTCATCTCTCAACTTTGTTTGATTCTATTTTTTATAAAAAAAATAAAACCATCACATCATCGATATAATAAAAAAAAATTAGATTTTTCGCACTTATTATGATTTGAATTTTTTTTTTAAAAACATAAATTATTCAATCTATAAAAAAAAAGAATAGTGTGTTAAAAGTCTCATATCAGAAATAAGGATGAGTGATGATCCAACAATTTGAAAGTTTTTATTCAGTTTAATCTGGTTTTTAGTTAAATCGCATAGCTAATCTGAATAAGATAAATATTATACATATTTAAACTTGATCAAAAAGTTAAAATTTTATAAATTTGTAAAAATAGAAATTTTAAACTTTAAAAATAAATATTATAACCATTTTTATTTGACCAAAAATTTATAAATATTATAATATTTTTAGTTGGTTAAAATTCAAAGAAAATCTTCTAATCATTAAATATGACAAACGATAGAAAACCAAATACATTATCGTTGACGATATAAAAAAACAATACAAAGCTAAGATCTATCAAATAATTAAATATTAAGACTTAACCCGCGCAAATTATAGTACCGGGTAATTTTTTTTAAAGAAACTGTTTTAAAATTTAAGAAAAAATATTTTTGTCTGAATTTTATAATATAGCTAACTAATGATTATAGATAAAACAGTCAATTTATAATAATTTGTCTATTTAACCCGTTTTGCAGTGAACTAAAATAATATTCGGGCTAATCCGCAAAAACTTGTATTCTTGAAAACAGATCTATAATATGCACCGTTAAATGACTCTGGTTTTTGTGGTTAGTCTATACAAACTCTTAATTAAAAACAAAAAATAGTTTTCTCGTGTATAACTTTTTATAAAATTAGTAAAATATTTTTCAACTTTTGATTTGATATATATTCAAATAAAATATAATAAATTATAGTGATAAATATAGCAAAATTTTGAATAGATTTTTTCTTTGAATATATATGGTTTGATTATTATTTTAAAATATATACTATTAAAAATAATTAAAAATTAAATAAGAAATAATCTCTTTAATGCAAAATAAATACTTTCTATATTTTAATCAATAATTATAAAATACTATTATATCATTTTCCTACATCAATTATTATTTGTTATTTGTAATGATATTTCATGTAATAACTTACACAACAAAGTTTATTTTTAAAATATATTCTTTAATATATACTATTATATAGATGTCATTTGTTTTTTCGTAATTTTTTTTTTTTTGATAACCTAGGCTGTCCGGTCGACATTTTACCGGAGAGATGGGGACTGGGTACCACATGCCAAACCAGTAAGACTTCGCGCCTTCCGACTATTGCCTAGAGTGAGTTGGCCCAACTGACAAAGGCTCTTCACGGGTTTTCAACTGGGTCGAAGCCCAGTGCCAGCTTCCACACATGGTCCTGATTAATGTTTCGAGCACCAGCAGAGGGGGAAACGAACCCGGATTCCCCGTTTGTGGAACAATCCCACCTTCCCACTACCACTCGACCACGCCCAATTGGGCAAACAAACATATGTGATCTTGTTTATGAGGATTTGTTTTGTTGGTCTACGTACCAAATCAGAAATCAAATCGAATAGAATTATCTCCTCTCGTTATTTGACCATCCATACGTTTAAAATAATAAATAAAAACTGGGTATTTATATGTGTTAGAGATTACTCTGGATTTCAATCTAGAATAGTTTTTCGTTTATAAACAATATGTGATTTTTATATTAAGCTAATTAACATTCATGCGATAAAACTCCAAAATTCTCGTCACAAGCCAAATTATTAAATTGTTCCAGCCAATGAGCCTCTCTCTATTAACCTTTTAATTAAACATGCTCCCATGAACTCCACTACTCCAATCCTATTTTGTTTTATCTTAAAACATAGTGTGTCATTCAACACCAATTGGTCCTCCATCACTGCCTTCTATCTAGTCTCCATCGATAATACTTCCTCCAATGGATTCGTATAGCTCAAATAGATTTGACTAATCATAAATAAAGCACGAATATCGAAGCATGTGCACTCTCTTGGATTATATTGGCAATTGTCTCTTGTAATTTCAGCATGACCTTTTCAGTTTTTTTTTTTTGTTTGGATTCATGTTTTGTTTTTAGAGAATATCGTGAAATTTAAAACACAAATTGCACCGATGGTTTGAGGATTTAGACAGGTGTGAGACAGAACAAAAATACCGCCAAATAGTTTGACAGAACCAGCCACCGGAGACAAGACATTCTACTGTGAGAGATAAAACGATTTACAATATATCGAACATCAAAATAGAGGAAAAGAAAAGAAAAGAGGTTCATCGATCGGAAGTCGTAGTTATAACGTAGAGAAAAGAGGGTAAAACTTGTATCACCATGTGCCGGCATTGAAACACTCCCAAGTAATCCAAACGTAGAGAAAAGATATGAGATGAGATGATCCTCTCTGCATCAACAAAACCTTTGGAAAAAAGAAATCTTTTTTTTTGTTTCATAAAAATGTCGCACGTATATAATTTTCTAAAACATACAAATATGTTTTCATTTAATATACCATTCATTACATAATATTTTTAGCATTTAATAAGGAATAAAATAGGAACTGCATTTAAAAAGTCACATTAAAAAAACCCTCTACAACGACATGTTTTGTTAAACAGAAAAGATAATAAATATTTATAGATAAAAAGTGAAGATATGAAGCCATATGCTGGCTAGAAAATATATGGTGTATGTAAAAAAATGATTTTTTTAATAAAGAGATTTTTTTATAAAAAACATTAATATGCGTATAGAAAAAAAAAACATTTAGAAACATAAAATAAAGTAATATTTTAATAAATGAACCGTTAAGAAAAATGAAAACGGACAATAGCAATAATTAGGGTTAAGTGTATATGGAATAAATAGACTTAGTAGGAGGAGTTGATGCAGATTCAGAGTATATAAAAGAACATAAACGGCAAATAATTAAGCCGCCACGCTAACACCTATCTACCCATACCAATGTCAAGCGTCAGTCTATATTCTAGTTTTTTTTTTTTTTTTGAACAACATTCTAGTTTTTTTTTAATATATATATTTTCTTATGATTTATAAACTGTATTTTCTTAATATTACAGTATTTTGTCGACGTACAAAGTTATAAAATGTATTTCTTTTTTTAAATTTATATATATATATATACTGTATTTTAATTTCACATTACAACCCATACAAATTTGTTCCAACAAACTAGAACGAATTAGATATATATATATATACAATGCATCGTCGATCTCGAGTAAAAATGAAAGTACGAAACAAAAAAATACTGATATGTCCACACAAGGCAGGTAGGAATAATTAAAATGCTGCATATTATTGTTAAAGATTGACAAAATATATGGATTTCTGTAGTTCAAAATAACGAAATTTCTAGAGGTGACAGCTTTAATTCATGGTAGTGTCATTCAAATCTGATTTAAATTTAATTCCAAATATTAATAATTATATCAACACTTTTTTTTCTTCAGTTTTTCCCAGTTCGTCAAATATTTTCTTAAATATTTTAAAAAGAAATACATGGTATATGCCTCTGATTTACTTTTCTTATAACTATTATGTAAAAATTACCATAAACTAACACAAAATATTGTAAAAATACGATATAGGTAAATTAGGAAATTATTTAAAATTCATTTTCCGTTTTTTTAAAAAATTTGTATAGATTAACAAAAAGAAAATCACGTTTTTTTGTTGTTTTTATAACCAAAACAATTTCACGTTTTCATTAATATTAAAATGTATTTACAAAGTCATTGATTGAATCTAATGGTAAATTTGGTGCTAACTCCGTGTTACAAATCCCATATATGAATTTAAAATAAAATCTAGTTAGTTGGACCTTTTGATAAAAAAAAAAAAAAAAAAAAGGGAAAGGGTGGTTTTGTCATTGGGTGAATACTGAATTGGCAAATGTTGCTGCTCGGTGCATGAGCTTCACCTGTAAGCCGTAACGTCTTTCTCTCTCACACACATAAAAAGCAAAACGAAACAAAAAATATTTATGATAAAAAACCTATATGACATAATATATATACACACACACTCGTATATGTGCAGGGACATCGAGAGCCAAAATTTGGAGGAAGAAAAGAAGATTTACAAAAAACATAACAAGAGGATCATCGGAATGTTTATGATCGGAGTGGTGGTGGTGCTTCTGGCGGTGCTTCCGGCTGTTCTGCCACCGCTACCTCCGCCGCCGATGATCGTGATGGGAATTCCGGTGGTGCTGATGCTAATGCTTATTTACTTAGCCATCTATTATCCTCCTGATCTCCTCTCTTCTTCGCCTTCTTCTTCTTCTTCTTCTTCTTCTTCTTCTTATTCCTTTGACACTACCTCTAGTCATGTAATGTGATAGCGAGACAATGTATCCAAATGACACACGCACATATATAAAATGCGTCGTCGTTTAATGGGTTTTGGTTTCTTGTTCCATTTGATGAGAATTTGTGAATGCATGTAGTTTCATTTGATTCGGATTTAGACCCTTTCTTGTTTTTTGTTCTTTCCTTTTAGGGGATTCGAATTGGATCTTCTGGTTCGGGTCATTGTAAAATTTGAAGTGTGATTTCTAATCTTCTTGTCCATAATCGGACCAATCACCATTAGCATTCAAATGATCAGAAATACGGATTTCCCAATTTCACTCGAACATGGATTTCAAAATACGTTATCGATCGAATTATACATGCAAAATCATATATTCGAGTTCTTTTTCTCTCTCTTTCTCTCTCTCTTCATATTTATAGAATAGTTCTGAAACGTGCCAATCATTAAATTAAGAAATCAATTATCGCTCGACTCACTCTCGATTGAAAACTGAGACTGAATACCTCGACGTACGAGTCCTTGTTTTGTTAATCAACATAAAAAATATAATGTTAGTTAAAAAAAAAACATAAAAAATAATAATCTGATGTTATTTATAGGAAAGTCTACAACCCTTAGAAACTCTAATGTTATTTAAATTAAATTATAAAATTTCGAATAAAAATATTTAATTGAATCATACGCTGCATTAGGTTCTCGGAGGTTGTGGAATCAATGTCGATAATTCATAAAAAAAAAAAACTTTCTCCATGGGTTTTTTTTTTATGTGTGCAACCAATCCATGGTCTTTTGTTATTTTCTCTTTTGCTTATTCGAGTCATTTTATACGTAACGATGCTCCATATTGGGAAGTTTAGTGGGTCCATTTTTAAAAAATCGTTTGGGTGGTCCCTACTTTATTTAATTCTACTAACCTTTTTTAGTATCATTAGTTAATGAATCATTGATTACTGAATGCCGACTATATATATAATATTTTTTTTAACTTTGAAATTTTCATTTTATTATTAAAATTTTGAAACATATAAAGCCGATATAATATAAGATTTTTTCGGAGACAAAAGCCGATAGAAAACAATATTTTTCGGAAATCAAAAGCCGAAAGGAAACAAACTTTAATTTTTCAGAGACAAAAGTCCTATGAAAAAGAGACATAGAAAACCAAAATCATACAACCAAGTAAATTTATGAAACTAAGTCTATCGATGAAAATGATAAACCACTACCGAAAATGTAAAAAACCTAACGAAACTCCTTGTTGAAAATAAAATTTGTCATATTGAAACCCAGTTGTAGATCTCATTACAAAGCTCCAACAACGATAGAAGACACAAGAAATTATTAAAAAAGCTCAACGCCTAACTATTACCCGAAAAATTAAAATCTTAGAAGAAAATATATTTTTTTTGTAAAAATCCGGTAAAACGGCGACAGGGAAATATGTTTAGTCCATGTCTATTTGTAAACGTTTGTCCTCTGGATTGAATAATAAATTAAAACTAGATTATAAATCCATGCGTCCGTACGATATAATTTTTTTTGTAATATATAAAATATGAAATGAAGAATAAGAACTAATTTAAATGTTATTAATTCAAATATATTTAATTTTTAATTTTTAAATTTATAATAAATTTAATAAATGTTTGATAGTATCTTCAATTTATTTTTAAAAATAAGGGATAATTGAAAACAGATTTAAAAATGTTTTTGTTTTAATAGTATGAAAATTATTATTTTAATATCATACGATGTTGTTAAAAAAAGGAAAAGAAAAATGCTTCATATTTTCTTGAGAATTTTTGTTATTTATCTCCAAATACTTGATCAGTTTAAATCGTCTCGAAACAACAGTCAAAATTAACGGCGGAGATTTAACAAAATTTATAGAGAAAAAAATAAAAGAAATTTAAAACGGAAAGGAGAAATACAATGTACCACCGTTGAGGAGGAGAGAAGAGAAGAAGACGTAACGATTTCCCTCGCAAATGCACTGAACTTACTTACACTCTCGTCCCATTTATTTTCCTTAAATTTTCTTCTGTTTTTGGTAAAAATTAGTAACCTGACATCTACTGCTTTCGGTGATGATGCAATGAACGTGTCAATTCCAATTTTTGGTGTTTAAAGAACTTTCGAATTTTGGTGTTTAAGAACTTTCTATATTTTAAAGATTGGAACATTTCATGGGACACGATCAAATTGGCGTTAAGACACGCACGTTCACACGTGTCAGCTATATCTCTGTTTCGTTTACCGCGTGAGAGCTGAGACAACAGAGAATAAACATCAACAGTGAGTTTGAGTTTTTGTCAACGAACACACACGTACCTTGCACTACCATCTAAGTCTCGTTGCCAGCTATAATTATAAAGCACTACCATCGTCTTCTCTAGTGTTCACCATCTTCCACCTCCAACTTACCTAGACAGCTCCTTTCCACCTGTTTTCTCTCTGTCTCTTTCGAGATGCTATTACGAGAACGTCTCTTCCGTCTCCGAGAGGCTCAGGTCCCTTGTGCGCTCGCCTGAGCTCTACTGGTTGCGATCCCTCCTCCACAAGGATTCCGTCTATGTCTGCTTATGCGAAGAGAAGCAATATTATTCTAGTGATCCCACCTTCCTCTGGTTCACTCTCCGTCGGACGACGACGACGGAGTATCAGTTGGTCCCGATCCCGCTCTCTTCTCGTTTTTTCATGTTCTATTCTTCCACCGTCGCGGTGGATTCTGAGATCTACTTCATCGGCGGATATCCAAGCCCCACCGAGCTGTGGATACTTGATACCCGATCTGGTAAGTTACGTCAAGGACGATCATGCGGAAGCCCCGATTTGGGGCGAGCAGCGCCGTGGGAGTACTCGACGGGAAGATATACGTGTCCCAAGCACTAGAAAATGGCTCGATCGAAGAGGAGGTTTTCGACCTGGAATCGCAAACTTGGAAAGTCGCCGGAGTCCCTGTCCCTGACGAGAAAGTGGGCTACAGAACGATGATGGACTCGAGTGTGACACTGGAGGGTAAGGTTTATGGGATGGGATATGGAGACATCACCGTCTACAATTTGAGACAAGGTAGAAGGAAGGAGAAATTTGAGATGCCAGATGATGATATGCTTCATCAGATATTATGCGTGGCAGACAATGTGCTCTTTGCTGTTTTCGCCAAACGTGGGCTAGTGTGGCTTGACACAGCGCAATGTATGGAGAGTGGTAAGTGGTGATGTGCAGACACTGCGTCTAAGGTTTCATCAAGGTCCAATGGTGGAATACTATGGAAGGCTAGCGGTTTTCTGGACAGATACCACATATGTACTACTACTACAAAGAAGAAAGAAGAGAAGATTTGGTGTGCATCGATCGCGTTGGGAAGGGTTGGAGAGGAAGTTCGCGGGACAATCGAATGGTCTGGTGTCGTTGCCACCCTCCCATATGCTTGTCACTTCCTGTATTGTTTTGTTGCTTCAGATTAATTAATCATTGTCTGCAAGCTGTTCGATGAAATGCCCTGTGAGAAGGACTTTATCATGGAACAAGAGATTTAGGTTGGTGTGGAAGTTTGTGTTATTTATAGATTGCTGGAGACAAACTAATATAGTTTTCTTTGCATTGTTATCACATTCATTATCTATCCCTTTTATTAGCTTTATGTTTTCTAAGATCTATAATGGTGGTAAATATACAAGATCTGGTTTGCCTGGTTACAAAGATTCGAAAATAAATGTATCTATCAGCTGCAAGCAAGTGTTGCTTGCTCTATGAAAGTTATTCGATGAAATGATATATATATATTATACTACAGGTTCTTTGAATGTCACATACAAAGACGACCTCACTGATTTTACTAAGTGCTAGAAGTGTGTCTTGTTTCTAAGTCATGTTGCTTGTTCTCACTAATAGCTAGAAAACAGTGCTTAGTTAAAAGTGCTTAGATAGGAAATGAAAACTAATAAGTGAATAGATCAAACTACATGCATGGCATAATATTGGAGTGTTTTTCCTCATCCGAAGTCATGTTTAGTAATATCATAAAGACAAATTGTCATGTACAAGATGCGCACGAAAAAATGCGCATCTATATATGTGTTGTTTTGCTACAAAAGTTCTTCAATAGTACCAAAAAATTAAGCAAAACATAAGAACATTTGAGATGTTTAAGTGTGTATGATCACATAAGCCTTTCTTTCTCTTTTTTTTTTTTTTCAGTTTTCAGCCCTTCAAAGCGTTCCTCTATCTTATTTATTATTGGTCGAGGTTATTGATTCATTCTCATTTGTATGTTTTGATTAATTTGGTCATTGTATATCTTATAGAGCGGTTATAAATTTTGAAGTTTAGTATGGACTTGAGTCTTATATAAATTACAAAAAACTTGATTTTTTATCCAAAACCAGATTAAATTTTTCAATTTTAAAAAGATTTTTTTTTTTGTTAACTGGAGGTTTCAAACAAGATAATATCGTATTTTGCCTCTCAATGATAATAGTGTTTTTTGGATATATCGATAGGCTATAATTTTGAAAGTTTGTGGGATGTTTGTTCGTCTTCACATATTTGCACTACACATACACATATTTGCATATTTGACCGTTTGTAATATTTTCCAAATTTTGCAAATTATGAACGTTTTGGCATTTTGTTGGACAAAAAAGGCATCCCTCGAAACATCATCAAAAAAGGCATCCCTCGAAAAGACATCCCTCGAAACATCATAAAAAATATCTAATTATTATTTACATAATAATGTTATTATTATTATCATTGTATATTTGATAATCACACACATAAATTATCTAATTATTATTTACATAATAATGTTATTATCATTGTTATTATCTAATTATTATTTACATAATAATGTTATTATCATTGTTATTATCTAATTATTATTTACATAATAATGTTATTATCATTGTTATTATCTAATTATTATTTACATAATAATGTTATTATTATTATTATTATTATTATTATTATTATTATTATTATTATTATTATTATTATTATTATTATTATCATTGTATATTACATAATAATATCATATTTTACATCTCAATGATAGTGGTATTTTTTGGATATATCGATATGTCGACATTTGGTATGACTTTTCATATGGCTATAAGTTTGAAAGTTCGTGGGATGTTTGTTCGTCTTCACACGTAAATATACACTACACATATTTACATATCTGACCGCTTGTAATATCTTCCAAATTCTGCAAATTGTGAACGCTTTGGCATTTTGTTGAATGACTCTAGTTTTTGTTGTAAGTCTACGAACTCTTTAAAAAAAAAGTTCTCTTGTGTTAACTTCTTCTAAAATTAGTAAAATATTTTTCAATTTTTGTTTTGATATATATTCAAATAAAATATAATAAATAATAGTAAAAAATATAGCAAGATATTGAATAGATTTTTTTTTTTTGAATATATATGAATTGATTATTATTTTAAAATATATAGTATTAAAAATAATCAAAAAATTAAATAATAAATAACTTCTTTAATACAAAATATATATTTTTCATATTCTAATTAATAATTTTAAAAGACTATTATATCCTTTCCTATTTCAATTATTCTTTGTTATTTGTAAAATTATTTCATGTAATAACTTACAAAACAAAGTTTATTTTTAAAAATATCTTTTTAAATAATATTATAAAGATTCAAATAGAAATAGGAAAAAAATAAATATTTGAAAATATGTTACAACATTTAATTAAAAACTAAATAATAGAAAAATTTAGAGAATCCAGATATATTATGTGTGATTTCGTATCGCATCTCAGTTTTATTTATTTAATATCACGGATAATCTAATATTGTTTTTTATGAATTAAAAAATATTAAATTTATAAACCCCGGCAAAGCCTAATATTTTAATAATCGGGTTCCTTATATTATTAACGACCGGACGAAGTAAACCGAAAGATAACCGAATCAGAAAAGAAGAAAACCATGTCAAAATCAAATGGAGAATTTGTGATGTAATAATAATTAATAACTCAGAAACTGAGAGACACATCTCCACCAGGACTTTGACTGTATAAAGAAGAAACCACCATCAATTCTGAAGCGTTTACTTCTCATTGCGCAACTACACTGCAAATGTGTTTGACACCTGTTCTTCGTCTCCGGTGGTTGTCTTCAGCTGGTGGTCGGAGTTAGCTTCAGGTGTGTCTTCTTCACTCGGGGGTACAAGTTGCCAGAACATTGCAAGATACTTGTCCCATTCCTCTACAATCGTTGCTCCTTTGCTGCTTCCCGTTTTCTCCTACATTAATTATTTTTAATGTCAAGACAGATAGAAGAACGAGTCTTGAGATGATTGAAACGAATCTTTAGAAAGAAACCATATGAAGATTGAAACGCAAATCATCTGATTAGAGTCGGTATGAAGAGAAAGGAGAGAGATATTTAGTTACCACATGAGCTTGGATCAGGGTCTTAAGCTGTGTTTGTCCCACTGGCGAAGTCACTCTTTGGATCTTCACTATCTCTTTGTTCACCTGTTCAATGGGGTTTCAATTCTCAATGTTTCACGAACGTTTAAGAAATCTTTTCGAGATATTTCAGAGGGAATCTGTGATGTTAAACCTTAGGGAGGAGAGTGTTGTCCTCGTCTAGAATATACGCCAATCCACCTGTCATCCCGGCGGCTACATTTCTACCGACTCTGCAATTTCAGAGAGAAGCGATCAAGATATTTGGCGGTTAAGAAACTATGTTCTAGGTTTTGTTTTTGAGGGTGAAAGATAGGGTTTTTACTTACTTCCCAAGTACAACGACACAACCACCAGTCATATATTCACAGCAGTGATCTCCAGTGCCTTCAACTACAGCTTGAGCTAGAGAGTTTCTAACCGCAAATCTCTCGCCTGCTTTGCCTCTGACAAATAGCAAACCACCGGTTGCACCATACAGACAAGTGTTTCCTACAATAGTTGCATCTTCAGGACGAAAACCAGTCAATTCCACTGGCAATATCACAACTTCACCTCCGGCCATTCCCTTGCAAGATGAGGTAAAAGAGTATAATAAGAGACCATTAATCCAAAATATTGTCAAACGAAACATTGATTTTGAGACAAACCTTTCCCACATAGTCGTTGGCTTCACCCACAAGACGTATATTCATTCCAGGTGATAGAAAACATGCAAAAGATTGGCCAGCGCTTCCAGTGAACCTTTTCGGGTACAAAGAGGATCATATAAGTTTACAACATATTCTCATTATACATCTATTCAAAGTTTGGTACGGGTTTACTGTCTCATAGCATTGGCTTACATTAGGTTCAGTTGTCCAGCAAAACCAGTGTCTCCGTATTTCTTAGCAATCACCCCTGCAATCCGACCGCAAACAGCACGGTCCACATTGTATATACTCATGGTTTTGTGAACCGTTTTTTCATTCTCAATTGCATCCATTATCTGGGAAATAACCAAATAGTAATATTAAGTCTTCTTGCATATGTAAAAAGTACACTCTTCTCTCCATTGCCATAAAATACAAAGAAACTCTTTCTTTTAAGTCCAGGCTCTTCTAAAGTAAAAGGGTTTACGTTCAATTAAAGAGTCAATAACTAAGACACTACTCGTTACCTCCGGATCCTGAAGTAGAGTATCATCAAGGACAGAACCATTTGAGTGAACCTCCTGCTTCCTAATGGAAGTACTGCTACGTTTTGGCAGCCCAACAGACTGCAGATGTTAAGAAAAAATGAGCTATACGCACCAATACAACTTGTGTGTAGGCACATAAACCATAAAAGCAATAAACTCAATTCCGGACTACTTACAGATAAGAGATAACTGAGATCAAGATGAGTTTTCACGAGCGAGATATCCCTAGGCTTTAGCAAATCTGTCCGCCCAATTATGTCATCCAATTTTTCATATCCCAACTGAGCTAATATACCCCTCACCTACGAAATTAAGATGAAATAGTAGACATTAACATTGATAAAATTTTGTATCAATGAAATTTTCTTGAAGATTACCTCCTCTGCAATATACAAGAAGAAATTGACAAGATCACCAGGCAGACCAGGGAAACGTGCACGCAGTTCCTCTCTCTGTAGCCAAATTTAGAGAAATCTCAGCAGAAATTGGTTATGCATTAGAAAAAGAAAAATGAATAAGTAAGAAGAGAGTTCCAAATTACCTGACTGGCAACACCAACAGGGCAGTTATTAGTGTGGCAAATGCGAGCCATAATACATCCTGTGGCAATCATTGCGAGAGTACCAAACCCATACTCATCAGCGCCCATAGCTGCAGCTATCAACACATCAACACCACTCTTGAATCCGCCATCAACCCTGATAATAACTCTTTCCCTGAGTCCGTTTCCAATGAGAGTCTGCAAAAGATTGAATCTTCGCAATCAATAGATATCAAAGAAATAAGAGACTACACGGAAATAATTGAAGCTGATAAAAGTTTTATACCTGCTGGGTTTCAGCTAGTCCAAGTAAAATGAAAATTACCACGGCAAACTAAAATGAAAAACAAATTCTCACGATGAAACTATACCTGCTGGGTTTCAGCTAGTCCAAGTTCCCATGGGCCACCAGCATGCTTTATGGAACTTATAGGGCTGGCTCCAGTTCCACCATCATACCCTGATATCTGTACACAAAGAAGCATCATAAGTTTCAGAAATTTATAATTGCATAACTATGTCTGTAAGTCAAAGAAACATTTGAACGTATACATAGAATTTGAGAAATGGAATCAGGATTGTCATTAAACAAACTACAAGAGCCATGCAAATGATCCATGAAGCCAAGTTTCTACTGATTAAATATCTTGCCTTCGCATGGCCCCGGAGAGTACATATAAAAGCAGACTGATGGCAGAATTGCATGTCTTTTTGGCTAAGATGTTGATAAGAGAATTGCATAGTCTGAATAAATACATATAATTCTCCAAATTCAGATTCCTCACAAACTCTGATTCTCTGAAAGGAAGTACATACCTGTATGATATCAGCATTAGCCTTCGCTACTCCTGAGGCAACTGTTCCTATTCCAACTTCTGATACAAGCTTGACAGACACTTTCGCCTTGGGATTAACCTGAATATTATTTTTTGTTAAGAGGGAACCCTCTCAAAGTTGGCAAAATATTAACAATCTACGAAAACTACCTGATGAAGATCAAAGATCAACTGTGCCAGATCCTCTATGGAATAAATATCATGATGTGGCGGTGGAGATATAAGCGGAACTCCTGGTTTAGAATTTCTAAGTCTAGCAATATATGCACTAACTTTTTTCCCAGGAAGCTGGCCACCTTCACCTGGCTTCGCTCCTTGAGCAACTTTGATTTCCAACTGGTCTGCATTAACCAAAAACGTTGGAGTGACACCAAAACGCCCTGAAGCAACCTAGGAGAATACACAAGGTCATTTAGGTCTTTGAAAATCATTAGACGAGTACATATTAAGAGTCTGAATGGAGGGAATAAAAGAGTTCCCAAATAACTTCCTGAGAGTTACCAGACTGTACACATGGATAATGTCCACTAGTCAAGTTGATATTCAGTACCTGCTTTATAGCACTTGTAGCCGTATCCCCATTTCGAAGACCTTTAAGATGTGGCAGCGTTGAAGAGTACCCATCAACAACATCTGTTAGCGGCTTCCAGCGGATTGGATCCTAGAAAAGATACAGTGAATTTTTAGCTACTAATGTGGTAAATTCTGCGTTTTGAAGTTGAAAAAAAATCTTATATAGATAATGAAGAACTACCTCGCCTCCTTCCCCTGAATTGGACTTTCCCCCTAATCTGTTCATCGCAATAGCAATTGTCTCATGAGTTTCTCTCGAGATTGCTCCAAGAGACATTCCACCTGTACAAAACCGCTCCACAATAAAGGAAGCAGGCTCAACCTTCCCAACAGGAATAGGCTTACGGTCACTTTTGAACTCAAGAAGATCGCGGAAAACCTACAGCAAAAGAATATACAAAAAATAATATTCACTTGTTCCAGAAAACAGGATCAGATATGAAGATGAGAGTGTAGCACTCACTGTAATAGGACGATTGGCTAAATGCTGCTGATAGACTGCATAGGCTGTCTCACTCTTTTCGCGGACGGCTTTATGAAGTAATTTAGACATCTCTGGGTTGTTTCCATGATATTCGCCTTTCAAATAACAAAAAATACTAAATCAAGGGTAATACTAGAAAGCTTGTAAAACCAAAGTTCTGAACACAATAAACCATGTGCATAAAGAATGACAGCAACTAATCTACTAAAGAGACAGTAAAATAGTGTAGAGAAAGGTGTGTCTGTGCATATGCAGCCTTATTATGTAAGAAAATATACAATTCAAAAGCTCTAACTAACTCGACAAAGTTGTACGTATAAACAGACGCAGTAGTATATATGTGTTTGTGCATAGACATGAAAGCTTATCACCAAATACGGTTTCAGTCTAGAAAAATACCTCCAGGCCTAGATTGAATGAAACCAAAGTTCTCTAGCCGTTTGGCCGTATCCTCAGAAAATGCCCTCACCCAAAATGTTAACGTCTCCCTAGCTAGCTGCATGATATAGGAAGACTTAAGGATGAGTGGCCCTGAAATCTCTTTAGAGTAGAAATTATCTTACATTGAAAGATAAGAAAACATGAGAAGAATTCAACAATAGACGAGATCTTAGGTTTTTATCAGACTTTCGACAGTTCTAAACTCAACACTTCATAAGGCATTCACAAATTATCTATGGGAGAAAAATACAGCTACTGCCATAAGAGTTTCCCATTAATCAGTATATATCTCCACTCTAGCTCTGACAATTATATTTATCAGTAACAGTTGAGCTATTCATCTGTAAAAATTGTCACCGAAGCAAAATAAATCAACTATCTAGATAAGAAAAAAGCAATTCTAAACATAGAAGCCTATAACAGAACCCAAAAAGCACACACATGTCTGAGAATGTGTGCAAATATTAGTATATGCTCCTTCAGATTTGGGAGTATAAATAAAAATAGTATCTAAAATGAGGTCCAGAACCTTAATATCAAAGAGGTATGAAGTTGATTTTTTTTTTTCAGCAGGTATGAAGTTGATATCTGAGAAAAATGCTTCAATAAAATATTTGTACTCAGACCAGGCAACTCATCGGATCTTAGAATTCCAAAAGGTTTGGGAGTATTCTGACCTCATCCAAAGTCAACCCACCAATTCGAGATGCACTACCACGGAACGAAAATTCAACAACCTCCTTCCCCAACCCATAAATCTCAAATATTTGTGCTCCACAATAACTGAAACAGAGAGCTCAGGCATTAAAATTGGAAATAATCAGATACAGTGATAATATTGAAAAACGAAATAGATAGTTGAGAAATTGAACCTAGAGAATAACGAGATGCCCATCTTAGAGAGAACCTTAAGAAGACCAGTGTTGACAGCCTGCAGTAGCAATTCAAAGAATCTTAGGATGCATTTCTTCCAATATTTTTAACACAGTGGCAGTGTTACAACAGGGAGATATTCTCACATGCAAGCAAAAGATTGAATGGCTTATCAAAATTTGTCAATGATTAGAAGTTTAGAAACATTAACATGTCCAACCTTGCGATAATTCTTTTGAGCTTGTTCCATAGTTACAGTAGGCATTTTTCCGTTTCTCATCATGTTCACAGTCTTGTTGCTCAGACGCCATTGTCTGCATGTCTCCAGTGCCAGGTGCGGGCATATAGCACTGAAATATAGTTATAGACATAGAGCCAGTATCATTTTAATAGATGTGACATCTAACAGTTGAGGAAAGCACTCTCAAATCATTACTCAACTCAAAATTAAGAATAAGAGCATATTATAAACTAGAGATAAACTACGTAAGAATAAACATGAGCCTATCATAGAGAGTGCTAGCATTTGGCATAAAGGACCAAGAGAGAGAGAATAAACTACATAAGAATTCCACATGACTTGCTTTCGTATGAAAAGAAACAGCCTAACAGGATGAAAGATTCAATGAAAAGGAAAAGTAGAAACCTGGCTCCATATCCAATCAAACAGGCAAAGTGATGCGTACTAAAGCACTGAGCTGTATCTGCAATTATTGAAGCTGACATCCGAAGACCGTTCTCGATCAGATGCTGGTGAACAGCACCTACCGCCAACAACATTGGAATTGCAGGTCGAGTTGGTTCCTGAAAAAGGGACAGGCTGCTGGATTAGAAGTAGACATTAAAGTTACGAAATATATAAAGATAGCTAGGAAATAAAACAGCACCCAAGTTCGGCCCTGATACAGAATACACAAGCAAAATGAACTTCAATTTAAGGAAGAATATTTAATAATTGGAGGAAACTGGAAAGCAGCAGAGTATCAAGGAAAATGAGAAATACAAAGAGTAACAGCAAGCAATAGAGCACCATTGTAAGGATGCCAACAGTGCTAGATTATAGCAATTCATTAACAAATAACCAGCAACGATGGAAATTTTACGTTCACATTTTAACTTAGCAAACAAGTAAAATAACTTGGCAAACTTGACTTTCTTTCCCTAAACAGTTCCAACTTTCGCAAGAGCAAGCTGTTATTAAAACGAAACAAAAATGTAAAAGGTGATAACCATACATTTATATTTCATAGATCTAAAATCACAATTGACTGCATACACTTGGAAATCTGTATGTACCGGATTATCAGAACTGTCTGAGAGAACAAGCACTTGGGAACCATTACGAACAGCTTCATCTGCAGCTTCACAGAGTTTTACAAGAGCCTTCTTCAAAGATCCTTCAATTCCTCTATGTATGTCAAAAAATGTGGGCAAGACTTGAGATTTCAAATGTGGATCACTGAGCAAACCTTCAAGCTCCCGTTCATTTAGTACAGGACCAGACAAAACAACCTACTCATGAAATCACAAGTCTGAATGAATATGAAATCTTGCAAAAGCCAAATGTTTATAAGCCAGCACACAATCCAAAATTTAATCAGTCTTACCTGTGAAACATTCTGAGGCCCAACCTCCAATATATTCCCACGCTTTCCAATATTAACTTCAAGTGACATGACCAAACCTTCTCGAAGAGGGTCAATAGCTGGATTTGTAACCTGTAAGTAGACCATGTGAAGAACCACAAAGGGAACCATTTCAAAGACAGTTCAATGATTTACTAAGCAAAAGCAAGTATTCAATTAACTAGATCAGAAGAAACAAACAGTTCAAATTGTGCCCTTTCAATAAGAAGAACAAACCTGAGCAAACCGCTGCTTGAAATAATCATAAAGCATATGTGGCTTCTGAGACAATACTGCCACTGGAGTATCATCCCCCATGCAAAATGTTGGTTCTTTTCCTTGTGCAGCCATTGACTCGATTACCATTTGAACATCTTCGCTCGAGTAGCCAAACGCCCTAGTCCCTCAAAGTAAGAATAGCCAAAATTAGTGTCTTGATCAGAAAAAGCAATTAGTAGCTACAAAATGCAAAACCATTGAATACTGCGGGTGAAAAGTGAAAACTATTGATGAACTTTGTATTTTGAACAAAAATTAACTTTTTTCACCCACACAACAGATATATGCCACATATACAAGAAGATAATAACAGTTATGAAAATTGAATTACTTTGACTTCAGATAAATCACCATATGATGCGCATATTAGCACATGATGGAAGCATAAAACAGGAGAAACATAAAGGCTTACTGTTGGCGTCTTAAGGTCTCTTCAGTCTCCATGATTGCTGACGAAAGAAAATTAGAAGGCTTCAGGGTTCGCAGGTTTTCACTAACCCACTTTCCATATGGGTTATATGATGCAACCCGCTTCTTCACTTCTGTGTTCTCATATACCTGAAATTACACATATTAACAATGGGAGACAACAGAAACAAAAATTATACATCAGTGTGTCTAAAAATTAAGAGAAAGATCGACCATGATCTGGTTCACCAACCTGTCCACTTTCTAAGTCAACAGAAATCATCATGCCAGGTCCTAGACGACCCTTCATGGTGACTTTTGATTCATCCATTGGAAGAACTCCGACCTGTATAAAGGCATGACTTAGCAACTTTCTGAATAACACAATTTGATACCAGAGCCCCTGTATATCCTAACCAAATATCTATCTCGATTTGCAAAGCATTAACTCGGTTTCTATAGAAAACACTTGATTTCCATGAGTGGATTTAAAATACTCCTAGATTTCACACTAAATGATCACCAAGAAACTATTTTATACTGATCATCTATCTCAAAAAAACCAGTTCGCATAGCTATATCAAGAAAGAAAAACGAAGAAACTTCCAAAGTAATTAAACGAATTGGTTTTCTGACCTGTCAGGACCAAAGCTTTAAGATTCAAACCTAAGCCCAATCATCTGCTGGCAATCATTACCACCATGCTTAGATAAAGAACAGGTACATAGAGTAAAAGACAAAACGCACCTCAGAGGCTACATAGACAACATTATCACTTGTCCGCCAATATCTAGCAGGCCGAAGTCCATTGCGGTCGAGGCAAGCTCCAACGGTCTTTCCATCACTGAACCAAACAATCAAGGTGACGAAGTTTAAAATGTGAAAGCCGAAGAAAGAAATGCGGCAGACTTGCTAGCTAAACTACCTACCACTTTGAGTGACAAATTATCATCAGGGTCATTTTCCCGCCAGTTATCCACAATTGTGGACATTTTTAAAAGAAGAGCAGCAAATATCTGAGTGATCAGGACTTACAAGCCTCTGAGAACAGTTATGAGTACTCAGTTTTCTTAGTTAAATAAATTTCGGAGGAATAAGGGCAACTTGAAGCTCAATCTTACTCACATGACTAAAATTTCAAGGGTAAAAAATCGTCAAGCAAATTACCTGAACAATATCAGTGCAGGTCCATCCCAGGGCTCCATCTGGCCCTTGTAATAATCATAAAAGTCTACAGCCTACAGTTGGAAAGCAGATAAGAGAAGCACTTGCAAGTATCCATAAAGATCAAAAAAGCAAACACGAAGCAATACCTCAGGGTATTTAATCATTAGGGTCGGGTGATTTTTATATGCCTCTGGCACAAGAATCATTAGAGATTCCTCTGGAGTCCGACCACTTCTAATCAAAAGCTGCACAACCTCACTAATATAAATACATGGAACTCTTGCAGCAATAAAAACAAGTCTATAAACAAGTTTTTTTTTGTCAACAGTCAGAGAAGTTTTATGCAAGCATAATATCACTATTGCTTTTATGCTTTAGTTCTAAAAGCAAAAGAATCTTCTATGCTTCTTCTTTATTTCTCCAAAAGTAGATTCCACAAAGAGAATCATAACGGAAAAACAGAAGTTATGAGGTTAGATGACTCTTACTTCCGCTGCACTATCAAGGTTAGAGGAGTCCGAAGCCTTTGGATTGCTTATTGGGCGAATATCATTTTCACGTCCATGCCAGACAGGTGATCTTAGAGATGCTTCTCGAGATGTCATCCAGTTTAGGTTCCCCTGCAAAACTTGTTCGGTTTCAGTGAGAGGTCTTAGCTTAGTTTGATCCAACAAATCTATCGACCAGAAGAGAAGCATAACCTGTATGGTATTGATCTCCCCATTGTGTCCAAGAAATCTCATTGGTTGTGCAAGAGGCCATCTGGGACTAGTATTTGTGCTAAATCTTCGATGATAGATGGCAAAAGCAGATTTATAAAGATCATTTTGAAGGTCGGGGTAAAATAACCCAAGAACTTCTGAGCGAAGCATTCCCTTGTAAACAATGGTCTGGTTGGACAGGGAGCTGAAGTAGAGCTCAGAGGCCCAACTTTCAGAAGCAACTGCTCTTTCAATCAGCTTCCTGCAAATGTAAAGCTCTCGTTCAACGTCGTCTACTTTATCTTCTTTGACAATTCTAACAAAGACCTGTTCCGTTTTGGGCATTGTCTTTTTTGCATAATGACCGACAATGGACGGTTCTACAGGAACATCCCTCCATCCAAGCACCTCCAGGCCCTCTTTCTCAAAAATACTTGTAACCACTGAAGAGATATTTCAAAAATGATTTAGCAAGGAAGATCATTAGAAGAAAAAAAATTATAACTTGGAGTGGATACCAGAGCTGCAATCCACAATCAATATGCATAAAACTATTCTAAGTTCACCTTTTTTGGCTTCTTTCCTAATGTTTTCGTCTCTCGGTAAGAACAGCATTCCAACACCCGTATGCAGCTTGTCAAAAGAAGCCATTCCTTGCTTCTCAGCCCATTCGTTAAATAGATCCCAAGGAATGGAAGTCATCAAACCAGAACCATCGCCAGAAACATTATCGGCACCACAACCTCCCCTGTGTTCCATGCAACCAAGTGCTATCAGAGCATCATTTACAATTTTATGTGTAGCCTTATTCTCCAAGTTCGCAATGAACCCAACCCCACATGCTCCCCTTTCTGAAACTACATCTTCCAAGTAGGCCACCTGCGACGATGCAATTCAAACAATTTAGCCCTCGGAAAATCAAGTGAAAACCAAACTTATTGCAAGTGAAATTTAAAGTTGAAACTCAAACAAAAATTCAGTATTCCAGAACTCAAAGTGCAGAAGTCAAAACCAAAACCTAGATCAACAGCAGATGAATATGCATATCTTCCAACTTAACAAGGATAGCATAGAACCACGATTACCTCAGGTTTCAGATCAGAAAAGGAAGCCGAAGCATCACCGGTGGGCCGGTCAAAATTCAGGATCGCTTTTGCCGATAACGGAGACCTCAACCTCAACGAGGACTTCAGCAATGGACTGTAGCTGCGGAACCCGGAGAGTTCGTTACGCCGTTTGGTTCCCTTGGAAATACAGTAGGATCCGACGAAGTCAACAGAGAAGAGAGTCTTAGTAGAACTTGATTTCGCGGAGGAGAGAAGCCGGGAAACGGAAGATGAAGCCCCAGCGGCGCCGGGAGATTGTAGCGCCATGGAATGAAGCTTTTAAGAACTAGAGTAAAGCGTAATCGCAGAGAACGTCGAGGGAGAAAGCGATCGATCGGTTTCGAACTTACTCTCTCTCTCTGCGACTGTTGAAGTTATTTTCAAAAAAAAAAGTCAAAATGGAAGCAGAGATTTATTCCCTGCGACGGAGTGTAGAGTGCACCGGAATCGCAGAGAAAATCCAGCCGCTGATGCTGTTCAGATCATGGGACGAGCCTTAGATGTTGAGTGATCAGTGAGCACGCGACTACGCACTACGCACTACGCAGGACTCAAATCGCCGTCGCCTTTTTTTGTTGTTGCTGTTGTTGTAAAAGGTGATGATGAAAAGCTTTTATGTCTTCAAACGCGATCGCGTCTTTCAAGATCTCGCGGAACGTTTGGTGACGCATGTGTGTTTAATGTTACAATTAAATTGAATTGAATTGAATTGAATGAATATTTAATGTTACTATTTTTAATACGTAATCATTTCTTATACAACTAGATTATTGATATAATAATTAACTAACCCTTGATCACAGATTTAATTTTATACTATACCCTATGTGCATCTGTGTATTAAAACAAGAGATTCTTTCTCAAGTTCTCCCCAGGAAACGACAACAATTGCAAGTGTTATATAACTTAGAACAATTATTGGAATCTTTACTCTATTTCTTTATTGAAGAAAACCATAAATTAGCATCATCACCTACGTAACTACATTGCCCAAAGTTGTGTATATTTTTAAATTTTGCTTTTTGCTGTCTTGTTCAGCATATCCCATTACTACACAAAGAAACTTTCGATTTTCAGGAAAGTTTCTTTCTTTCCAGAATCTTTTTTAAAGATTCCAATAATTGTTGTAAGTTATACTTATAACACTTGCTGTCAGTGGCGAACCCACATACAACTTTACGGGTTCACATGACACCGTTTAAAATATATATAATAATTTTGTTATTGCATAAAAGTGACTCAATTTGGATTAACTGGTAGATTTCTAGGTTATGAGAGTTCGAATCTTTCACTTGACACCATACTCTCTTTTTTCTCACGCTACTTTCTATTTTAGGTCATAGTAGCTCATTCAATTTTTTATATACGAGGTCTATTATGTTATTCGCATCATTTTCTATCTTATTTTTGCTAATGTTTTTTTCATATTTATTAAAAATGTTTTTTTGTCGCTGTACACAAAACTACTTATATAATTTGTTGATTATATGACACCGGTGAAAAAAATTTCTAAGTCCGCCACTGCTTGCTGTTGTTGTCGTTTCCTGGGGAGGACTTGAGAAAGAATCTCTTGTTTTCTTTTGAGATTACCCCCACAGATGCACATAGGGTATATTATAAAATTAAATCTGTGATCAAGCGTTAGTTAATTATTATATCAATAATCTAGTTGTATATGAAATGATTACGTATTCAAAACAAAAAAATAGTAACATTAAATATTCATTCATTCAATTCAATTGTTCTTGTACCTCTAAACACACATGCGTCACCAAAATGATGACCACTCAGATTAATTTTAGTTTTCAACTGAATCTTTTGATTGGTGTATCAAAGATACTTTGTCAAAAAAAACAAAAAAAAAATACTTTGTTACCATTTGTAAACCACCTCTCTCTTTTTTTTTGTGTACTGAAAAAAAAAAAAAAAATGTTTCCCTAAAAGCAAATCTGATTAATTTATTTCAACTGTTCAAAAAATATTAGTTGAAAGATAATAATTAATAAATAAGTGTACTAGTTGAAATTATTTAACCTTTTTTTGGTTACTGTCTGTAACTTATTTATTATCTTTTTTAATGTCCTTTTCTCTTTAAATATTTAAAAACTTTTTAAAAAGTTTAACCAATGCTATGGCTTTCAACCGATTACAAAGTTTAATACAAAATCAGAAAGATCTATAAATTGAAGAAAAAAAAAGAATATTCAAAGCTCTTGCCGAAGTATATATATATAAGGTATGTAAATTATATGTATCCCTATTTCTTGGGACACAAGAAACCTAAAAAGCACAAAAACAAGAGAAACGCTCTCTCAATTGTCATCTGTGAAGACCTTGAAGATAAAGTCACGGAAACGCCTCGAGTATTGTCTTGGATCAACCGCAGATATAGAGGAAGGATCATACTGTATGCTCTTGTAAGCGTGTTCAAGCTTTTTGCTGATATCATAATCCTGAAGAATATCAATAATGCCAAATATCATCACCACTTCGTAGAACTCTCCTGTGGGCTCTCCCACTAGCTGAAACTCACAGTCACTTTTCCTCATTGTTCTCTCTGCTCGCGCTGGCATGTTGGTGCCCAATCTGATGCTAGCCCACCTGCAAACACAACCATATACAAAATCCATGTTTCTGTGTTGAGTTTGAAAGTGTTGGTATTGTTCTCTTGTGTTGTGTTACCTCGAGGGGTCTGAAAGAAGCTCATCAACCTCTGCTCTAGAAAGACGATGGCCTGTTTCTTCTTCGGATTCACCTGTATATAAGAAAACAGTCATCTTTTTGCTTTTATCAATGATGCATTCTTTTCTGGTGGTAGAACAAAAGTTATATGATTTGACAAAAGCGAACCAATAGGTGTTCGAGCTCCAGAAGGAATCAGGTCTCCAGCTACTGAAGCTTCTCTGAAGTGAATCCCAACTAGAAGACTGTAATCCATGATTCTTTCCTGTTCTAGAAACTCGCAGTCTTTATCGATTTGTCTGTGATGTAATCAACGAGCCATGAGAAATGAAACAAACACAAACGTACTATGGAAGAGTAAAGCATAATGGTTTTCACCTGATGAATTCTTGGTACCATGCTTTCTGCAATCTGAAGATGAAATTCAGGTCGAGGTCTTTCAAGATCGTGTTTGAATCGATTTCTGATTCAGGTTTGTCGGTTGTGCGGCCAAGAGAAGATCCTTTCAGATCAAAGCGTCTGTGAACAGAGTACTTGGAACAAAACAGATTACCCATTATGACGAACCGCACCTACATTATTTGCAGACCAAGAGAGATATGAAACCAAACCAGTCATTTCAAAAGCCATGCCACATTAAGTGTGGATGTTTTGTATATCTACCTTCTTTTGGGTTGGTCCATTCAATTTCACACAGTGTAGACCAAAGAATCTGATTACCAAAGAGTTCTCAAATGCTCGAACATGGTTGTAATATGCTGCAAGCATCCTCAGAAGCACCTACACCAAGAAGACCAAAAATAAATGTTTTAGTATATGCAATCTGAATACTCGGTAATAGCAACCAAACACTTTCTAACCGGTAACTTGGAAAAAAACTCACTTTTGTTTCCGACTTCTTCATTGTTTTTATCATGTAACGATCGTCGTTTGTTAAGTAAAAGAAGCTCCCACTTTTACCAGGTGATGATAGTTCTCGAAGGGCATCATTCCCACAGATTGATAACATATAATCAGCTGGGTCTACTTTGAATAGCTTCCTCAAGCTCCTGGACAAATAAATTAAAAGCAAAACATGTTAAGGGTAAGCAAGACAGAATTGGTAACAATATGAAAAAAAGTAGAGGGCTTTTTTGGTCTAACCTGAAAACTAGTGGGCAATAATCTTTCCATTTGAATTCAGTAGATTGATGTGGAGGTGTGTACTTAGTTCCTTCGCGCGGAAACCTCCTCCATATCTTATCTTTTGGATCAAAAGCTGAAGGCTTAAGATCAAGAGATGCCGCTGGAGCTTGTCTTCCGACAGAATGCCTGTGGAAACAAAATCACTAAACATAACACCAAAAACACAAGCATTGCTCCATGTGCGTATATATACATACCAACAAAAATCAGATTCTACAGCTCAGGACGCATAGTCTCTCTCATATTTACCTGATTCCTAGCTGTAGATTAAGCATAAGCTCGTAATTGCGATGGCCTTTGGATATAGTCTCCCCTTGCTTCCTCCCTGCCTTTGGCAGTTTCATAGGCACAGGGCTCGACTTCAGGCTCTGAGTGCCTTCAGCGTCCAACCTCATCAACTCTGCATCCAACTCCTTCCTCATATCAGCGCCTCCTTCACCGATTTCGTTCCCCCACATATTCATTTTCTCAAACGCCCTATCTACACCCACACTTACCCTCCCGTCAACTGACAACCTCCGAGGCTTCTCTATACGCTTGGAAGAGTTCCAAACAGATAGCTTCTTCTGTGAAGGCAGCATAGGAACCCTCTCTCCGCTGCAGATCTTGTACTCACTCAGATTATTGAACAAATCTCTAGGATCCCATTCAAGATTTCCTTCATTTCCTGACGGATAATAGGTACCATTCATTTCCTCTGGATCATTAGACCAATTGCCAACATAGAAACTCCCATCATCCCATTTCAGTGTCCCATTCCTTCTAGGGAACCCTTCATCCCAAAACCCGTCATATCTATTTCCATTTGTCCATACAAAACTCCCTTTGCCATAGATCGTACCATTCTTCCATTCGCCAGTGTAATGGCACCCATCGGCCCATTGATACTTTCCTTGACCTCCTTGCAAACCTCTCCTCCATTCACCATCATAGGCATCTCCATTTGCAAAGCTCTTGACGCCATGTCCATGCTTCAGGTTCATCACCCACTGACCTTTATAAGCATCTCCACTCAGACCCGTGTATGTGCCAATACCATCCATGTAACCACTTTTAAACTCTCCTTCGTATGTGGCACCAGATGGCCACCCGAACTTTCCATTCCCCATGGTTTTTCCATTGTACCACTCACCAATGTACATGCAGCCATCTGTCCAGAGGTATTTTCCATGGCCGTGAGGAAAGCTATCATACCATTGCCCTGTGTAGTAGTCCCCATTGGGAAGTACTCTCTCAGCGTGGTAAAATTCCTCTAAGCTGTTCCTGTTTGTGGTAGTCTCATCGTCATTTTCATCAGTTGTTGTATCGTTATCTGTATGTGGAGCTACCGATACTGTTCCGAAAACGCTATTTGCCCGCTTCTTCGCCTGTTGGGTCTTTCGCACGGTCACCTCCCATGCTTTGAGAACATAGCTTTGTTCCTTGCTCATTGTATTTAAACTAAGAAAATTTCTATATAAGAAAACTGTGTGTTATTAGCACCTAGAAACATGCCCTCATAAAACATGTATGTTCTTATCCAGAGAACAATCCTAAAGATGTACATATACCCAAGAAATCAACAAATATATGTGTCACTGGTCATTTTCGTTTGCCTCTGTGATCTCAATGTAATTGAGTAGGTGGCAAAGATCTTACTTTTTTTTGTTTTAGATTGCAGCATTATTGTATTGAATGTTGCTATGGACCATGTTGCAAACAAAACAAAGAAAAAGAGAGGAAAACTAATGGCCAAAACAGAGTTAAAAGGGAAAAAAAAAGTCTCCGAGATTTCATCTTTTCTTATCAGTTTTTCAAACTAATTTTGTCATCATGCAAAGAAGGACTCGTTCATATCCTCAAACCAATGAAAGCCTTGAAATTTAGAGAAACAAGCAAGACCCTCAAATTATCTATATTTAGCATCTACTTGCTTCCCTCTCATACAAAGACATAGACATCGTTCTTAGAAAAAACAAAAAAAAAACGAAGAATATTTTAAAAGTGGACAAATTTAGACGAACAGACAGAAACAGAGTCAGCTCAAAGTCATTGACGCATTCTGTCGAACGGCTTGGGTTCCTTTCTTTTCATTTCATGAATATACGAATTCGAAGAATGAAACTTTCAGTTCTCATTTACCCTTTCATCCATGCATTTCACAGACACGAATAATCAATCCCCAATACAAATTTCGAAAACAAAGCAAAGGTCGAAAAGATCAAACATATAGAGTCATATCTTGTTGAGCTTGGCGAGGAGGAAGACGGTGGCGGAGGTGACGGCGGGGATGAACAAGTCGTTGGGCATGGACGTCGGAGCTATGCGGTTCTTGAGGAAGACGGCGAAGGCAGGAACTCCGAAGATGAAGAATAGAAACTCTTTTACTCCTCCGACGCCGGTGAACCCAGCTCCGATCAAAACCTCCTGAAGAAGCTTTTGAAACTCATCCTTCGATATCTTCTTCCCCTCACCGAGATTGTGTCTCTGCGTGATTCATGTATACCAGACGAAGATTATACCATTTTTTTTTATTGGGAAAAACTTTCAAGTTTCAGAGTCTGGAATCAAATTTAATTGTATCGACAAGTAAATGTTTTTTATACAATTTTTTCGTAACATTTTTTTTTTTTGAGTATTTTGTCAGTGTTAAAATACTTTTCGGATAAAGTATTAATATGATAATATACATTAAATACAATAAGTATATAGTTTATGAAATCAATTTATCTATTTGTGATTTACATCGTTAAAATGATTCATTTATTAGTTATTACATTTTCAAAAAATATTAATGTAATAACTATAAGGGCAATTGTGCAAAATATCGCATTTTTTTTTTTCAAATTTAATATCAGTAGTTGAAAATAACAATAATAACACAAATTTAATATTAAAATGATCTAAAATTATTTTATAATGTAGAAAAACTAAACCCTAAATTGGAAATAGTGAACTCAAACGTAATGTATAAATTTTATTTTGGATAAACAAATATTTTTACATAATTATTTGTGCTATTTTCGGAATTTTAAATTTCGAATGCTAGGTTTAAAACAAAAAATATTTTGTGTGCTATTTTAGGGTATTTCTCTAATTTTATAATACAATTATGTACAAATTTAAATTTATGTATTCTCTATATATATAATCACTGTGTATTTTTTCAACTATATAATCACTGTATTTTATTAGAGATTTTTAACACACAAAAATTTATTGGAGATGATATGAACGATATATCTTTTCTTTTATTTTTGTTAAAAAATATGAATGATATTTCATGTGAATGTTTGCAAATCTAGTGTTTTGGCTCTCCTTTGCTTTGCTTAAAATACCAGTTTATGATCAAAATCCATCTTCTTCTTGCTTCAAATATGAACCCAAGATACCGTAATTTAATGATAAAACTATATAACGAAATAAAAACTTGGAAGACTTTACCTCATAAGCTTCGTGTAATTTCTCAACACTTGGCACCTTAAGTTGGGTACCACCGAGTCTTCTATTAATTTCCCTGTCAACAACACCCAATATAAAAATGGGTAAAATTTACATCACATGTAGTAGTATCATACGAAAGCCTTTGGTAAAAAAAAAAAAAAAATTCCTGATGCCGACTATTCGGCTCGATTCATTGTGATTTTTGATTTTATAAAGCATTTACTTAGAAACAGACCGGATCAAAATTAAATAATTGTGCCCAAACTCAAGTTTCAGGGAAAAGAATCACATAATAATGATACGTATAAAGAGAATAATAAAATTACTCGACAGCTTCAGCGACAATGCGGTAGAAGTCGCCGAAAGACCATTCTTGATCGTCGTTTTTTTCTTCGAGGCGTTTGCGATAGCAATTTTCTGCCATAGCTTCCAAGTCTTTGCTATTTACCTCTCCATTGCCTTTTGCTACGCTCCATTATTAAGTAACAACACCAAATAACACATGAACATAAAATGCACTAATTTCGTTAATGAAAGATAACATATACGAACATTAAAAAGACTTGTGAGTTGTGACATAAGGGGGGAGAAAGAGAAAGGACGAACCGGTATTGAGGGCTTGACCCATATTGTAATAACTTCTTCTTCTTCTTTTTGTTTTCATATTGTAGCAAATTTGAAGGATAATATTTGAGAAACCAAATGTTGGAGACGTGACTTGTGAGGTGGGCTCAGTATCTTGGCATTTCCTGATCGATAAGCCACGTATCGGAAGCGTGACAGATGAACACAGGGATCGGGAGAAAAAAAGTGAGAGTTAATTTCGTTTTATATATATAAATAATACGTTTATTTCTTTTGTTCACAGTTCAATATATAGCAAAATCCTAAATCACTGTATTTTTATATCTCATAATTAACTGGTCACTGTATTTTATGTAAGATACAACCCTCGCTGATAAAATAAAATATGGTGTCGATATGACTTTTGAAAGCCAAATTGTAGTAGTGATTGAAATTTTGATTATCCATTATATTTTATTTTTGTAACCCATTAAAACAAAATTAAAGATGACATACAACATATAAGGAAAAGATTCTCCTATCTTGCAAAATATCAAGGTGGAAGAGGCATGCAGATTTTCTTTAATTAAGTCTCTGTATATAATATGTACAACATCGGAGATTATTAACCAAAATAATACGTTTGCGTCAAAAAGGATAAATTATTAAATGAAACAACCATATGAAGCTTTGACACTTGGAGAAAATCACATGCCACCACATCGAGATGATAAACGTATTTCTATGTTCACTGACAACGATTACAATTACACCCCATTCCCTCGTCGACTTCGCGTCACTCAAATCTTCTTTTTGTTTTTCTTAATTTGGACTCTTCTGAGACATTAAGATTCAGAACAACGAATGAGTTTTAAGTAATTAGTAAGACCATCTCCAACGAGACTGCATAACACCAAATTTGATGTAACATCACTTTCAATGAAACTGTAAAATCAACAGTAAATTAGTGTTTTTGGTGTTTTTACTACATTGTCACACCAAATTTGTTGTGGTACTGTAGCAACGTCAAAACTTAAAATATAATTTTTTTTGTTTGTTTTAGTATTATTATGAATTGAAATAGTTTATTTTATTATATTTTATATATAAAAAAGAAATAGTTTATTTTATTATGTTATATTAAATATGATTTGTATTGTAACAATGTGATTAAGTTTTGTAACTAAAAAAATAAAATACTATAATTATTTTGTGTCTTTTAATCTTTTAGTTTTAATAAATATTTTTTTTAGTGTGATATTTGATGTTGTGGTTGGAGATGAAAAAATATTTGTGATACCATAACATTCTTTTTGTGTGATATTTTTCATTATTTTCAATTTATCAATTGTAATCTTATATTTAAGATATAATTAATCAGTTATAAAAATAATTAGTATTTATCAAAACTATTAAAAAATAATGAAAATCTTAAATTTAATAATATAATAATAGAGAATATTCTTTTTAGTGTTAAATTTGGTGTTGTGGTTGGAGATAAAAAAAAAAGTAGAACACTATAACACCAAATTTAGTGTTGTAGTTGGAGATGCCCTAAGGTTTTATATGGCGAACGCATATCACAAATAATGCAGATGATCAAGCATAAAAAGTATAAATCAAGCAGATTATGCATATGATATAGAACAAATGTAGATCAAGTAAATCAAACAATTCAAAATATTTATTCGAATAATAAAAAAATATAAAACGGTACAAATAAAAAAAGTTCAAAGTTGAAAATACAAAATATAATAATATAAATACATTAAATGTATTCATAATTATAAATATGTTTAAACTTTAAATAGCACCATACGAAAAAAACTAAAAACAAAAAATAATATAGAGGACTTTGATATGCCCATAGCAAATTTACAATATTTTCCCTGATGTTTGTCATTAGATTTCCTTCTCCTATCTTCACGGCTTCCATGTCACTTAATTTAGTCTCAAAATTTGTGTTGTCATTTTCTGTACGTCCCATTACTTCGGCAAAATTCTTATCTGAAGCGTTTAAAATTTTAATAAAATTATGTAATCTCATTGTAGTTGTTACCACTCATTTTAATCGAATCTATGAATAAGATAATTCACATTACCTCAAATATACTACTTCCTCAAAAAATAATAAATAACACCAATAAATTATCGATAAAAATGTATATATAGATTTATTTAATAAAATTATTATTTTTAAAGCAAAAATTGTTTTCCATATTTTTTGTGTGTTCCACATTTTTATATTATATCCATAAATATTTTTAAATTTTTGTACTATTTTTAATTTATAAGTTTGTTTTTTGTGTTTGAAAATTACGAAAACTAATATATTATTTTCTTAGTTGATAAAAATAACAACTCCATAAAAAATTATAAGTAATGGTAAAAAATTATCAATAAAATGCATAGATCTATTTTACAAAATTACTAAAAACAATCATATTATTGCACATACTTGTAGAGATGTTTACACAAATGGAGATAAGATTATGTGTGTATAAAAGTATGAAATTATTTACTTGTATAGAAAATTGTATTTAGTTAAATATAAGTTGATAAAAATGGTATATTTGAAAATAAAATAAAAAAACGTGAATCACCTCAAAAAAAATTAAAGACATAGAATATGGTTTTTGGTTTTAGTTTCAAAAGTAATAAATTTTCTCAAAAACTAATTTCCCTAAATTTTGGGGAATCTATTTAACCAAAAACATCTATGACTAATAAAGTTGTTTAAAAAAAAAAAAAAAAACCAAACTCTAATTTAAAACCTCCAAAAAACCAAAGCAATAATTATCTAACAAAAAAAAGGTTTTGAAGAAAATCATACCTTCATCTTTGGAGTGTTTGAGATTTATAAGGAAAAATGGATGACAATGCAGGAAGAAAGAAACTATCCTATTTATAATCAATTTTTCAGATTTTTTTTTTAAAAAAATGCAGAACTGGCGGTCAACACCAAAAATGTTGCAACATGTGCCTGTCTCTTTTTTCTTCATTGTTCAGATTGATTTATGATCTGCTTAGTATTGTAGAAATTCGGATTTACGTTAAAATATATATATTAAAATCTCTCTAATAAAAATCGCCAAAAAATAAAAAATAAAATAACCACTTGTCATCGATAAGAAGACGTTAAATAAATATTGATTCTCAAACTCTGATCTCTTTCTCTAAAAATCTCCATCGTTTTCGACACGTCACCGTTTCCCGCCTTGTAATTAAGCAATCAAATCACAAAAAGCCTCGAAAAGCAAAAATAATAAAATAGAAAAAAACGGACAAGTGTTGTGCTCAGAAATTGAGTGTTTCCTTATTCGTCTTTCGCCACCTCTCCCTCTCTCTGTAAACTTCTCGAACCCACTCTGTGTAAAAAACAAAACAAAACAAAACAAAAACCAATCAGGGAGATTGATTTTGTTTCCTTTTCGTGTGGGATTTGATCTTCTTAGGGTTTCTTTCTTTCCTCTCATATACTCTCGCTAGATCGATTACTAGTTCCAGATAAATGGAGGAGAAGAATAAGGATAAGGAGAGAAAATCCGAGTTTACGTTCGAAGACGACGAAGAGAATGAAGAAGATCTAGAAGGTAGCAGTAAGTACGAGAACGACAGTGTCACTGACCAAAGCGATGTCGGAGATCTTCCTGGTGACGACGACAACGATGATACTTTCATTTCCCAGGTTCAATGGCCTCAAAGCTTTAGGTACTTTTCCTTGTAAAGCTCGAATCTTTCGTATAGAACCTGCAATACCCATCTGATTAATAATAATAATCTGTGGCTTTCTCGGAGATTTGAAGAGAGGTTTTGTGGTTGAAACAGAGAACTTTTGTGAATCTGTAATTTTGATTGTTAATTTCTTTTTTGTTTCAATCAGGGAAACGACTGATTCTTATACGATTGCTGCATCACCAATCTTCGTGTCTCTCAAGAGTAACCCGAGTTTCTATAGACAGAGCAGAAGTAATCTAGATGTTGAGTCAAAATCCCCTTTGCTCCCTGAGAGGAGTGAAGAATCCGACAAAGCCTCAGCTACACAATCAGTTTGGTCTCATAAAGGCTCATTTGCTGAAGAATTGCCCATTGGAGGCTACGGATGCAGCGTCACTCAAACCATTTTCAATGGTAACTAAGAAAAGGTTATGGATTATGGATTCTTGGCCTAATTAAGACTAAATGTGTAACTTTTTTTTATATAAAAAAACTCTGAATTGGTTACAGCGATCAATGTTATGGCTGGAGTTGGGCTTCTCTCAACACCTTATACAGTGAAAGAAGCTGGTTGGGCAAGTATGGTGATTCTTCTCTTATTTGCGGTTATATGTTGTTACACCGCTACTTTAATGAAAGATTGTTTCGAGACCAAATCCGGCATTATCACTTATCCTGATATTGGAGAAGCAGCTTTTGGGAAATATGGTCGTATTCTTATATGTGTAAGTCACTTTCCTAACTTCATCTAGATTGGTTTCATAGATTTTCTCTTCCTTTTCATTAGTTCGAGCGCTTCGGATCAGTTTTTCTGCTGCATCTATAGAAAGCATAATTTCTTATGGTTTCTGCAATGTTTTGTGTTTTTTTTTTTGGTTTGTGTAGGTGCTATTGTACACAGAACTCTATGTAAGTGAAGATCTTTTTGTCCCCTATTTAAACCCATGGATCTTTGGACAAACCTAAAGCTTGTTTCTGTCTGCACAATGTGAACTTACTGGAATCTTTGTCCACTTTTTGTAGTCATATTGTGTTGAATTCATCATATTGGAAGGGGATAACCTTACCGGGCTTTTCCCTGGTACATCCTTGGACTGGCTTGGGATCCGTCTTGACTCTAAACATTTATTTGGAATCGTAACTGCTCTCATCGTTCTTCCAACTGTTTTGTTGAAGGATCTTCGAATCATTTCCTACCTCTCAGGTACAATCAACTGCTTTTTAAAATATATTATTGGTTCCTTTAGTCAAGAATCTTGAATCAGCTTCTTTGACTCCATTCCACAGCTGGTGGAGTTATTGCAACTGTTTTGATAGCAGTAAGCACGTTTTTACTCGGGACAACAGGTGGAATTGGGTTTCATCACACCGGTCATGCTGTGAAATGGAACGGAATACCGTTTGCAATTGGTATCTACGGATTTTGCTACTCAGGCCATTCTGTGTTCCCAAATATATACCAATCCATGGCCGATAAAACCAAATTCAACAAAGCAGTGATCACATGGTTAAACAAATAAATTCACTCTTATATAAGCTTTTGATGTGTTGATCTAATTCTTATATCAACGAGTTTTATTTTTATTTTTTTTTGTATGGCTACATTGCAGTTTCATTTTATGTGTTTTGATATATGGAGGAGTCGCAATCATGGGTTATCTCATGTTTGGTGAAGCCACCTTGTCTCAGATTACACTAAACATGCCAAAGAACCTTTTTTTTTCCAAAGTGGCGCAATGGACAACGGTTAGAAAAGATACTAGTGTTTTTTTTGTTGCTCTCCATCATCTTTGGAAGTTCCATTTTACAGTAAAACTCCATCTTGGTTCTGTTTTATCTTTTCTATTTTCAGGTTGTAAATCCGTTTACAAAATACGCTCTCTTGATGAATCCACTTGCAAGGAGTATAGAAGAACTATTACCCGAAAGAATCTCAGAGAACATATGGTGCTTTCTTCTTCTAAGAACAGCACTCGTCGCTTCTTCTGTTTGTTCTGCTTTCCTTATCCCATTTTTTGGTAAGAACGTTAAGCTTGGGAAAATTGAGAACTCGCCTGTCTTCTTTATTCGGTTTGCTGCATAATGGTCTCAAGACTCATTATTGCTTTGTTGCAAACTGGCTATTTTCCGCAGGTCTTGTGATGGCTCTAATAGGATCTCTTCTCAGTATACTTGTGGTTAGTTTTCATCATCTTTCCTATCCCTATTTCCTTAATATCCCAAGAGCATTATTCTTATCAAGACGCGACACACACATTCTTGGATCAAAACTCAAAAAAGTATGTTACATAAACTGTATTTGTGGTTCAGGCAATAGTAATGCCAGCTTTATGCTTCATAAAGATAATGGGGAACAAAGCTACAAGAACACAGGTATATATAATGAGCCTTTTTAGTCTCAATTTCTTGAAAGTAATTTGGGGATGATGAGTTTCTGTATTTGGATTCTTAGATAAACACTGACTTGTGTTGTGTTGTGTGATACAGATTATTCTGAGTTCGATAATAGTGGCGATTGGGTTGGTAAGTGGGACCTTGGGGACATATTCTTCGGTTGCAAAGATCATTAGAAACTATTAATGAAGAAACTCCATGACAAAGCCCCCAAAGTCTCCTTTTTTTTTGAGTTGAATGTTTTTGTTAAAGCTAATAAAATCTTGATCAATTTGGACTTTAAAGTTAATAAAATTAGTGAAGTGTTTGCTTTCTCAAAGTTCACGTTTTCTTCTGTATTTTTTTGTGAATTCTTCATTTTTCTGAGCATCTTTCTCATGTTTAGATTGGGGTACAATGCGCACAGTTATAAAATAAAAGGCATAGTGATAGAGAGCGGAAGCTTAGATAAGAGAAATCGACAGCAAGAGCTCGAGGAGAACTCGCGACGAATTCAGGGTGTTTTAAACAAAGGGGATTTCGATTAAGGCAATAGGCAAGAGTACTCCTCTTAGTGCTTGTAAAAGCTCTTGGGTTTTCAATAATTTATTCAATCAAAAGTTGTTCTACAAGACATTGCAAAGTCCCTATAAATACTAAGCTAAGAGATAAAGCCAATGAATAAAGAATCCTAACCGAACAAGGATTTAGAATTATCCTTACAATAAGAAAACCGAAAATAAATAAAAGATAGTTAAGAACTCTTGTCAAACACGTAAGAGGCTCGAGGCGTGTTTGTTAAGGCCCATATTTGAAGGATGCGCTGCATCACATAGATAGCAACAGAAGTTTAAAAGGCCCAGTAAGAAGAAGTTATTCAATGCTTTTCATCGACAAATATAACTCTGGTTTTTACTTCCGAGTACCTTCCTCCGTTACGACGGAGAGACCGAGTCCAATAACTTCCTTTATGGATAAGCTATTTGGATCAACTTCCTCTTTTTGGGAGAGATCTCTTTCACCTTCCTCCTCTTTCGGGGAGAGAATCTTACCACCACCTTCCCTCTTTATGAAAGGTATGTTTTTATCGGGTTCATTGCCCGTTAAACAATTCAACTCGTTCACCGTTTTGTTCTCTTGCGTAGCGGTTTGCACGGGACCAGAAGAGACAACCGAGATCGTTTCGACGACTTTCGGAGGTAAGGGTGTAGAGTATATAAGGAAAGCGTATATTACGCAATCGTATATATAAAATGTATTGCCTATATATTGTAATGACCGTTCTCTAATAACATTGATTCAGTTCCTAAACCTATATTGTATCAGAGCAGCGATCCCTAAACCTAAACTAATCGCGGCCGCCATCTTTATTTTTCAAAAAATTTATTCTCAATCTCAATCGTCATGACTTCTTCGGCCAATGTTTCTGAAACAGTTGATGTTTCTGATTCTCAGAGTCTTATCAACGTCAACATGACGAACGTTACCAAACTTACGACATCCAATTTTTTATGTGGAGCCGTCAAGTTCATGCTTTACTTGATGGTTATGATCTCGCGAGCTACATAGATGGATCTGTTGTAGCACCATCTTCAACCATCACCACCAGCGACTTCGTTGCTGCAAATCGTGACTACACCGTTTGAAAGAGACAAGACAAGCTTATCTATAGTGCACTTCTCGGCGCTATATCTGTTTCCGTTCAACCAATTCATCTTCAAAGTCACATTGTAAAGTGACTAATCTTGGACATTCTGGCTTTGCCGTGAAGTTTCGATCGACACATTCGAATTTGGGCTCCAATTCGCTGTCAATCTATCAAACTCTATATGTTTTAAGCTTAATTTACTTTATTTTGTATGCTAGTTATCAGCGAGGATGCATCATTTTCTCTTATTATACTCTTGAAGTTTAAGCGAATGAAAGAAAGCTTGCACACAAAAAAAAAGATAGCAACGAAAATAAATAATGTGTTTACCTCAAAAAAGAAAAAAGAAAAAAGAAAAAAGAAAAACAACGTAAATTTTTTGAACAGAATGACGCAATGATATTTCCTAGCTGTTAGCATATTCCATTAGGTTGTATTTATTTAATCTCAACTCAGCATGATCCATTTTTTCCCCAACAAACAATTTCATGAATTTCAAATCGAAATTACCTAATCAATATACAAAAATAACAAAACTTAAAAAAAACAAATTATTACGTAAACATAAATATACGCCATATAATAAAAAAATACAAAAAAAAAATATTACGATACTTTTTGTAGACAAGTTAAATCTATTATGTTTCTTTTTCGTATTCGATTTTGCTCCGATGTGAATTGTATGCATGTATAACTTTTAAACATGTTAATTTTTGGCGGAAAAGGTTGTTAGTAAATTCTATTAGAAAGTAAAAGCAGTTTTTAAAAAAAAATGTCAACTAAAACTGATCGATTTTTCTCATTCGCAAAATTTTGATGGATCGTTTAACTAATCGAAACTAGTTTACTGCCTCAACGTGCATGCACGATTAACTTCGAACAATTTTTAGAAGTTTATATCACATGAGAAATATTGAACCATAATGAGATAATTGTATTCACAATCACTTTTTAAAAGATTCTTTACGTATTTGGCATTTTTATTATTATTTTTTGTCTTTTTTGTGTTAAATGACGATTTTGCAATTGCTTCATATTGGACTGTATACTGTACACCATTAATTCGCGGAATAATGTACATTGATACGACTGGAAAGTCAATTGGTATATAATACAAAAAATGTTAGTTTCCCAATTAAATTGAAAAAGTGTTAAAAAAATTATAAAATTTTCAAAAAGTGATTCTGAGTGCAAAAACCTAAACCATAATTAGTATCCTCCATTTGTCACAAAAACAAAAATAGTATCCTCCATTTGTTGAACAAGCAAAAAAAAAATAGTATCCTCCATTAATGATTTAATCCTAAACACAAATACCCCATGTCTCGTTCGTCACCGACAGGACATGGTGGAAGAAAATTACGATAATTGAGGTTTTCGGTCCTGCCAAGTGTTGTAATTGTCCAGCCCATAAAATGTTTCATAAACACATGTAAATTATTTGTACAAAACAAATTACACACATAAATAATTAAATATTTTCAATGCTCGTTAAACTTTTGTTATGAATTATTGGGTTTTAGTTTTATATACTACAAAACTATTTGATACAAATTAAGCTGGTTTGTATTTTACTTTTTTGCTATCACAGATTTGTTTTTAAAATATATTAGTAAACGGAACGTGATTTTGTGGAATATCTCATGAGTCACATTAATGATTTATAGAAAAGAAAGGTAAAAAATTAAAGAGGATTAGTAAAATATAAGATGGTCTGATGGTGTGTGCACTGGTGATTAAGTTTTAATTAAGGATTTTCCTCTTAAAATTACTTTGTATGAACTTTTACGGAACCGTAAAATAGTAAAAAGGCAGTGAAAATGATGTGTCTAGAAGTTTTCATTTAGCATTGGTTAGCCTTCGAAAAGAGATTTAAGTGTGGGATGATATCACCAAAAAAAAAAGGAAAGAAAACAAGTCATACTGACCTACACGATTTATTCGACAAAAATTGATTATCTCCTCTGCGAACGAAAACATGTAAAACCAGAACCAGCAGATTAAGCGACAGAAATTAGAAAACATTAGTTTCATGTAAGTTATAATATACAGATCTGGGTGCTGTTCAATATGGAATTGGTTGGTCCACTTATTTACCTTTATTTTAGAGAAATTACAAGATTTACTATTTATTAATATCAAAATTAACTCACCTTTTTGAACACTATTCACCTACAATTATTCACATTTAAAAGTCCAATTACCCTTCTACTTTATAACACCGGTGGATAATAACACCGGCGGCCAACGATAACACCGACGATAATAACTGAATTAACACGATAATTTATTATATAATAACTGTATTAACTTGACAATTTCATAAAAATGAACATGATAAATGGTTTAACATGACAATGTTAACGATACTAACTATATGTTAACGATGCTAACAATGATAACTGATTTAACATGACAATGTTAATGATGCTAACAATGATAACTGGTTTAACATGACAATGTTAACGATGCTAACATATGTGTTTTTTGGTAATGAACAGTGGTCGTCGAGTTTTGATGAATAGTACCACCGGCTGTTTGATGAACAATATTACCGGATTCTTCTATCAGAAAATGAGTTTCAGACCAATGACATTTTTGTAATTATTAAAAAATCCAAATAATATTTTGGGTTTAATCATTTTTTCTCTTTTTTACTTACTTCATTTCCAAAAAATTTATAATACTTACCTAATTTATGGTACACTCAATTAACCCTTTATTATTATATATATATATATATATCTTATTATATAAAGCAAGATCTTTCAAAGTGAGTGTGACACGTAGGATAATTTTCAATAACGAGATTGTGATATTTGTCACGGTTGTTAATTTAGATATTGACATGTGTCAATTTAATTAAAAAGGTAAAAATGAATTAAATTAAATATTAAAAAATGTAAAAAAAAAAGGCAAATTATTAATATACGACCAAACTTAAAAGTTTATAATCATTTCCATTATGACAAAAAGAAATTTTTTTAAAAAAGTTATTAATATACAACCACGACCTAACTCTATATAATAATCTACACATTTTTAGTTTTAAAATGTGAGACTTTTAAAACTTAAAAAATCGATCAAAACTATCTTATAAACTGAAAAAATAAAATTTATTATTCCGTTTAGCTAAAAGATAAACCACATAATATTTTATTAAATTTAAATATGTGTTATTAATTATTTACAAAAAATAAATATATACTTTTACACATTAATACTAAAAATCCAATAATCGTATCCAAGGGTATTTACAGCATATGTTTCACCAAAATTTTCCTTCAAAGATTTATTTCACAAGTTTTTGAAATTAATCATAAACTTTTTTTAAAGTATCTGATTTTTTATATGTTTAGATTTCATATAAAAAAAATCTAAACATGTCAAATTTTATTTATTATATGTTTATATTTCATATAAAAAATCTAAACAAGACAAATTTTATTTATTATATAAAACATAATGTTTCAAAGTTAATAATTCGAATGATCGCGACACGTGTTAAGTCAAACGATCAGATTTTTGACATATGTTTAATAAATTTCCAATTATATTTTGACATGTGTTTAATAAATTTCCAATTATATTTTAAACGTGATAAGTTAATCGATTGGATTTTGGCTAATGTTTAATAAATTTCCAACTATATTTTGACACGTGTTTGATAAAATTCTCATTATATTTTAACACATAATATTAAAAATAAAAGTAATATTTTAGGAATCTTAAAAGGTATTAGAACAAAAATAGACAAAAACTATAATTTTAAAAGGTATTTGGAAAAGATAGTAGTTATGTTTAGATTAAAAAAAATTAAACAAAAATTATAAATGAAAACCAAATTGTTTTTTGTAAAAATTAAATCTATATATAAACCATAATTTGGTAGTGTGTCAATTACACACCAAAAAATTAAAAGTCCAATAAACGTATCCAAAACTATTTACTGCATCTCTTCTCCAAATTTTTCTTTCAAGATATATATTTATTTCATCGTAAACTTTGTTTCTATATTTATGTATTATATATTTGTCATGGATTATTTAATTTTTTTTTCTATTTTTTGTCTTAAATTTTTTTTACCGAGTTATAAAATATTAAATTATAAATACGGGTACTTATCTAATATATATATATATATATATATATATGTAAGGTACATTGTACATTATATTTCCTTAATCAGTAAATATGATGGATGGTGACAAGTAAATCTATAATATAATAAGAGAGTTTTCTCTCATTCTAAGTTGTCTAAATCAGCACTAAACTCCTCAATTAATGAAGTCCACCTATTTAAAAAACTTACTAATAAAAAATTGTGTTATTTTATTGTGTCATGTAATCCAAAGTTAATTTCCCAAAAGAATTAAAAACACCAAAGATGGGGATATCTTCAATACTAAAATTTAATGATCAATTAATATAGGTACATTAAAGCAAATTAACTTGGACGTTATGGAGTTCAAAAGGCTATTACTGCCACCATTCTACTATTTAAACAAATTACCATTACGTCTCAAAACAACAACCCACGTTACAATAATCAACAAAAAAAAACCTGCAATGGATCCAAACAAAAAAGAAATCAGCCGCATAGAAGCACTCTCACAAGACCTTTTTGGAGTCATCATAACAAAAATTGGTGCTACCTCAGCAGTGGATTTCCATAATTTCATCGTATCATGCAAGGAAATAGCTCATTCAGCCGATCACAGATGTGTCAGAAAATGGAGATTCTTCACCGAAGACTCTACCCCAAAAACCCCTAGCAAACAATTTCTATGAATCCATCATAACGTCAAATCATACCTGAAATACTTAATAAAATCAAGTTATTGAATCAGAAAGATAACAGAATGATCAATATCTTCTTCATTCTGAAACCGATTTAGAAGTACCCGAGACAGAAAAAAAAAACTACAGAATCGAGTTGAGACCTCAATTTTGGATATCAATTTCGATAGAGAATGATGATAGATTCAAATGAATCCGATACAAGAGATTATGAGAAACTTTGTGGTCGAAAGTGGAGTTGAGTTTTCTAAATTTTTCAGAAGATTAAAGTATCTTATGGGTGTTCTCGAAAACACTAATTAGTTTAGTTTAATTATAAATAAATATTAATTATTAGAAGAAAAGAGACGTCGGTTTATCAAACCCACGCTCAACCGCTTCTTACTTCTATTTTTCAAGTCGGTTTATCAAACGAGGTTAAAAAAAAATATCTTCTAACGGATTTCTTATTATGACATTAGAAAATAATTCCTAAAAAATAGCATATAAACAAATTAAAAAATATGAATGTAAATATGTAAAATAAATATAAAACTATAATTAAAATCATACAGTGGTGAAATACAAAATATAAATACATAAAAAAAGAACAATATTCAGCATAAGTTAATAACATAAGTAAGAGAAAACCATTACTATATACAAACAATAATAAGGAGAAAAAAGAAAACACACATACACATAATGCAACTTTAAACATAAACCGAATATTAAACTAAATTTTGAAATCAAAAAAAAGTTTCCAAATAAATTACATAAAAATAAATATAAAATATAAATGTAAATAAAGTCCGCGCAAAGCGCGGAGATCAATCCCTAGTAGAATTACATAATAACATATATAGATAATAAGTTATATATTACTCAGTTCTTGTTGACAAATCGTGCGAAACAAGCTTCAAGACACTAGTCATCTTTCTTCGTCAAAAGATAAGACGGTTCCAAGTGGATGCTACAACTTTTGTTTAGATATATAAATTGGCATTTTTGGTTCCTTGTACGAACAAGCATTTTTTTTTGTGCAACTAATGTCTAAAAATTCAATATCACATTTGCTCAATGATCGATTGAGAAAATTATTTTTCTTTGTGTTTCTATATTGAAAATTTAACGGTGAGGACTGAGGCATTTGATTAAAAACAACTTAATCAACTTTATCTTGACCAAACAAAAAAACTTCATCAACTTTTATAATACTAATAACAAAAAAAATCAATACAAGTTATACGACATATTATTTTGTTTTGGTTTTTAAACTTTTGAATTAGTGGAAACCCTTTCGGTATAGTGGTTGATCAATAGTTCATTAATGATTCTACATTAGTAGGTATAAAGTTCGATTCCCGGAGAAAGCAAATTAAAAGAGAAAAATTTATATGAAATTTCCAGCGTTATGCAAATAGAATCATTTGTCATTATCCAATGTGTCAATAGTAAGATTGTCTATCACAAACATGGTCATGGTGCAAGTATAACCGTTGATAATGAATTATTATAGATATGTAAAATTATCCGTTATAAAATCGTTCATGTAATTATTATCATAATTTGTAATAAATAATATTTCAGACTACAAAAATAAAAACTTTTGAATTACGAAAATAGTTACACCTACTCCATACCTCGTACTTCTGTAAATATACTAATTAATAATGTGATTAGAAACGATTAAACAAATAACAAAATTTTAGTATCAAATTCCGCATTTAACCAATTAAAATTCTATTAATTATATTTTTTTTTTAAATTATTATTGCATTGTCCTATTATATGGAAATGGGGTCATCCAACAAAATATTCAAAATCCAAAAGAGAGAAAGGGATACAGCTATCCAACAAATAGTCTACTAAAGTCAATAATAACATAAAAGCAAAGCTTTAAATGTTTTTTTTTCTCATTTCTGATCATTTTCATCATCGGATTTCAAACTGATTACATAATTATTACCACCATATTGAAAATGCGATATGTTACTTTAGGTATATATATACATACATCGACCCGCCTAACAAGTTTTGATAATTGTTAAACAAACAAACAAATGCAAGATTTAATCCTTGAAATGAACACGATTTATATACTCACAAACGCAAATAATTCGCCCCAAAACAAAGAAAAAAACAGAACTATATACGTAATACATCGATATATAGGTTTCGACGAAACCCTAAAACTATAAGATGATTTCTTCTTCCGGTCGGTGTTACATTTTTTTTTATATAAAAAAGAAGATTTTCAGAGAGAACCAATGCTTCCTAAGGCATTAACATTGTAAAACCCAGACGAGAAAAACCCGGGCAGACCTGCCGACATTTGAGGAGCATTAAACACTTCCTCATCCAACGGTGAGTAATACTCACGGATCCCTTCATCCAACGGCGCATGATTGATCATCTCCTCCTGGTGGGGATCTGCGGCGGCGAAAGTTGTGTGCTCCAGAGGTAGATCGGCGGCGTCTTGACCGGTGAGTTCTTGAACGAGCTCTCTGAACTTAGAAGCGCAGGTCTCCACTCTCATCGGATTTGATATGTATCGGATTTTGATGGGTTTGTTCGTCGTCGTCATCTTTCTCTTCTGCTTCGGTGGTTTCCTCGTCGGAGATGAATTTCTCTGGTTTAAGCTTGTGAGAAACGTCGATGATGACTCCATCTTCTTGATTCTTTGTTAAAAACAAAAATAATTAAAATTGAAAATCCAAATGTGAGCTTTCTTGTTTTTAGCCCAATTTTTAAATATATATATAAAAAAAACTACAAGCTTCTTTGAGGAAAGAGAGTGGAAATTAATGGGAAAGGAAGTAAACAAAAAACAAGTCCCATTAGCCGACGGCGCGTGTATATTCAAGATACTCGTTTCTTCACCGTTGTTTCTCCATGAGCTTACTTCTAAATTATTATTCTTTCAGTTTCATATTAGTTATTAGGCGTGGGCATTCGGGTACCCGTTCGGGTTCGGGTCGGTTCTTTCGGGTATCGGGTCTTTCATGTATTGGGTTGAAGGACCCATTCGGGTATTTATAAAATTCGGTTCGGGTTCGGTTCGGGTATTTTCGGGTCGGTTCCGGATACCCGAAATATAGGAAAAAACTAAAAAAATACTAAATTTGATTAAAATTTGGTTAAATTTTGACAAATATAATTAAGAATTTTCAAATTTTTTATTATTTTAGATATTTCGGTTATTTCGGTCTAACAATAATTGATATTTTGGGGTTTTATAATTATAATTTTGGGTAATTGGGTTATATCAAGTCTAAATATAATTAATATTTTGGGTATATAATTATATTTCGGGTATTTCGGGTACCCATTCGGTTCTCGGTTCGGTTCGGGTTCGGTTTCGGTTCTTCAGGTATCCGAGTCTAAGATCCGTTCGGGTATTTTGTCGGTTCTGAATTCGGTTCGGTTCCCTTTTTCGGGTCGGGTTCGGTCGGTTCTTCGGTTCTGGGTATTTTGCACAGCCCTATTAGTTATTGTTCTACCTTGTTTTATATAAATTAAAATAATAATTTAATTTTATATTTTATCTTTTATTAATGTATTATATACTATGATCATACCAATTAATAAGTTAAAGAAATAGAGATAAAATTAGAAATATTATCAAATATTTGCATTAAAATTTTAAAATGACAACTAATATAAAATAAAATTTAAGTTCTAAAACGATAACTAATATAAAATAAAATTTAAATTCTAAAACAACAACTAATATGAAACAAGGGAAATACTTTTTTTTTTACTAAATATATAATGTTGCTTGGACAATGGACAAGAAAGAAAAAAAACTAAAATAGACTTGTCGAGACACTAACGACGTAGTGTGGATTGTGGGTGGGGTTTTCACTTCTCTTTTAAAAACTATACATCGATGTTTTATTTTATAATTTATACTATATAATATAATGTAAAATATATTTTGTTGGCATGACCAATCTGTTTGAATGTATAAACAAAACTTAGATTGATAATCAAATTGATAATGGATCTGTTCATTTGCTAGTCGTAGGAGGCTGCGGCTGCGACTGCGGCTGCGACTGCGGCCAAATGGTGTTTGTTTACCAGACGTAGTCTCCTGCGGTTGCGGCTGGACGCTGCGATCTGTGTTCGAAAATTTTGGATGCTGAAAATATTCAGCGTTGCATTGCGATCAATCGCAGCGTCTAACCGCGCGGCTGCCAAACGAACAACAAAAGCTGCGTCTAGCTGCAGCCGCCTGCGGCCGACAAACGAACATGTCCCATATTTGTTCAAGTATATCAACATAAAATAACCAATATTTTTAGAATTTATCGCATAAACACTTAAAAGATTTTGTGATGGCTCAAAAAGATTAAAATTGACCAATACAAAAATTTAAACGTCCGTTTCATATATTTTAACATTGGATATAGTGAATGCTCCCCAAAAATATACAAACCAATGTTTCAGGAGAAAAATGATTTTTAAACAAGAAAAAAAAAATCATATTATTTTATAAAAAATGTCATTTTAACATATTTCACATATATTAAAAAATTATCAAAGATTCAATATTATCTTTTATTATTATATTAAATATTTTTCTCTCTATTTAATATACTAAAATAATAAAATTAAAATTAGTTTTTTATTCAAAATTATACATTAAAAACATAACAAAAAATTTATTTTTATTTTTATTTGTGAAACGAAATGAGTAATAATTTAAACTAAACTTATTCACAGTTTTTTAGTTTTTTTGTTGGTACGAGTCTCTGGCGTTATGTGCACGCGCCAAATCAAACGCGTGATGAAAAAAAGTGAGGATATAGTTAAACTGGAAGCCGCCGTAGGCTAATTAGCCATCAGGACATCCATAGAAGCGCCACGTCAATATCGCTGATGTAGACACATAGACGCCATGACGTCACTTGACCCGACGATAGTGATGTCACCGGCTTTAATTATAAGTTAAATGGAAGACAAATCACAGAAATGGAAGAAAAAGCAAATTTAACCTTCGCGGGAACCATTGTGAATTAATCCGAATTTGATCCCAAGCCAAAAGGAATTAACCGACAAATTCGAACCATATATACTCATCTTTGTGGAAATTTCTAATTCTCTTTTTAGTGTATTTTGGTCAGTATGTTTCGCACGGTTCTATGTATTAAACATTTGTATACGTTCTTTTCGTCTACTAAGTATTGTTTATAAGATATTCGTGAAGATGTTTCATATGCTATACATACCTTGCATTCAAAAAAATCTCACATATAAAATTTTAATTACACGCCGAAAGTTTAGTTGAAATGTGGATTTATAGAGATAAAACTAAAATGATAATAGAGTCTACATACAAGTTACTGGAGTAGTACTTACGTATGCAGAATGGAAAAGTTATTTAATTAGAGTCCATTCAAATGCTGAGTATGGAATATCAATATAGAGTGTCTAGCTCCTTCTCCAAGTTCAATTTAGTTTAGTGGGTTTTAGTTGACTGTTTTAGAGTTTAATATCAAATTTCAAATCAGCTACAATCTTGATTTCTAGTTAAATTTTGTTTTGGCGATTTTATTTTGGCCGACTCCAACAAAAGAAGTTATTTGCTAGAACTTTCTTTATACATTAATTAAACCAGTAGTGTATATGCGTAGATTTTCAAACGTTTTTTGTTCAACAAATGTTTATCTCGAATAGTAATGTATGATTACAAAACTCAAAAAAAAAAAAAAACTTATAATTTGGGAAATAATTGACAGGAATGAAGGCTAAGGGGGTCCACGTGGACAAGTGGGAAGAGAGAGGGGTGTGTGCTGTGTGGTCCACTGGTCAGTCCTAATTAAAAGGTCTCTTAAAATCGTTTTAATATTAGTGGTGGGCACGAAGCAAATACTTAAATTTTTGATGTATTTGTGATCCGTTCCGCTCCGTTCGAATATTTGGTTTTGTGATTCGCTTCGATCCGAAAATTTACGGATATCAGAAAATTCGGATATCCAAATTTTTTATAAATATTCGCGACTATTTGCTCTGCCATGTGAAAGATAAAAAAAAATCTTAATAAACCTATTTTTGGCTGATACTTAACAAAAATTGATTAGTAAGCATATTATGTCCATTTTTTTATGGATTAAATTAACCAGAATGAAAGTGTCTCAAGAGAAAAATATTTATATACATAATTACATATATGCCTGCATATATGAATATATAGTTATAAACATATGGAGCGAAGCGGATATCCGTCATTTTCAAAATGATATTTGTGATTTGCTTCGTTTTTGACGGATACTATATTTTATTATTTGTTTTGCTCCAAAATTTTACAGATATCCGGATTTTTTGAATCGAATCAGTACGAATGCCAAATCGAAACGAATTTAACGAATATTTTGTCCGGCCCTAAGTGCGGGCCCTCTAATCTCCCCTCCATTACTGGTCAGTCCTAATTAATACTTTTATTTTCTTCACAAAGACTTATGAGATTTCAACGTGTAATTTAAGCAGGATTCTAAGAGAATATAAATATTGTGTATATAGTTCACTAATCAAAAGAAAGTTGTCAAAAGCTTCGAGAAATTTGTAGTATTTTAAAATTTTCATATCTATAAGCTCGGCTTAGTTTCTTTTTTTTTATTATTTATTTTATCAATAGAATCTTTATAGATATTTTAAAGAAGTCAAGTCACGAGTACCGTACATCAACAAGTCTTTTAGATTCTCATGACAAATAAGATAAACCCAACTTTACGACCAAGCTCGATGTCCATAAAAGTTAGAAAAAAATCTCGTCGATCACGGGAGATTTTAACATGTTCCCATGTCTCCACGTCAGTGATATATATATATATATATATATTAAAAAAAATATAACCCAAAACACTGTTTTCGCAAAAGCAAAATCTTTTCAAATAACTATCACATTTATTATAGTTTTATCAATCTCATAATTCATAAATTCAAAATCGATTTTTTTGGGTTAAAATAGAATGATATTTTTTTGCAGATAAAATTCTCGAAAATTAAGAATCTGTCGGCCGATACCTAATACCCTTGCTCATCTCTAAGTAACGACCGACAATGTTGATATTAATTTTGGCATAATTACAGGAATTGCAATAATTCCTTAACCGAAGAAATTGGTGAAATAAAAAGTTTGAAAACAACGCAAAAAAAAAAATGGAAACAAAGGAGTACAAACGCATTCGTGGTTGCATCGTAAGGAGAGCACGTGTGTTGACTTTGAAGTAAACGGATCGAAACGACTTCTTCTGATATTATCTATACGTATCCGTGGACTTAATTGTCGACGAAGATGTACACATTAGACGTCTTCTGATATTATCTATACGTATCCGTAGACTTAATGGTCCACGAAGAGATCTCCATTAGACTATGATTGGTGTATATGGTATGAGTAAAAAAAGGGGGAGAGAAAAAGAACCACACTAAGACCACACCGTCAGCTTCGAGAAAAGAACCAAGAAGGTGAAGCCGTTCTCAAGCCGGGGAACGAGAGAAGCCGTCTCTTGACCTCGATACGGAGAAGGCTGCAACCACCAAGTCAGACCTTCTCCCTTGGCGCACCCAAAGATGGAAGAAGAGGAAACTGGACTTCTCCAAATCCACATTTCAGTTATTTTTAACTTAATTTGTGGAATTCCAGAATAACCTAGAGTATTATTATTTTGCAACTTTTTTAACTCTAAAAGACATTACATTACCAATCATAGCCTTAATTTTTTCTTTGTTATTTAGCAAAAAAAAAAATCTTTGCTATTTTTCGTAATATTGAGTACACTGAATTCATCTAGTATCTAGATCTTATATTGCTACTATTTTGAAAATAAGTATAAAATAGTACTTATTGAAATAGTATATAATATTGAAAGACATATTGCTGCCATGGAAAAAATGAGAAGTTAATAAAACAGTTTACAAAGAGATTCACAAAATTATTTTAAAATTTATTTGAAAGACATATATATATATCTATAATCTTAATTTTGTAAACACATACAAAAATGTAAATTAATTTTTATTGTCATATCATTGTACAATTATTTGAGAAGGGTTTTATATTATTAAAATGGTAACACTACATATAACTTTATAATAGTTAAATAAATGTTACGTTTAAACAATTCATCTATAATAACATATATTTATGAATTTTTTCTTTCTCTATGTTATTTTTTATATTTGTTTGTGTATTTAGTTTCTCAGAAAAATTAATTAATTATAAATCTAAAAACATTACATCCATAACAATTATCTTACAAACTAATAAAAGTCGGACTATGTTTATGTTTGTTGACTGAATATCTCCTCACCGAAGAAGAGAAAAGCCGTTGAGGAAAAAAAAACACAAACCCAATGGACCAAATCATAAAGGCAACGCTTGCAAATACAAGTTACCTCTAAAAGCAACATCCAAATCCGTATGTTAAAAAAGAAAATTAAGAGAAGCCCATAGGACCAAACTCCAAAAGCAACCTTCTTCATCAACGATTCTCCAAATCCAAATCCACATTTTGAAAAAGATAAATAAGAGAAGCCCATTGGACCAAACTCCAAAAGAAAACCGAAAATTGGTCATCAGAGGCATCCAAAAACCAAGTCTTTTTCAACGATTCTCCAAGTCTGTTTTGGATTGCATTCTTTAGTTGAGGGGGGGGGGGGGCATTCATTTTCTTGCTGATCCTCAGAGGCATCCATAAACCATTTCTCGTTATGTTCTCCTCAAGGTTTAGTTAGAGTTGCTGATTCTTGTTTGTAGCAAACTCTGGGGTGTAAGTTGTACTCTCTAGTCCAAGCAACTTTGTATAGAAACAAAACCGAATATGCCTTGATTTGGAATTAAATTTTCGTTTCATGATGCAGCTGTTAAGTTTGCAAATAAAAGATAAACGCTGCTGTGATGAAGCAAGGAAAGTGTGGTTACAGAATAGGTACTGTATAACCAGCTGTTAAGTTTGCAAATATTTCTGTAATATATACTTCATCTTTTCCCTTCGATTAGTCTGCTCATCATTGGCGACAGTACGCTAATTGGTGATCTTGAGCGACAAGAAACATTCAAAAACCTCACCTTCCTTTATTTCACGAATGAGAATTTCACCATTAGGGTTTTTCCAACGTGACGGCAAAACATCAAATATGGTGTAATTTTTTCACAAAATTTTTCAATAGGACTCTAAAAATAACGTCAAATATAGTGTTGTGAATAATATCATACCAAACACTATTTACTTATTTTATTAATAAAATGATCAATTAAATAAATATAAAATCAAATAATAATGAGAAATTTCAAATTAATAGTATAATAATAATGAATATTCTTTTTGGTGTGATATTTGATGTTGTGATTGGAGAAGAAAAATAATTTGATGCTAAAATTATATCAAATATAGTGTAATTTATGGTGTTATGGTTGGAAATGCTTTTAGCGCTTGGGTTTTCTATTACTTGGTGTGTTTGATTCTAAACTTTGGAAATAAAATATTCTTTTTTTGTTTTTGTTTTTCTTTCAATACTCATCAACTGTATTTGTCGTATAGTCAGTTGGAACTACACAAAAGGAGTTGACCAAGTCGGTATTGATTTCGTGAAATTGTGGCTTAAAGACTTTTAAGATTGTGTTGATAGATCAATAAACCCACTTTTTGTTCCATAATCTTTAAAGCATCATATACACAAGTGTGGTTAGAAGTTTGGTAGAATTAGTCTACAAAAAAAAAAAAAAAAAAAAAAAAAAAAAGTAGTTGGGAAGGCATTTACGAATCCGATACTACTACATCTTTAGACCAAGTGAAATTCGATTTTGTTGATTTTGAGTAGCTTTAAGATTGAAATGGGTGTAGCTAAAATTTGGTGCAGGGAGCGCCAGGTGTCACAGGCGACAGAAACTGTAATGGTGGTCACTTTCTCTATGAGTCTGTAATGGTAATGTGACTCATAGTCTTATTGACCAAACTAATGGCATTGGTTCTTCTTCCTCTGCGCCACCTACCTGTAACAGTATTTATTGCTCACCCTATTTAATGTTCAAATTAAATAGCCTCACAACGAATCTTTAAAAACTCTAATTCGATGTCTCTTTACTGTTTTCTTTATAAATAATAATGGCTTCAAGCATCCTTTCTTGTAAATATATCCACTCTTGAATTGCGTGTGTGAATGGCCAACAAGGCAAAAACCCCTTCTGTTTTCTATTGAGCCTTAAACAACTCTCTCTCTCTCTCTTTAGCCACACTCTGTTTTCTCTTTGATTGTCCCTCGTTTATTGCTTTCAATGGAGAACAAGTACCTCAATTTCCTTTCGTTTTGTCTCTCCAACACGATTTGTGGGTTACTCATATTTTCTTGTCTCGCAAGAAGCATTATCCTTAATGGGTTTCTTAGAACATTAGCATGGAAAAAGGAAGCGAAGACGAAGAATACAGAAGATGAAAAGAAACTGCCTCTCCTTGATTTGCCTGAACTAACCTTGGATTGCATCTTAGAGAAGCTCTCTCCATCAGAGCTATGTGCTATGACTTGCGTTTGCTCTGAGCTAAGGGATAAATGTGTGAGCGATCGTTTTTGGGAGAAGCACATGGAGAAGAAATGGGGAAGATTGATGGGTGATGCAGCGATTCAAGAGTGGAAATCTCATGTCGCCACCTTGATGGGATGTCTCAGAAATTCGAATCGAAGCAGTAACACACAATGGAGGTCGAGGCTTGTTGCGAATCTTAAACCCTTTTCATGGTTAAGAACAAACCATGGCTGTGGCAAGAGACGTTCATCATATCTTGATTCTGTGATGTATTGGTACTCGAATCTTGAGAATGGCAAGTTTTGGTTTCCTGCTCAGGTCTACAATCGCGAGGTAATGATCGAATCATGAATAAAGACTTGGCCTTTTTGGGGTTTTAGAGACAAATTGCTAAACTTGGAGATTGTGGGTATTGATTTGTTTTTTGGTTGGGATGCAGAACGGACATGTTGGATTCATGATGTCTTGTTACGATGCTAAAACCAGATACGATTGCAGGACTGATACATTTCAAGCAAGGTAAAAGAAACTCTGAAGAAAAAATGTAAAATTTTCTCAGATGTTGAGATTTTTTTCAAGGTCTCCTCCTTAACAGATACTCGGCGCATGGCCGGCGTGCGGCGGAGGAAAACGTGACGTGGCAGAGGCTGAGACCGTCCCTAATCGACACAGAGTCACGTGATCTCCACGTGTCCGACTGTTTGCAGGGACTCAGACCCGGCGACCATTTCGAGATCCAATGGAGAAGAACCAAAGAATTCCCTTATGGTCTCTCTCTCTCTCTCTCCCCCAAAAATTGTCAATTTGATGATTCAACAAAACCCATTTCGCTGATAATGATTCTACCTGTTTTGTTTTCTATTCACCGGCGTAGGTTGGTGGTACGGAATCGTGGGTCATCTGCAAAACTGCGACGGAGAAGATAATTGCCGTTGCCACTCTGACGGTAACAATAAATATATTTATTTATTTTTCTAATTAAAGGGGACTTAAATTTTTGTTTTCATCCGGCAGAAAATGTGGTGATGGAGTTCAGACAATTCAGACCGGAGTCGCCGTGGAGAACGACGGTGTTAAACCGGAAGGAGCACCGTGAGACGGGAAACGAAGCAAACGGTTTCTACGGCGGAGTAAAGAAACTGGGTACGGAGGAAGAGATATCTACGTGGAAGGGATTGTTGCCACCGCAAGTCTTGGAATAGTTTTATTTGTCTTCAATTCTTATATGAATCCACACACAAAATGACTTATTTTTGTGTAAATAGCCAACTTTTTTTTGTTGACAAAAGTGTGTATGGCTTTATTAACGCAATTGCTTAAGAGTTTTTATGAGAAGATGTAGTGCTGGCCATAATAACCGAACCGAATGAAACTGAACTGAACCGAAATTAATGGTTCGGTTTGGTTATGGTTACTTCATAATAATCAATAACCGAATGGTTATTTTTTTATATCTATTGGTTATGATAACCGAATAGTTATTAACCGATAACCAATGGGTATCTATGGATATAAAAAAAAAATATTATGTTTATTTTTCCTAATTAACCGAAATATAACCGAACCGAAATAACTGAAATTAACCAAAATAACCGAAATATTTCCGAAATAACCGAAACATTTTGAAATGTAACCGAAATAACCAAAATATTTTGAAATTTATCCGAAACTTAACCGAAATAGCCGAAATAACCGAAACTAACCGAAAATATTTGAAATTTAACTGAAAATAACCGAAGATAACCGAAAATAACCGAAACCATTCGGTTAACCAAAAATAACCGAAAGATTCCGGTTACCAAATGGTTATTAATTTTAATATCCATACCGAACCGAACCGAATGGTAACCGAACCGAAACTGAACTGAAAACTGTTACTAACCGAATAGATAGTAAAAGATATAACCGAACGTAACTGAAAATCGAAATAACCGAACCGAATAACCATATGTCCATCCCTAAGAAGATGATGTAAAATGGGTTTATTTTGTTCAGAATTAAAACCAGAGGGGTAGCATTGCATAAAAAAGAAAAATGAAGCTCTTATTTGCAATTATATTTAATTTAGTTTTTAGCATTGCTGCTCGATCGATACGAAAGATTCTGGATGCTTCTCTTTCTGCTGTTTTTGTTTTATTAATAATAACACTGTATCTGAGTGATGTTTGAATTCGAGAGGTTTTACTGAAATTCCAGGAAAGATCAACATCGAAGACGACTTGAGGAGAAACGGAAGCCTCGATCCATCTCCAATTCCAGATTGATTCCGACGAACTCGCTCCACGATTGTTGACTTTGTCCCTTTTCTGTTCATCATCCGATCAAGATGAACGGAGGTCCTTCTGGTTTCAGTAATATCCCGTTCCTCCTTCGCTCGATCAGCTTCTGGGGATTTCATCTTGGGTTTTCGATTAATGTTCCAACTTGCAGATAATGCTCCGGTCACGAAAGCCTTCGTCATCGCCAGCGCCCTTTTCTCTGTCTTCTTCGGGATCCGAGGAGGTTCTTCCAAGCTCGGCTTGTCTTACCAGGTAATTTCTCATTTTACTCAGATTTGTTCCCTTTCGATATCCTAGAGCTTTAGGCTATTCGTACCAATTGTTGTGCTATTACCAGCATTGGAACCTGAAAAGATTGCGGTTTACGATTTTGGATTATGCTGTGGACTTAAAGGCCACTGTAGTTTGCAAGGTTTTGCTTTATCGGGAGGATGCAGCTGAACCCCAAAATAAGCTTCTGTCTTGGCATCATTCTGCAGTGATGCTGAATAATAATAGATGGATTGCTTAAGCAAATTTAAGGCTCCAGATCTTGACCATGATGTTAGATAGTTCGATAATAGATGGAGTACTTAAGCAGATTTAGGGTCCACATGTTAATCATCATGTGTTAGATAGTTCAATAACTTGCATCTGCTCATCTGATTGTGTATGCCAATAACTAGAAGATGTTTCATTCATTGATTGTTTCAAAGCTCCTTGTTTCAGTGTCTCTGGAGTGTAATTATATTTTAAATCTCTTCTTTTTGTGAAGGGCTGGTGTTGCTATGAAAAATCAGATATTACAGTTGATTGTATTTATAAACTTACCGCTAATCTCTTTGCAGGATATTTTTGACAAGTTCCGGGTATGGAAGTTAATCATATCGAATTTTGCATTCTCGTCCACACCAGAATTGTTCTTTGGCTTGTATTTGCTGTACTACTTCCGGGTCTTTGAGAGACAGATTGGTTCAAATAAGTACTCGGTAAGGGATAGTTCAGTTCAATTCTATCTTCTTGGTAGATTTATTTCGTCATGATTTTTCTGTCCCCTATCCTGGTAACTAGAAAGATAACTGCTGATAATTCCTTCAAGATTAAACTCCTATTATTATGCTTACAAGAGGTTAATTAGTGCTCATTCTACAGGTTTTCATCTTGTTCTCTGGGTTTGTGTCACTAATACTAGAGACCATTTTGTTATCACTGTTCAAAGGTATGCATCTTACAGTTTTCAGATAGTCTCTTCAAAATCTACACTGTTTTGCTCAGTACTTGTACTTTACGTTATGAAATGGGGGCGCTAATGCAGACAACTGTAAGGGATCATAGTCATTAGTTAGCTTACATTAGCCTTGTTACTAGTCTCACCAATCATCAAAGTGCGTAGGAGGATTAATATTGGTGATGATCTTCTGTTGGTTCAAATTCTGTCATGCTTTTTTTCTTCATTCTCATACTGTTGAAGATGTTTTGCAATAAATCCCATGGCCCATGATTTAAATTATCAAGAGCTGTTTTTATTTCAAATAAGCACTTGTGATATGACTTTTATACATTCTGTAACGCCAACATTTTACATTTATAAATTGTGGGCACATAATTATCTGTTGTTTATTTTTGTAGATCCTACAGCAAACTTACTGACATCTGGACCATACGCCCTGATCTTTGCTTCCTTTGTACCCTTCTACTTGGACATTCCAGTTTCTAAGAGGTTTAGTGTATTTGGTGTACACTTCTCTGATAAATCATTTATATATCTTGCTGGTGTCCAGGTAAACAATACCATATGTTTACTTGTACAGTTCTTTTTATACAGTAGAAACCTTTTTCTTAGATAGATAAATTTTCTCGGTTTCAATTTTTGTAGCTTTTACTATCATCTTGGAAAAGATCCATTTTTCCTGGAATTTGCGGCATAATTGCTGGTTCCTTGTACCGATTCAACATCTTTGGTATCCGCAAGACAAAGGTTATACCTTACTAACATTTTGCTAACATTATTTATCCCCTCAAATTGGGGGTTTTTGTCGCTTTACTAACACTAGCTTTGTCTAATAACACATCATAGTTACCCGAGTTCATGGCTTCATTCTTTTCCCGACTTTCTTTGCCATCCTTGAGCAGCCATTCTCAGGCACCAAGAAGGACATCACCCAACTTAGGTCGCCAGGCAGTGGTAAGTCTTTACCGTTTCCTTTTCTCTGCAACATCTGTTTTTTTTTTTTGCCTCTTTAGCCAAACTCTTATTACAATCGAAAAAACACATCTTCATTTGCTGACATGTGATATTTGAGTTTATATAGAGATCTTATCGTGCTCCGATGCCGTCGTCAAGTATAGAGCCATCTGAGGAAACCATAGCTACTCTGGTATCTATGGGATTTGACCAGAACGCAGCAAGACAGGCCCTTGTACACGCCAGAAATGATGTCAACGCAGCCACCAACATCCTTCTTGAAGCACACTCTCACTAAAGATTTAATAGGAAGTTTTCAGAAACATTGTTGATTCAAGATGCAGACGCGAGAGGTATTCGTCTGCTGCGTGCTAACAACGGAAATGGCATTGCCTTAACGATAATATGTCCAGTGAATGATCTGATTTGCATCCTCTTTTTCTTTCTTTTAGGTTTTCTTGTTGCCTCTTTTCTTTGCCGTTGTTGTTTAGGACAAAGTGCGTAGGTTGTGTTTATGTAGTGCAGATTTGTCAGTCTTTTCTTGCAGATTCGAATGAAACATGGAGAGGCTATTCTGGTTAAACCTTCATGGATTAAAATCTACTGACCTTTCATAAAACCAGTTCTCTTTTGATAAGAAAACAAAAGATCAAAATTAGATTTCTGATGGATGATTAGGTGATTTAGCTGAATACTTGATAAAATAACAAAAGACTGGATAAACCATTCTGCCTAACCCAAATCATGAAACTATTATTGATTCCCAAATTGATGTTAAAGCAACAAAAAAAAAAAGAGTTGGCAAGAAAAATGCTAAAGTAACTCTTTGCCTCTGGTTTCACATTACATACACAGATTTGGCCCAGTACCAGCTGTAAAATCTTCGGACAAGATCAGGCTTTTTTTTTAACTCCCGAGTAAGTGAAAAGTGATGAAACTCTTGTCTGAATCATTGTGTAGTCTTTGCTAGCGAGATCATAGATAGTTAGCTTGCTTCTTCTTTGCCTTCATCCATGGTGTAAACTGGTATTTCCCAGTTCTTGCTCTTTTTTTGATCATCTGTTAAAGTGAGATCTGTTTCGTACTCTCTAAATGTTTTGAAGAATGTCTTTGCACCCATCATTATCAGTCTCTCCACCATGAATAACTGATAGTTGTTCTCGATTATAGGATCCAAAATCTCACTAAAATTCGACGAATAAGCCACTTTGTACCTGCAGTGAAACAAGAGTCTTACAAGAACATCTAAATATGTAAACCTATAAACTTGAATCTAGAACTCAGGATTTTACCTGATAGAGAGAGGGGAAAAGAATCCAGGGGTTCTCTCATTAGAACCGATAAAAAGAGTCCGTCCTGGTGGGATATGCTTCTGTATTCTGCCCATGATAAACTCTGGGCGTGTGTCTCTGTCTAAATGTGGAAACTGACTTCTTTCAACCTTAAACCTGTCCTTTCTAGTTTTCAGTTTGTCACCTCGACGAACATGGATTGCATCGTAATCACCGAGTTGTGCTTTTATCTGTTCAACCAAAACTGGTTGATATTATGCTAAGGCCTCAAGAAAACATGAACAAATTTCCATTCAATGCTAGATTGCAAGATTATGGAGAATTCATTCACCTTTTCTGCCGCATTTCTCAATCTTGATGCTGCCATAGTCGGGAGAAATGAATAAGGAAGTATGACCCCGCTACGATTACTTCGATCCTTGCACTCAACAAACCTAACCATGAAGATATGAAAATTGATGCTTGTGAATCAATAATTTCCAAGTCGATTGGATGCACAATTTCCTCAGCAATGCTTACCATGCTAGGGGACTTGTGGTTCGGTTGATGAGCAACAGATTTGCAGAGCCATTAAGCTCATGCCTATTGGCTCCATACACAGGCGCAATCCCTCGTTCTCCCAACTTCATACTCGTCGATAGCACAATGTGCCAGGCTTCCGAGTTATCCAAGATCACAGGGATCTTCTCAGAGATGAGGTCAATATCATACAATGATTCCATTTCACAAGAGCTCACTTCCCAACTAAGAACATGCAACGGAGAGAGGCCTCTCTTGTGTTAAAGTGGGAAACAAAACAAAAGTAGTTATCAAGGAACTCTGTCACCTTTCCTCTGTAGTTTGATTGTCGGATCGATTGAGGATGCCTTTCTTGTTATGTATTGGATTGATGCACATCCGAGAAGGTATTACAAATGTCCTGCAACAAGAGATTACAAAATTGCCAATTCAGCACGTCCATCAAGTTTGACAATTTGGTGGGGGTGGAAATGCAAATTACCTGTTAAGAAACATTGCTTCTTCGAGGGCACATCTAAAACTGGATTCTTGGTGACCCAAACCCGCACAGGTCTCGCAGTTCTTACCAGGACAATCGATTCTGTTTCCCCAATACAAATACTTGTCCGACAAACTGTGATCTCTCTTGCTTCGAGGAGACTTGACGAAATAATCAATTAGAGTTTTCCGATACGGTGAACCCAATCCGCCGGTGGAAATCACCGAAGAAAAAAAGAGGAGCAATGCGACGGCGAATATACATAGCAGAACAAGTCTCTGAGATCCCGGAGTGGCTTTTGACCTATGGGTTTTGCTCATCGTCGCCATTTCAACTGTTGCGGCGTGGAAAAGGAGGTAGAAGAAAGAAAGAAAGAATCTTTGCGACGTCGGTTAGGTAGAGATTAGATCAGAGATCTGAAGGAAGGTCACGTGGGTGTCTCCGGAAAATCTGAGACACAATCACGTGGTTTGGAACATTGCTCATGATCCAAAGATGTCACTGAAGAAGCCATTGAAAGTGTGAGTGAGTGCTCGACACGTAAAGTGTAGCGGTAAGATCCCAGATTACCTAACAATGACATATATACATCCACAGTTTTAATTCTGTCGGAGATTTACCGATTACGTAATATCCAATCCATCGTTGGTTGTTCCTTCTCTTTTTCTTCGCTGGGGAAAGTCAAAATTGATTTAAACCGAATCTAACCGATAAAGAGTCTAGTTACATGTTTGATCATAAATTAAGTATATGAAGAAATTGTTGTTTCGTATTTAAAAAACCAAGTTAAATAGATATTGGAATATGTCTCATACTGTACATTCCTCTTCATCTGAAACCCTTCCTTGCCCACCACACACACTGCCATAATTATCGAATCTTTTGACTCAAAACCTTACCCATGATTGAATAGAAAGAAAAAAAAACTATCAAGAAATTGTAAAAAGAAGAAACCAGATCTACACCTAGCTGCATCTTTCTTATCTAACAATGTCATTGCTCTTAAGCTTTCTGTAATGTCCGAGAAGACACGCCGTGTAGTAGTCTGACATAACCCAAGAAACTAAGCTTCCCATCCGAATGTCTTATCCAATCCTGAAGAACAACGTGCACCGGCACTGATGGCCCGAGTCCAAGTTCCTGCCACATTAACAATCAAATATGTTTTAAGTTTCTCTCTCTTCATGAGTCTCTAGGTGACTAAGAAAGGGTAAAAATTCATACCGATGCAAGTTCCTCAATCATGATGGGTCTATTCCCGTCCTTCTCAAACAACTCATAAGCACGCCGTGCGTGTTGCTCCCATGTTTCCATTGCTTCGAGCTGATAAACACTTAAGGCTGATGCACAGAACTCTTCAAAGTCTAGTTTCTTGTATTGAAGACAACTTATCTGCATCGCAATAGTGATTCTTAGCACGTTTAACCAATGATATAACTATAGTCCATGCAATTAGCCTCATTTCTTACCATGTTAACAAAATCTAAGACTCTTGAATCCTTTGTAGCATCTGTTGAGCTCTTTAAGATCGCCTGAGATTTGTTTGCAAGAAAATCAAGAATCACAGAAAATCCCAATTGAAAAGGGAAGAGATAAGATGGAATCATTGAACAGCACTCACTGTTTTGTAGTTCTGCATCGAGATATATCCATTTTTGCTTGGCCCCAACAATGTAAATTGCTCCCGCAGATAAGCTAACTGTGGTACAGTCAATGTCTTGGCAAGAGCCTGGAACCATGAAAAGAAACCATTTATCATACAGTTTTCATCCATGAAGCTCAACGATCGAATTTGCCAAGTAGAATATGTCAGCTTCTTAGAATCCTCCAACTCACCGCTAAAGCTGATTTTCTCAGTGAAGTTGACATTATGTACACTTTTACAAGCTTGTATATGATCATATCAGAAGGTATCTTTAGTTCATGCGAGCCAACCAGCCACGGATGACCTGAGGAAAAAAGACGATTGATTCTTCACGTGTTCATAATAAAAGAATAGCAGAACCAGAAAGAAAAAACATGATAACAATATGTTACAAGATGATTATACTTACACAAAGCCTGGGCCGCAGTTAGTCTTTTACGGTAATCTTTGTTTAGCAATCTTTTCACAAAATCTACAGCATCAGGTGATAGGGACGGCCAAGGAGCTTCTTCAAAATTGGGTTCTGCCTTAAGGACAGCTCGAAAGATTCCGGATTCAGTACGGGCCCAAAAGGGTCTACTACCACAGAGAAGAATATAAGCAATCACTCCAATACTCCACATGTCAGCTTCTGTTCCGTAAGTACGGTGTAAAACCTCCGGGGCCACATAATAAGCACTTCCTACGATATCATTCAACCTCTCGTCTGCAGAATCGCAAAACACTGTCAAGTTTTCCATTTAACAACGAGATGGGTACAATCGGAGAAATCTTGGGTCACTATAAAATCTCTGACCTGGCTTGACATAATCAGAGAGACCAAAATCAATTGCTTTTAGAGGAGAAGTCTCATCCTTAGTACTGAACAGAAAGTTCTGTGAGAGGATAACAAACAAATAGAAAGAAACATAACCGTCATTATCACTCTGCATAAATTAGTGGAATTCATTCAATGTGTACAAAGACTACTAATAACGTGATGGGACCTAGAAAGTGAAGTGTCACCTAAAGCCAAATGATTTGCACAACAAAAAAAAAAAATTAGAAGAGAACAATCTGGAAATTAAACATCATCATGGATTATAAAGTACCTCGGGTTTAAGGTCACGGTGAACCACACCTTGTAAATGACAGTAAGCTACTACACTAAGAATCTGAACCATAATATTTTTAGCGTCATCTTCTGAGTATTTGCCACCCCTAATGAGATCAAGCTCAACAAAGTCAATACGTCAAAGCATGATTCAGTAGAGACAAGCATTCGAAAGATATAGCCACATGTGAGGTAATTACCTTTGAAGTATTTTGTCCAAGAGTTCACCACCTTTGCATAACCTGATAAACAAGAGATTGAAGTATTTTCATTGCAATCCTGGAATTGGAAGAGGATCGACTGATCTTAAGAAATGATGTATACTTACTCCATCACAATATAAACATTTTCATCATCTTCAAATGCGTCATGGAACTGGACTAAGTTCTTGTGACCAGTCAAAGCCCGCAATATCTTCACTTCCCTACAAACATCCTCAATTGCAATTGCAGTTGTCATCTGCAGTCAACAACATATAACACTAAGCAATGAATCAAACGAGTAACGAGCTCAAGGACATAGCTAGCTTATTAAAACTCTGTTTTAATTCTCGCTCAGACCAAATCTACAAACAATATCAACTGTCCATCCTCCCACAGTTAAAACACATAGCATTCAGACACATTGAAGTGCTGCAGCACCTAAATGCGAATAAATATTGAGAAATCATAAATCTCTGACAATATTTTGCCAAAATGTATATAAAATATGCACAATTCTAAACACATGGCAATGAAACTAGAATTGGAATCAACAACGGATACAGAACTAAGAGAAACTGATGAGTTTGAAAGTAGAGTTAAAGAAGAAACCTTGGATTTAGGAATAACTTTAACAGCTACTTCTTGACCTTTCAAGCTGCCTTTTTTGCCCTTTGCAGAGCAAGTATACCCAAAATGTCCACGACCCACCTCGCCATCAATCTCGTAGTGTGAAGCGAAATGTTTCGAGAACCCGAAACTCTTATCGAGACCGATCTCGAATTCCTTACCTTCAGGAATCGATACTTCGTTGGGCTTGGTTGAGCCGTTGCGACGCGCGAGGAAAGCGCGTATGTGCTTTGCAGGAGATGGAGGAGGGAAAGGTCTCTTGAAGATGCGGAGAGGCGTGGAGCTCACGCTCGAGGATACGGCCGGTGAGGATTTGAATAAGCTAGGTAAAGGGCTCGGGCTGTAAAACGGAAAACCAGAGGATTTCGCCGGCTGCGAATTCGTCGGAGTTTCATCGGAAACTGGGAGGCTATACTTCGATTGCTGTTCGATGGGTTTTCCATGACAAATCCCCATGAGTTATGAGTTGAGGATTCAAAACGAAAGCTTAAATCTTTTGAAGAATATCGATTCACTCAGAGGAATCAGTTAGTTACGAAGGAAGAGCAATATCATGTGGTATAATTTTCCCGGGAAAAAGAGAACAAGTAAACCCAGGAAGAAGAATCGAGACTCAACACCCAGAAATCAGAGAAGGATAAGCAAAATTCAATTTCACAAATAGATGGGAATTGGGAGTGAGTTAAGCCAAGATCAAGAGATTAGATGAAGATAAACCACACGCAAAGAGGAAGAAGAAGAAGAAGGAAAGAAGGGAGTTTCATTCCAATCAGAAGGAAAGTTAATTAAAGACACTACACGAAGCAAAAGTAAAGTGTTCAGAATGAAAAAAGGAAGAAGAAGATGCTTTCGCAGTATCAACAAGAAAAAGAAAAAAAAGGAGAAAGTGCATAAAAGAGGAGAGAATCAAAAATAAAGCAAACCTTGATTGATTTTTTGTTTTTGTTATTATTTTATTTATATTGCAAGTTGCAATCTCTTTTGTTAAATGGGATTAATGTGAATGTTTGGTTGCCAAGAAAGTGTCTTGTGCTGCACACATAGCTATTTGGCAAAAAAATTATGGATGATAAATTGGTGTTTTCTTAAAGTTTGTTTGTTAAACCATGGCTAAGTAGATAAGGTAGTTTTATGCAATGTTTTAGAAATATTGCATTGATGTTTACCCATCAATAAACTTATACAGAGATAGATAGAGTCGGAAGAATAGACGAGTCAATAGAAAGTAATTTGACAATATATTGCCAAATATCCTCCTATCAAGACTCACAGCAACCTTATCTTTGCACTTCCCAATTTGTAATTGCTAAAAATATCAATCATATGAATCCAAAAGAGTCCTTGAATCATGCCAGAACATAACCTCGAAGTTGGCGCTTGATAAAAGAAAGCTACCCAAAGAAAGGCCTAATCAGTTTAGGTTAGCCAATAGTTTATAGTTATATATGAAGTTTGCCAATTTCACTGTCCACATATATAAACTTTACATCCAAAAATGGCTGAAATTCACTGTCCACATATTTAATTTTCCATATGCTACATATTATATAATACTATAATTTTATTTTTCTAAATGGAAATCATTTTGCATTGTAAATAGAATTTACATTCATGGTTATTTTATCAAAACGTGTGTTCTAACACTTTCTAAAATATGTAAAAATAAATAATATTTTCTCTAATAAAAAATGATTTTGATTCTACTTGTTATTGATAGGTGTACTATACACCGTTGAAAAACACAATATTATATAGAAATATGATTGGAAATTCAACATGTAGACAATACATGAAGTATTACTTATTTTTACACTTTTAACACAAACTATGCTTTGATAAACTGATTGTTCATACAAAAATTCCTTCTAAATATGACTAAAATGAGACATAGTTTATTATTCTCCAGTTTTTTGTTTTTTTGTTCCCTGTTCTGCCATATCTCATTTCGAATATTTGTTTGCCTACCAATAACTTCGAAAACAACATCTATAAATTTACTTGCACGTCAAAGTCCAAACGAACAGATGAATAAACAATAATTAGGGTTTGGTAATAGGCAGTAGGCACATATAATTTAAATATAGCGATGAATTTCTTATCGTAAGAAATAATGATCGTCGTTGGCATAATTAATCAGCCGAGTATCATTGTTTTCTTTTAGCTCAAATTTTTACATGACCGGATGTTTTAGAGTAGAGTATAGACTGTATTTTCTTGTCTGTTAATTAATTGTTAAATAGAGTCTACACTATTTCACAGTGCTTTTAAATATTAATGTTAATGTTCAGTTATAGATAAATCACGCATGGACAAACCTAGTCATGGGTATAAAATCCGACCCGAAAAACACAGTTAAGTTTTTCAAAATAGCCCGAATGGTTTTTTTTTAGAATTAATTCGAGTTTCGGTTCGGATCGGGTAAAATCCGAGAACCATTCGGGTCTCCAAGTAATCCGAAAACAGGTTATGCTCGAGTTTTTTTTTTGGGATTTTTGAGTTTTCGATTTTTTTTTTCGGGTTTTCGGATAACAACCATACCCAAAAAAAATTCGGTTTCTTTTCGGTTCTACTTTGAAATCTCAGAACCGACCCACACCCGAGAGGATACGAACCAAAATTTTCTCGATTCCAGTATAGGTCTAAACCATGTCTACCCGAAACCGGAAACACCCGAACCGACCCGAACTGCGGATCCGAATGCCCAAGACTAGACAAACCTCACCTCCATAACGTTTCAAATAATGGTTTCGTCTAACATAAAACCATATTATTATCTATTTATATAAAGTTAGTTTTGTCTACTTCTCCTTCCTTTACCTCAACAACGTCCAGTTAGACATCAACTATTTTTTCTTTTTCAAAACCACAAAATAAAATTTCCCAAATATCTAATTAAAAAAAGAAGGTCGTAGCCCACTCTGACTAAAGATTATGGAGATCATCTCCAGCCCAGATATGATACCTAAACATATTGACACATAAACTAACATCAGCGTCAAAAGCTATAAGCAGAAACCGACATATAACTAATTCTATGAACTGTCCTGTTATAAACCCGGAAATTAGAATATATCAATATATAAGCAAGAAAACGCACAACCCATATTCATAGGCTTTCATCCACTGATATGGCTTCCTGAAAGTTGAAATGAATCATGAAACAATATACGCATATATAAGCAGAGAGAAAACCAAACAAATGATTCGGTAAAACAATTAAAAATTAGTGTAATGTAAAAAATACAATAATACAGAAGATACTAATGGTGGATCCTACAATATTCTTTTACTTTAATTTCTCTTTTTTTACTCTAAAATGTATTACCAATCAAAGCCAAAAATAATAATGTCTTCCATCTAAAAAATCAACTAATTAGAAAAATTGACCACCAAAAAAAAAATGAAAAAATGTGTATCATCAACTAAATAAACATATATATGAACGTAAAAAAATAAATATTACACAAATTTTAAACTAATAGAATTTTGATAGAAATAATTTTATCAACTACAAGACCAATAAAAAAAATATTACATAATAAAAAAAATTAGAAAAAGGTTTACCACACTAGATCACACCCTAGTAAATCTATATATAGAGCATCACTAGACTATCATATTTTGATTAATTATTTTTATTTACAATGGAGAACTACCAAATGATAATATTAATTATTTCATGGATTATGCATCTTCCTATGCAATCAATCGTCATAATTCGTATTTCATAAATAAACTTTTGTGTAATGCGTGAGACAGTGACTATCTCACGTGTTACAATAAGTTAGAGACTCAATTTCCGTAGTTGGAAGGCAAATGATTTGATTGATTCTTTGTTTTGAGATGAGTGCCTCTCGAGTGTTTGTAAAATACAGTGGGCTCTCTTGTCAGATTTTTTTTTCTTTCTTCTTTTAATTAGTGCACAAATTTCATCAAAAAATAAATAAATCTAGGCGAATATTAATACATTGCGTTCAAAAACTTGGAATCAAAATAACATATTTAGGTGTTTGGGTTTAGTTACTGGTTCTTTTTCTTTTTTTATATCATGTTGAAGAAGCCAAGTCAATAATTCAGTAGACATGTAAAATACCAAGATGGCAAGATTATTAATGAATTTGTATATGTAAGTTATAACATAACCGAACATATATAGATTTTGAAATTAAAAATAATCAACTAAACAAAAAAATAAGGAAATATATTTGAGGTAAGATAGCCCAAAGAAAGTACAAACTACAAATCAAAGAAAGCCTAACAAGTAACAACCATTGTGGTGGGTTTCTAGTTGTATGTTTTTTTTTTCAATTACTCAAATCATAGTATTTATAGAAAATATTACAGAATACAAATGTTATGTTTCTCTATGTATACAATTGATCCTTGTATAATAGTACTTTCATAAGATAATCTTTTTTATCTACAAACGATCTTAATCTTATGAAAGTACTATTATCTTAAGGTTTGATCAAGAATCCTTAAAAATGGTCGCGACTACTCATGTTCACAGAGGAGATCCTTAGAGCTCGACGAAGATGGCTTCGTCTTTCTAAAGATGGTAAAAAGCCAATCAATGTGCCGATGAAGCATGTCAATTCCTTTTCCGTGTATCAAGCTACTTTGGATAATAGTACTTTCATAAGATTAAGATTAAGATCGATTCTTGATCAAACCTTAAGAATTATTTACAAATCTTACATCTCCAACATCAAAATTGTTTAAACATTGCATACTTTAACGAAAAAGTCGTAGCCTCAGTTTCCAAAGAAGACCTAATCTTTGGATAAGCCTTAGCTCCATACCACTTAACCTTGCCTTTCTCATCATCTCTCATATCTCATCACACATCCTATACCATAAACCTGATTCTCTTCCTTCCATGAAACATCCATATATGTTGCATTTCAAACAGTTCGGTTGTGCGTTATTTTTGCAGAAAAACTCTAAATTATAACAAGATAATAATAGGGAAAAAGTATAGTGAAAAGAAGAATATTTATATTCCCTGACATCTATTCTCTTCCACTTCTTTTTCTTTTGCCACCTCTTCTCATTCCTAATTTTGTCCCTCTATGTCAAATTCTAAAAAGCCTTTGCGTTTTCTCCGAGTCGAGCCCGAACACAAAGGATACAAACAGTTGTTCCAGATTTCTCTAATATTTGTAAGAAAAAAACTACAATCATAAGAAAACAGAAGTATAAAGTTTCCTATATTCTATTACAATGAATATTTAATCACATATACACGCAATATGTCGTATCCCCCGGTAGTTTGGCTAACAATTTCGTCACGTAGATATCAACGACTTGGGGCCAAAACGTGGTTGTGCATAACGCGAAGAATAACTCATTTCTGTCCGATCCACTCTCATGTTCACTTCCTTTTCACATATGTACGTGTTTTCATGTATTTACTCAGTTTCGGTTGCATCTACAAAGTTTAATTTAAAAAGTTCTTTAAAAAATGTCCTAAGTTTTGATTCAGTTTTGGTCCAGTCCAGTTAAAAACTCATGTTCCCCGTGAATTGTTTTGGAGTTTTGTATGAAATGTTATTGAAATGATTTAGTTAATTATGTATGTGATAAAAGAGTTGGTGCCTTTGACGTACGGCATAGGCTTAGAGTAGAGACGTACGTGGTCTTGTAACTGAAGTGTTGTAGAGTTGTCATGTCGGAGTCACTGTCACTATGGACTGCTCTACTCAAATCTAATTTGGGCCTTTCTCTGAAAACCTAAACCGATTTGGTTCCAATCTCAATTTGGACCCCTCTTCTGTCTCTTCAGATGGGCTTGTATCCTCTATTCTTCTTTTCTTTTTCCATTTTTGTTTTTTGTTTTGTTTTGTTTTTATATACATGTTTAATTACATTGAAGAGTTTGATATTGAAAAAAGAAACAGTTTGATCATTTCATCTATACGCGCATTTAAAAAAGATTAAGAGTGACTGTGATCCAAATTAACCACAAACAAACTGAGAAAAGTGTTGTTAGCGCGATTGTCTCAAGAGGTTAGTTTTTAAGTCTCGGATTAAACCCTAAAACTATATTAACAGAACGATTGCATATATTACAGATTTAATATTAAGTTATCAATAGTTTTAGAGAAACATAAAAACATATTTATGTATTCTAGATAAAGTAGTCAGGCATATAGATAAACGAGTTTTATACGAGGGTACAATATAAATATATTTGTACATATTGCGATATTTCATAGATGTAACTTTAACCCAAAAAAAAAACTTTAACCAATGATTTTTGTAAACAAAAATATATACCGATTTTAATACTAATATTTATATAATGTTGAAAGGGAACTTGTATTTAAACCCTATCTTTTGAGCTTTTGTAAAATGGCTTTGATGATCCTTATCCTATATATATAAAATGTCTAAAACTTTTCGGTTTAACAATATTTTATCATCTGATCTATATGTTCAAAGTTCGTATAGATTGAAACCATTGTTTAAAAAAAAGAAAAGCTAATTCAAAATACTACGTTATAAGTTCAGTCATCAATTTAAAAAAGGTTTAAGATGATTTTTCTCCAACAAAAACATGATTATATATATGTTCTAACATACTAAAATTTTAACTCAAAATTTAAGGTTGATATAGTGACAAATAGAACAAAAAAAAATTTGTAGAAAAAAATCTAAATCAATAGTTATACTTCATTTATGTAGAAGCTGTTTAAAATAACTGTGTCAAAAGAAACCTGTTTATTTATATATTAAAACGGATACAATTGTATGCTGAGGTTGCTGCTTCATCAGTATTTTAGGTTCTATAAATTTCCGGTAAAACCCCGAAGTAAGTGAAAAGGTTCCCACATTTTTTTGGGTCGATAAACAAGAACACTTGACCAAGGAAAAAAAAAAAACACTTGACCCAAGAAAGACAAAAGAACACATGAAAACAAAAAAATAAAGCAAACACTAAAAAAAAAAAATAGTAGTATTCAAAAAGGAAATAGGATGGTCAAAATTGTGTGGTGAGATAAGAAAGGGGGGACTCACATGTTCACACGATGAGACACTAATGAGACACTAACGTGTGAGTTTAATGATTGCTTTTGTCAAAATACCCATAAACTTCAAAGGAATTTTTAAAACATGAAGGTTTTTCGAGAGTTGAATACAAATATAACTTTAATAATAAAAAAATAGTGCGAAAGCTATAAAGATTTCTATAAAATATACTTTTTGGTCGAGAGGTTGAGTATAGAGGGGACACCAGCTGCCCCAAAACCATCACGCTCCATGGACAAACTTTCTCCACCTTTTTTTTTTCCTTCTTCTCTTAGTTTTCTTCAATTTTATTTACTTAAATTCCCCCAAAAAATTAGAGAAACAATTATAAAAGGGAAAAAGGGTGAGTGATGAGAAGAGTCGGTCCTTTTTGTCTCATAGAGCCAATGGCCCATCAATTTTCCTTCCTTTTGTCAGTCCCCTTTTCTCACGCTTCCCTCTTCCTTTAATCCCACATTCTCATCCTTCTTCTTCATTTTCCAATTCACTAATTACTTTCATTATTAACTTATTTCATTCATATATATATATATATATTTTTTTTTATTAGATTCGGAAAGTAATCCCAAACTAATCTTCCGAACGAACGTGAAGCCGCATATTTAACCCCCACATGATCAAGAGTTAATTTGATAATTCCGCATCCGAAAATACTCGATATATCTCTGATCTGGACCTACAAAATCGAATCTTCCCCGAATATGAACCACTCCACTCCAACCTCTTAGTTTATATATCTCATTTTCCAGAGAGTGATCGGATCCATACGTCCATTCGTTATCGCGGTGTGTATATTTATCACTGAGAGGTTGTTCATCCAAAACCATAACTAAAAAATAGTGAAACAATTTATTAATATGTTTCTTGTATATCAGTTACAAATGTTACTTACTCTCTGTGTACTTTTCCACCTTCAATTGATTATGCCTGCTAAAATGCTATTTTACTATTTTTCTAACATATACCATCAAATTTCAATAAATCATCACGAATAAACAATGCGACTATACTCCCACTTTTAATACGTAATTTCTTTTATAGATACGTACGTACGTGGACAATGATATTCGATCGTATGGTTTTCAATTCGAATACGGTTAAGCATATATGAATTTGTTTATGCATATATGCACGCTTTTTCAATATGATCAAAAAAATCGTAGACTAAGTATTTCGCTATTACTCTATCAAATCTCAACTAAAAGTCACATGGGATATATTTAAACAAGTAGTACTATTTGTATTTGATCAATATATGCAGACGAAAGAAAATGAGGCCCTGCTTATATTCTTAGGTCTGAATATAATGTGGTCAAAAATATGTACACATATATAAAGACACGAACAACGAAAGAAAGAGGAGAGATTGGATTCATTGGGGACAAAGGTGACATAAGGGTCACTTTGAAACTCACAGCATACAAACATAGACTTCTTCTATTCACCATACTTACACATTCACATATATAGTTTATTTATGTATCGAAGTCTAGTTTCTTTTGGACTTCACCAATCACATCTGTTACTTAGATTCTTCTATACATCGACAAATATTCCCACAATCTCAAAGCCCTAGTCCTCACACCAACAACCCAAAAACAATATTAAATAGAGAAAAATATCATGAAATATATTCTTTATATATATCTTTTTTTTTCTTGAAAAAGAAAAGAAAAAGAACACACCAAACCTACTTACAACATATTTGCTTACACTCCCAAAACTTATAACTAAAACCACAGAACATATAAAGTAGAAACACTAAAAAAAAGGGTTTGGTAATTATAACCAAGTTAATTATGATCATACCCTATATACTAATCAATTAAAGACTTCTCTAGTGTACTCAAATCTCATCATCTCACACCATTATGATGTGATCCAGCGCACGACGCCGTTTTGACCGTTCTCCTCCACCACCACCACCACCACCAGAACTACGTTCCATCAACGACTTGCTTGACCGCTCGAGCAGCGACTTGAGAGCGTTCTGTAAGAAATGCACAGACTCGACGCCGTGCATCTCTTTGTCGGCAGCTACAACAAGAACACTTCTTGTCCGACCACCAAGAGTTACCATCTCAGCTCGAAGAGTCTTCATGTGAAGAGACTTAAGTATCTCCATGAGGTCAGGCAAGAGATCTGATCTGTCGTCACAACATAAAGATGCTTTGAAGATTATATGACCGTCGTTTGAATAGTCTCCATAGTGTAGAACGCTAATCTCGTCGGTCTCTGAGGGTAAAAGGGTTTGGTCAGAGTCGGAGATCTCTAGGGTTTGTTGTTTAAGTTCTTTGACTCGTTGTACCACTTTGGCGAGCAGTGTGGCTTTGTCGGTCTGAAATAGAAACATGAAATTACAAATAAAAAGTTTGAATCTTTAGAAAAACTTCCTGAGTTTTGGATCAAGAAGTTGAAAATTTGATGTTCATATCATATCATATCAACTGAAAAAAGCTTGAGAACTTTCCCAAAAAGTGATATACTGTCCCAACAAGATTCACAAAAAGGCCATGAAGCTTTTCGTTTTTTTTTTCCCTCATCTTCTAGACTTCGCACTATTTGCAAGTTTTTAATATTCATAATCATTATACATTCATTCAAAGATCAAATGAACATCGATCTTGGTAGAATTATATACATTTAGAATTATGGATCATCTTTGATATATAAACATGTACGTTAGTAAGAATAATTAGACAAAAAGGACTCAATAGAAACTAAAGATTATAACAAGATACCATGAAAAAAAACTCTTGAATAATTCATGAGCTTACAGCAAATCGAATGGAAAATAAGAAAAAATTCTAAAGATGTTAACTTTGTGATGGAGAAGATGCAAAACCCTAATAACCATTTCAAAAAATTTCTCTTAAAATTAATAAGATATACACACGTATATATGTATCTACATATATGTATGTGGAGATATATACGCCCTATGAAAGACTATTAGTATGTATTAAATTTTGCAGTATACCTTGGAATTACAAGAGAGTACGTTACGGAGCTTGTTGAGATGAGAATTGATTCTCTCTCTTCTTCTTCGCTCAGCTTCTTTGTGATTCCTCAAAGCAGCGATAGCTCTGTCTTGAGCAATCGTTTCTCCGATGCCGGAGATCGCTAGTGGGTAATAAGATGACGTCGACGAAGACGACCCGCATAAGCTCTGCATAGTCGACATGTAGTCCCCGGAAACGCAGAATTCGCCGCCGGAGATTTCGTTTCCGGCAAGGAAAGAATACAACATCTGATCTGAGCTCTCTGGTTGCATTTTTCTTCTTCTTTTGCGCCGCTTTCTTTTGTTTTTAATGGGTTGTGGAGCTTTCGGTGGGTTCTGTCCTAAAAGATGGATTATATATATACGTAAAATGAGAGAGTGGAGTGGATAGTGTACATTAATATTTATTATTATTACATGTTAATACTTAAAAGTGGTTTAACGGGAAAAATAATAATAAATGTTTCTTTTTTTGGAAAAATTACATATTGGTGGGAAAAAAAAGTTGGGGGAATTGCTGAAAATAACCTAAAATTTGGTTTTTTCAGCAAAAATTAGACCCCTTATTTGAGTTAAAGCAAAAGTAACCTGTATGGGTAGTGAAATTACAGTTACCTTCTCAATGACTAAACAAAAACCTAGTACGTGTTTTTACGATTATAACCCTGAGACCCATGTAGATTTCATATAGAATTATAGAAGTCTACTCTGCTCTGTAATTAAATTTTATAACTAAAAAAAAAATTTATGTTATAAAATTATGAGATTTTAAAAATTTATTATACTCAATTATGATGTTTTAAAATTCAAAAATTCATAAAATTTGATCAGATTAACCAAGAAAATAATTTATAGGTTATAGTTGAATTATTAGTAGACTTCATATAGAAGTCTACATGTAGACTTCTCATGAAGTATGCTCTGTAATTAAATATTATATTTAAATTATAAAAAAATAAAAATTAGTTTATAAAATTTTGATGTTTTAAAAATTTATTATACTAAGTTATGATGTTTTAAAAATCAAAAATTCATAAAATTTGATCAGATTAACCAAGGAAATAAGTTATAGGTTATAGTTGAATTATGAGTAGACTTCATATAGAAGTCTGCTAAACCAAAATCTATTGAAATAAATTTACCTAACCAAAATTTATTGAAGTCTGCTGAACCGAAAATTATTAACCTAACCAAAATTTGTACCTCCTTATATAAATGAACTTACGACTTGTAACCCTAATTTTGTTATAAAAAAAAAACTATAGTCTCTCTCTAAGACGGCGCTCCACTCTCTCGCATCTCTCGCCGTTAACCTCCACCGCCTCTCCATTCTTGCCAGTTGTCGTAGTGGTAAGACGTCGTTCTTCTTCTTCTTTCTTCGTCTTCATCTCTTCTAACCCGTCTTCATATCCCTGTCTTCATCTCTTTCTCACTTATCCTATTATTGCAGATCTGAGGTCAGAGAGCAGAAGAATGTTTTTTTGAAGATGATGAACCATCGACGAGATCTTATTGGTCCTGGAAAAGCTTGACTGGATGCGCCGGTTTGCCTCTTCTGGATTACTTCCTCCGCGAAACGGTAGGCCTTCGTTCCTCTCTTTTACTTCTATACCGAGTATCGCCGGACATTTTCGTTCACTTATTGGGTTCACTCTTTCAGATCTGTTGCCGGCGGATCTCTCGTTGGCAGCCGTTAAGCCGCTGACGCTCTCTGCCGTAAGACTGTTGGTAGACTTCGTCTGACACGTAAGGAGTTCTTCGTAGACTTCTTTCAAAACTATGTAGACTTCATTGGTAGACTTCTTATTCAAACTGGTGGCCATTCGTAGACTTCTTTCAAAATTTTGTAGACTTCTTTCAAAATTCTGTAGACTTCATTAGTAGCCTTCTTTAAAAATTCGGTAGACTTCTTTAGTAAACTTCTTATTCAAACTTGGTGGCCATTCGTAGAATTCTTTTAAAATTCTGTTTTGTTATTGTGCGCTTGGTTTGATTCAATTGGGAATTGGTTTAAGTGGATGGTTTAATTGATGGATTGGTTTAATTTTCCGAGAAGAAGTGTTGTTGTCGTTTTGTGGTGGAATTATTATGGAATCATTTTTAATTGGATTTGTTTGGTCTGGTGAATTAAACCGGGAACGTTGATTAAACCATCAGACCCATGACCATGTTTTTGTCTTAAAATGGTTTACTTAACCAGGAAGTAGACTTCAAATGAGAACCCATCAAGGCAACATGTACAAAAGCACCTCCTGCTGTTCACAGTAAGAAAACAGAATTCATTGAAATTCTTAGCTGTATAGGAGGCTGCATTCTTACTGCTGAATTTGATTTGATTGACTTGTATAGGGCCAAGGAGCAGTGGAAAGACAGAAGAAGATGAAATTTTTTTTGTGAATCAAAAGAAGATGTATTGGAAATAGAAAGTGCCGGTATAGACTGAAGTAGTGTTTAGTCCCAATGGGATGTGTTGGTGTGTACGAAAAACTCATTTTCCGTGTTATACAATTTGTTTTGATTTAAGGACAAATTGTTATAATTTTTGTAATACCAAATCTACTATCTCTTGTCTTGTTTTATTAATCATGTAATGCAAATTGAATATGCCGTTTGACATAGTTCCAAATCAGCTTGTAAACAATTATTAACAGAACATAGAAACAATTCATAACAAAACTTAAAAACAATTTCTTAAGATAGAATCTATAACAGATTTCTGTTACCTTACAACGTTACCAACATTTCGAGTTCTCGCATAGTTTCCATCACTATAAGTCTATAAGGATAAAACACAAGTTTCCATCACTATAAGGATAAAACACATAAGCTTCTAACAAAATTGCAATTATAAAGAAGACTTCACTAGAAGTCTACATAAATATGTTAAAAGCCTAATCAAACAAAAAAATGAGTCTTTTATAATAATAACACATAAACAAGTCAAACTCATACAGAAGCAAAAACAAAAATACAAATGTAAGAACAAGAAAATCTAAAAAAAACATTATAAATATGCTAAAAATGTTTTTTTAACAAAATTATCTACATAGACTTCACTCTGAAGTTTGTCCTAGATAAATGAAGAAGACTTCTAAATGAAGTCTTCTATTACGAGATAAATGCCTAACCAATCAACAAATTTGATTCACCCATAATTGTTTAGTTAAAACACATAAAATTCATACAGCAGTAAAAACACTAGTAAAAATACATATTAGAACAAAAAATAGCTCAAAGATTCGTTATAAATATGCTCTAAATGAGTTTTTTTAAAAACGTTATACAGTAGACTTCTATGAGAAGTTGATAAAGAAGACTTCATTTGAAGTCTACTTAAATTCTTAGAAGTCTGCGTGTGAAGTCTACTGTGGAACATGTTATTTTCGCATTTGACCAAACTGTTGACTTTATAAAAGTAGACTTTTTCATGAAGTCTACTGAAAATAGGTTAATTTTTCATTTGACCAAAATCTCATCAGTGTTTGACTTTTAAAGTAGACTTCATTTGAAGTCTACGCTGTTAAAGAAGACTTCTAATGAAGTCTACGTCGTTAGAGAAGACTTCAGAATGAAGTCTACTGAAAATGGGCCACTTTTGCAATTCAAATACTGAAAGTAGACTTCGTTTGAAGTCTACGAAAAATAATGTTAGTTTTGAGTTTGACCAAAAATATTCATTGCAGACTTTTTTTTTAATAGACTTCTTTTTTTAAGTCTACTCTAAATTTGTAGACTTCATATGAAGTCTACTCAAAAAAAGTTTTTTTTTTTTTAAGTTTGAAATTTTTGTCAAACGCAAAACTAAATTTCATAAAAAGTCAAAATTTTGGTCAAATACCAAACTGACTTAAAAGAAAACTTCCCTTGAAGACTTCAGATAATGTCTGCCATATAAAAGTCAAAGTTTGGTCAACTACAAAAGTAGCCTCTCTTTTTCGGAGACTTCATATGAAGTCTACGGGTGATTTTTTTGTTTTCAAAAGATAACTCACAGACTTCACCTGAAGTCTCCAGACTTCACCTGAAGTCTCCAGACTTCACCTGAAGTCTCCATACTTCACCTTAAGTCTCCTTACAAAAACGAAAAAAATAGTCAATTGCAAAACTAACCTATGGTTGACTAGGAGACTTCAAATGAAGTCTACGATGAAGAGTAGACTTCAAATGAAGTCTACTATCGCGAAACAGATCTTAAAATTAACGAAAATCAAGTGAATAATTACCTATATCCGGTTTGAGGCTGTTTTGAGCTTCGTCGAGTGCCCAAAACACTGTGATTAACCAATATCAAAGAAGTACAGTCCTTCTTATGCAATAGCTACCGAAACAAGCAAGATCTAAGAATTTGTAAATTTTGAAAACGAAAATGAGAGAGTTTTTTGGATGAAAATGGAGAAGAAATGGAAGATTATGAGGTTATGAGCATACAGATGAGGAGTTAGAGCCAAAGAAATTGGTTGGAGAAGCATTTAGACCTCGAAATTGGTTGTTCATGGTGGTTGAGAAAATTGAAGAAGATGACATTTTCGTAAATAAGTGGATATCCAAAGGTGTTTTGTGTATTTTTCAGAATGTAGCAGACTTCAAAAGAAGTCTACTCATTTTCTCAAAATGTCATTTTCGTAAATATCGCAAGGTAGAAAGGTGTAATGGACACAAAATGGCATTTGTTGCGGAGAAGGAAAAAAGAAGTTATGTTTATGTTTAACCTCAAATTTTAGGTCATTTTTGCAAGTGACCCAAAAAAGTTGCTATTGAGTTTGGAATTTTTGGGAAGGGTCCTTAATTAGGTCATTGTTTTGCCAACATCACCAGTCCAAATAATTCTATGATCTAAGATCTCTGAAATAACATTACGATTTTGATTTTGGTATCGCTGCATTTATAAAATCTCTGCATTTATGAACAAATGATCTTTTATTTTCTATAAAACGTTAATTTGAATATGTAGTCCATACCAGTTTATATCTTTCTTGCTCTTTCTATATATATATATATATATATTTTTTTTTTTGTTTGCTATACGTGTTATGATAGAGTTTATTTTCTGATAAGTGATGGTAATATTACATGGTAAAAAAATATATTAGTGTAGTTACAATTTTTTAAAAATAAATATATATATTGGTTTCTTTAAAAGGAAAAATACTTGAGTACGTAAAAAAAAAAAAGAGGAAGAAATAATGGGCCTAACTAGTTAAAAAGAAAAGGGCCCATATGTAGCCCAACTTCAAAGTGTTACTAAACGGTGACCACAAAAATGGCCCAAGCACGACGAAAGTTGGGGGAAAAAACCAGAACCATGCAGTAGAGCTCGACTTTTGACTTTGAGATGGCATTTTCTCCAAAACATTTCCAGATTCCTTCTGCTTGTACGCTTCCTCCATCTTCTTCCTTCAACTCCAAGATTCCTTCGTATCCACTCTCTGTTGCTGCTTCAACGATTCGAGTCTCCACGAAATTCGGTTCCGTTCGCGTCCGTTTCAGCCGAGGATCGATCGTCAGATACAACGATCACGCCGGAGAAGATGAAAGTGGTGCTGATGACGAGGAGGATGAGGAAAATCGGAGCTTTGAGGAAGCAGTAACGCTTTTCAACAAGAGAGATTATTATAAAAGTCACGACGCGCTTGAGGCTCTTTGGATCCGAGCAGAGGAGCCAACTCGAAGCTTATTCCATGGCATTCTTCAATGTGCCGTCGGATTCCACCATCTCTTCAACAACGTAAAATCTCTGCTTTTATCTCTATCTCTCCTTCTTGTCGACATTTGATGAGTTAATATATAAATGCTTGTTCTTCGATCGTAGAACCATAAAGGAGCGATGATGGAGCTAGGAGAAGGAGTATGCAAGCTAAGGAAGATGAATTTCGAGAACGGACCGTTTCACGAGTTCGAGCGAGATGTCTCTGCCGTTCTTGAATTCGTTTATCAAACTCAGCTCGAACTCGCTGCCTGTAAGCCTTTTGATTTAGCAAACTGCTGTTTTTGCAATGGCTGTATATATACTCAAGGAAGAATTCAAAATTGATTGATGATAGGTTCAGAAGATATGTGTTTGACGATGGATCAATCGGACAGATCTTATCAACTCTTGGGTGGTTATGCAGCTGGAGAGAGTATATACAGCTTAGAGACTGTGGTTGATTTCAACAATGGAATGTCTGAAACAACTGCTATACTCTTCTCTCCTTCAAGTTCCTCCTCTGAGCCAACACGAGTTAAGCTCCCAGCCCTAACTGCAACCGATAAGCATCTTCTTGCTTTCACAGGACCATGATGCAGAATGCTATTAGAGATCTGATAAGACACTGCATCAACTCTGATAATGATTAGGAGGAATCAGAGTTAGCTAGGAGATCCAAGATAAATTTGGTTCTTAATTGTAAAATCCACAATGAGCAAATGAAACGTTCAGACAAAAAGAAGTAACACAAAAGGGGATAATAACATTCCTGTCTTTCAACCACCAAAAAAACACAAGCCATGAATGAACAATCTTTTTTCTTTTTGGGGATTACATAGTAGTAAAATTGTTGAGGATCACTTGGCCATCATAACTTTGACGAACTCTTCGTAGTTGATCTGACCATCACCATCAACATCAGCTTCCTTAATCATCTCATCGACTTCTTCATCAGTGAGCTTCTCGCCGAGGTTAGTCATGACGTGTCTCAACTCAGCAGCCGAGATGAAACCGTTCTGGTCTTTGTCGAAGACTCTGAATGCTTCCTTGAGTTCTTCCTCAGAGTCAGTGTCCTTCATTTTCCGAGCCATTAGGTTCAAGAACTCAGGGAAATCGATGGTGCCGTTACCATCCGCGTCCACTTCGTTGATCATGTCCTGAAGCTCGGCTTCGGTGGGGTTTTGGCCCAGGGAACGCATCACGGTCCCAAGCTCCTTTGTGGTAATGCAACCTGCAAAAGTCAATCGAAAAGTGATGAGGAATCAACATGGATCTTTAATATAGCTACAGATCAAAAGCCACCGAATCGAAATGGGAGGGATGAACATACCATCACCATCCTTGTCGAATAAGCTGAAGGCTTCCTTGAACTCAGAGATCTGGTCGTCAGTGAGCTGATCCGCCATAGTTTATTGTTGTGAAGATGAGAGCAAAAAAGGGAAACAAAAGAGATTGTGAGAGAAATGATAAGCCAGCCGTTCTTCTCGGAGCGTTTTATTTATATTTTGAAAATATCGGTTACACCCTCAATTGAGGCCTTTATTTACGTTCGTGCCATCAATTTGAGTTTTAAATTAACCGCCAGGTTGGATCACATCACACGTTCACGCGGTCTTTACGCGTATCGTTGACTGCCACCTCAACTTCAGAATGAGTCGCCGTGTTTGATTTTCGTTGGTTGGTGATCACTTATCCTATTATTGCAGATCTGAGGTCAGAGAGCAGAAGAATGTTTTTTTGAAGATGATGAACCATCGACGAGATCTTATTGGTCCTGGAAAAGCTTGACTGGATGCGCCGGTTTGCCTCTTCTGGATTACTTCCTCCGCGAAACGGTAGGCCTTCGTTCCTCTCTTTTACTTCTATACCGAGTATCGCCGGACATTTTCGTTCACTTATTGGGTTCACTCTTTCAGATCTGTTGCCGGCGGATCTCTCGTTGGCAGCCGTTAAGCCGCTGACGCTCTCTGCCGTAAGACTGTTGGTAGACTTCGTCTGACACGTAAGGAGTTCTTCGTAGACTTCTTTCAAAACTATGTAGACTTCATTGGTAGACTTCTTATTCAAACTGGTGGCCATTCGTAGACTTCTTTCAAAATTTTGTAGACTTCTTTCAAAATTCTGTAGACTTCATTAGTAGCCTTCTTTAAAAATTCGGTAGACTTCTTTAGTAAACTTCTTATTCAAACTTGGTGGCCATTCGTAGAATTCTTTTAAAATTCTGTTTTGTTATTGTGCGCTTGGTTTGATTCAATTGGGAATTGGTTTAAGTGGATGGTTTAATTGATGGATTGGTTTAATTTTCCGAGAAGAAGTGTTGTTGTCGTTTTGTGGTGGAATTATTATGGAATCATTTTTAATTGGATTTGTTTGGTCTGGTGAATTAAACCGGGAACGTTGATTAAACCATCAGACCCATGACCATGTTTTTGTCTTAAAATGGTTTACTTAACCAGGAAGTAGACTTCAAATGAGAACCCATCAAGGCAACATGTACAAAAGCACCTCCTGCTGTTCACAGTAAGAAAACAGAATTCATTGAAATTCTTAGCTGTATAGGAGGCTGCATTCTTACTGCTGAATTTGATTTGATTGACTTGTATAGGGCCAAGGAGCAGTGGAAAGACAGAAGAAGATGAAATTTTTTTTGTGAATCAAAAGAAGATGTATTGGAAATAGAAAGTGCCGGTATAGACTGAAGTAGTGTTTAGTCCCAATGGGATGTGTTGGTGTGTACGAAAAACTCATTTTCCGTGTTATACAATTTGTTTTGATTTAAGGACAAATTGTTATAATTTTTGTAATACCAAATCTACTATCTCTTGTCTTGTTTTATTAATCATGTAATGCAAATTGAATATGCCGTTTGACATAGTTCCAAATCAGCTTGTAAACAATTATTAACAGAACATAGAAACAATTCATAACAAAACTTAAAAACAATTTCTTAAGATAGAATCTATAACAGATTTCTGTTACCTTACAACGTTACCAACATTTCGAGTTCTCGCATAGTTTCCATCACTATAAGTCTATAAGGATAAAACACAAGTTTCCATCACTATAAGGATAAAACACATAAGCTTCTAACAAAATTGCAATTATAAAGAAGACTTCACTAGAAGTCTACATAAATATGTTAAAAGCCTAATCAAACAAAAAAATGAGTCTTTTATAATAATAACACATAAACAAGTCAAACTCATACAGAAGCAAAAACAAAAATACAAATGTAAGAACAAGAAAATCTAAAAAAAACATTATAAATATGCTAAAAATGTTTTTTTAACAAAATTATCTACATAGACTTCACTCTGAAGTTTGTCCTAGATAAATGAAGAAGACTTCTAAATGAAGTCTTCTATTACGAGATAAATGCCTAACCAATCAACAAATTTGATTCACCCATAATTGTTTAGTTAAAACACATAAAATTCATACAGCAGTAAAAACACTAGTAAAAATACATATTAGAACAAAAAATAGCTCAAAGATTCGTTATAAATATGCTCTAAATGAGTTTTTTTAAAAACGTTATACAGTAGACTTCTATGAGAAGTTGATAAAGAAGACTTCATTTGAAGTCTACTTAAATTCTTAGAAGTCTGCGTGTGAAGTCTACTGTGGAACATGTTATTTTCGCATTTGACCAAACTGTTGACTTTATAAAAGTAGACTTTTTCATGAAGTCTACTGAAAATAGGTTAATTTTTCATTTGACCAAAATCTCATCAGTGTTTGACTTTTAAAGTAGACTTCATTTGAAGTCTACGCTGTTAAAGAAGACTTCTAATGAAGTCTACGTCGTTAGAGAAGACTTCAGAATGAAGTCTACTGAAAATGGGCCACTTTTGCAATTCAAATACTGAAAGTAGACTTCGTTTGAAGTCTACGAAAAATAATGTTAGTTTTGAGTTTGACCAAAAATATTCATTGCAGACTTTTTTTTTAATAGACTTCTTTTTTTAAGTCTACTCTAAATTTGTAGACTTCATATGAAGTCTACTCAAAAAAAGTTTTTTTTTTTTTAAGTTTGAAATTTTTGTCAAACGCAAAACTAAATTTCATAAAAAGTCAAAATTTTGGTCAAATACCAAACTGACTTAAAAGAAAACTTCCCTTGAAGACTTCAGATAATGTCTGCCATATAAAAGTCAAAGTTTGGTCAACTACAAAAGTAGCCTCTCTTTTTCGGAGACTTCATATGAAGTCTACGGGTGATTTTTTTGTTTTCAAAAGATAACTCACAGACTTCACCTGAAGTCTCCAGACTTCACCTGAAGTCTCCAGACTTCACCTGAAGTCTCCATACTTCACCTTAAGTCTCCTTACAAAAACGAAAAAAATAGTCAATTGCAAAACTAACCTATGGTTGACTAGGAGACTTCAAATGAAGTCTACGATGAAGAGTAGACTTCAAATGAAGTCTACTATCGCGAAACAGATCTTAAAATTAACGAAAATCAAGTGAATAATTACCTATATCCGGTTTGAGGCTGTTTTGAGCTTCGTCGAGTGCCCAAAACACTGTGATTAACCAATATCAAAGAAGTACAGTCCTTCTTATGCAATAGCTACCGAAACAAGCAAGATCTAAGAATTTGTAAATTTTGAAAACGAAAATGAGAGAGTTTTTTGGATGAAAATGGAGAAGAAATGGAAGATTATGAGGTTATGAGCATACAGATGAGGAGTTAGAGCCAAAGAAATTGGTTGGAGAAGCATTTAGACCTCGAAATTGGTTGTTCATGGTGGTTGAGAAAATTGAAGAAGATGACATTTTCGTAAATAAGTGGATATCCAAAGGTGTTTTGTGTATTTTTCAGAATGTAGCAGACTTCAAAAGAAGTCTACTCATTTTCTCAAAATGTCATTTTCGTAAATATCGCAAGGTAGAAAGGTGTAATGGACACAAAATGGCATTTGTTGCGGAGAAGGAAAAAAGAAGTTATGTTTATGTTTAACCTCAAATTTTAGGTCATTTTTGCAAGTGACCCAAAAAAGTTGCTATTGAGTTTGGAATTTTTGGGAAGGGTCCTTAATTAGGTCATTGTTTTGCCAACATCACCAGTCCAAATAATTCTATGATCTAAGATCTCTGAAATAACATTACGATTTTGATTTTGGTATCGCTGCATTTATAAAATCTCTGCATTTATGAACAAATGATCTTTTATTTTCTATAAAACGTTAATTTGAATATGTAGTCCATACCAGTTTATATCTTTCTTGCTCTTTCTATATATATATATATATATTTTTTTTTTTTGTTTGCTATACGTGTTATGATAGAGTTTATTTTCTGATAAGTGATGGTAATATTACATGGTAAAAAAATATATTAGTGTAGTTACAATTTTTTAAAAATAAATATATATATTGGTTTCTTTAAAAGGAAAAATACTTGAGTACGTAAAAAAAAAAAAGAGGAAGAAATAATGGGCCTAACTAGTTAAAAAGAAAAGGGCCCATATGTAGCCCAACTTCAAAGTGTTACTAAACGGTGACCACAAAAATGGCCCAAGCACGACGAAAGTTGGGGGAAAAAACCAGAACCATGCAGTAGAGCTCGACTTTTGACTTTGAGATGGCATTTTCTCCAAAACATTTCCAGATTCCTTCTGCTTGTACGCTTCCTCCATCTTCTTCCTTCAACTCCAAGATTCCTTCGTATCCACTCTCTGTTGCTGCTTCAACGATTCGAGTCTCCACGAAATTCGGTTCCGTTCGCGTCCGTTTCAGCCGAGGATCGATCGTCAGATACAACGATCACGCCGGAGAAGATGAAAGTGGTGCTGATGACGAGGAGGATGAGGAAAATCGGAGCTTTGAGGAAGCAGTAACGCTTTTCAACAAGAGAGATTATTATAAAAGTCACGACGCGCTTGAGGCTCTTTGGATCCGAGCAGAGGAGCCAACTCGAAGCTTATTCCATGGCATTCTTCAATGTGCCGTCGGATTCCACCATCTCTTCAACAACGTAAAATCTCTGCTTTTATCTCTATCTCTCCTTCTTGTCGACATTTGATGAGTTAATATATAAATGCTTGTTCTTCGATCGTAGAACCATAAAGGAGCGATGATGGAGCTAGGAGAAGGAGTATGCAAGCTAAGGAAGATGAATTTCGAGAACGGACCGTTTCACGAGTTCGAGCGAGATGTCTCTGCCGTTCTTGAATTCGTTTATCAAACTCAGCTCGAACTCGCTGCCTGTAAGCCTTTTGATTTAGCAAACTGCTGTTTTTGCAATGGCTGTATATATACTCAAGGAAGAATTCAAAATTGATTGATGATAGGTTCAGAAGATATGTGTTTGACGATGGATCAATCGGACAGATCTTATCAACTCTTGGGTGGTTATGCAGCTGGAGAGAGTATATACAGCTTAGAGACTGTGGTTGATTTCAACAATGGAATGTCTGAAACAACTGCTATACTCTTCTCTCCTTCAAGTTCCTCCTCTGAGCCAACACGAGTTAAGCTCCCAGCCCTAACTGCAACCGATAAGCATCTTCTTGCTTTCACAGGACCATGATGCAGAATGCTATTAGAGATCTGATAAGACACTGCATCAACTCTGATAATGATTAGGAGGAATCAGAGTTAGCTAGGAGATCCAAGATAAATTTGGTTCTTAATTGTAAAATCCACAATGAGCAAATGAAACGTTCAGACAAAAAGAAGTAACACAAAAGGGGATAATAACATTCCTGTCTTTCAACCACCAAAAAAACACAAGCCATGAATGAACAATCTTTTTTCTTTTTGGGGATTACATAGTAGTAAAATTGTTGAGGATCACTTGGCCATCATAACTTTGACGAACTCTTCGTAGTTGATCTGACCATCACCATCAACATCAGCTTCCTTAATCATCTCATCGACTTCTTCATCAGTGAGCTTCTCGCCGAGGTTAGTCATGACGTGTCTCAACTCAGCAGCCGAGATGAAACCGTTCTGGTCTTTGTCGAAGACTCTGAATGCTTCCTTGAGTTCTTCCTCAGAGTCAGTGTCCTTCATTTTCCGAGCCATTAGGTTCAAGAACTCAGGGAAATCGATGGTGCCGTTACCATCCGCGTCCACTTCGTTGATCATGTCCTGAAGCTCGGCTTCGGTGGGGTTTTGGCCCAGGGAACGCATCACGGTCCCAAGCTCCTTTGTGGTAATGCAACCTGCAAAAGTCAATCGAAAAGTGATGAGGAATCAACATGGATCTTTAATATAGCTACAGATCAAAAGCCACCGAATCGAAATGGGAGGGATGAACATACCATCACCATCCTTGTCGAATAAGCTGAAGGCTTCCTTGAACTCAGAGATCTGGTCGTCAGTGAGCTGATCCGCCATAGTTTATTGTTGTGAAGATGAGAGCAAAAAAGGGAAACAAAAGAGATTGTGAGAGAAATGATAAGCCAGCCGTTCTTCTCGGAGCGTTTTATTTATATTTTGAAAATATCGGTTACACCCTCAATTGAGGCCTTTATTTACGTTCGTGCCATCAATTTGAGTTTTAAATTAACCGCCAGGTTGGATCACATCATACGTTCACGCGGTCTTTACGCGTATCGTTGACTGCCACCTCAACTTCAGAATGAGTCGCCGTGTTTGATTTTCGTTGGTTGGTGATCGTGTTTTCTCATTTCATTAAATGCTAATGGAATAAAATTATGGAAGTTTCTTTCGATGTGGGGGTACAAGTGGAGCAATCGCACATCTGTCTAAAATTTAAAATATTTTGCTTATACTAAACTTTCATAAATGTGCCTAACTTTCACCCACTTGTTTTTGAATGAAAATTATACAATGAATGAATGTATATATATGAGAAACTCACCATTTTTCCTTTTTAAGTTAGAATTTGGACCAAGAAAGGCCTTTTAAGTCTTGCAAACGTAAAACGTCACGTAGCCAGTGTGACCTCTTGCTTCGCTAACATGCCGAGCCATGACAATGGTACAAGAGCTGTCCTGTGAAACGGTGTCGTCTTCATTTGAACGGTGTCTTTTTCTTGCAAGGTCTCAGTTCTCTATCGTCATGGCTCTACAAAGTCTACAATCTATTTACACTTCATATGTTCTGAGAATTACCTCCAACCTCCTTATCTCTGCAAAACTCAACAGATCACAAAGCAAATACATTATCACCACAAAAATAAAGATACGCTTTGAACAGTAAAGTGGTGTTGTTGAAGCTACCTTTACCTATAAAAATCTGATGTGAGAGATTCTCAAGCGCGTTGTATTTGCTCGAAATTAAACGAGTACACATGACCGCTTGGAGACACGGCTCGAACAAGTGAAGTTGACAGCGAACAACTTCCTGTGCCTAACTCAAGAACAACACAGCCAGGCACAATCTCAAGGTACATTACCACAAAGCTAATCCACAGTGTAAAGAATCTGAGTGCTGTGACTTAAAACCATCACAGCCTTTTCCTAATGCTACCCCCAAGTTACCAATAATCGGCGCAAGAACACTTCCCGTTAATGAAATGATGGAATCTACTACCATCTCTTAGCGTGATCTTTCGGTTTTTAATCACAGATATATACTTGAAAGCAACATGGCAATCGCTGCAAACCCGCAAATTCTTGATTATTCTAATGGGTACACCTTCAGGTAATATCATGAGTGCAAATGCAACCGCTAGCTTTTCGCTGTGCTGCACCAAGTCTGATTCTTTCTCCTCCTCATCCATATCATGCAGCACTGAAGCTGTATCAGGCTTGTATCCCTTCAACTTCATCTCCAGTGTCAGCTCTTTCAGATATGAATAGATTTCTTTTGATTTAGATTGAGAACGATCTCCCATCTTAAACTGATGCAATTCACCATTGTGTTCAAACCAGCTGATTCCCGGTTCTTTCTTCACATTCTTATCTCTCATTGATTTTCTCACCTCTGAGACATCGCTCCATCTCTTAGCCGAGGCGTGAACGTTTGCAAGCAGGACGTAACAAGTAGAGTCATTAGGGTCAATCTGAAGAATTTCTTTAAAGACTCTCTTTGCCATTTCTGCGTTTTTGTGTATGTTACAAGCAGATAACAATGTTTTCCATATAACGGCGTCTGGTTTTATTGGCATAGACCTTATTTTTGCCTCGGCTTGATCCAAACTGCCTGCTCGACCGAGCAAGTCCACCACACAAGTGTAGTGCTTTAAACCTGGCTTGAACCCGTATTTTTCCACCATCATGTCAAACAACTCAAGCCCTTGGTCTTTTAAACCAGAATGGCTACACGCGTAAAGCAGATTTAGGAACGCGACCTCGTTTATCTCCATTTCGGCTTTCTCTACCATATTATTAAACAGCTTGACTGCATCATCGCCTTGTCCATGAAACCCATAAGCAGAAATCATCGAGCTCCACATCACTTCATCTTCATCTTCACGTTCTGAGAAAGCTTTAGCTGCATCTTCAAGACACCCACATTTTGAATACATGCTGATCAATGAACTAACCACATCTACTACAGAGCTAGCTCCGATCTTAATAGCTTCCGCATGAATCTGCTGACCTTGACCTCTTATTGCTAAATCAGAACAAGAACTAAGCACAGTTACAAAAGTGATTTGATCCGGCCTACAACCTGAGATTTTCATCTTCTTATACTGAGAAAGCACGGTTTCAGGACATCCGTTTTGAGCGTTCCCCGCCATGAGTATATTCCACGCAACCGGATCACGAACAGGCATTGATCTAATGACATTTTGGCCATCTTGCAATTTCCCACTTCTCATATACATATGAGCCACCGAATTGTTAACTACTGAATCCAACTCAAGCCCATACTTGATCGTGTAGCCATGAATCTGCTGCCCTATGGACAGCGACCGCAACCCAGCAGATCCGCTAAAAACACTACCAAGGGTGTATTCGTCGGGCGAAAACCCCAATGCGTGCATTTCTCTAAACAAACTCAAACCCTCCTCGTTGTACTCAAACTGGATCAATCCGGCGATCATTGCATTCCAAGTTGTGAGCTTTCTATCAGACATTTCATCGAACACCTTCCGGGCACTTGTCAGATCCCCGGAAAGGACATACCCATTGATGAGTATGTTAGATGACATGAAATTCTTCTTAGGCATGAGGCCATACAATGCTACAGCGGAAGGAAAATCCCCAAGCTTGGAGTACATGTTCATGAGGTGGTTGCATATGAACTTGTCGGAAGAGAATCCGGAGACGACGAGGAGGCAATGGAGCTGCTTTCCAGAGGGAAGAGATTGTCTGTTGGCGCATGATTTGATGAAAGTGGTGAAGAGAGAAATGTTTGTGAAAATGTTGAGTTGGAATCTCTGGAAAGCTTCTCGGAGGTTCCCCATTGAGCACATGTTGGCTATGGCGGTCCCAGGATCTGATGATAGTGAACGAACAACGGAGGATGCTTTCAGAGAACAAAACGTGGAAAGAGCCGAACGGTTTCACTATTGAAATGCCGGAGATTCCACCGAAAAAGAGAAAACGAAAAGGAAGCGAGAGGTTTCTCTTCGTAGCTCGATTTCGTTGGGCCGTAATAAAAAGCCCAATAGTTTATTTGGAGAAACAGCCCAAAACGTAAAACACACAATGTTATTATTACTTTGTTTATTTTATACTCAAAAGTTTGAAGCAGCTGCAAAAGGAGATGTAACTAGTTAAGACATTTGTTGGAGTCGATAAAGTCTAGAGAATATACAAAGAACAAAGCTCTCTCTCTCTAATATGAACGAGCACGAAGAAGAACGAAAGAAAGAAAAAGAGAGGCTTTAAGATCAGAAAGAAGCAGAGCTTGTTCGCCGGAGCTTCCACTTAGGATCCGGTGGTGGTTCATTAGGAAGGATCTTCTCCACCTCCTGCCATTAAATCAAACATTCAAATAACGAAAACGCTGAACCAAATTACCATTAAAACGAAATTAGATTGAAACAAGAAGAGATGGGATTTTTACCTTTAACCTCCGGAGTTTTTCGTTTTCTTCTTCTAAACTTGAAACCTTGATCTCTAATTCATGAGTATAAGCCTGCTCATCACCAAAAAACAAAAAAGTTTCAATTTTATTAGACCAAGTAACAAACACTTCAAAAAAAAAAAAACATAAGTTTGTGTTTTCTTTCTTCTTCATTCTTAACCTGTTTCCTAGCTCGTGAACGTGCTGCAGATTCTCTGTTCTTGATCATCCTCTTCTGCCTCCTCTCTACAGTCTTCTCCACAATCTCTCCTCTTGATGGAGCCACTCTTTTCCTCCCATGCGCTTGTTGTGTATCAGATAATCCACCCATCATCAAAGAGGTTGGAGACACCATATCTTGCATCTCACAAACCGGATATGGCATAAAACCTTGATGGTGATGCTGAGGCTGATGATACTGAACCCATTGCCCGTTTGAAGCTATGCTAACAACATTTTGAGGGACTACTGTCTCAGTCACTACACCAGCTTTCAACAACAAGTCCTCAAGTGTGATCTCACCGAGTGTAGGCTGCTTATTATCATCATCATCATTATTATTATCTCTCCTCTCACCATGACTGCTTCCGTTATTGTCCTGTTGAATGTCTCTCCAAACCTCATCAACTGTCTTTTTGCTGAGACCTCGAGGCAGCGTCAAGCTTCCTTGACGAGAAATCCCTTCCTCTGTTGCTTCTGGTGGCTGATTAGCTTCAGCAGACCAGACACTCTTGAGAAGTTCATCAAGGTTCATGCTTCCCAATGGTTTTGCGGAACTTCCTAAGTGGGTTTGAACCTCATGGAGCTTTAAGCTATAGAGAGAATTTTGTCTAGGTAATGACTGAGAGATGGGCTCTTGAACGTTTCCTCTAAGAGAACCCATATACACAAAACCTTTAGAAGAGAAACAAAACAATGTCTGTCTGGTTTGTAAATTAGAAACCCTGGTTCGATCTAAACACCTAAAAATCGAGAATTTCTAATAATCAAAGTCTGGGAGATTCAGGATGAGCTGCATGCAGAATTCGAGGGCTCAAAACGCAATTAGAAGAAAATTTGAGAAAGGAGAGGAGGTAATTGTGAAGAAGGGAACAAAAATTAAGAATGATGTTGAGCTGTCTTCAATTTTCAAAAACTGGAGATTAAGAAAGAAGAAGCAGATCGAGAAAAGAAAAGAACTTTGAGTACTCTAAGTGGTGAGTCTGAGCAAACCTTGGATAAGTGCAGGAGAGAGATTACAAAACCAAGCATACATTCTCTTCTCTCCTTAGTTTACACACACGGGAGAGAGAAAGAATAGAGAGAGAAAAAAGAGCCTTTTTACATAAGAAAACTGTTACACACTCGGAACTTGAAACTGAGCCTTAAAGGAATTTTTCAATGTTTGTTTTTTTTTAAAACGAAGATATGAATATTTATTTTATTAATGAAACCCAAAGAAACAGAGTACTTTAAAAAAAGAGAAAACTCAAGAAAATCAGAGTACAAGCTTAAGGAATTTTTCAATTAAAAGCTACTCTTTTAGATTACAAAAAAAAGCTGCAATAGTATCCGTACGTGTGATTACTTTAGAAGGGATATCAAGTTTATTCCCTACGCAATAAACCAATGTATTCGCATCTAACAAATACATTCAATACTTTACTTGATCTCTGTTTTTTTTTAATAAAGAAAACGCTTTCTCCTCTTGAAAAAAGACATTGTCTTGCTCGAACCAAAGTTTCCCAAAATGCACTTCTTTTTTTCAGAGTAAGTAAAAAAATTATAAATAAAGAAAACAAAAGCACCTATTTTTGTTAATTATAGTTAGATTCGTTGTATGGTAAAAAAAAAAAAAAAGAAGGGACAAAGGGACCACATGGGTGAAGAGAATCGGGTTTGCATGAAGATCCGCGTGTGCTTCCTCTTTGGGATATGTTCTCCCACGTGTTTCTGCTTCCCTTCCTTTCTTCCAAATATATTTTTATCACTCTATATATATATATAAGCCTTATATGTTGACTAGTGAATCACATTTGATGATCCTGTCACACACAGAAAAACAACACACACGCACACATACTATCTTTTTGTAGCTAGTCTCATAAGAATCAAGTGTTGAATAAGCTTCACTTTTAGTTCAATGCTATTTTTACCTAAAGGACAACTAGATAGCACTTGATTCAACAGACCAATACACAAAACGAAGCAGTTCAAAGCCCAGAAGCATTTGTCTGTAATGAAAGACACATGTCGAATGCAATTTCACCATCACACAATGGTTATATAGTTTATAGATGCAAACCTTCACTAACCAACAACGGCTACAGTTACCTTTAAATTGGAAAGACATTCCAGAGCTCCCATGATGCAACACAAACACATAAACAGTCTGCACATTCCTACTCGCCTACTGTTTTCACCGATTCAAAAATGTATACTTTTCGAGCAAAGACAACTCTTAAGTACACCTAAATAAACGCTGCTTTCAAAACAATCCCAAATTTTTAAAGATGCACGTCAAGACTTGTTCAAACTTTTAGCAGAGAGCCAACCATGTTGATTTTTGTTTTCTTTCTTTTTTTGGGCAGATACCTAATGAACCTAAACAAGAAAACAATTTTTGCTCAAATAAAACCACTAATTCATAGCTTCACTGCTTTTCTCCTTGTCATTAAAAATAGCAGATATGCTGCATTTAAAATTCTGGTCAGCGAATTGGGATTGGTAAAGGTTTACCCTTTAAGATTTTGTTGGGCGTTAAGTGTTGAGCCGTTCAGCCTGCAGTCAATATTACCTGCGAGAGGAATAAGGATTAAGCAAATCTAACATTTGGAAAACAATATAATCTGTAATTTACATTCATTTGCAGAGTAACAGAGTATGCCCAACATACTAAGAAAATTCATTTCAGGGGATAAAAAACCCACAAAACACCGAAACATAGAGAGAACCACACTAGTGGTAAAGCGAAAAAAGGAAAATACGAATCTAAAACGAGCGAAAGCATTTGTGCACCAATGAGAAACACTGTGTTTTACAAATGAAATCGTTTACAATAAAATTATAAATAAAACAGAGTCGATGATAGTAAAATCAGAGTAGTTTAATTGGATTTGGAATATCATAAAAAGAGTTGGGAAAATAAGTAGGGGAAAACTAAAACTTCTTGAAAGGTTTGAAGAGTCATGGCCTTTGGAGAAACGAAAGAGTAACAATTCATCCGAAAACTAAACAACTCCATTTGCATCAGCTCCTTAATAACTTCAGAAGATTCACCAGGCCAATATTAAAAATACTGTTTTTGGAATAATCTGCACAATGAATTGATAAAATAAGAGAAGACTTTCGCGATATAAATTGGTGCAAAACCGGACACTCTTCAGAAAACAACAAAGTCATGATTCTGTGACACCAAAATTGAAAAACCTTAAGACATAAGCTGAAAGTTAACTATATAAAAACGATGATCTTGCAATGCAAATTATTTTAACAAAATGAATTTAACCATAAACTGATAAAAGGGTCAAAACACAGCAAGTCCATGTCTTTACGTATACAAGGGTCATAATCATAATCATATACTCATAGAGCTCCAGGTAAAGTCAGACACAGAACATCAATGAAACAAGTGAAAAGAAGCTGCAGATGTATACCTGAGTGGTTACATCTATTGACCCATGTAAGGACCACCATACCCTACACCATGCTGCCCTCTTCCAGCACCGCCCTGACCAGGTTGCTGAGTCTGATAACCGCCCTGAAAACCGGCTTGGAAACCATACCCAGGAAAGACCCCTGGTGTGATATTTGCTTGAGCACCATAGCCACTTGGCATTCCAGGGCTAGCTGTCCCCAACAAAGCCTGTCCAAATGCTTGGTTTAAACCTAATCCAGCACCCTGAGATGCCAGCAAAGCTGTGATGGCCTGGCCAATGGCCGGGTTTAACGCCTGCGCAGCTTGGTTATTACCAGCTATGAAATGTCCATGGCCTCCGGGTGCAGTATAACCAGTGTTGTCGTTCCTTTGGTAGCGTGAATTGTGATTGTGAGAATTGTGGTGATGCTGATTCTGCTTAACCGGTTTTGGCCCGTCGTTTGCTTTGTGGCAATGCAAGACGTGGCCTTCGAAGGTCTTGTGTGGCTCCTCCAATGCCTTCTTGGCGCTTTCAGGGGATTTGTAGACAAAGAGAGTGAAGCCTTTTGGTCTCCCAGTAGCTTTATCAAGACCCAAAGGACCTTCTTCAATCTCTCCGAATCTCGAGAAAAACGCCAGCAATTTCTGCGGATCGAGCTCTGCGCTAACGTTACTGACATAAATCTTCCTCTGGACGTGCTCGGGGTTGAAATACTGAACAGGCGCCGCGACAGGGTTTCCTTGGACAGGTCCTATGGACGCCAGCTGGCACGCCGTCATACGGGTTCCGATCTTCTTCTGAGGCTGCTTGAGAGCGTTGCGAGCACCGGAACGTGACTTGAAGAGGATAAAACCGTATCCTTTGGATTGCCCGGAGACCTTATCAACCACGGATTTGCAGTCTTCGATCTCACCGTACTGCTTAAAAGCTTCGATAAGTGCGTCGGCTTTAGTGTCCCACCCTAGCCCGTGCACGAAGATCTTACGATGAACAGGATCCTCATCCGCCACCATCCGGATTCGATCGGCAACATCGCGATGTCTCTCCGCCGCTTCCTTGAGAAGAACTAACACCTGGTCCTTCGAAAATGGCTCCAAGAGATCCTCAAAGGGCTCTTCGTCATCCTCATCACCTTGATTCCCAGATCCTGACGATGTCGCCGCCGCTTCCGTATTATTATCGTCTCCATCATCTTTAACTTCATCTACTCCGTCGTGTTCAATTTCTTCATCTCCGTGATTTCTGATTCCCTGATCCTCTTCTTTAGATTGCTGCTGCTTCTGCGGCGGCTCTGACGTCTCATTGGATTCAGATTCGAGCTTTCTCTTCCTTGCCATGGTTGATTGAAGAGAGGTCCTACGGAGTTTAGGGTTTTGTAATGATTCCTGCTTCCTGCTTCTTCTCAAAGATTTGATTTTTCCTATTTTTCTATCTGCAAACGCTGATTTTAAATGATAATAAGCTCACGGTCACGGATTGGCCGAAGTGACGCGCATTTAGTATTCTTATATGGCATTGGAGAATATTGGGCCTTGAATCATCAGTTTACATTTGTGGACTTTGGAGGCCCATATATAATGGTTCATCTGAAATCGTCTGTGTTTCGGAATGAATGAACTGAACCGGACCGGACCGGACCGGACCGGTTTTTTAGTTATTTCAAATGAAATAAAGGCAGTGATTTTTCTGAGTGGGCAATTGCCAATTGGTAGTTTGGTGCCGCCCGACAGACACATTTGCTTGGTTGGCTCAACTTTTTTCTTTCCTAAAACTTTATTAGATTCGTTGTAATATTACTAGTTTTACTAGCTAAGATAATTTTTATTTGATGTGTTTGGGATTAATGAGCTCATCAAATGGTCCCAAGTTTTTCTTTTATTTTAATTATTTGATGTGTTTGGGATTATTTTAAATAAATATAGTGAAAATAGAGTTTATGATGGTGAAAACCATTATCTTATGAAGTAGATGCTTGTTTACTAAATTAGTTTCCAAATATATAATTGACCAAACCAATTTTTCGACGACGTGACAAAAAGAAAAAAACACTTTCCAATAACAAACAGAATTAAAATAATAATAATTCGAAACCAAATGTCCACTATCTTATTATTAGAGACAATAATGCGAGAAATAAAATAATTTTCTGTACAATTTTGGGAATTGAAGAAAAAACTATGGGGGTGTTTCCAGAAGAAGATGATATAGACATACTAATAAACAAAAAGACAAAGGAACCAGCAAAGCTACCTCTAAACTCTTAAAGGCCTCTCCTTTCAAATTTCCCAGATTTTTCTTTCAAGATAAAAAAACCCGTCGAATCACGGGTTTCGTCTCTTCTTCTGGCAAAGGTCAGGACTTTCTTTCGTTGAATGTAAACAATACGAATTTGTGTCTCGTAATGTAATGTATCAACGAATCTATTTCTCTAAAAAAAATTTTGTTTTTATTGAAACCTTAAATTTCAGCTTACGAATAGATATGTAAACAGTGTTGTGTCGAAACCAGATTCTGTGTAACGCTTCTCGTTTTTGTTGCTTTAAATGGAAGAATATTAATTTCATCGTATCTGAATCCTGGGATGATTTGGGTTTTAGGTGAATATTCAGTTTGTGGGGTCTTTGTTTGAATATCTCTATTAAATACATTATTGACAGAGTTAGAAAACAAAATCTCGGCTAGGGTTTGTTCTCTCCAATATGATAACTTTTCCTATTCCTCTTCCAACTCTTCTTTCTAGTCTGTACATAATCAAAAGAACCAAACTTTTGTTATAAAGGCGTTATCTTTGCACATTCAGAGACTTGTTTGGTTTTGGGTTATCATAGGTTTTTGGCTGTGAATAAAATGTTCCTCCATAGCAGTTTGAGAGATGGATTATCGTTATCTCTTGGTGTCATCAGTGTTATTAGCTGGGGTGTTGCCGAGATACCGCAAATTATGACTAATTACAGTGAGAAATCCACTGAAGGTCTCTCTATTACCTTCTTAACAACATGGATGATTGGGTAAGATGATTAACACAAGTCAAAAGTGTTTTTGCTTCCTCCAGTGAATTTACCTTTAGTTTAATGGGAATTGGCAAAATTTGAAATTTGTTTCTTGTGTAGGGATATCTTCAATCTTCTTGGATGCTTGATGGAACCAGCTACTGTGAGTGAATGAATCTTCACAACCCTAGTTTCCTTGATCTTGTTATTTTACCTTGAGCAGCTTAGCTAACTCTGAATTTCCAAATCCCTTTGCAGCTTCCAACACAATTCTACATGGCACTGGTAATTTACAAAAGAGTAGAAGCAGCTGTATTCTTACAATGTTTGTCTGTTTCTTTGCTTGATATATTCGATTTGTTTGCAGCTGTATACAGTGACTACATCGATTCTCTATGTTCAATCTATATATTATGGCCACATCTACCCGCGGTTGAAAAACAGAAGAAATCAGATGGTATACTGTTTGATTAGTACTCTTTCTTGTTTTCAAGGCTGTTAATTATATGTAGATGCTAAAACAGCTTAAGTAATGTATGTTTGGTGTAGGTTGATGCAGAACGTATATCAAACATAAGCAGTGATGCAAAACTTCCAAGCAGATGGAGGAATAGCTGCTCTGATGCTACTCCTGTTGGCGGTCAAACCACACCTATCACTATGATTCCTGGGAGTCATCGGAGTAGTTTTACTGGAAGAGAACTATTTTACACGTAATGATGTCATTTAGATTCTCTAGCATTATGAGAGTTAAGCAAGAAATTTGTTAGAAGTTTTTTTTTGGCGACTTGATTTTTTCAGGTCGGCAAGATCTCTGTCGAGCAGTCATACACCACCAGCTGGATCCGTCTTAGCTCAGAGAATGGCTCGTGGTCAAAGTGAACCAACTCTTGAAGAGCCCTTGCTTCCCAAGGATGCAACGCCTCCTTCATTGCCTCCTTCCACCAAACCAATGCTATGCGTGGTTAGCCTTCTTCACAATGCTTGCTTTTGATTTCCTAGTTCTAAGCAGTTATATGATTGAAATTTTCCTTTGTACTTTCGATTTCTCTCTTATAGGTCTCAGTATTCCTGTTTCTTGGAACGTTCAACCTTCCCAATTATCTAAGTGAATCAAGAACTATGGCTTTGGGAGACAGAGATCGAGTATTTGTGGTTCGAGCAGCAAGAAAGCTTTTGCAGGTACTCTAAACTCGCACATTAGTTTGTGCATTTCGAGTCTACGGTCTTCCGTAAGATTAAGAAGTCACACTCTTTTATGTCAACGAATTTCTGGTACCCTTTCTGAGTCTATAAAAACAACAAAATGTAAATGTAAATTGTGAGTTCTTCTATTTCAGGTCACTAGCGGCAACTTAGCAGAAAATAACGGTGGAGAAAACAGCAAAACTGGAATGTTGTTGGGTTGGGCAATGGCAGCCATTTACTTGGGTGGAAGGCTTCCCCAAATATGTCTCAATGTAAAAGTCTTTTAAATCTTCTACAACTACTTATATATTTCGATCTATCGTTTATAACAGATATCTTTTGTATGCAATGCAGATGAGGAGAGGACATGTTGATGTAAGCAAGTAAAATGAACATGGTGCAAGGCTATACAGTAAACAGTAACAGTGTTGTATCTGATGAATCTATTTGATGTTCTTCTTTTGTAATTGCAGGGATTGAATCCACTGATGTTCTTCTTTGCACTAGTTGGCAATATGACTTATGTTGCAAGGTGAAGAATCGATAATCTTTATACTATAGAATCTATGGAGGAACCTCTAGAACCCTTTTTTTCTTACTTCTTGTTTTGGTTGCAGCATACTTGTAAAAAGCGTCGAATGGTTAAAACTTGCACCGAATCTACCATGGCTTGTTGATGCAGGAGGATGTGTTGTGCTTGATTTTCTTGTATACAATCTCTCTCTCTCTCTCGTCACCTTCATGATCTTCGATTACTTTAGTTTTCACAGGGCTCTAACTTGGCTTACTCTTGGTTTCAGATTCTGCTTCAGTTTTTCCACTTCCGTTGTCGTAAAGACAAAGATTCTGACAAGAAGAAGCATGAAACCGCAGAAGCTGTCTAAGGTTTGGCTGCTCCAACCAAGAAGGCCTCGAACAGATACAGTTTTGATCTGATCTGACCAGCAAGATTCATCTCATTCTATTTATTCCTTCTTTCTTTATAACGGGATTGAGTTTCAAAATTGAACTCTTGGGTTTTGAGTTTTAATACGAGATTTTTATGGTTTTAATTCTACTCTTAGATATGAATGATCAATTGATCACCTCCATATCTTGTCCTGTTTTCTTCCAAGTATACAGGAGGCCTGGTGTTACCTATTGGTGAGTTCTTCCTTTACTCGATTTTAGCAATTTGCATTTAGTTTTGAGATTTGGAAACTTAATTCCGATTGATCATCTTCTGTTTTTAGAGAAACAGTGAACGAGGATAGTCGATTTGTTTATTTTCCTGCTTGATTTTGCTGTTTACAAACTGTTTTCTTATTATTTGTTAGGTTTTGAACTCTAGATTTCTCTTCTTAGATAAAGAAGCATCTTCTCTATGGCTTGCGAGCAGTAAACATTATAAAAGAATCCTGAACTATATCTGCGTAATCTGTGAGACCACATGATGTACACACATCCTTGATCTCATCCTGCAACAAGTAATTGTAGTTCTGCAGAATTCTCTGCAAAAAAATGCATTTTTTTTGTAAATCTCTGAATAGAATTAGCCACATTGATTCTTATGATTCTCTTTACCTCTTGAAAAGGACGGATAAGCCAAGGAGTCGAAGTACTGTATCTTAGAAACGTTGTCCCAACAAAGACACCTCCGCTTCTTAGAACACGACAGATCTCAGCAATCTTGGAAGAAGAGACAAAAAACAACAACACAAATGAACATTTGCAATATTTGCAATACAGTAAAGAAGTTCATCAAACAATAAACTTACAGCATTTGTAGGAGAAGGCCAACAGTGCAAGGCAGCACCAGCATGAACTGCGTCAACAGAACCCGATGGGAAAGGGAGGCGAGAAACGTCTGCTCTCACAACCGCAATATTAGTCGAGCTGTTGAAAGTATTATCCTTTTTGATGAATTCATTGCACTGACGAAGCATGTTTTCAGAATAGTCGAGAGCAATCACGCACGAGTATTTGCCAGACTTTGCAAATTTCCTGGAGAATAAACCGCTTCCGCAACTAACATCCACAAGAACCCCACCTTCTGCATCTTTGAAGTATCCCTCAGCCATTCTAAACTGCATTTTGACCTTATATACACCATTAGATGCAGAAAGTACGAGAGGTCGAGAAATGGAAGAAGAAGAAAGGTGGATGTACCTCTTCATCTGGACCAGGAAAACCGCTTCGCTTAAAGTTTTGTCGCCAACCTCTTTCATACAAAAATGATACTAATGGACTCCTAAACAAACAAAGCTCAGATAAGACTTAGCCAAGATGGTTGAAAGGATAAACAGTCTGTTGCAATGATATATAAGTATACCGAAAGAGCTCGGTTGCAATGGGTTTGACTTCATTGAAGTCATCCAAATCAGCAGTGACAGTTAGATCCAAGTACTCATCTTTGCTAGAGAATGTCTTGTTACACTGTCCACACTTGAATCCAGACCTGTAGATTGCTTGTCTGCAGATTTACAGAAACAAGCTTTCAGAGAAATAAAAAAAGAAGCAAACTTTATAATCTGAGGAGGTAGCGAACTTACAGGTTGATACCTGAAGGTCCTTTCCTCATAAGTGGTTCGTAGCAAACAGGACACGCGAACACTTGAGTTTCCTCAATTTCAATACTTGGAGTTTCATTAGATTCCTGAAAATCCCATTGAAGAACGATACTGAGCTCTCTCGTTTGAATTCTAATCACAGAGTATATGCCAATTTACCACACACAGAGAAGAAAAAAAAGGTTTGATTGTCTATTTAAAATTGACGTAAACAGAAAAAAGCAAAACAAAATTAAGAGAAAGAAAAAGCACCGATTCGAGAGCAACGGCGCGTATGGCGGCAGATGGAAAATGGGGGCGAACAGAAGCAGAAACAGAGGATCGGAGAAGACGAGGGTGCGAATTAGAGGAGAAGAAGGAAGAGCGGTTAGGTAAAAAGGTCTTGTTGAGGAGAGCTATAGAAGAAGAAGAAGAAGCTGTTAGTGCGGCCATCGCCATTAGAGCAGAGAGGTGGAGCTTAAAGAGTGAACGAGCAGAGAGATGTTTTGGCACAAATTTATACAATGCTATGTTAGAAAAATAGGAAGCAATAAATGTGTGTCCAAATTTTTTGCTATGTTTTAAGCCCAAAATAAATGACGCATACTTCTCGTTTTTCACCATTCACATCCTCTTTGTTATTCTTGGCCAAATTGGGTCCACAGGATCGAATGGCCTCTTTACTCACAACATTTTATCTTTTTTATTGTGGTCAAAACTAATACAAGTCTTAACATTTCAGTATATATATAGCGCTAAAATTCACATTTCAGTATGGTTCGTGTTGACTAACCAACCAGCAAACAAACGAAAGAGTCTAGGAAACAAGCAAGAGACAAAATAACAAGAGTGTGGCTCTCAATCTGCATCCCCAAGACCATCTTTTCCATCGCCTCTCTTTGTGATTTCTGTGTAATGAGAGCTTGGTTTCTTCTTCTGCGATGATGCCACCTCCGCGTTTCTCCTCAGAACTGCTCCTGGTGATGGATACGGTCTCTGTTGAAACAGAGGACCCTGAAATACACATGTCAAGTTAGGAACTGGGTTTTCTGTCAAGCTGCAAACTATTCATCAATAATTAAAGAACAAGTGGCATTACTGTGGCTGTTGTATCAGCGGCTCGCGGTTGTACTCCTTTCAGTCCAACAACCCTACAAGATGACAAGGAATCAGACATTTGGTATGTCATTTTTCTCACTTCAGATGTTTAAATGGGTGTTGTGGACATTACCAGCCACCCCGTGGAGCATCTGAGTAAGAGCTTGGGTCCATTGGGTCCAACTCATCATCCTCGGCATGAGCACGTTTTTTGCCTAATCCCTTTTTCATCGGAGGTTTTGAACTTGACCTATTTCAATCATTGCCATTTTTGCATCATGTGTAAGGAGTAAACCACAACAGTAAGTAAGATGTAAACCTCTTACAGAGAAACCTCATGGTTCACTATTACATGTAATATGTTCAATCCTTGGTTTTATGTTGATAATTGGTACATTCTTCTAACAGAGATCTTGTCCTTCCGAAAAGTGGGGCTGAGAAACATTTATATCTAAATGGGTTGGCTGAGAAACATTTATATCTAAACAGATATTTATAACTAGCTCACACTCAGCTTTTTAAGAAAGATGACGGAACAGAAGGATCTCTTTCTTGTACTAAAATTCTGAGAGATGCATACCTCTGATTCGGATCCTTTTGGCTAGAATCTCCTGCATTTGTGACGTAGTTTAAACTTGCTGCCAAGTACTGCTGTTCTGGGAGATTGAAAACTCTGAAATCCATATACAGTATGAGTCCCCTTAACCAAAGACAGAGGCATACGCCTCAAAATATGCAAGTGAACAAGGTCTGTTTAAGGTCTTGATGCACGCTATTAGATGCTTTCTAATAACAAAACTCAACCAGGAAAGAAAGTGAAGCCACAGTAAGAGTGGGACACGTTTTTGGCATGCTTCGATCAAAGCAGTCTCCATGCAGCAATCTAACTCAAAAAGTATAGCAAGACAATGGACGAACCTGGTACAGTGGGCACAATAACCCCAGCTCTGGATAAGGCCCACTCCCCAGCCACCACATCCGCTGCATCTTGGCAGCTGAGAGGGCGGATGCTCCCTCTTCCCATTAGCAGTATTTTGGGTGACAGCGTTGTTAGAGTTTGTGGTAGCGGGCTTCTTTAAAGAACCTGGAGGCTCCCATTGCGATACATGTGTCTTTGTATTGTAGTAATATTTATGACCTGTGCATTATGAATCAAAGGTGCAGAGCTCAAAATTGCAACCAGAACATATCCAAAATTAAGCAAGCATTGCAATTGCATGTATGGTGCAACAGAAATTAGAAGACACTGGTCAATTAAGGGAGCGCAAACTTCCAGCAGTGAGCTTGAGGATTTCCTCTTTCCACCACAACCAGAAAAAATGAAACTTATTCATCGATATGCATATGGAGCAAAGAGGTAGTCATAATGATGACTAAACGAGTAAATCACATACCAGATGTTTCATCAAGTGTTTCAATCCACTCTTCTTTAGGAGGTGAAGGTGGCGCCCTTGAAGGGGTGGAAGATAGCTCAAGAGGCCTTTCCCACTGGCATGTTCCGGTATGCTGATTATAGTAATATGTAGCACCACTAGCAGGATCTTTCGCATCAACCTGAATGAAACAGTCAAGTTTAAGTGGCTTAACAACTAATGAACACTTCATCAGAACCATAAGTGGCCATCCTTAAGCAGTAAGATCTAAAGACTAAATGTGTATGACAACAATATCACAGGCACTTCGAGAATCTCAACCGACCAACGCAGTTTCATAGCAGAAAAGAATTGCTACACTTGATAGTGAAGCAAAGACAAAACCGAAAAAGAAAAGACGTTAATTGTATCTCATTCATACCCATCCTAATGGTAAGGTGCTTGCATTTGTTGGAATAGGTAAACTTGTCTGTCTGTTCCAACTAACTGCTGATGTCTGGAAAGGAGAAGAATCACAAGCAAGCAAAACGTCAAAAGGTTAACAACAATAAAAACATGAACTGAAGCAAAGGGGTCGAAACATGGTCTAGTCATTAGCAGACATATGTCTCCAAGGATTACAGAGTGAGAGATGGATAATTACATCTTGCGTGTTGGATGTAACAGCCCCTGTACCATCACCGAGAATTCCCCTGGCCTTTAATTTTAGTTTGAGATATTCAGGCAAATTGTTTGAAGCGTCGGTAGGTTCAGGCTTCCCGCTGAGCTCGGAGTGGCCAGCATAAGCAACTCCACCCGGTATACCATAACCATTTCCAACATCCACATTACCTGATGTGGAAAAAAGTCAGTAACTGGATCGATTCAGTGAATTTTCAAAAATGCTTGAGCTCATGAGCTATGATAACTAACCTTCTCCGCACGTGCTCACACTCCCACGCTTTGACGCTGTTTCTGCCCGATGATGTGCAGTGAACTTTAGCAAGTGTTCCTGTGTAGACACGAATATGTATAAAACTGAAGCTCTACTTGTATTGACAACTTCATGTTACAGACTAGCTCAAGCATTAGAGCATTGTTAGGGAATAGGGAATACTGAATCAAAAACCTTTAGAGCATTGGGGTCAGCACGATGCCGAAGAATGTCAGTGTTATTGTCTCCAGCTACTGAAACCCCAGCCTCTCTGAAATAGGGGAAATTTTCCAGTTAAACACAAACTGTAAAACAAAATCACATAAGAGTAGCAAGATGTTCAAAAAAACAGATGGATACAAAGACAAACCAAGAGAAAGACAGAACCTTTGACCTTGTATGATCTTCTGCGTTTCAATTTCCTGAAAATTCACAACACCCAATAAACATATGGTAAAACGTACGTTACCGAAGAAAGCGACACCGTCCGGGAATAAAAGATAGAAAATTAATCGAAGGAAACAAAAAAAAATCACGAACTTGTTCGCGAAGAACAGCATTCCTTGCAGCAGATTCAACGTCTTCAGATTGATCGTAAGCAAGCGAGCTTCCATAGCCATAACTAGTTGCCTGGTTATAAACAGAAGGATTGTTCTGGTGTTGCAGCTCTTCTCCCATTACTCAGTTCAACCTCCGAAACCCAGAAACAGATTAGATTTTGCGCCTTAGGCTGAGCTTCAACGTAATTCACTTCCGATTACCGATCAAATGCATCAAATCAAACCATGACGAGAAATTGCGAGACGAAGAGAGAGAATCGGAGCCCTAAGCTTAATCTCCGCGATAAGCATTACGGCCCATACACCAAGGCCCAAAACATAAACCAAATAAATAAATCGAAGAAGCAAAGAATTTGCCTCTATGGCTCTCTATCATTGGGAGATCTTCTGAAATTTATCAAGATAATGTCTAAACTTTCACGAGTATTAACGGTCAGAACATTTTTATATTAACTCTTTTTTTTTCTTTAAGATTAATGAATAGTATTTGTTTAGTTGGGTGCTAATTGAAATCATCAATCTTTCATGCACCTTTTTATTATATATAAATCATAAAATTTAGAAGGTTAACGATGAGTTAATAGCATGTGATAATTGAACACAATCCAAAATCTCAAATCAATAATTATATTCTACTATCAACGAAATACTCTTAAATTTAAATAGTATTTTATCAACTGGTGATTAGTTTATATAAGTTTAAGGACTAGTGTATTCTAATCTGAAAATGACTAATAAAGATCAAGTTGTGAATCTTGTGATCGTGTTAAATGATTAATGAAGGTATATTTATGAAATAGTAACTATTAAGTAAAACTTGGGAGACGACGACAGGAGAGGAGTCTCAGTGTGTTTTTGAAAATCTTTCGGTGAAAGGAAGGAAGGACAACGACCGCTTCCTCATATGCTTCCGGTCTGCTCATCATTTCATCATCATTACATCCTCTAAATTTGCTGATGTCATCGATGACGTCTGTTGACCCTGTTTATATGTTTTACTTCTTCTTTTTCCGAATATTCCGAGTCTTTTAGAATACAAAGATTGTAGAATTTTCCAACAAAATATTAACAAATAAATATTAACAAATGAATTACTAAAAGCTCATTAGTTACGGTCGTCTTATTCTTATCCAATGCATAAAAATTTGAATTTTCAAAAAAAAAAAATTAGTAAAGAAATTTGTTTTTTTTAATAAATATGTCATAGGCGGTCGACTACCCCGCCAATAGCCCGGACCGGGCCTGCCCACGGGGCTTAATGCTGGTCATCGAAGAGTAGTAAATAGTAATATTCATGTTTGAGTAACAAATTTACGTGATCAACGGAATGATCCCGTTCAACAAGTTGTGATTAAGAGGTCAATGATCCAACCAGACTCCACCGTGCATTTAATTGGATTTAAATATTATATATTTAATGAAGAATAAAGTCAACCATTTTTGGATAATTGAATTTCCACTCGCCTACTTTCATTCCATGTTTGTTATTTGAATAGACATGCTTTCGATTTTATTTGTTCCCTTGACTCTTTCGAGCATACTTAGACATCGAATATATAAGAAAATATAATGTGGTCAGTAGTTTTGACATAATCAGATAGAGTAAAATTTAGATTAATTATGTATCTATAGAATGCCTTTTTTTGAAAGATCTATAGAATGTCTTATATTTTAATAGAATAGATGATTCGTTACAGTGGTGAAATATAAAAGGAGGAAAGCCACATACAATTTGTATCTTAATTTTTACGTTAAAAACAAAACAAAAATGATGAACAAAATATAAGTCTGCTGAAAGCAAAATAATCAGACATTAATTAAAACGAATAGGACATATGATATATAACTTTTTTTAATGTCAACATATATAGCTTAATTAGCATTTGTAATTTTGTCCCACTAACGAATAGTATATACAGAAAAGGAAGTAAAGAAAGTTAAAGTCTATGAAAGATTTAATCAAAAGAAACATTAACAACATCACATGACTAGTTGAAAACAAAGAGATCAGATGTCGAATCATATCATATGCCTAGTGTTTTCTTTTGCTGTCAGAAACACGACAAAGTTAGAAAAAACTGCACAGATGAATCAAAAATAATTATACTGATCACACAACAAAAATAATTACTCCGATGTTAAATATAGTGTTGACAACATATTAATAACACGTTCGTAATCGTCAAATCACCATTATTGTTCTAACCTTTTTATCACTTGTTACACATATATAAAGATTGTAATTTTCTCATCAGTTAGACATTTTATACCGCCTGTTTAACAATAATCTCACTTGGTTCCCAAATTTAATTATACGCAACTTCTCTAATTAATCACGATGGGGATTGGAGCTTAAAAACCAAAATGAAGGTGACACGTATCATTTGATCTCTCCGCTCAACGCGGTCCTTAATTAAATATCTTTCTTCGGCCCCATTTCATTTCTTACCTCTCTCTCTCTCCCTCCTTCTCGAAGAAACTCTCTCCGCCTCTGCACTGCGACTATCTTCTTCTTCTTCTATTTCCGATTTTCTTCTTCGGCGGTTATGGTGTCTTCCGAGAGGTTAGCAAGCGTGGATCCTTGGTTGTATCGACAAGGTTTCAACGTAGATTCATGGTTGTTTCCTGATACCTTCTCTCACGATAGCAATTTGCTAGCTAGAGCTCTCCATTCCACAGTCTCTGCATCCTCCGCCGCACCACTTCCCCCTAATACTCTCTCTCCCTCCTCCGCCGCCGTCTCTCACCCTTCCCTCAGCTCCGGCGGATCCGATCCAGAAATCATCGGCGGCGGAGCTAAACGGAAACGTAACTGTCTTCTTCCTGTTTCCGGTTCCGAAGGTAAATCCACGAAGCGCCGCTCTCGCGCTTCCAAAAAACCTCAGACCACTTTCATAACGGCGGATCCGTCGAATTTTCGGCAGATGGTTCAGCAAGTGACCGGCGCCAAGTACATGGGTGATTCCTCCTCCGTGATTTTCGCTCCGCTCGTCAAGCCGGAACCGCATCGGCTCGTTAATCGACAACGACTACCGTGTGTGCCCTCGGAGAAATCCACGGCTGTTCCGACGCTCGATACATCGGCATTTTTGTCTAATCATCACCAGGATAATCTCGTGGCGGGAAACGCCTTTTCTGGTAGCGGCGCAGTAGGATTAGCTCCGGCGAAGTCTAGTGCAACAACGGTGGACGCGGGTGGTTCCGCCGCGGATTTTGATACTTACCCAACTTTCCCGACGCTTGAATCGTGGAAAGTTATGTGATTCCCTTTTAATGTAGGTGTAATCTTTAACTTTTTAGATTTGTTTTCTTTTTATGAATTGTATCTTTCTTGTTCATATATCGATGATGTAATGGAATAATTCTGTGTTCTGTCGACTTTAATTATTTAGCGGATAAGTCATAAACTTAGCAAAGCTCAAAAGCTATCCCATAGTGATTTAAGTTTGAATGAGATGGAGACAAAATTTTGAAGCCATTATGCGCAGTTGGGCATGGCAGAGAATTATATAAAACCTAATGTATTTTATCTATAAGATATTTCAATGGAGCAGGGTATAACTTATCAACATCTTATTATAAGACAATCAAATACGTTACCACCACTAGAATAATGTCTCCATTACTGATACAAAGCCAAAAGATTTATTTGTTTTATTCGGATTTCCCATCTTTTCTTGCCATTACACAATTGCAAGTCTCATAATCGATTGATATCTAGAAAGACAAATGTTTGTTACAAGAAAATAACAGTGCATTTTTTTTAATAAAAAACTACAGTATTACACTTTCAAATAAAGAAAGAAAAGTGTTCATTTCGTTTGGTAAAAACTAAATAAGTGATAAAAATACACACGAGTAAATATTTGCTATTTTTAACATATTTTACATTCAAGGTATTTGGTTATCTCCCACTTTTTAAAGAAAGTGAAATCTGGAAAACGTAGCGAGAAATGCCCAAAGTACGTTTCAAATACACATATCAATAGACCCACAAACCCACCAGAGTCAAAGTCAAAGTCTTAGTAGTACCTTTGAACACTTTCTTTCACCCTTCATCCTTATGTGCCTTTGTTTTCTCGATTGATTCCATCGCTTCTTCGAATGATTTCTGAAAATATATGCAAAACGTTTGTCACCCGCAAGGCCTGCTTCTAACAAAATACATTTTCCTCTATTCTCATGAAAAGTGCTTCTATATTTAACATTGGCATCTATACTTTCTTGTAAACCCTACGCTGAGACAAAAATGTTCTCATCCATATGTTGCAAAGAGCAAATAGGTTACTGTTCAAGCGACACTACAAGACCAAGCTTATAAAGTAGTCAGTCATTCCGATTCGAACAAATTCTTCTTGTTCATCCTTCTAAAGCTATCTAGTGTGCATATGTAGGATAGCTAGCTCAGAAACTACCTTGGGGCATAGTTGCAATAAATCTTGATGGTTTTTACACCTATGGCCACAACAAGACTAGATGTGCAGATAATTATAAGACAGTATCATCAAGTATGATGCATCCAATAAGAGGAACAACCCAGTTGACACGGTATCACCAATGGCGGTGGATAATAGGGTACTCACCCCCGAGTTACGCATTTTCCATAGTGTTTCTCCACTTGTATCAATTGCAGCAAACGCAAAGTACAGACCACTGGAAAGAAGCGATAAGTAGAGACAATTGGGTAAGCATACAACTTTGAACAGATTAAAGCCGCTCAAGGAAGATCACAACTAAGAATCAGCCACAGATGATGAATTATGAAAACCAAGGGTTGTCATCCTCAAGAGATGAATAGCCAATCAACAGAAAACCAATTTATTCAATTAAAATATGAAGATGATGAAGACAGCTAACAAATCGAAAAGGGGGCATGGCTTCTAAGAACCCTAACTATAGCTTAGAATCAGCAGACAAAAACGGGGATGCTCGAGTGGGAATTTACATCTAATACTGGAACACAGTCAAAGATTCTAACAAAAGATGAAGCAAAAAAGTTGTGACATACCCAGCTAATGCTAGGTTGAGGAGGAACGCACGCGTGGTCAAGTAACGAAACGTCGACTCGAATCCACTGCTGAAACTGGAGGCCTGACGATTCCCCGCAGAGTAACCGTAACCATTTCCAGAACCATACGCTCTGCCACCACGATTTCCGTACGGGTTGCTATAAGAACCGCCGGCACGGCGAAAGCAATCCGAGTCGCTGAGAGCGTTATAGGATGAGCGTTTCCGGTCGTCGTTCAAGACCTCGTACGCCTCCGAGACAAGCTTAAACCGCACGGTGGCGTTTTGCCGGACGTGATCCGGAGACTGGGCGTGCTTGTCCGGATGGTACTTCACCGCCAATCTCCGAAACGCATCTTTGACCTCCTGCTTCGTCGCGTTTCTCGTCACGCCTAGAACTTGGTAATGATCCACCATGAAGAATCCAATTTTCAACGGATCAAACGTAAATCAGAATCGCAAACACCTGAATTTGATATGAGAGATTGCTTCTGTATATACATCGAAAGAGGAAATTGGGAAGGTTAAGAATCGCTCTCTGTGTTAAGAGAAAGAAGAGGAGGCTTCGTGGCGCTTCAATGGCCGCTTCCTCCAGTCCCCCAAATTATGTCTTTATTATTTTTAAAAAATCAGCATGAAAATGATGGAGCTGGGCCGAGACCCAGTGGCCCAATAATATGTATCATGAAAAAGCCCGTCTGTCCACCGCGGTAAAGCTTTCAGGTCGAACGCCAAGGGCCCAAGTGATCAAGTAGCCTACGCCAAGTGTATTCGGCCTTTGCTCCTATAGCCGAAACTACTAAGAGCATCTCCATCAATGAATCCTTTTTGGGGTTCTTAACAATTTTTTAAGAGTATTTTTGTTATTAGTGAATAGTTAAGATCATTTGTTTTTTGTACTCCTCTATTGATGAACCCCTTAGGAGTTCTTAAAAAAAAAAAAATACAAGAGTTTGATGATAAGCCATAATTGTAAGGTTTTTAGATGATAAAACTGAAAAAAAAAGTTTGATGATTGTCTTTGATCAAACCGGGATACGTCTTTGATCAAACCGGAAAAAAATAGAGTTTGAAAACCGGGCAAAAAAAAATGGGATACGTCTTTGATCAAACCGGGAAAAAAAATCTTGGAAATGTCTTTGATCAAGACATGGGATACGTCTTTGATCTTTGGAAATGTATTTCATCAAGTTATAGGAAACGTTTACAATACAAGAGAAGATGAGTTTATAATACAAGAGAAGATGAGAAGAAGATGAGAAGAAGAGAAGATGAGTTTATAATACAAGAGAACATGAGGATGAGTTTACAATACAAGAGAAGATGAGAAGAAGAGAAGCAGAGTTTATAATACAAGAGAAAACCAACATCAAGACAAACATCACACTTCGTTTCAAAGTATAGTACAAGAGAAAACCAACCCGTGAAAACTAAACAACAAAACTAACATCAAGACACACTTCTTTGGCTTCTCTAGTCACACTTCTTTGTCTTCTCTAGTCACACTACACAAACAAAACAACACGAGAAACAAAACAACTAGAGTTAGTAACATAAAAATATATGGAATTAACCAAACAGAAAGAGAGTATGATTTTATTATACCTTGAATACACATCCAAGTTATAGCAATAACACATCAAACACACATAATAGTTCACATAAAGAAACACATATTACACATATGACAACATCTCAGAAATTAGTTCTATCTATAATGCTCATATCCACAATGCTCATATAATCAAAATTTACCTCAAAGGCGTTGCAAGTGAAGTATTTCCTCCCAGGAAAAGTATCAAAATATGTCCCATACTTTGGATCTGGAGAGACCTCGTAGATGATTCTTCCCCCACATGGGCAATGTGTCGGAATCCCGTATTGGGCATCGGCTATGTACCCACGCCTGTCTGTGTATTCCTTCATCTTCTTCATATTCCTCCTCTCATGTGTCGATAATTTGTGAAAGCAGTAACCTAATCAAGGACGAAGGAAGACGAATCAACGGAAGAAGGAAGACAAAAACAACTTCGATCTAAGCCCTAATTTTCACAAATTGTAAATCACAGAAGGACGAAGGAAGACGAATCAACGGAAGAAGGAAGACAAACCAACTTCGATCTAAGCCCTAAATTTCACAAATTGTAAATCACAGAAGGACGAATCTACTTCGCAAACGCAAATTCAAAAAAAGAAAGGATTCACACTAACCAGAGAAGGATTCACACTCAGAGAAGGAGGGAGACGAGAGGGGAAGATCGAAGAAGAAGCTTTGGTCGCGAGCCTCGTTCTCAAATTGTTAAGTGTGAGAGAGACACTGGCTGGAGCAGAGGGTCTCGAGAAAAATGGAAAAAAAAATTCGTCCAACCCCAAGCTGCCACGTCGTCTTAAGAGACTGTCTCTTAAACCTCTTCGCTAAGAAACGGTTCTTAACTTATCAACCTTTTTCATTTATTTTTAATCTGAAAATTGCTAAGAACTCTCTTCTTTTTTGACTAAGAACCTGCGATGGAGATGCTATAATACTTTGTGTTTTTTTTACGCAATTTTATACATAATTGATAAGTTATGAACCATAATGAAATTGTGCTATTCAGCAAAAAAAATTAAGAACCGCTGATTTCAAATTGGTGATATCAGTTATGAAATCAGTCAAAAACTATAATTTTTCTAAATTTGAATAATTGATAAGTTTGAAAAACCTATAGTACAACTCAGAAATTCTTAACTTGGAAACCGTCAAGCCAAACGCTGAATATTATTAGAATCTGATAAACTAATCGTTCTTCGATTACAACCTACACAACTCTACTAGGTAGAATATCCCCAACCCAATTCCTAATATTATGGTTATTAATCATTATAAATGTGGGACTTTTAAATACTCAAACATAAAAGATGCATATGATTATTTTTTACGTCCTTTATTCTCTCAGTTTAACAAGTTAACATCTGCAGCGTCGTAAACTTTGTTATGAGTTCAATAAAGTATTGTTATGGCAAAGTATTAAATTCAATAAAAATTTACGTACGAAATATATAGATTTTTACAAAGTCTGCCAACACAAGCCAATACAAAGTAAAAAAAAACTGTTGAAACCGGAAAAATGGCGTGTGCAAGAGAATACAAAAAGAAAGTATGAGTTAGATGAAAAAGGTTTAAAATTGATGTGATGGCGAGATTGCTATGTTAAGGATATTCCAGAGAATAGAGAATGGATGTTGGTGACTTCCGATGGCGGAGAAAAAAGCTAAAGCTGTGGGAGGAAGAGAGATAGAGAAACAATATTTTTTTAAAAAAAATTAACCTTAATTAGATAGAAAGAGAGAGAGAGAGAGAGAGAGAGAGAGAGAGAGAGAGAGAGAGAGAGAGAGAGAGAGAGAGAGAGAGAGAGAGAGAGAGAGAGAGAGAGAGAGAGAGAGAGTTGGCGAAGAGGAGGAAAGAAGCCAAACGCCCGGCGGCAGCGATTTGAAATCTCCGGTTTCGTTCGCTGGCCGCGACAACGACGACACGCTAAGAAGAAAATGGAGATTACGTACGTTTTGGGCGTTTCGTCGTTGAGTCTGAGGCTTGAGGCTTGAGGCTTGAGGAAGAAGAAGAAGAAGAAGAAAAAAAAGATGAAGATGTTGATGGGGAGGAAGAAAAACTGTCATGTTCATAGTGCTCCTTCCGACGACGACACCATGTTTTCTCACGATCCTAAACCCATGAGGATCTACCAACTCTGGCCCGCCAATAACGTATGCCTTTTTTTCTGAATTTGACAAACAAAAAGAAGAGTTCTTGTATTGTTGGAAGCTGAGATTGGTGAATTAGGAATCAGTTTCCCACCATAATAATTTAATCGGAATCAATAAACCTGATATGAGTTTTAAGACATTCTCCTTTGGTTTGGTCTTTAGCTCTTTAATTAGAATAATAATGGTCAAGAGATGTTTCAAATGAACACATGATCGATCTATTGCGAAAATATAAAGTATTCAATTGTTATCTTGTGAAGGAGCGCTTGACTTGTCGTGCATGTCTCTTGTTTCATGTTTAGAAATTCTATTGCGGAGGGAGACTAGTGTTTGGTCCAGATGCATCTTCGCTTCTTCTAACCACAGCTATGATTGGAGGTCCCGCTCTCACTTTCTGCATCCGAATGGCTTTTCTGATCGGGAAACGCTATCCTTTGTTCCACTCTCTTGTATTGATGGGTGCACTTTTGCTCACTGTATTGGTAAAATAATCTGTGAGCTATATGTCTACAGATTCCTCCTGCATCTCTTACGTACTTTCTCTCTTTGCATGCATGTGTTCATCATCTTAATTTAATTTGCAGGATTTCACATTTCTCTTCTTAACATCGTCGAGAGACCCTGGGATTATCCCAAGGAATAAAGAAGCACCTCAATCAGAAGGGCTTGATATGATGATGACTCAATCCTCAGAGTGGCTAAACAACAAACTCGGTAACACAAAGTTACCTCGAACCAAGGACATGCTGGTGAATGGCTACTCTGTCAAAGTTAAATTCTGCGATACTTGTTTACTTTACCGTCCTCCTCGCGCCTCTCACTGCTCAATCTGCAACAACTGTGTCCAAAGATTTGATCACCATTGTCCATGGGTTGGCCAATGCATCGCTTTAGTAAGTCTTCCAAAAATCTTTTTTTTTTAAATCACGTACGTGAAACAAAAAGTGTGAGTATAGGACCTGCGATTTAACATGCATGATATGCTATATAAACGGTGGTATTTGCAGAGAAACTATCCATACTTCATCTGTTTCATAACAACTTCAACACTCCTCTGCTTGTACGTCTTTGTCTTCTCATGGGTCAGCATGCTTGAGGTACACGGAAAGATGTTGTTAATGGTCATCGCAGACGACTCAATATTTGTTGTTCTCATCCTCTACTGCTTCGTCGTCGTCTGGTTTGTCGGTGGGCTCACTGTTTTTCACCTCTATCTCATCTGCACCAATCAGGCAAGATCCTTGACCAAAACTTAGTGCTGTTCTGTTTCGTGTTATGTTTTTGCATTTTCCTTGCAAATTCGTTTGTTTGGATCACTGTATGTACTGATTCTTTTTTGGTTCTGAATATATATATGTTTTGCAGACGACTTATGAGAATTTCCGTTACCGTTATGACAAGAAAGAAAACCCTTACGCAAAGGGTCTGTTCAAGAACCTATATGAGTTGTTCTTTGCTAGAATTCCACCCCCAACGATCAACTTCAGAGACTGGGCTCCAGAGGAACCCGATGCGGAGGTTGGATCCATCGCATCTGAGCTAGACCGAGCCTTTGGACCCCGGGGAGATATATATGATATGGAAATGGAAACTGGCGATGGCAAGGCCGGTTTGCGTCTCCAGACACTGGACAGCAACAACAACATTGAAGAAACTGTCAAGAAGAAAGGATTAAGTGAAGGAAACGCAGGGACCACCACCACGTTTTGCATCCCGGGGATTCAAGAACCCGAGAGAATAACTAGAAACTCGAGCGTTGATGTGAGATCGAGATAGGAAAACCATGGATCAGAACAGAGTTCTGTTGCGGAATCTTTGCGCCTGTAAAAAATGATTGATTACTTGTGTAAACAAACTACTCTCTTAATTCTAAAGCCATACACACTTTTCGGATCAGAGAAAAGGGTAGGAAAATAATTAAATCTCCAAATCTGAATACGTGAAAATAATCAATGTTGGATCTAGGTTAACACAGAAAATGAAACACACAAGTCAAAATGGGAACAGAAGCTCTCACCTTTACAATACTCATTACAAAAAAAATAATGGAGAATCACCCTCAAGATAGTAATAATAATGAAGAAAAGGAACAGTAACATTAACAGCGAAGGGAAGCCACATAATCTAATCCATTCCAAAGATCCTGTACAAGAACAGAACAAAGTCCCAAACTTTTCAGACTTGGCAAAACCGAAGGATACGTCTCATCGTGAAGCTTTCCTGTCTCGGACAGGTTAAGCAGAGAGCACCTGAAAGAATGTTCAAAAGGAATCGAATGTTTATTATATAAGGACATCCATTACTTGGTCGCTAGATTGATGAACAAAATCCCCATTTTCTTGAATAAAGCGCTTAGCCTGAAGTTTCAATCTCTTTCCCGTGATCTTCTGAAAGATTCCTCTTCAATCTTCTCAACCAAATCTCGTAATCCAAAGGATATGGTGTCCCACATAGACTGTCGACGTAGTCAGAAAATGCTTTTAAAACGGTAGAGACATCACCAAGCTTCTGCTGGATCAATCTTTTGGACCAAGAGGTTTCTCTCCATTGAAGAGCTCCTTCAACTGAATCCAAATCAGGGAAGTCTCCAGAACAGAAATAAAGCATGTAAATCAAGCTCTCTGCATCTGAGGCAGCACAAAGTTTCCCTTCCTGGAGTGCGTAAGTCGAGGAGAAGTGAAGATTCATTGCGGGCCGATCTCTATCCTCAAGCACCGCGTGGCCCCAACCAATCAGTACAAAGTAAGGATGTCTCACACCAGAAGTGACATAAACAACGTTTTCTGGGCGGATATCACCATGGCGAATTCCAGCTGAAGAGGAGGAAGAAAGTGCAGATAAGCAATCATGGCAACATCGAATAGCTTCTTCTGGACCAAACCGGCCCTCGTTTACCAAATCAGCTACTGTCTCGCCAACCGGAGTGGTCACAAGAATAGGAGTTCCGCACCAAGGATGATCACACCGTCCACCTGAACTTGGTTTTTGACATTGGCCTGGGTGAATGATCCGACCAGACCCATGGAGCTGTGGCAAGTATTTGCTAGAAAGTCCTCTCTGTTTCATAATACTTAATATTTTAGTTTGTCTTTGTACCTGATACCACAAGTTCATGTCTTCCCAAGCTGGCTCAAGCTGTGAAGGAGGAGAACCAACATACAGAAACACATACTTTCCTGCGTCGTCCACTGGTGACGCGATGTGATAGGGGAGTGTACCATTAGTCAATACTTCGTTAATCTGATAGCCTTTTTGGTAGTTTGAATCGTCCAACCACAGAACCGATCCAACTTCCAGCTTCATCGATGGTTCAGGCTCAACTTTGGTGGATTCTTCTTGAACTTCGACAATTTCAGGAGACATAGTTCTTTGCTGGAACCTAAACACCCCGTTTTCACTGAGACTAGTATCCCCCAACTGCCTTTCCTGTCGTCTTGAGTGAAGGCGAGAACTATGGTCAGCAGCTAAGTCTTCAATGGAGTGCCTGGGTGGCCCAAAGTACTGCATTATACTGTGGTAAGTGGCAAAGACTACTTGCAAAGCACCAATATCTCCCCAGTTGGCATTTCCCAGCTTGTTCCATATCCTGTCAATTGGTGATACTGCGATCTTGGAATGCTTCTTTATCCAGTCTGCCGCGCAGTCATAAACGTTATTAATGTCGAAATCCAGTTTATTTACGTCCCCTTCAACTTTTACAACGCCGCCATATTGTGAATCAACGAGAAGAATGAAGACACAGTTTGAGCTTTGAGAAAAATCTAAACGGCTCACACTTCTTGAGATGAGTATGCGGATAGCATAGAAAAGAGCCTCGCCTAAGACAGGTAAGGAAGGCGGATGATCACTGTCCAGTGCAAAGCTTCCTATGTCAGGCCTTAGAAGAGCAAGTTCAAGAATGTGATCCCATTTCCCGTGTGGGTGTCGAGGATTTTTGAGCAAAACACCAGTTGCAGAAAGACCTTCAAGCTTCCCAATAGCTAAAGCTTTCTCGGCTTGATAAAACTTCAAATTTTGATTGTATAGACAGGCGACAGAGAAAGGAACTGGCTCGTCCTGACTCCAAAACACCTCCCACAAGATCTTGACGGTGGCGTGTAGAAAATCCTCTATAGCTAGATATGCATTTGCCTCGACAGCATTAGATGTTGAAGCATAAACAGCATTTGGCATTCGAGTCAGCTGCTGGAAAGAAATCCCTTCCAATGCATAGTCAAACTTTTGAAGCTCAACCAACTCAAAAGGAACCTCAAAGACCGGTCCATTGCCCGCCGAGTTTTCCAATACTAAAGCAAACCAATCTTGTAGCTTTTCCGTGAAATGTTCACTGTCGGTAAATCTGCTAAGGAAATCACGACGGATACGAGATCGACTTCCTGATGAAACGCTTGATCGCTTTGTAGTTGTACCAGACCCGATGGATTCCAGGTCTGGGGATTTACCTGTAAGAGAAAATGATTACGAGAAACTTGATCAAACAATCATTGCCATTGGAGAAATTAACTGCATAATTGTTTCTATATTGGTGCTAGAGAAGAGTAGTTCAGTCTCAGATCGGACGACCAGAGAAAAAATCTAAAGAAAACAGTGAGACTGAACAATCAAGCTTTCGAATTGAAGTTAATGGCAGTAAATTTCAGTTCATATAAAATGCAAATCAGTCAATAAGGTTTCTCCCCCTAATAATTTCAGTGTTTCCCCTCAAGTCTATCAAAAAGCCAACGCCGTCGAAACCAGATTTAGGGCTCGAGAACGATAATGCTGCTTCGAAGACGAACCACGAGAAAGGGTGAATAATTTAGTGTGAAACCCATTTCTCGAGAAGCAAATTCAAGTCAAGGCGATAGAGAATTCGGAAAATCTAGGGTTTTCTCAGACGGGGATAAAAAAAGAAATCTGAAAAAGAGCTATGAACAAAAGCACGAACCTTCCATTACAGAAAATTAAAATCCCAATCTTCAGCTTCTTCTTCTTCTTCTTCTTCTTTTAGTCTCTGCTCTCTCTCTCTCTCTCTATGTAGCTTGCTACCAATTTCTTCGTCTTCGCGTTTTCTTTAACGATTCTCCCTAAGCTTGAGTCCAACTCGCTGACCTGTGTTCTTACCTTTTTTTTAATTAATTTTAAATTCCTAAAATTCTTTGGGTAGTTTGTTTGGTATATTTATAATTATATAAAATTATTACAAGACAGGTCAAAAGTACGAAACACACTAACAATTTATTAACCAATAAAATTAGTAGGGACCGGAGAAAGACTGCGGTCTTACTGTTTATATTCAAAACAAGGACTTAACCCGCTAATTATAACGTGGATAATTTTTTTTTTTTTAAATTGCTTTGAAATTTTAAAAAATTATTTTTATCTGAATTTTACAATATAGCTAACTAATGATCATATATAAAGGTGTCAATTTGTAATAATTTGTTTATTTAACCTGTTTTACAGTAAATTAAAATATTATTTAGGCTAACCCGCAAAAACTTATAATTTTGAAAATATAACTCTAATATGTACTGTTAAATTACTCTGGTTTTTGTGATTAGTTTACAAATTCTTTAAAAAAAATAATTTTTTGTGTCTAACTTTTTATAAAATTAGTAAAATATTTTTCAGTTTTTGTTTTGATATATATTCAAATAAAATATAATAAATTATAGTAAAAAATATAACAAGAATTTGAATAGATTTTTTTCTTTGAATATATATGGATTGATTATTATTTTAAAATATATAATATTAAAGATAATTAAGAAATTAAATAATAAATAACCTATTTAATGCAAAATATATACTTTACATATTCTACTCAATAATTTTTAAAAACTATTATATCATTTCCTATTTTAATTATTCTTTGTTATTTGTAATGACATTTCATGTAATAACTTACAAAACAAAATTTATTTTTAAAAATGTCTTCTTAAATAATATTATAGAGATATATTCTCCAAACTTTATTGTAAATGAAATTAGCATTAATAAATAAGGGCACTAAAATCGGTTTTCACCTACTAGCAGAATATGAAACGACTGCGATCAATTCAAGAAATTGAACTACCACAAAGTCTTATACTAAAGGAATTGCCGGAGACATACCGATGAGGCTTATACTATAAGGAATCAGATTAGCTCGATATATAAGAGCTTCAGGGGGGATAAACACTATGAGGAGAGTCCCATATTTTGGTTTGCTACAAGAAACAATGTGACTAGAGTTTGAAGACTAAACCCAGTTTAAAATTATTTGAACTTTGATTTTCTTTTGAAACAGCATAAAAACTGGTTTAAATAAATTTTACATTCAATTCACACAAAAAAAAAAAAAACCTCTTCCGATCATCTTTCCCAATTCCCAATCATATTTTATCCTCAATGTCAAAAAACTAGTGCTATAATTTCTTTCCAAGAAAACATTAATACCACAAACATTATAAACATATGAACCAAAACAAACTTATTGAATGAAAATAAATTCCAGATAATAACTGCCAACCTTAAATGAGAATCAAATTATTTGAATCAAATTACCAAAGCTAAGATCAAACAATTTTTTCGGATTCTGGAGTCTAAAACTTGTGTGCCACTTAAAACCACTTTTCGTATCCCTATTTTGATAAAGAGTAGAAATATTTTCTAAAGTCCTGGTTCCACATGCTCATGACTCATCGTTACTATTTATTTTATTTTTTTAACGTCAAAAGCTCCATATATTATTAAGATGATTCGAATAGGGTGGTCTTGGAGGCCATCCAAATCGGAATCAAAGATTCTACATGGGAAAAGACAATACTTCGGGCTCGAGCTCCTTTTGCAAGGGCATCGGCACGGACATTGAGAACACGAAGAATAAATGAAATATCAAAATAAACAAAAGTAGAACGTAAATGATTAAACTCATCAATTTCCGAGGTCAAAGCAAACCAGTCGTCCTCTTTATTGATCACCTTAACTATCTGTAGGCAATCTGATTCAAAATGCATCACTAGTACTCCTAACTGCCGAACGGTTTTTATGGCCCATAATAAAATATTAAATTCGACATAAAGGGGAGATAAAGTTTTTTTGTTCGCAAAAGCGCCGAAAATTCTTCATGACTCATTACTAAATCCAGGAGAATGTGATAATGACACAAGCTATACAAAAATTGGTAATTAGTATGTTACTGAATAAACATGGCTTCAACTATTTTTGTCCTCGTTAGCAAAGGCCTTGAGACTAACTATTTTGACTATAAAATACTAGTAACCGACCTCTCATTTACTGTAAAAGCACAAGTTGGCTCAATTTTAAAGAAATCCTGAATAAATCATCAGTTTACTCAGGAAATATTCGGTTTATTTTTCAAGGATGAAACGAGCACGAATTAATTAACCCATCAAAACGAATTCACGATTTGAAAATTCTCTTAGCATGAATTCAATCACACAACCCAAATTAGGACACGTTAATAAAAATTATACAATAATAATCGACAACAACGGAAATGAAAATTAGCCTATAATTTGAAATTTGCTTTTTTTATAAAAAAAAAGTTATCAAGCGTTTGCATGTTGGTTTTAGTATGCCAGTTTTTAAACTCCACGTGTATATATGACTGTGATTAATTAAAACCATTTTGGCGTACGCAAATCACCAAAACCATTTTTAAACTCCACCAAAACTAAGATCAAACAGCCAGATTAAACTTGTGTGCCACTAGAAACAACTTTTTGCTATATTTGTGTTTAGAAAACTAGTACACATATTTTCTAAAGTATTTTAAATGCACATGAGTCATCATATTACTGAATCGAGGAGAATATTTGTAGAGTATGATAAAATGACACGAAACAGCAAAAAGCTAGACCAAACCTGGTAAAAATCGTCACTTAAGCGCGTGGGGCAGTTGAAGAAGCAAACGAAAAACCAGAGCGGAAAATGCGACTATAAAACAGAGAGGTTTACTCTTACAGAGATGCAGAAGAGAGACTCAATAGCAAAAAGAAAAAGAAAAAAATTTGGAGATATTGTCGACCACTAGCTATATGTTTCCTGGCATGCCTCCTCGGTTCTCTTATGTTGGTAGTCAGAAGCTCTACGAGATGCTCGCTGGAATTCTTAGACTTGTAGGTTTATCCTTGATGGCAGGTAATTTCGAATTCCTTTGAAACCATTTTCAAAAATTATTCTGCAGTTAACTTATAGATGAGTTGGTTACTGATGGTAAATGATCTCGTTGTGTTTACTAGGATTTGAAAATGATGTGGATAATGGAGATGACTGGCAATCTTGGTGTAATCGAACTGGTTCAGGATAGTTAGTTCAGGACACCTCAGGCCATCCCAAAGTGAGAATTTATGATAATGCAATAGGAATAGTCAAGCACATCATAATACCTTTTATTTTAATTAATATTATGATTTGCTTGACTAAAAACCCACATGAACAACAAGACCATTTATGAATGGTTTTCAGAAGATGAATCAAGCCTTATCCATTTTTACTTTAACCCCGAAAAGATGGACGTTCTTTTACGATGGATATCTTCTGAAAAGGTAAATTTTTGAAATTTATTAAATCTCCTAACAAAATATATTTCTTAATCTATCATATTTTTGATTTCAGGACTATACCGGAGGAGCTCATTGATTTCAAATGGGGGCCGAACCATGTAGGACCGGTTCGAAATCAATTTGAGCACGGTAAGTCAAATATTATTCAATTGATATTTAGATACTCTTTAGGACCGGTTCGAAATCAATTTTTGACCCATGTAGGACCAGTTCGAAAGGATAACATCAAAACTAAAAGAAAAAAGAAGTAGAAATCGTGATCGTATTAGAATAAGGAAATAAAATAGATTGGAAATCCTAACCAGATTTGAACCTACGCTTGTATTTTTCTATTTCCTACATGATTAATTGATTATAGTAATTTGGTTTTGATTTATGCAGTTCTATGTTGGGCTTACGTTTTGACTGATCTTGTGAGTGCCATCAGAGTTGTAAGAGGATTGGACATAAGTTATCAGAAGTTAGGTGTGGAAGAGCTCTGCTTTTTTGCTGATCCAAAACTACGCAAACTTCATCATCGAAAGCACATGTGCCACACGTTGACCGTCACTAAATGTCTGAAATACATACAAAAGCATGGAGTGAGAAGAAAATATATAGAAGATAAATTTAAATGCACAACTGACGAACCGAGCAGATCATCAAGTGCTAAGAAGTTCAAGATAGATGATGTACTCTTTCTCGGTGATGATTTGAAAAAAGTGTTGAAACGCCTTGTCATCCAACCAATCGGTGCAACACTAGCTTGGTTCTCTCCTGAGTACGAGAATACCATTTCGGTATGTAACTTTTAAATTTAAGTTTTAGTGTTATGTTTAATAAATATTTTTGTTATATATGTTCTAATGTGTTTCGTTATATGGGCAGGAAATTTATCTCGGACCAACAAGTAATGCGTCAATGTTTATGGTTTATCAAAGTGTTGTAGTTGTTTCGGCATTCATGGAAGGTGGCGAACTCATCATGAGATGCAAGTGTAGTGAAGGGACCAACCCCAGTCTAAAAAAATTGGTGGTTCCAAAAAAAAAAAAATGTGGCATTTTATAAATTACAAATTTCGCAGTAAAAAAAAACTCTTCTTGCATTTTTTAAAAAAACAACAAATTCGGAAAAAAACAAAACACTATTTCTAAAAAATAATATTTCTTACATGTTTTCCTACGAAATCGTTGAAACATATATATGAAACATGTTAAAGATAAAAAACTACCATTTCTTGATATTAGAAAATAGTAAGCAAAATATAAGCAAAACATAAATAAAATATAAGGAAAACATAAATGAAAATATAAAATTAAGCAAAATATAAGCAAAACATAAGTAAAATATAAGAAAAACATAAGTAAAAATAAATAATTATGTGATACAAACCAATTGGTTTTTAATTAGAAAATAATATTTTTAATAAAAATATGGGCTTTAAATTTTGTGTTTTACAAACTAAAAAATATGTGTACCCATAAAAAAAACTAAAAAATGTGGTGGCTCTAGGCCATGACCTAGTCTGCCTGCCTTATGGGCCGGACCTGGAAGGGACAATCGAGCATGATAATGGATACATCAATGTTTCAGCGACTATAAGGCGTTCATTTTAGTAATGGTCGAACAATATGCGGTGTTAAGCGAAGTGACGATGATAAGATGCCACTTGACCTTACCGTAGCAACTCCACTACTATCATAATTTATATGCCCAATAATCAATTCGCGAGAGTCAATTTGATCAAAAAGGTAAGTTATTTTCTTATATATTAAAAAAGAGTATCTAAATTTTTGTATTGATATAAGAAAAATTTGTCTCTTTTTTTAGCAGGTTAACCAAAAAAGCGGCTTTGAAGTTTCAGACGCTATCTCCCTTTTTGGATATCATTTTAATTAGGGGTGGGCATTTCGGTTTAATTTTGGGTTCGGTTCGGTTTATTCAGGTTGAATAAAATTCTAGCCGAACTCAACCGAAATAAGTTTGGTTCGGTTTGGATTTAGTTCGGTTCGGTTGTACTTTGGTTTGGTTTTAGTTCGGTTTTTAAAAAATTAACTTATAAAAACAAGAATTTTAACGAAACGTAAACAAAACGAAGTCATAAGAAAATCATTCCCTAAAAGTCTAAAACCACTTAGTTCGGTTTATAACATTTATGCTGAAAAACCGAAGATTCCACCATATCTATTATTATTTTAATATTATTAATTAACTAATTAACAAAAACACATTAGTTTATCGGTTCGGTTCGGTTTAAAACCGAACCAAACCGAACCGTTCGGGTTGAGAAAAACTCCAACCAAATGGTTGGATATTAACTCTGGTTTGGTTTGGGTCGGTTTGAGTTCGGTTTGATTCGGTTGGTTCGGTTCGGTTAAAATGTCGACCCTTAATTTTAATGAGCATGAATATGTTTATTTTTTACATTGGTGAATTACATGAAATATATTTCGATATACATTGAAATCAAACAAATAAAAATATTATCGTTAATATATTCGTCGTACATAAATTACTTTTTTCATACATACAAGAAATTAATAACAGCTACCTATAAGATTTTGTGGATGTCATCACTCCAAAATCAAACAGAAAAATTCGAAGCGGACATTATTATTATTACTAGTATGATATATGAAATTCGAAGTTTTTCTTTTAATAATTTCCAAAATAAAAAAATATGAAATGGTCTTTCAAGAACCTGTGAAGAATCAAGAAAAGAAAAAGAAAAAAAAAACAGAGCAAATTACTGTTTTGAATCAGAAATTCAATTAAATTTTATAACAAGACTTTCCAAAAGAGTTACACTCGTGACTGTCTGTTCTTCAGACAAACATAAACCCCTTGTCTCAGGCATGTGATGGTATCCCTATGGAAAAACAGAGGAATTCTAATTGTAATTTTAGAGAAACTCAACGAAAAAATGTTTATGTGTAAGACGAAAGATGAAAGATTACGTTTTTCTCTCCTACGATTGCATCGTTAAGAGCTTCTCTTTGAACAAGAAGATCAAGTTTCATGTACATTCCTTCGTAATAGTCTCTTTTTTTTTTGTTGCATTTTGTCTTTATACTAATTGAAGTGTTAACCATGAGTTAATTAGAAGCTAATTAAATCTGATGTGGTGTTATCATCTCTCCGTCGATAAGCAGTTTCTAGAATCATCGATCTCTCACCATACACCGAATCCGTCTCCGCCATTTCTACCGGCGTTACTCTCGCCGTCCGGTCTAACTCCGGAGAAACGGTTTAGTGTTCCGGTCAATGCTTTTAAGAAGATATCATGTTCTACACCACATATTTTCATTTTCATGTTTTTTTTCTTATAAATTATTTTCAAAATCAATTTTATTTTTATTTTGCTTTTTTAAAACTATTATTATTTAAGGGGTAAAACTAGATTAACATTAATATAAATACTAAAGGTAGTAAAGGATTAAGTACTAAAAGGACAATAATCTTGGTTTTTTGCTCTAAATTTACAATTATTCCTATAATTAATACACACTGGCATAATCTGAAATTTGCAAATCTACGATTTTTTTTTTCTACTCTCATTCAGACCTATGATATTTTGCATTTACCTATATGGCTATATCATATTTTGGATCTAGATGTGTAATTGTTTGTTTGTTAAACTATTAGTTTGAGCAACCATAGACAAACATAACTTAATTATACGATTTTCTTTTATGCATGTTATAGACCCAAAATATCATATGTATTGTGGAAATCGAATTACTGTATACGATGGTTTAGTTTGAACATTTACAACCTCAACCTTACGTCCTTACCGTGTTTATCCTATGTGATTGAATGGTTAATAGGTGGTATCTAGGCCTGGAACGGAGCGGATATCCGGGTTTTTCAAGATATCCGGATCCGTATCCGTATCCGCCGGATAATCAATTTCATTATCCGAATCCGGATCCGAAAGCTCCGGATATCCGAGTTCCGAATATCCGTTGAAAAACTCGGATATCCGCGGATATCCGGATCCGATCCGGTTTTTTTTTTTTTTTTTTTTTTTTACAGAACCCGACGATCTTTAAAATCTGAAACTCATTCATGAATCTCAAATACTAAACAAAAATATGATGATCTAGAAACACAAAATCGAGTTTAATTTCACAGATCGAACACATCTATAGTTTCAAACCAAGACATAAAAACGAAAGTTAAAACAGACAAGGTTTAGATCTTAGTCCGCCGAGAAAATCGTTTCCGATCATCATCTTCAAATCAGAGCCGCCGATTAAAAGCCTACAAGTCGCCGACTCTTGTTCCGGTTCCGGTTCCGTCACCGGGAATGGCCGGCGATGACCAGTCAGTCATCATCGAGCAGCTGTTCAACGCGGCCGAGCTAATCGGAACCACCGGAAACAACAACGGCGACCACACCGTGAAGCTTGGAGACCCATCGAGTCGCCGACTAAGACACGGCTAGATGGTGATTCGCCGGTGAAATCGTGAACGGTGGAAGTGATTTTTTAGATCTAGGGTTTGGAAAAGGGGGCGACGTGAACGATGGAATACTGAAGAAAGTTTATAAAAAAGGGTTTTGTTGTGTATAAAAAAATGAGATGGGTAATAGGCTAGGTTAGGCGATAATGGGCTGTAATAGAATAATGGGCTACATGAATAAGGACGGATAACGGGTATCGGGACGAATCCCATGAGAAAAAGAAAAAAAATTTGTACAAGTATTAAAACGGATATCCGATATCCGATCCGAATTTTTTTTATTATCCGTATCCGTATCCGTATCCGCCGGATATGTTATTTCACTATCCGTATCCGTATCCGGACTACCCGGATATCCGTTTTTTCGGATTGGATCGGAGCGGATACCGGATCGGATACCGGATACCGGATAATAATCCCAGCCCTAGTGGTATCAATCAATCTAAAGAATACCTATATATATATAGGCGGGTATAATAAACATGGGCATCACATGGCTCATGAATTAACTTGTTCTCTCCCTCAATAAAGAAAACAAAAACAAAAGAAGATTCCCCGCTTTAAATCATTCTCATTCTCCCACGGATTTTAAGAATTTAAAAGGGAAAAATCCTTAAAAATACACAAACTCTACATAATTTAGACGTTTAATACACGAACTATTTTGACATCCAGAAAAATACACGGACTAACGTTGGCATCTATTTTAATACTCAAACTATCAATCATTCTTTTTTTTAATACCTAAACTATTAAATTTCGTGTATTTTACAACATTTATAATTTGAAAACCCGATTTTGCCCTCTCTTATTTACTAAATTCGATTTATCTCTTTATTTTTATTTTAAAAAACAAATTTGATAATATATAAAATAAAATAAAAAATTGGAAAACAATCGGAAAAAAGCTCATCTTCCACGACGCCTTCCTCTTCCTCCTCCTCCTCAAAATTAAATACCTTTTACACTCTCAGATTTTGATGATGTTTTGAATTTCTAATCCTTTTACACTCTTAGATCTGATTAATTACCTAAACCAATTTTTTAATCGGATGAGTTAACTCATGTTATTTTTGTGATTTGCAATCGTAAAAGTCAATAACGGAACCGGAAAAATATGGATGAATATCTCCTTGAGTTTTCTGGCGAACGATGAGGATACATAGAGTCTTCCCTGGAGGCTCCGTCGTCGTCTTCTCGAACCGAAAAGCCCAGTCTCCGCCGAAGAGATCGATTCCAAACTCAGAGAAGCTAATCTCCGTCTTTACGGAAAGTTTCTTACTTTTTATGGGTCTCTATCGAGCAAGGCACGACCTAAGATTAGAAGCCCGAGATCGGCAACTACGGAGGAGCTTAGTCAGAGACTTGAATCAAAGCTTAATGCTGCTGAACAAAAGAGGCAAAAGTCCTCGACCAAACCAATTAAAAATGCATTACAATTTAGAGATAGAGCTCTTTTTTCTCCGTCGACGCCGTTTCAGTTTCCGTCACCGTCGGAGTTTGATGCTCTTCCGGCGTTAAATCCGGCCGAGCCGCCGAGTAAACGAAGACAAGAAAACTTTGGGCCTGGTAATATTACCAGGAGAGGAGAGGAGATGGAGTTGTAGATTTGGTTAATGAGAGGAGAAGAGAAGGGTGACATTGGTCGAAGGAGGAAGAAGAAACATTTTTTGTTTTTGTTTTTAATTTCTTTTTCATTTTTTAAATTTATTTTTATAAATTATTAATTTTGTTTTTCTGATAAAATAAATCGAATTTAGTAAATAAAAAGGGTAAAATAGGATTTTCAAAATATAAATGTTGTAAAATATACGAAATTTAATAGTTTATGTATTAAAAAAAGAATGATTGATAGTTTAAGTATTAAAATGGATGTCAACGTTAGTCTGTGTATTTTTCTGGGTCTCAAAATAGTTCGTGTATTAAACGTCCAAATTATGTAGAGTTTGTGTATTTTTAAGGTTTTTTCCCAATTTAAAACTTTGTAATTTGCTGTTTTTTTTTTTTTGTAAGTTACAATTATTTGAGATAAAGGGGACAACTGATCTTGTCTTGGTGACTTCAGAAGAAATTCCTTATAGTCTCGTTTTCTAAAATATACACGATGGTGCTGAAGGGTTGGCCACTAGATCACTTTTTAATACATTTAACGTCGGCTTTCTTTCTGAAATTTTGATATAATTAAAGGCAGAAAATACTTCATCTGTTTCATATAGTAAAATGTTTTAGATTTTACATAAATATTAAGAAGTTTTATACATCAACCGAGTAATCTACCCACTGCTGATCAACCGAATAATTTAAATCATATTTTTTTCAACTGTTTAGTTTTGAAAGAAAGAAAAAAAACGAATAACTCAAAATGATTGAGTAGATTTAATATATTTTTAGTTTCGATTCAAATTATTTTTTAATCTTTCGGTTAGGCTCAGACAAAAAGATTAATATTTAGATATTAAAAATCATTTAAATTAAATAGAACTCAATTTCACTTTTTGATTCAAACTAAATAATAGAAATTCGAGTTATCAGAATAAGCATCCTTATTTTCACATCACACGCCGAACCTAAAATTGGAATATTTAATCATTCACACTACTCTACTGCATATTTTATACACCTATAAGGTTCTTTGATTTATTTGTTAATGCAGATGCAGATGCAGATTGCAGCACAAGTCCCACTATCAACCCATACCTTTTTGTTATAGTATGTATCTAATAGTTTATTTATAGAATTACACGATTCCAATATAATGAACTTAATTTTCATGTATCCCATACTTCACTACACGTAAATTTTAAAGTTTTTGTATATTTATTTTCAAAAATATATATTAAACACCTAAAATAATAGTATTGATATTTAGACTTACAAAATAACAAATAGTTAACGCTTTATACAATTTTTAAAAAACATACCAGAGTAAGAAAACAAAAAGAAATTACATTTTTTTTTTTTGAATTCAGCATAGATTGATAGTTAAATGGAAAAAGTATAGTATACGCTTTCAAAAAAAAAGTATAGTATACGCATGGTTTAGAGACAGTTAACCCACTAAATGGAAGTTAATATAATAATCAATTAAAAAGTTGCCTAACCTAATCCATGTCTGCGCGTGGAATCTCATGCGTACGACAGACCAATTGTACGACAGGGTGCTGTTTCATATAACCCCACGCGCAAAATGAGCGCGTGAGAAGACACGCGTCACTTGGAAAGGCAAGAAACACATAAGACAGTGACAGATCCGAACAAAACAAAAAGTTAAACCCAATCCTTCAATTATCAACTTTAACTGTTTTTGTCGTCTTCCTTTGTTTTTTTCATATCATTAATAACTATTCTTCTTAAAATTTAGCGAAAGATTCGGAGTTATAGTTAGCGAATTTTTTTTTTTTTTCATATCATATCATTACGATTTTCTTCTTTCTATCGTGAGCTTCTATGCCCTCGTTTTATTGATAGACTTTTGATAAAATGATGTCGGCTCAACTATTGGCGCATTTTTATGCCGTTATGCGATTTATTTTTAAATTAACAATGAAGATATGCTACTTAACCAAATTGTTGTAGTGGAGTGATTTTTATTGGAAATATTCGACTATGTTGATCCAGATCAGCGATCGAATCTTTTGGTAAAAGGTAAAAAGAAAGAAGTATCAATTTATTCCGATCCAGAACTCCAATAAACACATTATTCGAGAGAAAAGGAATCAGCCAATCACTCTCTGTCCTCCATATATATTTAGAAAACTTGACAACTCTTACTACTTTGCTACTTTGTTATCTTCTTCCTCATAACATCCACCTTGAGAGGAGCCTCTCTCTCTCCTCTCCTCCGTCGCAATCAGCCACTGTCACCGACGCAAACATACCGTTCCGATGAGAGAGGCTAATCCCAATTGGTTCGTCAGATGGGAGGAGGAGCTCCCGTCGCCGGAAGAGCTCATACCTATCTCTCAAACCCTAATCACTCCTCATCTAGCCCTCGCTTTCCAAATCGGAAGTCCCAAGAACCACGTCGGGTCGAAGAAACCCGCCGGGAATTATCACCAGAAGCTTCAACCCGTCTCCACGCCGACGCCGACGACAACTCCGCCGCCGATGATGATGAATTCGGATTTCGGCGGCGATTCGACGGATCTCGGTTCAGGGGAGGAGCCAGCGAGGACGCTGAAACGACCGCGTTTAGTCTGGACGCCTCAGCTGCACAAGCGATTCGTGGAGGCGGTTGGACATTTAGGGATCAAAAACGCAGTCCCCAAGACGATAATGCAGCTGATGTGCGTCGAAGGACTGACGAGAGAGAACGTAGCAAGTCATCTCCAGAAATACCGTCTTTACCTCAGGAGAATGCAGGGCGGGAACGGTAACGTAATCTCCGGAGGACACGTCATCGTCTCCGACTCGGCCACCGATCGACTCTTCGCGAGCTCGCCGGTTCCGGCGCATTTCCTCAGCCCGGTTCGGGTGAACTCGGAGTACTTGATGAATCCGTATTTGGGGAAACATGCGATTACTCAGCAAAACCAAGTAGTTCGTAATCTCATGTATGAAGGTTCCCAATGTGGTCATGGAGATGGTGGCATGAAGATTCTTAAGCTCTTCCCTGCGGGAAATTAAATTATTTTATTATGGAATCAACAATAATGTTCAAGGCTTGTGGATTATCTCTGTAATTTGCATTTTTCTTCAGGTTTAATAATGTATTGTTAGTGTATATTTTTTTTTTACACAAACGATTTAACTCATTGTTTGTATGATGTTTACCATTTGCATTCAGTAGAATCGAGTGTTATTTTAATAAACTTTCCCTGAACAAGTCCAATTTTCATTACGTGTCGTTTTGTTTCCCTTGATTTCCAACTAAGTGATAAAATTACGTAAAATTCTAAACGCTGAAGCATAACATAGTTAATAAAAAAAAAAAAAAAAAGACCGCAATGACAAAAGAGTTTTTGTTCTATATTCGTCATTACAACTGTCTCAAAATTTGGATAACACAAATCCCTAAGCAATTACCGGTACTGCATGTAGTCGAAGCTAAGGGGTTGTGGGCAGAACACGTATTAATCACTAAGTATCAATTAAGATGTTGTAAAATCCACTTTCCCTCTTTAGTCTTTCATTGTGGTAAGGCGTTTACTAGAAAAGAACATTTGTAGAGGAGGGTCAACAACATTTACACAATTGAAACAAAAATGGTAAAAGAAAAAGAGGCAAAAACTTGTTTATTACCTGAAAAGGTGCATTTCTAAAGTGGTCATACGAATGAGTATACATCACAGCTGCTGCATTTGGCCATTGCATATACATTGCAGCATCCCTTGAAGGGTGGTTTAAACCCGTGGTGATGTAGGGACTCATAACAGTGTGTGGTCCCAAGCTCAGAGAAGCGGGAGCACTTGGGTTTTGACTATATCCGCTAAATCCCATATCATAGATCGGAGTCCCCATTTTCTGAATGTTGCTAAAGTGTGCCATGAAGACATTTTGATCCACTGGGAGGTTCCTGTTGTACCTGTAAACCCACAAAATAATTGTTTTAAGCATTCTTTGTTATCCACAAGCAATTTTAATGGGGTTTTTACATACCTTCTATAGCTGCGGTCATAGTCAGGGTCATACCGATCTTTCTCTCTGTCTCTGAGAATTGCAACACGGGATGCTGGAATGCTCTCCCTGGGGATATGGTTCTTGTCTGTCTCGATGTTACCATTTTTCAAAACTTGATTTTCCTCTCTGCTAGAACTACAATTCATCCTCCAAGGATTAGTTTCAGATGAAGCATCATCGCAGTTAAGGCTAGCAAGACCGCTAAATATGCGTGCTCGTGCCCTGTCGTAATCTTCTTTCCTCTCTTCGACACTTCTCAGAGTACCACCCTTCTTTTCAAGTCCACCAGCTTCCATTCCTTTACAAGGCCGGGGCTTTATAGCAATTTTCATGGGCTCGAACTTGCCAATTTCTGATTGTTTAGCAGGGATTTCAGATAGTGGAACAGCAGGAAGTCTGCTCTCAGTTGATTTAGTCACGAGAATCCTGCTCCCGTTACCATCTGCACCGCTATCTTGAACCCATGTAATTAGTCCATAGTGGTTAGCAACACGATGGGCCGCAAGGCGGAGATATGATGTTGGGAAATGCTGGAACTCGAATTGCTGCTGATCAGGGCTCTGCAAGAACCTCTGAATATCAAATTCCATCCGCAAGACTGTCATAACAAGAACAACAAAAATGGCTGAGAAAACGATGAAGGAAAGAAAAGTCCATGAGATGGGCACCAGCCAGCCAGTACTACAAGCAGAATCAGATAACTTAAGAAGAAGCATGATGAATTTTATCAAGGAGAAACAACTCAAACACTAAATAACAGAACAGAACATCAAGTTAGAAACATTGTTATTGGAGAAACCCCGTTTACAAAATCACTTTCCTAGTTTTGAGGTCTGACATGGATCCTCTGCTAAGTAAGCTTCCAACTTCAATAACACAAGAAGAGAGAGAGATAGTATCTTAAAACTAAACAGGAAGATAAATATTCCTAGAAATCAACCTAGGCCTGTATCCAGAGAATCAACAATCCTCATACCAATTGAGATGAATCGGAGACTAGAACAAACGGGGATGCTTACTCGCGAGACGATGTCGAGGGTTCTGAAGAGCCTCAACCAAAAAAGGATCCACCGTGAATCCCTTCTCGGTCATAACCGCAAAACCTGTTTCTGCGGGAGATGATGTGCCCATGAGAGATGGATGGATGTCTCTAGAAACTCCTCCTGGGTCCTTCCTTCCTATTTCCATTGATCCTTTTCTCCAGCAGCAAAAGAGAAGAAGAAAATCAAGAGGAAGAGGAAGAAGATGATTGAAATCGAAGCATCGGGGACGAGAGAGAAGAGGAACGCTGTTTTAGATGCGAATCTTATCTCTCCCTCAAACCCCAACAAGGACAGGGAACAAAACTATTTTTATATCATATTTTCCACTTTAATATATTTTTTTTTAATACTTTAATCGATTTATGTGTTTTTTTCACTGAAAATATAATTGTAAGTTTGTAACTAAACAATGAAATATAATTTTTTTTGATGGGCCTCTCTATAAAAAAATTACTTAAGTTTAATTTTTTTTTAAAAGGTTTCCATGACTTTATTTTTGCAGACTATTTTACAAATCTCCTTTTAAAATTTCTAATTTAAATTGGCTAATATATTAAAGTAAAAAAAAATATATAATAATCAATGCACACATATTTTCATTGAAAGAGAGCCAAATTTTCATCATATGGTTTAGGTCTCCAAAATATTTGGCCAATTTAGAAGGTTATCATTTGGAACGGTTTCGTTTTTTTGTTTGTTTTTGGAGAAGCTGTAGACGCTGTTATTTGCGAAGTTTGAGAGCTTGTCTTATATGGGGTTGCTCGTGGCAACGACGATGGGGACTCGAGTTCCATGGAATTGCAAATGCAAATTTCTGAGTTTCGTGTTCGGAATCGGTGTTTTTTCGTCAAAGATCTTCTTAGTATCCTGAGATGTGTGCTTAATTTGCTTATTTTTTTTGTTTTTTGTTGTTCTTTGTCTTTGTTTATAGTTTTTGGTCTTTCTGTTTTTTTTAGTTATTTCTATAACTAATGTCACAAATTTTAAAATTGGTATAAAATTTAACATTTAAACAAAAAAAAACTGGATTTTCTGGAGCATCTCCTAATGTCTAGAGCTCCTCATTATTTATCCTATATTTCCAAACAATTCGTTATATAATAAGATATATTAGTCAACAAAATAAGAATTAAACCTAAACATGCATGAATGTGATATTGCTCTTTATATTGCATGCTTTTTCCACGCACCGGATCCACAATGGTGGACTCCAACGAACTATGGTCTAGAAAAATATCTATCTTGGTGGCATCAGCCATCTCGAACTGTAGCCTTCACGTCAAATTTGATTACGCCAAAAGGTTTCTTAGAGAATAATTAAGTAATGTGTGTGAAATATTAATTCTTATAACGCATTTGTATGATTGGCCATCAATTGGGTTTTTCTAGATCGATGAGACGGCTTGAAAAATGTGAAAACAAATCATATAGTATATTATTGATTTCAGACCCGTACAAAATACTCTAAGAATCATTCTTTTTACATTTGATCCCATTTTTTTGGGGGTCGTTTTGAGTTTCTTGATTGAAAAAAAAAAAATTTATTCGGTAAATGTGTTTTCTATTTTCATTTCACCTAAACCTCATCTTCCATTTTAATCTGCTATCTAGTTTTCCTCTTGTAGGTAAATGGAGTATGTTTTATGCTCAATCATTGTTTCTCTAACGTATAAGAACACTTTTATCTCTCTCTAAACAACATTTTTGTAGATTGTTGGAGGTGAGTTTAGCACCCCCAATTAGCTAGGTCTTTCTCGATTAAGTCAGCTAAAAGTCAACGCTTGATCAAGGAAGACACCGAGCTGATACTCCGATCTCCCACTTCAAACTCTCCCGAGCTCCCGAGGGCGCACTCCGGGTTCGCACTGACACTTCATCGACCCTGCACAGAGAGACCAAAGGGGAAGTAGACACGTGGAGGGCAGCTCGCTGAACAGTGTGCTACCTTTGTAGGAGCATGGCGCCGGGCCCGACATCTCACCAACTCTGTATAGAGACCGAAGGGGAAGATGACACATGGAGGGCAGCTCGTGGAACAGTGTATTACCTTCGTAGGAGTATGGTGCCGGGCTCATCATGACCTACCTGCCAAAAGAGCTGGAACACGCCTCTCAAGGAGCCTTACCCACGAAAAGCGCTGGGAGCGCCACGTTACCCTGGATTTTCAGGGAACAGGGAGTCAACCCCTGCTATATATACCCCTTAGCGTGCCTTCTTAAAGGGGAGGATTTTTGGGCTTTCTCTCCTACTAGATTTTATACCCGACCTCTCTACATTGTACCTAACAACGCTGTTTAGAACACCGAACTGAATTCTTGTCGGAACTAGTTCGTAAGTCTAAAACGTTCATCTTTATCGATCATTAATAAAAAGAATACGGTTTCCGACCTGTTCGTCATAATACCCGACATGTTTCTTTCCTTCCCGACCTGCTACGAAATTCAGTTTAACTCGTTCCGTTAACGGAAGTCTCACCTTCAAATCCCCTAACCTACTTCTAATCATCCTTAGTGATCTTTTGGATCATCAGTTGGCGCTAGAAGGAGAGGGGTTCAGAGATTTTCTTACACGCAAGGAACAGTTCAAACCACGACATCAGCCGCGATAGCAATGACGGTCCCGCCTCCGAAAGTACTATCGTCGTCGGAGCATACGACTCCGGCTCAAACAACAGCCTCACCATCAGCTCAAACAACAACCGACGGATCATGATTCAGACCGCAGATTTCTTGTCATGATTCAGACCGCAGATGACAACAATGGAGGAGGAGCAAAGATTACAGCAAAGATAATCGCCAACGCATCCGCAAACAACTAGAAAACCAGATTGGTTAATTGAGAATCTTGTAACAGAAATCACCATCTTCGATTTAGAACCTAGAAAGTATAAGATAAAATAGCAAAAGCTTAATTTGCGCTGAATGAAACGATGAGAGAGCTTCGATTTACAGAGATAATAATATAGAAATGTGTTTGTAATATAAATCAAAAAAGTCTTATAGCTCATTTGGTTTCCATGTTCGCCTATTTTTAATAAATAGTGGGTTCGATCTTCGGTAGAGGAAATTTTTTTAGATTTTTTAAACAATTAAAACGACGTCGTTTTAATAAGGTGACACCGTATCATGCCAACTCAGATTCCGTCATGCCTCGTTAGCGTTTTTTAACAGTTGACTAACGTTATTAATAGTCAAAGTAGGTTTTAGGTCAGATTCGATAGTTGGAGTAAGAAATTTGAATTTTATTATCGTTTAGGTAGAAAATGGCACCCTGTTGTTTTTTTTGGCATACCGATTTTTTGTTCATACCGATTTTTAGTTTGGGGTGGTTTTGACTTTTGACCCTTTTCCCCAACGACGACAGTAGAAGCCTCCTAAAAACAATATGACAAAACAAGTTTTTTTCCCTTACGAAAACTCTAGTAGTGATATGTAATTGTAGACTAATAGTGTGAGATGAGAGAGAGAGAGAGAAAGAAGCAATGATAAGCGAAGCAGAGGAGAGGAGACATGCGTGACGGAAAAGAGACTCAAAAACGACACATGGTTGGAAGAGTGAAGCGATAAGATAGCATTATTTTAAGGGTTTTGATCATAAAAGAGAGAAGTTTCGAGAGAGAGGCAAAAACAAAAACCCTTCCTTCACTCCAACAAAATGCAGTCAACGACGTGCTTTAACACGTAGATAGTCACCAACTTCCACACGCTCTTCCTCTAGCGCTTGTGTTGTGTTTACACTCGCTGTTTTCTTCCACAAGATCTAAATAATATTTCAAGCACCTAAAAAAATCAACAATAAAGCTATTCATTTGGTGGTGTTTTGTTTCAAAGCTAGAGACCCGAAAAGTCAACCTACTAAGCTGATGAACTACATTAAGAAGAACGTCAAACTAATGCATATGCTCTGCTATACTCTTGTAGCTCCTTCATGCTATACTCTTGTAGCTCCTTCTTGTAACATTTGTAGAGATAATGTGTATGGTGAAGAACTCAGACCATCTTTGTTGTTTCAAACCCATTCGACTTTGGATTTATGTATTCTGATGTTGTTGAAATAGAGATGATGATTGCAAAAACAAAAAAGTAATAACAAAAACAGAAATTACAAAAATAACAAAATCACGAAAAAATGATATATATTAATTACGTAAACTGGTTTCCATATATTATGTATTTGCATATAAAAACCAATAAATGAAATCTGCTATTTGTTCAATAAATCAAATAAAATATAAAGTCAATCACTTGAAATTGTATATAGCTTAATAATTTTTAAATTAGAATTACTATTATTTTTATTAATTAAACATTAACAAAAAATTATTAAAAATTATTAATGTATCACACAAAAGTTAATAGCTAGTAATAGTAATAGTAGGAAAATAACTTCCCTATTTTTTGGTAGACGCTTTATCTTGATATATGATTTGTTTTTGGAAAGAGATGTAATTTGGATTTTGGTTCCATCATCAGTAGTAGTAAATTAAGCGAGTGCGATTTCGGAGCGTGAGCCCACGCGCCGAAGTCGGGAGAGAAGGAAGAAGGCAGCTTCATTGTGTCTTTAAACCCCCGTCCTCTTCCCGTGCATTTCCACCGCATAACCCCTTTTCTTCTCCTTCGTTGAATCTCTCTCAATTCGGAACCCTAACCCTAAAACTCAATACAATGACTGCACCAATTACGGAGGAGCCTCCACCTGCTCCCGACCCTAATTCCACCCTCCCTCCTTCCGACTTCGATTCCATCTCCATCCCTCCGTTCGACCCATTTTTCCATTCCGGCTCCGATCAGATTCCGATCGCTGACCTGATGTCCGATCTGGGGTTTCCTGTTGATGGCGACGGTGAATTCGAGCTCACTTTCGACGGAATGGACGACCTCTACTTTCCCGCTGAGAACGAATCTTTCCTCATCCCTGTGAATGCGTCTAATCAAGAGCACTTTGGAGATTTTACTCCCGATTCTCAAGGCTCTGGAATTTCCGGAGATTGTCTTCCCAAAGATGCCGATAAGAGTACCACTTCGGGATGCTGCAACCGGGATTCTCCCAGGGATTCCGACGATCGATGCTCCGGTGCTGACCGTACCTTGGATCTACCCACTCCATTGTCGTCTCAGGGCTCGGGCAATTGCGCTTCTGATGTCTCGGAAGCAACAAACGAATCCTCGCCTAAATCAGGAAACGTCGTGGTCGACCAGAAGGTTAAGGTGGAAGAAGCTGCGACGACAAAGAGGAAGAAAGAGATCGAAGATGATATGAGTGACGAATCTAGGAACAGTAAGTACAGGAGATCGGGCGAGGATGCAGACGCAAGTGCTGTCACCGGTGAAGAAGATGAGAAAAAGAGAGCGAGACTGATGAGAAACCGTGAAAGCGCGCAGCTTTCGAGGCAGAGGAAGAAACATTACGTCGAGGAGCTTGAGGAGAAGGTTAGGAATATGCATTCTACGATAACGGATTTGAACGGTAAGATATCGTATTTCATGGCTGAGAATGCCACTTTAAGGCAGCAATTGGGTGGAAATGGAATGTGCCCGCCGCATCATCCACCACCTCCGATGGGAATGTATCCACCAATGGCACCAATGCCTTATCCATGGATGCCTTGTCCGCCTTATATGGTGAAGCAACAAGGGTCTCAAGTGCCTCTGATTCCCATTCCTAGGTTGAAACCACATAATCCCCTTGGAACATCCAAGGCAAAGAAGTCGGAGAGTAAGAAGAGTGAAGCTAAGACCAAGAAGGTCGCCAGTATTAGTTTTCTGGGTCTTCTGTTTTGTCTATTTTTGTTTGGTGCATTGGCTCCGATTGTGAACGTTAATTATGGAGGAATTAGTGGTGCCTTTTATGGGAACTATAGGTCTAATTATGTTACTGACCAGATTTATAACCAGCATAGGGATAGAGTTTTGGATACGTCTCGTAGTGGTGCTGGTACTGGGGTTTCTAATAGTAACGGGATGCATTGCGGGAGAGATTCTGGTCGAGGACCAGGAATAAAAATATCTGAAACAGAGAGCTCTGCACCTCCTGGAAATGGTAGTGAGCCTCTAGTTGCATCACTCTTTGTTCCGAGGAATGACAAGCTTGTGAAGATTGATGGGAATTTGATTATTAATTCTATATTGGCGAGTGAGAAAGCCGTGGCTTCACGAAAGGCTTCCGAATCAAATGAGAAGAAAGCTGACTTGGTGATTCCTAAAGATTATTCCCCTGCACTGCCTCTACCTGACGTGGGAAGAATCGAGGATATGGCTAAGCATCTCTATAGATCTAAGACTGAAAAACAGAAAGCTTTATCCTCTGGGGCTGCTGATACTCTGAAAGACCAAATCAAAACAAAAGCAGCCAATGGTAAAATGCAGCAATGGTTTCGTGAAGGTGTTGCAGGTAATCATGGGTTTCTGATGTTACTTTCGGTTCCCTTGACTTTATTATGTAGGAAGGTATTGAGGTCTACTAGTCCTTATCATATCTTTGTTCATGACACTAGAACAACTATGACATTGAACTTACCTTCAATTATTCTCCAGTGAAGAGTAGATGCATAACATAATCTGGATAGATGCTAAACAGTAAACACTAATGAGTAACGTGTGAAATAGTTATTTATAGAAATTGAAAAGATTGGATCAAGTGTTTATATTAAAACTTTCTTAGTTCTTCTCTGCAGAAGCTAGAGGCATAGTAGCTTTTGGGTTTTTGTGCTCAGTATAAAATAACCTGTTTTCGTTATATGACTCCATTGTAGGGCCAATGTTTAGCTCCGGGATGTGCACTGAAGTATTTCAGTTCGATGTCTCCTCAACCTCTGGAGCCATTATTCCTGCATCTCCAGCAACCAACGTCTCTGCTGAACACAGTAAGAACGCCACAGACACACACAGCCGGAAGAACAGAAGAACCCTTCGTGGTCTCCCCATTCCACTACCAGGATCAGATTTTAACTTCACCAAAGAGCACCAAAGAAACAGCTCTAGCAAAGAAATCAAGCCTGCCTCATCAATGGTTGTATCTGTGCTTGTTGATCCCAGAGAAGGTGGCGATGGAGATATCGATGGGATGATTGGGGGACCAAAATCACTGTCCCGAGTTTTTGTTGTGGTGCTTCTGGACAGTGCAAAGTATGTAACATACTCTTGTGTCCTACCTCGATCAGGAGCTCCTCATCTTGTGACCAGTTAAAGACTTTTCAGGCTTGAAACATGGACTTCTCTCCTATAGCTCTGTATGTAAAAGAATAAATAGCTGCCTGCTCTTTGGAATCAAGTAATATCTTTAGCTATTTACCGTTTTCCGGTTTTTGTTTCAAGATGTAGAATCCGAATGCTGTAACTTTTTTTTTACCTTTATAAACTTTATAACCTTAGAAAGTCTTACTTTACTCATCAAACTTCTGAAATACATTGCAAAAGTCGATGACAAGAAAAAATTGTCTTCTACAAAAGAAACTGAAAACTCAACGAGACAAAAGTGATCAACTAGCCGATTCCATGGTTTGAGCTAAGGGGGTGTCGGTAATAGCCATCTTCATATCGGGCGGATTTGAGCCGCTGCTACGTTCTCGGATCTCCCTGTATTCTTGGCAAACGGCACACAAGTGACAGAAGAAGTGTGTTACAAAGTCCCCACATGGAGCCTCCTGCAACAAAGAATGGTACATAAACTCAGCCGGTTAGAAACAAGACTATGATATCCCACACATGTTGCCATTTGAGCCACTTTCTACCTGTAAGTTGTACTTGGCTCTTAATGATGTGCGGTATCCACAAGCATAGCATGACACAAAGCATCCTGGTAGACCGAGCAACACGCCATTGGTTGCAAAGCAGCAAATGGTGTTAACAAGAGCCCATGAAATGCAATGGGTTAAGCAGGGTCCTGCAAATGTTCCAGACCCCAGCAACTCTGCGTTTTTGCCAAAGATATAACATGGGCAGAACAAACCTATAAAACCTGTGCATCCGAAACAAAACCTCAGTAAGTTCCCATGCTCTTCTCAAATCATTTTCTAAATGTTCTTCACCGTAGACAACATAACATATCTGTGTCCAAGAGAAGTATAGCACAAAAGAAGCTCAAAACATAAACAAGCAAGCAAATTGCGGCAAAATTTTCTGCACCAAAGCTTCTACACCTAAATCTAAATGTCTTCACCAACATATTCAAGAAATGAACTTGGCTATGCTTCTATATTACCAATAGCCTCTAACAAGAACTATTACTGTAAGAAACATAAGTCAAAATACAAACAGAGACATATTCCACAGGTCAATTCAAAGAGGCACCTTTAACAAATTTAGTTCGTGTAGTAAAATCAAACAGAGAGTAGTAGCATACAGCTCTGCATATCGTCGAAGCAAGCGCATACACCAGACGACCACAGTATCGGATCACCCCTTGTGGCTGCTCCAGGAAAAGTAACTTCCAGGTTTGGAGTGGTGGTTACTTCTGCATCAGCATCCGACTGTCTTAATGGAATGTAAGGCGGCGGCACGTAATGCCCCTTCTCTCCCATCCTAATTCCGAAACTCACTCTCTTCCAAATTCAAGAAAGAGCTTACCTCAGAGCCTAAAATTAGACACGAACAAACAAATCTGAAATGACCTTGAATTGCGTGAAAATGTACATATCTACAGCAGCTAAATCGAAAAGGTAGTGAGAGAGGGGACTACATAAGATTGAACAACGGTTAGAGCAACAAATATAGACAAGAGGATCGTATAAAAACAAGGCGAAATCGGAAGAGGAAACTTTACTAAACCCTAGAAAATCCAGATACAAGTGAATACAACTCCTACCTGAGCTCGACGGAGAGATTAGGAGTGTTAATTCCAAAATATCAGTTGAAATCCTTGAGTCCCTTCTTAAGCATGTCCATAGATTTCTTCTTAGTAGTATGCTTCGTGTTTTTCCCTGCAAGGCTTCCAAATATCCCATCTGAATAATCCTTAAACTTGTCACTGATGGTCGCCACTTTATTATAATCCAACGTGTTATACTTCCTCTCCCTGATCACTGGATTCATGAAGTTCTCGGGTTGGCTGCTCGATAACAGGCTTATGAAGCTTCCTTCCTTGTAGATCTCGCTCAACCATGTTAATTGATACCTCTCATCAGCAAAACTTTCTATAACTCTCAGGTCATTGTTGAATCTCTTGACGCTCGTTGAGGAATGCAGAGACGATTGAGTTTGCGATATGCTCTACAGCTCCAACACCAACTTTGTATAAAACATCTATCGGAGTATCTGCTGCGCAGTTGACATAACAGTCTCGAAGCTGATACCGGAAACGAGATTCGAAGATGGCTGCGACTATGCCGTACACAACTATGGGATGAGCGAGAAAAATGAAATGTAATTAGTTGTAAAAGATAGGGGGTGAGAGTATTTTTTTAGTGTGAACAGTAATTAGTTAAAAAGGAGACTTAATTTTACTATTATTTAATATCATTTGTTGCAATTACTCATATAATTAAAGGTTAATTTAAGAGTAAAAAAAAAAAAAATGTAGGTGGAAAATTGTTCAAAATACAATCTAGGAGCCAAGCCAGCAAGGATCTGTGTTGTTTGAGAGAAAGAGGTTCGGCTTTTGTTAGCGGCTCACTCTACTTTTCTCCTCAAATAAAGCCGTTAGGGTTTATATATCGTAACAACTGCCTTGCTCTCGCCGGAGCCATACGGCGAAGCACGGTTAATCGGCCTCTAATCACCGGCGTTGTATCAGCTAGATTCGTCCTCGCATACGCAGGATTCGTGAAAGCTACTTAGCTCAATAGAGATCCTCCAATTTTTGAGATATGGCGGAGGTATCGATGGGAAGCAGCAGTGGCAGCATGGATCTGTCTCCCGAGGAGGAGCGAGTTTTCATAAGAGACATTGCTATTGCTGCTGAGGCTAACAGCAAAGATGGCGATACGTTTTATCTCATCACTCAAAGGTATTTACAGCTCGCTATTGGCCACTTGTAGCTTCGTTGTTTATGAGTGAATCGAATTCTGGAGAGTTGTATCTATTTCTTCTTCGTTTTGACTTTGCTTGCCTTGGCTACGAATGTGGTTAGGGTTAGGGATTGGGTTACCTTTCCCAGATTTTGAAACATCTTCTTGCTGTTTGAGCATATCAGAAAGTTTTCAATAGAACTGTCAATTATGATTAGATAAACCAATGGGTTTAGATCTGGTACTTACTGCTGCTATTTATGGGTTTTGTATGAGATTGTAGCCATTGTATCCAAGTTAGAGGGAATTGATTTTCTTTTATGGTACTTCTGCTGAGTGCCATCTCTGAGAACATTCTCTCTGTTGTTACTCTTTCTATCCAGATGGTGGCAAGAATGGATTGAATATGTGAATCAAGACCAACCATGCAACACAAATGATGGGTCTTCACTGTCAGAGCATTGCGACTCTGCTGGCTCAAGCACTCTAAAGAAGCCTTCTAGGATTGATAACTCTGATTTGATCTATGAATCTGCTTTGGAGGACCTGAGTAATGCCTGTGAAATTATTGATACACTTCAGGAAGGCCGTGACTATGTTTTGCTCCCTCAAGAAGTGTGGAACCAATTGCGTTCATGGTGAGTCTAAGGGTAAAAGAATGGGACAGATTTTAAACTGTTCATCTATTCGTCTAGTGTGGGCTACTTTTATTCCCATATTTATTCAAGTAACTTTGATTTTTCTTGGTTACCTTTGGTATGTTGGGTCATGTTTATCTCATGGATACCAACAAGATCAAGACGGATGTGTAGCTCTACCAAGCTCACTTTACATGCATCTGATGTTATTTAGGTTCTAAATCCGCTCTCATGTTGGATTTGTACTGACCAGTACGAGACCTATAACGCAGTCCCTTGATTTTCTTATTTACTATATCGCTATATAATGGTTTTTTTTTTGTTGCTTTCTATCATAGAAACTTAAGTGATGAGATAATTCAGATGGATTATTGCTTCTGTTTTATAAGGTACGGGGGTGGTCCAACACTGGCGCGCAGAGTCATTAGCTCAGGTCTCTCTCAAACAGAGTTGGCTGTGGAGGTATACCCTTTACGTCTTCAGCTACTCTTGATGCCAAAAAGTGACCACAGTGCCATAAGAATTAGCAAAAAGGTTAATTATCTTTTCAGTTTTTTTTTTCTTGCTTCTTACATTAAAATCTGAACTCGTTATATTCTGCTACCTCATTGTACTATTAAACTTTGCTGTGCAGGAAACTATCAGAGAGCTCCATCGAAGGGCTTGTGAAATTTTTGACCTCAACTCAGAGCATGTAAAATCTGATATCCCTATGTTTTCAAACATCGCATTTCAGTGATACTTTTAAAATTCTTTTCTTTCTCTTACATGAGCCTTTTCCATCATCTAGGTACGCATTTGGGATTACTATGGCCACCAAAAATATTCTTTGATGAATGACTTAGATAAGACACTGGACGATGCCAACTTACAAATGGATCAGGATGTGAGTTCAGTTCGTTTTTGCTTTAAATGTATTGGGAACTAGAAATATGCTACTTGAACTTTTGTCTTAGTTTTTTTCTGACATTGTTTCTGGGTACGCCTAGTTTGTTGTATATTGGCCAATTGCTGTGAGGAGAGAATGGAAAAGGCATTAGAGCTCTCTTTCGCCAATACCTAGTTAGCTGGAGCTCTTAAATTGCTGTTAGTGTTTGGCATTTGCAAATTTTCACAATGAGGGAAACAGTTGAAAGTAAAACGTTTATGCTTTGGTCCCATTGTTTAGTTAGTCTAAGTTTATGGTTCTATATGCACTCTGATTTTATCCTTTTTTTAATATTCATACTGATGCCACTGATTTTGTATCTGTCGATTAAAAACAGATTTTGGTGGAGATGCTTGACATCAATGGTACAGCATCAAGTGCTCACATTCAATCTGTTCAAGAGAACGGATTGGTGGATGAAGACTCTACTTCTATTCTCATTGATCCTTCTAAATCAAGCTTGTCAGTTGCAGGAGGTTTCTCTTCAAACAGGAATGCATTCAGAAGTGGTAGTGTAGAAGTTTCACAATCTTTTGATAGCACATACAGTAGCACTGGTGTCACCACAAGGGGATCCACTACTGGCTTGACAGGGCTGCTGAATCTCGGGAATACCTGTTTCATGAATAGTGCAATACAGTGTCTGGTTCATACACCTGAGTTTGCTAGTTATTTCCAAGAAGATTATCATCAAGAGATAAATTGGCAAAACCCTCTTGGCATGGTTGTAAGTTCCTCTTGAAGTTCTTTGTTACTCATAAATATGATGCATACATGAGTGTGTGCATAGGTATGCTTAGATATCATTCGTTCAGTTGTGTTTCCCTGTTGCATGTAAATCATCTTTTTGCAGTACTGCATGCTTAGCGGTGTGCTTTATTTTCTAGAAGAATCTAACCCAAGAATTCCTGCAAAAATGCAGAATACACGTGGACTTAGAAAATCTAAAATTCCTTGAATCACTAGAAGTTGTAGGTTATATCTAGAATATTTCTCATCCCAAGTTGATTAGGGCAGTGTTTCCTTGGCACAGTGACATTTTCTCGTGTAGATCAACTAGCATTGTTTCTCTCCGAAATTGCGAGTTGTTAATTTCCTGATCATTACTTGACTGTTTATAAATCGTTTTGCACAGGGAGAATTAGCTCTTGCATTTGGTGACTTGCTTAGGAAGTTATGGGCTCCTGGGCGCACACCAATTGCACCCCGTCCATTCAAAGCAAAACTTGCTCGCTTCGCTCCTCAATTCAGTGGATACAATCAACATGATTCGCAGGTTTGATAGACTAACCAGAAATTTCCTTTAAGCTGTATTGGCATTGTAACTCAAGGAATTAGGGGTTCCTACATTGCAGGAGCTTTTAGCGTTTTTGTTGGATGGTCTTCACGAAGACCTAAATCGTGTTAAACACAAACCATATATAAATTCTCGTGACGCAGATGGTCGCCCTGATGAAGAAGTTGCTGATGAGTTTTGGGCTAATCATATTGCTCGTAATGACTCAATAATTGTTGATGTTTGTCAGGTAAGATGTACATCTTTTAGAAATCCCAACACTTTTGTGTGTATCAACTCATCTCTAAGATATCGGGCATTTATATTATGATTATGGGTTGGGCTTGTGTTTGGTTAGGAATCTGTTGTATGGCCACTCAACTAATAGGCACAAATAACTGAAATTCCAGATCCCTTCTGTTTTTTGTGGCTCTATAGGAAGTAAATTATAGCAAGAGATTGATTGCTTATTTAAAAACTTGCGCAACTTTTCATACAGATGTGGCATTTGAAATGGGTACATCACTTATGCTTACTGAATTTAGTCTTGGGACTTTGTGCTAATCTTGGATGCATGTATGCTAATATCATCCATCATAGATCAGATTTTCTACTTAGGCATTCACTCTGTTTTTAACTGATATCCAACTTGTGCTTCAGACCTAGGATATATTCTTATTTTTCTTTGGTTTTGATTTTCTTAGTAATGTGGGAACCTCATTCTCCTACTCCGTGTCTCATCTCACAGGGTCAATATAAGTCAACATTAGTATGTCCAATCTGCAACAAGGTTTCCGTAACATTTGATCCCTTCATGTACCTATCTTTGCCGCTTCAGTTCAACACAACACGAGCAATAACAGTCACAGTCTTTTCTTGTGATAAAACTGCCTTACCTTCTACAATCACCGTCAATGTATCGAAGCAGGGACGTTGCAGAGATTTGATGCAGGCATTAACTAGTGCTTGTTCCTTGAAGCAGAGTGAAGAGCTGAAGCTTGCAGAGGTTTGTGGTTACAAGTGTTCTTCCAAGTAAGATTGTCAGTCTTTTGGCTTTTCTTTAAACTAAGTTTAATATGTTTGTCGCAGATTCGAAATAATTTGATCCATAGATTGTTTGAAGACCCTTCGATTCCATTGTCCACTATCAAAGACGATGATCACCTTGCTGCATACAAACTTTCAAAGTCTTCAGAGAATACGACTTTGCTTAGGCTAGTACTCCGCCGCAGAGATCAGTAAGTTATATCCCAGTCTACTTTGTACGGACTAATTCTAGGGATTAGTTTGAGATATCGAAGTTCCTCTTTGGCATTCAATTTCTTTGGATTTCCTTCTAACAACTTCAAGACTATATTCTTTGTGACCTTACTTCTTGAGTCTTTGATCTCTAGCTTTTTTTTTTGGTTGAAACCGTTGAGGATTTTCGACCTTAGCAAGGATTCTGTTTTATCATCGATATGCGTTCTTCTTTGTCATGTCATTGTGGCTGAACAATGTTACTACATTGAACAGTTACTAACAGGAGTACCATGTTTCAGGAAATCTGGGGAACGTGAAAGTACAGTACAATTGAAACCCTTTGGAACACCTCTTCTCTCATCAGCTTCATGTGAAAATGCACTCACTAAAGGAAAAATCCATTGCATTGTCCAAAATATGCTTTCACCTTTTCGGAGGGAAGAATCTATGGGCAAGAGAGGAAATTCTGATTCTAGCATCCCTGAAAGAAGGTCAGCTCGGTTTAGTAATTCTGAGGAAGAAGATAAAAATGGTGGATTAAGAAAAGCCAAGAAAAGCAGTTCCTCCGAAGTGGGTGCATCTAAATTATCCCTGCAACTCATGGATGATAATAATAGAACAGTTAATCTGCCAGACGATGAAGCGGAAGCTATTAAATTGCCATCATCTGCAGCAGTAATCGTATATTTGGATTGGACACTAGAACTTTCTGGTATTTATGACATAACATGCCTGGAGAGTTTGCCTGAAGTACTCAAATACGGACCTGCTACTAAGAAGACTCGTTCAGAACCTCTTTCTTTATACGCATGCCTGGAAGCGTTTCTACGCGAAGAGCCTTTGGTGCCTGACGAAATGTGGTAAGTATTTGCTTATCCCTCCTGCTGTAGAATCATTTAGGCTGGCTTGTGGTAAAAGTTGAAAGAAGATGTCTTGAGAGAGGATGCATGATGTTCAGAAAATGTTAGTGTCTACTACGGATCGAATTTGAACACTGTATTCTTTGCAGTAGGTGGTTAATCGTGCTTTTGTTTGTGTGTGGGTGTGTGAAGGTTCTGTCCACAATGCAACGAAAGAAGGCAGGCAAGCAAAAAGCTTGATTTGTGGAGGCTTCCTGAAGTCTTAGTGATACATCTAAAGAGATTCTCATACAGCAGATCCATGAAGCATAAGTTGGAAACATTTGTAAACTTCCCTATTCATGACTTAGATTTAACAAAGTATGTAGCCAACAAAAACCTCTCTCAACCACAACTCTATGAGCTCTATGCCTTGACCAATCATTACGGTGGTATGGGCAGCGGACACTACACTGCACATATCAAGGTCAGTTCGAAGCAGCTTTAGTGCTCCAATTGTTGCTGGTTTGATTCTGTTTCTACTTGTGATATTTATATCTAATGTTGTTGTCTGCAGCTTCTGGACGACAACAGGTGGTATAACTTCGATGACAGTCACATATCGCATATAAACGAGGACGATGTGAAATCAGGTGCTGCTTATGTGCTCTTCTACAGGAGGAAGTCTGATGCAGGCTCAAAAGTCTCCGAGGCAAATCTAGGTAACAATGTCCAGATTTTGTTCTCTAAATATTTGGTTATAGTACAAGCTCAAGCTTAGTTAGATCTCTAATATTTTGTTGTGGTATGTTGCAGTAATCTCGAAGAACCTGATGGCTTTTGCGAACCCAGAAGAGTAAATTAAAGTTTAATTAAATTAGCAGGAATGAATCTTGTTTCCTCCTCTTGTCAGTAAAGTTATCGCAAGTCGCAACATAGCTACAGATAAAGACACGGTTCGAAATATAAAATTGTACGATGAATTCTCTATCAATTCCGCTTCGAATTCAGCTACCATTGGCTATAAATCTGTCTCAAGATATCTAAAAGCAAATTATGAGCTACGTAATCCTTTTTGTTTTTAACATGAGCTACGTAATCAATCAATCCATATCGTAACAATATGGTCATTCTATCTATTATAAAGTGTTTTATTCCACCTAATTTCCTAATTTTTTTTTAAAAAATTTATCTTAAATAAGTCGTCCCATTGACCAAAGAAAACAATTAGTCGTCCCAAATAATTATATTTTCTTCTCCGTCGCTATCAATGGCGGATCGTCTCTTTCTCTCTCTCTCCTTTTTTCTCCCTCTCCGTTTCATACTCAGCGCAAACAGTATCTCTTATGGAAGACAAATTCCTAGCGATCCTAGCCGCCGTAGCTAGCTCCATCTTCATCTTGATCTTCGTTGTGTTCGTCTGTCGACGCCGTCCCGCCATTGAAAACCATTCTCGCCGTGACCAAAACCACCACCGGGCTCCGAGCTTCCCAGATGCTCCCAATCTTAGCCCCGTTACGGTGAGCGAGAGTTTCGATCCTTCCATCTGCGAGATATCCATGGCCGAGCTCTCCGTAGCGACGAACGGCTTCTCCTCAGATCTAATAGTTGGCGACGGCAGTTTCGGTCTAGTTTACCGCGCAGAGCTTTCAAAGGGAGTCGTAGTGGCCGTGAAAAAGCTCGACCACGACGCTTTGCAAGGACTCCGCGAATTCAGCGCCGAGATGGAAACACTAGGTCGACTCCGTCACCCAAATATCGTTCGAATCCTCGGATACTGCATCTCAGGTCCGGATCGGGTCTTAATCTACGAGTTTTTAGAGAAAGGAAGCCTCGATTATTGGCTACACGAGAACGCAGCCGTGCCTTGTCCTCTCTCGTGGCCAACACGCATGAGAATCGCGTACGGAGTAGCCAAAGGGTTAGCTTATCTCCACGCGCTTCCAAAACCAATCATCCACAGAGATATAAAATCGAGCAACGTGCTGCTGGATTCCGAATTTGTGGCCCATATAGCTGATTTCGGGCTGGCGCGTAGTCTCGACACGTCGACATCGCACGTGTCGACGCAAGTAGCCGGGACGATGGGATATATGCCGCCGGAGTATTGGGAAGGGAACACGGCGGCGACGGTGAAAACTGACGTGTATAGTTTCGGTGTTTTGATGCTGGAGATGGCGACGAAGAGAAGGCCGAATTGGCCGGTGATTGTGGATGGGAAGGAGGTTGGGTTGGCTCAATGGGCAGTGATACTCGAGGGGCAAAGTCGGTATTACGAAATGGTTGAGTCGAGCTTTGTTGGTGAAACGGGCGTGGAAGACTACTTTAGGATTGCTTGTCTTTGTATAAAAGCGGCGACTAAAGAACGCCCTACAATGAATCAAGTCGTCAAATTGTTGCAAGAGCTTTTGCCCAAATGATGTACTCATTCCTCCATAGGTACTATCATTGCTTAATAATAATAATTAGATAAATAATCTGGAAAAAAAATAAAAAAATCTTGAGGATCTCGTGATTGAAATTCCTATGAGATTGCCAGCAAAGAAGTGTGTCTCAAAGCCCTCATTGCGTTATGGATCGAAATTTTATTGATTCTATTTTTCTATATTTGATTAGATTTTGTGCACCGAATCTCCAAGTTTAAATGGCCTTTTTATTAAACCAAGTCCAAATGGGCTTATATCTTTTTCCCCTAAGGTCCACTAAACGTTCGTTCACTATTTGTAGTAAAAAAAAACTGTTTTTTTTCAAACCTAAGGCTATTAGCATCTCAAACTCTACTTAAATTAACATCCAAAACATAAAAATATAACACTTTATTCAACATAAAAAAATCACATCAACGATCAAGGATTTTGTGCACATTTGATGCCAATTAAAGTTTGCAAGTAGAAATTCATATGTAACATATTACCTAAACATAATTTCATTCTCATAATAAAATATAGTTTGCAAGTAGAATGTTATTTCTAAGAGTTTTATTAATGAAAAACCAAACCATAAAGAATCCAAGAGTTAGACCAATTACATTTTTTTTTTTGAAAAATGATTGAAAGTCTGGTGCAAATTGTCAATATCTTCATTCTTCAATTCAACTAGGAAGAGATCAAAGACTTTATAAGTTAGAACGACAAGATGTCAATGATATTTATGAATTTTTTCCTTCTTCTCCCAATTTTTTTTTCTCTCGAAACAAAAGAAATATCAAGCCTTAAGTACATAAACAACAAAAAGAAACATCAAACCTTAAGTAAATTGATCTAAATTAACGATTACTAGTTAGAATGACAAGATTGAAGGACCTAAATACCAAATTCAAACCACAGAGAACTGAAATCATGAGTACTCATATCCAAATGGAGGACCTAAGCTAAAAAAATTGAAGCTAAAACCTCAAAAACGAAGAGATGTTACATACAATGTTTTAACACAAGAGATGTTCTAAATACCAAAATCAAACCACCATAGAACTGAAATCAGGAGTACTCAGATCCATTCGACCTAAGCTAAACATATTGAAGTTAAAACCTCAAAAACGAAGAGATGTTACATACAATGTTTCAACACAAGAGATGTTCTAAATACCAAACTCAAACCATCAAAGAACTGAAATCAGAAGTACTCAGATCTGAATTGAGGACCTAAGCTAAACAGATTGAAGCTAAAACCTTAAAAACGAAGAAGATCAAAAATCAAGCTTTTCTAACAGCAAGCTTTTCTATCTGACCGTCGGTAAAAATTGATGGTCACTCTGACGTGGCGCGATCGCATCTGTCAAACTTAATCAAATAGTGCCCGAAAAATAAATCCCGTTAACAGGGATTCCAAATTCGAAAATAATTCTCGACACTCAAATTTTAGGCAGTTCCGCTTCCCGCCGTTCGAATCCTGAATCCTCCGAGCAGACTCTCTCATCTATCTCTAACGCAGCGAGAGAATAATTGCTGAGGTAAGTTATTGATCTCTCCCGACTGTGATCTAGCTCTTTCATTTTTCGCTCAGCTTCCCGCCGTTTAGACTCTCATCGGTTTTCGTTTTCAGGTTTTGCCTGTGTCGTTTTTTTTTCTTTAAATTTCTCGCGACTTCTTCAGGTTTCGTTTTCTGGAATTCTTCAGATTAAAATCGATTTTCGTTTTCAGAGATTCTGAATGATCTCGTTTGTTTTGTTTTTTACCGACGATTTTGGTTAGTGGCTGATCAGATTCAGAAACAAGCGAAAGAGATGAAGCTCTCAATCGATGATGATCAAGCGAACAAAAGTAAGATTTAAAATCGATTTTTCTTTTTTAGACCTCTGCTCGATTCGCTTCTTCTGCTGGTTTCGTTTATGCAAGTTTAATTTATTGCTCGTAAATTGCTGTTTCGTGAATCTGAGTTAATCGATGATGATCAGATTGAGAGATTCCGAATCTTTGTTTTGTTTTTCCTTTGGTTAGTTGATGATCAGAAAGAATCGAAGGAGATGAAGCTCTCAATCGATGATGATCAAACGAACAAATGTAAGATTTAAAATCGATTTTTCGTTTTCAGCTCTGCTCGATTTTGTCTTTTCCATTCGCTTCTTCTGGTTTCGGGTCCGGCCTAAAGGGGATGGGCAGAGGTGCCATGACCAAGAGCCTATATATTTTAGAAAACAAATTACATTCAAAGAGGGCCCAAGTTTTTTTAAAAATACATATAAAATGGACATCTATTACTAATAAAAGTGAAGCTATAGGCTTTTCAAGGGTCCATATTTATGTTGGGCCGGACTTGGGTTTTGTTTTTTTTTTTTTTTTTTGATAAAACTGGTTTCGTTTATTTCTTCAGGTTTCGAGAACATCAATGCTCTTAATACTCGTAAGCTACGTGAGTTCATGGAAAAGCAGCTCGAGAATGATCTCACTGAGCTATGGTCACTCTTCAAGACTTACTTTGGCGAGGAAGAGAAGGCATTGGCACAACTACAAATGTCTTCGGAAAAGCTTGCTATGGTTAAGAAACCACATTCAACTTCACCAGCACCTTCACCTTCCAAGGTAAAAAATTTCACAGTTTTTTTAAGGGTGAGCAAAATTCCCGAACCGAACCGAAACCGAACCCGAATTATAAAATTATCCAAATGGACTATAATAGATCTATACCGAATTACTGGATACTCAAACCGAACCCAACCTGAATTATATAAAACCGAATAGAATTAACCGAACTAACCGAAATTCAAAAATTAATTAATACCTTTAATTAAATATCTATTGCAAATATACTAAAATATCCTAAATTATATAATATTATTTAAATCAACAAAGCACAAACATGTTTAAATCAATTACATTTAGGATCTTAGTCGAATTTACAATTGCTCAATTTAATTAAAAATCACATCAATGGTTGAAGATATCTAGGATTACAATCAAACATTGCTTAATTCGTATTCAAACCATGCCTAATTAAGATATTCAGTTTTAGAAATCTAGCATTTATAGCAAACATAGTTAGGATCATATTCATATTTACAATTGCTTAGTTTGACAAAAAAAATCACATCAACGATCAATGATTTTGTGCACATTTTGTGCCAATTAAAGTTTGCAAGTAGAAATTCATATGTAACATATTACCTAAACATAATTTCATTCTCATAATAAAATATAGTTTGCAAGTAGAATGTTATTTCTAAGAGTTTTATTAATGAAAAACCAAACCATAAAGAAATCCAAGAGTTAGACCAATTACATTTTTTTTAAAAATAATAATAATTGAAAGTCTGGTGCAAATTTTCAATATCTTCATTCTTCAATTCAACTAGGAAGATATCAAAGACTTTATAAGTTAGATAGACAAGATGTCAATGATATTTATGAATTTTTTCTTTCTTCTCCCAATTTTTTTCTCTCTCGAAACAAGAGAAATATCAAGCCTTAAGTACATAAACAACAAAAAGAAACATCAAACCTTAAGTAAATCGATCTAAATTAACGATTACTAGTTAGAATGACAAGATTTAAAGACCTAAATACGAAATTCAAACCACAGAGAACTAAAATCATGAGTACTCAGATCCGAATGGAGGACCTAAGCTAAAAAGATTGAAGCTACACAAAAACGAAGAGATGTTACATACAATGTTTTAACACAATAGATGTTCTAAATAACAAAATCAAACCACCATAGAACTGAAATCAGGAGTACTCAGATCCATTCGACCTAAGCTAAACATATTGAAGTTAAAACCTCAAAAACGAAGAGATGTTACATACAATGTTTCAACACAAGAGATGATCTAAATACCAAAATCAAACCATGAGAGAACTGAAATCAGAAGTACTCAGATCTGAATTGAGGACCTAAGCTAAACAGATTGAAGCTAAAACCTCAAAAACGAAGAATATCAAAAATCAAAACGAAGAAGATTACCTAGCTTGAGAGTAGGAGGAGCTTCTCGCAGGATCAAAAATCAAAACGAAGAAGATTACCTAGCTTGAGAGGCACTCATCGTTGTCCAACATGTCAAGAGTAAGGTGCTCCATCACGAGCATGGTGCAGGTAGACGAGTTTACAATTGTGTGTTGTAAACTCGTATTTGTAGTTGTTTTCATAATTTGTAATTAAAATATATTAGATAATAAAAAAAAAATTGTAGGATCGAATTAAATCCGAGAACATAAATTCATATCTTTCAAAAACGTGTGAATTTTTTTTTAAATTAGAATTTTTGTTCTTACTACGAATGTAAATATCATTAATGAAAATGAAAAGTGTGATGATAACAGTTTGAGATTATAATAGTGTGAGATTATTATCCAAAAGAAGATCCAACTTGTGATATTGAAGAAAACAGTTGAAACTTTCCATAGTTAGGAAGACCCTTACTTATCTATATATATATAAAGAAACATTTTCTCTCTTCTCATGCTGCCACCTCAACATCTACCTGTACAATATTAAAATTTTTTTTTTAAAAAAATGGGTTTCACTACCGCAAAGATAGATTACCAAATGCTCAGCCATTAAGACGAAGAAAAGAAGAAAAAAAAACATAAAAAACAAACAGAGAGAGGCAAGATGGGAAATAAATTCATCTTCTTCATATCTTACCAACCCATTAAAAAAGCAGAAAAAAATCACCAATTAAATATTTTCTATCACTTACATACTATGATATCACTTTACTTAAGGTCAACGACAGATTCACCTTGCTTTAAAAATGGGAAAATAGTTCCCTCTTCTTCATTTCTTACCAACCCAGAAAGAAATTCAGAATTATTCGACATACATAGATTTAAAAAGAAAAGAATGAATCCATAAATGAAACCCGAATTGTAAATACTTGGTTTAAACTATGGAAATCAACTACAGTCCATCACAAACAAACAAAATTATGAATAGATCGGGATTACCTTTCTCGATTTAAAAAAAAAAAAAAAAATTCTATTATACGCCTCCATTGTTAACCACGGTTTGCCACAACGTTCTAAACACATCTTACAAAATGTATTTTGAGGTTGTTTTTTATAAATTAAATATTAAAAATGTGGTAGATATCAATAGATTTTAATTTTTGTTGAAACTAATTATCAGTATGCTTTTTAAATGAAACCCGAATTGTAAATACTTGGTTTAAACTATGGAAATCAACTACAGTCCATCACAAACAAAAAAAATTATGAATAGATCGGGATTACCTTTCTCGATTAAAAAAAAAAAAAAAATTTATTCTACGCCTCCATTGTTAACCATGGTTTGCCACAACGTTCTAAACACATCTTACAAAATGTAAACATAACTCAACCATTAAGGCCTAACATAGGCCACTACAGGATCTTAATGAGCCCAAATTATACAACTTATGTATAACCTAAAACAAAATATCCAAAAAAAACCCAAACATAAAACAAAAATTTCAAAATATACATAAATCGGTGCTGTCAATTTGAGTCATTATATGCGGGTCTCGTCCCGTTTAACCCGCCGCCAGTCGGATGCGGGTCGAAAAATTTCAAGTTTTTTTTTATTTATTATTTCAATATTTGCGGGTTACCCGCGGGTACCCGCGAATTCAAGCGGGGCGGGTGCGGGTCGAACAAAAAAATTAATCCGCGCGGGGCGGATCTAGCGGAGCAAGTTTGAACCGCTTGACATGCCTAATTAAAATCCAACATGAAACACGATTAAAAATAATATTTAAAAAAACACGATTAAAAATAATAGAAAAATGGAAAATAAAATAAGGAACCACCCAATATTAAACTGTTAGAAACAGTTTCATTAACTCCAAAACCAAAAAATAAAATACTATTACACAATCAAAAAAAAATTAAAAAAAAATGTGGACCACGCCCGCGCATTGTATCTATACATCCAACATATTTTAAAAAAAAACAAAAATTATCTTAAAACTAAAATTTTAAAAGTAGCCCACATTTCTTCATTCCTTAATATTAAAGGAAAACGTATTTTACAAAGGTTTCAACAAATAAGTTTAAAATGAAACAAAAGAAAAAACAAAAATTATGCAAAAAAAAAACTTTAAATTGTTAAAATCTTCCCTAAAAAACAAATTAATTGCATGAAATTGAACAACAAAGGAAAAAAATAAGTAAAAATGTATATTATCCACTAAACAAATATATATAAAATCATAAATTTAAGAAATTAAGAAAATAAACCAAAAAATAAAAATACACATATTTTAAGTTGATAGAAACAATTCAATTAACTACCAGATTCAAAAAATAAAATAATAGATAATAAAAACTGTTTAAAAAATTGTTTACAACGTCTGCGCATAGCGCGGATCACATCCTAGTATATATATATAGAAGAGTGAAACGGCTCTAGTGGAAATTTTATTACAGAGTATCGCAAACGACAGGGTGCTGCATGTACTTTTGTATCAAGATGCCATTAATGCTCTCAGACGTCTTGATATCTCAAACCAACTATGCATCGGATTTTGTTGCTCTATAAGAGGAGGAAAATATTGATTGGCTTGAAGCAATAAATGGATTCAGTAAAGGCGGATTGGATAACATTTAGATGAGCAAGAAATGGGTTTTGGATGTAATGGTTTCATGGGCATGTCTGGCGGGTTACAAGGGAGATCAATATGAACTAATAATAATTACGATGTGCCAAGTGGGGGATTCTCTAAAAATAATCCTAGTAGTAATAATCATGAAGATACATATGGACAAAGCGAGTTAATGTTGGAACAAAATTTATAAGAGCTTGAGGGCTTTATAAATATGTGTATGTGTGAATTGAAATGAGACATTTGGGCTAAGTAAAAAAGCTTTGTGAATGTAAAAAGGAAAAACCATAAAAAAAGGAAAAACCTTAAAAAAAGGAAAAGCCTACAAAAAAGGAAAAGCCTACAAAAAAGGAAAAGCCTTAAGAAAAGGAAAAACCTTAAAAAAAGGAAAAGCCTTAAAAAAGGAAAAACCTACAAAAAAAGGAAAAGCCTTAAGAAAATGAAAAACCTTAAAAAAAAGAGGAAAATCCTTAAAAAAGGAAAAGCTTACAAAAAAGGAAAAACCTTAAGAAAAGAAAAAACCTAAAAAAAGGAAAAACCTAAAAAAGGAAAAATGAGGGACATGATCTTTTCCTATATATAGGATCGCCTCTCTTGAGATAAAGGTATCCAATCACACACAGAAAACACACTTACAAAAGAAAAAGTTCATTCAATTCTCCACAGCTTAGAGTAAGTCTTGATTCGAGAGTATCGTAGTATAATGTTCGATAGATCTGATATCAAGTGTAGATGATACAGATTACTTTGGTTGTATCCTGGGACTCATGGATCTATTAAAACCCGTCGCACTACGAGAGATTCTTAGAGTTAAGGAAAGAGATTCATCTTGCCTCCTTAGATTTATTTTATTGCTTTATCGTTTTATGAATCGTCTGTTCCTTACTGTTTATTTATATAAATCGTGATTAAATCTCTCCTGTCTATTGTGCGATAATTTTGGTCCTACAATCTTAACTCTAAGAAGATCCAATTTTTGTTATTACTTCAATTGGATCTTTAATCACGAGTAAATAAACGTTTTCAAACGGTTTTCTAAAACGATTCTTTTACTGCTGATGATACTCAAACGTTATCAAAAAGCTTCTTAGCAACTTGAAACGTGTAGTAGAGGCAATCTCCATCTATTCTATTTTTAAGAAGATGTTAATCTGCTAGTGATACTCAAACGTTATCAAAAAACTGTTTAGCAACTTGAAACGTGTAGTAGAAGCAGTACTGCTTTAAACATCTTCTAAATACCGTCTTTAATTGCGATTAATGAACGGTAGAATCAACGAACACAAATCATATTCTTGATAGGTTCGATTGCGATCGAAGCCTTGTGAGTATCGATCGACACCTTATGGTATCGATCGATACTAGACAAAATTGTATCGGTCGACACTGAGGTGCATCGATCGATATCATGCAAACAGTTGTATCATATGACACTAAGGTGCATCTATTGATACTTTGCATCGAGTTGTATCGATCGACACTGAGGTGTATCGATCAATACTGTGCATCGACCTAGTTGGGTCTATGTTGATCGATACTGTGTAATATTAACATGTATCGATCGACACTGTGGTTTATCGATCGATCATGTGTAAAAATTCACTTGCATCGATCGACACACAGGGTGCATCGATCGACACTATATGTGTATCGATCGACACAAGCTGAGCATCGATCGACACCGAGGTGTATCGATCGATACAAGCTGATCATCGATCGACACCATATGGGTGTATCGATAGACATTGTGTGTGTATCGAGCAATTCGTAGCAAGAAGTCTCAAGCCAACTTGACAGAAGCTGACATGTGTGATGTGGTCACTGAGGCCAGTGTTGCTGAAAGCCATCCAAAGACTTGGTGGTTCGATACTGGTGCAACCAGACACATCTGTATGGATCCAGAGTTGTTCTCCACATACACAAAGACCAAGAATGGTGAAAAACTCTTAATGGGTAATTCAGCCTCGTCGACAATTGATGGTCACGGGAAGGTTGTTCTGAAGCTCACATCTGGACAGGTACTGGTTCTCACGAACGTCGTCCATGTACCAGATATGCGCAAGAATTTGATCTCTGGATCGCTCATAAGTAAGCATGGATTCTCTGTGAAGCTGTAAGGTGATAAGCTGATCCTAACGAAGAATGGGATGTATTTGGGTAAGGGTTTTGTTTGTGATAATCTATTTAAGATGTATGTTGAGGCAGTAATCCGAAAGGATAATGTAACCGAGGCTTCCACCTCGAAGAACCCTAAGATTAATGATAAGAAACCAATTGCTTATCTCGCTGAGTCTTTTAATATTTGGCATGAACGATTAGGACATGTTAATTTCAAGTCTATGAGTAGATTAATGAACATGAACATGATTCCTAAATGCAAATTAAGCAAAGACAAATGTGAGGTTTGTGTCCAAGCCAAACTCACTAAAACGCCATCACCCAGCGTTCAAAGAACAACAGAACCTCTAGGTTTAATTCACACAGATTTATGTGATTTGAAATATATTCAAACCAGAGGAGGCAAGAAATATTTCGTGACTTTCATAGATGATTGCACGAGATATTGTTACATCTTTCTACTGCGGAGTAAAGATGAAGCCTTGGACAAATTTAAAGAATACAAGCTGGAAGTTGAAAACCAACTCGGCAAGACCATAAAAAAGGTCAGAAGTGATAGGGGTGGTGAATATAGTGAACCATTTGATGCATTCTGTAGAGCACATGGCATTATTCATCAAACAACTGCTCCCTACTCACCGGAATCCAATGGAGTTGCTGAAAGAAAAAACAGAACTCTCAAGGAAATGATGAATGCAATGTTGCAGGAATCTGGGTTAGCCCAGAACATGTGGGGGGAAGCTCTGCTTACCTCGAATTATATCCTGAACAAAATTCCACACAAAGTCACAGGAAAAACTCCTTATGAAATTTGGAAATGTAATGTACCTTCGTATGTATACCTGAAAGTGTGGGGGTGCCTGGCAAAAGTTGCAGTACCACTTCCAAAAAAGGTCACCATCGGACCTAAAACGGTAGATTGCATTTTCATCGGATACGCGCACAATAGTAGTGCCTATCGATTTTTGGTACATAAATCAGATATACCAGACATTCATGTAAACATAATAATGGAGTCAAGGAATGCATACTTCTTCGAAAATGTGTTTCCATGTAAGGATAGAGGAAATCCTAAACGAACTCGTGACGAACGAGATGCTAGCAATGAGGCAAGCACTTCAGGCACTTCTACAGAAGTAGAAGAAGCTGAACCGAGACGAAGCAAGAGAGCTCGTAAGGAGAAGACATTTGGCTCTGAGTTCATAATGGCATTCCTAGGGGAAAGTGGTCCAAGAACTTTCATGGAAGCGATGTCTACACCTGATGCACCTTTCTGGAGGGAGGCATCTAACAGTGAAATCAACTCAATTATGCAAAATCATACTTATGAGTTGGTAGACCTACCTCTAGGTTGTAAACCTCTGGGCTGTAAATGGGTCTTCACCACTAAGCTAAAAATCGATGGCTCTATAGACAAATATAAGGCCAGACTTGTGGTACAAGGATTTCGTCAAAAGGAAGGATTGGACTTCTTTGACACTTATTCTCCAGTGACGAGAATAACTTCGATTCGCATGTTGATTGTAATCGCAGCTTTAAGAAACCTTGAAATACATCAGATGGATGTTAAGACTGCTTTTCTAAACGGAGAATTAGAGGAAGAGATCTATATGAATCAACCTGAGGGTTATGTTGCTCCCGGACAAGAGAAGAAAGTCTGTAGACTTGTCAAATCGCTATATGGACTCAAGCAAGCTCCGAAGCAATAGCATGAAAAATTCGACAGTGTAATGATGTCAAATGGCTTTCACATCAATGAATGTGATAAGTGCATCTATATCAAAAGTACTTCACAAGGTTATGTGTTGTTGTGTTTATACGTAGATGACATGCTAATCATGGGAAGCAACAAAGATATAATCATTCAAACAAAGAACATGCTAAGTGGAAAGTTTGATATGAAAGACATGGGATTAGCTGATGTAATTCTAGGGATTAAGATTATTCGAAATTCAAAAGGAATAATTATGTCTCAAGATCATTACGCTACAAAAATCCTAGAGAGGTTTAAGATCTACTCCAATGGGACTGCAAAAACTCCACTTGATCCTTATATTCACTTGACAAAGAATTCAGGTGAAGCAGTGTTACAAGTGGAGTATGCAAGAGTCATCGGGAGTCTAATGTACTTAATGAATTGTACTAGACCCGATTTAGCACACTCGGTAAACGTACTAAGTCGTTACACGAGCAATCCAGGTCATACCCATTGGAGAGCCATAACTAGGGTATTAAATTATCTAAGATACACCAAAAGTTATGGGCTGCACTTTGGTAAAGAACCAGCAGTGCTGGAAGGGTACAGTGATGCCAATTGGATTTCAGATTCAAGAAACTCCAAATCCACGAGTGGATATGTCTTTACTCTTGCTGGTGCAACAATATCATGGAAATCTTCCAAACAAACACTCCTGGCCAGATCAACCATGGAGTCAGAGTTTGTAGCTTTAGACAAAGCTGCTGAGGAAGCATAATGGCTTCGAAACTTTTTGGAAGATATCCCAATGTGGGAGAAACCAGTGCCAGCATTACGTGTACACTGTGATAGTCAGTCGGCTATCTCTCGGGCACTGAGTAATCTATATAATGGCAAGTCTCGTCATATAAGAAGACGACATAAGACCATTAGACTATTGATCTCAACTGGTGTAATAACGATAGATTACATCAAGTCGGCTGATAACCTAGCGGATCCGTTTACCAAAGGTTTGCCGCGAGATCAAATTGTAAAATCATCAAAAGGAATGGGTTTAAAGCCTATAGAAAAAGATGATGTTTGACAGATACCCCACCTATGTGACTGGAGATCCCAAGATCTAGGTTCAAAGGGAAACAAAATTAAACTGATTCGAATTGAGCACTGTGAGACTATGTCTCTGCCCAGTTCCTAGGATGATATAACAGTGCTACCTGTGGATAGTAAGGATAAGCGTTGGCTTTTAATGATTGCATAGCTATGTAGATAGTGGAGTGTGACAGGACACTTCTGAAAAACAAGCTAATAAAAGATCACCTAGTGAAGTGTGAAATGGGGCCGTTTCTAGGAGAATGAAAGAGAAGGCTATATTCTCCAAATTCACTCACGAATACCTGGAATGTTCAAGGCCAAAATGAACACAATAAAGAACAAAGTTCTACGAGAAGATGTCTCTGTGCGATACATGTTGTCTAAGTTTACATAAAAATCCGGGCGGTTCAAGACATCATGTTCACCTCCTGGCCGAGTAAACTCGACAGATATTAAAAGTGTTTGGTTCAAAGCTGGAAAATGCTACCTCTCAGATACAGTTACATTTTCGTATACTCTCGAAAGTCTGTCTACGTCTAGATGAGTCTAGTCAAGTATGTCTAGTAAAGTCTAGTCTGTTCAATTTTCATATGTTTAGAGTCATTTCTATTCATGTGGGGGATTGTTGGAACAAAATTTATAAGAGCTTGAGGGCTTTATAAATATGTGTATGTGTGAATTGAAATGAGACATTTGGGCTAAGTAAAAAAGCCTTGTGAATGTAAAAAGGAAAAACCTTAAAAAAAGAAAAAGCCTTAAAAAAAGGAAAAGCCTACAAAAAAGGAAAAGCCTTAAGAAAAGGAAAAACCTAAAAAAAAGGAAAAGCCTTAAAAAAGGAAAAGCCTAAAAAAAAAAAGCCTTAAGAAAAGGAAAAACCTTTAAAAAAAGGAAAAGCCTTAGAAAAGGAAAAGCTTACAAAAAAGGAAAAGCCTTAAGAAAAGAAAAAATCTAAAAAAAGAAAAAACCTAAAAAAAAAAGAAAAGTGAGGGACATGATCTTCTCCTATATATAGGATCGTCTCTCTTGAGAGAAAGGTATCCAATCACACACAGAAAACACACTTACAAAAGAAAAAGTTCATTCAATTCTCCACAGCTTAGAGTAAGTCTTTATTCGAGAGTATCGTAGTATAATGTTCGATAGATCTGATATCAAGTGTTGATGATACAGATTACTTTGGTTGTATCCTGGGACTCATGGATCTATTAAAACCTGTCGCACTACGGGAGATTCTTAGAGTTAAGGAAAGATATTCATCTCGCCTCCTTATATTTATTTTATTGCTTTATCGTTTTATGAATCGTCTGTTCATTACTGTTTATTTATATAAATCGTGATTAAATCTCTCCTGTCTATTGTGCGATAATTTTGGTCCTACAGTTAAATGGTTACACTTTCATGACAGGTAGTGGCTTTAAAAATTTACCAGGGGTGGATGAAGCTGATTCTATTCATGTTGACTAATTAACGTAGATTAATTTATTTATGATCCTACAAAAGTAAAAAACCTTTTTGATTGTATTTAACTTTCACTTATATTATGAGTTTTATATTTAACTTTCAATTATTGCATCTATGATTTGGGCTTCACAATATCATTAAATTTTTATGTATTATGAATGTACTTAAGAATTAATAAAATAATTGTTTATAATGAATATATCACTTTTTTACTAATATTTAAATTGTGTTATTTCTCTAACGATATTTAATATTATTTTATAATGTGTAAAAAAAAATATCATATCAAATTTATATGATTTTGATTTCTACTAATATAACATTTGCAAATGGAATCTAGCCTTTCCTTCCTCTCTAGTCTCTATTTTATTTTACTTTTTTTTTCTTTCCAGTTTTCAGTTTAAAAGTCTTTTATCATATCAAATTTATATGATTTTGACTCTAGCGAAAAAAAAACAAATCCAAGACCTTCCCGCTATATTCGTTCTCTGGTTTATATATTGGCATCTTATATTTCACTAATATATGATCTTTTTCTATGATGTGGTCTATCACACTTCAATTTTTTAGGATGTACCTATATATGTCCGTTGTAGGTGTGAGGCTTAGACCTTAATTTAGAGTTTGCAATAACTTTTAAAGATTCCAATGCATTTGAGCTTCGTTGAACGTAGAACAGAAATAGAAAACAAAGCATACACGAACTTTAACTAGTTCAAATTAATAAGAATCAAAATTTTATCTGATCTTTGAAAAACAAAAATTCCTTCGTGATAAATATGTATGAACATATATTTTTTTTTTTAAAAGGTTTTCCTTAAATTTAAATGGATACATTGTTTGGATAGTGAGATCAATTTTCTTCAAGAATATTTGGGTGGAAGTGAGGGTAGCCGTGAGAGCCGCCGAACGTTTCGTGCCCTCCACAGCTCATAAATTGCAGCTTGTCAAGCCAGAAAGAGGATGTATCTTCGAGTTTTATTTAACCCTGGACGTGTTGTGTAACTTGTGTTTCTAATTATTTATAGTGTCTAAGTCCTATAAGGCAACACATTGGTGCAATTATACCCGTAAAGACCTGACCTACCGATCTTAGTCCATGTGATTCATGCTAGATGGTGCATGGAACGAGCAGAGAAACATGGACCGATTATTGATTGAAATAATCTAAAATATATATGATACGTATATATAGTATTATCTCTTAACTGTACAGAACGAAAAGTGAACTCACTCATGCTAAAAAATGTTGGAGTTGCATGACCATAGAAAGTTGCCCTAAGAAAAAAAAAACAAGACTTGGACTACAACTCGTGTGCTATATATATATCTCTAATATCTGTAATATATATATACACACGTCACTACAGTTATAAGAGACTCCAAATCCAATGAGATTTCCAAATTGCTCAAAATGTCATTTTCATCACACAAAAAAAAAAAAAAACTTTGTGTGTGGAAATGAAGTTGCTGGAGGCTGATTAGATGACCATTTGGATTTGTTGCCCTCTTTTTCCCCATTTCTCTTTACTACCCAAAAACGCACCCACACTTTTGACCCACACCCACTTTCTTTATTTTTCTCTCTCAAATTTATAATCAAATAATCATGCGTTTTTTTAAAACTCACCCCTAAAACATTTATTATCTTGAGTATAATATTTATGTCTATACATATATAGACACACAAGTTTCTTTGTAGATTATTAGAAGAAGAAAAGGTGAACAGAAAGAAGAAATATCGAGAGATGAAAGGGAAAGTAAGTTGGGAATTTTTTTGTTAGATTAAGAAAAGCGTAGAACAAAGTTTATGTACAAATTGATTATCTAAACCGGAACAAACCGGCTCTCTATAATATGTGCAACTAAACCACTAAACCAAAATACATAATTTGCTCTCTTTCGCAGGCAGATTACAACTTATCTCTTCGGTGATCTACAGCACTGTCAACTTTTGGATTGCTGCGTTTATTCTCCCTAAGGCCTGCATCAAGGCCATTGAGGGACTGTGTAATCATTTCTTATGGTCTGGGGATATCTCAAAGAGAGGTGGTATAAAGGTTGCGTGGAAAACTGTCTGCCTACCCAGAGAAGAAGGGGGCTTAGGCCTTCGTAACTTTGAGATGTGGAATAAGACTCTCAATCTGAAGCTGATCTGGATTTTGTTCTCGAAATCAGACTCGTTGTGGGTTGCTTGGATGAAGGAACATATGCTCAAGAATGGTAGCTTCTGGAATTCAGTCCCGGATTCAAATGCTTCTTGGATATCCAAGTCTCTTTTTAGCCTGAGACACTTAGCAAAAAGTTTTATGCGGTGCTCTGTTTCAGATGGTGCTACAGCAAGATTTTGGCTGGATCACTGGTTGGATTTGGGTCCTTTGATTGACCTCGTTGGCACAGACGGACCGCGGTTACTTGGTGTTCCTATTTCAAGTACTGTGGCGGATGCTTCCTCTACATCTGGTTGGCGGTTACCCTCTTTCCGGTCTCGAAATACAGAGCTTGTTACTCTGCGGAATAAGCTGCTCCAGACGCCTGTCCCAAACCTTTCTTTGGGTCCCGATTCTTACTCTTGGGATATTGATGGTTCTTCAAATGTTAGCTTCTCAGCAAGCCAAACATGGGAACAACTAAGACCTCGAGCTCAGCCTCTTCCTTGGACGAAACAGATTTGGTTCAAAGGTTTTATCCCCAAGCATGCATTTACCTTCTGGGTTATGCATCTTGATAAGCTTCCTGTGCGTGATCGTCTTGTGTCTTGGGGCCTGAACAGCCCTAGTTCATGTTGTTTTTGCAACCACCATAACGAAACTCGGGATCACCTGATATTACAATGTGATTTCAGTAAGAACGTTTGGGACGATGTCCTTAGACGTCTCGGCCACCCAACAATATCCTTCCCAATCTGGTCAACTCTTATTTCCTGGTTAGCCAGGCCAGCTCCAAAGCCGGTTGCCACGCTTCGCCGTCTCGTGATCCAAGCTACTGCTTTCTATCTATGGAAGGAGAGAAACTCTCGTCTCCACAACGGTATCATTCTCTCTCACCAAATTCTATTTAAACATATTGATAGGTGCATCAAGGATACCATCCTTGCTCGCCTCCACCGCAAGACATTCAAGAATCTTCTCTCCATCTGGTTCTCCTTTGAGTAATTTGTGGATTTCGTTGGATCTCTTTCACCCTGTTTCGATTAGGCTTTTTTACTCTTTTTTTGGGCCTCTTGCAACTTGTTAGCCTCGCCAAAGCTTTTGTAAACAAATTGTTCCATTGGTAATTATATTAACATTTTATCAAAAAAAAAAAAATACATAATTTGATATAGATTTATGGTCCGAACATTTTGTTATATGGAACTCTGATACCTTGAACTAAAATTCAGAATAATAAGTCCTCTAATCTATAAATTGGATATGAATTATATAGCGACTAATTGAGTGAATATCAATTTTTTTACTTCCACTAAGAGATAAAAAAAGTAAATGACTAGGATAAATTGGTGGTAATCGTTACGGTTTTGGTCCTTTTGGATATTATACAAGACTTAAGAAGATATACAATTATTAAAACAAATAAAAAGGTAGAAAATGATGTGGGAGATAGACGCCCGACATTATATGCATGGTTCAGCTCGAATTTGGTAGAAGTATATATGTGAATCATATTGAAAGCTAAAAGTTATATAGTATTTAATTAGATTTACGAATGATTTTCTACGTAACAAAAAAATGTGATACATATATTCCAGACTTTGTCAGAAGGATTTTGTGTAAGCATATAATTCCCCAATCGCAGAGACGTAAAATATTCGATTCCGTAACTAAATCATGTAGCATCGACACGTGTATCTGACACCAAACTCAGATTTACGTGGAATCCCACACATCCACATTCAAAGTGCACCTTTTCATCTGTATTTACTACATTTTTTCAATTTATTTTCTTATAACTTGAAAGTTTTTTACGCAAGGGATGCTAATGCTTGTAGCCACATAACTTTAATATTAATATATGTCTAAAGCATCAAAATAAGCTGGCTGAAATATTATGAAAATTACTTCATAAAAATCATTCCGTTAATCATATTAAAATGATACATCAAACTAGCTAGGGTTTCATCTTGTACATATATAAGGTTTATTTATTTCATCAACATAAATGATAAAACTAAAGATATGAAGTTTGCTTTATAAGATAAATTATATCAATGCAGGGCCGGTCCGGAGGTACATGTTGCATAAAGCAAAACAAAAATTGCGCCCAAAACTTTATACAAAAAAAAAAAACAATTGCTGCCCCGAAAACTGGTGTTTCTTCTGCTTTAGCCCAGGGCCGGCCTTGTATCAATGCATATCCTACTAATCTACTATGATGAATTCATTATACACTTAGGCACTTAATTATTTGTTAAACAGTTGATATGTACGTAACAGCATAGGATATACCGATATAATACTAGTCACTTGGTAAGCGTGAGACACGTTTTTGGATATGTGTATTGAATTTTTAGTTGAAATAGATAATGGATAGAACCACCAGTAAAAACAATGTAAATCGAGATGTCTTAGGGATCGATCGAATCATCCAATCAACATTTCCTGATCAGTTTGAAATTAAAATTTTAATAATAAAAATAATCTTTATGTTCTCACCATAGATATCTATAAATTAATGGGACCTAGTATAATACAATGGAATCTATCAAATTAAATTTAAGATACGAATTCCACATAAACCTTCCCCAACTAAATAAAGTAGCCACTATTGTCCCTTAAAGTGATATTAATGCATATTCTATATAAAAGATAATGGATGCTCAACTATATTATAAAATTATAAGTGAAGGGTTTGAAACATAAACTGATCATAAAAGATGCAATATCTAGAGATATAATAACATATGAAAAAAGAATCCAATGAGTTATTGAGATGTGGTTAATTAGCTTTTCTGTACGCATTAATTTGGTATTATGTGGTGTACACTTCGGATAAGCAATTCAATGCAGATTGATACACATGCGCATTCACATATATATATATACACAAATTCTTCTATCGTAAGTCAAGAAGAGGAATCCACCAAATATAATCATTTTTATTATTAATTTTATATCAAGTCAGACAAACCACGTAACTATGTGATTTGATTGTTATTTTTTATTTTTATTTTGGTTTAAATTTGATTGTTATATTTACTTTCACATTGTCATTGTAATAATTGCTAGAAACTATAAATAATATACACATCATATATTTTACACGCCTTCTTCCGATTATAACGAGTTGTATGTATCAAATAGCTAGCCGACTTCAAACGGAGAAAAGAAAGATGTGGAATCGTGACAACCACTCGACGTGGTGGAGTTTTGGGACAAAGGGTAGTTTTATAATAACAAAATATTTTTTTTCTTTTCATTACAATATTTATATATGATTTGAAAAGATAAATTTATGAAAGTACAGTATAAACAAATACTCCTAAAAAGTTTTTAAAATATAGATGTTACACATGTATGTGTATAAAAAATATAGATGAGTTTTTGTTTTTCCGGAAGAGATGGAAATCGATAACAGACAAGACATCTAACAAATATTTTGTCCACCTTAATGTTTTCAACAGAAGAAGGCATTTTTAGTACGTGGTTTTGAGATATGGGTCCCAAACGTACGTAGGATTTAACCCAATTGATTGTTGCTGCCACGTGGAATTCACTTTCTCCACTTGTGTTTCTTCATTGATTTAACCTCTTAAGATCGATGTTAATGTGTGGCCATGAGTGTAGGAATTAGGATAGAGGTGTCCCCATATGTCACACTCCATATACGTATATAACCCATATTACAATGAGTTTCTCTTCTTCTTTTTTGCAGTGGTTGGTTGGTCAATTTGTCAAATTCCTACCATACGTTAACCAACAAATTTTTTTTACTATAAACTTACTTTAATGACAAAGTTTACCAAAAAAAAAAAAAAAAAGAGTAAATAGCTTATGACGATTGACGATGAGGGACAATGATTCATCCTCGCTAAAAAATCTTTCTATAGGCTCAGATTGATCTTTTAACTCCTCTTGTGACGTGACTAGATGATTTGGCATGATTAAGAGTCTTGCAATACGTTAATTCAGTCAGGTCTGATTTTGATTTTTGTTTTCCTAACTATTTTAGTGCTGGTTGGCTTGTTTCATTTCAGTATCACTCAGCGACGTTATTAGTAAGTATTTAATAAATAAAAAATCGTTAAATATTAAATACAAAAAAATATAATTGGTTTTTACTTGATATTGACGTATTTTGTCATATTATATATTAAATTTGATTCCGTATGATACACAGATAAAATATAAAATATTTAAATTTTAAAATTGATAACTCGTATAATTGTGATCTATATAATTAGATTTTAACTTAAAACCTGCAAAATAATAAATTTATGTTTTAATGTAATAACTCATATTTAAAGAATTATCAAACACACGAAAACAAATGTTATTTTTTTAATTTTATATATTATGAATCTTAAATTTTTTATATATATTATGAATCTTATATAGATTTAATAGTTTACATTTTTTTATCTGTTGTTTCTATTTTTTTTCTTTCTTTACTTTTTTCGATTTTATTAGCTTCATTTTTTTAAAAAAAAAATACATTTTGAACGATTCAACTTTATATAATAAGATAGATTAAAACCAAATATAAGCCTCATTTGTTAGCAGTAAAATTCCGGTTCGACCGGACCCATAAGGAGTGAAATTATTCTATAAACTTTAGTCCACCACAACTCACAAGTCACAATCACAACCTTAAGAGTTGAGATTGTTCCTAGCTAGTTAACATCCGTAAATCATGAGTTAAGCCAATAGCATGAAGTCATGAATAATTATATTTACTATTTATAATTACTTCTAATGTCATATATATGTATGAACTAGATCACGACATATATTGATAAATATTTCAAAATAACATGTTTCGAATGGGTGATTAATTATCGTTTATGTAATTGTATAGTCCCAATGGCTGTGATTGCATATATGTTATTATTCGCATTTGTATTGCATGTGCTACTAACAATAGGATCATCTCGAATATTGTTTAATTATGCCGCTCTAACTGCAATCAAAACATAACACGAAAATAAAAATAAAAGTATTTAGAAACAATTATATATATATATATATATATATCGATTTAATTCAATGTGATAAGTCGTTTTGATCATTTTAATTAACTTCTAGGAAATGAGTTGAGATTAGTTAAAATTTTATGCTTTTAAATTCATAATTTAATATTGTATCTACCGTATTAAACTAAACAGCTCATTTGTTCCACATTAATCACACTATTAATATCGACTTATAGTAGCCACAAGTTTTATTTACCTAATACGATTGGTTTCATGAAGTCATATAAGCCGAATATTTTATATGTAGAATATTTTATCCACTTACTTTAGAGATAGTGAATTCATGACACCCAATTGTTAAGCCGAATCAAACCGGAATAATTAACGCTAACGTCACTAAAATAAATAAATTTTAATAACAAATATACAAAAGAAAAACAAAGGAAGAAAGCAGAGAACACTGAACAAATCCGAATATTATGCTATAAATACAAAGAACCTCTCACCACTTGGTTCTTAGGAAAAAGGCACATTCACCAAGTGTTTCTCTCCTCTCTATTCCTAACTCATTTCTCTTACAAATACTAATTTGACATTTTTTGTTCCTCTCAAGAATCATAAAATAACCCCAAAATTTTGTTTAATTTCCCTGTCTTAAAACCTAAAAAGAAAAAGCAAATTGAAATGGGATTAAGGATGTCAGAATCAGCTAAACCTTACTTTGCAATGGTCTGTCTTCAGTTCGGATACGCCGGTATGAACCTCGTCACTAAAGCCGTCCTTGACCGTGGTATGAGTCATTACGTTCTTGTTGCATACCGCAACGCTTTTGCCACAGCCGCTATCGCACCTTTCGCATTTCTCTCCGAAAGGTACAAACATCAATTCTCATCAGAATCAGAGGCAAAACAGTTCATGTTTCTTTACGCGTTTTGTAACAATTATGTGTTGGTGGGGGTGTTTGTAGGAAAGTGAGGTCAAAGATGACGTTTCCAATATTCATGCACATATTTGTTCTTGCTCTTCTCGGGTAAGTCTTCTAAAACCATCTCCAAAACTTTTTTTGAACCAATGAAAATTGTTACAATTATAAGGCTAACAAATATGATTTTTGTTTTTCAAACAGGCCTGTGATTGATCAGAACTTATATTACATCGGTCTGAAACTCACATCTCCGACGTTTTCCTCCGCCGTCAGCAACATCGTGCCCGCAATTACCTTTATCCTCGCCACTCTTTTCAGGTACATACACACAAATAGATATACGTAAAAGCAACGTTTTATTATATTGTTATACGTGGACATGTGCACCAATTCATACGTATATGTATACAATTAATATGTGACCGAAATCATAAATTATGAAATATTGATGTGTTTTATGTAATTATTTGAATATTAAAAAAAAAAGGATGGAGAAAGTGGAGATGAGAAAAGTAAGATGCCAAGTAAAAGTGGTGGGGACTATAGTGACAGTGGTTGGATCCATGTTGATGATATTCTACAAAGGTCCTTTCATCAATTTCTTCCAGTCTCACCTCACCACCACCACCGCCTCTTCGCCGCTGGCCGGTGATTATCTTAAAGCCGCCGTCTTCCTCCTCCTCGCCTCCCTCTCATGGGCTTCGTTCTTCGTTCTTCAGGTATCAATTATTGATCCAATCTAAAAAAAGTAGTTGGTGTTATAGTTTCGTGGGATTTTGGTTTAAACTCTTAGATTGTGTGAACAGATATATCAGTAAACCCTTAGATTGGTTTATGAATAAGCTAAATTTTTTATACTGATTACATATATTAACATATAATTTTATTTGTATATCATAATTCTGAGATGTTAATTAAATATATGTTACATAATTTTTTCGATTTATTACATTAGAAACAGAAAATATAATGAAGACAAAAAAACATGATTGGATTATTTAAAAAAAAAAATATTATCATGGTGTTTTAATTATACATTTTGTTATAGGATATAGAAAGATATATGGATCTAACTAATTAGTGCGTTATATGTTTTTTATTATATTTTTGTTAGGCATCGACTTTGAAGAAATACTCAGCCCATCTCTCGTTATCAACCATGGTGTGTTTCATGGGAACGTTGCAATCTTTAGCCCTGACCTTCGTAATGGAGCACAATCCTTCTGCTTTGAACATCGGTTTTGACATGAACCTTCTCGCTTCTGCCTACGCGGTCCGTCCTTTTTAAAACATTTGAAGCCACTTTTATATATAACACAAAATTCAATTCACAAATTATGGATGAAATTGATACTTATATATTGTGATTGGTTTCCATTACAGGGAATAATGTCGTCGAGCATAGCTTACTACGTTCAAGGGCTTATGATGCAGCGAAAGGGTCCTGTCTTTGTCACTGCTTTTAACCCTCTTGTCGTCGTCATTGTCTCCATAATGAGCTTCTTCGTTCTCGGCCAAGGAATCTACCTTGGAGGGTACGTTAACAAACATCCGGTTAAGTAGTATATATACCCGGCTTAGTCTTGGCTGTGCCGTGTTAATTAATTTAAACCGGAATTTATATTTGATGTTTCCAGGGTTATTGGAGTGGTTGTTTTGACGGTGGGAGTCTACGCCGTGTTATGGGGCAATCACGTAGATGATGACGGCGAAGAAACACGCCCTGAAGATAACGTTTTAGAAGCCGTTAAGTGTTGTAGTAGCAATAATGGTCTGTCGATAATGCCGAAAATCGACGAAGCTGATGAGGATGTTGAAACCGGGAAAGTTACGGCGACGGAGAAGGAACCATCGGTGGTGGTTGTGGTTTTTTTGTAGTGAAAATGTGGATAACGTTTCACGATGCTAATTAGATGGTTTTTTGTTTGAGGCAAAATTGGGGAGAAGAGTAAGTTCTTTTTGATACTTGTAAGTTTGAATTCCTTCCCCTGCTTCAAAAGTTTTATTTATAGTTTTGATTTTCGTAGTGTAACTAAGGATTCGATGTACAATCGATTTTGACCGTTTAACTAGCTATAAACCTGTGTAAATCACCGCATTTGGTATTAATACGCAACTGCTACATACCATTATATTGTGGATTTAGTGAAGTATACATAATAAGAATTGTATTTCCTCTGTTTCATAAGTGTCGGTTTACAAGCTTTTCACATATAGAGTAATACATATATATATATCTTTTATTATTGCGAGATTATTTAGTAATGCAAGACTATAATTCAGATGATCATGGAATTGATGATAGTGAATGAAGAGGCTTTGTTCAACCAAAGACTTAAAAAAGGCAAAAGAAAGTATGGATTTTGTTCAGATGATCATGGAATTCATACCCACTAGAGTATGAATCGAAATACAAATAGAAACTCATCAATCTAAAGAATAGTTTATCAGAATCAAAGTTACCAGCTGTAATAAGATAAACCTCTGGCTTTTGTCGGTTAGTTTTGCGAATCAGGACAACCTTTTTACCATTTTGATTTTTTTTTTTTTGTATTCTTTATACTTGAAATATCTTTTCGATGAATTGAGCACTTATTCTGCTTAGATATCTTTTCGGCCCAGAGCCCATTAATTATTAAAGAAAATTAAACTGTTTCAATTAGCCTTGGGCATCAATACTCGTTACCCGCCCGACCCGCTCGACCCGTCCCGTACTCGGCCCGTAAAACCGGGTACCCGACTCGTTCAAGCCAAGTATCAAGCCGAGTTAACCAACTACTTGCAAGTAACGGGACAAGTCCAAGGCGAAAATTTTTTTTGACTACTTGTCCCGTTACCCGGCTTGTTCCCGTTACCCGGCTTGTTCCCCGTTACCCGGTTTGCTACTTGTACCCAAGACAAGACAAGTAATAGAAAAAACAAGGCAAGTAATGGAAAACAAGACAAGTAATGGAAAAAGCAAGGCAAGTAATGGAAAAAACAAGACAAGTAATGGAAAAAACAAGGCAAGTAATGGAAAACAAGGCAAGTAATGGAAAAAACAAGGCAAGTAATGTAATTACTTGTTGAGCGGGGACCCGTACTTGCAAGTACGGGTACGGGTCAAGGTACCCGCAAGTATCAAAAATCTGGACGGGTACCTTGATTCAGCGGGTACCCGTTTTAGCGGGTCCAAGTACGGGTCAATATTTTCATTACCCGTACGGGGCGGGTCAAGTAGCAAGTCGGCCAAAATAAGCGGGTACCCGCCCCGTGCCCAGGCCTAGTTTCAATCCATTGGTGATTGTGGGTTTGGTCATTGGTGATTCCGAATAAGTAAATCTTCATTCTCCAAATGTAAAGATTCAAAATCGGATCCAAATAAATTTTGTGTTGAAAAATCATTAAATTGGGAGAAGTTTTGCCAGGCATTTAAATTTAACCAAAAAAAAGTAGAGTCTAACACAATATATATAGCTTTCTTTAAGTTTGGAGCCTGTTCCAATCATCATTTCTCGTGATCTGTATAAAGGAAAAGGTCTTGTTTTTGGATATGATTCTGAAGATTCCACAACTAAATCGGATTTGGTGTATCCTATAGGCCAAAAGCTGATGTCTGCGGTTATTATGTTGATCCCGAGGATCACTAATGTTGTGTAGGGGTTGATTACGGAATGAGAAGTGAGATTTTCGTTAATTAAAGCGAGTCAACCACAATTTAGGGCAGTTCGGGGACAGTGATAAATAGGTTAGGGACCGTATTCTTTGTATTGATTACGAAAAGAGACGGACAATTTAGATTTACGAACTGCTTCCGACGGGAATCCAGTTCGGTGTTTTAAACCGTGGTGTCTTGTTACAAGGGAGAAAGAAAAAGAGAGAGAGGTCGGGCCTATTTTTTGTAGAGAGTAATCGGGTCATTTCCAAAAGTCCATTTCTTCATGCACAACGAAGGGTATATATAGCGAGGGCAGCTCCTTGTTCCCGCGGATTCTGGGGCCACGTGTCACCCTCAGCCTGCTTCACGGGTAAGGGGCTCTAGGAGGCGTGTCCCGGTTCTCAAGGCAAGAAGCAATGATGAGCTCGGCGCCATGCTGTTGTAAGATAGCATACTGTTCGGCCAACTTCCTTCCACGTGTCCTTTCCTCCTTCGCTTACTCTGCAGGGTTGGTGGGACGTCGAGATCAGACCATACCCCTATTCAGATGGTATACTGTTCGACCAAACTCCACGTGCCTTCTTCTTTTTCGGCATCCCAATCTTGGCGAAGTGTCAGCGCGGTCCCGGGGTGCTCCTCTCAGGAGCTCGGGATTTTCAGATGAAGCCTAGCGCGGGACTCCAGGTCGGCGACCTCTGGTCAAAGGTCGACTCTATGTTGACCGAATAGAGATGGGCTTTTGCTAAGATGGGCCCAACTAAATGGGGGTGCTAGGCCCACCTCCAACAATAGCCCCCCCCCCCCAGTTCGGTGGCACGAGGTGAGGCGAATACACCGAAGGTACGTATGGCTTGATCCCCAACCCGGGGGTACGTAGGCAGCCCTCCGGGCACAGCTATAAATCACCTCTATTGGCGCTAGAATGAGGGGGTTTGAGGATTTTCTACACGCAAAGAGTAGCTCGGCAAATGTCGGGAACATCGCCCTCATCTCCGAACAACTCCATACAGATAAGTGCCAAGCTTATTTCATTTTTTTTACTATTTCCTATCTCTTTGAACCAATCTCATCTCGTCATACACTCGACAAGATAAGTACCGAGCCTAGCCTCGTACTTAAGCTTAAGAGTCAGCAAAGGCCGAGCTCATCTCGCATCACACTCGACAAGATAAGTACCGAGCCTAGCCTCGTACTTAAGCTTAAGAGTCAGCAAAGCCGAGCTCATCTCGCAAACACTCGACAAGATAAGTGCCGAGCCCAGCCTCGTACTTAAGCTTAAGAGTCATCCAAAGCCGAGCTCATCTCGCAATAATCACGATCAACAAGTGCCGATCCTAGTCTCGCACTTACACATAAATTTTTTAACTCTAATCAAGTTCACCCTTACTTGCAGGTTAACATATATCGAGCTAGGACTTGTTTCGTCCGCCGACTTCGACACTCACTCGCCGAACTTGGGGGAGGGCTATTGTAGGTGTGGGGATTAGCCCACCCCCATTTTTGGCCCATTCCAAAGCAAAATGCCCAACACCAAAACCCCAACATCCACTATGCAAATACGGTACTGTTCCCGACCTGCCCGGCACTGTTCACGACATGCCGGGTACTGTTCACGATATGCCGGGTACTGTTCACGACATGTTCGGTACTGTTCATAACCTGTCGGGTACTGTTCACGAACCGTCACGTCATCCCCAAAAACCGGAGAGTTGTCTGCTCAACTCCCACTATAAATACCCCCTTTGGAGTTCATTATCCCACACACAAGAAAACTCTCATTCTCTCTTTCTAAATAACTTTCCCTCTCTAAAAAGAGCTCTCCCCAGCTCGGCGCAGCTCTCCCAGCTCTCCGCAGCTCTCTCGAGCTCCCAGCTATCACGACCTGACGGCCGACCGACGATCCGACATGACGGTCAACCGACGACTCGACCTGACGGCCGATCTGACGACGACCGACGACCCGACCTGACAGTCGACCGGCGACCCGACCTGACAGTCGACCGACGACCCGACCTGACGGCGACCGACGACCCGACCTGACAGTCGACCGGCGACCCGACCTGACGGCCGACCTGGCGACCCGACCTGACGGCCGACCTGGCAACCCGGCGACCCGACCTGACGGTCGACCGACGACCCGACCTGACGGCCGACCGACGACCCGACCTGACGGTCGATCGACGACTCGACCTGACGACCGACCTGACGGCCGACCTGACGGCGACCGACGACCCGACCTGACAGTCGACCGACGACCCGACCTAACAGTCGACCGGCGACCCGACCTGACAGTCGACTGACGACCCGACCTGACGGCCGGTGACCTGGCGACCTGGCTACCCGACCTGACGGTCGACCGTCGACCGACGACCCGACCTGACGGTCGACCGGCGACCGACGACCCGACCTGACGGTCGACCGTCCACCGACGAGCTCCCATCTCTCCAGCTCTTTCTCTTACCCGCCTCAGCAACGAACTACGAATGGCTTGATCCCCAACCCGGGGTACGTAGGCAGCCCTCCGGGCACAGCTATAAATCACCTCTTCCTCCTCATTTGCCGACCGGAACGCAACCGGCTCTATCTTAACAGAAAATCCCCGAACCTCCCCGATACAAATTGATTTGTAGGAGACGTGCTCAAACACGTTCCAAAATATTAGAGATGGTGATGATTCTGTCTCAAGAAGGTCCCCATACCTGCATCCGTTGCATTTTGATAGTGCAACTCCTGGCTGCTCTGAAGCAGGTCTTTCCGGGACAAGTAAAAAAAAGACTAAACCAAGGAAGCGGCCCCCTAAAAGTAAAAAAAAAAACCTAAAGGTAAAGAGGACAGCTTAGCACCAGAGAAAGTTATAAAAAACAGGCTTTGATTGAAAGGAAATTTGAGAAGAGGAAGACAGTTAAAGAATTGGATGGTGTATCCAAGTCCATAAGGTCAAATTCACCAGGGATAGTCCCAAAGGAGGGACTGTCCACCGCTTAATGAGTATTTTATGCTGTAATTGTCAGGGTTTGGGGCGGCCTCAAGACTTGACGATTCCTCGTCTCAAGGAGATGCGTAAAAAACATTTCCCTGAGGTTTTTTTTCTTTCTGAAACTATGCACAAAATAGATGTTTTAGTGGACCTTCAGGAGTGGCTTGGGTATGATAGAGTGTGTACAGTGGACCATGTTGGAAAGGGTTGTGGGCTGGCTGTTTTTTGGAAAAGAAATGTGGAAGTGGAGGTCTTATTTGTGAATAAGAATCTGATAGACCTTCATGTACAGTTTGGTTCTTTTTCGTTTTTTGTTTCCTGTGTATATGGAGTTCCGAATGCTTATCTCAGACCGTTGGCTTGGGAAAGGCTCTCTAGGATTGGTGTTTCGAGAAAAGGTTGTTGGTGCATGTTAGGGGATTTTAATGACCTTCTCAACAACAGTGAAAAAATAGGAGGGCCTAGAAGGAGCGAGGCGTCTTTTGTACCTTTTTCTGATATGCTAAGGTGATGTGGAATGTTTGAATTGCCAAGTTCTGGAAATCGTTTCACTTGGGGTGGAAGGAGGCATAAGTTGTGGATCCAATGTAGATTGGATAGGTGTTTCGGCAACAAAGCTTGGTCTCGACAATTTCCTGTGTCAAACCAGGCTTTTTTAGCCAAGAGAGGTTCGAATCATAGACCGGTTCTAGTCAAGCTAATGGCTTCTCAGGAAGTCTACAAAGAGCATTTTAGATTTGATAGAAGGTTGCTTCATAAACCTTTGGTCAAGGAAGCGATTGTGTCTGTTTGGAACAGTTTACCAGAATCTCAAGTCTCAAGTGTGGCAGAGAGGTTGAGAATGTGTAGAAAATCCCTCAGCATATGGAAAAGAGAGAACCCTTTGAACTCTCAAGACAAGATTACTAGGCTTCAGGTTGATTTAGAAAGATAACAATCAGCTTTTATCCCTTCATTCAATATCTTGAATTGTTTAAAGAAGGAATTGTTGATTGCTTACAGAGAAGAGGAGGTTTTCTGGCAGCAGAAATGTCATGATAAGTGGTTAATGGTAGGAGATCGCAACACAAAAGTTTTTCATGCCTCGGTTAAAAGTAATAGATCTCGAAATGGGCTGGAAAAACTCTTGGATGTAAATGGGAATATGCAAAAGTCAGGATCTGCTAAGGGTGAGGTGGCCTCGGCTTACTTCAAAGATTTGTTTAAATCTTCTCACCGTCAAATTTCCAAGATTTGTTCTCTGGTTTTGTACCAAAAGTCTCTGAAACCATGAATGATCAGCTCATTAGATTAGTTACAAAGGAAGAAGTAAAGCAAGCGGCTTTCTCAATTAAACCAGCTAGTGCTCCTGGAGCAGAAGGGATGACTGGTCATTTTTTCAGCATTATTGGGAAATAATTGGTGGTCAAGTGACATTGGAAGTTCATAAGTTTTTTCAAGAAGGTTCTTTTCCTGAGGAATGGAACTACACGCAGCTGTGTCTTCTTCCAAATATCTCTAATCCGGTAGCCATGACTGATCTCAGACCCATCAGCCTCTGTTCAGTGGCGTCTAAAATTGTGTCAAAGATTTTAGTCTCAAGACTCCAACCGTTTTTGCCTGAGTTAGTATCTCCTACACAATTTGCTTTTGTCTCTGAACGTCTCATTTCAGATAACATTTTGATCGCTCATGAGGTTGTACATGGTTTGAGGACTCTTCCTAGTATTGTTAAAGATTTTATGGCAGTCAAGACTGACATGTCTAAAGCATATGATAGGATTGAGTGGTCTTTTCTAAGAGCTCTTCTATCAGTGTTGGGTTTTCACCATAAGTGGGTTAATATGATCATGTTTTGTGTCAGTTCAGTGACTTACTCGGTCCTCATCACTGGAAGTGAGCATGGAATGGTTGTGCCAGAGAGAGGTATAAGGCAAGGGGATCCTCTTTCCCCTTTTATTTTTGTGTTTTGTACTGAAGGTCTAGTTCATCTCCTAAAAAAGGCTGAGCGGTCGGGTTTAATTGATGGAATCAGGTTCTCTCCTTCAGGGCCATCAATTCATCATTTGTTGTATGCAGAATAGTTTATTCATGTGTAAAGCTGATGAGAGCCAGTGTAATGCCATTCAAAGCATTCTGAAGTCTTATGGGGAAGCAACATGTCAAATCATCAACCTGAGCAAATCTTCGATTACTTTTGGCAGCTTGGTGGATGAAGAGATACGAGCAAAAGTGAAAGAAAAGCTAGGTATATTTACTGAATGAGGAGCAAGTACTTATTTGGGTTTGCCTGAGTGTTTTAGTGGGTCTAAATCATATTTGCTAGCTTACATTAAAGATAAGATGAAGGATAGAATGTCATGTTGGTTTGCTAGACAATTATCTCAAGGAAGGAAAGAGATATTACTCAAAGCGGTTGCTATGGCCATGCCTATTCATGCAATGTCCTGCTTCAAACTTCCAAAAAGTATTTGTGCTAATCTTACTAGTGCAATGGCGGATTTCTGGTGGAGCTCTCAAGAACATCTAAGCAAAATTCATTGGGTTGGATGAGAAAAGATGTGTCTCCCTAAGGATCTTGGTGGAATGGGTTTCAGGGATTTAGAATGTTTCAACCAAGCTCTCTTGGCTAAGCAGGCTTGGAAGATCCTTCAAGATCCTTCAAGCCTCTTCTCAAGAATTATGAAGAGCAGATATTTTGATCAAGGTGATTTTCTAAATTCTGAAATTGGATCCATACCGTCTTTTGGTTGGAGGAGTATTTTGCATGGCAGAGATTTGTTGAGAAAAAGGACTTAAACAAATGGTTGGGAATGGTAAATCACTGAAAGTGTGGATTGATCCGTGGTTACGAGATGAAAGGACAAGGGCTCCCTTAATGAGAAATATCATCACAGATCTGAATCTGATGGTGTGTGACCTTATCGATAGCACAACGAAAAAATGAAATCTTGCTAAACTTGATGATCTCTTTTATCAAGTTGATGTTGATTTGATTCGAGCCATCAAGCCGATAATTTTGCAGTCTGATTTTTGCTCTTGGGAACACAACAAAACTGGGGCTTACTAGGTTAAATATGGCTATTTGAGGGCATGTCAAGACAAAAACGCAGAAGTCATTAGAGAAGCTATGGTTCAACCTTCCACTAATGATATGAAAATACAAGTTTGGTCTCTCAATACTGTTCCGAAGATCAAGACTTTTATTTGGAAGGTGTTGTGTGGTGTGATACATGTGGTGGATCAACTAGCACACAGAGGTTTAAGGATTGATTCAAGATGTCAAGTGTGTGGATTGTAGGGTGAATCTGTGAACCATGTGCTCTTCACTTGTACGATTGCTAGACAAGTATGGGCTTTAGCTGAATTTCCGGGTCCTAAAGATGGTTTCAGTCCCTCAGTTTTTGAAAACATGCATCATCTTTTCTCTATAGGTAAAAATATTGAAGTGCTTCTAGTGATTAGGTTAAGCTTTCCTTGGATTTTATGGTGATTATGGAAAAATAGAAATGCTCTGATTTTTGATGGGAAGAGATGTTTAGCTTCTGAAACAGTGGAGAAGATTCAAGATGAAGTTAATCAATGGTGTATTGCTCAAACACTGGAGAATAACATCGAAGACTTTAGCAGAGGTTCAAGATGTGCAATTGAGAAAAAGGGTCTCCTCCACCTCAGGATTGGGTGAAATGTAACGTTGGTTTTGCCTGTTCAAAAAGGAAAAAAGAAGGAGGTGCATCTTGGGTGATTAGAGATGCTAATGGGAAAGGGTTGATGCATAGTAGAAGATCCTTCAGCAACATTGGAAGTTTCCCAGATGCAAAGTTACAAAGTTTTTTATGGGCCATCGAAAGTATGGCTAATGTTAAAGTCTCAAAGGTTGTCTTTGCCTCAGATGCATCATACCTTATTGGAGCAGTAATTAGACCACCTGCTTGGCCTTCTTTGAGGTATATCTCATCTTTAAGTATAGTTGATTGGAGAATGAAGTTAGAACATCCGGAGGCAAACAGGGCTGCTTCTCTTATTGCCCGTAGTGTCACGGTTGAGGATCGAAGTCAATCATATGTAACGGCAAAGACTCCGACTTGGTTACACGATCTTTTTGAAGCAGAAAGAGTTATTGAGTCTGTGTAGTCTCTCTATCTTTTTTTTTAAGTGTGATTTGCTGTAATCCTTCTTGTGAAACTTTGGTTTTAACAACTCTATTAATATGAAATACTCAGACGAAAAAAAAAAGTCTTTAATATTGATTGAAAATCATTGAAATCACCTAGAATGAATATAAAAGTTCACAAGACTCGTAAACAAAAAAAATGAACAAAACTAAATAAATTTTACGTCTCACCAAACACACCCACCTAACTCGTCTGGTCTCACTAAGCCCAACATACAACACCGACTCTCCCACACCTTTTTTTTAAAAAACCACTAATTGATCTTGAATAGTTTAGTATCTCATATAGACATTCGACTATGAGATATCGAAACTATGTTTATTAATTTTTGTTTTGGTTTTAATCGAACTAAATTTTCAAAGGTTTGAATTTGTTTTTAAAGCTAAACTGACGTGAAAAGTCACAAGATTATTATTGTTTTGAAAATTCTATTGGCAAAAAAAACAAAGGTTTGTAATATCTGGTCGGATCGTACCAACCCTCTTTACTTCATGTGATTGCCAATAAAGCTGACGTGTCCCTCACACCAACCCCAAACTAAACCTTCCTACGCTTCCCCACTCGCTATCAAAACGCTTGTGATCACGGTCTTATCTTCTGAGGAGAGAGATGAATCAAACATTTATTACCGTTAATCCACTAATCAAACGAATGTTTTAAAAAATTGGAATAAAAGACATGATTTGAGATTTTAAGAATTTTCTTGATGCTAGCAGACTTAACAATAGTTTGGTGTGGATTAGACTTTTATATTTTCATAAAAATATGTTTGCAGAGTTTATATTATTTTTCCTCTTTTTTCTATCCGTTTCGTAGAGAGAGCCCTACTTTTTTGTTGTTCAGGTGCGTTTCCTTATTAACACCTACCTAACATGTCTGTTGAACACTAATGCAGTAATGCTTAACACAATGTTGACAATAAAACTACTCTATAACATGATATTGTATACATTCGAACAAAACGAACAACTTCTCATCAACTATTAGTTTATAAAAAACAAAACAAAGCCTCACATAGTCCAACCGCTGACAAATTATGAAATATGTTAGTGTAAAATTATGAAACAAAACAGAAAGATATTTTTTTAGTATTTCACCTATTATTATGACAAGCTGCTGAAAAAAAAACAATGGATTTCACCTCAATTGATGAAATAACTGGTGAAATCCAAAATTGTCCTCAATAGTATAACCAGTCAAAACCTCAAATCTAAATATTGATAATCAAGTAGACCACCCATTTGAATAAAAAGTTAAGTTTGTATATAGATTTTTTGTTTATCCGCCAACTTTCCCCTAACATCATCAAATAATCGACATTATCCATTTTTATTCTGTGCCGTGAACTTTGCAATTTAATTCCATATTTTCCTGTTTTACATAAAAGATAATTGTTGTTGTTCAAAAAACATAAAAGATATAATTGTTTGCTAAAAACAATAAATATATAAATATTTTCCCAATTTATTATTTTAAAACAAACAAAATAAATCGGTTTACCAACCCCCTCCCTAATATAAATCAAAGTCTCGACCACATCTATCTAGAATTATTTACACTTTTTTTTTTTCCTTTTTTTTTTTTTATAATAGTCGATTTCATCACTGTCCCGAAAAAAAAAACACAATTAAAAAATCCCATGTCGTGGTTTCTTATAGCGGCGGCGACAATCGCCGCCGTCGTATCCTACAAGCTAATCCAACGGCTGAGATTCAAGCTCCCACCGGGCCCACGTCCCAAGCCAATCGTCGGTAACCTGTACGACATAAAACCGGTCCGGTTCAGATGCTACTACGAGTGGGCAGAGTCGTATGGACCAATCATATCGGTCTGGATCGGTTCGATTCTAAACGTCGTCGTATCTAGCGCCGAGCTAGCAAAGGAAGTCTTGAAAGAGCACGACCAGAAACTCGCCGACCGTCACCGGAACAGATCGACGGAAGCATTTAGCCGCAACGGCCAGGATCTGATATGGGCCGATTATGGGCCCCACTACGTGAAGGTGAGAAAAGTTTGCACGCTTGAGCTCTTCACACCTAAACGGCTCGAGTCTCTCAGACCTATCCGTGAAGATGAGGTCACTGCCATGGTCGAATCCGTATTCAGAGACTGTAACCTTCCTGGTACGTCGTCGTTTTTAGTTTTATCCATAAAATATATAATCCTTCAAAAGAGGTAAGAATAAAAGAGATACGATTTGTGTGGAAATGCTCTGACAAAGTCAAATTCGATTTATACAAAAGCGGTAAGAGAAAATTTTACTCGAAATCGTAATTTTTGGTCTTTGGAAAGAACAAGATTTATGCCAGATTTGTCTTTTTATACTACAAAATGAAGTAAGCCACGCGTTGCCTTTACTTTTAAGCGTCGGGATACGGAAAGGATCAAATTTGATTTATGTTTATGTTCTCTTTGTTGTTATCAATGTCAAATTTTATGTTGACTTGTTATTTAAGAATCTGATTTATATAATAAATTTTCTAATTATGGTATTGTAATTGAATATCGATAAAGATTTTTCTCAATACTGAATTTATTATACATCCGTCCTCAGAAAACAGAACGAAAGGTTTACAACTGAGGAAGTACTTGGGAGCGGTTGCGTTCAACAACATAACGCGGCTAGCGTTCGGGAAGCGTTTTGTGAACGCGGAAGGTGTGATGGACGAGCAAGGGCTTGAGTTCAAGGCCATAGTATCCAACGGTCTGAAGCTAGGTGCTTCACTTTCGATAGCTGAACACATCCCCTGGCTCCGGTGGATGTTTCCGGCCGATGAGAAAGCGTTTGCCAAGCACGGGGCTCGTCGCGATCTCCTCACGCGAGCTATCATGGAGGAGCACACTTTGGCCCGTCAAAAGTCTAGTGGAGCGAAGCAGCATTTCGTTGATGCGTTGCTCACGTTGAAGGATCAGTATGATCTTAGCGAGGATACTATCATTGGTCTTCTATGGGTGTGTTTTAGTAGTTAATATGAAATCATTTTAGCTACTTTTTAATCTTTAGGCTTGGATTGGTTGGTGGGACGATGCACAAGTTTTGGTTCGCAAGAAGGATCCTATAATCGGGTTATTGTTCTGTTTTGATTAGGATTTTTTTCGGTTTTTGTTAAAATCCGCAGCGGATTGTTGACCTCGGAAAACAGAACGTTGTAGTCCATAAAAGGATCGCTGTGCAGTTCATAGCAACCATTTAGACCCGTTGACTTGTGTAGATTTATTGTTTCTCACGTTTGGTGAATGGTGGTGTGTGTGTGCAGGATATGATCACGGCGGGGATGGACACCACGGCGATAACAGCGGAGTGGGCGATGGCGGAAATGATCAAGAATCCAAGAGTGCAACAAAAGGTACAAGAAGAATTCGACCGAGTCATTGGACTCGACCGAGTCATAACCGAGCCCGATTTCTCACGCTTACCGTACTTGCAATGCGTGGTTAAAGAGTCATTCAGGCTGCACCCGCCGACACCTCTAATGCTCCCTCACCGAGCCAGTGCAAACGTCAAGATCGGAGGCTACGACATTCCCAAAGGATCGAACGTCCATGTGAACGTTTGGGCGGTGGCTAGAGACCCGGCTGTATGGAAAAGCCCACTAGAGTTTAGACCAGAGAGATTCTTGGAAGAAGATGTTGACATGAAAGGTCATGATTTTAGGCTGCTTCCGTTTGGAGCAGGAAGACGGGTTTGTCCCGGTGCACAACTTGGTATCAATTTGTTGACTTCGATGATGAGTCACCTGCTTCACCATTTCGTTTGGACACCGCCTCAAGGGACTAAACCGGAGGAGATTGACATGTCTGAAAACCCTGGACTCGTTACTTACATGCGTACCCCTGTTCACGCTGTTGCCTCGCCTCGCTTGCCTTCGGATCTGTATAAACGCGTGCCTTTCGATATGTAAATGTCTCTTCTCCTGCTTCTGCTGATGTTTGTAGACATGTTTCTTTGTGGTTTTATCATCGAAAACTTTTGATGAGATTAGTTGTGTCAATTGTCTCAAAGGATAAGCAAAGAAACCCAGCTTCTTTGTCATTGAGTTCATTTGTCAGAAGTTCTGCGTCGGTCCAGATTTGATATGTAATGTACTGCAACTCAGTGTTGGTGAATGGAGCAAATCAGTTATCTCATCCGGGTTTTGTTAGATTCATGATTGCTCTGTCACATATAGGGAAATTGTTAATAAGGGTAAAATTTTATTAAACAGATTATAAAAATGGGAACTTTTGATAAATTTGTATTGATGGGTCTGAAAAATTACAATGGCAGTATCTTTCTTAATAAAGTATTTTGACGACAAAAAAAAACACAGTGATTTGGTCCGACTGATTTGATCAAGGACTATCATTCTACTACTACTACTAGCCGTGTGTTCTATGTTCTTAGGAACTTTTCTGGCAGACCTGAGCATGAGATTAGACTTCTCGTTGAAGTACTCCTTGACCATTTCGTCAAGCTCTAGTTTTCTAATCTCCACATTCTCTCCCGTCTCTGGCTCCTTGTGTCCAAGGTAGAGCAAAGCAGCGACCACCAAGCACCAAACCTGAGAAGAAAAGAATGGCTGAGAAAAGTGCAAAGGCTTGTGGAGAATCTTGAGCTCCTGGTATGCCATCTACGTTGATTCCAAATAGACCAATCACTATTGTAAGCAAAAGACCGACTCCTCCAAAGATTCCTAGGTTGTGTGTAAACGTGAGGCTCCGATCCTAA